>OY282483.1:2536321-3909722 GCA_958295575.1 Leucania comma
GATCTTCTTTTCTTAAGGCAATAGCGCGATACATTTTACAAACATCACTCACTAAACAATATTCGAATAGCCGAAACTTCAAGATTATTGACGCAATGTCCGGATACAGCTTAGGGCCGACCAATAGAATATCATTCAACGAGACGCTTGTGGTGGTTTTCGCAGACGCATCAAATACTACTCGCAACGGAGTTGAGGTACTACTAGGTCTCAAAATACTGTGATGTGGAATAATGTATTTACTAGGCTGATCACCCTGATAAAGTTCCATATGACCGAGTTTTTCATATTCACGCATAAATTCCTTATATTTGTTATTCAACTCAGGTACACGTGCGAGTTTACGCTCCGAGTAGATCAGTCGTCGCTCGGCCGCGGCACGCGATTGTCCCAATGGCGCGGGGTTAGGTGCGAACGGCATTGGAACTACGTATTGGCCGTTCGACTCCCGCGTATGTTCATGAGAAAATATCTCCTCGGCTAGTTGATCCATTGGACTTGTTGACGGGGTACACGGCACCTCTTCAACTTCCCAAAAATCACGTAATGTTTTGTCAATTGACTGTTCGTCGTCATACGAAACTGATAAATTAAGATTTTGCGATTTATATTTATTAAACGGATATAATTTTCCGCTAACTACATCACCAAAAACTGTTTTAATCACACTAGGAATACCATCCCTAATTACGAATGGTTTATCAATAATTATATCTGGGACTATGTCATTCCCCAACAAAATATCTATTCGTGAACGCTTGAAAAACAATGGATCCGCCAACTTATAAGTTTTATATTCGCTAATGACATTTTCAGTAAATGAAACATTAGGCATATCCGCGGACACCTTTGAAATAACTACTAAATTAACTCGAAACGTCGGACCACACGCCTGTCTTGGTTTCAATGTACACGTGACCATTCCTTGAGTTTTTACTACCCCTCCGCCGATCCCATGAATAGTAAAAGGGCATTTTTTACGTTTTAATCCTAGTTTCTGAGCACACTCAGTTGTTATAAAAGAACTTTGTGCCCCGGAATCTATAACGGCTCGACAATCGTGAAACTGACCCACACAATCAATTACATGAGTGAGAGTAGTACCTAGAACTACCTCATATTCACACAGGTTATTACTCATGAATGATTGTTGTGTATTTGTGCATGTGACGTCACTTACGAAGCGACCAGCGTTTAGTGCGAGCGAAGGAGACTGCACCGTCACGGACGATGTTCGCGCGCTATCTGATAACGTATTATCTTTATGCAACAAATAATGATGTGGTTCTGCACACACCCCACAACTCATTGTGCTTTTACAAGCATTCGATTGATGGTCAGATTTAAGACAATTATTACACAGTTTTAGTGAATGAACACGGTTCATTCTTTCATCGACGGACAATTTACGAAATTGATCACATCGATAAATCATGTGATTTTGTTTACAAATCACACAGCTTAAGTTTGCATTACGGTTATTAATATTTTGCGGAGTTCGTGCCGTATTGAGAATCGACTTTGACGAAGATCTCTGATTTTTATTTTGCGAATGGTTATTACTAGACTTCGACGGGTTATTAGTAGCCACATTTATAAACGAATGTTCTAGAACTTTAATTTGTTTGTTTACAAACTGCATAAGTTCTTCGAAAGTAGGTATTAATTTTTGATCCCGACTTTCTTCGAATAATTTTCGCGTATGAGGGTCGAGTCTTTGTAATGCTAAATGACACAATAGAAAGTCGTCCAAGTGTTTAATATTTAATGCTTGAATCGCTTTAAGAGAATGATCAAAGGTTTCTATAAATGAAGTTAAGTCCGACGAGGTATCTTTTGTTAACGGTGTAAAGTTCAACATTTTATCGAAATACCTACATGCTAGTGTTCTGTGATCATGGTATTTATCAATCAAGCTTTGCCAAGCTAATGCGTAATTTGCGGCAGTTATCGGCAGTTTTTTAACTATATTTAAGGCAGGGCCCTTTACGCATGAGAGTAAATAATGAAACTTATCGATATCTGTGAAATTTCGATTGTGAACTAATGATAAAAACGTGTCATAAAAGGTCATCCAATTTTCTGTTTCACCGTCAAATTGAAATAATGATATCTTTGGTAACGCGGGTTTTACTAAATCCTGTTTGTCTATCGCAGGGAAGAAATCATTTTCCAATTTAGAATATTTACTAGCGATTAACTGGCACGCATTATACATTTCGTCAAATGATTCAAGCTCACTTGTTGACATTTTCACTTTAGTAGGTTTTAATTGTACTTCTATTTCGAACAAATCAAATATGGTGGATTCAAATCTCAGACGGACACTTTCCATTTCAGACATTAATACCGTAAACATTGGCAATATATCTGGTTCTGTTCCCAACTTTTTGGAATAATCATAAAGCTTTTGTAATTTTGCAAATAAATATTCTTTCCTGCATGTTAACGTTTTTCGTTTCATTTCTAAGACCTCCGCCATTTTGGACGCGTAGGTCTAGCGCTAGCCAAATGTTTTTCCTATTTGAATCTTATTGGAGAGATGAAAATGAGAATCCGTCTCGAATGGACCAGAATGTGGAATAGAGAAGTTGGACTGTATTAAATAGCTGGTGTTGGTGGTTGTTCTGTATGAAACTCGGTTTGAGCTTACCCAATCTTGGAACAAAGTGACAAACGACAAAGCCAAAGAAACGTCTTACCTTTATCGCCTTTTCAGCCTTCCTCGAAGTACTCTGGATGAAGCAGCACTGTTGAAGCTGGTTACTGATCACACAACACGGTTATGCTCACTTTGTCCCTTGATTTATCGATTTATTGAGGAGCGCGCTCAAAAAGAAAGTTACCGCACGGCGGCCCGATTTCAACAACACGAAAAACCGGGAGAGGGCGCTTGTGCTGTCATCTAAGCAGCCCGCTATTGGCTGATTTCAGGCATATAGGACGCTCTATGATCTTTGCGCCGTCAGCTGAACCAATCATGGGTTAGAATACAGAACAAATGTTGTTATTGTGTTGAATGATTTCGTACAGGTGCGTACACAATTGTTTTGCAGGAAATAAAATAACTTTCTATTAATAAAAGTATTTATTAGGTAACGATTTAACTAAAACAAATAAACGACATTAATAAAAAATAATAAAATAGGAACTAACAGTAAGTATCTAAGTACGTGATTTATGATCTTACCTTGTTTATCTTCCAATCATTCTCACTACTGGCTCAATAAGTATCAATAAGTATGGTTCACAGTCACTTACACTAGCTACGTCAATATCCGAATCCAGTAAGTACCTACATAATATTACGTTGATGGCAAAATAAACAGTGCATACGCACGTTGTCCTTGATTGCACATTTGTGACTGTTACTAAACAAAACGGAACAGGAAGCGCGCGCTCAGAAGATACTTGCCTACTATTCAAACATGAAGTCGAAGCGAATGCCGCATGCCGGTTTGCGCAGGATTCCCGCCATTCTGTCTGTCAAACTCCAAGCGAATGCTAGAATTGCGGGATCCGCGTAGATTATAAAATATTGAGTGTTCTATTTGTAGGGTACCTACTTATCCAAGAACGTATATAAGAAGTAGTAAAGTCTACAATGAAGTCTAGAAAATGTTAAGCATAAAAAACTGGGCAAGTGCGTGTCGGACTCGCACACTGAGGGTTCCGCACAAAACAAACTTACGTAAATGTGTGAGCCCGACTCGCTCTTGCCCAGTTTTTGTCTATTTTTGTATTTGAGTTGATTGCTTGCCTGTGGAATTTTGAGGAGCACTTCGACGACGGCGGTGTGTTTTCGCCGTTGTCTGATGTCGGGCTCCTTTCGCTAGCATTACTGCTTCTCAGAAGGAGGCGACCGCCTGCCACTCCTCCTCGCTCCGTGCGTAGACCGCAGGCGTTCCGCTGGGCCGCTGTAAAGGGCAATGGAAAGAACGATGCCTGATGCATAGAGCCTCCGGCAGGAGGCGTCAGAACCCTTAGGCAGGAGCGGCTTGAGAGCAGCCCCAGTCCTATTCAGTCTGGGAATTTTGGTGGAATTTTGACGCCCAGACGTCGGAAGTGCTCCTCAAAATTCCACAGGCAAGAATATCTTAGAGGTGAAGTAGTAAAACAGTATATAGTGAAAAAATATGATTACCCGCTTTCTTGATGTCCCCATTAAAGTTTCAGCTTTTCTCGAAATGCTACTCTCGGAATGCAACCAGCTATTTATCTTCTGAACGGTATGTTTTTTTCAAATTCTGCTTTTACACACATTACACACAAATCCAAAGTAACGTGCATAAAAAATTATAACTTTCTATTAAACCGTTTTATATGATTTTCATCAAATTGGCAAACGTCACCGCAGCGGAAACTCGGATATCTTCGTAATTATAAGACACACAAATTTCATTTATACATACACATTTACATCTCGTTACACACTAATTATTGTATGTATTTGTTTTCTTGTATGTCCATAGAAAAAAAAAAAGTTACGCTCAGAATACGTAGTCCTGGCGGAAACAGTTTTTGTTGAATATCTGCTGAATGGCTGGATGCACAAATCTGAACTTACCATACACATTTACAGGACGTCATACACTAAATATCTGCTAAACTGAAATTAAGACATTCCACAGTTTTACGCTTGAACTACGCTCACGATAATCATTTACATTAAAATAATTTAAAAAAAAAATGGGTGACTGTTCATTTATTTATTTATATACCCACCACATTGGATTATTATATATTCTTCAAAGCTGTGTGTGCAAAATGTTACTCGGGACGATCCAAGGATTCTTACGATACCTCAAACATGTAAATCAGTTCAGTCGTTTAGAAGTTATGGTGGAATAAAGAAACACATACATACACACATGAACCCTGAAATGAAAATATAAGGGTCAAAACCTACTGGGGCCAAGGGTCGGCTTCTGAAAAGAAAGCTCGGCCCCGGTATGATAAGCAAAGAAGGAACAGGGTGGGTTTTCTAGTCAGTAAGAGTCTGACACTATATCTCGCTCTGGGCAAGAGCGGGGGATCTCATCGGATTATTTTCACCCACCATGAAAAAAAAACCCTGAAAACATAACACTCCTTTTTTTGGGCAGTCGTGTAAATATATGCCAAAACTCCAAAAGTCAGTATTCAACTAAAATCCAATTTGCACTTATCAAACGCTGAAGATTGGCAGCCGTCCCGATACTCGTGCAAAGTCGAACCACATTCGAAGCGAAGGAATGCTGATGCACCAAATGGTAATGCTGAAGTTCTGCTGAAGTTTGAAAAGATGAGATAAGCATGGAAAGATATTATCATATTCGGAAGTGAAGATTTTATTCGATAGGCTTGGTCAAGAGCGAGTATGTCGGATATTTGGAAGTCTTTTATCCGTATGTTTAACTGTGTATCAAAAATTATTTACGTAAACGTTGAAAGTTATCCCAATCTAACATTCTCTTAGTAGAAAGTATCATAATATATTTTATTCTTTAATTTTTTCGTGTTTACTCTCCCTACCGTACCCACCATTTTTTTCTTTGATAATTTATATGGTAGAACAACGTTTGCCGAGTTATCTAGTATAATATTAACATAATAGGCGTTATCTACGAGAACTAAACACCGCAGATTATTTATTCAAGCAATACTGGTGTCATGGTACCTTTTTTTTAAGTAACCCTAGCAGGTGTCGATCTTAGTAGGTCTCACCTATTTTACTGACAGCCCATTGAAGCGCGCGTGAAACTCTATGCTCGGTCGACTTGGATTTGGTCCTTAAAGGACGGCGAGTTACCTATTACTCAATTTCCCCAAGCTCGTGCTACGGTGGCGACCGGGGCGTGCGTCTGCTTCACAGAAGGAAGTGACTGCATTCCATTCCCTCCCGTACCCGAACCAGGGCCGAATGCGAGAGATTGTCGCCGATGAGAGACAGACTTCCACTATGCCCTCCGGTCGATCCGTACTGTGGTGACACCTGCGAGAAGAAATTCTCGCCGAATCTGAAACAGGAACCTCCCGGAAAACCGAGGTAAAAAGTGAGGCGAGAAGGTATAGTACGCGGCAAATAAGTTGAACCGTTTGCTATGGTTACGCGCAGCCCCCTACTTCGATTGAGACCAGAAAATCAGTTACTGCGCATTCAAAGTCGACTGTCGTGATGGTAAAACTTGTATGACGATTATAACCGATTTTTGGGTGGTTCAACTTATTTGCCGCGTACTATACTTAAGTTATTCGTAAACCTTCGTTTTATGATAGAAAATCGGTTAACACAGAATAGTTGTACAAAGTGCACGCAGTGCACTCTCGTTATAGTTGATCGTTATCGTTGACATATCGATAAAAGCAGACGTTGCGTTTGTCTTTGTGATGCACTACAGTTAATGCCTTCTTATTTGATACTAAAAAACAAAACTGTCAAAAAAAGCCAATGTTTTATTGACAGTTCGATTGCCATTCCATCATCGGACCATCTGACGTACGGCGAAACGCGACCGGTATTTTTTTATTTTTTTTTTGTAGTAGGTAAAATCTTCAAATGACAAATCCCGCCCTTGGGTGGGGCAAGAAATAGTGTCAGACTCTTACTGACTAAAAACCTAACTTATTCCATTCATTGCCTTCGATCCGGGGCCCAGTACACCACCGATGTCCGTGGCATGGACATGCCACTCATACGCACAAAACGTTTTGGGAACACATTCATTGTGCGTACAGCTAAGGAGTGGAATTCCTGCCGGAGTCTGTTTTTCATGGAAGTCTTTAAGTCATTTATTTATTCATTTATTGTTTCACCAACAATTCTTTACACTGGTATTATGCTAAAGGTAACATGCCATATATAAAGTACAATAGTGTACACTTAAAGGTAAACTCAGGAAAAGTTGTATATAAAAAAAAAGCAAACTTAACTAAACTAACCTAAAATTATTATTGAAAGAAACCACGCGTCATTATACATACATTATGTCTAATCCAAATCGAGAACATGTTTGTAAATGTTATTTCTCAATTTGGTTAAAGAATTAAAGTGCAGATCGATTGTGTCGCTACAACCAAGAGCGTCGCCAAGGGGGTCAGTGAGGGGCTACTGCCCCCTCCCCCCCCTAGAGGCTTGCTTTACTGCTTCAGAGCCTAGTTTAGGTACCAGTCTCCCACAATATAATGCCTTCTTATATGTTACCGTAGATAGGCTAGCAGTTAGGCGTTGTATTATGGTGAAAGAAATCTTTTATTATTATTAAAAAAAACTTTAATTATTATTCCCTATACTTCCAATAGCCCTTGATTATCGGCTGGCAACGCCCTTGGCTACCTTGGCTACCTTGCAAAATCTCGCGTAATCATGTCATGAGTGAATACTGTGAATAGGCCACTTCTAGACAAGCGTGCTTCATCGTCAGCCATATCACCGCATACCATCTAGTGAGATAGTGGTCAAACAAAAACTAAATAAATACAATCAACAAAAACAAAAAAAAAAACTTATAATTATAATAAGTTCAATTCCAGAATCGAATCTCGAAAATTTTTCCGAATCGAAAAACGTATTTATTTTTTATGGCGTAACTACAAATTTACAGTTCTCAGATTTATTTCTATACTTGTGCTATGAGACCTTGCTTCACGCCAAATTTCAGGGTTCTAGGTCAACGGGAAGGACCCTATGAATTTTGATTCCCTTAAGAGTGTCCAAATGTACATTTTTTGCGACAACGACCTATCTTTTTTTGTCGTTAACTTAGAAGTTTGACTTTTTGACAGCTTCAAGGGGCCACAGACCTAAGTATAAAGTTTTAATTCTCTCTCTGTATAAGGTTTTAACTCGATATCTCCACGCGTTCCCAAGATATAGGGGCTTGACAGACAGACAGACAGACGGACAACAAAGTGATCCTATAAGGGATCCGTTTTTTCTTTTTGAGGCTTTTTTCCAGTTTTTTTTTTATTATTCATAGGCTCGCGTTTGACCTCATCTCACCTGATGGTAATTTAAGTCTAAGAGATGATGTGGCCAACGATGGAGCATGCTTGCCTAAAAGTAACCTATTCACTCTTGATCTAAAAATCCCTAGGTTATAGCTATCAGAAAACAAAGACTCCGACAGGGAATTTCATTCCTTATCTGTACGCATAATGAATGTGTTCCCAAAATGATTTGTACGTATGTGTAGGTTGTCCACCATGTACCTACCGATCTACGAAACAAGGGCAAGCAACTTCCTTACAATATAAACAGCATCTATTACGCTTTCCTTAACACGCGTTCCAAGATGGCAGAACACAGCTGAACCACAAGTTTTAAACTACACGTTGGTTCTGTTTTTCTTTTTAAAATAACATGCATAACATAACGTCTATACTCTAAAGGCAAGCGTGAGGAAGGTTATTTTTTTAAGTTTAAGTATAAGCATGGCATAATCAGCCCTATAATATTCTCACTGCTGGGACTTAGGCCTCCTCTCTGGTGCCTTGATCACACGTACCAAGTAAAAGGGCGAGACAGTATAATGTTCTTAGAAAATGTTACTCGCCCGAGACAGTGTAGCGAAATTTTACTAACTCGGAACGTGTGATCAAGGCATCAGAGAGGAAAAGGGTACCCGCTATTACTTATTCTGTGACTGGGACCTCAAGTTGGGTTATGGTTACCACGGATATCTATGGTAATAGCCCAGTGAAAACTGGTGAATGTATCTTGATATCAAAGCAGGCCTAGCCAAGTTACGACCGCTTTTTTCAATTCTCTTGCGTCGAACGCTTCGAGTTGGCCACGCCTCCGATTTCTTCGTTTTGACGTCATCGCAACGTTCAGTCACGTGGTCAGAATAAAGGAATCGGAGGCGTGGCCGATTTGAGGCGTTCGACGCAAGAGAATCGATACGAAACGGTCGTAACTTGACCAGGGCGGCAAATGTCTTCTAAGGCATGTCCTAGAATCATAATTTCGAAGACAATTTTCCTATCTCAAAAAAAAATCACCAAAGTTATTTTTCAGATTATCTCATTAGCGTATATAGCAATTAACTTTCATATCCGACAACCTATGTAAAGTAAGGTACCAAAATTAATATCTAGTTCACATTTACAATGCAAAACAAAGTCGTTACACTGTTTCTCTTGATGCTCTGAACTGAATTTAGGTTACCTGACTGCGCTTAGGTGTACTTGGGTGATTTCCATCCGCATTTCAGCTTTAATTGTTTGGTGAAGGTAATATGATAAGTATGTTGTTTATAGGTACACTGTGGGGTCCAGAATTATGTACTGGATCATCTGGTATTCGTTTGTGGTTCGTGTCTGACACACCCTGTATACACGCCTAAATTTTGGTCCTTTTAATGCCGTGGAGGGTGGATCCGGTACATGAAACACTATCGATTTTTAAAGATAAAATTAACAGGTCATTGACTCATCCAGCTGATTTTTACTTAGAGAAATTAATTTCGTGCCTTTCGTATAATTAATTCGAGTTTTAGAAAAAAAAGTACTTTATTTTTTAATTTTATCTTTATAAATCGATAGTGTTTCATGTACCGAATCGATGCTCCACGGGATTAAAACAACAAAAATTTTACCGTGTATTACTAGCTGTCCCAGTGGACTTCGTACCGCAATACTTAATGAATACTTTTTTTTCACCTTTTAACTCTCCCTGGACTATTACGAATATTTCAAGACCAAAACGAACCAAATCGGTAAAGCCGATCTCGAGTTTTAGCGAGACTAATGAACAGCTATTCATTTTTATATATAAGATTTAATCTTCCACTACACTCTAAATGAACACACCTCAATTAAAGACCCCACGTAGATAGACATATCTGTAAAGCGTCAAAACTTTAATAAGTAACAAGATGCATCGTTCGAGCGAGCTGACTGTACGACACACGGAAATTACAAACTATCGGGCACAAGTTTAAAATGACATTTCGCTATCTGTATTGTGGAATTTGAACAGTTCCTGTCTTCTGGCTCCCTGGACCATTGCCAGGGTCTTTAGTTTGATGAAAAAGTAGGTTATTAGTAAGATGTGTAGATTCTTCTTTATACTTACACAGCTAAATTATGATCATTTTAATCCCGTGGAGGGTCGATCTGGTACATGATAAAATTAAAAAATAAAGTACTTTTTTTAAACTCAAATAAATTTACGCATGTAAGAAATTAATTTCTTTTAGTAAACAACAGCTGAGCGAGTCCAATGACCTGTAGGTAGTTGTCGGTCGTTGCGTATAAACTACCTACAGGTCATTACATTCGATTCATTGACTTGTACATGTCATATACATAATCTATAATATAAAAATGAATCGCAAAATGTGTTGGTAAGCGCATAACTCAACAACGCCTGGACCAATTTGGCCAAATCTTTTTTTTAAATGTTCGTTGAAGTTCAAGGATGGTTTTTACGGCGAGAAAAATAGAGTAGGGTAGAGTAGGGTAGAGTAGGGTAGAGTAGGGTAGAGTAGGGTAGAGTAGGGTAGAGTAGGGTAGAGTAGGGTAGAGTAGGGTAGAGTAGGGTAGAGTAGGGTAGAGTAGGGTAGAGTAGGGTAGAGTAGGGTAGGGTAGGGTAGAGTAGGGTAGAGCGGGAGCGAAGCCGCGGGCAAAAGCTAGTAATATAATATATTCATAATAATATTTAAAAATGTAAATTACATGTATGGAAAATAAATAAATGGAATAATGATATAACATTTATTGTCAAACAAGAGTCCGTAGCCAGTACATAAAATAACAGGATAAATATTAAATAAAAATAGTGAAATCATAATAAATACCTGAACACACACATCATAAATTTTTCGAAACTACCCTCGAAATACGCTATAAAGGTAGTTAAATTATTTATGAAATATTTCTCGCGAACGTCGTCGCTGACAAAGTGCTAGTTTGCCATACATTCGCATGTGGTATAAAAAAAAATATCATAATAAAAATGTGAATAAGGGAGCTTATCTTATCTTTAGAGTTTGGTTCCTGCACTGAGGTCATGATGGACCATTGTACGTGGGCCATAGTGGCCTTCATTACATCTAGCCCACCTCTATTCAGAAGCAGGGGCATTCAAGGATTTTTTAAACTATCTGGATTGATTACGATAACCTCAAAAACGTTCCGAAGAGTACGATACAAAAGGGTATGTTATCTCTTTCTACTAGTGTGTCCATAGACTAGTTCGTATTACGGGACAATTATGTTCAGCAGGGCTATTGGCTAACTTTTTCAAAACAGTTGACAACTGGCATTTGATGCACACTAATCTTTGTTGTCAACTAATAATTTCATAACTTTGGTATTACGTATGACATCAAGTGGCTAACAAACTACGGTGGATAAGTGGTGGCTAACAAAATAGCAAAGCATATTGTCCCGGCTCTAGTTTTAATCGACTATTATACAGCTACGTAGAACATCGCATCTTCAGCTTAAAGCTTACACAATCACAATTTTAAAAGTATCGATACAATATCATCTGTCAAAACGTGTTACGGTGGATATCAAAGGCACCGGTGGATAATGACGTCATATCAGTTGGTCAATAAAGATAGGCAATACGAAACTAGCTGTTTGACAGTTATACGATGTACATTCTACCTAGTGATCTTCGCTTGAGCTGTCAACAGAGTTACGCAATAGCCCCGCTGAAGAAGTTCAAGGCGTTATTATAGTAAGCGGCAAATAAGTTGAATCATTCGCTCAGCCCCCCACTTCGATTGAGACCCGAATATCGGTTATTATCCTCGTCACACAAGATGGCGGTAAGTCCGCTCTTTCTATGGGTAATGTGAAAGTGAAACTCCGAGCCCTGGAAGGCAAAGAAGGAAATGGGTTCTTAGGCAGTAAAAGTCTGACACTATCCCCGCTCCGCCCAAGGGCCAGTACCTCTACCATGAGTTTTAAGCAATAGTATTCGTCGCTACTCGATATCGGCGCCGTAAATATTTTGTATGGCAGATTTTGGTTCTGCAAGTGACGGCTAGAGGCGCTGCAAAATTTGCCATACAAAATATTTACGGCGTACTATTGCTTAAAACTCATGGTAGAGGTACAGATGTCATTGTCAGCAAACCGTAGGGGCCCAGCAGAGCAGAAACTGCTAAGTTATTATTATTTTTGTTTGCCTTTTTCTCGTTGTCTTGCTCGGAACATATTTCACCTTTTGCTAAAATATAATATATGAACTTAATGACTATGAAAATAAAGCACATTTTTGAGTTAGTAATATTGCTTTGTAATCAATCCAGTTTCTCCGTAGGATATATAATCCTTGGGGCATTACTTTGACGTATTAAAATATAAGGGGTGCGAGCGAGGAAGGGAACGGAGCTATACCACAAGCTATACACTCTATACACCGTTAAATTTTGGTCGTTCTAATCCCGCGGAGGGTCGATTCGGTACATCTACTATCGATTTGTAAAGAGAAAATTAAAAAATAAAGTACTTGTTTTTAAACTCGAAGAAATTGATTTCTTTAGGTAAATGTCAGCCGAGCCAGGCCAATGAACTGTAGGTAGTTAGTACGCAACGACCGACAACTACCTACAAGGTCATTGACTCAATTGTCGTTTGTGGAATATATAATATAGATATAGTGTTTTATGTACCGAATCGACCCTCCTCGCGATTCAAACGACTAAAATTTAACGGTGTATAACTCCGTCTCTTTAACTTTTGGGGGTAAGCGGAACAAAGAGTAATCCCGCAAACCTCCGTTGAAAAGGGAGGATGCTCCGACCAGACAGGTTTTATGTCTGGTGGGCAATTACCCGATAGATGATTACGAGCTGTCGTATATATTCACGTAAGTAAGGTTTGCTGACATCATGAGGCGCGCTTGGAACAATACGAGCTGTCGACGACTTGGGCCTGGTTCGGACGGTTACTGGACGGTCGGACGGTGAGCTACTCATTGTTCGCCATCCACAAACCAGCTCTTACGGTGGCACTTGATGGTATGCAACGATGTGGTCGAAAGCTGGGTTGCAGCAGTGACTGTCTCGTTTTTCAATTTATAAAAGAAAAGCCTCGCTGATGCGCCTTCGCCCATATCTAAACTTGTCCACGCTACGCCCCTGGTTTTAAGTATAATCGAATAATACCTTCAATAATCTTATTCCAATGGCAGCACCATCCCTTGTAAGTTTTTCTCAGTCAAAAAAGTTCGGATCTAATATCCCTTTTATCTAAAGATGTAAGAACTTATGTTTTGTGATAAAAACGCCTATAGATTTAGTTTTGTCAGCTCTTGGGAGCCGGGTGACAAAGTTTTTCGCAAAAAAACCTGATAAAGCTACAAAGAGATTAGGTATGGACTTAGTATGACATAGGGGTTTCCTTTTTTCGTTGAGAAAAAAAACAAAAGAGCTATTATTTGAGGCAACGTACTGGTTTTTTATTGGAGTGAATTGACGCTTCAAAAACGTTACTATTTGACGTTTTTATTTATTTTATCATGTTTTATTCGTGCTGACAAGGTAGTGGTCGGAAAATTTCTTATTTTTTCCTTTTTGCGCAAAGTTTTATTTTTGAAATATTTGTTACAATATCTACGAGGTGTTGATTAATAATGAACTAAAGAGATTAGCAATAGAACTTTGCGAAAAAAGGAAAAATAAGAAATTTTTCAAACCATAAAACTTAATTAAAAAACCATATTATCACATATTAGTCATTAATCCAAAAGTACTAATCGTTAAGGTTCATAAAAACAATATAAGAATAATCATACCTTGCCTAGTTGCAGCAATGATGCACTTCAATTAAATATGACAATTACTTGCAGAAATAAATGTTTTAATATTCTCTACAAACTCACGAATGTTAGCGGATAATTAATGTAGGTATAAAGTAAACTTTGAGCTGATGCACTGGGCAGCAGATAGCAGTTACTCATTCAGTATTTCTAGAAATGATGTGACACATGCTTAAGTCTACCCTTACATAGTTTATTTTTTGAAGTAGACTCATTTTGAAAATCGAGTTTTGTGAATTACCTACTTTGTATGAAAGGGTCCCAGTGTGCAGCGGTTGCCACGGCGAAAACTTACGAATAACGGTTTGAACTTGATCATCCGCCTTGTTCACTATATCTAACCCCAAGCGAATTGTTTTTGTTCACTTATCTAATAATTGCGCTCAGAGGATAGAGATTTTCGTCAAATGGGGAAGCAATCATCTTCGTGAGCAATTGTGAGAAAAATGGCGACTAGTATAGCGACTAGGGTTAGAGAGATGAGTTACAAGGGGACAATTTAAAAAAAGAAAAATAAATTGTAAGAAAAAATGTCTTGCACCTTTGCTAGGTCGCAAACTTTTCTGAGCACCTGTGTTGACGACAAAACGTAGCACCATGCGCCACTGCGATGACCGGAGGGCGACAGCGGCTTGCGAAGAGCGGGGGACGAGGTGCAGAGCGCCGCCGCCCGCGCCGCTGCAAAAACGCTCGCCATTGACTATTTGACACGGACCATAGGCGCGTTCTTTTGATCAAATATACGAACCTACCAATATTTACAGTCCGCTATTTTATTTCTACCACCTGTGTATAGAGTGACTGGTAATTAATTAACGATACTTAAACACGTGATTGTATTAATGATATCAAACAACTTGAAATCGCAAAAAAAATCAGTCTAGCTCAGTACATTTTGACCAGTTAGGCGAACATAAATGTACTGAACTTGCAGATTTTTTTCACTATTTCAGGTTTGGTCCCATAGTGAAAGTTGTTTGTTATCATGACTACAATCACGTGTTTAAGTATCGTTCATTAATTACCAGTCACCCTATATAAGTATACTGAATTAAACACATCTATTAGATTTACCTACAATATTATTGAATTCTGTATATTGCTACTTATTTTCCTTTTCCCTAATTTTCTTGTGCCCGACCGAGTGCAATCTACATAATATGAAATGCAATAAAGTATTAAGTATTGAGGATCCATTAAACAAGGTTTTTATGTGAATAAGTTAGCCAACAAAGCTGCATCTTTTGTGTAAGTAGTTTCCTAAGATAAATTTTGACATAATCCCAGCTCGCTACTTTATAATATGTTAAACTTTCAACTTTGTGTAGTGATAACTTTGTCGTGGCTATAATGGTGAGCCATCGTGGTTGTTTGTTGTAAAAATATTTTGAGAGAATCTGGGAAAAATCATCTCTGGTCCTTAGCTACCTTTTTAAAATTTTCAAACTATTTCTTGGCGTTGGTGGTGAAATATATAACCAGCTTATGACCAGCCAAGTTACAATCGTTTCGTTTTGCGTGAACGCTTGGATTCGGTCACGCCCCATACTCCTTTGTTCGAACAAACGAATTGGTGGGCGTGGCCAACTCCAAGCGTTCACGCAAAACGAGACGATTACAAGGAATGGTTGTAGTCATCGGAATAACATTTAGTATAAGCATGATCAGCCTTTTAACGTTCCCACTGCTGGGACTCGGGCCTCCTCTCTAGAAGAAGGAATGGGTTGTAATCCACCACGCGGGCCCGGTGCGTGTTGGTGAAAAAAAAAGTTGCTTGCCTGCAGAAATGTCTACGGGAAATCTCACTTCAGCGACAATTTCTCTCATAAGGAACTTTAGTACCAAAACCCGTTTATTTATTTACACTCTAAAGAAAATCACAAACTATATATACAGGGGCGCCATGTCAGCACTTTCCAAGATTATCACTGGCACAGGTTTACTGCTGCTTTCCGAAGAAATTGTTATTTTTCAAGTGACTCATAAAATTTGTGGGGTCTATCGTAAAAATATGAGTGAACCATAAAATTTCCAGAACAGCGGTTAATGTGGTTTAAATTTTTCATAGCAAATTGATACTATATGGTGGATGAGATAGGGAATCTAGAAAGATTTTGTAGATTTTATAGGACTTTCACATTTTTATCAGTAGCGTAAATAGGCGAAAAACAAACCTAGTGGCAAGAAAGCAAAATACATGATGAGGTAGTTGAGAGTTTGTCATGCTCATTCAAATGTCTCACTGAAGGTGGCACGTTTGTTGGATCATGTAGTTCCCTTCAAAATAGTTAAGCTGAATGATGCTGATATACGCGTCATGTCCGTGAACGGGCGCTGTCAATAGAGACTGGTCATCTATAAGTTGCCAGTGGCTTGTTTTAATTTCTATATTTAGATTTTTTTTTTTAACCCCCGACGGAACATTACTATTTTATTTTTGTTCGAAAGCTGGCTTAATCGAGATGGTTCATTAAGGTGATTTATGATGATCTGTGCAAATATTCAAGGTCATCAGCTCGTTTGTTAACTGCGGTAGAGTTTTTAAACACTTAATGAGTGTTTACTTTTAATTTAAACATATGTGTGACCTAATATTTGAAATACTCTTGTACAATCTGGTGCCATTTAGCTGGTCAGATGATGGAGCTCGAAGATAAGAACCCTGGATTGCTTATTAACATAGTAAACCTATCAAGTTTGGGCTCATTAGAATCGCCTCAACTAGTGCTATTCATTTCTCATGATGACAAGGACCTGAGGCTAGAACTGGGAGCTGGCTGATGGAACTTGGGAATGCCTATTAGTAAACCAAATAAATAAATACTCATATTTTTACATTTTCCAAATTATTAAATTGGCGCTTCCTGCCGCCCCCTTTCGTATGGCGCCTGGGGCCATGCCCCCCACCGCCCCCCCATGCTACGCCACTGATTGCAGCGCGGTGACAAAAATGTCACGGGCTTGTCCGCTCCATGGTCAGCGAACAAAAATGTCACCCAGTTGTCACGTCGCTACGTGCGCGCACCTCCATACATATCCATGGACTTGATAAGGGTGACAAAAAAGTCACGGTGACAAAAGTCACCGGTGCGCGCAGGGCCTTACATATAATCTTGGTTACATATTTTTGTTAATTTTTGGTTTTATTCAACATTATAGTTTTTAGAAAAAAAAATTACGGAATATTTTTTCTTTGTGCATTTAAAAAAAATATCAATGCCAGCGGACCACAATAAAAAAAGTTGCTTGCCTGCAGAAATATGTACGGCAAGTCTCACTTCAGCGACAATTTCTCTCATAAGGAACTTTAGTACCGAAACCCGTTTATTTATTTACACTCTAAAGAAAATCACAAACTGTATATACAGGGGCGCCATGTCAGCACTTTCCAAGATTATCACTGGCACAGGTTTACTGCTGCTTTCCGAAGAAATTGTTATTTTTCAAGTGATTCATAAAATTTGTGGGGTCTATCGTAAAAATACGAGTGAATCATAAAATTTTCAGAACAGCGGTTAATGTGGTTTAAATTTTTCATAGCAAATTGATACTATATGGTAGATGAGATAGGGAATCTAGAAAGATTTTGTAGATTTTATAGGACTTTCATATTTTTATCAGTAGCGTAAATAGGCGAAAAACAAACCTAGTGGCAAGAAAGCAAAATACTTGATGAGGTAGTTGAGAGTTTGTCATGCTCACTCAAATGTCTCACTGAAGGTGGCACGTTTGTTGGATCATTCAGTTCCCTTCAAAATAGTTAAGCTGAATGGTGCTGATATACGCGTCATGTCCGTGAACGGGCGCTGTCAATAGAGACTGGTCATCTATAAGTTGCCAGTGGCTTGTTTTAATTTCTATATTTAGATTTTTTTTTTTAACCCCCGACGGTACATTACAATTTTATTTTTGTTCGAAAGCTGGCTTAATCGAGATGGTTCATTATGGTTATTTATGATGATCTGTGCAAATATTCAAGGTCATCAGCTCGTTTGTTAACTGCGGTAGAGTTTTTAAACAATTAATGGGTGTTTACTTTTAATTTAAACATATGTGTGACCTAATATTTGAAATAGTCTTGTACAATCTGGTGCCATTTAGCTGGTCAGATGATGGAGCTCGAAGATAAGAACCCTGGATTGCTTGTTAACATAGTAAACCTATCAAGTTTGGGCTCATTAGATTCATCTTGACCAGTTCTATACATTTCTCATGATGACAAGGACCTCATGCTATAACTGGGAGGTGGCTGATTGAACTTTGAATCGCCTACAGTAAACCCATCTAGTTTGGGCTCATTAGATTCATCTTGACCAGTTCTATACATTTCTCATGATGACAAGGAACTCATGCTATAACTGGGAGGTGGCTGATTGAACTTTGAATCGCCTACAGTAAACCCATCTAGTTTGGGCTCATTAGATTCATCTTGACCAGTTCTATACATTTCTCATGATGACAAGGACCTGATGCTAGAACTGGGAGGTGGCTGATTGAACTTTGAATCGCCTACAGTAAACCCATCTAGTTTGGGCTCATTAGATTCATCTTGACCAGTTCTATACATTTCTCATGATGACAAGGAACTCATGCTATAACTGGGAGGTGGCTGATTGAACTTTGAATCGCCTACAGTAAACCCATCTAGTTTGGGCTCATTAGATTCATCTTGACCAGTTCTATACATTTCTCATGATGACAAGGACCTGATGCTAGAACTGGGAGCTGGCTGATGGAACTTTGGAATGCCTATTAGTAAACCCATTAAGTTTAGGCTCATTAGATTCGTCTTGTCCAGTTCTATACATTTCTCATGATGACAAGGACCTGATGCTATAACCGGCAGGTGGCTTTGAATCGCCTACAGTAAACACGTCTAGTTTGGGCTCATTAGATTCGTCTTGACCAGTTCTAAACATTTCATATTAATGACAAGAAATGTCGAGTTTTTTTTTGTTAATTTTTTTATTATTGTCGCTAGAGTACCTAACGTCACAATTCCAATGTCGACCGATCGGAATTAAACTCGAGAGTAAGTCCCCTGATATTTGTAGGGTCTACAGATTGGTGTTCCGGGTCTGGGAGTCTTGTATATGTGAGTTCACATTTTTGTAAATACACCCACGATCAGTGTCGGATTAGCCACGTAGCAAGAGTAGCAAATGCTACGGGCCCCGCGCTTCTGGGGGCCCCCGTCCGACGTACAAAAACAGGTCAGGTTACTTCTTGTATCATACGATATTTAATCAATTCCAGAATATTCATAAAATGAAACACAGTGAATAGGTTATTTCTAGGTAAGCGCGCTCCATCGTCGACCACATCATCGCTTTCCATCAGTACCTCTAAATAAGTACCTCTAAGCCGTAAATATTTTGTATGGCAAATTTTGCAGCGCCTCTAGCGGTCACTTGCAGAACCAAAATTTGCCATACAAAATATTTACGGCGTCGATATCAAGTAGCGACGAATACTATTGCTTAAAACTCATGGTAGACGTACAGGTGAGATAGCGATCAAGCGCGAACCTATCAACAATAAAAAAAAAATGTAAACAATGGGGCTACCGTTACCTAAGGGTCCTGCGGCTTGTGAGAAAAATAAGTTGGGCCCTTTGGTAGAATTTGCTACAGGCCCCGCGCTGGCTTAATCCGGCACTGCCTACGATACAGGGAGTAATTCCAAGTGTGGACCAACATCTTAAAACAAAAATTAACTTCTAAAACCAAAACAAATGGACAAGGAGAAAGGTGCTAATTCCCAACTCAAATAACACCGATTTTACACGTAAGGTAACACACATAAAAGATATAAACGTAGAATTATCTCTAAGAGTGCAGATACCAATTGAAACTGCACACAACCGTTCTGTAAAATAAGTTCTTATTGTTTGATCTTAAGCACTTTATTTGAGCGTAAAATTTTAGTTCTATCGTCAAAATGGTGGATGTAGCTAATGGTTCTCGGGAGACTGGCGGTATCTTGGATATTACGACATTCGTTCTATTACAAATATCTCCACTACAATTACTTGTTGTTCTACATAATATCAGAGACAAGTAACTGCTACAGTTGCATTTCGCAGGTTCTATGTTCATTAAAATCGACTGATTTCGTGACCGCTTTTTGCCACTTCCTCGAATTACTGCTTCGCAGAAGGCGGTGACTGCTTTCTCCATAACTCCATACCATGGTTTGAATCAGGACCGAACGCAATAAGATGCCACTACTTCCACGGTGGTCCTCCGCCCAAGCGGGGTTGACCTTAACTGTATGCTTTACTCTATCCTCAATCTCTGTCCTCGCACAATAATATAATATAATATTTAATATAATAATATTCCACAACTATCACACAACGTCTTGTAGCCAAGCTAAGCAGAGCTTGTGTTATGGGTATTAGACAACTGATAAACATACTTATATATTTCTAAATACATACATATTGTAGATATATAGACTTAATATACATATTATTACACCCAGACACAGAACAAATGATCGTGCTCATCACACAAACATTTGTCCTAGGTGGTGGGAATCTAACCCACGCGACCTCCTGCATAGCAGTCAGGGCCACTAACTATTAGACGAACAGGCCAGTCAAAAAATATAAAACCGGGTGTTTATTACCACTGAATCTTAAATAAGAACCTCAAGGAACAACCGCGCCCAGTCATCTGGTGAGAACCTGGGTCAGGCGGAGAGTGAGAATGCCGAAGCCACTTTCTATTGTCACTCCTCAAAGAGGTCACCTATCAGCGCGATTGTAATGTGCCTAGTCTAATCTAATCTATGCCTGAGGGAAGATGACGCCGTCAAAGTCAAATGCGGCGAAGGTGCAGTGTGTCTATCTGATCACGTTTGCGACTTAAAAGAAATTGCCCAAGACAGAAAGATTTAGGAGTAGAAATAACACAAACTAGGCTAGGAAAAAAATGGATATAGTTGCGTAAAGAAAAGAATAGGCCGATCCACGTGTGCTTCATAAAAAATCTTCTCTAATTCTGCTCCAAAAACTTTCAAAAAGTCCTATTTTCACTTAGCTACAGTAAATAAAAACGTGCGGTCTGAACTAGATACGAAAAAGACGTGATCTCCACGGAACCTGGATCACGTCCCGTGCAAATAACACACGCGCAGCTTTATTTTATTATATTTTGGCGCGAAACCGCCGCCATTACGCCGCGGCGGGCATGCATCATATTGTGATATTATTTTTTTAAAGAAAAGAGGAATAGCTGGATATTTTTATTTTGACGCGCTTTTTCATAATTTATGAGCTTTTTAAGGTTCGTTGATGGTATCATTTTATTAGATTGGTATTATTATAATAAACAACAGGTAAACATATTTATACCTACTTTCTTTTTGCGTGGAAATCATCAGATGACTTCCCTCGCTATAGGTATTTCGAGATGAGGGTCAGACCTTTTTTTTTCTACAACCTAATGTTCCTTCAGTTGCCCTTTTGCGAGGGCCACCATAAGACTTTTGAACAAGCCACAGTCCTGTAAAGCATTGACCCAAACTGACCCCGTCAATCTTGCCATCCGGATGGTGCGAGGATACCACACGGAAACCGCGAAGCGGCGACCCTCCTTGCTGCCCTACTACCGTGGGATCTAGAGGCAACAGTCTCAAGTAGTCAGCTTTGCGATTTATCGGTAGTATGGTAAGCACGGGGGGTGGCGACGTGATGAATGGAGGAGGTAAATCGCTGCCATCTTCATATAGCTTACATCCATCCATAGCACACATTCAGAGCACGTATCTATCCATATTAAAATCTAGTTGAACTCGTTTCCACCAGTCATAGGCTATATGGACCAAATATGATTAGTGGATATCAAACGCATCCATAGCAACGTAGTAGTAAGTGCATATCTGGTGGAAAAGTAACCCGCAACTCCACGACTAAAGCGTGTACTTTGCGTACGGGTGGGACAAAATTAAATGTGTTATTCGATCCACCCCAGCTCCTCAAGGGAGACCAGCAGCGCCTTGGTGTTACTGACCATTACGCGGAGGTTACCTGGGTTACCGAAAAGTACCTTTAGGCCTACTTTCTATGGACTTCATAGACGCGTATTCGTTACTTACTGACTTCGATTCGACTTCTGATTCGACTGGCCTGTTGGTCTAGTAGTTAGTGGCCCTGACTGCTAAGCTGGAGTTCGATTGCTGCGAGCTTCGATTCCCACCCAGGATAAATGTTTGTGTGATGAGCACGATCATTTGTTCTATGTCTGGATGTAATTTATCTATAACATGTATGTATTTAGAAATATATAAGTATGTTTATCAGTTGTCTAGTACCCATAACACAAGCTCTGCTTAGCTAGGGGCTAGACGACTTTGTGTGATAGTTGTGGAATATTGTGGGGAATATTATAACTAAGCTATTAATTTAAATAAAATTCTATCTAACTATATAGACAACAATATTTCCTTACGCTTGCTGTACGCCAGCTCACAGTAGCAGAAACAATGTACCGTGTCGTATTGTAGCCGCTTCCTTAATAGTTTCATAGTTTTCTATGTAAGCTGTGAGCAGATAATACATACCAAGCGAGGCGTAGCTTGGCTTCGCGGACAGGACGTGTCCGTGAACAGTAAACCTTAGTCAAATCAATCCAGGGGCGCTGGCTTTTGAAAACCTCATGGGTGCTCACTGCTCATGCTCATTTGATGACTTGAAAAAGTGGCGAAGTGTGAGAAGTGAAATGCATACTGATCGAACGTCAAATAAATAAATGTCACATTTAAAACCTGTGTACTTAATTATTAATTATGTATGATAAAAATATATTTAGGTTTGTGTTGGTGCGGGAATCGAGCCCGCGATCCTTGCGTCTCAACCGGCGCTCTAAACCACAGAAACACACAAAAAAACGTCCACCCCCAAAAGGCTTACTGATTTATTTCTTGATATCTATTCTCAGGGATGCAACCACTGTTTAGTTTTCATGGGTGCTCGAACCCCTGAGCACCAGCGGAGTCGGCGCCCTTGAATCAGTCTGCACTAACGAACGGCTACGATGCGTCCATGAGGAGACACCCTGTTGCTTACGAGATACCTACGTGGTGCCTATATGCGTCTTCTTCGCGATACCTATCGACTTGACCTCCATATTAGGTACCTATGTAATGCCTATGCGGCCTCCACGTAGTGTAGTGCTTATGCGATCTCCACATGTCTATGCGTTGTCTTCGTACTGACTTCATGGCCTATACGTGTCTTCTCGATTTCCTTCGGAAAACCACAATAAAATCAAGGCTCGGGAGATGATGATGATGATGTAGGGCATTTTATGGTATATTTGTTCTACTAGAATGTAGGCACCATTGCTATATTTTATAGGCAGATACGTTACGCGCTAACAGTCACTGATAGACAAGGACAGAGATAAGAGCTGGCGCTGTCGTGGGAACGAAATCGCGTTATCGAAATTAGGTGACGGGCCTTATTTTAGCGGTCCACGCGCTAGAGGCGAGTCACCTATCTTCCAATGTTTTGATTTAATCTAAGGTAAGCACAATGTTATTGATTGCTCCAGCATTTTCTGTACTACTACTTCTTTCAAATGTGTTTTTAGTATTGTAAGCAAATTCTACTACTAGTCGATTTGTTCAAGAGGTTGAATATTGTATGTACCACTACTACCAAACCTGTTCATACAAAAGTAGACTCTAAACATCGGAGTTATAGCCTATAGTGGCGTGGATGTGAGAGGACACCGGTGTCCTCTCGAAAAAATCTCCGTACCTCGCTCTGTGGTCTATTGATAGAAAAGGCTTAGTGAAATTAAATTGTACAATTCCAAAGCACTGTGTGTAGTACTTGAAATGTAAATTATAGAAAATTGATAGGCTGGCAACACTGTATAAATTGATCAAAACTGGGAAGGTTTTTGGCGGGATTTCTTTAAGTGAAGTTCAGTGGCTGTTTTAATTATTCGCGAATTGATTCCTAGTGGATATTGTGATGTAAAATTGGTGTAGTTTTGTATCTCAAGTGTCTGCGCAACTGGACAATATCTGGAATCATTGAAACAGGTTCGATCTCGGTAAAATGGAGCTGAAAATTTTATTGTAGTGTTGATTATCTACCTCAGCGAAGTTTTCCGAGAAGGTCGACTTGATATATTTGCTGCCAAACACTACAAAACAAAAAAACATTAGAACGTGTTTTTACACGAAGACATGGCTTAAAGGACTTAGTATCCAAGCCAAAAATATTAGCAAAAAAAAATCAAAACTGGAGTTTTCACTTGACAAGCGTATTATAAAAATAGCATTAAAATGAAAATAACGACTAAAATTAGCTTTATACTTAGATAAAAATTATAGATTTGGTACATTTAATCATACAAAGAGCTACAAAGATCTCTGATTTAAATGATATTGACTTTAAAAGGAATCATTTCTGAAATTAGCATGCAAATAGAATCATAAATTAAAATAGTAAAATCAAAATTTTATTAAGGTTTTGTTTCTCAAAGCAAAACCTCCTCCGTTCTTTTGTCAGTAAAAAAACACAAGCACAGATTACAGAGAGATACTACGTATAACACAAGATAGAACATTAGTTGAAATTTTGGCTACGATCCAAAATATCCATATAGCGTTATAATTTGGGTAAAGACATATAATCTGTTTTGTGTAAGAAAACTTTTTTATGTTCGTTATTTTAACTTCTTGAGAAATAATAATGCATTTTATTTTTGTAAGTTTTGCCATTGGTGAAAACTCTTCGCCACTAAAAATCTATTTCGTGTTTCTGAACTGAATTCTATTCTTTTGTCTGTGGTTGTCAAACACAGAAAGCTGTCAAAAAGTAGTGATTTTCGTTTTTGCATTTATCTCATAAACTTAATTTCTAAACAAAAATGCCTGCCGGACCGTCAGCCATGGACGGGCTACGTGAAAAAGCCTTCCAAGACTATAGAAAGAAGTTGATGGAACACAAAGAAGTGGAATCAAGGCTCAAAGAAAGTATGTATTTGTGTTGATGTGTTCCTTGTCATCGATTTCTGCCGAATCACGACCCAAACTTTTGTCTAAAAATTAAATATTTAATCAACTGTTGATAATATAAACTAAAGATCGTCTTAATTATTCAATTCCTGTTACTAGAGTAATAGTTCATTTCAAACATTAGTATTTTTTACCACTTAAAGGTTACCCATTTATGTCCGAACGATTTTAGGTCAAATTGTTTGATAAATTGCGTACAAAGAGCAGTACAGAAGTTGCAACTTAGCTCCATACCCACTCTAGTAACCATTGACATACTTAGTTTTATTCCTTTTTCTTTATCTTGCCTATACTTTCTTACTGCTAGGCCTCAAACCCTTACTAATGCAAGGGCTGGTTTATATTGACAAACAAGGCCATATGCCAACTGGCGTCTAGGTCATTTCACCATGTCTTCACAGGTCTTATTACTAAATAAACTAATCCACATTTCCTTTGTTACAGTGCGCGATAAATTAAAGGATGTCACAAAACAGTATGACAAGAGTGAGAATGACCTCAAAGCTCTGCAGAGTGTTGGTCAGATTGTCGGCGAGGTGCTGAAGCAGCTTACTGAGGAGAAATGTTAGTATATTGCAATCATTTAGACTCAACTAAAGTAGACAAGTTGACTACTCGTGGTCTCTTTGTGGACAAAAAACTTGAAAATAATAAAATCATGGGAACAGGAGCTTAAATGGAATGATGTTGAAATCTAACCTGATTTTGTAAACCTATATCTGGCCGGTCATGGAGGGAAAATGTTAAGAGAAAAGTAAACTAGAACCACCAACTGCTTTGAACTAGAAACAACAAAAAATTTTTTTTTTTAGTATTTGTATTTTGATCTGGTAAAGGGCCTATAAAAACAAGAGTCTATTATTTTCTTAGTTTATCCACTGCTAGACAATCCCACTACTTTAATAATAATAATGTTTATTTTCTTTTCTTGAAATTCCAGTCATTGTAAAAGCCACAAATGGTCCCCGCTATGTGGTGGGGTGCCGTCGTCAGCTGGATAAACAGAAGCTGAAGGGAGGCACCAGGGTCGCCCTGGACATGACCACACTCACCATCATGAGGCATTTACCTAGAGAGGTAATCATAATATATATTAGTATACACAGCTATATTTTGATTGTTTTAATCCCGTGGAGAGTCGATCAATTTTGTACAAGTGTAAATTTAAAAAAAAATACCTACTTTATTTTTTAATTTTATCTTTTACAAATCGATAGTGTGTCATGTACCGAATCGACCGTCTACGGGATTAAAACAATCTAAATTTACCTGTATATATTAATATGTACAATATAGACATCTAGGTTTATATTAAACACATCCTACTCTCGATTCAAAGGATCTCTCTGTCATTCAAAGGTTTTCTGGACGATAACTTACCTTTGTATATGAATTGTCAAATCACTGTAGACTATGAAGGTTTTAATTGTTTAGTGTTTTTTTATTTTAAATTGTGGGAATAAAAGTCACTGACCATTGAGCCTTCAATAGCCGTTTTCATTTCAGAGTATGGTAACTCTTTCGAACAATCTTGCAGCCATAGCACGCAGGCATTTGCCATAGAGAGCCATATTTGGCCGACATCTCCTATAAGCACGTGTGGAACACAACGCACCATTGATTCTGAGTTGGCCATTACCGCACAGCTGTGATCCGACCCTATTCTTAGAGTTTACTGATCACCACCGATACAATAATGCCCCTATAACACCAAGTTCTTCTTTGCTACCTACTTTATTAAGATAATTCTTCAAAGAATAGTCTACAGCCATCACCTATTTACTAGATTTTTGCTGTTCCTAATATAACAAATCATGTTATTGCAGGTTGATCCTCTAGTATACAACATGAGTCACGAAGACCCTGGTGATGTCACATATTCCGCCATCGGAGGTCTGCAGGAACAGATCAGACAACTTAGAGAGGTAAGCAATAAAAATACAACATGTAAGGGGCAGTTCAAGTATTATGTAAGCAAATTTTTGACAAACATTAACCATAGCACCGGACGAAGACGACACAATAGCCTGACCAACTGCGGGAGGGGTGAGAGAGGCAAGGGTGGATGAAGGGACGCAAGCGCAGCGCAGGGACATCACCTTTGATCCTTCCTAAGAACTACACACATTATTTCCCTTATATTTGCAGGTGATTGAGCTGCCTCTCATGAACCCAGAGCTATTCGTCCGCGTAGGCATCACTCCTCCGAAGGGATGCCTGCTGTACGGGCCGCCCGGTACTGGCAAGACCCTGCTGGCCAGGGCGGTGGCCTCGCAGCTTGATGCTAACTTCTTGAAGGTTTGTATTATTATTATTTTTTGTTTTAACAAAAATAAATCTTGACACCAGGAATTATTCCTGTACTGTGGGTGCGTTAACAAAGGCGTAAACTGTCCTATAGCAATAAACACTCAGATCCGGAACGATTTACTGTAGGCCGACGAGCAAGGCTTAGTTCACCTTCTGGCCGTGTGGTAACTGTCCGAACCGAGCACGGGGCGTCAACGGCGCGTAGTGTTGCGCGCACCTCAAAGAGATGTCACCAAAACCGTAGAGGCCCAATAGGGCCGAAGCCTACTTGGGCCAGGGGTTGACTTCTGAATGCAAAAGGAACATGGCCGAGGTTTTAGTCAGTAAAAGTCTGACCCGCCCTCCCGCTCCGCCCTGGGCGGGAGAAGTCATCGAATGATTTCAATATTGATAAAAAAGTATGTTCAGTATATTAACTCCGACTTTGTACACTAGTGCATAAAGCTTTAATAAATAAATAACATAAGATTTTGTAACCTTTGAGCGCTACGGTCTCATATAGAAGAAAGACGTTTCCGTGCCCCCACAACACGACTATATTAGAAGGCAATATCTAATTTAATAATTTTTATAAAAATACTAAACAAAATCTTTGTTTTATTTTGTTTGTATTGCCTAAAATTTTTATTTTTATATAGGTTATTTTTTTAAACCATCAAAATTAAAATAATTATGCTTGTTTATTGTACGACCTGGCTTCCGAGTTCTCGGTACTGGCACTGTCTATAAATCATAAAAACGTACTATCAGTTTTATTATTTTTAACCATTTCTATTCTCTCCAGGTGGTGTCATCGGCCATCGTAGACAAGTACATCGGCGAGTCGGCGCGTCTCATCAGAGAGATGTTCAACTACGCGCGCGACCATCAGCCCTGCATCATATTCATGGACGAGATCGACGCCATCGGTATGTAGACCAACCACCCAAATTTAAACTGGTTTGCTTAAAAAAGCAATGCTTTTTTTATAATAGTTAGGCTCACGCTTGACCGCTATCTCACTTGATGGTAAGCGATGATGTAGTCGACGATGGAGACTGCGCATTCAAGGTCGACAGCCATGATGGTTTAACTTGTGGGACGAGAATTATAACCGATTTTTAGGTCTCAATCGAAGTAGGGGGCTGCACGTAACCCATTACAAATGGTTCAATTTATTTGCCGAGTACTATATAGAGGTTCAGTCGGCTTTGTGTACACAATTTAGTCAATAAACCCCTGTCCCATCTCCAGGTGGGCGGCGCTTCTCGGAGGGCACATCCGCCGACCGCGAGATCCAGCGCACGCTGATGGAGCTGCTGAACCAGATGGACGGCTTCGACTCGCTCGGCCAGGTCAAGATGATCATGGCCACCAACCGCCCCGACACGCTGGACCCGGCCCTGCTGCGGCCCGGGAGGCTCGACAGGAAGATTGAGATCCCCTTGCCTAATGAGCAGGCTAGGTGAGACACCAATAAGTTTCATATGAGCTGTAATAAGTTTCATATGAGCTATACTGTAGCGGCATTTTCTCTTGATGGATGAGGAACTAAGCCAAAAATAATCGTCTAAAATAATATCAATAGGGCGCCTATATGCCATTTAGGGCGCTTTCAATTTATGCGTTTGTTGGCGGCCTGCTGCGGTGCCGATGCCATGTATTAGTCGTACTGCGTACGAACGATCGTATTTGTCATACAAAACGCGCTGTGCGGCAACCGCGCGACTATCGGTCGACAACAGGACGGCAACGTTACAAGCACCACATATTCAATTTGGTGTTGAATAGCGCATCACTGGCATACATACGCACGGCAGCCAGATGCGTATGTACTTGTTGTCGGCCTGCTCACGTACTGCAACCGGCCGGTAAACGTGCGGCAGCGGCCCGACATAAAACGTCAAAATTGAAAGTGCTCATCACCAGAGAAATCATTCCCTTGGTTTTTGTGTAATTCAAAGCTGTTCTTTGTGAGTAACTTGAAATGTGAACAGTCAAATAACAAATTTATTGTTTGTGGCTGGCTTCTACCTCGGACAAAGAATAAGCATTGTCATACAACGTGGCAATGCCATCTGTCTTTTGGGTACATTACTAGTCGACAACGATGTGAAAGAGATTTTTGACGCCATATTTTAGTTTGTTTTTAGTTAGTTGCAATTAGTTTGGGGGTTTTTTATTTTACTGTAATTATAGCTAATTATGTTTTTATTAAATGTAAATTATTTCTGTAAATAAAATTAGTAATCCCAAAAAAATAACCCAGTTATAAAATTTTGACCGTCGCCTTCTTGTACGTCAACAGCCATGTATAAATAAAGGAAAGAAATTTTGTTACTGACAAGTAATCATTATTCCTACACCACCTTCCAGACTCGAAATCCTGAAGATCCACGCGGCTCCCATCGCGAAGCACGGCGAGATGGACTACGAAGCGGTCGTCAAGCTGTCCGACACCTTCAACGGCGCTGATCTCCGGAATGTGTGCACCGAGGCGGGCCTGTTCGCTATCAGGGCTGAGAGGGAGTATATTATACAGGTGAGCTTTTGTTTTATTCTCGTCAATGACTTCAGACCTATATGCCCTAGAGGCTAGGCGTGTGTAACTCTTTACCAGGGGCGTAGCTACCGCCATATCTGCCGTATCAATCATACTGGCCCCCCGGGCTACAGGGGGCCCCCACGTGGGCAAAAATTCGCAATATGCAAACCACAACCGCCTCATTCCAAAACACGATCTAAAACAGTTCCGGGACTATTACTAGGTTTAATACCGATTAAACGCTATCTAAATGTAGTTTACGGGATTTTTACTAAATTTAATACCAATTAAAAGCGATCTAAATGTATTTCCGAAACTAATTAGGTTTAATGCCAAATAAAACTATTAATAGTCCCGGAACTATTTTAGATCGCGTTTTGGAATAAGGCAGCAAACGTCTCGTAGGGTAAAGCAAACATTTGTCTTTTTTTTTTATACGGGGCCCTTATGAGATTTTTGATACGGGGCCCCTGTGGGACTAGCTTACATCACTGCTCTTTACTGAACCGACTCACTGTTCCGAAACATTGTAACATCGATAATGTTTTAAATGCATCATTTGCAACAATTGGAACACTGCAACATTCTTTACTTTAAATGACCTGCAGTCGTTCGATTGTGTTCGTCAAATCGTTGAGCTCTTTAGTAGTTCGAAGTTGAGCTATACATCATCATCATCATCAGCCTTTTAATGTTCCCACTGCTGGGACACAGGCCTCCTCTCTAGGAGAGATTCCCTCTCCGGGCCGTAATCCACCACGTGGGCCGAGTGCAGGTTGGTGGATGTGACATATCTTCGAATTTTTAGTTCTGGGACATGCCGGTTTTCTCAGCTATACGAATACTGACAAATGCTTGCACTGACTGGACAGGCCCACTCAAATCTGTACGGTACTTTCCTCATAAGGCCATCTCAGACACTAATCTGCATGGTTCTAATACAATTTGACCATTACATGTTTGCTGTATGGACTTTAAAAGTATAGTCTTTAGATGAGTTCCCATCAAAAAAGCAAATTATTATTGATAAATGACATTTATTTCAACTCGCACTGGGCCCGCGTGGGGGATTACGGCCCATTCCCTCTCTTAGAGAGGAGCCTGTGTCCCAGCAGTGGAAACATTAAAAAGGCTGATGATGATATTTATTTTGCAAATTTAAAACACTTTTACACGTCAATTTAAACTAGATGAGGCCGGTGTTTCCTAACTGACTACCCTGAGAAGGAACTCCGAAAAAAATTCAGGAGCAAAGTCTTTTTTAAACAAAAAAAATTTGACGTGTAAGTGTTTTTGAAAAATGATCATTTAGTTTGGATGAGCCACTGTTCAAAATTTCGGCGAAGCCGCTGGCAAAAACTAGTAAATAATTAAAAAAATAAAACCTGTAGGAAACCGACAGGCTAGCAACTCTGTTACTAGCCTGCCGATTTCTCAAGACGGTGCTCAAGACTGAAGGTAATCTATAAATTTAAAAAAATGTGTTTACAGGAGGATCTAATGAAGGCAGTACGTAAGGTGGCCGACAACAAGAAGTTGGAAAGCAAATTGGACTACAAGCCGGTCTAATTATACTGTTTTATATTAATTGATTTATGTTTCTTCATTTACTTGCTAATAAATAGTTATATACCTTCTACCTGGTTTGTTTTTATTTGTAATATATCTGAAGTGTCTGTTAGTAATGTGATATTTTTTTTTTATTAGTTATGAGTCCGAAACTCACAATCAATGGGCCTCGTCAAAAGGCTTATAGTCACCCAAAGAGCAATGGAAAAAGCTATGCTTAAAGGGGACTAAAGGTTCTGCGGTGACCGCGCACCGGAAGACGCAGAGTTAGCGCGGCCGGGACACGAGGTGGACCGGTAATCTGGTGACGGTCCCGGGAACCCGACGGAAGCGAAACGCACAGGATTGGTCGTTATGGCGACACTTGGGGGGGGGGGAGGCCTGTGTCCAGCAGTGGACGTTTTTCGGCTGAAATGATGATTTGAAAGTATGTTCACAACTTAAAATAAAAATGCAATGCTTTTTGTACCGGCTAGTCTACGAAACAACTGGACCAATTTTGATAAGACACTGTCTAAGAACCATCGCTAGAAAACCTGTTTTCAAGCTAAACAAATCACATCCAACTCGTTTCATCCGTTTAACGCAGTTTCGGCCCTCAAGAACTACATTGCCACAGACAGACACCAGGGAATCAAAAATTAAATCTAACTAATAAAAGGTAAATGAAAAAATCAGTTCATGGCATATAACCCTTTGGCCCGCAGCGTCAAAGTACATGAGTAGTCTGCTAATATCTAATGAGTAGGTATGTGTAATAAAAAATAGTATACCTATTTAAAATAACATTTTATTTATACAAAACAATAATAATCTAATAGTTTCAATATTCTACATTTATTTATACTTATGTCATAGAATAAGTTAGTTTTCAAATTCGTATCGTAATTTTTAATTATTTACCTGTTTTTAATCAATTTAGATACTATTTTTCTCTCTCGTGTCGTGTATCAATATTTATTTAATAATATTCATTTATTAGTTTAGATTTCCACAATGACATTCTAATAAACAAATATGCACGCAATCGTGAATACTCGAAAAGGTCCTAATTAGAATCTTTTTAGGTGATTGGTGGCCAGAATAATGTTTATTTAAATTCACGCGTAATTGATAACAATAGCGGTTTATTTTTTTCTTGTTGGATTTATTATGCTATCCCTTTTGTGAAATGTACAATGAATAAAAAGTGTGTGTGTGTGTGTGTGTGTGTGTGTGTGTGTGTGTGGGCGTGTGTGTGTGTGTGTGTGCTGCCGCTGAACACATTTTTCGGTTGTTTTGTGAGTGTATAACATATCTGTGTATTAGAATATCATTCGATTTCCAACAATGAATACACACTTGTAACAAATCACAATTAATTGTACAAAAGGTTCTATAGTAGGCATGGGTTAACTATGTCCGATAAAAGATTGGATATGTAGTATATCATTCCAAGTAAAGATATAGATCCGGTTAATATATCCATATCCGCTTAATATATCCGGGAGAGAAGAAACTCCATAAGGAGCTGAGGAGCGAAGATATGTTTGGGTCTGGGACAGATAGATAATTCCGACATATAAATAGATCCACGGAATGAAGCATTCCAAATAATTACAATGTAATTCAAAACTAATAAATCACACATGACGAATAAACACGTAATTATCGATCAAAAGTTGCAAATATTATTGTGGAAAGTATAAACAATAACAGAAAAATCTTTGATTTCAAGCGGAACCATTGATATATATGTACTACGCACTAGATGAGGCGTGCCGTACAGTCACTTTACTTCACTTAATTGACCTGCAGGCCGAACACTTTTACATTGATGGCATTAGTGCAGTTTTGACGTTCATGCAGTGTCAGCGCGACGCTTATAAATACAAATTTAAGTGAACTTGGACATATATAATAATTTTGTAGTCAAGTAAGTAAAACCATTGGTTTTTCAAGCAATGTAATAGCTTCTACTATCGTAATTGTACGTTAGAGAAGATATTATTTTATTTAAACTCTTCTCCATTTTACAATCATAGACTAAAACATGCAGATGTTCCCTCCCACAAAAAGCTGAATTAGGTTTTTACCTACAGCTAGTTTACCAAATACAGACTTCGCACGGTCTTTTATACTGTTTGAAATTTTTAAATATTTTATTTAACGCTCTTTCTTTTTTTGTATAATTAATAACAATGTTTTTTTTTTTAAATAAATTACGACGAAATGTCAGCAAATCATGAGGTATCAGTTTTCATCGGTAAGTTTTGTTGTTAAGCATGCTGTCATTCGTTAGCACTTAGGTAATTTACGTACCATATTACGTGCAGGTTAATATTAAATTTGAATTAGGTTCAGTTGAATTTGTAGTCTTATTAGTGATTACTGATTTATTTATTTGTTTTACTGTTATTGAGATCTCGTTTTTACATACACTATAATTACATTTTGAAATAGAATATTATTGTAATGAAGTATTGTAGGCAAGAAACTGTGTCACTTCTGCGGTATAAAAATCTATATAGATGACATGTCATCACACTAAGTTGAACGAAACGCGTAAGTACTAGGAAATGCATGGCGCTTTAGACCTTTTGGTCGCGAAAAAGTATCCTCTATAAGCTGTCTTAGCGCTGTAAGTTTTAAAAGTTTTGTTAGACGACATAATGGCAATCTAGCGCTGCAGCGATTTATTGTTTGAACTTTTCAGTATTTTGACAAATAGTTTATATGAACGTGCTTGTCTATCGCAAGAATATAGGTCGATGAGCGGAACACTTTACTTTTTATTGTCCCAAAAGCTACTTCATCGCTTTAAAGTCTATTACGTTTATTTTCCTACAGCGCTTTCTTGCTTCATGAACACACGGTTTGGTGCCGTCATTCAGTTCGATTTCGTTCGGAGTGGGTCGGAGTTACTCGGATATACGATATATTAATTTTTATGAAAGGGAAGGAGTGAATATGTGTCCGCTTAGGGATATATATCCGAAGATATAGATGTGTCCGGAGTTACCCATGCCTATTCTATAGTATTTTATTCAAAATTATTTTGAAAATACAATAACTGTGACAAACATTGAAGTTAGATTGTAAAGATCACATATTATGTTATGACCACTGACACTGCCCAAGTTAAATAACTTCGATCTTAAAATCACTTAATAAAATCAGGCAACGTTCCATTCTTCCGCGCTTTAGCAACATTCTCGAAATAACAAGAAAAATCTACATAACCTTTTATTTTCCTATCCCTATCAAACGGCCTACCAGCCGGATAGATGTCCGAAGTCGACTCCATAGATCGATTCGTATCGATATTCGAATCGTTCGTCGTGATCTCATTGGTTCCCGTTCCCGATCCCGACGAGTAGATTTCGGAATCGATTTCGTTTAACAGAGTATTCGATTTCGATTGAACAATCGGATTAAATCGGACTGAGGCGTTTTTTGTTACGCTATGATTTGGGGCATCTTCGTCCTCATTTGTGGGAAGGAAATTGAAGTTTCTGATTAATAAAGACATGTGCGTATTAGGTTTTGGTGTCAAATTATTCTTAACGCAGTAAGAAACGAATTCTTGTTCAATTTCTTCCAAAACTGCTTGGCTGACCATCCTGAAGTCGGTCTGTTTTCTGAAGTTCTCTACAATCATTTGAGCAAGCTGTTTGTTTGTTTGTTCATAACTTCCTTTCGCTTCTTGAATGCGTTTGTAGACACCAGCGCTTACTAGGACCAGGAATCTGTAATAAGGAAAAGATAAGAGTAAAATAATCCGAATAAACTAAAATAAGCTTTTAAAGCGCGTTATAAACCATTTATAAGAGGTCAAATACATCATCATAAGATTGAGTGTCTACCGACTAGGAATACACCAGTGTCCTTCAGTTGCCCTTTGCGTTCTAGGACCATTTCCCTTTTAGAAATTCCCCGTGGCCCCCTACGATTTTGCTGAAATTTACATTCAGTAGTTACTAAGTGCAAAATAATTCTACCGCAAGCGAAGACGCGGAGTAAAACTAGTCTAATAAATTAAAATCAAAATCATGAACCTAATATTTCTGTACACAAAAACAATTCAAGTATATTATTTACCAGGCAGATTGCTATTAAATAGCACAACGACGGGTCTGAGGTTATGAGATATCAATATAATTGGTTAGCAACACATTTTCTTGATTAAAATTAATGCTCCAGGGAAACCCAACATACATAAATATTATTTTCGTACGTTTTTTTGCAATTTTTTGATCATCATCAGCCTTATAATGTTCTCTCTGCTGGGACACAGGCCTCCTCTCTAAGTGAGGGAATGGGCCGTAATCTACCACGCGAGCCCAGTGCGGGTTGGTGGATGTCACAGGTCTTCGAATTATTCTAAGACATGCCTTTCCTCACGATGTTATCCTTCACCGTTTTGAGAGCAGTGGTGATGAATAAATTACATATAGTAATGCGCCTGGCTGGGTTTGAACCTGCGACCTACAACTCGTAAGTCGGGGCCGTTACCACTCGTCCACCACTGCTCGTTTATATCGGATAGTAATGTAAAAATCGATTCGTTAAGAGAAATTAAAAAAATAATGAATTTTTTTTTAAACTGAAGAAATTAATTTGGTACTTACATGCGTAAATTAATTCGAGTTTAAAAAAAAAAGTCTATCGATAGTGTTTCATGTACCGAATCGACCCACCGCGGGATTAAAACGACTTAAATTTAACGGTGTATAATAACTTTGTTAATTTGTATGTATGTATCTAAGAATTTATTTATTATTTTATTTCTTATCTAATTTCCAATATGTTGCACCTACCTTTTTATATTTCTGCACCACCCTAAGGTCGACTAGTAGAAAATGCCTAAGGCATTAAGTCCGCCTTAGTACATTGTTTCTTACTTGTGTATAAAATTTAAATAATCATTTACCTGCAAGACTCATCCAGTATGATAGGTCCGTGAATCTCTGGGGCTGCAATGACGGGCTCCGTCACCGCAGCGCTGATGGTCGGGAAGGCTTTATACAGCCCTTTCACGAGGTAGTTCCCGAGACACCGCGTGCCAGTCTGATTTCCAAGATATTGCGCTGAGGAATGGAATATGGTTTGGTGAGTAGTTTTTTAAGAACTCATCCAAAGACTTCTCCCGCTCTAGGACGGAGCGAGAAGGCGTTACAGACTTTTGCTAACTAAAACACACTCCCATGTTCCTTCTATACCTTCGTTCCAGGGCCCTGAGGTTGTCTTTCGCTCAACCCATGGCCCCAGCAGGTTTCGAACCTGCTAGGCTCCTACAGGAGCGCGTGGAACACTATTTGCCGTCGACGACTGGATTCGGTCCGGACGATTACCAGACGGCGAGCTACCCATTGCTCGCCGTCCGCCGTAACATATTGTGACTTTTTTTAATGTAATTATTGACAGCATTCTTAATTGCAAATTATTTATGGTAGTATGGAAGGTCTTTGCCCAGTAGTAGGACTATACAGTCCCACCACTGGGCGAAGCTCATATGAAATAAAAAAACAATATTAAAGAACCCACCATTCCTCAACTTATTAACATCAAGGCCCAGCTGCTGCAACCTCAACAACTCGTCTTCATTATTCAGACTATGGTCCACTGTCAGCTGCACGACCCTCAACACTGCATTGTCATCGGTTCTGCACAGCAAAGCCCTGGTGTCTCCGACGTGGGCCACAAATAGTTTGTTCGCATGTACCAATGCTATGACTACCGCCGCTCCACCAGATAGATGGACATCGATTTCTTTTAAACGCGTTAGTATGTTATAGTTCTCGGAGACCTGGAAAAAGTATTATTATTAAAGTATTTGCAATTTGCCTGCTGCGTTCATCCCATCCGATTATAAATTGGGTGTCTTCAAGGCTAGAGTGAATAGGCTCTTAATAAACTAGTACACCTCACCATCAACGATTGCATCACTGCTTACCATCAGGTGGGATCGCAGTCAAGCAAATTAATATCAAATACAAAGTATATTATAAGTTTCGTCAGGCTTAAGCCGCGTTCCCACTATGTCGCAACGGTTAATTCGTCATCGAACGACTATCGGCTCCAACGGTTTTCTTTGTAACAGCTGTTTGTCGTCGCCGCAACAGATACCTGATGGTAAGCAGTGATGCAATCGAGCCTATTCACTCTAGCCACTCACTTCCGCCTAGACGCCTGAATCCCAAAGAGGAACCTCTTGAACTAGTCAAGTTCGATAAGGACCGACGTCAGACGGAAGGTGTGGACGCCGTGGCGCCTCTTTAGCCACTCCAACATTAATCATTGTTAAGCTGCTCGAGTTCTTAGAAGGTACGTCCCTCTTCATTTTTGGAGAGTGGATTTGTCCCTCTCGTGTCCACTGTCTACACACCAGACACAACCAAGATGTCGAACGTACTTGTTGGGAACCCAGAGCCTATCACCAAAAATAAATTCAGGTCTTTGAACCTAGCTCAGGAATCAGAGACTTTAAAACTATTTGTAACCCTTTTTACGTGAATAAAGATTCATTTGTCTCAGGATCCTGAGGTCCTGGATCTTTGGAAGGCGTACGAGGAACCGAAACCAACTCGCAGAGGCCCTTTAGATACTTTCGATGGAACGTGATGCCAACCGACGATTATCCCTGTACGCGCAATGCTAGTGCATCCAAGGACAACCCCCGGTTGGTGAAAACTATTGTGAGTTATGGAAAACAAAGACAATAGGGCTATGGCTTTTTGAGTCTTAAATGGACTGGTTACTAGGAACTATGTTAAAACTATGGCCCCTGTCTAAACAATGTTATTCTAGCAATGGATAATCCATTGGTAAAAAGGCAGGGGGCGACTTGCACACTCAATAATCATCATCATCATCATCAGCCTTTTTAATGTTCCCACTGCTGGGACACAGGCCTCCTCTCTAAGAGAGGGAATGGGCCGTAATTCACCACGCGGGCCCAGTGCGGCTTGGTGAATGTCACATGTCTTCGAATTTTTGGTTCTAGGACATGCCGGTTTCCTCATGATGTTTTCCTTCACCGTTTTGAGAGCAGTGGTGATGAAATAAATTACACAAAGTAATGCGCCTGGCTAGGTTTGAACCCGCGACCTACAACTCGTAAGTCGGGGCCGTTACCACTCGGTCACCACTGCTCTACTGCACATTTAATAAATGGGCCCCCAAAAACGGCTGCTAGGGAAAAACCAGGACACAATTTTTGTAGTTGCTACTAAACTAATAAAATAAAATTACCTGTGTTTCATACAAGGTCTGCAGCTGGTACTGCAAGCTGGTTCTCTCAGCGATCATGCCATCATAGTTCTCAGTGTACGCCTTCTCCACTGATATGAATGCATTCCTGGAATATTTTTGTATTAGAAAGAAAAAAACATTTGTGCCTCACACTATTGTATAAACTAAAAACCATGAAAAAGAAAATTGAAATCTGTGCGAGGTCAAAAAGGCGCCTAACTCAGCATATGCTATGCATTTAATATACACCGTTAAAATCTGGTCGTTTTAATCCCGTGGAGGGTCAATTCAGTACATGAAACACTATCAATTTGTAAAGATAAAATTAAAAAATATAGTACTTTTTTTCTAAAACTTGAATTAATATACGCATCTACGAAATTAATTTTTTTAACTAAACGAGTCAATGACCTTGTAGGTAGCTGTCGGTCGTTGCGTACTAACTACCGACAGTTCATTGATCTCGCTCAGCTGACGTTTACTTAAAGAAATTAATTTCGGACATGCGTGAATTAATTTGAGTTTGAAAAAAAAGGACTTTATTATTCATTTTTATCTTTACAAATCGATATTGTTTCATGTACCAAGTCGATCCTCCGCGGGATTAAAACGACCAAAATTTAACGGTGTATAGTTGAAAAATGTGTTGTAGTACTCGGCAAAAATTTGAACCATCCGTCTCGGCTACACACACCTCGAATACTGGTTATAGTCCTCATCAAACAAGTTGAACCATCATGATGACGGTCAACCTTGAATTCGCGGTAACCGATTTTCGGATCCCAATCAAAGAAAATTCAACTTACTTACACTTTAGTACAGTTAAGAAACTTATGTGATGCTAGCTGACAGATTCATCAACAGCCTTTTTAATGTTCCCACTGCTGGGACTCAGGCCTCCTCTCACGGAGAGGGAATGGGCCGTAATCCACCACGCGGGCCCAGTGCATGTTAGTGGATGTCACAGGTCTTCGAATTGTTCTAAGATATGCCTTTACTCACGATGTTATCCTTCACCGTTTTGAGAGCAGTGGTGATCATATAAATTACACAAAGTAATGCGCCTGGTTGGGTTTGAACCCGCGACCTACAATTCATCAGTCGGGGCCGTTACCACTCGGCCACCACTGCTCTCACACTGATTACATTACAGCAATTTCTAAATACACCTCTGCCACTTTTTTTTTTTTTTTTTTGGTGGTGAAAATCATCCAATGACAGTAATATGGAGTGTTCTCCCATATGGCTTCAACATGCATGTGTCGATGTGAATGCGTGATGAAGTCTGGTTAATAGGTACATATTAATTCTTACCTAAGTCTTTCTCTAATCTCCTCATCAGTGTTAGCCGAGGGTGGTGGGAACAGGATCTCAGCTGCCATCCTTTGCATGATAAACCTTGCTGCTTCCAGTCCATTGTGCGGTTCAAATACTCCATACAGGGTACTAAAAGAATAACATTACACTGATATTATAGCTTACTAGCTTCTGCCAGTGGCATCGCCTGTATGAAGATGTTTCCTAAAAAAACCCTTCTCTCCATACAAACTTTGAACACCCCATTTTTAGGGGGTGAATTTTGAACAAACAAAACAAAAAAAAATTCTAAACAAACAAAATCATAGAAAAAACATATCCTTCAAGTTTCAAGTCTTTGCAATCAGTGGTTTAAGCTGTAAGTTATCAGTCATTCAGGGGCCTAAGGGCTGATTTCATCATTTAATATAAAAACTTAGTTCAACGAAACTGTGCTCAGCGTAATCTAGTTTAAAGACCCGTATCGTAAACATGGGCGTCAACAAAAGAATTGAAACTGAGTTTAGCATAAACTAGGTTCAAGTCATCGCGGTGAAACGCAAAATGAAACTATAATCTCGATTAGGTGCTCAAACTGCGTTTTGTTTGAATTAATCGCGATTAGTTTATCGGTGAATTTGGCTCTAAGTCTGCTATTTTTGTAAATTCAACATTCCCACACAATCCCATCATCATTTTGGTAAAAGTTCTTAATCTGCTAAATCATAATGGTTGATCATTGGTCAGTTATTGGTCTCGTAAATGAATGGTGGTAGAATGACTTTGTCATATTCAGACAAATCTAATGGTAAGTCTAGTGACTTATCAAAGGAACTGACAAAATTTCCCCATAAGTCAAAAATTCATTTGTCATTATGTACGAGATAACCATTTCTTTCAATGGTGTGTCAGTGACTGACTGTTGGAAAGTCATAGTGACGCCATTATGTTAATAGATTACTAAGGAACGGGGTAGGTTTTTAGTCAGTAAGAGTCTGACACTACTTCCTGCTCCACCCAAGGGCGGAATTTGTCATTGGATGATTTTACCTAACATAAAACTTGTCAAAATCAACCATGATGACATCAATGATAGACAATTCTGACACTATTGTAATAACAGGCTTGAGGCCCAGAACAAACCTTTTTTTAAGTATATATTACTAACATTTTGCACAGTAAGGAAACTGATTCTTCTAATAGCAAATTAGCTTTTTCCAAGTGTTTTGCTTCAGCAGCCTATCCCATAAGAACTGACTAGTTTTCATTCTGTAAAATAGTTTTTTATTTTGTTTGATAGGCTCATGCTTGACCACTATATCACCTGATAGAAAGCAACAATGCGGTTGAGGATAGAGCATGGTAGCCTAGAAGTAATCTACTTTTTACCTAAAGTCTACACTCCTTATCTGTATCTACAAAGAATGAATCCAATCCAATTATCATAATTGGGTCAGTACATCCAGAAATTAGCATTACTTTTTGACATTCTTTAGTGTTCAGGGATTATCAATATCAATCTCATCATCATCATCAGCCTTTTAATGTTCCCACTGCTGGAACTCAGGCCTCCTCTCAACGAGAGGGAATGGGCCGTAATCCACCACGCGGGCTCAGTGCGGGTTGGTGAATGTCACATGTCTTCGAATTCGATCTATCAGTATCATACTGTTGACACATGGAGAATTCAAAAATAGAACCATGAATGTGTCTGTGCATAATTCATAGCTATAGAATACATTATGCAATGAAATACTAACTGTTTTATGGAGGTTTTATGACTTTTGTTTTACTATTAAAATGAAAATAAAAATCTACTTACAAATTATCTTCAGTCTGGCAATGAAAACATAAGTAATCGTCAGTGGTGTTCGTATTTCCGCCTCCCAAACGGGAAAAGTAAGACGCTACGCAAGAATTTTTGCATTTTGGCAGATCGTCGGTCCACGGCCGTGCTATCATAATAAAAACTAGCACAAAAATCTAGGATAACCCACTCAAAGAGAAGGAAAAGAAACACGAAATTATTTTGGGATTATTTATTTTTGCAACTTGTTGACAGTTCAATTTGACATAAGATACATGACAGTTATCAGACGCGTTCTGTAATTAAAATAAACGATAACTTAAAATAAAAATCTTGTCCTCCTGTAACATAGATTTATTCTTTTAATCTTGTTGTAATTTGAGTTTTATTTATAAATTCCAATTCAATGTAAATTTTTCAATTTATTCCAATAGTGCATAAAAATTAACATCACAAAAACTTAACATGGTTATGACTTGTGACTTTGTGTAATTTTTATTACATTTAGTTTTCGATCATACGTCTGTACGAAAAAAGAAAACCGTTTTGTTATTGCAAAAAGTAAAAGAAACAAGCAATAAATTTGGATTTTAATTTACTCTTTACTTTACCTTGAACTTGTTATCCTTGTTATTTGAATAATCATGTACAAATTGATGAGTCACTTTTATGAAATAATTCATAGCGGTATGAATAATGTTTTAATCGAATTCTACCTAATCGTAATCTAACTTTTATAAAAATGACTATTATTAAAATTATGTGTCGATACCGAGCATTACAACCTATATTTTTCCTAACCGGTAACCACTGGTAACCACAATATCCTTTCCCACAAGATATTCTGAATGTTCATTACGATAATAATATCTATGATCACTTGCTATTTGAGCGACTCCATTGCCATGAGCCCATGACATGCATTTAAGTAGGTACATGTGTGTTCTATACATTTTATGATTGAAAATCTATAAAAGGAGTTGAAAGTTGTAAAATACGTTTGGTCTAAAGTTGATGTCACTTTACGTAACGGAAATAGGTACCTACATAATACTACCATTGTACTAGAAATCAGAAACTACTACTACTACTCAATTTCTTAGGCCAGGGGTGGTCAAACGTAAGCCGGGGCCAGAAAAATGGCTAAATTAAAAAATAATTTCACCAACCCTCTAAAGCATAGTATGCTAAAATAAACATTAAGACGGTGTTTACGGAGACGCGGCGCGTTGCGCGGCGTTTCGTCGTACATTGCCATATGTTTGTGTTTGCGCGAGCGAAGACGCGGCCCACTGCTGCAATGTACAACGAAACGCCCGACTGGACTCGCAACGCGCCGCGTCTCGGTAATCGAGCACTTACACACTGAGACAGGCGTAGCGCACGATGAGTGTATCGTGCGAATTAATGTTCTATCTAAATTGTGAAAGTACATAAATTTACGAATGCTTAATAAGTAAATAAAGGTCACAAATCACAATGACACTGAATTATTACCAGCCCGCGGGTCAGCAGTGACAACAGTAAAATTGTTTCAATTATAATATCATGTAGATACCTAATTAAACCAGAGAACTATATTTATGCCAAGTTGATTTCAGTTTAATAATATTGCTATTTTATTATGGCTAGTAATACTTGTTTAATACATATTTATGATGCTAAAAAGGCCAAGACGCGTTTCTGAGTATCACACCCGAGTAGCTATCAAAATTATTTTTATTGGTGGACCTTCATGTCTTTGGCTCGCGGGCCGTAGTTTGCCATCCCTGTACATGTACCCTCTATACCTAATGATGTACCATCTGTTTAAGTACTTAACTAAATGTAAACAATATTCACGCATTTTTATCTAAAATTTGAGTAAAAATGTTTACGATTAGCTATTTACCTAAACCGATATTAGGTAATTAACTAAACTTATATGTCGTAAGGTTTTATTTAATAAAAAGACATCGTTTATGTTAATTACCTAAACAGATGGAGTTTAGTCAGTTTCAAATTAAATCATGTGAAGCACTTATACGTAGCAATAAAATTTTTACTAATTATTGAATCATCCAGTTAAACTAAAATGAAATTTATTGACAAAGAAATGAAGGCCATTATGGCTTACACAATTTATGATTCAGAGCTTCGCTTTATTCAAGGTGATTTAAATTGAAATCAAGAGTTAACTAAGTAGGTATTGTGTAGGTGGCAGTATGATGCTTACCTACAAAATGAATGAATATTCAAAAGGCTGAACTGTGAATGGCAGAGTTAAAAATAAAAGTCCATTTTCTCCGATCAAAGTTTTAATGCTTCTCTCCACATAACAAAACTCTAATCCTTTACAAATTTTTGCAATTTTTATAATTTTATTTATACAATGTTAGCTCAATAACCTATAGAGCTACCTGTGACTAAACTTTTGTTTATACCTATTTTTTTTTTTTAAGAAAGCAAATCTTTACTCCGGACATGAATCAACAACTTTAGAAAATATTTTAAAAATATTCTAAGGTGTGCTGAACACCTCTTTACTATACATATTATATACTCTATGATTTCCTGGTGCACTGTCAAAAATAATGTATAATATTCTTTCAATATAATGTAAATGTTACCAATATTGCCAATATCTCAACAATAGGTTCATTAACACTTATCTAAGTCCTATTTTAAGAGAATCGACAAGTTTCATATCCCATTATGCTGTATGTTACAATATAAAACTAATCATAATGTTATTAGTGCATGGCATAAGAGTTAAGCAGTTTTAAATCGGGATGGTTTAGGTTTCCAAAGTCACATGTAATTAGAAAAAAAAATTAAAAAACAGTGTCCCTGTACCAACATAACACATACACAATTTACACATACAAATAAATGTAGAAAATGATAAATTCAAAGTACATTTATTAGGAACACAATTTAAAATAAAATGAGAACTGTTTGAGACGCCTCTGTGGCTTTGGAAACCCGATGTCACTGGGTGAGCAAAATTAAAAACTACACCATAGTGGCCGACTGAAAGTTTAATCGGTTTTCTTTTCTGCAGCTTTGGTTTCTGGTTCTGGTTTCTTTTCTTTTTCTTTCTCCTTCTCTTTCTCGTTCGTGATTATCTCCTTGGCCTCTTGCTTCGATGCGTCGTCGAAGTTGCCGACTAGGTTAGGGACCTCATCGTCCTCGTCAAGTGGTTTCGGCGCGGCGACGCTTGACGCCAACCTCTTAAGTTGATTCAAACCTTCAGGTCCAAGCTGACTAAGGATGCCCGGGAGCATCTCCGCGATCTGCTTGTTCTCTCCATGACCGGTAATAGCGAAAGTGTTAGCCGCGAGGGATGCCTGCGCTTTCGGATTGTTGAAGTGTATCACTGTGCCGTCATCTTTTATCATATTCACCTCCTCGATGCCGGGGATAGTGTTCACTGACAGCTTTTTGAGCGACGATTGCAATTTCTTGTCGTCTGTTGCTGCGGTAACGTGAACAACCTTTTTCTTGCGTCTCGGTGTGCCCTTACCGCCGATGCGCACCTGTGACTGCAACTTCTTTAGCTTTTCAGTGTTCATTCTGTTGTTTTAATACACGTCAACTGTTTATCGAAATCCGGCGCACTTTTTAGTGTAAGTATTTACTTAATATGCACCGTGATCACACAAGTTTTCCATGTAACTTGATCGTACGCACGTGTTTTGAACACCGGTTAGTTACAAAGGGAAAATGGTGGATTTGAGACAAGTTATTTCTGATTTCCTACTTCTCGCAGTTGGCAGCACCGTTTAGTTTGCTGTTCCATTTCACGTGAAAAAAGAATGAATCATTGAAATTAATTGGTTACAGAGTATAAATAAAGTTATTTTTTCTATGTAACTATTTCGACTTAGGATGAATTTTAACTTTGTATGTTATGGTAATTTATTACATGTACTCGCTAAAAACGAAAACGGATTATTTAATAATATATAACTATGGAACCTGAAACGAAACGTGGTTATGTTGCCAAGTATAAAAAATAGTGACATCTATCCAAAACAAAGATTAATAAAGACAAGACCTTGTCCTTAAACTTTATCAACTAATACTAGATGGCGCTATAAAGTTATTGATAGATTTAACTAGATGGCGATACCAGTATCGAATAAAATGATAATTCAAAAATTCCGAAAGATGATCTGTTGTGTTGTTGTGAATGTTCAGCCTTTTGATTTTGGAATTTTTCCATAAGTCTCGTAATCATAAGCGCGTATTGCATAGCGTGGGGTACTTGCTTTCAGGCCAGCTTTCATTTTTCCCGTCCTACTTAAATCTCAAATTCTCAATGGAATCTAAATAAGTAGGAGCTGTTTAGACTCAATTGAAAATATAAAATATTGTGACCGGTCGTTGTGGCGATCTTTCCAGAAAGTCCATGTTTTTTATGAGGTGTGTCATCCAATGACTATTCGCTCTAGGGTTTTTTTTTTAAAGTAGGTAAAATCATCCAATGACATCCCCCGCCCTTGGGCGGAGCGGGTGATAGTGTCAGACTCTTACTGACTAAAAACCTACTCCGTTCCTCCTTTGCAGGTTCCAGGGCCCTGGTATGCATTTTCATACCTCCCCAGAGCCCCAGATTAGGCTTCGACCCTACTGGGCCCCTTCAGTTTTCTGGCGACTCCTTGAGGCGCGCGGGAACAGTGCGCGCCGTAAACGACTTGGGCTCGGTCCAGTCTGATACCGGACGGACGGACAGCGAGCTACCCATTGACCGCCGTCCGCAAGCCCCCGCCTACGGTGGCCAGAAATCGGAATCGGAATTACGGCGGCGGCTGCGGCGTGAGTGCCGTTGCCTGATGCGGTCGGCCTCCTCCTTTGCTAGCATTACCGCTTCGCAGAAGAAGGCGACCGCCTGCCACTCCTCCTCGCTCCGGACCATGGCCTGAACCAAGGCCCGGCGCGAGAGATCATCGCTACCGATTGCCCCCACGAGGACACGGCGATGCTCTTCCCAAGCGGGGTACACCTCTACCGTGTGCTCCACCGTATCCTCCGGGTGGTCCGCACAGTGGCGACACCCGGGCGTCGTCTCCGCACGGATCTTTTACAGGTACGTCCCGAACTTGCCATGTTCGGTTAGCACCTGCGCCATGCGGAAGGTCACGACGCCGTGAGGGCTTTCCAGCCACGCCTCAAAGATGGGCCTTACCGCCTCAATCGTGGCGTGCCCAGCACAGGGTTGCGACAGTCGCTCTCGCCATTTCACAATGACATCCGCCGGAACTCCGTCCGCTATGCCGCGACTTGTCGCGGCAGCGGAGTTTCGCCCCGGCGTTGCATCTCCACGCGCAGGTCGTGCATGCGTGCAAGGACTGTTGCCTCCAGATCCGATTGTGGCAGGCCAGCAAGGAGGCTCGCCGCTTCGCGGGACACCGTGCGATATCCCCGAATTTCGCTCTAGGGTGGAGTGGGAGCGCGTGTTAGGCTATAACTGACTATTATCCACCTGTGTCTTTGCGTTGCAGGACTATAGTTGCTCTTTCAGAAATTCCCTGTGGCCTTAGCGGGCATCGGTCCTGCTGGGCCCCTACAGTTTTGCTGACATTTCTTTGTGGCGCATGGTCCGTAGACGAATCGGGTTCGGTCTTTACCAGACGGGCAGACGGGAAGCTACCCATTGCTAGTCGTCTGCAATTCCGCGCTTCTGGAGGCTGGAAACCCTTCGACTCCCGTCGCCCGAGGCGTCTCCTGTGGCGGTTACTGGGGTGTGACTCCGTTCCCTCGTGGTTACGGCTTTCTTTTTCGCTAGCATTATTGCTTCGTAGAAGGTGGTGACTGTATCCTATACCCTCTTGCTTCAGACCATACCCTGAACCAGGGCTCGGCGCGAGCGGCGTGATCTCTCAACGCCTTCCTCTTCTCCACGTGGACACGGCGGTGTTCCACCCAAGTGAGGCACACCTCCACCGTATGCAACTCCAGGGGTTCAGCACAACCACCTGACTGCTACTCACGCGGTGAACTGTGAATATAGTTATATAAATCAGCAGATTAGGAAGAGATGCGATACTTCTTTGCGTCTTATCCTTGGCAGCAGCTCTGCTTCTCTTCCGTTGAGCTGTGCGGATGCTATATCCGATGTGTTGCGTCGCATTATGGAGTATTTCATTTCCTATTGAGACGTACCCATCGGTGGCTCAGTTCACCTACGGTTGAACGTCGATTCTGCTCAAGCTGAAAAGCGTAACCATTTGCCGTTTCTCACCTGGGTTTATGCTTGTGACTGCAAAGCTCCGGATCTGAACTCAAAGAAGAGACCCTCCAACCATGCTGCCAAGTCTTAAAAAAAAAGTATCTGCGCAGCCGTCGGTGGCAGAGCATTTTGGACGGTCGAAGTGAACTTCTGTCGGCCCACACTGTCTCCGCTGACTAAACCTGATGGAACACTGGTTCATACGGCAAGAGAGAAAGCAGGTCTTTTTGCATCTCTCTTCGCCTATAATTCACGTGTTGATACTAGCAGTGCTACCCTATCAATTTTGCTTCTCTGCGACACTTCGATGGCCGAGGTTCAAATATAGAAAAAACAAAGAGGGTCTGGGAGCACTGTGTCGTTTAGACGCGAATAAAGCTAGTGGACCAAATGGCGATTGTTTTCAAGGCTTTTGCCGCCGAATTATCTCTTGTATTGACATACTTATATCGCTTCTCATTTAGGCAATCCTAAATGAGAGGAGGTATACCAGTGTATAGTGTCCAAATCCTGGAAGCCCGTGCACAAAAAAGGTAGTCATCTAGTCACGCCGATCCTGCCAACTATCGGCCGCTTTCAATAAGCTCCTTAATCTGCAAGATTATGGAGCGTGTGTTGAATTCGTATCGTATATTCGTATGGTATAGCTGGATGGTAACGATCTCCTCAGTGACAGATAGTACCAGTACCTACGGGTCTACTGGGTATTTTATGCCACCCACTAGTGTGGTGAGGCCCTCGAGAAGAGTGGGGAAACAATTGCCGTTTCCTTAGACGTCTCGAAGGCCTTCGACAGGCTATGGCACGCTAGTCTTATAAGTAATCCAACGTACGGAATTTCCCTTGGTCTGACTGCCTGGGTAAAAGACTTCCTGTGTGAAAGGACTCTCCGAGTTATTGTCGATTGATGCTGATCGGAACCCATGACGACTGATGTTGGAGTTCCTCAGGGGACTGTTCTCTCTGCAACTTTATTTCTACTGCATATTAACGATCCGATGATATTCGGTATCTATGAGTATTTATTTAAAAAATTCAAGAAGCGGGGCTGCACAGAATAGATGGGTGATGAGGCCAAAAATATCTGGAGAGTTGATTGCATACAAAAGAATCTGGAGTGGTGATGCAGCGTTGGAAGGTCTCTCACATGGTGGACCAATAACGGTGAGGATCGCGGGAATTGTGGCGTCACTTGAAACGAAAGACTGTTAGATAATAATAGGTACTTTAACCAGGTGGTATTCGATCAGTCGATATTTTGACCTTTTAAAATAGGTTATTCTACAGGATCCGGATAAAAATTTTAAATAACGCTTTATTCGACCAAAACTCACAACACTCTGTGTGAAGAGTGATCATACATTTCTTTGATACAAGAACCCGAAAATATACATACCTACTTATAATGTGAACGGAGCTATCTTCTGTTCCCAGTCATCATCATTGTTTTAAGATTAACAGCTCTCAAAAATGTTTAACACAATCGTATTTATGGACAAACATCCGATTCTCAGAGAGCTCTCAGCTACAAAAATAAACTCTGCTCATCAGCATAACGCATGTATGTTATTGGGCCGATAAATATTTATCTGCATTTACTAAATGGACTCCAAAATGGTACACTATAAAGCTGTCATCGGACAATCTATTCGCGCCATATTTTCGAATTATGTGGGGTTGCCAGTTTTTTAATAGAAGTTCCGAATAAGCGGCAATTAATTTTGTATTTTAAACACTTCCTACTTCACACTTACATTTGCTTTTTTCATTTTTCAAGAATTAATTAGTAAACCAATTATCGTCGATTATACTGTAGGTAAGCTATTGTGTACAAGTGTGTGCGTATAGTACGGCCGACGGATCTTGGCGAGTATAAAGTTAGGCTCGGCGATGCAATTATACAAAAATAAATGGTTTAAAAAAATACATGCCAATATCAGTTGTTATTGCTATTAACCACTGATATTGGCATTTTTTTAACTGTTATTGGCATTTATTTATTTATTTCGACCCCTCAAAAGAATCAAAATTCATAGGGTACTTCCCGTTGACCTAGAATTCTGAAATTTGGCATGAAGCAAGCTCTAGCATAGCACAAGTATAGGAAAAAGTCTGAAAACTGTAAATTTGTAGTTATGTCATCAAAAATAAAACCTTTTTTACGATTAGGAAAAATCGATTCGGGAATTGAACTGTTTTCATAGGTAACTGCGTGATTTTGACTCGGACTTGTTCGGATTTTTTTACTTTCCAAGCCCTGGGGCCTAAATTCTAATTACTCCGACTTGATTCGAATTCAAGACCCATCAGTAATCCGCTTTAGCAACGACTAGACTAACGAGGCAGTCATCGATGTGTGTTTCGGTTTTTTTCTTACTCCACAAACGGTATAAGACCTCCCTATCACTAAATTTAAACCTGGCAACCCATCTGTCATGCCATCCATTCGCGCCTTCACTTCGACAATAGCTGAGTTAATATGAACGCATCTATTTTATATTACGTTTCGCTAATGTATCCGAACGAACTCTCTTCGCGCCTTCGTGCACTTATCTATGGTGTTGACAGATGAACTGGCAAGGCGGGAAGAAAAGTTTTATGTTTTTGTTCTAAATTATTAAAAACTATAATATGACTAAGTATGTTGAAATGTAACTACTTACATAAATATTTTCTATCATACTAATATAAAAAAAAATAAGGAATCATTTTAAATAATTAATTAATCAACGAATGCATAGATGTAGATTGTACAGAAACATGTACTTTATTTTTCATTTTTATCTTTCTCTATCTTGATCTAAACGTAAAACACGTTTAGATCGTTAAATTTTGATCGTTTTAATCCCGCGGAGGGTCGATTGGGTACATGAAATCCTATCAATCTGTAAAGATAAAAATGAAAAATAAAGTACATGTTTCTTTAAACTCGAATTAATATACGCATGTACGAAATTAATTTCTTTAAGTAAACGAGTCAATGACCTTGTAGGGAGTTGTCGGTTGTTGCGTACTAACTACCTACAGTTCATTAGCCTCGATCAACTGACGTTTACTTATAGAAATTAATTTCGTACATGAGTAAATGACTTCGAGTTTAAAAAAAAAATACTTTATTTTTCATTTTTATCTTTACAGATCGAAAGGATTCTATGTACCCAATCGACGCTCCACGGGATTAAAACGACCAAAATTTAACGGTGTAGACAACCTATTCCTATTGGAACCACTTTTTATTCCAGTACCTACCTAGTTCATTTTCTATGGCTAACTTCCTGCACGTTTGGTAATGTTGCAGCAGAGGTGTCCGAGTATTCCACCGACTTACAAGTTGTAGGCCGCGGGTTCAAACCCAGTTAGACGCATTATTTTGTGTAAATTATTTCACCACTGCTCTCAAAACGGTGAAGGAAAACATCATCACAAGTTCAGCATATTTTGGGACTAGATGGCGTTGTGTGATACCTATTTGCGGAATATTACTTTTAATTATTATTTTAGACTCTACACACAATTTTACCGCATATTTATGTAGGTACAACAGTGTTTCCTTTGTCTTGACTACACAATTAAATAACTTGTAACAGCTCAGCGCTAGCAACAGATCTATTAAGAGATAACTAACAAAAGAAACTAATTAAAATACAATTAGCTCTTCTGCGTTGAAAGGAACGATCGCACACTATAATTAATTAGACTTGTAAATTAAAATCTAGGAATCAATGCGGCCATGCGTTTAATTATGTGTTAAAAAAAGTTGGTACTTATGCATTGATATAATCAAAACATCGGAAGTTAAGTGACTCGGCTCTAGAGCGTGGACCTCTGAAATCACGACAGTTTGTCCTAATTTCACTGAGTTGCAGTCGGCGTTACATCGGTTGCGATCGCACACATTCGGCGGCTAACGCTATTTCGATCGCACGACAGCGCCGGCTCTTATCTCTGTCCTTGTCTATCAGTGACTAACGGTAGTGTATTTTTATAATTTACATTTAGATTTGATTACAGACAAACATCAGGACAGGTGAAACTAAATAAAAGTTTGTAAAATAATTCCTTCTAATTATCAAGGTCGAATGCAATGATTTTTTATAACCGATTTTCGGGTCTCAATCTTATTGGGGGGCTGCGAGTAACTATAGCAAATGGTTCAACTTATTTGCACGAACTATATTAAACATATTATAGTTTTTTTATTTGTTTTGTTTAACATTAAGTTGCACCTACTATATTATGTTTCTGCACCACCCTAAGGTCGACTGGTAGAAAATGCCTATGGCATTAAGTCCGCCTTTGCACAGCTTTTACTTGTGCAAGAAGTTTAAATAATTGTATAAAAAATAAATACTTAAATAAATTATTATGCCGAGTCCTTGGTCTAGTGGTCACAAGCGTTACTATTGAGTACGAGGTTCTTGGTTTTTTTTTTCTATGGTGGGGAAAATCATACAATGCTATCTCCCGCCCTTGGGCGGAGCGCGAGATAGTGTCAGACTTATACTGACAAAAAAACCACCCCGTTCCTTCGTTGACTTTCATACCAGGGCCGAGCTACTTTCATATGCAGACCCTTGGCTCCAGTAGGCTTCGACCCTGCTGGGCCCCCTGCGGTTTGCTAATAACACCTCGAGCGCATACGCGCATTGGCATCGATGATTCTCAGGTCGGGCAAAGTGTTACTGAGTTTGTCTCTATCTATGACTGAACTTCATGGCTGAACGATGAACCACCATAATACAGGCCCTCGGCCTAGTTCGGTAGTTACATCATCATCCTTACTGTGAAACATTTTACTTGCTACATGTGACTCTTTAAACACTGTAATAATGTTATTTTTTTTATTTTTGATTGTTGATAGGCTCGCGTTTGACCACTATCTCACCTGATGGAAAGCGAAGATGTGGCCAACGATGGAGCTCGCTTGCCTAGAAGTAACCTATTCACTCTTGACTTAAAAACCCCTAGGTTGTAGCTATCAGGAAACACAGACTAAGGCAGGGAATTCCACTCCTTAGCTGTACGCATAATGAATGTGTTCCCAAAACGCTTTGTACGTATGGGAGGAATCTCCACCATGTACCGGTTTTTTTTTTTTTTTTTTTTTTTTACGGTAGGTAAAATCATCCAATGACAAATCCCGCCCTTGGGCGGAGCGGGAAATAGTGTCAGACTCTTACTGACTAAAAACCTACCCTGTTCCTTCCCTGCCTTGGTTCCAGGGCCCTGGACCATGTACCGGTGGCGCAACGCCGTACGTCTTGTGGTCCGATGATGGAACGGACTAGGTGGATTTAAATTGTGCAATTCCAATGCACACTCCCCGAAATGCAAACGATAGAAAACCTATAGGCTAGCAACTCGGCGTCGAATTTGTATCAAATAACCGTTTTATTTTATTTTATTTACTATCTGGACTTTGGATTTGCGCTCGGATGATGAGCAATAGGCTCGCCCCAGTTATATTAAACTAGCATAATTGACAAAATGTAGGGTTTTTTGGGTGGCAACCACGAAGAGGAAGACACAGTGATGGAAGCCTCCTATAAGGTGGACCGATAAACTGGCGAGGGTTGCGCCTCCGATGGATGCGAGATGCACAGGACCATTCATTGTGACGACACTGGGGGGAGGCCTGTGTCTAACAGTGGACGTCTTTCGCCTGAAATGATGACGATGAGGGTTTGTGTAGATGGGAAATCATCAAATAATTAGATGATTTTACTGACTAAAACCCACTTGTGTTTCTTTAGTTGCCCCTTTTGTTTCAGCGCCGCAGTGAACCTTACGAACCATTCCTAATGTAACGTGGTTCCAAAAAATTGATATCTAAGCGAATGCGAAGTGCTAACACTTTTGTACTCACCGATACTGAACTGACTAATAAACTAATGCACTTAGTTTTAGTTCCGTTACCCGTTTATTGCTTTTTTATAATCATATTTTAGTGCTGTATGATAAACGTTTTAGTTCGAGAGCTAGATATGCCAAAGGAAATGAGGTTTTTAAAATTCTGACAAGAAATCAATGGTGTCATAAATTAATGGCAAATCTTGGTTGTTGAGTTGAAAATTCACTCGAATCAGAAATATTTATTGATCAAAATGTAGGTTATAAGTTAGAGATCGTATAGAATTGGGTGTTTCCATTACACACCTTGAAATATGCAAGTAAAACCATTAATTTTTTTGGTATCTACTACTAACATGGCATAAATAAAGCAATTGTTACTTTTGTAAACAGTCGATTACAAAACAATTAACTTATCTAGGAATTAATAATAGCAAAAAATTTTTTTGGGTAGGTTGGGTAGGCACGCAATGGACTGTTTTCTACACTAGTAAGGAAAAAAGCGCGTGCTCGCACTTCGCCACAATTTTATAGTAATAACATTTATTGTTAGGAAGGGCGCGCGTCGACTCCTACGAGGCGTGGGTCGCCCCCAAGAGTCGTAAGTGTACTGAAAACGCCGTTTGATACGAGTGCAAATTTGTCAATGCAGCACTATAACAAACTCGCCTGCGGCTCGTGCGAATTCTGCCTCGGTCGCAATGACAAACTTTCTGCACTTGTATCAAAATGTGTGATTTATCATTCATGAATAGTCATAGTACTCGTTGAAAAATGAAAACGCGTTTGTGCGTGCTTGAAAGTAATTACTTTCTCTGACAATCGTTCCTACTCCAAAGAGAAAATGACAGATTTACCTTTACCTTTCTGAGGGCCACGGTAACTATTTCGAACAATCCTGCAGAGTGCAGCCCTAGCAATTTCAAATAAATATATACAAAAAACATTTTTATTGCATAAAACGAATCCAACTTAAAAGATTTGAAAGAGACTTCACCTGGACTTAGTAGTTTTAATTTAAAATAATGAAAACAAATATTTAAAAAAAAAAAATGGAAAGTGTAATGAAATGTAAATGTATGTGTGTGTATGTGTAATTTAATGTACCCTATCAATTTCTTGTCTATTGTTTGGCAAAAATCGCCTTGTTCTATTGAACCATATTTGGCACGGATGGTGAACAACCCAAAATGCAAATTAAATTGTATTTGTGTGAAGCCCAATATGGTTGTAAGTTTGGCAGCCTAGCTCCCGTACTACCCGAGTAACCTATTTAGATTTATTTTGAGTAATAATTTGATGTAGTGTGGCTATGACGTGCAATAAACACTAGGTAAGTGAAACTGTATTGTGTAAATCATGTCTGTGTGTTTATTACTATTATATCTGATACATTCCAATTTGTGATTCATTGTGGCGATGGCGTTCATATTTTGAGAGAAGTACTTTTGATATGATTGGCTATTGAGTTTAAAAAGTTATGAACGTGCTATAAGTGTTGTGGGGGTTTTTGGACCGGGACTGCGGTCCCAAATTCCACCAATAAAAATATTTTTTTTAGCAATTTGGAACCACCAGGAAAAAGATAATAGCAGTTACCAAAAATTTGTATTTATTTTATTTGTGGTGCGCGTGCAAATTTGTCACTGCAGCCCTCGGCTCCATAACACACTCGCCTACGACTCGTGTGAATTCCGCCTAGGTCGCAATGACAAATTTTCTGCACTTGTATCAAAATGTACTATTGTAATACTTTGCCCGCCAACATTTGCATAATATGTAAGGATTTAGTCTACTACTACATCTATATTGTCCAATTTCAGAACACCGTTATAAATAAGTGTCCTCCATGAGGACATCCGCTCATTCCTCTGAATATCCTAACCAGGCGCGACAATACACACATTCTACACATTTTGTTCCCGTCCCGTTACTTTTTACACATTTACACACGTCAACACAAACCGATATAAAAAACTTTTTTCCCCAAACTGTTCAAAAATAGGGCAACACAAAAAGTCAAGCGTGTTTCTTGACAATCGTCGGTTCTTTTTTTGAATTTTAACTTTTTTTTTTTCTCCATTTTCGAATGCGTTCACCGATCCATCAGAGACAATTCGGTCGGATTCTGTCGTTACAACAATTATTGTTTCGCGTTATCATTCTGTCAAGTTTAATGTTTTTCTGGGTAACAGAAATAGTTTTACTTAAATGAGCGCCTTTTTCAAACTAATTTGGGTTTTGAATGATATTTATTTGGATTTAACGACAAGAGTGGATATTTTTATTGTTTTTTTTTTTTGTTTTGTTTATGGGAAGTTTTGGTATCTACTGGAAAGGTAAGTGATGTATGCCTATCTAGCATCTTTATGATTTGACATCGGTAAGGAAATTGAGTGTCAAGATAATTCTGTGTTTTAAGTTATGCAATTAGTTTTGTTTTCAACAAATGATGTCATAATATCAACTTATTGAGGTTCCCAATTGACACTTTTTAATTTCAATATTTTTATAGTGACAATTCGGACACCGTTTAAAAAATCTATTTCATTCAGTCAGATAAAAAAGGTTTTGTTTGATAAATATTAATTTATTATTAATCTAATTAAGTCAATCAAATAAGATTTTTTTATTTAAGAAAAGATTATTGACGAGATATTAAAATAAATCCGTGTTTCCTTTGGTCATGTCATCACACGTGAACGGCTGAACCAATTTTGCTAATTCTTTTTGGTTGTTTGTTATTGTTGGAAAAGGTAGCTAAGAAAAAAAAAAAGAAAATTGCGCAAATAATTTGAAAAATTTGGAAAACTACGACGACTATTTAATTTTTATGCGTTTGACAGTTCAACAATGTCTGTCGGGTCAGTTAGTTGTTAAAAATAGGATAGGTAATGCTTTTTACTTCGTACTATATTTTAAAATTTTTGTATCTGACCGTACTAAACAGCTTCATTTTTAACGGTGTCCGAATTGTCACTCAAAAAAATAAAGTGACGACGATTCGGATACGTGTCCCAACTTGACGTGCCGAAACGTCAGTAAATCATAATATCTATACGTATTCACTATAAGATTAAATTCAGGACTGTTATAAAAATCGTAAAGAGCTTTCCGCTTGACATAATTCATGTTAGATTCTAAACTGAGATTAAAATATCACATTGCAAGCTTTAGAAGTGTTTCTAAAAACACATGTTAACGATTATAAGATAAGTTGCGTTCATTAGTTATCTAAACAGGTCGGATTATAAGGATTATCTATGAACGCGACCACCCGTGCGAAAACAGCTGTAAAATTAGCGGCCATCTTGATGTTTTTGTTTTTTAAATGGGGCAAAGGTAACATAAATGAGTGAGCCTAGTTTTTGCGTTAAGATTTATTGAACTATATTTAGCGTAAAATTTGTGAGCGTTGAAGAAATTATGGTTGCAAAAACTAATTGATCCATTAATGTTTTTGCAAAACAACAGATGACTTCGATTCTACAAACTTAAGTCCCATAAGTTAGGAGTTAGTTAATTTATGGAGGATTGCATAGGTGCAATCATTTGTTTGATTGAACTGAGCGCACACTGGGTTTTAAAGTTGTCAAAAAATAAAAGGCCCGTTTTGACATTTGTATTTTGACTACCTAGCGGCTTGTCCGGTGTAGTGTAGCTAATACTGCTATTTTAGTAGTAGCTACACCGGACAAGCCGCTTGGTTTAGACAGTAAATGTCTGATACCTCCTCCCGCTCCGCCCAGACCCAGAGAAGTTACTTGATGATTTCCCACCTTAATAAAAGGTAGATATATAAAGAATCTCCTTCTAGATCAACCTATTTTCCTATTTCAACACAATAGGTTTATTTGTTCAGTGGACTTCATGAATACCTATTGTCGTCACCTCACACCACTTTAAAGTATCTCACACGGGGATGAATAATATAATCGGTGTAGGTACAACAAACATGGATGTTAGAATGCATCACATACCTGCCGATCTGAACTGCCAATCTTCGTATGTAATAGATTTCTTTCTCTTATATATCATCTGCTTCGCTTATGACTGAACTTCTACCATCTGTAAAGTTTAAAGCTCCCTGAACATGAATATATCAACGCAATTAACCCTAAACATATTGTATAAACAATATACCAACAATAACATCTGAAGAACATCATTTCAACAGTGTATAATCAATAGCTGTACCAGGATGAATATGACATAATAACAACTTCATCACAAATCATTTAACATGAGGTTAAATAAATATTAGAGCCCGAACTCCCTCGGAACTCCTCTCCCAGGATCAGGTCCTGGGAGCATCAGGTTAGGTTAAAAGAGGAGCCCGATCGCCGTCGGAGCTCCCTCCCCCAGGATCAGGTCCCGGGGGGACCAGCTGGCTCAAATTGGTGTATAACACACCCATGTAACATCGGTACCTGGAGGAAACCACCTCTCCAGGACTCGGCTCACACCCCTATCATACTAGAGGCAGCCTACCCGTTAAAACGTACATGCCGGAATCCTGGAGACTAACTCGCCAGGCCTCAGCTACTTCCACCCTCTCCGCCCAGAAGCAACCTACTCCGCTAACCTTCCGCGTCGGGATCCTGGAGATTAACTCTCCAGGCCTCATCATACTGACGCCTCTCGCCCCATCAGTATATTACCCCGAGCGAGTTTACCATACCTCATACAGTTAGGCATTCACCTTTAACATTAACACTTATAGAAATCAATTGCGCTGAGACACCAAATAACCACACAGAGCTTGACTAAGATAAAAAAGTAATACTTAGCTTTCATGCCTTCGACGTCTGGATACATGTCCCCTTCCAGACACGGCACGAAAGGTCTTTAAATAACATAATTCACGCTCGGTACACAAGTTATCACAGTAGGTACACTTAAACTTAGCAACCTTTAGAAATGGCGGTATAGAGTTACTGTTCGCGCCAACTAGTATTTGTAAAGTCTATTATCTATGCTTACCATAGTTATTCAAGATAGCCCTCGGGATGTTGCTAGTGTTGAATATATATATTTGGTCTATGGATTCGCGTTAGTCGCGACACCTATTTCATGATCCATTTTTTGTAGACTTAAGAAACTATTTAGGTAACAATTTTTCATGTCTCTTAATTATTATGTTTTGGTATTTACCACAGTATTTATAAATTTATTATTATAAGCACCTAATTTGATTGATACTTCATTCTGTTTCAGATATCTATTAATATTTTGTGCACACCTACGACAGTTTAATATTTTTTGATCCAAAAGTTGACTGGTAAAGAACTGTAGATAGGTTTATTTATAATGTTCTTATATATAATAATGAATAGCTGTTCGTTAGTCTCGCTAAAACTCAAGAACGGCTGGACCGATTTGGTTCATTTTGGTCTTGAAATATTCGTAATAGTCCAGGGAAGGTTTAAAAGGTGAGAAAAAAAAGTGATATTCGTTGACTACGGTGGTACGAAGTTTGCCGGGACAGCTAGCAATAATAATAAATGTTACCCAATCGAATGTCAATTAACACAGTCTCTCTAAACTTCGATTAACACCTATTTAAAACGAAGATGAACTTCTCAGCCACTTAACAAACCCATCTAACTAAACCGCTCCCTCGCGTCAAACTTGTTACTAACTTATAACAAATAGCGTTGGTTAACGAAGGGACGCGTTTTTGCGTCATAACTCATAGTTTATAGGACAAATTGGTTCCGGGAATGTGGGCGTCCGTGTATTTGGAACAGTTAAGAAAAAATAAGGATTCGTTTTGGCTTATCAGCTGCTCGTTTTCAAGGTTAGTGTAGCAATTTCAAGGTTAGTGTAGCATTAGACTGCATGGGAGAAACTGGCAATCCGCCAAGGCTGTTTCATTATCAGGCCACATGACATGTGGCGATGCGCCACTGGTAGGTACATGGTGGACATCCCAACTATATGCACAAAACGTTTTGGGAACACATTCATTATGCGTACAGCTAAGCTGGGGAATTTCCTGCCGGAGTCTGTATTTCCTGATAGCTAAAACCTAGGGATCCTTAAGTCAAGAGTGAGTGGTAGTAGATAGCGCGAGCTTATCGTAAAAAAGGTTTATTGCATTGTTCATCATCATCAGAACTGCAGTCGTAAGACGTCTGCTGTAGGATATGGACCTGCCCCGAGCGTTGCCGAATAGACTAGTCTTGTACTTTTCGTATTTAGTGGACTCTCATGGCCCCGATCAGTTCATCTGCTACTTGTCGAAGGCGGTTCAAGGATATGTCTTTCTATAATTATTATATTAGTTGGACTGAGAATGATAGTGACTTATTTCATTATTTTAATTTTAATTCGTGATTTGACTTCTGATTATTTATTTTCTTGTATTTTCTTTCATTTGTTTGACATTTTTTAAATTATAATTGACATTGTTATTTATTTGTAATTAATTATTGATTAACGTTACATTATGTTTATAATTTGTAAGAATCCCTTACCAATAAAATATTAGGTATGAGTATATTGTTATGAGGTCGCTATTTCGAGCTCGGTACATCCTGGATGTGTTATTAGGTTATTTTATCAGCAAATACAAAGGAAACAAGACTAATTCAATTTGCGAAAAAACCTTTTTGCACTTTTATCGAAAACAAAATCTCTCACCCTGCGAATTATTCTCGCACACGAAATAAAAAGGGTCCAAAAATCCGTTTAAAACAAAAAAAAAAAACAATGGTACGCTTCGAAGTGATCAAATGGAATAAAATGGCCGATGTCGGAACAAATTCAATCGTACAATCTAACGAATGTAGGCCGGGGGCCGATTTGTGAAAACAATACAGAAAACCTTTTTGTTTTTTGGAACCAGGATACTTTGAACTGGATATCAGAAGCTACGTTAAAAGGTTTGCAGTGTTTCCGATTGATAATGAGCAACATAATCAATCCGAAACACTCACGACAACATAATATTCTAAGTAATTGGCAAAAATCATTTAGCTTTCTTTATCATTAATCTTCTAAAAAAACAGGAGAGATGAATCTAATGCTGGTCATAGGTGGATAAGCCAACTATTTGTATCATTGTAAAGCTTTTGGTTTGCCTATGCATGATCACTCCGTAGGTCTGTACGCTCAGCTACGCTATTTGACCACAGACTTTATCGTGATGTCATCTGTGGGTAGTGTTGCTAGGACCAGTAAGTGAAAATCGGTAAGCCTGGCGGGGTGCGCTCCATCTTAGAAAGGCTAAGATTTCTTTTCAAGTGTCATACAGATTTACGAGACTTAAAAGCATCAAACTTTGTTGGACAAAAGTGGCAAAACGTAAAAGCAAATAAAAATAATAAGTAGGTAATATATTAACATTAAAAAATTGTGAAAAAATTATCAAGGGTTATTCGGGATGTGTCACTAGACCCAATAAAATCGGGATTTTCCGCGCCAATTCGTGTGGTATACCTACCGTCCGTTTGATTTTTTTTTTTTTTTTTTTTTGGTAGGTAAAATCATCCAATGACAAATCCCGCCCTTGGGTGGGGCGGGAAATAGTGTCAGACTTTTACTGACTAAAAACCTACCTTTCCGTTCCTTGCCTTTGTCCCGGGGCCCGTGGTGACACTCTCGCATAACCTTTGGCCCCAGTAGGATTCGGCCCTGCTGGACCCCTACAGTTTGCTGACAACTCCTTGAGGCGCGCGGTAACAGTGCGCACCGTAGACGACCTGAGCTCGGACCGGTCTGTTACCGGACGGACGGACAGCGAGCTACCCATTGCCCACCGTCCGCGAGCCCGCGCCTACGGTGGCCGGAAATCGGGATCAGAAACCCGGCGGCGGCGGCGGCGTGTGCGCCTTTGCCTAATTCGGTCGGCCTCCTCCTTTTTCGCAAAAGGAGGCGACCGCCTGCCACTCCTCATCGCTCCGGAGCATGGCTTGAACCAAGCCCCGGCGCGAGAGATCGCCCCCACGAGGACACGGCGATGCTCTTCCCAAGCGGGGCACACCTCGACTGTGTGCTCCACCGTGTCCACCGGGCGCCGTCCGTTTGATGGTATATTAATAGTTCGCATGTGTTATTGGCAAAATTGTGGTGTTTCTTCCACAAAAGCCATCAAACCTTTATACACTACACCAATCTCAATCTGGGTCTAATCGTAATTGTTTTCTCATCTCGCTACTAGACGATCGACAGTTGTTGACCATTGCTTCACTACTCTGTTCCACCTGCTTAAGCACTTTATCAAACAGCTTTATCGATGGTGGGTGACTGATTCAAGCTAATTGCTTTGATTTTGATGACAAATTAAAATATCTAGCCTGTGTTGTGTCTGTGAAGGAAATAGATTGTGCAATTTGAATGGCTTGACGCTTTCTAAAATTATTGGTATTTAGCTGGTGAGGCTGAAAGATGTCGCCCAAAATGTTCTTTAAAAGGTCAGATGGAGACGATGGAGTAGAATTCCCTGCCGGAGTCTGCGTTTCCTGATAGCTATAACCTAGGGGTCTTTAAGTAAAGAGTGAATAGGTTACTTCTAGACAACCGTGCCTCGTTGTCGGCCACATCATCGCTTACTATCAGGAGAGATAGAGGTTAAACGCGAGCCTATCCATAGTAAAAGATAGATGATGATTTTCTGCTTGTGCTGGAAATAGGCCTTCCACCGACGGAGACGTCACCGGAACCAGGAGTTGCAGGACGATTACAGGCCACCATTGGCACAAATATTTGGACGGTGAGCTACCTAATGCATGACTAACCTAAGACTGGATCCATTACGTTCCACGTGCACCTCAAAGAGATTGCGCAAAATTGATGGGACCAGTTAAGGCCGATGGCTGTCAGGGCAGCGAATTGTTTGAAGGAGTTACTGTAGCCCTTGCACAAAGGGCAACTATTGTATTGTATCACTTTGTATTTTAGTCAGTAAAAGTTTGACACTCTTTTTCGCTCCATCCAGAGCGAGATATTACATGATTTCCCACGTAAAAAAGACTTTCCTCGCTCTCGTCCATCTGGAGGACTTAATGCCCTAGATATTTTCTGCCAGTCAAAGCCATGAAAACCAAGGAAGGTCAGAAATCAGAAATCAGAATCGTTTATTTCAAATAGACCAATTACATGCACTTTTGAAATGTCAAAATGTCGGACAGTCCAATAAAAAGTAAAGCTGAATTTCACGTTTAAAAGCGTAGATCTCTATGGAGAAGAACGTGCAAGAAACTCCATGGACTCTGTTGTTAAATCATATTATGAGTTGCATAAATCTTGGTTTTTATATTTCTTGTCGCTTTTATTATGTGAGCACAATTAAAAAATAGAAAGCAAAGCAAAGCTTAATGGTAAACCGATATCTAATAGTTTTGTGCTAATGTAAATATTTGTAATAATTTATAAATAAACTTAGCGATTATTTCAACTAGGATGTTACTTAAACAAACAATATCCCGCGGCTTGCCCAAGTGTCTATCAAAGATGGTCGCTCCCAAAATTTGTTTCTTTTGGAGGCAAGAATCTTTTGTCGTTTCGTCCGAAATCGATCCACCGGGAGCAATATTCGTTCAAGAACCGTTGAAAATATCGAGTGGGGTTCTGTTTCCGAACGGATTTAAGCGCCGAGTGTCGAATATGGGATCGTCTTTGTTTGTATTCTATATTGTTAACTAGAAACGCCCGCGGCTTCGCCCACGCTGAAGATTTTACTCAAGAACAATACATGTTAAAGTAGAGGATGAAAGTTTCTTTGGCTTTATATTTCTTCATAGTTTCATTCGTAATCGAGTCGCTTATTTTTGTGGGTGGCTCTCGATATTTTCCAGATAGTATCCTTACATATTACAAAAACTAAGTCCGAAAACTGCCGATTGGATATTCGTGTAAATTCACCATTAGACAGAGTAATTCATGAGGAATATATCACTGCATAAAAATTGCATATTATAACAGAGAAAAGTCGAAATTTTAAAAATTTCTAACAGTAATATGAAGCTGGGGCTAGTCGCTAATCAAAACATAATTACAAGGTTTAGCTGAAAAAAAATAACTCGTTTGTAAAATTCATATACCGAACATTAATTGTTTGATTGCCTTCTTTACACGATTATTATAAGAAAATTAGCACTCATACCATGTTATTCCTTTTTTGTCATCAGCTTATGATTATGATCTAGTATAATAAGTAACATTTAACTGGATTAGAAGTCGTATTTAACTGGAACAATCTATCCTTAACCTTTGTGTTTGCTGCGGGCCTGCTCAAGAGTTTATGCAGCCCTGGAACGAAAAGAATCTGAAGGATCATGGGTACGTTTGAGTTTGCTAAGTATGGCGAAATAGGGTTTCATCTGAGCTGTGTGTGCAGTAAGAGTCTGACACTATCTCCCGCTCGGCCCAATGGCGGGAAGATTTCATTGTATAATTTTACCTACCATAAAAAAAAAACGTAATGGCGTCTAGATTATGCCAATAAATAGTTTATTATTCATTAATAAAATACTGCAAATAATTGTCTTTCTTAGATTCTTAAGACATTTCAATTTTGAAAGTAAACATTTTTACTCCAAACATTTTATTGTGGACTATCGTATTTTTATTAGTTTCCTCTCTAGCCCATTTTCTTTTTACTGCCAACCGACATATTGAATAGAATTGGCGCGAAAGTGTGCGCCATATTGAACCCGCGTGATAGTCGCGGAAATAAGTGTAGGATTATTTTGACTGTTTTATTTAATAGGTAATGGTGTATTGACTTTTTATTACTTTATTGTACACAAAAATGTAACATAATACACGGTGAAACAGACAGTTCATGTACAAAGGCGAGCTTAACTTAGCAATAAGTTTTCTCCCAGCAAACCTACACACTACACCACCATCTACATACTTTTATACCTCCCTTTATTTTCTTAATAATCTTTTAATGTTTTTTAATGCACCTGCCATGTTTCCTCTTTGTAGAGAATGCCTAAGGCATTAAGGGCCGGTTGTAGTCACTGAGTATTTTGTATGAACTTCGCCCGGGTCTATGTCGACTTCACGGCCCCGAAACAGCGTTTTTTTTTGTGTAACAAGCTTTATATTTTTTTTATAAATTTCAAATATTTCCGTGACATAATAAAATGAAATGGTTAAAATAGTAATAGCCCCAGTTTCGATCTCTAAGAGATGTCATCAAACCGCAGGGGCCCAGCAGGGCCAATTCCCGCTGCAACTGAAGGATACAGGTGGCGTGTAGTAAAGCTCTGACACACCCTCTCGCTCCACCCTATAGCGGGAGAAGTAATTGAATAATTTTCCAGCTCAAAGACTCAAAGTCCTGGAGTAAATAACGTCTTAAGAGAGCATCGACCCTCTAGTTCCAAGAAGAACAAACCAAAGAGGACGAATCTATCGCTTTAGGATTTATTATGTCGCTAGAAAATTGCTTTCTACACATAAACCCTGATTGCGAGTGTCGAGTTACTAGTTTATGTTGTTCGCGCGGTGTTGGGTTCCACACAATTATCCGTGTTCTTCATTTTGGGGTTATGGTCGACCAGTTTTTAAGGACCGCCGTTTTTAGTTTGCCGAATAGAAAGAAATTGATTTAGAATTTTACACTCACATGTTTATTGAATTTTCACGTAGAATCGCCACATAACTTAAGTGTCAATGGGCAGGGCACATTGCACGCAGAACAGATGGCCGTTGGGCCCGAAAGGTTCTGGAGTGGCGGCCGCGTACCGGAAGACGCAGCGTTGGGAGACTCCCACAAGGTGGACAGATGACCTGGTCAGGGTCGCTGGAGTTCGATGGATGCGAGACGCGCAGGACCGGCCATTGTGGCTTGGGGAGGTCTATGGGACGTCTTTTGACTGAAATGAATGAATGATGACATCATCATTCATTCATTTCAGCCAAAAGACGCATATTAAACATGGGTAATTGAGCAATCGACCGAGTTTTAAACCTGATTTTTTTTAACAGTTAATTTGCACACATAAAATAAATAGAAAAAAAGAAGGGAGTAAGTATTTATTTATATTTGAATTACATTTATTATTTATTTATTCATTTATGTACATATTTAGAATGTCTTATTTTAATATCTATCTTTAGAATGTAATAGCAGCGACAAGAAACATGTAACAAAGATATTTGTTATACATATAATGATTGAAAAGAGTGTCCATGGAGATTTTTTGTACATTCTTCTCCATAGAGATCTACGCTTTGGAATGTGCAATTAGTATAATTTTTTTTCTGACAGACTGACACCTTGACCTTTCAAAAGTGCCTGTAAATGGTTTATTTGAAATAAATGCTTTAGAATCTTATACACAAACACTTAAAAAAAGAAAATAACAAACACAGATAGAAGAGTACAAAGGTACTGCTTATTTCAAGTGACATTTCTTCCAGCAGACCTGCGACAGGAGAGTTGGATGAGAGATGTAGACACAGTGTACAGAAAACAAATAAGTTAGCTAATTAAAAATATACTATATTATTTTAATTACTTATTAATTATTTATTTATTTGATAGTTTAAGATTTAACATACATACACTGTCTTCTCATGTTATTTTACACGCTAATGTCTATCCGCAGAAGATATTTCTTTGGAAATGGTACTATAAAGGATACTGATTATTTAAATACTTCTTATGTATTATATGTTATTTATTTCCATGTGTTGTACATAAATAATAATATAAATAAATAAGAAAACAGATAAATAAGTTGTTAAGTTGTAAAAAAGAGATTTAGACACCGTGTGTAAGAGTAGAGTGCAGTAGGCACCTATAAACATAACTAGCGATCCCCCCCAGCTTCGCACGGGTGCAATGGTGACATTAAAAATATTATGCATGGATGGATATAAACCTTCCTCGTGGAACACTCTATCTATTAAAAAACCCGCATCAAAATCCGTTGCGTAGTTTTAAAGATCTAAGCATACATAGGGCCAGATAGCGGGAAGCGACTTTGTTTTATACTATGTAGTGATAGTAACCGATTGCTGGGGCCCAATTCTTTAAAGATGGGTCTAACATGAGCAACTAAAATGGTTTAAAACCGATTATAGTAAGTATCAATAGAAATAAAAATGTGGTGCCTGCCGTTGGCATGAATTTTCCGATGGCGAGAATTCACAAAAAAAGCTATAATGGATTACTCTCATAGTTTTGTACACGATAAATCACATCCAAATTCATTGGTTTACACCGTGTCTTATTTAGAAAAAAAAAATCAATTTTTCCGGTGACATATACAACCTTATTTTTAGTATATGCGAAACCCGAAACACGTGTCTAGTATTTTACAAATTTCATAAATTTATCATGTAGAATCACAAAGTTGTGTTGTGTTAACTGGTTGTTTACACAAATCCATGGTCACGGGGCCATCCGAGCGACTGAAGGGTTGTTTCACTCCCGTACCCAGTTGTGCGCTGACTCCTAATGCCCGCAATGAGCTGCCGTGACCCTTTTTAAATATTATCGAGAAAACATATAACATGGCGTAAAAATTATAAGAATCTATTCAGTAACTGATTCTGAACAAACTATATTCAGGTTTCGCATATACACCGTTAAGTTACACATGAAACACTATCGATTTATAAAGATAAATTTAAAAAATAAAGTACTTTTTTTTATAAAACTCGAATTAATATGCGCATGTACGAAACTAATTTCTTTAAGTAAACGAGTCAATGACCTTGTACGGAGTTGTCGGTCGTTGCGTACTAACTACCTACAGTTTGGCCTCGATCAGCTGACGTTAACTTAAAGAAATCAATTTCATACATGCATAAATTAATTCGAGTTTAAAAAAGAAATACTTTATTTTTCATTTTTATCTTTACAAATCGATAGGATTTCATGTACCAAATCGACCCTCCACGAGATTAAAACGACCAAAATTTAACGGTTTACTAAAAATAATGTTGTATACCGTTATATGAGTAGGCAATCAATAAATGCTGTATTAAATCGACTTACAACTAGTTAAATATCTCTATTAATTCCCATTTGATCAATTGCAATTATCTCTCTGTTCTCGAACCAGCATCCATACCTACCTACATAGCTCTACAAATGGCCCCGGCGTCGCTTATACTAACAGGTCGGTAATGGGGGCCAAATAACACCCCCTAGCCCCCTTCCGAAGTGTTCGCCCGCCCCCAAGCTCTTGCAGAGATAAGTGCCACCCTGGGGAATAGAGTACAGGCGAGGAAACAATGTCTATGGTTTTTGGTATGGGACTAAGTGTAAAGAGTTTTCCATTATGCAGAGGGATATGTTTCAGTCTTCTTTTTGCCACTAGGGGTTTTTTTTTTGGTACGTAAAATCATCCAATGACAAATCCCGCCCTTGGGTGGGGCGGGAAATAGTGTCAGACTCTTACTGACTAAAAACCTACCCTTCCATTCATTGCCTTTGTCCCGGGGCCCGTGGTGACATTTTCACATAACCTTTGGCCCGAGTAGGCTTCGGCCCTGCTGGACCCCTACGGTTTGCTGACAACTTCTTGAGGCGCGCGGGAACAGTGCGCGCCGTAGACGACTTGAGCTCGGATCGGTCTTTTACCGGACGGACGGACAGCGAGCTACCCATTGCCCACCGTCCGCGAGCCCGCGCCTACGGTGGCCGGAAATCGGGATCGGAATCCCGGCGCGGCGGCGGCGTGCTAGGGGTAAAAATACCAAGAACGTAAAGAGCAATTGAATATTTAGCCACCTGGACCGCTCTGTCTTCTGCTTCACATAAGCCGTGGAAGGTGCAGATAGTTGTGCAAGATAGTTGTGCAGGAAAGGAGGTAACGCATATTCTGGGTAGGGACTCCACATTGGCATTATATTTGCGATGGGTCAAGGATGCCCTTTTTGGCAAGATTATCTCTGCAGCGGTCAACTTGACCCTGACACTCCCTCTCGCTCCGATCGCTCTCGAGGGAAAGAAAAACCCCGAGGAAATGTGCCTGTAAATGGTCTGTTTGAAATAAACATTTCTGATTTCTGAATTGTAGATAACCTCTTTTCATCGCCTGTACATAAGTGGGAGGTATTTGCTAAAGGAGTGATACTTGCCGGAAATGGTATCGTAAGACGATGGATTGAGTGCCCCATCCCTTTCCAACATGTATAACCTATCTCTCTCTAACTCCAATATGGATTGAGCGCAGAATTTCCTGATGCTTCCCTTATGTGGGGCGTTTAGGATAACTTTGGACTTATGTATTATCTTTTGGAGTGAATTGGGAAAGAAAGGAGGTTTCTGTTCTCACTGAAATTGCAATGGAAGTATTGAAAAAAAGTCATGGTATACTATTTTAAAGGTATGCGGAATAGTGAAAGTCCCAAATAACTCCGTTGAAAGGGGAGGATCCTCTGATCAGACGGGTGTTATGTCTGGTGGGCTACTGCCCGATAGATAATTTCGGGCTGTTCTATCACTTGAGCGATGCGGGATTAGTTTTTATGTGACGCTACAGATGTACTACACTATAAATCTTCTGTGTTTATAAAAAGCGATGCCTTGACTCACTCACTGACTTATCAACGCCCAGCCTTTGGCGTTCTAGATCAAGGTTTGCCATTGGACCTACAACGCCAAAATTTTACACAGAGGTTCCTTTTATAAGATATAGTAGTTAGCCCATTATGTCCCACTGCTGGGAGAAGGCTTCGCTTTTCCTTTTTAAACAAAATAGTCTACAGCCATTGCGGGCCACTTACTCCGGTAGTTGTCCCGCTCATCTCTTCGCATTCGTCTTGGTTTGCCACGTTGTCACCTTGCGCTCAATGGGACCCAATAAGTAGCTCTATAATACCCTCTTCTTTGAACCTCTTTGATGTACCCGTATAATTTCTCGACATTATGTGAAAAAAACGTCTTTGAAACGATGCAAAACATCCAAATTCATTTTCAATAGTTTCCAACATAACTCTTATGTCTTGTATTTCCTGGCCCTATCCCGTTTTATTTGGGGTCGGAGCAACACGTTTTTTTCTTCCATTATGTCCTAGCCGGCACGCTATCACTAATTCCTCTTTCTTTCATATCACTTCTCACACAATCCAACTTTCTTTTCTTTCTATCTTTTTTTTTTCACATACCTAACTGTGTCTTATTTAGAAGAAGTAGTTTTCAATTTGCCGCGATATTTTGCAATCTTACAGAGCTTGTCATTCCGATGACATTTACAAAGAATGGGAAAGGGTTTTACAAAACTTTTTTTCTGAAGAGATGAAACGGGGTTTTTTCATGGTAATCATCCAATGACAAATCCCGTCCTTGGGCGGAGCGGGAAATAGTGTCAAACTCTTACTGACTAAAAACCTTTCCCGTTCCTTTGTTGCCTATCATACCGGGACCGAGCCTGCTTTTCAGAAAGTGGCCCTAGGCCCCAGTAGGCTTCGACCCTGCCTGCTTGCAGCTACCAGACTAGGCCTCTACGTTTTTTTTTTATGGTAGGTAAATTAATAATAATAATAATAACTAAAAACCTACTCCTTTCCTTCGTTGCCTATCATGAGCTGAGCCTTCCTCTCAGAAAATGGCCCTTGACAGCAGGCTTCGACCCTGCCTACCTGCTGCTAGCAGGCTGGGCCTCTACGTTTTGCTGACAGCTCCTTGAGGCGCGCGGAAACAGTACGCGCCGTCGACGACTTGGGCTCGGTCCGTTCTGTTACCGGAAGGTCGGACAGCAAGCTCCCCATTGCTCGCCGTCCGCAAGCCCGCGCCTATGGTGGCCGGAAATCGGGATCGGAATCCCGGCGGCGGGGTTTCAAAGTTTGTATGAAACCTACTTGAACGCAAGCGAGGCCGCTGGCAGATGCTAGTATGGACATAATATGCACTCTCGACGCTATGTACGAGTATATTCAAGCTTTTGTGAAAAAGAAACTCAATCTTAGTCATTTTAGTTTCTATTCTATTTAATTGCTGGGAAAGAGTCTTCCTTATCCTTTTCCACACAAATCTGTTTTTGGCTAGTATGGACCAGTCGTTTCGGTAAGACTTAATAATAAACTAAGCTATATATAATCTCTTGAAAACTTTTCTAATTTTGATGTTTGTTAGTAAAATATTGTACGTTAAATTAACAATCGTAAAATTTTATCAATCTGGCATGAAATATTGAAAATTTAAGCAGTGTTATTAGTATTATTTCCTATAATAATAAAAAACATAATCAGTTTTATAATTGTACCCATTACTGGGACTCAGCCTCCTCTCCAGGAGAGAGAATTATAGGCCAAAACCACGTGAGCCCAGTTTTGTTGGTTGATATCACATGTCTTCGAATTTTTGGTTTTAGGACAAACCAGTTTTCTCACGATGTTTTCCTTCACCGTTTTGAGAGCAGTGGTGATGAAATAAATAACACAAATAAATGCGCCTGGCCTCGGAACTCGCAACCTACAACTCGTAAGTCCTATAATAAATAGGCAGTAATTAGTAAGGATTCCATCCAATTAATTACCTACCAACCCACCAGAACGCCATTTACAGGCATTCCTTTAACAAAATGTCTCCTTCCCTCCCAGATTCACATTTACGGAGTAACTACTCTCCCTCTCACCCCGTCTGCTATGTGTGGATGTGTGAGTGAGACGTGCAATACAGTTAAACGTGTCATTACCAACGTCTGAGATACAGGGTGATTGTAAAAAATAATATGAATGATACTTATTTTGCAAGTTGGTTTTAAAAACACTTTTACAATTCAATTTTTTTCCGTCAGTTTAAACTAGATGAAACCGGTGTTTCCTAGCTGACTACCCTGAGAAAAAACACTGAAACTAACTCAGGGATTAAAGTTTATTTTATAGTCCATACAGTAAATATATATTAGTCAAATCGGATGAGGACAATGCAGATTTGTCTGAAATGGTCTTCTTAAGGCAGAATCGGAAAGAAATGGAAAGGGATATTCTCTGATCGCATCAGAAATGATGTCTGCAGGAGAAATAAGGTTACCAACATAGCCCGAAGAATCCCCAAACTTAAGTGCTAGTGGACAGGTCACATCTATGTCCAATAGTGGGCTTCTTTCGGCTGAAATGATGATGATGATTGGTGGTGGTGGGTAGGAGGCGGAGGTCCTAGAGATGTTACTATAGGAACTATAGTGAATTTTGCAGTATACCTTTGTATAATTTGTAAAACAGAGTTTCTAGAAGCACTCACAAATCTGCTTTACAAAAATGCTTTCAGTAAAAAAAAAGACTACAACAACACCTAGTGTTATAAGCAGTAATAGGTAGATACCAAACATTTAAGTAAAATTCGTAGAAGTAAGTAACATAACTGCTTACCATAAGGAGGGATCGCAGTCAAGCACTAATAGAAAACATAGAGTTGATAATACTTCCTTTAGAATCCTGAAATTATAAACATGACAATTAAATTCCGGGATTTATGAAATTGCAAATGACTTATTGCGCTTTGCGCATTTCCCGGAATTAAAGTAGCTTATGACTACTCATAATCTAAGTACTTTATTATTATGCGAATTTCGTCACGCGTGCGGAATTACCCCGCCCCGCACGCGTCCCGCTTGCATATTCCCCACATTACCTAAAATACTTGTATGAATATGACATACATATGCGGAGCAAATCCGCATGCGTGATGAAATCGGCATCATAATAAAAACACCCTTATTCTTGAAAATGCTCAGTTCCTGTGTAACAGCCGGGAGACGGAGGGACAGTAAAACATTTTCCTCACAATTTTCCAACACACCCTGTAAACTCATATCTGCATAGCACAAATAGCTCGAACATGTGCGCAATATTCCCGTCCCCACCGACCAATCAGAAGCCCGCGATCTCCGTGTGGGTGGCTCGTGTACGCACAGGGGAGTTGTGTACACTTTGGGTGGTTCCATTTAAGGGGGCGCTCTTTAAACCAAATTAAAGTTTAATACGACGATTGTTATGTAATTGGGAGGAGGGGGAGGTTTTGTTTCTTCGCTGTTTAAGGGGTAGGTAGTGGCAAGATTATTGTACGAGTACTTTTATCACAATTTTCACGAGAATTTCACAAGCTATGAGTTTCTAACTGGTATTGACGTGAGTGGCTCAGTTAGTATGGAAAATGTCACTTACGTACTTGATCTGATTGGAATACAATTATTTTTTTTGGTTGGAAGGAAATCATCCATTGACTTCTCCTGGTCTGCTTTGAAGCGTGTCAGACTTTAACTAACTAAAACCTCACCACTATGTCGTTCAGTTCTTTGCGTTCTAGGACCACGAGTTTTCTCTTCTGAAAGTTCCTGTGATTCTACCAGGTATTGGCCCTCCTGGGCCCATCCGGTTTTGCGATGTGAAGTACTACAGGCTCAACCCTTCAAACGCTATCAAGTTTTATCTACCTACATAACAATATTACGATTACGAGCTTGATATTAATTGAAAGGAAAAAAGAAAGAAGAAAAAAAAGATAGAGAAATATTTTTTAAATATGTATTTAAATTTCTAATAAAAATGTTAACTAAGACATACACTACGTCCACAACATTGCTGCTAAATACTAAATAAAGGTGGCGTGTACCCGGTGTAATATCGGGTGTATCATTAGCATTTGTCACCATATAGCAACATATTTATAGAGTAATTGTAGGCATATTCTAGGATTTCGACTTGTGTTATATTTATTTGTAGGTACGTAGAGTTATACTCATAATTTAAAAAGAAAATTAATATTTCATAAACCTTTACACTCAAAAAAAAAGCTCTTCAAACTAAATATAACATAAAATATTTAAATAAAAGTGTGCCCAAATGACTTGAGTTTGACCATTATCTCACCTGATGCCAAGAGATGAACACCATCTTCCTCAATCCATTCATTCAAGATTTGAAGACTCCTAGGTTTTAGGTAGAAGAAAACACAGCCTTCAGAACAGTGGCGTAGCTAGTCCTACAGGGGCCCCGTATCAAAAGTCATATAGGGGCCCCGTGAAAAAAAATGGTGCTTTTTTACAAATGCTTGGTTTACCCAATGAGACGTTTCTTGATAACATGTTGCGAATTTTTGCTTAAGTCGGGCCCCTGTAGCGTGGGGCCCCGTATAATTGATACGGCAGATACGGCGGTAGCTACGCCACTGCTTCAGAAATGTGTTCTACTCTTCAGCTGGGTGAATATTTCTGGGAGTTTTATTTTTCTTTTAGCTTATTTTTTTTTCAAATCTTGTTAAAAATGATGAAAACCAGCAAACGTTAATACGAGTACATTCCATCAAAACCCACATCTTCTCAGAAAATTCATATCTAACATAACCATAACAGAGACGATTTTCATGATTCTCAAAATTACGTTCAAAATTACGTCACGGGACCCTAAAAATCTCAACTTGATTTAGCGAATTGCAGTATGCAAATATCTTCCTCTTAAAGGCACCATCCGCCTCTGGAAAATCAATAGAGCATGTGTGACAGAGACATCAACATATTTTACAGCGTGATAGAATGAGATAGACAACCAGCCTCTTTCCTCTAGGTTTGATACTGTGAAAATCTGATACTGAATCCACGTTTAGACGATTTTCAACTGTAACCCTGGTTAGAAAGAGTTGAATTTCGATTGTCATTTATATGGGTATATTATTTTAAGACCATGTATTTCAGACAAAGGATATTGAAGTTTGCAACAAAAGAGGTAAGGTTAATTTTCATTTGAGCAGATCTCAGAGTAATTTTCCTTTGGTAATTGCTAGTGATTTCATAATAGTGATATTAATCAGTGTAGAAAACATTTGCTAATTATTTTTATTGGTTGTTAGCCAAAGTGGAGTGATATTATATGCTGTGTTGGGCAATAAAGTTATAACATTAGATTTGTCTGAACTGTTTTCGAGTAATTTTTAGCGCGTAGAACGAACGAATTATCACTTACCGGTTTTATTAAGAGGACTACTAGAGCTAACAGCGAATTTATAATGCGCAAAAATATATCCACTGCAGTAAATAGAATCAGAAAAATATATGTAATTACTACTACTACTTTACTACGGTCCGGACTATGCGTTTCGCCTCTTCGTTTATACCGCGTACGTCAAAAGCCTGGAAAAACTTGCCTGCTGCGGTCTTACAGATAGAAAAGTGAAGAAGGTAGTCACTCATTGACTAAACACGGAATCTCGGAAACTACTTTAAACTACAAGATCGTTGTGAGAAAAGCCAGAAACTTCGTGTAATATAATTTTCATGGTTTCCTTTGATGATTCTAATATTCACTTTAAAATTATAATATGCATTTATATGAGATCATCACTGTAGCCCTATTATTTGATGTGACGTACGATCCAGTACGCCAGTTTGCAAAATGTTTTTTTATTTCTTTTCCAGAAATAGTAGGACAAATTTTGGTTATGAGAGTCCCCGTAATCAAAATACTTTTATTTATCTTACACGTCTGTGTTTAGGCAACAAAAACCCATATTAAAACCAAATTTCAACCACCAACACGTCACGGTATGTACAAAGCAAATTGGGTGTTATATATTATATTATTTATGACTCGTGATCCTTTTCAGGTTTCGTGACATATCACTAAAAGTCAAAAAAAAAACTAATTTCTAAAAAAAAAAACAGTTACTTGTTAATTTATACAAAAAAGATATACTACATAAAAAAGATTTTTACAAAGTGGTCCAACGACTGCGATGAAAATTGCAGTTTTGTAGATCAAGTAGTTTCCGAGATTCCGTGTTTAGTCAATAAGTGACTAATTAGTACTTTCTTCACTTTTGTATAAATTAACAAACAACTTGTTTTCAGATTTTAGTTTTATGGTGAACAGTAAAGTTTATTTGAATACATTCCATTTTATTCGTATTACATGATTATACCCTTATAATAATATTATTGCCCGATAATATAATAGTAGATAGTGTAAAAAAAAAATTAATAGCCCCATAGAATGATAAGTTAACTAATAGAGAGGGTGTGATATTGTAAGTTAATTTGTTCTATGATTTCAACCCCCATGGTGATCCCTGTGGGGTAGTTAATGTGATTCTGTAGCGGTATGGCGTTTGTAGAAATAACTTAAACAAACTACCAAGCTGGTTAAGCACAACAGATTGTTCAACAGTAATCTTTTTATTTTATTTGATATAAACCAGTGCTTGACTGCGATCCCACCTGATGGTAAGCAGTGATGCAATCGTTGATGGTGAGGCGCACTAGTTTATTAAGAGCCTATTCACTCTAGCCTTGAAGACACCCAAATTATAATCGGATGGGAAGACCGTAACAGGCAAATTGTTCCAGTCCTTCGATGTACGCGGTATAAACGACGAGGCGAAACGCTTAGTCCGGACCATAGAGGTTTCAACAACGTAAGGGATACTTGCCGTATGTCGGGTTGTCTTTATACATGTCGCAGTCATATATATAATCCACCGTATTATAAAAGGGCGCGCCGGATTAAAAAACGTTGCTGTAATGTAATGTGGCTACCTCATGTTCAGCTTCGAAGAATCGATATAGGTACCTTGTCAAACAATTTGTTTTTGCTTTTGTTTTTTACAGGTACAAAGAGGAAGTCATCCAGTCCAGTCCTCCAGGTTCGGGTAAAACGAGAGGGAGTGTTAGACTTTTACTGACTAAAGCCCACCAATTTCTAGTTTTTTTTTTTTTTTTTGGTAGGTAAAATCATCCAATGACAAAATACGGCGGGACTCTTACTGACTAAAAACCTACCCTGTTCCTTCCCTGCCTTGGTTCCAGGGTCCTGGTATGCATTTTCATACCTTCCCAGAGCAGAGCCCCAGACTAGGCCTCGACCCTACTGGGCCCTTACGGTTTTCTGACAACTCCTTGAGGCGCACGGGAACAGTGCGCGCCGTAAACGACTTGGGCTCGGTCCGGTCTGTTACCGGACAAACGGAGAGTGAGCTACCCATTGCCCGCCGTCCGCAAGCCCGCGCCTACGGTGGCCGGAAATTTGGATCGGAATTACGGCGGCGGCTGCGGCGTGAGCGCCGTTGCCTGATACGGTCAGCCTCCTCCTTTCCTTTTTTTTTTTTTTCGGTAGGTAAAATCATCCAATGACAAATCCCGCCCTTGGGTGGAACGGGAAGTAGTGTCAGACTCTTACTGTCTAAAAACCTACCCCGTTCCATTCTTCGCCTTGGTTCCAGGGCCCCGGGTGCCATTTTCACATACCCTTTGACCCCAGTAGGCTTCGGCCCTGTCGGGCTCCTACAGTTTGCTGACAACTCCTTGAGGCACGCGGGAACATTGCGCGCCGTAAACGACTTGAGCTAGCATTACTGCTTCGCAGAAGGAGGCAAGGCTTTGTTTTTTTTAATTAATTGTATTTAATTTATTTTATTTAATAATAATTAGTCATAAAATCATTAAAATTCTGCGTGTCCAATATCAATATTACCTGGTAAAATACATTCCAATAAAAATCAAATAATTTTTAACATAAAACGGTATCACCGTTGTGTGATAAGTACTCGTAGTTGTGGAATATTATATTATACACCGTTAAATTTTAGTCGTTTTAATTCTGCGGAGGGTCAATTCGGTACATGCAATACTATCGATTTGTAAAGAGAAAATTAATAAATAAAGTACTTTTTTTCAAAAACTCGAATTAATATACGCATATACGAAATTCATTTCTTTAAGTAAACGAGTCAATGACCTTGTAGGTAGTTGTCGGTCGTTGCCTTCTAACTACCTACAGTTCATTGGCCTCACTCAGCTGACGTTTTCTTAAAGAAATTAATTTTTTATATGTGTAAATTAATTCGAGTTTAAAAAAAAGTACTTTATTTTTTAATTTTCTCTTTACTAATCGATAGTATTTCATGTACCGAAGCGACCCTCCACGGGATTAAAACGACCAAAATTTAACGGTGTATATTGCTGCTTCGCAGAAGGGTGCCTTACCTTAATATTTAAATATTATCCCGTTTTAACTTGCAGCAGAAGCATCACAATGCACACAAGGGAACCTTTAAGAAACTCAAATCAAATAGTAATACCCTTTCAATCAGAAGGAGCAACAAATTCTGCAGTCGTTAAATCAGCAGCCGTACACCTAACATGGGCACGCCTGACATTTTGAATGGTATACGGGAGAGTATGGTGGACTGTGCCGCTTAATATTTGGATATATTAGGTAAATAAGTAGAAAACTTCTGAATAATATTGTAATATCCATTAATTACATAAAGTTTTATAATATAATTACAATAAAGATACATAACGTAGTATAGGCGGTTACAAGACGTAAATTATAATAAAAACATCAAATGTTTAAAGTGTGTGTTGTTCGTTCGCCGTACATTGCAGCAGAGGGCCGCGTCATCGCTCCCGCAAACACGAAAATATGGTAATGTACGACGACCGCCGAACGCGCCGCGTAACGCGACGCGTCTCCGTAAACCAGCACTAAAAGTTACAAAAAATAATAAAACACCAAAAAAATAATTTTGAGTAGTTATTGCATATATTAATTTTTTCAATAAAACCGCTGTAACAGGGCCGATAAGTCGACGGAGGCCCAGGCGGAGTACTCGTACATATAAATTACGCAGTGACTAAAATCGGCTCTTCATCATCATCATCATTTCAGCCAAAAGTACTCCACTGTTGGACATAGGCCTACCCCGAGCGTCGCCACAATGGCCGGTCCTGTGCGTCTCGCATCCATCGGACTCTCGGCTCTTAACTGGTAAATACTGAAAAAAATCTATTCTAATGAAAACTAATTGATCGTATTCTGTATCAGAAACTAATATTTAATTCTGATACTCTGTCAAAAATACTAATATTCTGTATCAAAAACTAATATTTCTGAATTTTTTTTTTTTAATTCTTGTGTCATTTTTTATTTGGTTTAACTTTTGTTACATTTTAAATTTTATTTCATTTTGATTTTTATGACATGTTTTATCCATTTTTTTTTTTAATACTTTTGACATTTTCATTTTTTTTATTTTAAATTTTGCTTTATGTAATTTTTTTGACATTTTAAATTTAATTGTTTCATTTAAATTTTATTTAATTCCTCGAATGTTCCAGACATTCGAGGTATTAAATAAAATTTAACCATAACCTTAAAAATTAAATAAGTTTTTAAGAAGGTTACGGTTTTATTGGAGTTTAACTTCAATAAAAATCTGTAGGACCTATACTTTTTTCCAATGTATTTTAATTAAGGCGTGTTCAATGATTGCGTATAGTTTATAACGCGTAAAGTTGTAAGCCTCGATAAACATATTATTTAAATTCCAAGGCCCCAGTGATTTATGTTTCAACGGGTCAAATTAACTTGACATAAAATTATGTTAAACGCCAAATTGGCAATTTTAATGGCTTCACTTGATTATCTATAATGGTATAAAATTATTTGTTAGGTATGTCTGTACATTGACAAATTTTAAACCGCATTTTTACATGCGACGAAAAATGGATGCTGTTTAACAACAAAAGTGATTTGGAAGATTAACAGAGAAAGAGAAGAGGAACAAGAACCAGCATCCAACTTGTGAATTGACGGCGAGCAATGGGTAGCTCGCTGTCCGACCGTCCGGTAACTGTCCAGATCGAGCTCAAGTCGTTGACGGCACGTACTGTTCCCGTGCGCCTCAAGGAGTTGTTAGCAAACTGTAGGGGCCCAGCAGGGTCAAAGCCTACTCTGTGGTCTTAGATAAAGGGCCCTGGTACGAAGGCAATGAAGGAACGGGGTGGGCTTTTTAACTGTTAGATTTCAAATATGGTTTGTAGAATAATACAACCGATACGTACAAGCTCGTATATTCCACTCAAAAACAAGCGCCATCTTTTTTACTTGTTTTACATTGTCACCATGGCAACTATCCATATAACATCCCTCAGTCATCAAAAGTCTGACACTATCTCCCACTCCGCCCAGGGGCGGGAGTTGTCATTGGATAATTTTAACTCACCGAAAAAAAAAAAACAATTTGTGGTTGGATCATGGATCAGGTACCCAAACAATGCTCTAAATGTTCTAGAAATTATGGTGATGATCACTGGAGGTGTAGCGCCAGTGTGATTCATCATAGCTTCTTACCAATCATTACTACAGTTGTGTACTGTGAACAACTTAACACAATGATGGACAAGCTCGTACATCTCCAACCAGCTTTGGTCAAGCGTTCGTCTCCACTGCTCCTACACGTCAATGCGATAACTCATACTCAGCAGACGGTCTCCAAGTTACAAGAGCTGGGTCTGGACGTACTCCGTCATCCACCGTACTCACCAGACCAATAGACTTCTACTTTTTCCAGAATTTGCAAACTTTTTAGCGGAAAAAAAAACACTATGAATCAAATGGTGGCACGTGTTATTGGGTCATTCGGTTCCCTTCAAAATGGTTGAGCTGAGTGGGGCTGAGGCACGCGTCATGCTCGTGAACGGGCGCCGTCAGTTGAGACTGGTCATCTCTTAGCTGCCAGTGGCTTAATTCAATTACTAATTTTTTTATTAGTTTATTGTATTTTTTCATTATTGGTAATTTTTTTTTTCTTCATTGTGCTCACATAATAGAAGCGACAATTTTGTAACCAAGATTATGTAACTCATAATATGATTTAAAAGAGTGTCCATGGAGTTTCTTGCACGTTCTTTTCCATAGAGATCTACGCTTTGGAACGTGCAATTTAGCTTCACTTTTTTTTTGGACTGACCGACATTTTGACAATTCAAAAGTGCCTGTAATTGGTCTATTTGAAATAAACTATTCTGATTCTGAATAGGTACCCGTGAGGCAGTATAAAATGTCTTTAAAGAATTTGTTGTCTCTCTTGCAGATGATTTCTTCAAGAAGGGCATCAGTTAACTGCCATGAGTTGGCAAAGCTACATCGATTGTATGGCTGGATAGATAGAAAAAAATAAATTAAAAAAAAATGTTAACGTATTTCATAGACTATTTCATGAAATCATCATCATTTCAGCCGAAAGACGTCCACTGTTGGACATAGGCCTCCCCCAAGCGTCGACACAATGACCTGTCCTGAGCGTCTCGCATCCATCGGACTCCAGCAACCCTGACCAGCTTGTGGTAGGCCTTCCAACGCTGCGTCTTTCGGTACGCGGCCGCTACTCCAGAACCTTTCGGCCTCAACGGCCATCTGTTCTGCGTGCAATGTGCCTTTTTATGAAATAAGTTAACATATTTTTTTTCTATGTTTTAATTTCATAGGTACCTAATGCCCTCTACTACATTGTTAAATGTTATAAGCAAACCCACAGCAAAAACCCAATATCTCAATAATATATTCAAAGTAATTTAGAATGTCAAAGCTATGGTCATCAATAGCCAAAGATTATGTTATTTGGAATCAATGACCACGATTGACGGTATTATGAATGATTATAAATGATTATCATCTCATTAAGCCAGTGATTCTGATTGAATTAATTTGGTTAAGTGCGAGCGGGTTTTGTAATTAGCGGTTCTTTTGTTTCCTGATAGGTACATTCTAGGGGATCTTTAAGTCAAGAGTGATTAGGTTACTTATAGGCAAGCGTGCTCCATCTTCGATCACATCCTCGCTTACCATCAGGTGTGATACTGGTGAAACGAGAAGCCCATCAATAATAGAGATAACAAAGACTTGCATGACCAATTTAGCATAGTAGGATAGCATCAGTCTTATAATGTTCCCACTGCTGGGACTAGGACTCAGGCCTCCTCTCTAGGAGAGAGATTGGGTCGTAATCCACCATGTAGGCCAGGTGCGGGTTGGTCGATGTCACATGTGGTTCTTTTTTCACATTTTTTGGTTCTAGGACATGCCGATTTCCTTCACCCGGGACTCGTAAGTCGGGGTCGTTACCACTCGGCCACCACTGCTCTCTGAGACCAATTTACTTTGAGCGTTTTCCAACAACCATTACGGAACCCAAATCCCAGAAAACCAACGTTATTTACAAACTTAATTATGTAATTGGCTGCTAAACATATTTCTCATGGACATTAGCGTGTCTGCCGGATTTCAAGAGACGCCATTAATATGTAGACGCCATCAATTCTCCATTGATTTGAAAACTAAACAGTGTGTGATGGTAATCTTCCCACGCGGTTTTCTGTCAAAAGATTATTAATAATGTGTGTGTGTGTGTGTGTGTGTGTGTGTGTATGATTAGTAAAACCACGGATTTTGTTACGTAAATGTTTTACATAGTTTTACAGATTACTTTTGCGTTTCTCAGACGACCAGATCATAGGTCTTTTGGATAAATATTTGTCTTACGAGAATGGTCGTAGAATATACATAAGTATATAGTCAAACCTGAGAGTGGGAAAACTTCAAACAACTCTCACTACAGCGAAAGCACTAACTCAAAAGAGTTTTTAGTGAGATCACTACACTACAGCGAAAGGAATTATCAAACAGGGGCGGGTCGCCAGTTACCTATCTATTTATCTTTGAGTATGGTTTCCGCACTTAATCTCTATATGGACCATTGTACGTGGGCCATGGCGGCCATAATCTTAGGTGGGCTTACTCCAACCAGCCCACCCCTCTCCAAAAACTAATTAGGTCTCTCAGGTTATTCAGGGCGTCAAAAAGGGAGTTTGAGGATCCTAAGGTTCGTGAGCGTGTATCAGCGACACCTGCGTAATCCAGGAGCGTCCTCCTCTCTCTCTCTGTCCTCTCCCTCCAAGCATGCCCTCTATGAGTACAGTACAGCTAAAGGGCACAGCCAGGGCGGATCGCCAGTTACATACCGATATGTGTGTATGTTCTGATATCATTTGTATTTTCTAGATTACCAAATCCTTAATAAACTAGTAAAATTGGGGATCTGTCACATTCCCTGACAGAATATTCGTTTCTTTAGAACCTCTTTATACATCCCAGCAAAGGCTCTAGGATCTTCCAGTCTCTACAGCGTTTCCTCACAGCATCAGCTCCCGTGTATTTCCACAAGTCCTGTACTCTTGGCTATCAGCACATTTGACTCGCAAACTCAGCGCGCGTCAGCGATACGTATCGCCACACTATTTGGTTAAGAGTTCGTTTTACAACCTCCTAAGAGGGCTGGCACAATGGACTGGACGTGGCATGATGCTGGTGCAATAGCAAAAAGTTCTTTGAGTAGCTATCCTTTCAACTTTATATACACTAATGTTATGAAGGAAGTGCTGACGTTTTAGAAAGGAAATTGCCATTCTTTGTATGGGAGTTGGACCAAGTGCTGCCCAGAATGAACACATAGTGCATTTTGTTCCTCCGGCCAACAGCAATTAGCAAACTGGAGCACTCCATAATCTGTCCCAGGCGAAAAAAAAAATATTTTGTGAATTATTTATTTTCGAAAAGTAGCTTTGTAATTGTTATTAACGTAAATCATTCAGTCAAATCAGTAATCAATTACACTGATAATACACGGGTAGACAATGTCCTGAAATAGTACATAGGATATCTATGACAGGATACTTTGTATCTCGGGATTATGCTGTTTTCCCTTGGGAGAACGCCACGTTTCAGTTTCGTTAAAAACGGTTTAGCTGTGAAGAAGTAACAAACATACTGTGGTAGGTGGGGGCGTAATCAAAGAGCTTCTATGCTTATTAAAATATTATATTGTGAATCGAAGCCTCATAGAAATAACTTTTATATATTTTATTTTGACAATCTATATGTATATATAAATTCTTTTTTAACTTAAACCTTCAAAGTTATTACAACGTGCCAGTTTGCATTTTACCCCGACATATGACCTGTTTGGTCGCCATAATACACACACACACACACACTTACAATGTTTCACCTTTATAATATAATAGGATGTTGATTACTAGAAAAATATTTAATTTTATATGACGATACGAAGCCGCGGCAGAAGGTAGTCGCTTCTGCCAGCGGCTTCGCCCGCGTCTAAATCGGTTTCTCCATACAAATTTCCAAACCCTGTTTTACCCCCTTAAGGGTGAAGTTTCATAAAATTCGTTCTTAGCGGATGTTTACACCTTATAAGGAACCTACCTGCCAAATTTTAAGTTTGTAGGTGTTATAGTTTCTGAGATTTCGATTAAATAAAAAAAAACTTGTTTTGCTCACCCTACCTAATTTCTTGTGATTTGACAGTATGAAGTGACGTCACAACATGGCAATCGATCTTATTCTTATTTGGAACGCATTATGCTATTGCATTTTATCCTGAACTAGCGACCCGTTCCAGCTTCGCCCGGGTGCAATGGTGCTATTAAATATATTATGCATGTATTAAAACCTTCTTTTATGCATTTAAAATTTCCTCTTGAGTCACTCTATCTATTTAAAAAACCGCTTCAAAATCCGTTGCGTAGTTTATAAGATCTAAGCATACATAGGGTCAGACAGTGGGAAGCTACTTTGTTTTAAACTATGTAGTGATAAACGTTATTATTATTAATATTAAAAATCTAATTCGTATTGTAATATTAACAAATTGAAAACTACAGTTACGTCATATGAGTGCACTCCTTTACCTTCTCGATTATACTTGTCCATACGAAGCAGGGACATAGCCTATTTGAAAACAATCGGCCTGGACGCCTCGGTGGCGGCTTGATTGACGGCCATTCCTCGCCTCGCAGTGTAAACACAAATAAACCAACATAACAGCACACACGACCAAAAAAAAAGCGTATACATAATAAAAATTTAAGATTTGATTCGCGATTTTGTTTGCGCACCGAAATTGGGGTTTGGGCCTCGATTTGTGCGCGTGTGTTTGTTATTAACGTGAGGAATTGGATTTTGGCCTTTATTTTATTTCTTTTTACATGTTTTTGCTTTCTTTATGTTGGGCAAATAAATGGAACGTCCTAACGTTTTTCTTGATTGCACATTAAACAGAATTTGTAAAAACGTTTAGTGAATTTGGACAAAGTGGGAGACACTGCGGCCCTGGAATGTAAAAGGCAACTGAAGGTAGACATGTGGGTTTTAGTTAGTAAAAGTCAACTTACTCTTGCACCATTCAAAGTGGAAGGAGATTTTTGATCATTTCCCAGCACAAGAGAAAAACCGGGCAAGTGTGAGTTGGACTCGTGCATTGGGGGTTCCGTAAAAACTTACCTATGAAAACTGTTAAATTCCCGAATTGAGTTACGAATCACAATAAAGATTTTTTTGTGACGGAACTAAACATTTAGTTTCCATATTTTTTCTGTAATTGTACTATGAGACCTTGCTTCATGCCAAATTTCAGGGTTCTATGAATATGGATTTCCTTGAGAGTGTCTAAATACACGTTTTTTTTTGCGATTTATATCGACGTATCTTTTTTTTCACTAACTTAGAGTTTGATTTTTTCAAAGCTTCAAAGGACAGTTGCAGATTTCAATATATGATTTCAATTTAAACTTGATACCTCCACTTGTTCCTGATATAAAGGGTTTTGACAGACAGACGGACAGCAAAATTATCCTACAAGAGTTCCGTTTTTTCCCTTGAGGAACGCTAAAAATTAAACTCACATACACAAGACACTTAGATTCGGAACAACTATCTGAAGGACATACAAATATTTATTCCTGTGGGAACCGAACCCGCACCATGCAGTGCAGCAGTCAATTGCTTCCCCATAAAACGAAAAACCATTAAATAAAAATCATATCACCATTATAAGCTCCATAACCGTGATCGAAACGCTCCACCATATTATTTCAGCCCCTAACTCAACTTGCCGCCCCATCGCTTGTAACGGTTAACCGGAACAACCCCCACGGGGCATGTTATGGGGTTTAGTGCACCCCATAACAAGGGTGCGACACCCCATGGGTCTGGACTGTCATTTGTTCTCGCCAAGATTCTGATTACGTCATAAATTGAGTGGGTGGTGATTTCTTACTGTATCCATCTATATTTTTATGGTGATTTGATAATTTTCTAGTGCGATTGTGTGGGGAAAGTCTAATATGCTGTAGAGACCAAATAGAGTAGATAAGAGACTGATTTTACTTCTGGTTTTCACTGGTAGACAGCTTAATTTGATTTTATTAATAACCAACTTTTACTGGCGTTACTATTTTTTTTTTTAATAGGTATAAACTAGTGCTTGACTGCAATCCCACCTGATGCTGTGATGCAATCGTTGATTGTGATCGAGGCGCACTAGTTTATTAATAGCCTATAACTCTAGCCTTGAAGAGACCTAAATTATCTTAATCGGACGGGAAGGCTATGTATGCGGTATAAACGACGAGGGAAAACGCTTAGTCCAGATCGTACACTAATTGTTTTTTTCAAGTCTGTACACTGATCTGAAAAAAACTTGAGTAAATTTTTGTTATTATAGTTCATTTTTGGGCCCATCTTCCAATGCATGCAAGTTACTGTACTATGGCACCAAGTACCAAATCTTAGTCCGTTTAGAGTTAACCTTGGTTTAACATGTTAGTTTTGCCAATAAACAAGTATGAATAGGACGCGGCAAATAAATCAATCGTAACTAGCCTATCTTAAAAAAGTTTAGAAAATCATCCATTTAAAAAGCACACAGTTTTTTTTTTATAACAAACTGTTCTTCCTTTAAAAACTTGTGAAAAAAAATTTTGAAAGCAAATAAAACATTCTACCCCACCAATATGTTAGACTTTCTCTGTCCCTTTAATTAAATTCAAGAAAAAAAAAATTGTTGGCACCGTTACCCAGGTTGACAACATAATAAAACTGTTGCCCAGTAGCCAAGCCGTCTGGGGCATTTGGGCACAAAAAACTGGGCCTTAATGAAGAGATTCGCACATCGAGAGGAATTTTCGCCGCGATCAAAGAAAAAGTTCAGCGTGAATTGTATGTGATGGGCGTTGATGTGTGAGCTTTTGATGGAAACATAATGATGGCTGCTGTAGAAACGGAACGTAGGTATATTCATATATTTATTTGACTGGCCTGTTGGTCTAGTGGTTAGTGGCCCTGACTGCTATGCTGGAGGTCGTGGGTTCGATTCCCACCTAGGACAAATGTTTGGGTAATAATGAGCGCGATCATTCGTTCTGTGTTTTGGTGTAATTTATTTATATTATGTATGTATTTAGAAATATATAAGTATGTTTATCACTTGGCTAGCGATCCCAGAAAGGAGAAAAGGCAGAGTGCACCCCTTTGCTATGTGGTGGACAACTGTATCCAAAGACCTGGAACGAGCTCCGCTGGACACAAAGACAACCCAGGATAGACTATCCTGGCGCCTAAAGACGAGGAGAGCCGACCCCAAATGAAGGGATAAGTCAAGGAAGAAGAGTTTATCTAATACTCATAACACAAGCTTTGCTTAGTTAGAGACTAGGCGGCGTTGTGTGCTAGTTGTGGAATATTGTATTATTATATTACCTATATTATTCGTAAAGGTAAGGCAGAATGTGAATAGAAAGAGTTTAACATTGAAGAGGATTGTTGAATTATTATATATCAGTATATCTCAGAACCCTGAGATCCTGGACCTTTAAAAGACGTACGAAGAGCCGAAAAAAACTCGCAGAGGCCCTTAAGATACTTTTAATGGTACGTAATGCCAACCGACGATTATCCCTGTACGCACAATGCTAGTGCATCCAAGGACTACCCCCGGTTGGTGAAAACTATTGTGACATATGGAAAACCAAGACAATAGGGTTTTTTATGGTAGGTAAAATCATCCAATGACAAATCCCGTCCTTAGGCGGAGCGGGAAGTAGTGTCAGACTCTTACTGACTAAAAACCTACCCTGTTCCTTCGTTGCCTATCGTGCCGGGGCCGGGTATTTCTTTCGTAAGCTGAACCTTGACCCCAGCAGGCTGTGACCTTGCCTGCCTGCAGCTAGCAGGCTGGGCCTCTAAAGTCAATAGGGTTATGGTTTTTGGAGTCTTAAGTGGACTGGTTATTAGGCTAAGCGTTTCACCTCTTCGTTTATACCGTGTACATCGAAGGGTTGGATCAATTTCTTTGTCTTCAAGGCTAGAGTGAATAGGCAACGATTGCCTCACTGCTTACCATCGAGTGGGATCGCAGTCAAGCACTAGTTTATATCATTAATAAAAAAAAAGAGATCACAATTGAGCCTTTTCAGGAAGAACGTCGTAAGCGCCAGTTGTCATTTTTTTGCAAGAAGAGATTTTTCTTTCTTAATTAAAAATTACACTCATCCATAGAATTTATTTTTAACAAAATAAACTTAAATATTTACTAAGTATTTATACTAAACTAGCCTGTCTAGTTTACATTCTTAGTTTAGTTTTTATGTACATAAGTTTAGTATAAATATAAAAAATTATTTATTATAATGTACCAACCAATAGTGCTTATTCTAATAGATTATTTATGAATAATAACATTTAAATTAGGAAAGAAAATACCCCATCTATCGATTACGATGTTCTTCCTGGAAAGGTTCGATATATTAACTTTTTAGGGTTCCGCAACCTCAAAAGCAAAAACCCGAACCCCAACAGTCATTCTATGGAATGACTGTTGTCTGTCTGTTTCTCAAGGCTTTTATCTCGGGAACGCGTGGAGAGATCATGCGAAATTAAAACCATATATTTAGGTCTGTGGTCCCTTAAAGCTGTGAAAAAATTAAAAACTTCAAAGTTCTGCCGTTTATGTCGTAAATAAAACGTATATTTCGACACTGTCAATGGAATCAAAATCCATAGGGTACTTCCTGTTGATCTACAACTCTGAAATTTGGCAGGAAGCAAGCATAAATAGCATATATTATAGCAATTCAAGAACCCATGAGATTCATCACCATTATGCAAAGAATCTTTGATTTATTTGGCCATATTTTCAGAAAGACAGATGATAACCTGGAAAAGTTATTGCTGACAGGAAAAGTAGATGGGAAAAGACTCAGAGGCAGGAGTATGATACATTAGTTAGACCAAATCCGTGCTACACTGGAGACCACAGTCTGCGACGCAATCCACATCACCGAAGAAAGGACAACATGGCGAAATATAATAATAATAATTTATTAATTTCTCACCACAACATTACAAAATACAGAGTAATAGCAAATACACATACTTTTATCAGTCAATATTTTGGGAGACTGGTGCTTAAAATAGGCTCAAAGTCTGTATTTCAGGACACCAGGATTTCCACCATTTACGTTTGCGTAAAAACTTACTATTAGAAAATGTACTCGTACACTGATCACATAAAATACAATATTAGGGTAGCAAGAATTAACTTACATGCATTCACAGACTCACAAAGATCTACAATATTGTCGAGCTGAGATTTTAAATTGAATTAAGTGTGTGTCAAGTGCATGGAAAGTGTGATGTGGTGTGGTAGGGGTGTGTTTGTGTGGGTGGTGTGTATTTGATTGTGCGTTTATGAAGATAGTTCGGTGAGTGTTGTGAGTTGTTGCTATGGATTATAGTCCACAAGAAAGTTATTCGTCTAGATCACGACCCTCAGCATTGAGGATAAACGACGTAAAGAGCGAGGAATCATGTAGGGTATCAAAACAAAGGATTCGAGCAGACGCTTTCAATGTGTGTCAAAAAACTAAAACGGTCAATACTGCATTGACCGTGATAGCGTCAAATCTAAATTCCAGTTGGTGGTAACGGCCCCGGCTTACGAGTTGGTCACGTGTTCAAACCCAGACAGGTACATTACTTTGTGTAATTTATTTCATCACTACTGCTCTCGAAACGGTGAAGGAAAACATCGTGAGGAAACCGGCATGTCCTTGAACGAAAATTTCGAAGACAAGCTAGGCAAGCACGCTTCATCGTCGGGCACATCATTGTTTACCATCAGGTGAGATAGTAATCATTAAAAAAAAATGTGACATTCACCAATCCGCATTGTGCCCCCGTAGTGGATTACGGCCCATTCTCTCTCCTAGAGAGGAGGCCTGAGTCCCAGCAGTGGGAACATTAAAAAGCTTATAATGCTAATGCTAAATTCCACCAACTGCATCACTGCTTAAAGTGATTTGTTTTCCAACATCTAGGTAAGTCACTGTTGCGGTTTGATTTTTGAACCCATCAAATTGTTATTTTTATTATTTTAATTCACACTATAGTTTCATACAAAAACTCAAACAAGAAACGTACACTCGTCAACAAAAAAACCTTACTACAACAACAGATTTAACAAATGACATTATAAATTAAACATTAAAACCGGACAATTTGAGAATCACCTACGTCAAACAAAAAGCCATTGTCGGCCGGTCGATATAAATCCTTAAGCCTACAAGAAGTCCACTAAAGTATTCCCTGGTATAATGGTACAAATGTTCTGTGGCCATTACGCAGGTTTCACAGGTTTTTCATGGAGCCTCATGCATGAGGAACGCGCGGTGTCCGTCTTTTATGTTGGGGTGTGGTGTAGGAGAGAGCGGGGAGCGAAGGTCCTGGTGAGAATGGCCTTTGACACCAAGTAGGTTGGATTTTCCGGTGGGTTTGCGGACGGCGAGCAGTGAGTAGCTCTCCGTCCGAATGTCCGATTACTGTTTTGTTCGAGCCCAAGTTTTCGACGGCGCGTACTGTTCCACGTGCGCCTCAAGGACTTGTCAGCAAACCGTAGGGGCCCAGCAGGGTCGAACCCTACTGGGGCCAAGGATCGATTTCTAAAAGGAAGGTCCAGCCCCGGTATGAAGGTAAAGAAGGAACAGGAATGGGTTTTTAGTCAGTAAAAGTCTGACACTACATATATCTCTCGCCCCGCCCAAGGACGCGGAGATGTCATTGAACGAATCTCCAGCAGAAAAAAAAAGTAGGTTGGATTTAAAAATCGTGTAGCGTGTGATAGGCGTTGTTATTTCAGGGTCGTCATCACCATAATCATTTCACCCGAAAGACGTCCACTGTTGGACATAGACCTCCCTCAACTGTCACCATAATGACCGGTCCTTTGCGTCTCGCATCCATCGGATTTCCACGACTCTTGCCAGGTCATCGGTCCACCTTGTGGGAGGCCTTTCAACGCTGCGTCTTTCGGTACACGGCCGTCACTTCAGAACCTTTCAATACCAATGGCCATCTGCTCTGCGAGCAATGTATTTATGAGCATAAGATATATTCTATGAGCAACTAACATTCGGCGGTTCATTCAGCCCAAAGCCAAGGTAGCTGCTAGGAAACTCGGCGTTGTTGCAAAGCTCCGACGGTACTTCACATTGGGCAGCTTCTAATGTTATACAAAGCATAGGTCCGATCGTGTATGGAGTGCTGCAGCCACATGATATTTTTTATTTTTTTTTTATGGTAGGTAAAATCATCAAATTACAAATCCCGCCCTTGGGTGGGGCGGGAGATATTGTCAGACTGATAAAAAACCTACCCTGCTCCTTTCATTCCCTTCGTCCCAGGGCCCCGGGATTAATTTTTACATAACCTTTGGCCCAGTAGGATTCAGCAATGCTGGGCCCCTACAGTTTGCTGACAACTCCTTGAGGCGCGCGGGAATAGTGCGCGCCGTAAGCGACTTGGAGCCATATGATTTGGAATTGAATGAATGAATGAAGAATGGAATTCCCTACCGGAGTCTGTGTTTCCTGATGGCTACAACCCGGGAATCTTTAAGGCAAGAGTGAATAGGTCACTTCTAGGTAAGCGCGCTCCATCGTTGACTGGATTGTCGCTCCCATCAGGTGAGATGGCAGTCAAGCGCGAACCTATCAACAATAAAAAAAGGGCAGAATCTCTCGAACCACCTCATAGCCCTGATCTGTCATTTAGACCACGTTAAACACCATCCAACCGCTCCTCCCCTGTACCAAGGTTACTGATATGTATTTATTTATGAGTGTCGCGATTCGATGTCGCTTCGGACGCGTTTTTGTGGACGACGCATAATGATCGCGAGTTTAGCCCGCGACGAGATTTGTTCAACGATCGAGCGACGTGCAAGAATGTGGTGTGGAGGTGCTTAGGTGGGTAGAGAGATAGGCGGACGATTTAGTGTATCGGTCATCTTACTAATATGTTTCCTGGAGTAATCCCACTAATAGATCCAACTGAAATGTCATCTTATAATTTTTATGTTTACCCGCTTTGAAAGGAGCGAGAGAAAGTGATGATCAGACTTTTACTGAATAACACCCACCTGTGTTTCTTCAGTTACTTTTTCTATCAACATAATAACATCTCTTCCGGATTGACATACCTGGGGCTTTACTCTCGAGTTTAATTCCGATCAGTCGACATTGGAATTGTGACGTTAGGTACTCTTGAATTCGATGGTAGCACCAAATTGGTTTAAAATTAAGTGACCACACGCCAAGCCCAATCCCCAAAGGTTATGTGAGACTGTCACCAAAGGCCCCAGGATAAAGGCAAGGAATGGAAAGGTAGGTTTTTTAGTCAGTAAAAGTCTGACACTGTTTCCCGCCCCACCCAAGGGCGGGATTCGTCATTGGATGATTTTTACCTACCACAAAAAAAAAAAAAAAAAAAAAAAAAGCCCAATCCCCATTTTACTTAGTTTCCCAAAAAGGTCACGCAATTTGGTGCTAGCATCGAATTGAAGAGTACCTAACAGCACAATTCCAATGTCGACCGATCGGAATTAAACTCGAGAGTAAGCCCCTGGCCTTTTTCTATACAACTGACGACGTTTCTCCAGTGAGGGAGTGAAATTACCGCAAACAGCTTATAAAAGATAATAGGCGAGGAAATTGTTGATGAAATTATTAAGCTTCTACATACGAGACTATGATAGATACCGAAGAAATCATTTATTATTTTGAATGGATATTCTATATCTGTAAAAGAAGAAACTGACTGACTGACATATCAACACGCAGCCGAAACTATTGGGATTTTCTAAAATTCACCCCCTAAAGGGATGAAACGTGGGTCCAAAGTTGGTATAAAGAAACCTACTTTCACGCGGGCAAAACCGCTGGAAAAAGCTAGTATATAAATTTAATTCAAATCAAATTAATGGCCAGTCAAACTCGTAAAAAAATCGTCATATTTGGAAACTAAATTGACTAGATTATTATTTATGATATCTATTAAGTAATCAAGGCTTAGTTTTTTTGCTGGCTTGACTTCTTGACTTTTGGATAAGCTGAACTTTTAATGTTGCCACGAATATAAATCTTGGTCAAGTAATATAATGTGCTTTGATTTACGTATTGCACATATAATTACTCAGGAATGTATTTCTGCATCAGAAAATAAAGGCTAAAAAAAGTTTTTGTGCTTAGAATCCAGCTTTCGATCGGTTTGAACAATGTTTTCGACTCAGCGCAGGACCCATGCTCAGCTTTGGACCCAAGCGTCACAACTTCAGTCCATAATTAACAATTCTTTAAAATCACCATCAACATCTGCATACCCTAGGCTCCTATTGATGACTGTCGAAAGCCGAAAAATATCCACTACTAGATATAGCTCCCCACAGGTCTCAAATCCATCTGATTTCCATAACCAAACCAGGACATCGGTCCACCTTGAGGACAGGCCTTCCAATGCGGCTTTTGCCCTCTCAAAATCCACTGACGAACAGCCAAGGCTTACGGCTTAGCTTAGTACAGCTCCTACATGGGCACTTATAAAACATCAGAAGCTAGCACACGGCTCCAATTGGTCGTTTCCTATGAAGAAGCACCGTAAACATGTAAATGGCTCTAATAGCTCTTTTCTGCAGTATAAAAATTGAGTCGATGTCTGCAGCCCGTCCCCGTAGTAAAATACCGTACGACATGATACTATGAAAATAACTAAAATAGACTAGTCTAGCGGTATAGCAACAATCGGGTGGATACTTATTCTTAATTTTTTTTTATGGATATACTTAAACTAGTGCTTGAATTCGATCCCACCTGATGGTAAGCAGTGTTGCAATCGTCGATGGTGAGGTGCACTAAGTTTAAGAGCTGGTTGTAGTCACAGAGTATTTTGTATGAACTTCGCCCGGGACTATGTCGACTCCGCGGCCCCGTAACAGTGGTTTTATTCTTGTAAAAAAGCACAATACCTATTCAAGATTTTTGTTTTTGCAAGACCCTTTTAAAAAACCAGTTTTATTATTTTATGAAAGTTTCAAATATTGTCATGACGTAATCTCGTTTGAAATTGTAACTTAGGGTCAGATTCGCGATTTTTTTTTCTCGAGTTTTTATTTTTGCTCAGCGGTTAGTCATATGGTCAATTTTATTAAAATAATTTCCATGATTCAAAATGAGTAGAACTTGGCATCGACATTTTTTTTTTTTTAAAACGATGCGCCACACTAGGAATTACTCCTGTATCGTGGATGCGTTCACAAACATGTAAACTCTCATACACAAGACAACCAGACCCGGAACACCTATCTGTAGGCCATACAAATATTTGTTCCGTGCGGGGATCGAACCCGCGACCCGTAGCGCAGCAGCCAATCGCTCAACCACTGCGCTAACCGTGCTATTCGATCAAAAATCTAAAAATGACAGTCAGGATCTCGTCTAACGATCTCAAATCCTTAAAAATATTCCCCAGAAAAAGTAATCATCAGAAAATCCAATAACACTTCCCTTATCTAATATTTCATCGAAACATCAAATACATAAATCTGGGGCCACTAAACGGGCGTAATATAAAACACAATTAATTAGGACCCAATAATACTAGTTCTCACTTGAGGATGGTTTAACAAACTGCTGAGCCGCTTATATGGTCGCATGCTGGGTTTGGTCCAAGTTACAAGGTAGTAGCGGACTGTATAATAATTTTCTTTTGGTAGATTTTTGAAACTTCATAATGAATTGTACAAATTACGGATAGGTTTGAACACACAATGAGCACGTAATCGATGATGGCAGTTTGTTTTATTTAACATAACTTTAGTGCCTATAACTTAAGCATATTCAAACAAACTTGTAATGTTCTGCACTGCTGAGACTCAGGCCTCCTCTGTATGAGAGCAGTTTGTTGGATGTCTGTCGGTATCTCCTAAGTCGGGAACATCTTACTGTGCATCTATTTTCTAAGTAAACAGCCATGAGCGCAGCACTGGTCGAAGCGACGAAATCCAATTAGGTACATTGGATTAACAATCCAATTTATAGGCACATTGGGTTTACAATCCAATTTAGCCAGCCAGCGTTGCGCTCAAGGCTGTTTTCTTAGAGAATAGCACTGCTGGAAATTAGCGGATGACTGACTTTTTTGTACAACAGTTTGCTTGTAGAAAAGATATTAAAATTGAATTACTATTAAAATCTAAAATGGTAGTTTGTTAATAAAATAAAATAAATGTAAGGATAATGTACTTATTCTATTCTAAGTGCAACAAGACTACAGAGTGGGAGGTGTGCACAATAAATAAATAATATTTGAAATAAAATTAATATTAACTTGCTAAGTACTTAGTATAATAAAATAATACTAGGTATGTCAAACTAATAATTACTACGATAAATATTTAAAAAAATGTTATACAACTAAGAGAACTCAAAATATAACAATTGCATATAATTAAAACTAAAATATATTTCAGATATTTACGCTTGTGGCTCGTTATGTGTATTGTACTGTAAAATGCCATCTCTCCGCTTCATCTCCTAACTTGGCCCTCAAATAGTCAAGTCTAATAAATCGCCTTACCCGACGTACCGGGGTATCTGTTCACATTAATCGAGTTTATTCGTGCCGGAACAAATAGTTCCCTCTCTAACAAGCGCTCTTCACTGCTACACGAGGCACTGGTAACACAACGCGCGACGCGGCGACACGCGGCAAGACGGCTTGGTTTGTCCCTTGAGAGGTTAGGGGCGTAAAACATTGGGTACACTGAGCGCGATGTAAGTCGCGGCTAGACGTGTCTGTGTCGCGGTATCTTCAGAAGGCATATTTTGACTTTAAAGTGTGAAGAATATTTTTATCTATTCCACTTTGATATGAAGCATAGAAAGGCCTAGAAGAGATATACGCCTGATTAAGCCATGTTTTTTTAGGTTATTTGTTTGGTAAAAAAAAACATATATAATTTATATATTAATAAATTCATATTTTTAATATTTTTGATTTTAATTCATTTTTTTTTCTTGATGCTTGGCAAAAGGTACCGTGACAAGAAAAGAGGTTTGTATAAAAAATCTACGTAACCCATGAACATTTTTTCATTTATGATGTGTTCACTTCATGCAGCAGCGGCATGGTAAAAGTAGAAAATTATCTGAAAGGAACATTTACGTGATAAAAGTATTTTATATTCCATTCCAGAATATAGAGATGTGCCCCGCCCAAATCCGTTTGACCGTTTGAGCTTGATAATATTGAGTATATATTTTAGATCTTTTTAGTATCGATTTTTAAACCGCTCAACCGCGCGGCAGCAACTACGTCGCGTCCAGTGTGTCATCCACCTAAATCGTTTGTATGGTGATTAAAATATTTATGTTTGTGAAGTGTTCAGGCTAGTTTAAAGGATATAGAATAGTTTGTTCTGGGTTCAGTACAAGAAGAGAAGTAGATAGTTGTTTCAACGTTTTAACTTTTAGTAGCGTAGTCAGAATGAAAACTACGTTCACTTCAGGTAAAAAAAAAAAAAAAATTATGGGCATTTGCGATAAAAAAAACATTTAGGGGTCATTATAATTATAGTGTATATGGTATGAGAATATAAAGCTTTGCTCCAAAAGCCTTGCAAAAGTTGAAATGATTTCTTAGTAGCAGTATCTAACGACTCATGGTGTCTTATACTGTTTGCGATACAAAAAAAAAGATTAATAAATAATTTAACACACAATGAAGAGCATTAACTCAGCCCACCATCCTGAGAACACAGCGTGAAAATATCTCCTTGAAAACATAAAATTAAACGATCACACACTAATTACCATAAAAACCCTCTTTTATCTCAATCTCTGCGGAATCCGAATGACATCATCAAGCTAAGATGGTATCGTGCTAATAAAACACCTGCGGGTCCCCAAAATGGGGCCCAACACCTTCTCCTATTTAAATTACCAATATAATAGGTGATTAATCTTAGGGCCAACAAAAACTTTTGAATTTACGGTTGCTGTCAAAATAAATATAAGTTGACTACGGATAACAAGATGGTGGATGTTCTTTTTTTACCCCAAATTTAGTTGTTTAACAAAACATTACAAAGAGAAGAGTGAGCTAAAGGTTTTTTTTATTAATTGGGTATTGGGCGATGGCGTTGTTTTTTCGGCCCGATGTGTATATTATCGGGGCCGTATATGTACGTGCACATTAACGCGCGTTTTGGATTTGTTCGAGTTAGGAATGACGGACATTGGGCAGAGTGAGTGAATGAATGATTTGGTACCGCAGAAAACCCGTCACTAGTTCTTGTCACCAAATAAATTGTGGGTAATTCAAAGGATTAAGCATTCATTAAGATTGATATATTTAAAATTAAGCAAATTAATGAATTCTTTACAAAACAGTTTTCATTTCAGTGTTTGTTCCTCAGGGCTCAGTGGGATTTTTCTTCATCAATCCAATAAAAACACCAATAGGTTTGTGGATTTCACAAATTAAATGTGCCTACAAGTTTTTGATAGTAGATGAACGAGTGGCCGAAACCATAATCCATAGCTACAGCCTACTGCAGATCTTAACTTTTACGGAACGCCTGAGTGCATCAGCATTCGTTCGTTCATTCATTCATTGTTATGTTTACTCAATCCGCAGTATGACACGTGTCACCCAATAAATTAATTGGTCGTACAAACCTCGGGTATAGAAATCGCGGATTTATATTATTTTTATCTAACCAACACCAATCAGGTTCTAAAAAAATTACATTATTCAAGAGAGATTCTGTAATGTCCACTACGATTCTTAAATGTAACTGAACGATTGACCGACGAATTCATTCGTTCATAATCATTCGTTCACTCCTTGGTATGTTCAGTTCAGTGTGCGCCATTCCTCAGATGATGTTATCTCCGCGTTCCGGGAAGGACATGTGTCGCCCAATAAACTAATTGGTCGCGCTAAGCTCAGCCACAGAGATAGTGGGTTGATTTTTTTATTTTTTTTTATCTGCTATAGTTATGTTCTGTGGCGTTGCTTGGTTATGGGCAGTTATTGGAAAGTTATCTTAAATAGCTTTTTTTGGCGGTAAAAAAAAAAGGTTTATTTTATGAGTCCAAATCTGTAGTAAAAAAAAAAACAGTGGTTGATTTAGGTTCTATTAGATTAATGCGAGTATTTCAACTTATTTAACGACATTTATGTTGATCGCAGAAACAAGAGAAGTTTTTTTTAATATTTAAGTTTTTTTTTTTTAATTGGGATAAACGCGTTCTACCAAACAAATAAACTCGTCAACACTTTAGTCATTGACATATACTGGTTTAAGCTTATTACTGAAAAAAAAAAATACCTTCGAAATTTGAGATTTTTTTTTTCGAGATAAATCAAATAATGCAATTTCTTTTTAGTTTTAGACAATTCAAAATATTCATTGTTCCAAAAAGCCTTTACGATTGTCTATTTTTAAAAAAAAAATAAACTTACGAGTATACTGGATGTTCTAGGCTAGGAAGCTACTAGAACCGCGAAGCACAACATTTGAATGTTATTTTGAAAAAGTAATTTTCCCATGTCTTCAGTTTCTGATTTTGTAAATTAATATGTTGTATTATTTCTTAGTTAATTTCATTTGAAATGTTCTATATTTTAAATTTTTGTATTGCTTAGTTACTTGCTTATAAACACTTATGACAGTAACATATTTTCTCTTCATCATCATCATCATTTCAGCCAAAAGACGTCCACTGTTTTTTTTTATGGTAGGTAAAATCATCCAATGACAAATCCCGCCCTTGGGTTGAGCGGGAAATATTGTCAGACTCTTACTGATTAAAAACCTACCCTGTTCCTTCCCTGCCTTTGATCCAGGCATGCATTTTCATACCAGAGCCCCAGACTAGGCCTCGACCCTACTGGGCCCCTAAGGTTTGCTGACAACTCCTTGAGGCGCACGGGAACAGTGCGTGCCGTAAACGACTTGGGCTCGGTCCGGTCTGTGACCGGACAAATGGACAACTAGCTACCCATTGCCTGCTGTCCGCAAGCCCGCGCCTATGGTGGCCGGTTTGGATCTGAATTACGGCGGCGGCTGCGGCGTGAGTGCCGTTGCCTGATGCGGTCGGCCTCCTCCTTTGCTTCCTCCCAGTCCACTGTTGGACCTCCCCCAAGCGTCAGCACAATGGCCGGTCTTGTGCGTCTCGTATTCACCGGATTCCAGCGACCCTGACCAGGTCATCGGTCCACCTTGTGGGAGGCCTTCCAACGCTGCGTCTTCCCATACACGGCCGTCACTCCAGAACCTTTCGGCCCCAACAGCCATCTGTTTTGTGAGCAATGTGCCCAGCCCATTGCCACTTAAGTTTGGCGATATTTTCATTTATTTATTTACAAATCCTTTATATTTACGAGCCTTCATCCTATTATTCTAATATAATAAAATGTATTTGTTAATTTTTTTATGCATTTACAAAATTGAATTACCCTGTAAAAAACAAATTCCAAAGCTAGTAAAAACACAACCAAACATACAAACACATATCCCTTACATATATCGCCAAAGATTTATTTAATTCGATAACTCGATGTCTGTAACGCAAACGGAGAGATATAATATATACTATTGGTATTTTACTGATTCCATCTTTTTCAAGTCTTAATTAATTTTAATTTGAACGCTCGTATTTCTAAACGGTCATTACAAGTGCTATAGTAATAACGTCTGTTAAAACATAACGCGTTTTTTTTCTTTATTTTGAATAATTTTGGTTAGTTCTTTGCTGCACTCGGTAGTCGAACAGTGGTAACTCAAATAAAGTGAATTTTGAGAGAAAAAAAATAAAACCGGGCACATACGAGTTGGACTCGTGCACTGAGGTTTCCGAACAAGAACCAAGTCTGGAGGATTTTTCCGGATCGCAATTTCTTTTTTTTTGATGTGATGTATTTGTTACGTCATTTTTCTGATTGTTTCCTATAGGTACTTGTGCTTGTATAATCCGTTGCTTCATGCCAGTTAGGATTTTTGGTCAACGGGAAGTATAGGTTTTGATTTTCTAGCGAGTGTCAAAATATGCGCCTAAATGGAGCATAAAGGGCCTTATCGTTCGCGTTCCTAATTCACATAGAAGTGAGTTTTATTCGGTAAAAGTATGACACGTCCTCCCGCTCCACCTTAGAGCAGGAGAAATCATTGGATGATATCCAACCTTTTAAAAAAGCTATAGATACATTCAATATTAATATTTTTTATAGTAATATATTAAGAAAAAGTAACAGAGTACAGACAATAAGAGAACCGCAACAAAGAGCAAAACAAAACCGATTTTCCTGAGATACCGCTTTTTGACTTCGAAATGCAATAACGTTAGTTAAAACTAACGTGTTTTTTTCCGTTAATTTGAATAACTTTGGTTTAAACTATGTGTCTCTATAATTAATTATTTTGGTTCCTAATTAGGGTTCTTTAAGATTTTTTTGCGGTTCTAAAATTATATTGGTGTCGGAATCTGTGGTTCTGGATAAGTTATTTCATGTATCAATGTTAATGATGATTAATAGTTCAGACTTCTATAATAGTGTTTAGCAAATTAGGAATTTTGTGAATTGGTTTTTTTATTGTTAAATCATGATTAGCTTTTTATATATTACGCTTTTATTTAACTTGAAATGTGGATTTAGATAGAGATTTCTAAAACATAGCTGTACAAAGCGTGTGTTTTTTTAGGTGAGACATAATTAAATAAAGATCTTTGGAGGTATGCAGAACAGAGAGTAAAGTATCACATACCTCCGTTGAAAAAGGAGGATCCTCCGACCAGACAGGTGTTATGAAAGATAATTTCGGGTGGTTGTATCTATTCAAATCGCGCGGAGAAATTTAATTGCGCGATGCAAGATAGTTCCTTTCTGACGACATAGATGTCGCTACAGATCGATATTATAAAATCCGCCTGTGTTCTAAAGTCGCTACGGACCATGGGTTGCCGTCGATCGCTTTCACGAGGACACCGTGGTGCTTCACCAAAGGAAGCACACCTCTATCGACTGCTTCATCGTGACCTCCAGGTTTTTTTTTTTTTTTTTTTTTTTTTTGGGTAGGTAAAATCATCCAATGACGAATCCCGCCCTTGGGTGGGGCGGGAAACAGTGTCAGACTTTTACTGACTAAAAACCTACCTTTCCATTCCTTGCCTTTATCCTGGGGCCTTTGGTGACAGTCTCACATAACCTTTGGCCCCAGTAGGCTTCGGCCCTGCTGGACCCCTACAGTTTGCTGACAACTCCTTGAGGCGCGCGGGAACGGTGCGCGCCGTAGACGACCTGAGCTCGGACCGGTCTGTTACCGGACGGACGGACAGCGAGCTACCCATTGCCCACCGTCCACGAGCCCGCGCCTATGGTGGCCGGAAATTGGGATCGGAAACCCGGCGGCGGCGGCGGCGTGTCCGCCTTTGCCTAAGGCGGTCGGCCTCCTCCTTTACTAGCATTACTGCTTCGCAGAAGGAGGCGACCGCCTGCCACTCCTCCTCGCTCCGGAGCATGGCTTGAACCAAGCCCCGGCGCGAGAGATCGCCGCCGATCGCCCCCACGAGGACACGGCGCTGCTCTTCCCAAGCGGGGCACACCTCGACTGTGTGCTCCACCGTGTCCACCGGGCGGTCCGCACAGTGGCGACACCCGGGCGTCGTCTCCGCACGAATCTTGTACAGGTACGGACCGAACTTGCCGTGTTCGGTCAGCACCTGCGCCAAACGGAAGGTGACGACGCCGTGGGGCCTTTCCAGCCACGCCTCAAAGAGGGGGTGACCTCCAGGTGGTCCGCACAATGATGACGCCCGGGCGTTTCTTCCGCTTGAATCCTAGGCAGAAACCTCCTGGACTTGCCATGTCCGGTAAGAACCTGCGTCAGATGAAAGGTGGGGACGCCGTGGTGCTAAGTGATAAATAAATAAAAAAAAAAGAGAAATAGGTTTTTTAATAAACAATTTTTACGTCAGTTTAAACTAGATGAGGCCGGTGTTTCCTAGCTGACTACTCTGAGAAGAAATGCCGAAACAAACTCAGGGGTCAAACTCTCTTTTAAAAGTCCATACAGTAAACATGTAATGATCAAATCATATGAGAACCATGCAGATTAGTGTCTGAGATGGTCTTTTGAGGAAAGAACCACACAGATACTGGATCTGTCCAGTCAGTGCAAGCATTTGTCAGTATCCGTATAGCTCAACTTAGGACTACTAAGGAGCTCAACGAGTTGACGAACAATACCAATGAAAGGACATTTGAATAGCAGAAATATTCCAGCCACTCCGCTAAGAGGAGATAAGTCCCCTCTGCCACGATTGTGGCGCACACAAAGACTGATTGCATAACATGAAATTCCAAATCAGGTGCAACATGTAAACCAATAAAAAAGCAATAAAATGTAATAAATGATAAATATCTTACCTTTTATCCGCTTATAAATCACAAAACACCACTCATAAAGATATGCCTTCGCAAAAAAAATAATACTAAAAACATGTTTTCTCATACCAAAAACTGGCCGTTCGAATAAAGTCATTATACTTAAATCGAGCACATTTCGTGTCAACTCATTTATTTACAAACATATAAACTTGGGTAGATCTTAAGATTGTAATTTCATTGCAATTAATATTCTTAGCGATGGTCTCATTAAATTCATCTTATTTTTTTAAGCGCCTTTTAGCGCTGCGTGTTCTAATTAAGTTTTATTTATTGTTCTACAGAAGTATTTTTCTTCTGTTCATGAAGATTACCTGCGTTTTAAACTACTAAGAGCCAAATTCACCAATAAACTAATCGCGATTCGTTCAAACAAAACGCAGTTTGAGCTCCTAATCGAGATTATAGCTTCATTTTGCGTTTCACCGCGATGAATTGAACCTAGTTTACGCTAAACTCAGTTTCAATTCTTTTGTTGTCGCCCATGTTTACGACACGGGTCTTTAAACTTGATTACGCTGAGCTCAGTTTAGTTGAACTAAGTTTTTATATTGAATGATGAAATCAGACCTAAGTGTGAGGAGCTTCAACCTTCAGGGTAAATATGGATTGCCATATTTTCCCTATCGAATGATTATGGAGATTGTGGAAAGGGCTATGCTTGCAGTTTCGAATCAGGAATGAAGATTTCCGCAAGAGAACCAAGGTTGCCGACATAGCACGAAGAATCGCCTAACTTAAGTGGAAATGGGGAGGACATATTGCACGCAGAACAGATGGCCGTTGGGGCCGAAAGGTCCTGGAGTGGCTGTGGTTTGAAGTCAAGTACATTAGCACGTACGTTATAGCACGTAGTTTAAGTTAAGATATGTTCGTAGCTCATAAGCATATTGTCACATACAATGCATGTATATCTGTCACTAATTAAGGATCATGCAGTATCGCCGTGTACCGGAAGACGCGACGTTGGAAGGCCTCTTACACAAGGTGGACCGATGGCCTGGTCAGGGTTGCTGGAGTCCGATGGATGCGAGATGCGCAGGACCGGTTGTTGTGATAACACTTGGTGCAATGTGTTCTGTCTACATATTTTTTAAGGAGAAAAATTCCTCCCACTATAGCGCGTGTTATAATATCACAATATCCACTAGCACTCAATTTACGAATAATTAAAACAGCTACTTAACCTTATTCGATAACGATCGGCGGCAGCGATCTCTCTCACCGGGCCTTGGTTCAGGCCATGGTCCGTAGTGAAGAGGGATGGCAGGCGGTCGCCTTCTTCTGCGAAGCAGTAACGCTAGCAAAGGAGGAGGCCGACCGCATCAAGCAGAGGCAACGGGGCGCTCGCCCCAGTCGCCGCCGGGACTCCGATCCCGATTTCCAGCCACCGTAGGCGCGGGCTTGCGGACGGCGTGCAATGGGTAACACGCTGTCCGATCGTCCGTTAATCGACCGGACCGAGCCCAAGTCGTCGACGTCGCGTTCTGTTCCCGCGCGCCTCAAGGAGCTATCGGCAAACCGTAGAGGCCCAGCCTGCTAGCTGCAGGCAGGCAGGGCCGAAGCCTGCTGGGGTCATGGGTCAGCTTCCGAAAAGAATACCCGGCCCCGGCACTATAGGCAACAAAGGAACGGGGTAAGTTTTTAGTAAGTAAGAATGTGACACTACTTCCCGCTCCCCCAAGGGCGGGATTTGTCATTAGATGATTTTACCTACCATAAAAAAAAACTTTATTCGATAAAATACTGCCAAACCAATGATATTTTAATAAACAGATTTGTTATACACTCACAAAACCACTGAAAAATGTGTTCCGCGCAGCAGCGGCAGCGCACACACACTATTCATTGCACATTTCACGACAAGTCAAAATAATTGAAAAGGGATAGCATGATAAATCCAACAAGAAAAAAAGAAAGAGTTATTGTTATCAATCACGTGTGAATGTAAATAAACATTATACTAAAAATGTCCTTATTAGGACCTTTTCGAGTCTTTACTTTTGCGCGCTCATAACATTTCTGTTTATTAATAAATTATATATCATTATGCCAAACGCTACTTTATTTTTACAGTTCCCTATTTTTTCATTCAAACGTCATTATGACAGGTAAACACTCAAAAAAACAAAATGGCCGCCATAAATAATAATAATGCGCTGTGTAAATGTGACACGGGAGCCTTAAATGCAGCAATTAAGTAGAAATCATGTGTTTTTAAGTTAACTAAGTTATAGATTAATATCTTAGATAAGTAACTTGATTAATTTTGAGTTTTATCTTAATATTTTTAGAAAGTTTAATTAAAATATAAACTATATTTTATTAGAGAAGCTTGTGATGGTTTGTGTGTTAGGAAAATACACTTTCTTGTTGTAATTGGTGTGAAATATAGAATTTAGTCTATTTTTATTTGTTACGCCTTGAACTACATACTACATAATAATTTCGTAGGTTTCTCTTCAAAAAATCATAATAATATCAAAACTGACGTAACAAGTAAAATTGCTTTGTTTATATTACACACATGTAGTCGGTGACTGACTGAAGGAAGAAGGGGAGGAGATACACAGAAACTGATAAGTTATTCTGCACTGTTTCGTCGACTGTGATCCCCGAAAGACGTTCACGGCTGGATATAGGCCTTCCCCAAGTGTCGCCACAATGAACGGTCCTATGCGTCTCATATCCATTCTCACCAGGTCATCAGTACTTTCGTCCCTCCGTCCAGAACCATGTCAACCATGTCAACCATGAAAGACTAACAGGAATGGTTGTTCAGATGGCCCTGCCCACTGCCATTTAAGTTTGGTCCATGTAACCTTAGTCCTCCCGGATATATTCATTTATGATGATTCACTCAAGGAAACTCCGAGCATAACCTGACGGACGTCAACTGAGGTATGAAACGCTAAAAAACACAACACCTTAGTTTACAATGCAGGGTACCTACACTGGGACATACTGATGACTGAAAATGAACACAAGGTTGCTTAGCATAGCATAGCATCAGCTTTATAATGCTCCCACTACTGGGATTCAGGCCTTCTATCTAGGAGAGGGAATGGACCGTAATCCACCACGCGGGCCCAGTGCGTGTTTCCTCACGATGTTTTCCTTCACCATTTTGAGAGCAGTGGTGATGAAATAGATTACACAAAGTAAGCGGCTTACAACTCGTAAGTTGGATCCATAATCACTCGGCCACCACTGCTCTCACCAGTGGCGTAGCTAGTCCTACAAGGGCCCCGTATCAAAATTCCCACAGGGGGTATGAAAAAATGGTGATTTTTTTACAAATGCTTGGCTGCGAGACGGTTGTAGATAACAAATTGCGAATTTTTGCCTATTTCGGGGCCCCTGTAGGGTGGGGGCCCCGTATAATTGATACAGCAGATAAGGCGGTAGCTACGCCCCTGGCTCTCACCTACATTTTCATTACGTTTAGGGAAAACGCAATAACAAAAACATATCTTATTCTACGAAACATTATGATTAAGATTTTGTTTAGTTTGACTGAGTACCGTCGGGTAAGACACTGATGTATTGTCTGTCGTTATTGAGCCAGTCGCCATTTTTCATGTCTAATCAACGCAGCTGAGATGCCAATGTAAGTGTGCATAATTTGCAGTTTATCGGTTCTTTGTTTTGTTTTGTACCTTTAGGTAGGTAATCTAATTTGAGTCAGTCACGAAATTTTAAGAAGTTCACTTGACCGAAGAATGGTCGTCTGAATGTTGTAGTACCTTTGTGTTTATTTTTCATTATACAGACTTATTCGAAATCCCGCTCTTATCACCAGCGCGTTTAAGCAAATAATTTACTATTTTTCGCATAAGTACAGAAAAGTGTAGGTTTGACACAAGCGACCCCAATCAGTCGCGCGTTAACCCCTGATTTTTTTTAAGTGTATTGAAAATAGTCATTTGATACACGTGAAGATTTGTCACAACAGCCCTTGGCTCCATAACACTATCGCTTATTGCTCGGGCAAATGTCGCCTTGGTCGCAATGATAAACTTTCTCCACTTGTATCAAAACGAACACCAATCCCGCTCTAGGTGGAGTATTCCTCAGCCCTGTTAAGTATAGCATCCTGGGTTCTAAATTCCCGACTGGCCTGTTGGTCTAGTGGTCAGTGGCCCTGACTGCTATGCCGGAGATCGTGGGTTCGATTCCCACCCAGAATAAATGTTATGTGATGAGCACGATCATTTGTTGTGTCTGGGTGTAATTTATCTATAATATGTATTTCTTTATAGATATTATTTATGTTTATCAGTTGTCTAGTAGCCATAACACTAGCTCCGCTTAGCATGGGTCTAGATGGCGTTGTGTACAAGTTGTAAAAAAAAAACTGGCTACCTACTCGGGAAATTACAAATACATGTCTTATGCGGGATACGAACCCGCAACACTCAGTTCAACAGCCTACCGCTCAACCACTGCGCTTAACGTGTCGACAGATAATAACAAAGACGTATTATCTTACACACAAATGTCGACATTCAAAAAATGAAGACACACTCGCCTGCCTTGCATAAGCTAACAAACGAAGATGTTTCAATTAAGACCTCCATCACTGGTAACCTGGCACTCTGGCAACTGGCAGACTGGCAGGGTAATTAGCCTATGTTAATGTTCTGTCTCTCTGTCAGAGATTGTGAGGTCATTATCGTGAGGTTGATTAGCTCAGTTATGTGTGTTTTGAGATGACTAATGTGTGGTTGTAGTTGTGTTTAATAGGCTTGTTTCATTACCTTATGTTGTGTTGTGTTGTACAATTTAAGTTTCCGTTTTAGGGTACCCAAAGGGTAAAAGGGCGAGGCTGTATATCAGGAACTGTGATAGCAAGACAGTGCGCGAATTCGACTCGTACTTAGCCGGTTTTATATGTCTTGCACTGACTAGACTTCACGTTGGCTTTAACCTGTCCTAGCTTAGCTCGAGCGGACACCGGTGTCCTCTCACATCCACTCCACTATAGGCCATAATTCCGATGTTTAGAGTCTACTTTTGTATGAACAAGTTTGGTAGTAGTGGTATTCAAATATTAACTTACATTCACACAAACGAATTCGCTGTAGAAGCTAGTATTATTATATATATTACCACAAGACGTCAGGTAGCCGGCATAATTTTTTCCTCCATTAGAAAATATTTCAAATATGGCTACCTCCTGGAATTGTTATTAAATAATAAATCATTAACGTCACAATGTGTTTCGTTTGGGTATCAGCAGAGTTGTCGAGTCATTGTGCCACCTACCAATATCGGAAACATTATTTTTATTTAGATGTATTAGTTTGGTTTGCTATTGTGTTCCGTAGATGATTAAAATATTTATAAAACTTTGGAATGGGTCACCAGTTCCTCAAATTTACTCTGAGTGAGCCTATTCCTTTCATGTATTAAGCCGGGTACAGACTGTTGTATTTTCAAAACGCTTGTGAAGGAATATTACTTTTCCTTGTAGTTATGTTTCGTTTCTATCTGTATCAATTGTAGTCGTCACTTGTTTCTTGCCTATATTTTAGTATGTATGTATTTATGTATCTATCTAGTTTTAAGTATGTACTTTGTTTATTCACTTATTTGTTTAACTTTTTATTGCTACGCACCAAGTGCAACCCCACTTTATGTCCAGGCAATCTCTTTCCATCCCAGGTTGCCTGGAAGAGATCGCAGATAGCGATAAGGCCGCTCATTGTATGTTTTTATTTAAGTCTCAAAAATGTATAATCTTTTTATCTTGGTGTACAATAAAGTATATATAAATAAATAAATAAATAAGGTAATGTGTAAAGGAGTTCGTGCGTGTACTGCGTGTACACTTATGAAATATAAGTGTGCACGCAGAGCACGCACGAACCGAGCATGTTTGTACTCATATAGTTGAAATGCTCAGTTCGCGCGCATAGTGTGCACGATTCGCGCGCGCAAGGCGTCCCGTTTACACTATGGAAATTCTGTTACAATGCATGTTACATGGCAAAAATGTGGACAGCAAATTCTTTCATTGCGTGTTACATTGCATTTTACGTAACACGGGACTATTGGTCCCCCTTGTGCGAGGCTTACCAACGCTGCGTTTGTGTCGCCGGAATCTGATATATGCCAGACTTGGTGGAGGCCTATCTCCAGCAGTGGACGTCTTTAGCTGAAATGATGATGGTCTGGTGATATTTCATGTGGAGTATTAATCATATTGCATTGCATTGCATCAGCCTTATAATGTACCCACTGCTGGGACTCAGGCCTGCTCTCTAGGAGAGGGAATGGGTCGTAATCCACCACGCGGGCCCAGTGTGGATTGGTAGATGTCCCATGTCTTCGAATTTTTGGTTCTAGGACATGCCGGTTTCCTCACGATGTTTTCCTTCACCGTTTTTGAGAGCAGTGGTGATGAAATAAATTACACAAAGTAATGCACCTGGCTAGGTTTGAACCCGCGATTTACAACTCGTAAGTCGGGGCCGTTACCACTCAGCCACCACTGCTTTCTAATTAATGATATTCTTTGATACATTTATTTGGGTACGTTGATAGTCATTTATGTACACATATTTAATATTATTATTTCCAAAAATAAATTATTCCTTGGAATTACATGACTTTAAACCTTTACAAAATCGGATTTCATTTTGACCTTTCCACAACAATAAAACAATCCAAATGTACCATGGACTCATGGATCTCTAAAAGCCCAGTGCTGGGCATGGTCCCACCGTTGGGCTTTTAGAGGTGCACATAAAACAAACAGAGCTGATTATCCTTCATTACGTGCGAGGTGCGTCGTTAATCATGTGTCGTTAGATGACGGTTACGTGATCATTATCTGTAGGGAGAGGCGACCAGTTGATGGACTTAACCTTTTGAGGTTTGTTACTTTTTAACCGACTTAGAAAAGAAAGAAGTTCTATTTGGCTGCCTGTATTTTTTTTATGTATGTTCACCGATATCTCGGTCAATTATGGATTGATTTTGGAAATTATTTATTTGATTGAAAGATTAGGCTTTCGAGTTGGTCCTATAGAAATATTGTTTTGATCTGATGATGAACTTCGAAGATATAGAACGGAACTCTTCAAAAAATCACAGCAGAACAGTCGCGCCACAATTGAGGCGATAAGGCCCATCCTTGAGGCGTGGCTGGGAAGACCTCACGGAGTTCTCAACTTCCGTACGACGCAGGTCCTTACCGAACACGGCAAGTTCGCTAAGTTACTGTTTCGGATTCGTGCGGAGGATTCGCCCGGGTGTCGCCACTGTGCGGAACACCCGGAGGACACGGTGGAGCATACTGTAGAGGTGTGCCCCGCCTGGGCGGAGCAACGCCGTGTCCTCGTGGGGGCTATCGGCGGCAGCGATCTCTCTCGCCGGGCCTTGGTTCAGGCCATGGTCCGGAGTGAGGAGGGATGGCAGGCGGTCGCCTCCTTCTGCGAAGCAGTAATGCTAGCTAAGGAGGAGGCCGACCGCATCAGGCAGAGGCAACGGGGCGCTCGCCCCAGCCGCCGCCGGGATTCCGGTCCTGATTTCCAGCCACCGTAGGCGCGGGCTTGCGGACGGCGTGCAATGGGAAGCACGCTGTCCGATCGTCTGGTAACCGACCGAACCGAGCCCAAGTTGTCGACGGCGCGTACTGTTCCCGCGCGCCTCAAGGAGCTGTCAGCAAACCGTAGAGGCCCAGTCTGCTAGCTGCAGGCAGGCAGGGTAGGCTCAGCCCCGGCACTATAGGCAACGAAGGAACGGGATAGGTTTTTAGTCAGTAAGAGTCTGACACTATTTCCCGCTCCGCCCAAGGGCGGGATTTGTCATTGGATGATTTTACCTACCATAAAAAAAAAAAAACAGCAGAACAGTCGGAACAAGTAAATTGCTTTGTTTATACTTGTAGTCGGTGACTGACTGAAGGAATAAGGGGATACATAAAAGTGATCTGATGATGTAGCCGGATAGTAGGTACCGGAATTCTGTAATAAATAAATGTATCCTAGCCGTGTTTGGTATTATTAGAATTGTCATGATGATTTGGTGATGGAACCGAAAGGTGGAAGGACAACCAAACTAAAAAAAAAATTACACAAAAATACAACCGATACCACCGACTTCAAAGTAAAAAAAAACACAAAAAGTGCAAAATATGTGTTGTGATTCAGATTGTGTAGAGTTTTTGGCAGGATTTCTTCGAGTAAAGTGAACTGTTTTAATTATTCACATGGATTTCGTGATGCAAAATGTGTGTAGTTTTGTATCTCAAGTGTCTGCTCAACTGGAAAATATGTGAAGAAAGCATGATTTCCAAATGGAGCTGAGAATTTTATTGTAGTGTTGACTACCTAAACGAAGTTTGATTTGATTCGTTTACTGCCAAATACTACCAAAACATAGATTGTGTACATCCACTTTTCGTCCATGGGTTCAATTTCCATCCAAGACAAATGTTTATGAGTTTGAAAATGCATAATACCTATGTTTATCAGTTGTCTAGTACTCCTACCACAAGCTCTGCTTAGTTTGGAACTAGGCGTTGTGTGAAAGATGTGGAATATTAATATTATTCTTTGCTACTATGTAATTATTTGTTATACCAAATTAATAATTTTAATATTAATTAACATTAAAATGAATAAACTATACAGAAAATACTTAATTACTCTCACATCTATACCGACAACTGGAGCATACACCTCATGCGTCAAGTTATTTCGTGTATTCCCAATACACATGAGTCATGGAGTGTATAAATAATTTATTTTAATTCGAACCGTATCTTTTTTAATATCATTAGTTATCTTTTATTGGTACACTGTTTCTTATTGCTTTAATATAACATCATGGTTGTTCCCTCTGAAGGAGTTTTTTATGGTAGGTAAAATCATCCAATGACATCTCCCGCCCTTGGGCGGAGCGAGAGATAGTGTCAGACTCGTACTGACTAAAAACCTACCCCGTTCCTGCATTGCCTTGATTTCAGTGCCCTGGTATACATTTACTTACTTTTCCAAAGCCCCAGAGTAGGGTTCGACCCTGCTGGGCCCCTACAGTTCGCTGACAACTCCTTGAGGCGCGCGGGAACAGTACGCGCCGTCGACGACTTGGGCCCGGTCCGGACTGTTACCGGACGGACGGACAACGAGCTACACATTGCCTGCCGTCCGCAAGCCCCCGCCTACGGTGGCCGAAAATCGGGATCGGAATTACGGCGGCGGCTGCGGTATGTGCGCCTCCTTTGCTAGCATTACTGCTTCGCAGAAGTAGCTGACCGCCTGCCACTGCGAGAGATCGCTGCCGTTCCTCTGAAGGGGTCGGTAACTTATGTAGAATTTGTATAAAGGTAAAGTCCTGGCTCACTCGTCGACTCATCAAAGCGCAACCTAAACCGTTGTACCGGTGGCGTAGCTAGCCCGAGAGGGGCCCTGTATGAAATATTTTTAAATGCTTTTTTCGAGACTGACAAGACTGATAGAAAAAGAGCCCGTTTAATAATTTTTTTTGTTACCTTATGTAGAATATTCTAGAACGAGCAGAGCGAGCTATATTAATACATATTCTGACATAGTTTTAAGTTTTACTAATACTTTTATATGGAATTATGTTCTGATTCAAATGATTGAATTAAATTATTGGAACATTATCAATTATATTCCTTTGTATACTAAACTACAGGCGTCTTATCAAAAAAAAAAATGTGTAGATAACGATATTACAAATTATTGTACACTTGGGGGCCTTTGTAGCCCGGGGGCCTCATCGTCGTCATCATTGATACGGCTGATACGGTGATAACCCTGCGTCGTACCTAAAAAGCTGTTTTGCACAGCGTTCTAGGCAACACAACATTTTATGAAGTATGCAAAGTATAAGGATCTTTTTTTTTTAATTCACTAATGGAGGGGATAATAAGGGGGACCAAAGTTCTTTTTTTTTCCTAATTATAATTTCAAATAAACTTTATATTAAATGTACGTTATTCTTTTTTCAAAATGAAGCAGTTATTGGTTTCTGCGTAATATATTTATAGTCCCTTTGTCAATTGCCAGTTGTAGTCCTGCAACATTTTCTGCAACTTCTCTCTCTCTCTGGCTAGAGCGAGAGGGCGTTCCAGGGCCATGGTAAATCTTTCTATCAAACCTGCGACCCCGCATTCATCAGATTCTTCAACATCCAATTCATTAGGTATCATATTACTTATAGCCGTAGATTTTAATAAGTACTGAATAGTGATAGTTCTGTGGTTAGAGTGTCGGGTAACGGAATGTTGTGGGTTGCATTCCAGAAGTGTAATAATGTTGTTTTTATAACATGTAATGGGGTCTTGTGGGTCAGTGTTTTTAATTTATCGGAATGTGGTTAGAATAATGTCTCAAGCAAAACACTTTAATTTTAGTATTGCAGTTGATTGCTGTAGTTTGAAGTATACATCGTTAAATTTTGATCCGGTACATGAAACACTATTGATTTGTAAAGATAAAATATAAAAAAATAATGTACAATATTATTTTTTTCGAGCCTTTTTGGCCTCTCTTTTAAATATTGTTCGATTGCATATTTATTTCAGTTACTTTATATTAAAGATTAATTACATTTTTATTTAAATTCTATTGTTTGTCTTGGCGAGTCCTAAATAAATGGTTTTCTTTCTTTAGATATTAATGCCAAATGTAAACTTGTTCTTAAAATTGATATTAACACACTTCCATGTCTACCCATCCTTTGCCACCGTGCAGACGGTGAGCAATTGGAAGCTCCCTGTCTTGCCGTCTGGAAACTTTCCGAACAGAGCCCGAGTGGTCAACGGCGCGTAATGTGCCACGCGAGCCTCAAAGAGATGTCAGCAACAGCAAAACTGTAGGGTCCAGCAGAGCCGAGGCCGTGGGGCCTAGCAGGGCCGAAGCCGAAAAACCCCTTCTTCGGCTTCTGCCTTGTTCCGCCTCACTGCTCTCTCCTGACTCTCTCCTGGTCCCCCAGCCATGGGTTGTCCGAAAGGAAACCCCGAGGCCCTGAAACACATGGCAAAGAAGGAACTAAGGAGAAGGTTTTAGTCAGTATAGTTCGTAAGAGTTACCATGGTCGTGGCATGCAAAGCAGTAAAAGTCAGATACGCCTTCTCGCTCCGCCCTAGAGCGGGAGAAGTCATCGGATGATTTCCCACCTAAAAAAAATCCTCTCTATAACAAGCTTGTAGACACCACCATGACCCCGCAATCACCTGTCAAACCCAATCGATCACCAGAACATTCACCTCCAAAGAAAAAAAAACCGACGCATTCATTTTAAAACTCAATCGTTCAGAAACGCGTTAAATAAACACTCGGACGCGTGACTTTTAATATCTCTATACGTTTAAAAATATCAAATTATAATATTAAGCTCATCTTGGATGGGTATTCATTATTTTCCTTACAATAGTACCCCGTGGTGCCTCGCCCGAGATGAGGGTGTCAGAGAGCTACCTTTACTGACGGCTCGATTATGCTGTTTGTATTAAGATTAAATTGATGATAAATCTGTGTTGGTTTGTGTGTTTTTGTGAGCTGTTCTTTAAGTTATTTGTTGCTAAGTAGGTAGTGATGTAGCTTAGTGTCTTAATTTGATGTCTGTAAAGAGAGATGTCTTAATTGTCTAGGTAATTTAGTCGAGTCAAGATTGTAGGCAGTCTAAATTATGATGGGCAATTTGATTTATATCTTGATGAGTGTTAGTTGTTAATGTATTATCCTTTTAGAAATTGTAAGATTCTAGCTTCTGCCAGCGATTTCGCCCGCTTGAAATAATTATTAATTATTAATTAATTCCTCTACACAAACTTTGTGTTTAAAAAATAAAAAATAAAACATAATAGGAACTTAAAATTAATAGGGTGTCACAATTAATAATAATAATAACGGCTCGTATAGTCAGGAGGTTCCTTTCTCTGGAGCCCTGACCGCCGGTAGCTTGGACCCTGACCCCGATACCGGTGGGACACTATTTTTTATATTTTTTTTAAATGTTTAATAATGTAATTCATAATAAACATACTATGAATAAAGAGAATAATAATAATGTTTATTATAAGTAGTTTTAAAAAGATTTGCCTTAATTATCTAATTATATGAAAACTAGTTTAATTTACACATGTTTATAATGACTTAAAAATGGTGTGTTTGTACTGCCATTACAACTTGTAGCGATCTGCCTGAACTAGATTAATAAAAACCTGTTTTTTAGGCCATCACCAGACTAAGCGATCAGTTTATTTTTGATCCACAATTAATTAAATATTAAAGAATACTATACTACTTATACAAATACCGGTTACAAAACAGAATCACCAATTTAATATATAGGGTGACTGGTAATTAGTGAACGATACTTAAACACGTGATTGTAGTCATGATAACAAACAACTTTTACTATGGGACCAAACCAGAAATCGCGAAATAAATCTTCCAAGTTCAGTACATTTATGTTCGCCTAACTGGCCAAAATGACAGATCTTGGTAGATTTAAATCGCGATTTCAGGTTTGGTCCCATGGTAAACAATGTTTATTATTATTCAATCACGTGTTTAAGTATCGTTCACTAATTACCAGTCACCCTATATATAAAATTATTGAAGTAATTCTAGAAGTTTTCCTGTGTGTAGGCAATAGGACAATGGGCGGTCTTATCGCTAAAAGCGATTGCCAGACAACCTTTTTTCACCTCCCTTAGTGCTTGTCTACACTATAAAAGCCACCTTGTGCAAAATTCCACGCAGCTGGTATTTTTTTTAGGTGGGTAAATCATCCAAAGACTTCTCCCGCTGTTGGGCGGAGCGGGATGGCTTGTCAGACTTTTACTGACTAAAACCTACTCCTGTTCCTTTTTTGCCTTCGTTCCAGGGTCCTAGGGTACACTTTCGCTTCGGTCTGGTAGTTTTTGCTGTGTCATGTCAGTCAAAGCGTTTTGGGAACACATTCATTGTGCGTACAGCTGAGGAGTGGAGTTCCTTGCCGGAGTTTGTGTTTCCTGATGGCTACAACCCAGGAATCTTTAAGTCAAGAGTGAATAGGTTACTTCTAGGTAAGCGCGCTCCATCGTCGATCGCATCGTCGCTCTCCATCAGGGGAGATAGCGGTCAAGCGCGAACCTATCAACAAAAAAAAAATCAGTCTGTTTCTCCTTTTATATATACACCATTAAATTTTGGTCGTTTTAATCCCGCGGAGGGTCGATTCGGTACATGAAACACTATCGATTTGTAAATATAAAATAATAAAAATAAGTATGTAATTAATTTCGTACATGCGTAAATTAATTCGAGTTTAAAAAAGGACTTTATTTTTTAATTTTTTTTTTACACATCTATAGGGTTTCATGTACCGGATCAACCCTCCATGGGATTAGAACGATCAAAATTGAACGGTGTATAGATACTAGCTGCTGCCAGCGGCTTCGCTTGCGAGAAAATAGAAAATTGTCCCAAGGAAACATACTCTCGGGAAACAAATGTCCTATGTGCTATATGGGGCATAGTTTATACCTCTTCAATTGTTTCAGCGTGAAAGAGTAACAAACATACACAAATAATCACAAATTTCACCTTCATAATATTGGTTTGAGGGCCGTGGAACGCAAAAGGCAACTGAAGGAAAATGGGTGAGTTTTAGTCAGTAATAGTCTGACATACTCTCTCTATCCACCCAAGTTATAGATAATATTAGATATTAGATAATGCCAGTATTTAAGAGCAGTGGTTACGGTTCAAACCCAGGCAGGCGCATTACGTACTCGTACTTTGTGTATATTATTTCATCACCACAGCTCTCAAAACGGTAAATGAAAACATCGTGAGGAAACCGGCATGTCCTAGAACCAAAAATTCGAAATCATGTGACATCCACCAACCCGCACTGGGCCTGCGTGGTGGTTTACGGTCCATTCTCTCTCCTGGACAGGAGGCTTGAGTCCCAGCAGTGGGAACATTATAAGGCTGATGTTATGCTATGCTATGCCCTACTAATGCCAGCATTTTGCTGAGCGCTGGCCGTTATCCGCGAATGTGACGCATATCTTCCCATTCCCAATAGATATATAGAGTTGTTATTGTTTTTATTTTATGTTATGCGTCATGTTTGACGCCAATAAACTATTTTTTTCCTTTCTTTCTATTAGGCTAAATAAATAACGACAAGCTTTCCATACGTTAATATCCTCTGTCATTCTGACAAATCATGATATTAACATTTACTGCCATTGCAGAAATTCACAAATGAAATATGAAAACAAGCAAATCCGAGTGTGAAGCGAGTATACCAATTTATAACACAGTAATGCTATCCAATGTGTGCATTGCATACTTAAGTCTTTCGCAAGATAATCTTCGTTTTACATATCTTTGACCGTTTTGCGGTCAAGACTAACCTTATAAGATTATTTTTAAGGGTTATTTTTGCATGGTTAAGAGAGTGAATACGTTGGTAAAATCAATTTTATTTAAAAGAATTCTGTAAAGGTATTTTCTATGTATGTTTATGGTGTTATGATATAATTATGAGTGTTCTAAGAAAGATAGTTTCCTATAAGTGTGGAAGTAAATTTTGCTTATTAGCGACTGATGTCAGGAAATTGTAACTCCTTGTCATTTATATGTATGTATATATAAGGAGGAACATGCTGAGAGTGAGGATTGAACTACCCATTTATTTTAAGTATACACATATAATATAGGTAATATAAAATATTTGAATCTGTAAGCTATATGTTTAATTATTTCTTTTATCATTTGAGTTATGTCTCTTTTTGATTAAGCGTGATATGTTTTGAAAATCTTAGAGATTTTTTTATGGTAGGTAAAATCATCCAGAGACAAATCCCGCCCTTGGGCGGAGCGGGAAGTAGTGTCAGACTCATACTGATTAAAAACCTACCCCGTTCCTTCGTTGCCTATCGTGCCGGGGCCAGGTATTCCTTTCGGAAGCTGACCCATGACCCCAGTAGGACTTGACCCTGCCTGCCTGAAAATCTTAGAGGTTGAATTTTTGTAAAATCTTTTTTTATTCTTTATATATGTTACCGGCAATCGGTATAATTCAGGTATTCTATACAATACTGAACGCACAGCCGATAATGTGTGTAAAAGACGAGAACAGAGAAGGAGGTAATATTATAATTTTAGGGCACCCCGACACGGACAGGTTAGGTTAGGGATATTTTTTTTTACCATCGCCTGAACGTAAAAATTTTATAAATTGCCTAGGTATTTTATAGAATACCGAATTATATAGATTGCCGGTAACATATACATAAATCATATAAAAAACATTTTACAAAAAAAAAACACACTAAAACGATCAAAATAACTTTAGTTGCGGAAATCGGTGTTTCTCGATATTGTTTGTTTCTTAATTAATACCAACGGACAACGGAGTCGTTTAGTAATAAGGTCCCGTTTTACCCTTTGGGTTCAGAACCCTAAAAACATGAACCATGAGGATAAAAAATAACTCCAATTTCTGAAAAGAAAATCCGTGGGCAATGGAAAGACATACAATTTTAGTAACTAAAAGTCTAGCACGTCCTCCCGTTCTACCTTAGAGCGGGAGAAGCCATTGGTAGATTTCCCACTTCAAAACAAAAAAAAATCTCTAAACTTGATACCAACACCATGCTCTCAGAAATCACCAATTAACTCTATAGGTCAAGCCATGATTACTTCAAACCCATTCCTATGTTCCTATCCATTAATATCTGGGCAGTAATACCCAATACCAAGTTTGACAGCTAAAAAATGCTACCGTAGAGCCTCGAAGAGCTTTGTAACAACATCATTAGAGCTCCTGACTCTCAATAAAAGAGCAAATAGCCGGTAAGCTTATGCCTTATTATGGTAGGGTGGCCATGGACTGGGGCACTGGTTGAGACTAGTTTCCGATATCTTTCGTTTTTTTTCGTGGTGAGGTCTTCCCATCCGATTATAATTTAGGAGTCTTCAAGGCGAGTGAATATAGGCTACGCTTCAGCAATGATTGCATCATTGATTACGATCAAATGGGATGGCGAAGCACCAGTCTAAATAATAAAAAAAATCAAAATCCCGCTCTAGGTGCAGTAAAAGTCTTACACTCTTCCTCCTCTCCTTCTCCTGTTGCCCTTTGCGTTCCAGGGCCACGGTGACTCTTTCGAGCGGTCCCACAGCCCCGGAGTTTCTAATGTCTTTATTAAAAATACTTGACATTGTTTTTTTTTGTGATATTCAGGTACATCTATTAACAAGTCCCATAAATGTATCTATATAGGTTTTTATTTATTTATATATTGCATATATTATGTCTTGTTCACTTTATTTTAATTTTAATCAAAATTTAATTAAGGTTAGTTCTAAAAAAATATATAGGATATTAAATAATAAAATCGTTTGACTACTCACAGAGTTTTTTTCAGCAAATATTCAATATAATAAAATAAGAAGCTATACCAATCACAATATTACTCAAAGCATTTTTATAGTTGAAAATAAAAGCTGTGACTTTGAGTGAAATTTTAGGAATTTCCCGAATTATCCTTGCCAATCTAAAAGCATGGTCACCTCAACATAACTGCTTAAATAAACATCGTTAACAGTGATAGATATGGGTAGTTATGAAAATAAACCAAAAGACGCTAACTTAACGAGCTGGAGTACCACTACAGGTTCAATTACGAGAGTTATGACGTGGTGAGATACATCGGCGGGTTTGTATGGAGATCTCACCAAATATAAAATGAATTATCTGTAATGTGCTAGGTATAAGTGAGATTAAAATGTACAGAAAAAGATAGTTTGTAAAATCATTATTATGATGAAATCTAGTCTAAATGATAACGGATTTAGATAATATTTAGACTTTTAGACGACGCTCTCGATCTTGTATCATAAGGTATGATTTTTTTTTACTTTTACGCAGACTAAGACATAGGTAAAAGGTAGTTAAAAAAGAATACGTGTTTCCTGATAGCTATAACCTAGGAGTCTTTAAGTCAAGAGTGAATAGGTTACTTCTAGGCAAGCGTGCTCCATCGTCGGCCGCATTATCGCTTACCATCAGTGTCAAACAGTGGTCAAACGTGGGCCTATCCATAATAAAAAAAAGAAATAAAGATGCGGCTGAAGACTGATGTATTACATGGAGCGACTGCCCATCAGACCTCCACAACCCAGTTACTGGGCAACACGATACTCCTTGGATTGACTAATAGTCAGACTTTCAGGCGTCTTCCTTATAACGACTGTGAAAGACCTACGAGTGATAGCCGGGACCAACGCCATAGAATATGAATACTTGTTGTAAGTTAATATTTGAGTATTTTTTCTTTACCTATGAAATTGCCACTTTTTAAAACGGCTTGCTTTGTTTTTTTTTTTATCTATGGATTGATTTGGAATTATGGGTTAAAAAAAATGATTTTTATTTATATAAACTAGTGCTTGACTACGATCCCACCCGATAGGAAGTAGTGATGCAATCGTTGATGGTCAGGCGCACTAGTTTATTAGGAGCCTATTCACTCTAGCCTTGAAGACACCTAAATTATATTTGTACGGGAAGACCGCAGCAGGCAAACTGCTCCAGTCCCTAGATGTAGACGAGGCAAAACGCTTAGTCCGTACCGTAGAAGTTTAAACAGTTTACAGAACTATACCAGCAATGTATCTCGTACACACAAACAAACTCACTGTCCCATCTCCAGTTTGTCCATCCAATACAAGTCCGGGAAGATTCCCTGCTGTGACGTAGCTAAGTTTATCCCTTTCACATCAATTGAAAATATATTATATTTGTCCTTTTTCCACGCAGTCGGACCGTTTAGAGGCGTGATTGCTTCCAGGCTTATGAATATTTAGATCTGGCGGGCGATTAATCTGGTTTGATAAGCGATAAAGTGTTGTTAGGCCCTTTGTGAGGCTTCTTAACCAGCATAACTTAGGTACTAGGTTGGTTTATGCATGTCTGTAGGAGTTAACATACGAAAACTGCATATTAATAATTCTGTATATTTATTTTAGTATACTTTTTGTTAGGCTCGCGTTCACCTGATAGTAAGCGATGGTGTAGTCGATGATGAAGCACGAAGGCCTAGAAGTACATTTGACTCAAAGAACCCTAGGTTGTATTTATCAGATAACGTAGATTCAGGTAGAGACTTTCACTCCTTACACAGCTAAGGAGTAGTGTTCCTGAAACATTTTGTGCGTATGGGTGGGGATGTCTATCATTGGTCTTCTGGTCCGATGGTGAAGCAGGCTTGGTAGAATTGAGTTATGCAATTCACTTCCCGATACTTAATCGATAGAGTCCTGTTTTCTATGTTCTCATTTTATTACTAAATAGTGAAACTGTCACCGTCGAATTGTTACCTTCAGTAGATCATAGTTTTAACTTAATTTCTTTATATTCGATAGCATGACAAAAAATTGCCCTGAGTGATAAGATCTCAAATTGTAGGCACACTTGTTTTTGTAAATGATAATCCTTTATTATTACGAGGTTTAAATTTGAATATACATACAATAAATAATGTTCTCATTCTTTTAATCATCATCATCTTTCTGCCCTAGTTCCATATTACTTGGGGTGCACACAATACGTTTGTTCTTCAATTTGGTCCTATCACCTGTCATGCTATCACCTTTTCTTTCATTATCACTCCTCACACAGACCATCCACCTTTTCTTTGGCCTGCCAGTCCCTTTCTATCCACCTGCATGTATACTTATAACTCATTTAGTAACATACGTTTCATCCCTGCTCTTCACATGACCATATCAAGACAAACGATTCCCTTTCAACTTTTCAGTCACTGGCGAGACCTTCAAAAGTTTCTATTCTTTTATTTATGCTATAAAAACAAGTAAATTCCTTGTCTAAACCTTCATAACTCTATACATGTTATGACCACTTCGCGTCCGTTGCGTGTGAAGTACAAAACGTATGAATTAATTACACGCGAGCCATTCCTTAGTACGATTACTTGTGTATAGCTGTGTGTGTATGTGTGTGTTTATTTGTCTGTGTTTGTGGTGGTGATAACTGATGGCAGATAGCGATGTAGTTGAGATGAGGTGTGTTATAAAATCTGTTTGTTATAAATCAACTTTTCTTTTTTTTTATTCGATTTTTCAATTGAGTATTTGGTTTGTTAAGAGCGCGTGAAATCATATTTTGATGTCAAGTATTGACATATTGGGCGGGTTTCTGAATTGAGTATTTTGAGTTAAGAACGTCTCAAACCATACTTAAATGACAAATTTTGACAGGTTTACAGGCTAAAGTAGAGTTTGAGTAATTCTCAATTTCAAATGCTTAACGACTAGTCTGGTCAAACTTGAGTTTGCCAAATAATTACTTTATGTCTTTGGGGGTAGTGGAACAGAGAGTAAAGTCCCACATACCTCCGTTGAAAAGGGAGGATCCTCCGACCAGACAGGTGTTATATCTGGTGGGCTACTGCCCGATAGATGATTTCGGGTTTGTTCTTTATGTTCCAATCGCGTCGCGAATCTTACTTGCGCGATGCAAGATTAGTTCATTTGTGACGACATAGATGTCGCTACATGTCAAATTCTTAATTCAGAAAGACAATAATACAATACTACAAATGTATTTCAGGAAAAAGATAGAGTTTATAATCTCCTAGCTTCTTCCAGCGGTTCCGCCCGCGTGTAAGTAGGTTTTGCTATACAAACCTAAGACCCTTTTCATTCTTTTAAGTGTCTTTTGGAAATTACTCACCTTAGTTACGTCATAAAAGGAAACCTTCTACAAAATGTTTACGCTCCTAGTCCGATTACTTTCGGCTGTGCGTTGATATGTCAGTCAGTCAGTTTCTCCTTGTATATATTTAAGGATAAATAATAATAACTCTGACTGGTCTAGGAATTGATGTCAAGACTGTGGGATTTATTAGTCTTATGAAAACTAGATCCCCAAACCACTACAACGTTCCCACTATAAATGTAATGTTGCCATTGCTGGGTCAAAACCCTGCTCTAAGTGCGTCCATCACGCGGGTCTATTACTGGTTGGTTGTATCACATATCTTCCAAACGATTAGCTCTAGAACATACAGTATGTTTTTTGTATCTACACGATGTTTTCTTTCAGCGTTTTGAAAGCCATGTTTTTTTTATTATGTATAGGCTCGTGTTTGACCTATTTCACCTGATGGTAAGCGACGATGTGGCCGACGATGGAGCACGCTTGCCTAGAAGTAACCTATTCACTCTTGACTTAAAGACTCCTTGGTTGTAGCTATCAGGAAACATAGACTCCGGTGATGAAATGAATAAAAAGAGAGTAGTAGTATAACTTGAGTTCAAATCCTCAATCGACATTACTCGTTATTATGGGTCGTCACCACAGGATCATGACTGAAAGTTAAGGGTTTTGTGGTGATGACCCTGAAATCCAATCTGCCTTACTCTCTTTTTAACTGCGTTAGGGTCGTCTAGCAGTTTACAGCAAAACTAAAAAAGTTTAAAACTCAATAATACATCTATTAGTTAATAATGGTTTACAAAACAAGTGACACGGTCACTCCTGATCTAGGTAAGGAGCCTGTAGTTCAGGAGCCACTGACTTTCTTCCATTTATATTACAATTTGAGAGCAGTATGCAAGACCTTCTATCTTGTGGGAGGACTTCCAACGCTGCATCCTCCGGTATAGCAATTTCAAAATCTTTTGCCCTCGTCGACCACCAATTTTTTATTTTATTATATTTCACAACTATCACACAATGTGATCTAGTCCCAAGCTAAGCAGAGCTTGTGTTATGAGTACTAGACGACTGATAAATATACTTACATATTTCTAATTGTACCCAGACACAGAACAAATGATCGTGCTCATCACACAAACATTTGTCTTGGGTGGGAATCGAATCCACGGCCTCCGGCAGTCAGGGCTATTAACCACTAGACCAACAGGCCTGTCAACAAGCACTATGCCTTCCTGGTGATGCTGAAATTCGATGGATACGGGACGCACAGGATCGGTCGTTATGACATCATTGGCGAGAGGCCTATGTCTAATAATGGATAATCTTGCGCTGAGATAGTGATAACAATTCAACACGTAAAGAAATTCTTTCTATATAACCCAGTAACTGGGTAGCCCGAGACGCTTTCCCGAGAGTGGGCAGCCCACTTAAGTTTAATTAAGATAAACCCGGACATCACACATTTGTAATCTCACTAAACCTAATTGTAACCCGATTGCTACACGAAAGTTAACTCAAAATTCAAGATTAACATTAAAATCCTACCACTTAACCTTATCAAGATACACCATTCAAATTACTCGAATACAAATTACGTTCATTCAAAACTGAATGGAACCTTAATGCGAGTCATTCGTTCATTCTTGACAAATTAATTCGTTCATTCGGTCGGACCATGCATGTTAATTAGGAATTTTTAAATAATGAGATGTACGTAAATGAGACATTTTAAACGTGCGTATGTGTTTTTTAAAAGCTTTTCTGAAGTATCAATTGGTTTGTTACGGGTTAAATTTGTTGAAAGTTCTCTTTTTTTAATTTATTAGGTGGTGAGATGAATATAAATTACCTAATTTGAGAATGAAAATCGAATGCGTCTTATAATATTTTTTAGTACTTAGTATTCATCATAATCATCATCATTTCAGCCCAAAGACGTCCACTGTTGGACATAGGCCTCCCCCAAATGTCGTCACAATGAACGGTCCTGTGCGTCTCGCATCCATCGGATTCCCGCAGCCTTTACCAGGTCATCGGTCCACCTTGTAGGAAGCCTTCTTTTTACCCGACTGCGCCAGAAGGAGGGTTATGTTTTTCGAGAGTATGTATGTATGTATGTATAATTGTTTGGCACGCTCTGCAGCCTAAACGGCTCGATGGATTTTAGCTTGAGAGGTGTCGTTAGATTCGTATTTACTGTGAGAGTGACACTGGGTATATCAAATTAAAAAAAAAACAAAATGGCGGATTTTTGGCGCCAAATTCAAATATTTGGCACGCTCTGTGGCCTGTACGGCTCGATGGATTTTAGTTTGCGAGGTGTCGTTAGATTTGTAATTACTGTGAAAGTGATATCGTAAAAAAATAAAACTAAAAAAGTAAAAAATAAAAAATGGTAATTTAAAAAACTAAAAAACCCGACTGCTTTTCTGAGTATTCATGAAAAAGCCCTAAAACAAGAAAGTCGTTGTAGCAGTCGGGACCCATTCTAGAAAGTCAGCCGTCTAGTCAGTAGATCTATGATGTAATGGGTCCCGACTGCTACAACGACTTTCTTGTTTTAGGGCTTTTTCATGAATACTCAGAAAAGCAGTCGGGTTTTTTAGTTTTTTAAATTACCATTTTTTTTTAGTATTATTAAAAAAATATATATTACATCCAGCGACTAGTGCTGTGATCTGAAACTGAATTATGATTAAAAGTGTTGCACTAATTATTTCATCATCATCATCATCAGCCTTTTAATGTTCCCACTGGTGCCTCCTCTCTAAGAGAGGGAATGGGCGTAATCCACTACGCGGGTCCAGTGCGGCTTGGTGAATGTCACATGTCTTCGAATTTTTGGTTCTAGGACATGCCGGTTTCCTCACGATGTTTTCCTTCACCGTTTTGAGAGCAGTGGTGATGAAATAAATTACACAAAGTAATGCGCCTGGCCGGGCTTGAACTCGCGACCTAATAATCGTAAGTCGGGGCTGTTACCACTCGGCCACCACTGCTCTCACTAATTACTTATATAATAAATAATAATTACAGAAACGGCTCTCTTGAAAAAATGAACCTTTTTTTCTTACGACCGTATGTGTAAGAGGCATAGAAATGTATTTTATTTTTATTTATTTTAAAATTCATTTGCATGAATATAACAAAAGGCAAGAAGAAGGAAACAGGAAAATAGATACAAAGGTGATGTTTATTTTTAAGAAATCTCTTCTATATTTGCAAGAGAGTAGTGTTGGCCCAGTGGTAACTCGCCCTGACTTACGAGTTGTAGGTCGCGGGTTCAAACACAGCCAGGCGCATTACTTTGTGTAATTTATTACAAAAGGAAAACATCGTAATCAAAACCGATTACAGTCTCTTTTCTCTCCTAGAGAGGAGGCCTGAGTCCCAGCAGTGGGAAAATTGTAAGGCTGATGCTGTGTTATGCTAATAATCTGACACTCCTTCTTGCTCCAACAAGAGTGGAAGAAGTAATTTGTCGTTCTCTGAATTTGATCTGTCCAACAACAAATTCTGCTGAAAACGTGACCAAACCTTTCAGGGCCTAAAGGGCTTGAAAGGTCATAACTGAATTAGTTTTTATCATGTGCCTCTGCTGAGACCGAGGCTTGTTTTTTACGAGAAGGAATCGACCGTGATCAACCACCTGAGCTCTATGCAGATTGCCTCGTCTCCGCCACCGATTTAATTTTGTTCGAGAAGTTGCCGGTTTCCTCACGATGTTTTCCTTCACCGTTATGATGGCAGTGGTAATTAAATTACACAAAGAATGTGATGGGGAGGTCTGAAAAGTTTGTTAGACGTGGCTTGGGTTGGTGGATGTCACATGTCTTCGATAGGTTTTTAGTCAGTGAAAGTCTGACACTACTTCCCGCTCTACCCAAGGGCGGGATTTGTCATTGGAAGATTTTAACTACCATAAAAAAAAACATGTCTTCGATTTTTTGGTTCTATCAGATTGTTACTGACTCAAAAACCTAGTTGGAATTCTTGGTAATATACAAAATACCTTTTAGAAATTTATGTAACATTCAATATAAATCATTTTAAGAGAAAACTAAATCAAAAGCTTTTCTAGTATTTCCCCTTTTTCATTCACGTGACTTTTAGGACAATTTTGAATCTATACCTAATACGAATATTTGTGATTATAATTATTTATTATTTAATTTAAAATATAGTTTAGTAATTACGGCTTAAAAATATTATTAATAAAATATAAACAAAAACAGAAATAACATTAAAATTATTGACAAAACCGAAACAATCAATAGAAACTCTAGGCCTAACTTAAAAATAGGCCTATGTTTAAAAACAGTAGTATCTCGAGCGAGATGACAACATCATCCAATTTTCCAATCATAGCAAAGAAAGAGACAAACAGACCCCTTATCTACATGAGCGAGCGAGACGGTAATACAGAGACAATAGTGCTCAAGCGTGCTGTGTCCCGATTGGTCGACTGGTTAGTTCCAATTATTTGTAAATGCGCGAGAGTACTTGTAACTTACTTCTTTTTATTTTGTATTGAAAACAAAAGAGTTTGTACTTTATGCGTAATAGGATAGAGATGGTTTTTGAGTGTAATGCTGTAATGTATGGAGTTGTAAGCTAGAGTGTCGATTTATCGGATTATCACTTGCTATGGTAATCTGTGACTCTAAGTTATGTTGTGGAGTGTGAAAAATGGTAATTAAGGGTGAATATTTTGAAAAGGTTAGCATTAATAAATAAGAAATATCGAAGCGTTTTAAAGGAACATTCTAAAAGACGTGTATAAAAGTTAAAATGTCATTCTTTTTGCTATAGGAAGGTAGTTTATAAAATTAGTTTGTGTGTATCTTGGGGTCGGTTTCTAGTCTAACTAGATATTACAGTCTAATAAGATACATCTAAATGTACCTATCAGTATTTTACATGAACTGACTAATCTTTAAAACCCAGTAACTGGGCATAGTACGCGGCAAATAAGTTGAACACGTTGCTATGATTACGCGCATTCCCCGCTTCGAGTGAGACCCGAAAATCATATCGTTATAGTAAACGGCAAATTAATTGAACTAAAATGGCGGTCGTTGCTATGGCTACGCGCAGTCCCCGCTGTACCTATCAAAACAATTACTATTTTGGTTTAACTGGTATTCTGTGTATTATTTTTTATAAATATAAACTAGTACTTGACTGCGATTCCACCTGATGGTAAGTAGTGATGCAAGCGTTGATGGTGAGGCGCACTAGTATATTGAGACGTAATTTATTAGTATTGTAACACGACTATCCCTTGGCAAGACTGGCGCCAGATTTTCATAACGACTGCCAAAGATCCATAGATGATAGCCGGGACCAATAGCTTAATGCGATTTCGAGGCACGATGGAATTAAGGTATATTTAGATGTTCACCCTTCTGGAGACTGACCTCTTCATCATCATCATCATTTCAGCTGACAGACGTCCACGGTTGGACATAAACCTCCACCAAGTATTACTAAAATGAACGGTCCTGTGCGTCTCCCATCCATCGGATTCTCATACCCTCACCAGGGCATCGATCCACTTTGTGGGAGGCTTTCCAATGCTAAGACCGACTTCAGTACTTTGGGTAATTTATTTCATCAACATTGCTCTCGAAACAGTGAAGGAAAACGTCGTGGAGAAATTGGCATATCCTAGAACCAAAAATTTGAAGACATGTGACATCCACTACGCATACGCATTGGGCCTGCTTGGTGGATTACCGTCCATTCCCACTTCTAGAGAGGAGGCCTGAGTGCCAGCAGTGGGAACATTATAAGGCTGATTAACTTGCAAAAGGTAGTTGTAGTATGGTAAGAGTTCTAATCCAAAGTGAATAACGTTGAAAGCAATGGTGACCCAGTGGATTTGAATCCTGCCAGGCGTATTACTTTGTGCTTTGTTTGATTTCATCACCATTGATCTCAAAACGGTGAAGAAAAAGATTGTGAGGAAACCGGCATATCCTATAACCAAAAATTCAAAGACATGTGACATCCATCAAACCACAATGGCAGACCAATTGGTGACACGACACGTGGTGTATTACGGCCTATTCCTGCTCCTAGAGAGGAGGCCTGAGTCCCAGCCACTTGCGAAAAGCGGATGTAGAAGAGTTAGAGGTCTAATTGATTTAAAGTGAATAACGTTTGAAAAATAAATGCATGTTACATTAGCTCTATAGTATTTGAAAATAAATATGAGAGTCTGTTAAATAGCATTAATATGATCACGGATGTCTCGATTTTCTCAGAAGGATCTTGGCCAGGTGCATTACTTTGTGTAATTTATTTCATCATCACTGCTCTCAAAACGGTGAAGGAAAAGATCGTGAGGAAACCGGCATTTCTTAGAGCCAAGAATTCGAAGACAGGTGACATCCACCAACCCGCACTGGGCCCAGGTGGTGGTTTACGGCCCATTCCCTCTCCTAGTGTGGCTTGAGTCTCAGCAATGGGAACATTTAAAAGCTGATTTTGCTATGCTTATGCTATCTAAAAGGCCTTTGCAAGTTGGCTTTGGCGCCTCGTACACTTGCCAAAGATTTTGGAATAGATTCTTTAATGTCAAAAAAGTCAATAATTGTTGTAATGAAAATCAACTAATTCATTCCAGTCTTTTTAAATTCTTTATTTGAGGTTAGAAACCTCATAGGGAATCAAAAAATTCATTCTAGTTGGATATTTATAAAGAAAAGCGTCTTGGAACAGTCTATTTGTCACATAAATCGGTGCTGTTACAATCATGAAAAACTTGAAATGAATTTAAATGAATTTATAATTCAAATTATAGCCTATCCACTATCTTTAAATGGAATTTCTATGTTTATGACTTCTAATAACCAGACACTCAAAGTATTCAACATAACTATCGATTGTTCAACAATAGTACCGTTTAATGACCATAGATGGCGTTACTGACAACACTATGAGTAATTTACAATATTTTATGATATTTTAAAAATTGGAAAGTACAATTTTTTTTTTTTACCGTTCCGTACCTCAAAAAGAAAAAACAGAACCCTTATATGATAACTTTGTTGTCCGTCTGTCTGTTTGTCAAGACCCTTTATATCTGGAAAGCGTGGAGGTATCGAGTTAAAATTAAAACCATATACTTACGTCTGTGGTTTTTTGAAGCTGTGATAAAATTAAACTTTTAGAAGTTTGAGTTAAAAAAAGTAAACTTAGGTTTACAAATAAAAAAGATACGGCAGTTTATGTCGCAAAAAACGTATATTTCGACACTCATGGGAAACAAAGTTCATAGGGTACATCCCGTTGACCTAGAACCCTGAAATTTGGCATGAAGCTAGGTCTTCTAGCACCAGTATAGGAATAAATCTGAAAACAGCAAATTTGTGGTTACGTCATAAAAAAAAAACTTTCCGAGACTTCATTCGGAAATTGACTTCCATGAAAACTTTTAACCCCTTATTTATTCGACTAAAGAGTGAATTTCAGAAAATCCGTTCTCATTCTTCATAAAAAAACCAAAGTAAAAAATAGCTTTCTAGGAAGTTAGAGAGACAGATAATAAACAGGGTAAACAAATTACTTGAAATCATAATCACGATTCAACATTTTCATGCACGTACAAGCACCTCCCTATCCATTAATAACACGTTTAACCAAACCACACTGTCAACTCATACGAAACTTAAACCCGTACCTAGTATTTAACCAGCTATTATTAACTTTAAACGGTCAATCGTTTAAAACATTATACTTTTATACAAACAAAATAACTGTTTGTGAAAGGTTGAACGCGTTGATGTCTTTATAATGACAGTAAAACTTGTCTTTCGATTAAACATAATTCTATGAAATTACACGATTTTAAAAAACGTACCGTTTCATAATTCTCCAATTTAGTAGACTATGGACTGTATGTAATGGTTTTTTAAAACATCTGCCCTCGTTTAAGCCTTTTTCGTTATATACTTTTTTTTTAGGTGAGGAATCTTCCAAAAAACTTCTCACGTTCTAGGGTGGAGTGGGAGGGCGTGGCAGACGCTTTTTTTTTATTAGTATGTTCCCGCTATACCGCTATCTCACCTGATGGAAAGCGACGATACTGTCGACGATGGATCGCGCTTACCTAGAAGAAACCTATTCACTCTTGACTTAAAGATTCCCGGGTTGTAGCCATCAGGAAACACAAACTCCGGCAGGGAATTCCACTCCTTAGCTGTACGCATAATAAAAGTGTTCCCAAAACGCTTTGTGCTTACTGACTAAAACTCTTAATAAAACTTTAATTTCGGAAGTCGGTGTTTCTGTTTGGTCTCCTCGTTATTTAACGCCGACTTCCGAAATTAAAGTTGGTTGTATTTTTTTGTAAAAAGTTAATTAATTTAACACTGTTTAGCTGTAGAACCCCTCAGCCAAACTTAAATAGATACCTTCCGCCATTCGGTTCCATCATCGAATCATCACGACAATTTTAATAATACATTGATTGATTGATTTATTACAGAATCCCGACTTTTACCTACCTTCCGGCTTCATAATCGGATCAGTTCTATGCATCCCCTCCCCTTCTTCCTTCAGTCAGCCAAGGACTACATGTATAAACACAGAAATATTACTTGTTACGACAGTACTGCTAGCATTATATTAAGAGTTCCGTTATATATCATCGAAGTTCATCATCAGATCAAAACAATATTTCTATGGGACCAACTCGGGAATATAATCTTTCAATCAAAATAAAAAAATTCAAAATCTGCCCACAACTGACCGAAATATTGGTGAACATACATAAAAAAAAATACAAACAGCCGAACGAAATAGTGGAAAGGTTAACCAATTCTTGTTTCAATAAAAACTTACACAAAATCTGTTTCGAAGCCCTATTCTGAAAAACTATTAGATTCTACTAATTCTTTCGTGTGACTAAAAGAAAAATATATTTCTTCGTGAAAATTCATGTTCAATCGTTTCCTAAATTTTCAGTAAGCGCTGACTGAGAAAATATGAGGAATTTCTTTTTGAAACTCAGACGCAGCTTGTTATTTTTTGATATTATTATTTGGCCCGGAGTTTAGAAGTTGACCCCTGTGTACGGTCCACCCGTACACAGGGGTTTCCTGCGTTTGATTTCTTCCTGTTTGTGCCGGATGGTCGTGTCCCATCGAATTCTAAGTGTAAAGGAACAGAGAGTGCACCTGTGTCTGCGCACATGATTGTGCACTATATCTCTTGTGTTAATTAATTTCAGTTGAGATTAGTCACTGGAGGATCCTATTATCCCTATCGAGAAAACCCAGGAAATAGATATATATCGTGAATCGAATTGAAGCGTGCACTCTAGCCTTGAAGACACCTAAATTATAATCGGACGGGAAGACCGTAGCAGGCAAACTGTTCCAGTCCCTCGATGTACGCGGTATAAACGACGAGGCAAAACGCTTAGTCCGTACCGTAGAAGTTTCAACAACATAAATGTGGATATTCGCCGTACGTCGGGTTGTCCGATGGTAGAACTGAGCTGGCGGAATCAAATCATGTAATTTCCGTGCACACTCTCCAAAATTCATCCTGTAAAACACCGGAAGGCTGGCTGGAATTTTATGAAGTCAACAAGGTTAAAAGAAATTGATAAAAATCAGACCCGAATAATCGAATGAATACGTTCGACATATTACGAAAAGCCTCATCGGCCTCACTTCCTTAGCCTTGCTAACAGCTGGGAAACTCAACCTGTAATTTGATATATACTTACTCCTTCTCTATGAGAACATACCTTACAGGTAGGACAGGTACAAGCCGCTAATATTATTTATATTATACCTTCAGGCAGCCGTCATAACTTGTGGGGAAATGGTGGGAATTTCCCAACAATGTAATATATTTCCTGCTTATGGCCAAAGTGTGATGGTAATATGTGGGACTGAATGTAATATAAGCCTTATCAGTAATTTAAAATAAAAACAGTGTATAAACATGTCACTTGGGACTTTGTTTTTTTAGTAAAGGAATAAGTTAGTAAGTATTACTTACTTTTCTTATGATTCAAAATCTTATTAAAAATTAATAGCTGTTCGTTAGTTTCGCTAAAACTCGAGAACGGCTAAACTGATTGGGCTAATTTTGGTTTTGAAATATTAGTGATAGTTCAGGGAAGATTTAAACGGTGAGAAAATATAGAAAAAAAACATCAAAATCACACCAAGTTTGCCGGGTCAGCTAGTATGAAATAAATATGAGGACGCGGGTTTTAAACCAGACAAGTACCAATGTGAATTTATCAATTTATATTTATTTTTCTACGTTTATCTAAGACATTACTGAGATCCCGTGCTTCTGAAAGCACGTAAAGCCGTTGGTTCCAGGCCGTCGTTACAGGTCGTCAGACGCCAGAAAGTCTGACCATCAGTCTATCCAAGGAGCATCGTGTTACCCAGTAACTGGGTTGTAGAAGTGTAATAGGCAGTCGCTCTATAAAAAATACTAGTACTCAGCCCCATCCAGTTGGATGTCCCCACTGTTAGGACTCCAGCCTCCTCTCTAGGAGAGGGAATGGGCCACCACGCGGGCCCGGTGTCTGTTGGTGAATGTCACATGTCTTCAAATTTTTGGTTCTAGGACATACCGGTTTGCTCACAATGTTTTTCTTCACCGTTTTGAGAGCAGTGGTGATGAAATAAATTACATAAAGTAATGCGCCTGGCTGGGTTTGAGCCTGTGACCTACAACTCCACCAGAATAATATTAGCAAAATTAGACAAGGTTTTTACGTAAAGATCGAGAGATTGTACGAAATTATTTATGTTTTTGTAACCAGGAGGACGATACATTACTAATACGACCGTGTCTTTATTAATTGTAATGGTAAGGCAATTGCAATCTGATAAGGAAGGTTCGACCATAGAAATATTAGAGGTATTCTTGTAGTAAACTACGACTCCTTCATTTTGGGTTTTATTGTTCACTGTCTGGAAGTGGGTATAGCAATCTAGAACTGGAATGTAATGTGTGCAGGGCAGCCAGCACTCTGTTAAGGCTATAATGTCCCATTCTGTTTGCGATCTTGTTAGCAAAGTCATTAAGTTGGTGTATTGCGTGTTATACTTCTTATATTTTGGTGTATGATTTTAAGCGAACGGTCATGGTTCCCAATGACGCTATTGCAGCTGTTTATATCGAGAGTAGATGACTTTGCCAAAGCCAGGTTGTCAATGTCAGACAGTATATCTAACGTGGGAGTGAATGAAAAGGGAAAAAACACCCGAAAACTAGTCTCAAGCGATGTCTGATGGTTATGTGTATGACTAAAACCTTTTCTTTGGTGTGAATATTAGAGTGCAACTTCTTAGAGTGTGTCTTCAGTGTAAGTGAATTAGGGTGATGGATAGCATTTTTATATTGTAAAGTGATGTAACCAACATAGAATAATATAAAACAAGGCATAAAAGCAATGGCCATTGGCCACAAACAAAAACATACGAATATTATACAATTAATAAACATAACAAGATACAAAGTAGTTTTACATGATAGAAATATTACAAATGATGAAGTTAACACGGTTATCAAAAGGTGCAAAAATAACAAATAATACAAGAGAAATAGGTTAGTCATTGTGCTCTTTTTTCCTGCAGTTCTAGCAGCGCTTGCTCCGATTTAGGCAGGCACAGCAGTGAGAATAATATCAAATGACCGGATCGAGTTTGAAATACTACACTGTTCTATAACTGAAATAGATGATGTCGTACAAGAATCGGTTTAACTTATATAATTAAGATGACATTGCAATGAAGTAGTCCTCGGGCACCGTGACCGGTCCTGTCATAAGAGCGCTCCATGAAGAGGTCATTTAGCGAAGGCTTATGTCTAACACTGGAGGTTTTTCGGCTAAAAGGATGATGAAGACTACCATGTTAACTTTTCACCATCCTTTGCTGCCTAATAGAGAACCCATTCATTATTTTAATTTGCCTTTGTACCTTTATGCATGAAATCTAAATAAATAAATAACACTCGCGTCTTTAGTTGGTATGACTTTAGAGAAAAGAATCTTGGCCTTTTCTTTTGAGAGTGAGAAATAAATAAATAAATTCTCCCGCTCTGAGTGAAGAAAGACAGAGTGTTAGACTTTTGCTGACCCGTGTTCCTGCTGCTGCCTTTTCTGTTTCAGGGTCGTGGTGATTCTTCCGAATGGTCACGCAGTCATAACTCATCATGCTGTCTGACTTGTTTGCTGGGAGATGGATAGATGTGTGTCGTGAATTTCTAAAGATTTATGACAAGATGGATAAAAAATAAGTAAACATTGTTTTATTTTATTTTGTGTGTGATATTTTGTTTTAGTGGTAATGTGTATAAATATTTTTTTATTTGCGTGCGTTTGCGGAGTATTTGGGAACACATTAATTATGCGTACAGTTAAGGAGTGGGATTTCTTGCTAGTGTCTGAATAGGTTACTTCTAGGCAAGCGTGCTCCATCGTCGGCCACATCATCGCTTACCGTCAGGTGAGATAGTAGTCAACGCGCGCCTATCCACAATAAAAAAAAAATTGTAAATCGTATGTCAGTTTTTTTTATTTCTTTAATGTGTTAGGATTTATTATTAATGATTTAATAATTGTATTTTTAGTTCCCGGGCTTTCTTGTACAATGCCTTGAATATCCTCTGTACCGTTGAACAAGTGCTTTTATATAAATAAATAATAACTTTACTTACATCCTATAGATTAAGATTTAATGGCGACCATTTCACATTTTCTAATCTCAACATAATTAGTAAAGGCTTTGAAAACGATCATCATAACTTCAGCTAGCTTGTTTAAACTTAAAGGTTTATATCTTGAATCTAAACTAATGAAAGCTTAATTAAAATGGGTGCGTGTTTATGGTCCAGGAAAGTGGCAAGTGTGAGCGGTATTATTTAACGATGCGGGTATAAATTACGGCGGGAGAATGAGTGCCACGCCCTGCGCCCAGCCGCCGCCGGCGGTGTTGGTGGGGACGTGTCGATAAACATAATTTGTCGATAGATGTATTTACCTTAACCCCCTTTTAAACGTATGCAAGTGGTCAAATTTCTTCCACTAAATCACGAAAATATTTGTGTGTTTATTTGTATGAATTGTAAATCAGAAAGGCTGTCTCTGTCTGGCGGTCATTCTTTGTATTTTCAAGAAATGAAAATGTGAAGAAAAAATACACTAAAAAACATTCCTTCAGTTTAAATTTGGGATTCAAGGTCACGGTAATTCTTCTGAACAATCCTGCAGCGCTAGCAAGAGCAACCAATTACCTGGAGTGCATATATAGATGCTAATTATTAACTTTTCTAGCTACTCTTCTTACAAAATATTTAATGCAACCAAAAAAAGATTAGTTTTTAATTATAGAGTCTAACAGCCAGCCATTATGGCTGGCTGTTAGAAGTTCAGTTCTGGAAAATCATCAAATTACCCTTCCAGCTCTAAGCGGCACGTAAAGACGTGTCAGAATTTTACTGCTTTGCATGCCACGACCATGGTTAACTCTTACGAACCATTCCCCAAGTGTAGCAGGCATCGGCAAAAGTAGGCAACAGACTGTGATGTAAATGAAAAAGTTCCTTTAAAATACGGAAATTACTTACTTAGTCTAGTCGAATGCTTAAAATATTAATTTATCGATACCGATAACCGCACAACATGCCACATCACTATTGCTCTCAGTAACAAGGCAGCATCGAACGATGCATTCTGGTGATTAACCATTATTATATAAAGTAAATTCAATAATGGCCCGGTGCTAACTCGATGTTTGCTGATGGCCAGCAATCAACATAAAACTATTTGAAACTCTAACAAGATGAAAATTGAGTTCAAAGTCATGTAGCACAATCTGAACAAATTTTGACTTCGACAAAATTAATTTTGCAGTCAAAAAAGTATTTAAGCCGCAGAATGTTAAAGAGATTTTTGTTTGTGATCAGCAAGTGTAGATTTGTGATCGTTACGGGGTAATACCGACTAGTGTTGCCAGTATATCGCAAATTACCCACATAAAGGGTAATTGTGCGAAATTTTAGGGGTTGTCTTGAGAAGTGTTCGTGAGTTAATGGGTATAAGTGCAGACATTTTGCAGTAAAGTTTGGTATATGAGCGTGTGTGTTTACTTATGTGCATATTTTCACGCCATTTTCTTTTTTGAGTAAGTAGAGATTGTTAGTACTTTGCTGATGTTGGTTTTAAAACCGAAAACGAGCGGTTAATTTCTCAGTTTTGATTAATCTTTTTCCTGTATTGAAAACAAAACCTGATTTGTGATTTGATTTTAGAATTATCATTTACAATTTTTTAGAAAACTATAGATCGTAGCAAATAAGTTGAACCATTTGCTATGGTAACGCACAGCTCGCCGCTTTGATTAAGACCTGAAAATCGGTTACTGTGGTTCAACTTGTGTGACGAGGATTATAACCAATTTTCCTGTCTCAATCAATGGAAGAGGCTTAACAAGAGCAAATGGTTTAACTTATTTGCCGCATACTATAACGCTCTGTAAAAAAAAAAAAACTAAGAAATAATCATATCTATTACCAATATTGACACGACTTGTGTAGGTTTCAAATGAAATAAATAACAAATACAAATAGCTATCTTATGTTTTATTTGTGCGAGTCTCAAATAAATAAACACAACACTATAATTTCATCCAAATAACACAAAAAATTAACTCATAATGTTTCTTAATCCACACCGAGAGCTGTCATGGCTTCTCTACCATAAACTGCCCGTTAACAGAATTCATTAAAGAACTGATAATTATAAATAAAGCAAACGAGCCCGCCATTAATATCACAGCCAACCTCGGGACAAAATATATAATTTAAAATATTAATATTAACTAATTATACGTTTAAAAGAAATATTTTATGCATAATGATATGATATAAATCTCGTTTCGGTTTAGAGTTGGGATAAAGTCGATGAGTGAATAATTTGAGTATCGATATTCATAAATTTATTAATAATAGCTATTTTATTAACATAAGGATATTAATTTTTGAATAGTTTTATAAGTACCTGATAAATTAAAGCTGTTTTAATTTTTACGAAAATTAGATTCTTCTACACAAATCGGTCTTAGCTCATGTAGGCATGCACTATTTATATAATAAAAACAAGTATTAAGTATACCTATTATTTTTAGCTAGAAAATGCCAGCCTCGTATGTTTTAAATTTACGGAAAAATTTAACTAACACAGTAACTATTAACAGTAAAATGCAGCAAATCGATTTAGTTTTCCTTATATTAAACATAAAACACAATGGTCCGAGGGTAAGAAGTTTTAATTTAAAAAATAAGGCAAGAAGAGAGACGTCTTTTTGTCTTCAGATTTAAAATGTTTTTCTTTATCCCCGGAACATTAAAATCTACACAACCAGGACTATAAAAGTCTATTTTAGCAACGCATCTCACATTATCTCCTGACAATCGCATATCACATGCGCCACCGCAGCATCAGCACCAATTCATAACCAATTCTATCGACGTTCGCATTCAATAAAACACGCTCCGACGCCCATGGACGCAATCAATGCACATAATAAACCCCTGAACGACCACGGGCGTAACTTTAAAACAAATAGTTCTCAGAAACGAAAACTTTCATAACTTTACCAAATTGACACCTTGTTGAGACGAAGCAATTCTTGGCGATTTGCGCTGCTCGTAAGTGGCCTATTATAAAAATACAAACTTATTCCTACAACCAAGATTTTAGAAATTGATCTTTATGTTTATGAAAGTAAGGTGAGAGGAATGTGCAAGGGTAATTTTGTAGAATCGTTCTCAGAATATCGGGCCAGAACACATCTCATCGACAACTCGTTTTGTGTTTTTTTCACATCACGGAATATCAATGAAATTTGTTCGAGCCCCAATTATGTGGGCATGCCTTTATTTTCGTATTGGAAAGGGTTCCGTAATGATTTTTTAGTTAACGCGTTTATTATTGGTCGTTTATATCGTATTGGTGATTAATCAAAGTTTTTTTTGGGGTGGCTCGGTGATTAAATGGTGTGTAAGGTGCAAATGTGGTTCTTAGAATTATTGGGATTTTTTGTTTAAATTGATACTTTATTATTAAGTTTTGGGTTTATTGTCTTATTAGCGAGTGAGTTGAATTTTAAACAGTATTGTGTGTTGTAAGTATCTTAACTTAAGTTTTACGTTGTTAATAAATATGCCTACAGTTGGCATTAAAAATAAACTAACTAAAATACTTTGATTAGATTTCAAAATTCGAATTCAAATTTCAAAATTCCCATTATTCTCCCAAATTCAAACAACAGTACACTCAGCACGCACATTTACTAAAAAAAGAAAAAAAGCGTTCCATTTTTAAACGTGCTGTTACGTCATAAGGGGCTGCGCGCGCACGTTTTTTGCTCGTGTATAATATGTTTAAATATTTGTTAATGCTGTGGAGCAGTAATAGCCCGTGAGTTATATGTGGACACGCCCCGTATCGATAGCCGCACAACACTAGCCGACGTGAATTTAAATGGGGCTTTCTTTGAAACGTGAATTAATTTTGTGAGTAAGTGGGAAGTGAACATTATGCTAATGTTGGTACTAATTGTTTCAGTTGTAACGGGTAGTCTTCGAAAGATTTACCTTGACCTTGGAATGTAAAGGGTAACTGAAGGAATGCAGGTGAGTATTAGTCAGTAAGAGTCTGACACTTTTCCTTCCACCCAGAGAGGAAGAAAGTTATATGATGATTTTTTATGTAAAAAACCGGGCAAGTGCGAGTCGAACTCGCGCACTGAAGGTTCCGTACAAACTTACCTCTGTAAATACGAATTGAGTCTCGAAGATTTTTCCAAGTTGCAAAAAAAGTGTTTTTTTTTTCGTGACGTAACAAAAAAATAATGTTTTCAGATTTATTCCTATATCTGTGCTAAAAGACCTTGCTTTTAGCCAAATTTCAGGATTCTGTGTCAACGGCAAGTACCCTATGAATTTTGATTCACTTGAGAGTATCGAAACAGATTTTTATTTACAATATAAATGGCTGTGTTTTTATTTTCGTTAACTTATCAATTTTATTTTCTCACAGCTTCAAGGGACCGTAGACCTGAGTAGGTTTTAATATCAATCCGATATCTCCACACATTCCCGAGATAAAGGGTCTTGACAGACAAACGGGCAACAAAGCGAACGAAAAAAAATCTGAGTAACCTTAGGGAGTGAATTTTGGACAATCCTCTCTTAGCGCATCTCAACTTATAATCTGTATGCCCAATCTGTTCCGTGGTAGGTATGAGTAGTGTTCCAGCAGTGTAACCAGCGGTTCCGTCAGGATGGTCACAGTCACAGATAAACAAGGGGACTTCGTTAATCAAACTAATTTATAATTATTATCCAAATATTCGAACAAAGTTATTTGCTTAGCAACGGTAACTAAGGAGTATTTTTAAAAGAAACTGTCAGCGCAGGCTTTTATAGCTTACGCATATAAATTACTATTGTTGTACAATTGAATTGTCTAATAAAATGGCTCTTTAACGGTAGGTAAAATCATCCAATGACAAATCCCGCCCTTGGGCGGAGCGGGAAATAGTGTCAGACTTTTACTGACTAAAAACCTACCCTGTTCCTTCCCTGCCTTGGTTCCAGGGCCCTGGTATGCATTTTCATACCTTCCCAGAGCCCCAGACTAGGCCTCGACCCTACTGGGCTCTAGCGGTCACTTGCAGAACCAAAATTTGCCATACAAAATATTTACGGCGTCGATATCGAGTAGCGACGAATACTATTGCTTAAAACTCATAGTAGAGGTACTGTACAGTAGTAGTATAGATCAGTCACTCAATATAACGGTTGATAGTTTATTATTCTATTGAAACGTATATTATATTAGTGTTAATTGCAATATAAAAAAGAGTATGATATTTCAAAAGATTGATCGACCGTATCATAATATTGTCAGTATGACCTTTAATGACGAACAAAAACAAAGTGAATTGAATGTCAAAGATATTAGTGTACAGTTAATGCATGTTTACTAATAGCTAAAGCAGGAACTAGGTAGTACATTATCAAATTGCATTATAGTGAACAAATTATCTTAGTTCTAGGCCATCTAGATTATCTTACCTCTTCCTGACAATCTTATACAACGGTAGAAAAGTATTTATCTTTATTTAGACCTAGACTCACATATATACCGTTAAATTTTGGTCGTTTTAATCCCGTGGAGGGTCGATTCGGTACATTAAACACTATCGATTTATAAAGATAAAATTACAAAATAAAGTCGAATTAACTTATACATGTACGAAATTAATTTCTTCAAGTAAACGTCAGCTGAGCGAGGCCAATGAACTGTAGGTAGGTAGTACGTTATTTTATTTTTTATTTTTTTATTATTGATAGGTTCGCGCTTGACCGCTATCTCACCTGATAGAAAGCGACAATACGGTCGACGATGGAGCGCGCTTACCTGGAAGAAACCTACGTGACGACCGACAACTACCCACAAGGTCATTGACTCATTTACTTAAAGAAATCAATTTCGTACATGCGTAAATTAATTCGAGTTTAATAAAAAGTACTTTATTTTTCATTTTTATCTTTACAAATCGATAGTGTTTCATGTACCGAATCGATCCTTCGCGGGATTTAAACGACCAAAATTTAACGGTGTATATTGAGCATCGTTTTAATACCTATACTCGACATAAAGCGAGTGTCCACCTTTACGTTATTATACATTTACAGTCTGGACTATTTTGCTTCGTCGTTTATACGACTAACTCCCTTTTCCTTCATATCACTTCTCACACAATCCATTCATCTCTTCTTTGGCCTCCCTCTCCCTCTCCATCCATCCACAAGTAAGCTCGGTACTCTTTTAGTAACATGCGTTTCATCCCACCTATTCACAAGACCATACCATGCCAAACCATTCCACATATCCATCTTAACATTCATGAGAATATTAAATTATTGCATGTGGCTGAGATGATTCCGCTAGTTGCTTTATATAATAAATAATTTATAATAATTATATTGTGAGAGCAGTGGTGGCTGAGTGGTAGCGGCCCCGACTTACGAATCGTAGGTCGCGGTTCAAACCCGACCAGGCGCATTACTTTGTGTAATTTATTTCATCACCACTGCTCTCAAAACGGTGAAGGAAAACATCGTGAGGAAACCGGTGTGTCCTAGAACCAAAAATTCGAAGACATTTGACATCCACCAACCTGCACTGGGCTCGCGTGGTGGATTACGGCCCATTCCTTCTCCTAGAAAGGAGGTCTGAGTCCCAGCAGTGGAAACATTATAAGGCTGATGCTATGCTATGCTAATTAAATTGTATAATAATTTATAATAAATATTTCTCTAAATTTATCTTGTTCTGCTATCGTTACACCTGCTGCGCCGGCGCAGCACGATGTTCAGCATTACGCTGCGCTAATTACCGGCTGTAGCCGCCATACTCTTGTTTTTCTTACTTTCATTCCAGCTCAGTTGCCTGGGCCGTATTTATTTGATAGTCTCCCTACGATGCGGATGAATGGAAGATGATTTTATTGGCTTGTCAGAAGCACTGTGAGAGGGATGGTTTATTTTTTGTTTAGTTACTGTAATTGGTTGTCTAATCATTTTAATTAATTAAATAAATTGTGTTGAGCCTTGTGTAAAAGACTGACATGGTTTCAGTAATTAAAGGTAAAATAAGGCCGACATTGATTTCTTTAATGATAGAAAGGAGGCCTGAGTCCCAAAAGCTGAAAGCTAATCAGCCTTTTAAGCATTTCAGCTTAAAAGGCTGATTATGCTTCATCATCATCATCATCATCATTTCAGCTGAAAGACGTCCACTGTTGGACATAGGCCTCCCCAAGTGTCTCCACAATGAACGGTCCTGTGCATATCGATGGATTATGCTTATGCTATTGAAAATGTCGTGTAAACTGTAGCATTGCTGACCAACCATCATCAGACGCCATCCACTTGGAATATTCTAAAAATTGTGGCATTGCTGTATGGTCATCTGTATAGTTTCAAAAGGTCCGTAGAAATTGGGAATGTTGTAAAAACATTGCTTTATGACTCCTTGAAGTTGAAAATGTTTTGAAAATTATGGCCTTGCTGAATGACGTCTCGAAATTGGTTTAAGTTACCACTACATTGTCGCAAGACCTTGCCTCATCTAGAAGTTTACTTATTTATGTACTTTATTGTCTATCACACCAAGAAACATAAGATAGAAAATCTTATATAAACAACATTACTTTTAGAATATACGAAACCTAGAAATAGTTTGTTCAGAATCAGTAACAGAATCAATTCCGATAATTTTTACACCATGTTATGTTGTTTCCTAAAAATATTTAAAGAAGGTCACAAGTGGGACACCACTGATACTAAGTACAATATAGGTCACGGCAGGTCATTGGATGCCAGTGCACAGCTGAGTGCGGGAGCAAAAGAACCCCTTAGTTCCCTGGATGGCACGGTGACCAGGTGTTTGTGTGAACAACCAGGTAACATAACAAGTTTATAACTTTGTGATTTTTCATAATAATATAGTTATGATTTTTTTTACATAGTTTCTTTACATAAAATACTAGACCAGTGTTTCGGGTTTTGCATATAATATATTAAAAATAAAGTTGTATATTTGGGAAGAGGCCCGACAGATTGTTCATTCCACTGCATAACCAGCACGAATACAAAGTAAACTGGGCAAAATTCACTCTAACTTACCCTAAAATAAATTAACAAGCACCAAATACGATTATTTCTGCCCCCGTCTCACGCCCATCCGAGGCTAGTTTTTAAAATCAGCGCATACCTACCGATACAAATCATCGGCATTCCGAGAAGGCCCATAATTGGCCTGATATTGGCCCAAATAATAGGTTTTAATGCCCAAATTTGGGGCCCATAAAATAATGATCTAATGGAGTTACCCTCAGGCGCGGAACATGAGTTATTTTCGGGTTGTTAACAAATTTGGAGCTTGTATTAGGGTTTGAGAGGCCAGAAGAGGTTTGGGTAGGTTTTTATACAATTTTATAAATGTTTATTGCAAGGACTCGTTTGAATAATGCCTGCCAACGTTGCGGGATTCATCGCAATGTAGTGACATTGCGGCCCTTGAACGCAAAGGGCAATCGAACGAATGTCTAGTTAGAATCAGAATTTTTATTTATGAAACATAGGTTTACATTTAGGTGTTATGTTAAATATAGGCGCTATATTTTGCCGTGGAGGCGTACAGATATTGAAAAACAAAAAAAAAATATAATAATAAAGAATTAACTGAAACAAAAAACAAAATTCAATTCTTTTATAAGACGGAATGTGTGTATACTCACTGTCAGCGCTGTCAGCCCCATGTGAAGGTAGACTCAGTCTGGAGTATGCGTTCTCACCAAGCCGACAGTACGCTCTGGTACTACGTAAATAGCGTATAGTCGTTTCGGTGTTGACGAGAATTTAATATATATGGAAAAGCGATAAACTGCGTAACGCCCGCTCACAGTCAGCGGCCGACAATACGTTTGGTCTGAACAATGCCTAAAAAAACTGACAGCAGCTTCTTTTATATAATGTCAGCCATCTTCCAGTCAACTTCTACTTGGTAAATCCCTCTCAGAAATCGCCACAACACTTCGTAAATAAACATTATTCTCTTAACAAAAGCTCAATAATTTACTTTGGCGAAAAAATTAAACCAACACAAAATAAAGTTATGGTCGTTCGCCATATTTATTGAAATTATTGACAGCCCCGTGCATATTTATCCTATATCTTTAATTTTAACGTCTGTTAACCGACTTGAGAGAAGAACTGGTATTGTTTATTTATTGTTCGCTTTGTTGGGTACAGTTGGGAACAAAAGCTTGATACAATAGAAACATGGATACTACAACATATAATAAAATAAAAAGCGCATCTATCGAAAGTAAGCGTAAAAAGATGTTTTTTATCCTAAAATAATTCTTGTTTATTTTTTTATACAATTTCTTTAAAAACTCTATCTAAGTGCATTTATATACGGCTATGATCGTTTTAATTCCGTGAAGGGTCGATCACACTAATTCTGAGGGTCGAAAGACTATGGATTTGTGAAGATAAAATTAAAAAAAAAGTACTTGTTTTATAAAACTCTAATTAATATACGCATGAACGAAATTAATTTATTTAAGTAAACGTAATATAACATCAGCTGAGCAAGTCCAATGACCTGTAGGTAGTTAGTACGCAACGACTGACCACAACCTACAGGTCATTGGACTCACCGTGTATAACAATGTTTGAATTATGATTGTATTTTAATATTCTAATTGGGATGGCAAGGGCATTATTCCAGTTACAAAAAAAAAAAAAAAAAAATATTGGGTAGCCACTTTTAAATAATAACGTGAGTCAAAAGGACTTAAACTGTGATCTAAGGAACAGACTAAAATCTACCATTTTTGCTTGATTTTTTTTCCTATCAAATAAAAAAAAAATAGCCTCTCGTTACATAGTGGTTATACATATTTAAAAATATTTCTTCTATAAAGGTTCTGTGTACTCCTGTTTATATAAACTTTATTTGAAAACTAGCTCTATCGTGAGAGGGGTTGGCAATAAAAATTATGACAAATACTTAAACTAAGTAAGCCAAAAAGTAATGGAGGCCGAGTGGTATCGGCCCCAAATTACGAGCTGTGGGTCGCGGGTTCAAACCCAGCCAGGCGCATTACTTTGTGTAATTTTTTTCATCACTACTTCTCTCAAAACGGTGAAGGAAAACATCGTGAGGAAACCGGCATGTTCTAGAATCAAAAATTCGAAGACATCCACCATCCTGCATTGGGTCCACGTAGTGGATTAAGGCTCATACCCTCTCCTAGAGAGGAGGCCTGAGTCCCAGCAGTAGAAAATACTGAATAATAAGGCTGATGCGATGCAAAAATGGAAGCCATACATTTTTTGGCCTTGCACAGCGAAATGTCATGTGTCCCCTTCATATGTTGTGTGGTGATGATTTTTATTGATTTTTTAATGGGATGATTTTAGTAAGGTAAAATCTCATCCCCGTGGTCTTATCCCCAAAAATAAACCTTAAAATTCCCCCCCCCCCCCCTCCTACCAAAAAAAAAACTCATAAAAGGTGACACTGAAATGGACTACACATCCACTGACCTTCAAAATTCATTAGAAACCGATTCCATTCGACACTAATTGTTTAAAAACTTTCATATCCCCTTCAGATTCAACGCCTTACTAACAAAAAAAATACTAAACAATTTTGACCTAAGTATTCAATGCAAACATGAGCTTACATCGACACACCCCCGCAGGTATGTGTGTGTGTGCTGTGTGCTGTGTATGTCTGTTGGTGTGTGTGTGTGGTGTTGAGCTCAAATTGGCTCCTACTTCGCCTCTGAGCATGAGCCGAGGAACTAATAGGCGGGGCTGTGCTCAGGGTTAGCACCAGCAAGTTGATAAGACTGAAATAAAAATATAATAGTTCACAACTTTTAAATAACGACATCTAGTCCCAAAATAAACAGAGCTTGTGGTATGAGGCAATTCAACTGATAAACATACTAATTATACTACAATATTTTTAGTATAAGCGAAACCTGAATATATAGTTTGTTCAGAATCAGTAACTTAATCTATTCCACTTTTACAACGTGTTACATTTTTTCCCAAATATACACCGTTGAATTTTGATCGATTCAATCCCATGGAGGTTCGATCCGGTACATGAAACACTAGCGATTTGTAAAGATAAAGTAAAAAAATAAAGCACTTTTTTCCTAAAACTCTAATTAATATACGCATGTACGAAATTAATGTCTTTAAGTAAACGAGTCAATGACCTTGTAGGTAGTTGTCGGTCGTTGCGTACTAACTACCTACAAGTAATTGAACTCACCTAGCTGACGTTTACTTAAAAAAATAATTACTAGCGTAAATTAATCCGAGTTTAAAATAAAATTACTTTATTTTTTACCTTTACAAATCGATAGTGTTTCATGTACCATACCGACTCTCCACGGGATTAAAACGATCAAAATTTAACGGTGTATTTAAAGAAGGTCACAAGTTACACACCAGCGGCACTAAGTACAACACAGGTTACGGCAGGCTGTAGCGGACATAAAGTCCACAGTTGGGTGCGGGAGCAAAAACACCCCTCAGTCACCCGGATGGCCCGGTGACCATGTGTTTGTGTGAACAACCATATAACATAAAAAAATTATAACTCTGCGATTTCAACTTTCAACGAGGCTATAAGTCTGACTATTTCCACTAACCCAAAAAGATCTGATCAGTTAATTACCTTAACGTAATTCTAACTAAGTATATCGTAGTTTATCATGTAATTTATAATTGATGATGTTGCAACTTATAAGCACGTGTACTTTGATCAAATCACTGTGTAAGTATGGCAGAATTGCTATCAACTTGTCTCTAGCAGAAACCAGCATTTAAACTATAAATATACCTACATAATTATGTTCTTTTCAGGATTCCGTACCTCAAAAGAAAAAAAAACCCTTATAAGATCACTTCGTTCTCCGTCTGTATGTCTGTCGGTTAAGATACTTTATCTCCGGAACGCGTGGCGGTATGAAATTGAAATTAAACCTGTATAAAAAAAAAAAGTGAAGCTAAATTGCACGTTCCAAGGAGATCTCTATGGCAAAGAACGTGTAAGACACTCCAAGGACACTTTTTAAATCAAATTATAAGTCAGATTAAATCATATTATCAACAAAAAAAATGTTAGTTTGATATGTATAACCGACCTTTTAATTTTATTTTTAAGGATAAATGTATATGTATATCCTCGAAGCTCCGGCGCTCCTAGGTTTGAAAAGTAAATCCTCAGGTCTGACTTGACTAACCTAACCTAACCTAGCCTAACCTAGGATAAACTAGTCATTCCGCGAAGACTATGCATATTGACCTTTGACTATGACATAAATATATAATACGTGTCATATAAATAACATTTTAGTTGACTTGGTACCAACCCTGTGCCCCAGCCGCGGGGCCATCAATATAACAATTTAACAGGGACGTTTCAACAGCAATAAATTAAATGAGTTAACCGCCTGCAAATAGCCGCAGTTGCCTGCAACCAGCAACCAGCAACCAGACGGACAACAGCGTTTAAACACATAAACATGATTATGGTTATAATTTAGAAGAAAAGGTTTTTTGGATGTTTAATTACGGTAAAACAACACTAATGTTATATAGGTGAAAGTGTGTGTGTGTGTGTGTGTGTGTGTGTGTGTGTGTGTGTGTTACTTCTTCACGCTACAACTGCTGAATGGATTCAGATAAACTTTGGCATATGGGTAGACCAAGTCCTGGAATAGCACACTTTTTATCCCGGAATCTTTTCTTGCGACAATTTTCTACAGTTTTAATATACAGCTTGTCAGTTATGAACAAAAAAGCAAAGAAACATAAAATGTTAAACGCCACTATCAAAGGTGATGAAACACAACTATACTATGATTTTTTATTAGATGAAGTAAAGTGACAGCAGTGGACAATGCCCAATTGTCAAATAACAATGCCAAACTGTCAAACAACCATTGTTATAGCTGTCACTTTACTTCATCTAATAAAAAATCATAGTATATAAAACCATTCATTCATTACGAAAAGACTTATAGCACGCGGAAAATAAGTTGACCCATTTGCTTTGGTAACGCGCAGCCCCCTACTTCGATTAAGACTCGAAAATTGTTTACTGTGCATTTATGATCAACCGCCTTGATGATTCAACTTTATTGAGGATTATAACCAGTTTTCAGGTGTCAATTGAAGTGGGGGTCTGCGCGTAACCATAGCCAGGCTTCAACTTATTTGCCGTGTACTATGGGCGCATCGTGGTGTCGTCACTTCATATATACACAGACTCCTTATTTTTATTTTATTTATCTAAAATTCATTTATGATTTTTTATTTTATTTTTATTTTTTGTCTTTTTCCACACTGTACCGTTCCACTGGCCAACGCCGAAAACCAGTGCTGTGTGCTCATCGCATTGTGCATGAGGGCACAGCTTTATGCTGAGCGTTCGGCCGTTTTGCACGGATGTGACTCATATCTTTCCTTTAAAATGTTGTTTGTCTAGTTTTTAGTTGCGTCATTTTGTGTAAATAAACTGTTTTTCTTTCTTTTCTTTCTTTTACTGTACGAGTTTTACTCATATAACCATCTCCAGTAATTTCAAGCAGATTTAGAACTGCACCTTATACAAATCAATGCTGAGAAAATAATCAATCAGTATCTTTCTCAAAACCGTTCCAATACTTGACAAATGTCCACAGAGAGGTTTGTTTGTCTTAAACAGCGCCCATCGCTTCCTGTCTGTCCGTCTGTTTGTCGCAGCATGTTTTCATCACAAATATTTAGTTTCCGTGCTGATTTAGTGGAGCGAAAGAAAAATAGGCCTTTTTGGGACCTTTATTTTTCAAAATGGACTTCATTTCAATTCCTTTGGAATACATGGGAACGTAAGAGAGCGGGCCGAAAGTCACCGATGTAGCACGAATATTGAGCCCGAACAATTGCCAACCTTACGTACCAGTGGGCAGAGCACATCGCTCGCAGAATAGATTGTCAATGGGTCTGAAAGGTTCTGGAGTAGCGACCGCAAAGGGGACCGTTGATCTGGTGAGGGTTGCGAGAATCTGATGGATGCGAGACGCACAGGATCAATCTTTGTGGTGAAATTTGGGGGAGCCTGTGCCGAGCAGTGGACGTCTTTCGGCTGAAATGATGTAACAATAACAACATTTGTAAAGCAAAAGAAAAAAAAATGGGCAAGTGTGAATTGGACTTGCATACCGAAGGTTCCATACAAACTAACTTATGCAAATAGTGACGTAACTACAAATTTACAGTTTTCAGATTAATTCCTATACTTGTGCTATGAGACCCTGCTGCTTCATGCCCAATTTCAGTGTTCGTCGGTGCGTCGAAATTGAAGTTTTTGCAACATAGACGGCCGTAACATTTTTGCCGTTAATTCCAACTTGATACCTCCACGCATACCCGAGATAAAAGGTCTTGACACACAGAAAGACAACAAAGTGATCTTATATGGGTTCCGTGTTTTCCTTTTGAGGTTGTATGAGGAACCCTGAAAGCCAATTGCGAGTTGGATTTGTGCACGAAAGGTACCGTACTGTCCGTAGCAAAAAATGGCAAAAAAATTACATTTATACTCCTGTATGTATTTTATACTACTTCGATTATGTTAAGTACGTGAACAGGAGACCAGTGACAGAAAAAAATCTTGTCAGAGATAGATGTAACTCACGAGTTGTTGCAGCGGGGGAGGGCTAGAGTGAGGTTTCGGTGGGGTAAATTTTCGTGCCTAGATCCGACGATATTCTTGTCATGATGATTTCGTCCTATGTGCAGCAAACACGATGAAATTTCTTAGCGTGTACAAGCAACTTAAATCCCACCACCTAGCTCTCTGCATACCCCACATGACACAGCACACTAACAGCTCCGGTTAATATATTGACACACAAACACACACACATCCGCTTCCGTCCGCTATTGACTTTACACTTTGGCCACCTACCTGATTAGGTACACTTGACGAAAGTATTTGGTGTGCAAGTCTGTGCAACAAATTCTGGGTTGCTCTTTCTTGTAATCGAGTCTTGAGTTTTATTTGAGCTCAGTAGCTGTTAATACATAATAAAATACAATATAGATGCATATTTTGTGTTAATTTAAGGTGTTTAAAACAGGTATGTAAGGTATTTATTAAATAAATAGCTACGTATGTTGATATTAAATAATATGAATGGCGTTCAAGCGTTTACTAGATTGTTCGAAAAAGTTTTTGTGGCCCTAGAACGCTAAAGACCATTGAAGGAACACAGCAGGATTTTAGCCAACAAAAGACTAACATTTTATCTCCCTCTACTCAAAGAAGCTATTTGATGATATTCCACTTAAAAAACAAAACCGTTCATTTGATCCTAAAATATGTCATATTCTGGCAAGCACTGTGCACTTTCGTTGATTGATATTACTAAGAATTTCAGTAGTTTTTGTTGTTTGTTGTTTGATCCAAGGAGAAAAAGGTAAATTATGATTTATTACGAGCTTAACAGTTTTTAAAACTTCTAAACAAACTTGAATCAACAATCAATTTTTTAGCTTATTGGGGCACACAAAGTAAGCTAGTTTAAATAAATGTCCTTAAATAAGAGCCTGTATACGTATCGCTTTGATTGACTGTACGCACCAAGTGTTGTTGTAGAGTCCTACATTCCGATATAAGATAAACATAATAATAAATGGTAGTTTTCTTCCATTAGATAGGAAAATATTGAATGTGTCATCGTTTGAGAACGTTTTTACAATTTGTCGGAAGGGGTTAAGGTTTTTTTTTTGTAGGTAAAATCATCCAATGACATCCCCCGCCCTTGGGCGGAGCGGGAGATCGTGCCAGACTCTTACTTAAAAACCTACCCTGTTCTTTCTTTGCCTTGGCTCCTGGGCCCTGGTATGCACTTTCATACTTCCCCAGAGTCCCAGCGTAGGCTTCGACTCTGCTGGGCTCCTGCAGTTTGCTGACAACTCCTTGAGGCGCGCGGGAACAGTGCGCGCCGTTGACGACTTGGGCTCGGTTCGGAATGTTACCTGGCGCAGAAGAAGTGAGGGTAGATTTGTGTTAGAGCTAAATCTATAATATTTTATTGCAGAAACAAATATAGCCAAAAATATTATGTCTCAGACACAAGGCAAGCTAAAGTGGAAATAGGATCGTAGTTGTCTGGCATTTTTGCTGAACTGGACCTATTTGGCGCAGTCGTGAGACACACAATGTTAGTTTTCTCTTTTTTTTTTAATCTTAGGTGTCTAAATGTTATTTCTGCATTGTGTGCCACACACACATTTTATTCGACACAATATAATAACACACACAATGTGTGTGATAACAAAGTGATCCTATAATGGTTCCGTTATTTCCTTTTGAGTTAGGGGATTCTTAAAAATAAATAATAATTATAAACTACTAAAAAATAATAAAAGAACTACTATGTTCAGTTAGCTGGACTCGTACACAGCGCTATAGCGGCTTCGTAGTGAGTGCAGAACAGCCGAGTGCGGAAACACACAATACTTTATATTAATTGTCTAGATAATCGGGTTCAAGATGGTGTTGTTCCAGATAGGTAAAACTCTATTTGGGAGTTAGAAGAAAAAAATAAATAAATCGTCTTCTTAGTTGGGCTGTTGTTGATGGACAGAGCTGCAGCGCACCGTTGTCGTTTGCCTTCAAGGCTGCGGCATGTCGAGCGATGTCTCTTCATTTCTGCCGGTTATTGGTATTGCGCGCATACTGTACTGCGTTTGATTGCGATGCCTTGGTGATAAGGTCGGTTCATCAAGTCAGGGATCGACCTCGGGCTCTCTTACTTGTAACTACAAAAACCACAAGTCCACAAATTTTTCCATCGAGTCCTCGTTTTTTAAGATGTGCCCAAAGAACTTCAATATTTGTAACTGCACAATTGACAAAAGTCTGTCCTGTATGTGAAAATCTTTAAGGATGGAGTTATTGGTGTGCAATGCTGTCCACTGTATTTTCAAGGTCCGTCTCTAACCCACGTCTCCAAAGCATCGATTTTTTGGCGAACTTGTAGCCTTAACGTCAACGTTTCAGCTCCGTTTAATTGATACATTTTTGTATTACAACTAGCTTTCCCCGCGGTTTCGTTCACGTCCTTGGTTACTGCACCGCTTTTACTGGTCATATTGCACCAATTCTTATATATAACTCTTGACCTTCCTCGATTTACAATCAGTTTGAAATAGAATCTATCAATTGCAAGCTTGTTTTTGACGTATAAAAGTAGAGACCATTTTAGATCACTGTTTTACTGGTTTGTTAAATTCTTCCTGTGAAAATTTTAGAAAAAGAAGGTGTAAAATTTTCATCATCCTTATTTCCGATATCTTAGCTATCTATATGTATACTAATATTATAAGAAAAAATAAATTGTATTTTTACGTTTTTGAACTTTTGTATTTTTGTTTGTTATGAATGAACTTGAAAACTACTGAATGGATTTTAAAAAATTTCTCACCTGTAGAATGCTATTTTAGCACTGAGTGACACAGGATACGTATTTTTACTTTCCCGCAAGTGCAGCCGCTGCGAAAAGCTAGTAAGGTAGTAAACAAGAAGTCATTAAACAAATCATAAATTAAACCTAAGTCGATCCAACTAAAAAAGCCCGAACTGGTCTCGACCCTTACCGCGGGGGCGTTTCACCATTATGTATTGCTTTTAATTAGCTATCTGACGCCACCATTTTGTTAGGCGCCTACCCGATCGTAAGTCAGTGATCACTGACTCACTAACTTTAATTATTAACTGAGTTGAAATAGTGCTTGTTTGTTCGCTAGCGAAGTGTAGTGGAAAGTGATTTCTGGTGAAAGTATTGAATTAAAAGTTTATCTTTTAATTAAAATGAAATTAATTCCTGAATAGATTGGTGACCATTGCTAATACGTTTATTAGGAAATAACAAAATATATTTATATAACTAAATGACTTGAATATTAACTACAAGAATTTATAATCTTACTACTACCCCACCTTGCCGTCATCTGGGCTCGATATAAACTTGCTTAAAAGACTGTCAACATTGCTAGATTGAATGGCAATGTTAATGCTTTAGGCGAGGTTGTTACAACGTCGATTTACGTCGAATCGACATACGATTACATTCTGAAAGATATTTGTTTTTACTAACAAAGCAGCATATTTTATTTATTGTACTTTTTTGCGCATAATTTAGCAGTACACCATTACGTAATTTTAAGTTACAATTAAAATATATAAAATAGGCAGCCTTATCTCTATCTTCTGCGATCTCTTTCAGGCAACCTGCAATGGATGTGGGGGTATGGTATCTCTAATTGCGGGGTTGTTTGAAAGTTTTACCGCGGCCCTGAAACGCAACTGAAAAAACACGGGAATTGGACACTCCCTCTCACTTCAGCCAGAGATAGAGAAGCTGTTTGATGATATACTACCTCAAAAAAAGGGGTTAGCAGATTGCTTTATGAGATTTAATTCACTGGTGTGTTTCGTTTCAGTTGAAACAATTATCTGTGAAATTATCTCAGCGCTTTTTTTTTGTTTTTTACCGCTGTAGAAAGTATACCAACATGAATTGCGGTTTTCGGAAAAGTATTTTTATTTAATAGTCCATATGGTGTCCCTCGCCTGGGCAAAGACTTCCCCTTTCTCCTTCCAAACGGTAGTCTCCGGCTAAGTTTGCCTCGAGAACATGATCTGATCCTTACAACACCTTCGCCGCGGTCCACCTCAACAGTTTCGTCGTCACTCAGGCGTCCAGTGAGTGACAATCATCGCTCATCTGTCCGGGTGCATTAGTGAGACATGGCTTGTCCTACTTCAGCCTGGCTGTTTTTTCACCGACATTTGCTGCTTGAGTTATGTAGTGCATGACGGTGTGTCCGGAAAAAAACTGCGAAAAAAAAAACAAAAAACTTTACGTTCGTGCTTTAAGAGCGTGTTAAAATCAACAGTCTCCGTATCCTGGTCAGTTAATATTTAAATAATGCATGATAAATGGTTGAAAGCAATACAAAAAACAACTGACAGCGGTGGCAGTGTTAATCATTGCAAATTAAAAAAGTTTATCTCACTTTGTCCTTAAGGGCTTGGCGTAAGTTATAAGATGACAGAGATACAAAAATTTCCTGTTGTAATATTATCCTTTATCCAAGCAGTACAGATAAAACTAGCTAGAACATAAAAAAAAACTAAGAATACAAAAAGAGATTGTGCAGAAAAGTGTGGGGTTTGGTCCAAATGCTGTACAGGTCTATGTTATTTTACCTTTTAAACATTTTATTAATGTATACTTTACACTTTATTGTATACCAAGATAATCAATTACACACTTGGAGCCTTAAACTTTGACAAAAAACATACAATTGGCGGTCTTATCTAATTCCGCAATCTCTTCCAGGCACAGATATAGACAGGACAGAGATTGCCGTTGGATTTTGTAGCGTTGCGTAATTTTTTAAACTAATAATAATATTTCATTTCTCTACTAGTTAGGGACCAGTTTCTTAGCTTAGGTACCTGACTATACTAATATTATAAAGAGGAATAATTTGTATGTTTGTTGATACTTACTACTTTATCACTAAGTGACATAATCTATATATAGTGTGACTGGTAATTAGTGAACGATACTTAAACACGTGATTGTAGTCATGATAAAAAACAACTTTTACTATGGGACCAAATCTGAAATAGTGAAAAATCTCTGCCAAGTTCAGTACATTTTGACCAGTTAGGCGAACATAAATGTACTGAATTTGGTAGATTTTTTCGCGATATATGGTTTGGTCCGATAGTAAAAGTTGTTTGTTATCATGACTATAATCACGTGTTTAAGTATCGTTCACTAATTCCTAAAAAAGGAAATACTTTTGACTGTGAGGAACACACCACAACATTTGTATGAATTATCGCGATTACTTTATCGTGATTAGCTCGCGAGTGCACGTGACGAAGGGTGGAAGACAACTGATGAGAAGTTGAGGAGTGATGTGTCAGCTCTCTGACAAGAATGCAGCATAATATATGTATAGCTGTTGGATGGGTATAATAGGACGAACTCGCTGGTATCATATAATAAAAACTCTCTCCGCTTATAACTTACCCCAAACAAATAATTTAGTGAGAAGTGTAATCGATTTTTCGTTCAACTGACTCCGATACAAATAATGGAAACGACGCCCGATGATAACTGTTCCCGTAAGTGAATAACATGTTCCAATTAATTTATCGACTCCATTTTTTAATATATATTTTGTAAATAACAAGGCTATGGATGATGAAATTAAAAACCAAAATTAAGCAATGTTTTTCACCTTACTGAGATTTTAAGATTTCTAAGTCTTTATATAGGGTGACTGGTAATTAGTGAACGATACTTAAACGCGTGATTGTAGTCATGATAAGAAACAACTTTTACTATGGGAACAAACCTGAAATCCCGAAAAAAAATCTGCTGGTCAGTACATTTGTGTTCGTACTGAACTGGGCTATTTTTTTTAAAGCTAGTTTATCTATAAAAAAAAATTAGAAATCTTTATGGGTTAGATTTGATTTGGTGATGATTTGATTTTGATGGGAAGAAAAGAGTTCCATTCTATAGGCAGATAAGTTACTGTATAATATTTTTCTTTTAATATTTTCACAACACTATCACACAACGCCGTCTAGTCCCAAGCTAAGCAGAGCTTGTGTTATGGGTACCAGACAGCTGATAAACAAACTTAAATATTTCTAAATACATACATACTATAGATAAATAACACCCAGACACAGGACCAATTATCGTGCTCATCACACAAACATTTGTCCTGGGTGGGAATCGAACCCACGACCTACGGCGTAGCAGTCAGGGTCACTAACCACTAGACCAACAGGCCAGTCAAGAATATACCGACATGAGTTGGTAAATATAGTAAAGGACCTAAAGGAGCACCATTTTTCGGATTTATTAAAACTGCTAGTAAATGCTTAGTTTTCCCAGAGTCGGTTAGTAAATGTTGATTTTAAAAAGAATACTATTATTATGGTTAACACCCCGATCCAGAGCAATCCATTGTTTATTCTAAACAAAATGTAATTCCGGATGACAGCGATGTGGAGGAACATTTCTACGCCTGAGTGTATTTGGTGTATTATATTTGTACGTATAGTTAGGACTAGTATATATTCTTAGTTTAGTTTTTAAGTACATAGGTTTAGTATAAATACTTAGTAAATATTTAAGTTTATTTTGTTAATATACGATTATTCTTAGGTACATTTTAGGTTTTACAATTCGCGACACATGAGTTGAACCAAAATAGTAACAGATTTTCGGATCTCAATCGAAGCGGGGGGCTGCGCGTAATCTTAGCAAAATGTTCAACGTATTTGCCGAGTACTATATGGGGCCATTCAGGTATTATTTGAGACCACAGGGGTGTGGCCTTTGCTAACTTTTGATGACAAAGGAGGAGGGGGCGTTAATATTTTCCAGAAAACTACTTGAACGGCCCCATGTCAGTATTTATTATTTATTAAAACTTTATACACAGAATATTTACTTTTATGATTACTTTTAGTAAATCTGCAGACGGATCGTTACCTTGACAATGAACCCCTGCACTCTTTGCCCACACATCTCATTACTCACACACACACACACACAAACGACGTCACGAAACAATACGACCAACAAGCAAGCAAGTTCAGTGGCCAATAAATAAATATAATTAATTTTTCGCACCGTCTGTCCGTCTGTCTGTCCGCTTCGGCGCGTGCGTGATGTACGGTATGCATGAGTCGATGGCGGTTATTATTTTATTTATTATACTAATATGGAGATAACGATTTGTTGCTTAACCCTTTAAACGCTGGCGTAGGATGAATTCCACGAGTGTTCCAGTATCTTTTATGGCAGGGTCGCGTATTGGCGACTGGGTAGCTACTCAATCTCGTTTAGCTTATAGTTTTAATTTTAACTCGATACCTCCACGAGTTCCTGAGATAAAGGGTCTTGACAGACAGACAGACGGGCTACAAAGTGATCCTATAAGGGTTCTGTTTTTTCCTCTTGAGGTGCGGAACTAAACCTCTAAGGTAGCGTGTAAACGTATGCATATTATGAAGATTACCTTTTTCAATTTTTGAAACATTATACACCACTATTTTTTAATTATGGCAAATACTTAAAGGGCTTATTAGAAAAGGTCTTGTTATTATTTGAGTAAAGTCTCAATGAATAATATTCATAAACAGCAAAGTTATGAGCGTTTATTTATATCCCAAAATCTCACTCAATTTATGGAAACATTGTTCTGGTTATTGTTTATGAATGAAAGAATGTCAATAAAAATGGAAAAACACTGCGCTTAGTATTTTCTAGTAGTATTTGTTATGAATGATGATTAAATTATGAATTTACCAATAATGACATTGGAGATCATTTATTTAGGTCCAAATTCAAAAGTGCCGGCCAAGAAAAAAAAATATAGCAATCTGTTAGAGCTTGACCCCTTGAGCATTTTTTATTACTGCACCAAAACTGTAGGACCGTTGCCCTGGGTTTTATTTAAGTTTTAAAAAATCATTTTCCGTACATTTTTGGTAACATGAATTGTAATAAAAAATGGTACTTTAAAAAACTAAAAAACCCGACTGCTTTTCTGAGTATTCATGAAAAAGCCCTAAAACAAGAAAGTCGTTGTAGCAGTCGGGACCCATTCTAGAAAGTCAGCCGTCTAGTCAGTAGATCTATGATGTAATGGGTCCCGACTGCTACAACGACTTTCTTGTTTTAGGGCTTTTTCATGAATACTCAGAAAAGCAGTCGGGTTTTTTAGTTTTTTAAAGTACCATTTTTTATTTATTTTTTATTTTTTTAGTTTTATTTTATTACGATATCACTTTCAAAGTAATTACGAATCTAATGACACCTCTCAAACTAAAATCCATCGAGCCGTTCAGGTCGCAGAGCGTGCCAAACATTTGAATTTGGCGCTAAAAATCCGCCATTTTGTTTTTTTTTTTTATTTTGATATACCCAGTGTCACTCTCACAGTAAATACGAATCTAAAGACACCTCTCAAGCTAAAATCCATCGAGCCGTTCGAGCTGCAGAGCGTGCCAAACAATTATACATACATACATACATACATACATACATACTCTCGAAAAACATAACCCTCCTTCTGGCGCAGTCGGGTAAAAACAAAGAGTTAGAGCTTGAATAGAAACTTCCAGGTAGCTGCCGTTTACCATCACACAATGTTGTGACTTCCCCTCCCCTAGCCATTGAACGCTCGTCCCACCTCGAATATCTTATCTGTTACTTTAGTAGGTACCTGAAGCAACGCGTATGATATTGTATCACTCCCGTCCCAATTGATCATGGATGGGAAGACCAAAATCTACCATATCGAATCAGTTAGATTCTATCCCCGATTTCTTGAGTCTCAGTCGCTGACACGACAGCAGCGTTCGATTCACATATGGACCACGAACGATCCGTCCTGAACGATTTTTCAGGGGCGATCACAGCGACTGATGACTATCGCTTGAAACTCCTGGGCGATGTATGTGGTCTGAAAACCAAAAAGAATGCAGCTCCCGGCGAAGTAAACAAAACTCAAGCAACAGAGCAGCGTGCCGCGCGCTGGGATAAAATGTGAGCTAGAACCCGCTCACCTCGCCTTCTAGCACCTTCAGAGGAAGTAGAGGCTTCTATGTCTGTTCTTATTCGCCCCTATAAGAGTATCGCTTTCGATAACTGTGACAAAGCGAAATGCTGTATTTTCTACAGTTACAATAACAGCCTACAGTTCCATTGTTTCTCTAGCCCTCAACCAATAGACACCCACCTTGATATAAGAGACGCTAAAGTTGAACGTAGAGCTTCCCTAGCACTCATCAAAGATCCTAATGATCATTTGTCCCTCTTTATCTCAGAGGAGGTGGGGAATATCATCAAAAAGCTTTAGCCCCGGAAAGACCTCGGCTCTGACGGTGTCATCAACAAGGTGTTTAAACTCTTCCCATCCCAACTCATAATACTAATGAGCGTCGTCTTCAAAGGTGCATTAAGGAATAACATGTTCCCCCAAGCGTGGAAAAAGGTCACTAATATCGGTATTCCTAAACTATGCAAGTCCAAGTCAAGTCTGCCCCTCCAGCTACCTTTTCATCAGTCCATTCAATGTCCTCGATAAAATCTACGAGAGGCTTATTTACAAGCAGCGCAGAGATTATGCTGAAGTTAAGAGTGTTATTCCCAACGGTAGTTTGGTTTACGAATCGAACAAGTCCAGCGAATCGTTGAACACCAATGCGCTGGTTTCCATCAGAACGCGATGATGGACGTTTTTTGACTCAACGAAAGCTTTTGACAAAGTGTAACATAATGGTTTATCATTTAAGCTATATCAACTCGGTGTGCAAGATTGTCTAGTACTCGTCTTGCGAAACTTTTTATTGAATCGTACCTTCCACTATAACTATTTAGCAAGCGGGATTTGTCAAGGGTAGAGGAACAAGAGAGCAGATACTAATTCTTCGACAAATCATCGAAAAGTCTAGAGAGTTTAACATCCCACTCTATATCTGCTTCGTCGACTTCCTCAAGGCCTTCGATACCGTGAAATGGCATATTCTATGGGACGTGCTAATTCAAATGGGAGTACCGCTCCACCTAGTTAGTCTCATACGCCGACTTTATGAGGACGGAACTGCGACTGTTCGTATAGACGATGTTGACTCAAAAAGCTTTTACACCCACGCTGGCGTTCGACAGGGTTGTATATTGTCTCCACTCCTGTTCAACATTTATACAAAGTACATAATGAGAATCGTGTTGGCACAGTGGGACAAAGGGATCTCAGTGGGAGGTAGAACGGTGTCTAACTTGAGATATGCTGATGACACTACCCTTCTAGCACAATCGAAGGAAGATATGGAACACCTGCTGTCACTTCTAGAGACAACAAGCCTCTCCTTCGGTCTTACGCTCAACAGAGACAAAACCAAGATGATAATAGTGGATCGAGCTGTACTGAATCATCCTGATATCACTGTGATTGCCAACTGTGAAGTTGTTCAATCCTATGTATATCTTGGTTCCATCGTCACAAACACTGGAGGATTAGAAGATGAGATTCGAAGGAGATGTGCTATCACACAATCTGCTGTTGACAGGCTGAAAAGGATCTGGTGCAACCGTAACATCCCTAAAGCCACAAAAGTCCGCCTCATGAGAAGCTTGGTCTTCCCAATATTTCTTTATGGCGCAGAAACGTGGACGGTTCGCCTCAAAGACTGACACAAAATCGATGCACTCGAGATGTGGTGCTGGCGGCGATTGCTGCGGATCCCTTGGACAGCGCGGAGGACAACGTCTCGATCCTGGAGGAGTTAAAAATCAAACAGAGATTATCGTCGACTGTGCAAGTACGAATCCTTAAATATTTCGGTCACATTGTTCGAAACGAAGATTCTATGAAGCGACTCGTTATCCAGGGACAAGTGGAAGGGAAGCGGTCACGCGGGCGCTCAGCTACGCGTTGGACAGACCTCATCAGAGCTGCAACACAAACTTCCACAGTCTAGTGTTCCCGAGACGCCGTTAGCCGGGATAAGTGGAGACGCATCGCGGGAGCCTCACTCGCCAACGAAAATGCAACATCGTTAACCACGACCACTCTGTCAAGAGTGAGCGACTAAGGAGGAGGACCTTCCACTATTGACTACCAGATGGTAGCGCTCCCTCTATGCGATAGTGGGGAGATCTCCTCACCTCCCATACGAGCAGGATTTCTTCAAGGGTCTCCCTCTGATCACCACATACCTATACCAATCCGATCCCTTGGGAGAAGCAAGCTCGGTGTGATCCTAGATCAGCATTTGACCTTAGCTGAGTACATAAAGCAAACTTGTACGTATGCGTGCCGCTTTCGCACAAAGCAGGCTCAACTAAAGTCTGCCAACCCGTAGGTATGGTCGCATTTTTAATACGCTTACTCCGTCTTTGCACATGCAAAGCCCCGCCATCTCCATATAAGGCAAATACTTCAAAAGCGATTCCTAAAAATTCGCGGAGCCTATCATGTCTAAAATGAGAGATCTTTTTGACCAAAAAAGGGGATTTTTAGGGGAGATCATAAAATCTCCATCATCCAGCATTTCATGAAACGCTTTCCAAGCGTTTTCTTAACACTACTATTAGACACCGCAACCCCACCTTCTGATATTGAACGCCCACTCATTTTTGAAATTCGCCGTCATATGCTTTTTTTTATTATGATTTTGGGTTTAGAAAATATTACTATCGTTCTAAAAGATAACTATATGGGTACTTGTTATGACTTTTCTAAACAATTAAAGCATTGAGCATTACATATACCGGTATTTTTATTCTTCGAAAATCTCAACAAATACATTTTTTTTTTTAAATAACGTAATAAAGACACAACTACAGACTGGCTGTTTTTTTTTGTTGCATTTTTTATTAAGTATTGTCATGTATAGGATATTTCATTTTTTGAGAGCAATTTTCTTTGAAAACCAATCATTTTTGAACTTAAATAATACCAAGGCTAATGCTCCCACAGCATTCTTGCCATAATAAAAAATGTTCGTAAGAACAAGTTCTAACAGAATATTGTATTTTTTTTCTTTGGCCGGCACTTTTAAATATGGACCAAAAATGTATGGACCGTGGGTGATGTCCTTTTCGTGGACAATTTTGGGATTTCGTTTTTGGTACTTTTGACTACACCAATTCGATCAGTAACGGGTACTGATTGAGCTCCATTTTTTTGTGCACTAATTAAAAAATAGGGGTGTATATAAAAAACGGTAGCTCTTAGGAATAAAAGTATTGAGACATTTTTGTAGATAATTATCTGATCTTCAATTTTTGTCTGAGTTAATTTTATGTTAAAACTTACCGTTTTGTTGTAAATCGCAAAAAGCTCGTGTTTGTGTCATTTGACTTCGACATCGACATTTGCGTATCAGATATTTCTTATTCTTTAGACTCATAATTATGATTTTTGCCAATGCTATGGCTGATAGGATAAACAGTAGATATATTTTTTTTAAATTAACTTATCTACTCATTAGAAATGTTTAAGTGAAATTTAAAAAAGATTTTGAATTGACTTAGGAAACACTGAGCTGGAGCAGTTGACGATTTCTCAGCCAAATATAAGAACGATAAGGCTTACTAGAAAACGAAGAATAAACGTCTGTCGCAGAGAGAAAGGAACTATTTTAACAAAATTAATTTACTTGCACATGCAATAAATAGTCCGGGGTCAGTGAACCCTTTATTGCAGATCTTACCATTTCTACATGAAAAACATAAACATGGTCATGGTCATGATGTGCCGCTGAAGAATCTTAACTTTGTGATTTAATAGATAAAAAATCAAACAAGATTCTACTTTTTGACATGTCTGTGTTCTAATCACTCTTAATCTGCAACTTGAAATTCGTATATCGTAATGGCATTTATTTAATTAAATCAAAGAGAAAGTTGATGTGTAAAAAAACAGCTATACTCATTCCCAAACTGAATTTTGAGTTACAATATATAGTGATTTCCTGTAAGGATAGATTATGCTTCCATGATGAGTCTTATCGCCATGGATGCGCAAAAAAGTCCTTTGATGTATGTAGTATAAACGATGAGTCTAAACGCTTAGTCCGGCCCGTAGAACTTTCAACAACGTAAGGGAGGTTCGATGTATGTCGGGTTGTCCGACGGTTGAAATGAAATGATGGAATCAAGTCATGCGAATCCCGCGCACACTCTCCATGCCATAATCGAATATTACCAAGAAAATTACTAGTCTAAACTTGACATGACGCCATTTTGTCACATACAGAACGTTTTGTTATTTATTTGCAAAGTAGCGATGGGCCAACTCGCATTTTACACAGGTGCGTCTTATGACATAATGCTCCTGGAGTCAGATTACACAGCTGAGCGGATAAATTCACCATCTTTGCAATAAACTATCAGAATATGAATAGATACTCAACCATAAAGAGGAACACGCAAATTGCAAACCCAAAATCCCACACCATGCCAAACAAAACGACTTCAAACCACTCTTTTCCCTCGAACAATCAAAGAAACAAACATGATTTTTTACGAGTAACTTGAAGCTACATAAAGCATTGTGATTTAAAAGTAAAATCGAGGACAGGCAGACGAACCGTCGCCGACAGTGACACACGACTTGGTCCCAAACTCCAGGTCGAAAGAATAAAAGAATTGTTGGACCCTGGACGCCGACATGCCGCGCATAGCTTGGACCCCAATTAAGATCCCGTAAGATTGTCGTCTTGTGTTTTTAGTGGGCTGTAGTGGGACTATGATTGGAGAATTTTAAGAGATATTTTGCTTGTATCTTTTGAAGATATTTTTTTTAATAGCGCTCGTCCCCTTATTGGATAGTTGTTTTGCTAATACGCGCTTCTACGTCGTAGCGCTAGGCGATTCACGTCAACTCAGTGCGTCAATTACTCGGGATGACTGGCGGAACCTCGTAATGATTCCCGATGCTGGACAAACGGGCATTCGGCTGTTTCGGCGACTAGCAGCAGACAGCGCGGTCGGCTACATTCGCAATTTATCCCGACCGCTACACCCTCTCTTCTATCATCAACGTAAGCTTGGTTTAAAAGCTTATTTTTACATCCAATGCAATCCTATGCATTGTTTGATAAAGTGAAAACAGAGAAATAACGCCTGAACGCTCTGTTGGTATTCGGTAATTCCATTATTGACTCGAATATTTAGAAAAACTTGTTACAGGAAATACATGTTTTTTTTTAAATCCCTTAAAAGTATTTGGAAAATTGTTGGCTAATGGAAATATTTGTTCCCTGCGATAGTCATTGCGCTAACAGACGTATCGTCTAGTATTAGAAATAAGTCATGTTGCTCTTTGCATCCTACAAATGTCACAAAACAGATCATTAACATCATCATCACTGCAGCCGAAAGACTGTCACAGCTGACCTGCTCAAGTGTCGCCACCAGGACTGGTCTTGTACGTCTCGCATCTAGCGGACTCCCTCGACCCTTACGCGAGACCTACCAACGCTGTGTCTTCTAGTACGGAGATACCATTGCAGAACTTTCCATCGATAGTTTTGTGATTCTTCGGGCTATGTCAGAAACTTGTTTTTCTGCACAAAACATATAGACAAACTCAAAGGTTAGATTCTACTGCAAATATTGAAAGATTCAAAACATTTATTTCAAATAAACTATTTACAGGCACTTTTAAAAAAGTCAAGAAGTCGGTCTTTCAAAAAAAATTATGCTAATTGCACATTCCGTAGATCTCTATGGAGAAGAATGTGCAAGAAAGTCCATGGACACTTTTTTCAATCATGTTATGTATTAAAAATATCTCGGTTACATGTTTCATGTCGCTATTATTATGTGAGAACAATATAAATAAGATAAAGAGAAAAAAATGTTCTAATTATAGATATTAAATAAACCACGGGGAATTCTGGGGTCACCGGGTGTTTCTGAAAAAGAAGCTCGTGATCCCAGGATGCATAAGGCAACTGAAGAAAACAAATGTAGCTTCAGTCAGTAAAAATCTGATACGTTTTCCCACTTTATCCTAAAGCGGGATAAGTTATTGGATCATATCTAACCTCAAAAAAAAATAACTGGACTATCCTAAAATGTTTTAAAGCACAGTCACCCGACACAACCAAAATACTTTTTCAACGTTTTTATTTGTCCCAATCTGTTCTTAACACCTCCCAGCGGTTTGGACTTAGCGTGGAGATCTCCGATTATTACTACACAGCATTTAATGAGTTTGTTTCTGATTTCACTAATCGAGATTACGGTGATTCATAACGAACAGACTTACGTACTAATCACCGTGTCGCTTGTAAACTAAGGGGGGAGAGGCAGGTGCTCTTTTTTAGGTTGTATTAGGAGCAATATAAATCTTATGTGTTCAAGGAGTTCATGGACGCCATAGACGAGGTCGACGCCGTCGAAGTTGATCGTGGTGTGACGATCTGTGATTGACAATCTTTTTATACATCATATTAGGAACATCTGTGCAAAATTTTAGCGTTATAGGTCCACCAACTGGGCGTTGGTGTGTCAGTACTTTGCCATGAACAAAAGTGTAAATGTGAGTGTAAAAACACCATAGACACCACAAACTCATGGATTATTCTCTATTGCGATCCGATTTTTAATTTTTAATTTGGTACTTTGTTGATAGGTCTATATTGTCTTCTCATCGCAAAATCAAAATATAAAAAAATAAAAGTGTTCGATTACGAAAACGCGGTGCCATATGTTGGTGTATGCGCGAGCGATGACGCGGCCCGCTGCTGCAATGTACGACGAAACGCCCAACGCGTCGCGCAACGCATCGCGTCTCCGTAAACACGGCCTAATTAAAGACGTGTTCCAGCTTCTGACCTTTTATAAGTGTCTGGATTTGATTTTCACAGTTCAAATCTATTGTTACCGATCTCGCATCCTATATATGACACGCCTGTTGGTCTAGTGGTTAGTGGCCCTGACTGCTATACCGGAGGTCGTGGGTTCGATTCCCACCCAGGACACAATCATGTTTGTGTGATGAGCACGATCTTATGTTCTGTGCCTGGGTGTAATTTATCTTTAATATGGATGTATTTAGAAATATATAAGTACGTTTATCAGTTGTCTAGTACTCATAACACAAGCTCTGCTCAGCTTGGGACAAGACGGCGTTGTGTGATAGTTGTTTAATATTATATTATGTACTCGTACCAGCTCTACATAAAACTTATTAGAAAACTAAATTCTGTTTCATATTATTTAAAGTAAATTTGATTACTTCTTGCTCTGTTGAAAAAAACCCGAAATAATTAAAAATAAACCTTTATGGCCTCACGCTTGTCAGCTTCCGGTGCATCCAATATAATTAGAAAAAGTTAATGATTGTGCATGATTCTTTGATAAATATTAAGTGTAAGCTATAAAAGCAGATGTGTTAACAGTTTTTAGGGTTCCGTACCTCTAAAGGAAAAACAGAACCCTTATAGGATTACTTTGTTGTCCGCCTGTCTGTCTGTCTGTCAAGACCTTTTTCGGGAACGCATGGAGGTATCGAGTTGAAATTAAAACCATATACTTCTACTAGTCTACGGTCCCTTGAAGCTCCTTCCTTCCTTGAAGGTCCTTGAAGCTGTGAAAAAATCAAACTTCTAAGTTAATATAAAATAAAGATACATTTGTTTATGTCGCAAAAACGTACTATATTTTGAGACTCAAGGGAATCAAAATTCATAAGGCATTTCTTGTGGACCTAGAACCCTGAAATTTTGTATGAAGCAAGGTCTTACAGCACAAGTATAGGAATAAATCTGAAAACTATAAACTTGTAGTAATGTCACAAAAAAAAAATCGATTCAGGAAAATCGTCGAGACTCGACTCGGGAATTGAAATATTGTTATGTACGGAACCGCGCGAGTTCGACTCGCACTTGCATGGTTTTTGGTTGCGCGAATAAGCTGTGGACTGTATGTTTGAAAAAGCGATCTAAGGTTTGTTAACAATATGCAGGTACTGTGCCTTTATTGATGAATGGATGTATTAGGGAGGAACACTGACCTTTTGACCTCGAAGGTTCCACGTGGCGCCGGCCGGCGAACCCCGACTTCGCACATTCAATCACTGCCAGGTCCTGTATTGCACTACACTGCACTATTGTTGAGTCTTTGAATGGTTGGATCACGAAATAGTCAATTTTCTTGTAATTTCGAGCGGGCGATGTTAGCGGAGCGGTCACATTCACACTCGAAGCACAAAACACGTCAAGTCATTTCATTTCTTGAGGTCGTGCGGGCAAGGGAAACGGAAGGGATAGGATTGCTAGGCCAAAAAATAAATTACAAAAAACAAAATCGCGGATCATAGCAAATTGGCGCAACCATTCCCCCCCGGGTTTGAAGGGTTACCTTCAAAGAAAAGGAAAAAACAAAAGCGAAACTAAACCCTATTACTATATCTAAACTATCAATACTAGGTAGCGAAACAACTTATAACTAACTATGCCACTACTACTGATTAGGCAGAGGGCAGAGGCGAATAACCGGACGCAGGTACGATCCAGTTGCGGTTTTAACCTTTACGACTCGCGTTATTCCGTTCGAACCCGGAAAAACTTCTTCCACTACACCAAGAGGCCAGTGCAGAGGAGGCGCACTCTCAGTCTTCAGTATCACCACAGTACCGACTGTGACTGGATCTGAAGGAGTGTTCCACTTTTGACGCGACTGCAGCGTATGCAGATAATCTGTCCTCCATCGCTTCCAAAAGGACTGAACTAAGCTATCTAGCAGAGCGTGACGCGGGTGAAGCTGCAGTTTGTCAGTCTCGACATCTAAAGCGGGCAAATATTTAAGAGGAGTCGTCGTCAAGAAGTGAGCCGGCGTCAACGCTAGTGGCTCCGATGGATCACTAGACAAAGTCCGACACAACGGACGCGTATTCATCAACGCCTCTACCTGAGCAAGTACGGTGCTCAACTCCTCGTACGAGAGAATCTGTTCGCCTATGACCCGAAACAGGTGCGACTTAAGGCTTTTAATATTCGCCTCCCAATTGCCACCAAAATGACTAGCCGCTGGCGTATTAAAACACCAATCAATGCGATTCTCAGCTAAGACATGGGCGAATTCACTTTGGTAGTACTTGGAGCGTAAGAATGCATGTAATTCCGAAATATTGCGTCGCGCTCCAACATAATTTGTGCCGTTGTCAGAGTATAAGCGCTTAACGGGACCACGGCGAGATAAAAATCGTTTAAATGCAGACATAAAACCCTGCGTACTCAAATTTTTTTTTTTTTTTTTTGTGGCAGGAGTGGGAAATCCGTCATGGACACCCAGACTACCCCACAATGAGGGCAGACTGGGTAGTGCCGGACTCCTACCGGCCAAAAATCACTCCTGCCATGCGAAAGGCCCCCCTGCCGTCATGTTTCGCAGGGGCTTTGTATGGACTGTAGGTTTGATTTCAATTTCGGTTTATTACTGTTTTCTTGTAAATATTTGTTTAAATAAATAGTAAAATCCTTATAATATTAATTCTCATTTTTGAATTTTAGTCATTTAATTTAATACGTATAAAAGTAATAGAATATAATAATAATAATAAATGAATAAATAATTTAATTACGTTAAAACTTAAAATTTATAATTGCCATAAATTACTTAAAAAATAACTAATTCAAATATCACAGGTTAAAATCTAAAATATCACAGGTTAAAGTCAATAAATAGTAAAATGTCTATATTCATTTGTTATTAATCATTTAAGTTTTATTTCGTCTATTTACTGACACAACAATTTTTGTAATAAACTCTATAAAGATGTCTCTGTACGTTTTTCTTCCTATTAGAACGCTAAGATTTTCTCTTTTAATTTTGTCCCCAATCTTCATTTCTAGGTCGTATCTAAGGGAGGCATACACCGGGCAATCCGTGAGGAGGTGGAGGACTGTCTCCTGTGTGTCGGGGTCGCAGGCGCACGCCGGGTTCTCCTTACACTTGAAGCGCGTCAGGTATTCGGAGAACCCGCCGTGTCCTGTTAGGGCTTGAGTCAGTTCCTTGGTGATCTCCATCTTCCTCACCGTCCTGTACGCAGCGATCGCACAAGGGAAAAACATCTTTGTCGTGGCCGCCGTTTCTCCTTCACAATATCTCCGGTTCCATTCGCCCAACGTCTCCAATCGGATCATACGTTTGACGAATGAAACCGGGCATTTGTCGTAGTCGGGTTGCCGCTTCGACTTCAGGGCAGCCTCCTTTGCGAGCAAGTCGGCTCTCTCGTTACCCTCCAGCCCCGCGTGAGCTTTGACCCAGCGACAGACGACATCTAAAGCGGGCAAATATTTAAGAGGAGTCGTCGTCAAGAAGTGAGCCGGCGTCAACGCTAGTGGCTCCGATGGATCACTAGACAAAGTCCGACACAACGGACGCGTATTCATCAACGCCTCTACCTGAGCAAGTACGGTGCTCAACTCCTCGTACGAGAGAATCTGTTCGCCTATGACCCGAAACAGGTGCGACTTAAGGCTTTTAATATTCGCCTCCCAATTGCCACCAAAATGACTAGCCGCTGGCGTATTAAAACACCAATCAATGCGATTCTCAGCTAAGACATGGGCGAATTCACTTTGGTAGTACTTGGAGCGTAAGAATGCATGTAATTCCGAAATATTGCGTCGCGCTCCAACATAATTTGTGCCGTTGTCAGAGTATAAGCGCTTAACGGGACCACGGCGAGATAAAAATCGTTTAAATGCAGACATAAAACCCTGCGTACTCAAATCACTGGTTAACTCTATGTGAACTGCACGAGTTGTCATACAAACGAATAGGCAAATGTATGCCTTTGTGGAACGTATACCACGACCACGGGCAATAGTGACTTTAAACGGTCCAGCATAGTCCGTCCCAGTATGTATGAAAGGTTTCACCGTCTGTACAACACGACAAGAACGATGGTCGGCCATTTCCGGCGCGTTGAAACGCGGGCGGAGCTTAAAGCAGGGCACACATCTGTGCACTCTAGCGCGTATCAAATTGCGAGCGGAAAGTATCCAGTACTTCTGTCGAAGAATGGACATTAATAAATCGGGACCAGCGTGACAATTCACCTTATGGTGATAATCCACCACCAAATCCAAAACGTGATCCTTGCGTGGTAGAACTACTGGATGCATTTGTTCAAACTCTAACTTAGCATTTCGCAGACGGCCACCGACACGAATGAGTCCGTCTTGCAAAAATGGTTTCAAATGTTGAAGTGCGTGACTACAAGGTTTATGTGATTCTAAACTACGAAATTCTAGTGAAAAATAAAATTTCTGCAACTCTCGAAGTACAACTGATTCAGCTCTATCCAAATCAGCTGCGATTATAGAACCACGCGATGGTAATAATCTCAAAAATCTTAGGACGTAAACTACACAGCGTAATAGTCTCGACCAAGACGAGACTCGATTAGACAACAACAAAACAACTGACTCTTCACGCGGAACTGATACTACAAGCGTATGTTTCTTCTCCTCGGGTGGCTCTGAAACAGTAGCGGGGTTAAACGGAGCACTTGGCCACTCGTTAGGAGTGGTATGAAGCCAGGGAGGGCCACAAAACCAAAGCGGATGATTTAAAATCTGCGCAGGAAGCAAACCACGTGAGAGACAATCAGCTGGGTTTTCTGTTCCAGCGACATGGAATATATTTTCCGGTGACAATTCAGCTTGAATCTTAGCCACCCTATTTGCGACAAACGTGCCCCATCGATGGGGTGAAGAGTGGGCCCAACATAGAGCAACGGTTGAGTCTGAAAACGCTACAATTCTCTCTATATTAATGCGAGGACGACAAGTTTTGACTATAGATGTAATCAATTGAACCAACATAAGAATAGCGCAGAGTTCGAGACGAGCAAGAGAGACAACCTTACGAGGAGATACCTTTGATTTTGCGCTAATGAGGAAAACTGAAATGTTATCGCCATTTTGGACCTGAAAGTAAACCACTCCCCCGTAAGCCCTCTCACTGGCGTCTGCGAAACCTACCACATTAACAACAGTGTCTGGTACTATACCAACATGGCGAGGAATCTGTATCTGATCGAGCATTGGAAGCTCTTTCCTATAGCGAGCCCACAACTTAGCAACACTGTCAGGAGCGGTGTCGTCCCAATCACAGTTGGAAAGCCAAAGCTCTTTTATAAGCAGCTTTGCATACAAAACGACAGGAGCTACAAAACCCATTATATCCCATATCCGAGCTACACATGCTAGGATAACGCGTTTGGTACAAGTTGGCGGAGTCGAGCTAATTTTAAGACTGAACATATCAGTTGCGGGTGACCAACTTAAACCAAGGATCTTATGCGAATCACTATCATCGAATTCCTTTACCGAAGTCAACCGGTGCGACGGTGGAATCGACTCTAATGCAGCTTGCGAGTTGCTTGTCCATTTCACCAGATCAAATTGACCGGACTTCATGAGGCTGATTACTTGAGCAGCGGTTTCTATAGCCTCTGCTTCACTAGGTACACTGTACACAAAATCGTCCATGTACAATCCGGTTTCAATAGTGGCCCTTGCTTTCGGGTATGTATGACCCTCGTCAGCGGCCAACTGCTTGATAGTGCGAAGAGCGTGAAAGGGACTAGACTTAAGCCCAAAACAAACACGATTGAATTCGTAAACCTTCAAAGGTTCCTGCGGAGAAAATCTATACAAGAAGCGTTGGAATCTACGGTCACATTCTCTGATTCCAATACTAAGAAACATTTGCCGAATATCAGCAGAGAGCGCAATAGCAAACAAGCGAAAATTTACTATTATTTCAAATAAGTTACCCTGGAGGTTCTGACCACAACACAAGATATCGTTAAGCGATTTGCCAGTACTAGTTTTAGCGCTACCATCCATAACCACACGCAGTTTAGTTGTAAGCTTGTCTTCTCTAACAACTCCATGGTGCGGGATGATGTAAAACGGGTAATCACGTGTCTCCTCAGTCTCGGCAGGCGCTGATGAGATATAACCTTTATCTAAATATTCGATCAGCACATCATCATAGGCTTGCTTCAACTTAGGAGACGCCTGCATCTTACGTTCCAAGCATAGAAAGCGTTTTTCTGCGGAGGCACGGGAGCCACCGAGCGAAAAAATATCACCCTTGAAAGGGAGCGCGACAACATAACGACCATCTTTATCACGAGTAGTCGTGCGGGTATAAATCTCCTCAGTGACCTGATCCTCAGGGCTGAGAATAGGCGGGACATTGACCTCTTCAATCTCCCAGAACTTGCGGATGGTAGACTCAAGCGGCGGCTCGACGGTGCAACAGTGCGACACAGTCGAGTAACTATCTAAACAAGCGGGTGCGGAACCAACTATAACAAACCCGAGAACTGTTTCCAGTGCGTGCGGAGCGGGGTACATCGGAAGACCTTGAATTTTACGTGATAACTGGAGATGCGGGAGAATCGAAGCACCGATCAATAGATCGATATCTCCAGGGAAAGCGTAATTTCCGTCGGCTAACTGCAAGTTCTTAAACTCCGTCAGCATGGACGTGTCAACCGGTACCGTGGGCAACCGTTCCGTAATCTTATCTGCGACTAGCGAATCCATTTCAAACGAAATATTACGATTAAAACGTGAACTAAATATTATTTTAATGGAACCGTGAATGGTTGCCTTTAAACCTCCAAAACCTTTCACTTCTGAGCGGGATGACCAATTATTAAAACTAAAACCAAGGCGTTGACAACAATCCCGAGTAATAAAATTACTCTGGGAAGCGCCATCTAGTAGCGCTCGAACGGTGCGCGGTTTGCCAAAGGCATCTACAATGACAACTTGCGCGGTCGCAAGTAAAACGGTAGTGATTTGAGTACCAGCGGCGGAAAGCGAACACAATGTTACGTCGTTTGCACTTGCAGCAGGCCGCGCGTCACAAGCGTCGCGCGTCTGCGCAGGCTGCGGCTGCGATGGCAGCTTACTACTCTCAAAATGTAAGAAGGTATGATGTCTAGCTAGACATTTACGACAGCTAACACCACTGTTACATGACGTAACCAGATGTTTGTCACTTAGACAATTAAAACACAAATTATTAGTGCGGACAAACTTGTAACGATCACTAGGCGATAATCTCTGAAATTCTGAACACTTATACAGCTGTGTATGGCTACCCTTACACAGAGAACAGTCAGGTGTTGAGGCGGTATTAACTAGCGTATGTGCAGTCTTGACTGACTTCGATGACGCGTCTATACGGCGATCGGAACCTGTCCTATTCGTGACTTCATGACGTGCCGACGTGCGCTGCAATACCTTAATATGGTCGCGAATAAAAGATTCTAAATCTTCGAACTTAGGTATTTCGTTACCGCGCTGAGTCGTTTCAAACAGACGAACAGTTTCAGGATCTAATTTCTTTAAACCGATATACAAAAACAAAAAGTCACAGAGGTCATTGACCTTTAGGTTCTTTACTGCACGAACAGATGATGCGAAAATATTTAAAAACTTCTCTAAATTATGATCGTTACAAACGGAAAAACTTTTCAAATCGAATAATTGATCTAAATATGCGGTGGCTACTAATCGCTTATCTTCGTATTTTGTTTTTAAAGTGTTCAAAACTAAAGTGTAATTTTCAGCGCTAAACGTAATTCCAGCACAGACAGCCTTTGCCTTACCGGTCAATTTTTCTACGAGATAATGCAATCTCTCGTGATCTGTCAGCGATGTGTTCCTATGTATTATATTTTCGAAACTATCTATAAATAAATTCCAATTTCGAATGTCACCATTAAATTCAGGTATTTGAATTGGCGGCAATCGTGGGCGTTCGCGAGGAGGGTTGGATAAACCACTCGCGGGGGGGGGAGTCTCTAAACTCCTAGCAATACGTTTGATACGACAATACAAGTCATCAAAGGACGACAATGCCTGATAACTCACACAGTAATCAGGATTTAACTCCAACTCCAAAATGTTTATATTCTTAATTGTAGATTTAAAATCCGCGCGCAAACTATCTAAAGTTTCCAACGAACACAAGAAAGCATCTCTAATCGTCATATCCGAGATTTGCAAAGATTTATCACAAATTGATTGAACACGTGAAAACTGTGAGTCCCTTTCAGCGTATAAAAGCTTTAACTGAACCTTTAAATCAGTACTAACCTTGGTTCCCTTAAGAGACATCTTGTTTTGATATATTCACACTATACACTCAAACAAACACTTAACGAATTATTAAGCAAGCGATAATTATCAGATAACAATATGGTAATATTGTAAACAACAAAGTGAACGGCGAACGAACGGAATAACCTGAATCAATGAGTGAATATTACCCAATTTCTCGATTAAATCATTCACGTCGTTCATATGCGTATATAATCTATGGTTTATACGTTTCCTACAAATATTCACTCAACAATGAACGGGTATTTTTGAAATGCGTCTACCTACATGCAATTTGTAGGACTTCCGAATGAATTTTGTCAAGAAAAAGAATGCGATCGATTTATATCTACGCTGATATTTACGTAGCTAACTATAATTATGCGGTGCGGTTGACGGCGTAGGTACCGTAATTATCAATGGCTCTTTAACTATACGAGCTAAATAACGTTTAGTTGCCTAAATGCCTAGATGCGGGTTTTCTACTATTATATCTAGGTAAACAGGCGCGTTGCGTTTATTCCCTATGGAACAAATACTATATTGCGAAATTACAAGAAAATGATTCACGATCCTGCTCGTAGGACCAAAAAGTAATGGATGCGCTAATAAGCTTAATGGACTGTATGTTTGAAAAGCGATCTAAGGTTTGTTAACAATATGCAGGTACTGTGCCTTTATTTATGGGATGGATGTATTAGGGAGGAACACTGACCTTTTGACCTCGAAGGTTCCACGAGGCGCCGGCCGGCGAACCCCGACTTCGCACATTCAATCACTGCCAGGTCCTGTATTGCACTACACTGCACTATTGTTGAGTCTTTGAATGGTTGGATCACGAAATAGTCAATTTTCTTGTAATTTCGAGCGGGCGATGTTAGCGGAGCGGTCACATTCACACTCGAAGCACAAAACACGTCATGTCATTTCATTTCTTGAGGTCGTGCGGGCAAGGGAAACGGAAGGGATAGGATTGCTAGGCCAAAAAATAAATTACAAAAAACAAAATCGCGGATCATAGCAAATTGGCGCAACCAGTTTTTTTTTAATGAGATTCCTTAGTTACCGTTTATAAGGCTCTTCGGATATTTGGTCGATAAATTATAAACTTTTTATAATACGAAGGACTCTTATCTCTTATTTGTGTGACTATCCTGACTTAACCGTTGGTTGAAACTAGACACTGACCAGGTATGGAACATTTTCTTTGCCCGACTCAGCTATCAAACTCAAAAACTCGTCGAGTCGAGGCTTCAAAGTCTTGAGCATCGACGCCGAGTTGCTAGCCTGTCGGTTTTCTACAGGTTACATTTCAGGGAGTGTGCGTCGGAATTGCATAGCATAATTCCGCCTAGCCCGTTCCATCATCGGACTACCAGACGTACGGCGTTGCGCCACCGGTACATGGTTGACATCCCACCTATACGCACAAAGCGTTTTGGGAACACTTTTATTATGCGTACAGCTAAGGAGTGGAATTCCCTGCCGGAGTCTGTGTTTCCTGATGGCTACAACCCGGGAATCTTTAAGTCAAGAGTGAATAGGTTTCTTCTAGGTCAGCGCGATCCATCGTCGACCGTATCGTCGCTTTCCATCAGGTGAGATAGCGGTCAAGCGCGAACCTATCAATAATAAAAAAAAACCGCTCAGCAGTCACTCTTGCTTCTACTAGAGAACCAAGCCAGTCCAGTTTAGCGTTAGCTATAACCTTAATTGCCCCAATAAATAAAATCCTAAATACTTTAACATCGAAAAGAGAATGATTCCTCGAGAAACGTTATTAATCAATCAGAAAGTAATTATCTTAAACATCCACCCGTTTAACGGCCATATAGGCGTGTTAATGAATTCCTAGTAGGTCAGTTTATGACGCAGTAGACGGTCGATTGTGACCAATATATTAATGTTGACTACTTATTTAAGTTGGGAGACTTTACACCGAAGCGAATTATAATAATAATATTTTATATTCTTTTTTTAAACAAATTTAAAAAAATGTAAATTATATGTAAATAAGAGAAATAAAGAGATAAATCATAAGTTTAGCTTTTTTTATATATATTTTTTAAATTATTATTTTTAAGAGATATTTAAAGGGAGTTAGTGATAGCGTGACGAGTGACAGGAGAGAATGGAAGAAAAAAACGTGTTGCGCCGACCCCAAATAAAACGGGATAAGGGCAGGAAGATGATGATGATGATTTTTAAGAGATATTTAAAAATGTAAATTATATGTCCTCCTCCTCCTCCTTAATCGTTCACTCTTGACAGAGTGGTCGTGGTTGACGATGTTGCGTTTTCGTTGGCGAGTGAGGCTCCCGCGATGCGTCTCCACTTTTCCGGCTAACGGCGTCTCGGGAACACTGGACTATGGAAGTCTGTGTTGCAGCTCTGATGAGGTCTGTCCAACGCGTAGGTGAGCGCCCGCGTGACCGCTTCCCTTCCACTTGTCCCTGGACAACGAGTCGCTCCATGGAATCTTCGTTGCGAACAATGTGACCAAAATATTTAAGGATTCGTACTTGCACAGTCGACGATAATCTCTGTTTGATTTTTAACTCCTCCAGGATCGAGACGTTAGTCCTCCACGCTGTCCAAGGGATCCGCAGCAGTCGCCGCCAGCACCACATCTCGAGTGCATCGATTTTGCGTCGGTCTTTGAGGCGAACCGTCCACGTTTCTGCGCCATAAAGAAATATTGGGAAGACCAAGCTTCTCATGAGGCGGACTTTCGTGGCTTTAGTGATGTTACGGTTGCACCAGATCCTTTTCAGCCTGTCAACAGCAGATCGTGTGATAGCACATCTCCTTAAAATCTTATTTTCACATCCTCCAGTGTTCGTGACGGTGGAACCAAGATATACATACGACTGAACAACTTCACAGTTGGCAATCACAGTGATATCAGTACAGCTCGATCCACTGTCATCATCTTGGTTTTGTCTCTGTTGAGCGTAAGACCGAAGGAGAGGCTTGTTGTCTCTAGAAGTGTCAGCAGGTGTTCCATATCTTCCTTCGATTGTGCTAGAAGGGTAGTGTCATCGGCATATCTCAAGTTAGACACCTTTCTACCTCCCACTGAGATCCCTTTGTCCCACTGTTCCAACACGATTCTCATTATATACTCCGTATAAATGTTGAACAGGAGTGGAGACAATATACAACCCTGTCGAACGCCAGCGCGGGTGTAAAAGCTTTTTGAGTCAACGTCGTCTATACGAACAGTCGCAGTTCCGTCCTCATAAAGTCGGCGTATGAGACTAACTAGGTGGTGTAAATTATATGTACTTAAGAGAAATAAAGAGATAATAATAATTTTATTTTCAGACTACATGATATGTTTATAGTATTGTTATAAACTGTTAGTCTTGGTGTGTTAGTAACAATAGTGCTTAAATAATTATGTTACTATTTACTTATTTATCTATCTTATTTATAACTGTCGTCTTCCAGTGTCTCTGCAATGGACAGTCCGGTCTAGCAACAATCATCTTCAAAATACTGTGGTCACTATCATGCAGGCGCCGTAATAAGGAAGCAGCTTTCTTACGCATGATGACGTTGAAACCATCTGTACAAGCCTCTGCGATCATTCCCGACGTGCTACATTATGTTTTCGGAATTGAAGAAGAAACTATGCGCATATATGGACGTGGGTAAAAAGGCTCAAATGAGAATAATATTCTACAACTTTCATACTATCCCCCGATTTCTGATTTAAGCATTTGAAGTTTGAGAATTACTCAAACTCTACTTTAGCCTGTAAACCTGTCGAAATTTGGCATTTAAGTATTGTTTGAGACGTTCTTAACTCAAAATACTCAATTCAGAAACCCGCCCTATGACATCTAGTTCCAAACTAAGCAGAACTTGTGTTATAAGTAATAAATAACTGATAAACATACTTATATATTTATAAATACATACAGACAGATATACACACAGAACAAATGATCGTGCTCATCAGAAAAACATTTGTTCTGGGTGAGAAGACTGCTATACTGGAGGCCACTAGACCAACAGGCCTGTCAAAAAGATTAGGCGGGTTGCTTCATTCGCTTGCATAGAGACCGCTGGGCAAGCGACACCACGCAGTGGGATCCTGCATAGGGAAAGTGCCGTCGAGACCGGCACAGACAGAGGTGACGGGATGATCTGGACGCGTACAACGAGGAGTGGTTCCAGACGGCGCGGAAGAAGAATATCTGGATGTACTTGAAGGAAGTCTTTGCCCAGGAATGGGACAGAAAGTATGAAATAAAAGTGTTATGGGGGTTGGTGATAGCGTTACAGTTGACATGAATTTTGATTCATGAATTCGCGTTGTACCGACCCCAAATAAGATGGGAGAAGAGCTGATATGATGATGATTAAAGAACACACATAGAAATTAAAAAAATACATCAGTCTCAGAAAACTTTTTAATTTTTATTGTACATCATAACAACATATGTATAAGTGGATAAAAGAATTCAGGTGAGTTTAACTTTATTTCGCCAACAACTTTTACGCGAATGCTCACATGCACCAAAGCCCAGCTACGCTTCGGTGTAAACGCAGCCTCAATAACAAGGCTCCTGGCTTCGCTCAAGCTAACAAGGTGATAGTAAACCAATTATTAAGGGTAGTTAACAGTTCCCAGTATTCAGGGTGTTCACGAAATAAAAACTATAAACATTATTGGACCGTAAAGCGATCGCAAAAATTCGGTGAAGACTTACATTTTGTATATTTATTGGCGGTAATGTTAATAAAATTTACGTATGTTTTCGTTTAATTTTTTTTTTGTATTTTTTTCCGTCATCCAATGGGTTAGTCGAAAGGTGTACAAGTACATTACTATATAGGGTGACTGGTAATTAGTGAACGATACTTAAACACGTGATCGTAGTCATGATAACAAACAACTTTTACTATGGGACCAAACCTGAAATCCCGAAAAAAAATCTGTTGGGCAGTACAATTGTGTTCGCCTAACTGGTCTAAATGTACTGAACTTGGCTAAATTTTTGCGATTTCAGTTTTGGTCCCATAGTAAAAGTTGTTTGTTATCATGACTACAATCACGTGTTCAAGTACCGTTCACTAATTACCAGTCACCCTATATAACTTTTCTTTGACCGAAACATACATCGTGAATGTTACTCTAAACATTGTCCAAATCTTTCTTAGCGCATGAGATTTTTCTGAATCAGAGGTTCAGTGGTCCAAAATTTATATGGGTAAAACCGCTGACAGAAGCTATCCTTCTGTATAATTATATCGAAGGCACAGTCCAGCAGGCCTAGCCAAGCTACGACTGTTTCTTGTCGAGTCTCTTTCTACAATCGAAATGCCTCAACGTAAGTATCATTTACATCATAAAACTATAGAATGTAGCGATGATCATTGTAGAATCGATTACATTTCATTCTTTCATTTTGAACGATGTGAACTTGGCTACAAATTTTGTTGAGATAATGTCATTCCCATATATTTGATTAGTTTTGTAATAGCGTTAAAGATTTTAGATTATCAACTTAGCTAAGGCTGTTGACTTGCTGTTGTACTGATTCACCAACCTAACGCCTAACCCCAACCCTTGGACCTAGCATAGCATAGCAACAGCCTCATGATGTTCCTACTGCTGGGTCTCAGGCCTCCTCTCTAGGAGAGGGAATATGTTTTTCTTTCTTTCTTTTTAATTCTTTTTCTTATTTTCATGCAGGTAAAACCACTAGTAGAAGTTAGAAGAAAACTAAATTTTGTTATTATTATTTTTTTCCACAACTATCACACAACACCGACTAGTCCCAAACTTTCCCGCGCGCCTCACGGAGCTGTCAGTACACCGAAGAGGCCCAGCCTGCTAACTGCAGGCAGGCAGGGTCGAAGCCTACTGGGGTCATGGGTTAACTTCCGAAAGGAATACCCGGCCCCGGCACGATAGGCTACGAAGGAACGGGGTAGGTTTTTGATTTTACCTACCATAAAAAAAAAACCTACCAGTCCCAAGCTAAGCAGAGCTTGTGTTATGGGTACCAGACAGCTGATAAACATAATTATATATTTCTAAACAGATACATATTATAGATAAATAACACCCAGACACAGAACAAATGATCGTGTTCATCACACAAACATTTGTCCTGGGTGGGAATCGAACCCACGACCTCTGGCATAGCAGTCAGAGCCACTAACCACTAGACCAACAGGCCAGTCACAATGCCAGTACAGTTAATACCAGTAGGTACCATCATTTTTATAGCTTAACTAGGGCAATAATTACCTCACTATACCTAAAATCGAGAAAATAATTTCCCTTTTAATTTGAATTCTTATCTGCGAGCTTGAGCAGTACTAATAACGCCTTATAGCTAATTATCGGAACAAGGTAGAATTAATTAGTTTTTCGTAAAGCAATTATCGACTGATTCATTAATTACTGCACCTTGCTGTATTCTGATTGCTTTGAATTGGGTTTATTTTGCTTTTTAATTTTTTTAAACAAAGATTTATTAATTACACTTTTTTCTTTTTAGTTGTAAATTATCAAATGACTTCACTCACTCTTTCTAACCGACTTCGAAAGTAAGGAGGTTCTATGTTCGGCTGTATGTATTTTTTTTATGTAGGTATGTTCACAGATATCTCGGTCAATTGTGGACCGAGTTTTGAAAATTTTTGTTTTGTTGATGGAACCGAATGGCGGAAGGTAAATTTAAGTTTTGCTGAGGAGTACTACAACTAAAAATGTCAAATAAAAAACCTTTTACAAAAAAAAATCTGTACTATCTGTAGGCCATATTAATATTTGTTTCGTTGGGGGTCGAACTAATCGAAAAAATTTTAAGTAATAATGGTTATAGAAATATTCGTTTACCTAATAGTATTACAGACACATTAACTAAAATCGTAATAAGTTCTGTGAATGGTCCATTATCTACTGGTTCATAGAGCTTCCTCTGCAATATTATTCATTACAATTCAATTTACTCCAATTCAATTTATTCAGGAACAATTTACATTGTGTTTGAAATCACATGAATTTAAAAGCGGCCAATATGAGATAAATTTTACAATATAATACAACCGCTCATTACAGTGTACATTTTTATAAAACTAATCTAGCAAACATCTCTGAAAATCTGCTATTTTACGTGAACTTTGGCCTTCCATAATGTTCTCATATATTAAAAATATAAAAAAGTATATCTATAGAAGCCTTGCACATTTAATCGAGATTCTGAATGGCCACAATTTTTGTCAAAAACGTTTAAGGGTTTTAAACCAATTCTTTTTTCGCGTTGCCTCTTCATCAAACATCGCGTCGATTGCTTTAGATGGAGCAACTAGCTTTTAAACCATGTTCGACGTTCACGAAAGGCGATTGGGTAATGCCCCTCTTAACATTAATTAAAATGAATAAATACAATTAATTATAATTATGTTCAAATTGTAAATTTCTGCTTGCACTACAAGCAAGAAGGAAATAGAATCCACGGCCTCTCAGTTCTGCCTTTGCCGGCTATCTGACTGCAAAAGTTTACCCACTAAACCAGTCTCTTCTTCGACTTGCTCTAATGTGGGAAGATCTCACCAAATCAGTTGCTCATATGAGAAGAAACACATCCAAGGTGCCAGTAATTATAAGTTGGCGTACAAACTAACTTGTTATTTGTTCTACTCGCAAACAACAATAAACAACGTTGTAATGTTGTGTGTTTCCGGTGGAAAATGTCTATCTAACTAGCCGGTAAATATCTGTGGGACACACGGGCGCAGACGCTGGCCAACAGTTTGCGTTTCAAGAAAAGATTAATTACTTAAACATATTTTATAATATTTTTAAATATTTCTTTAAAAAAAAACACATTAAAAAAAACATTTATAAATATAAAAAATAGTGTCCCACCAGTATCGGGAACAGGGTCCAAGCTACCGACGGTCAGGGCTCCAGAGAAAGGAACCTCCTAACAATAAGAGCCGTGTCCAGGAGTACCGCTTTCTGAATCAAGCCCTTGATCCAGCCGCCTAACGAGAGCCTCCTAAGGTGTTGGTCGAGGCTCTTGGCTATTAAGCCATTACCCGACACGACTATCGGTACAATGATCGCCGAATCCACTTCCCACATGTCGACAACCTCGCGAGCCAAGTCAATATACAGATAAGATAATTTATTATTAGCATAAAAAAGTTGTACATGTACAACTAGAGTGAGGCTCTGACTCCTGTGATAGGTGAAAACACCTGTGTTACAGGAATCAGTGTCTTCTCCCAAATATTTAGTGTATAAATACTAAAATTTCTTAAAAAATTGATCCAAATACATTATTTTACAATAAACATTTAAATACATTTTCCAATAAACATTTGAATATTCTTAATATTTTACTACATCGAATTTAAGAAATCAAAATTACATTATTGTATTTAATTAAAATATTAGCGTAATTAAAATTATTAAAACTATAAAATTCAAAATTAAAACGATACCATAATGAAACGATTTATTTCAATATTTCATACATGGATTTCTAGTTCGATATAAAACTTAATAGATATATATACAAATTAAAAATTAATAATATGTACAAACGGGTAGAAAAAGAACTTATTGGGCATCAAAAAATTCATCCATATCGATATCAATGGGAAAAGTGCCCAGAACGCTGGCAGCATTGCCACGTTGGATGGCAATGCTGATTCGTTGACCGAAGAAAAGCCCAGCCCTCTGGTCACGCGAAGAGTCGACTAGCTGTTTACTGATGTCACGAACAACTCGATGAGCGCTCGGACCCCATGGCCCTAGTGTTTCAACCCCAAACGGCTCAAACATGTAACTACCGATAAGGTTATTATATTTACGCCGTTTGAGATTTTCTGCACCTGCAGCAGCCGCCCCAGCACAGCCTGCCGTACTCAGAAGATGGGATGGCGCAAGGGTGTCGACACAAGTTGCATCCCACACCAAAGGCCTACCTAACTTCCAGGGCATTATGGTCATCCCGTCTGGCCTCTTTCCATCGTCACGTGCCAAGCCTATAGGTTCTAAAACAGCTGGCACCCCGGCGATGACGAGAGCTCGGCGGATGATGTCATTAATGCTGGCATGCCGTGCTATCCGACCAGCGCTTCTACTGCAGGACAGGCCATGGTGTCCTAGGCGGTCGACTGCTTCACCGCATTGACATCGATGTGGAGCTCCACTAGGAGCACCCAAACGCAAGCATGTAGCGATCCGGAAGGTGGTGTCACTCAGCATGGTACCTATGTTGGGTGACGGTAGAGCCTGTAGCCAGAGACCCGACTCCCATTCCCCCACAGCCAGTAGGCGGGCACGCTCAGCAGTATTGGTGGACGTATTAATGAGATTATTCCGTACCAACCTGCAGAGCGGCTCATCCCACTGTCTCTGGGAAGATGGATTTTCGGGCAACGCCTTGTCCGGGCAAGCCACTTTCCAGACATTCACGGCATCGGTCGAGCACGGCACCTCCCAGTCAACCAGTGATGGAGTTAAGATTCTTTCGATTAACTGTTGAGTGCTGTGGACCGAAGACAGGAACGCCGGTAGACTGACACTAGAAATTTTGCGGATGCCGAGCCCACCAAAGCGAATGGGTAGTGTGGCTCGGTCATCCAAAGCCACATTTAAGATGGACGTTAGAGTGTATCGAATAGTTTCATCAATTTTGTCTAAGAGATGTGGTTGTTTCCATAAAGGGGAAGAGCGGAGAAAATACATAAAGTTTGGTGCAAAACAGCAATATCTAATGAGGGTGAAAGCGGAATGTAAGTTAATTTTTGATAGTCTGTCCGAAATATCGTTGAATGATTTTATTTTATCGTCAATGAATAAGGAAAAACTGTCTTCAAAAATTGGAGAACCTAGGAGGTGCAGTGAACATTTTTCTAAAATTTTGATATCTGGGGCTATTGCATTAAATTTCTGTAGAGTTGATTGTCTGTCAGTATTGTCAGAAACAAAAATTTCACATTTCGAATAGTTTAGTTCGAGGCCGATGGATCGAAATTGCTCCGTCAGAAATTTGAAGTCTTTTAGAACTGTATCAACATCACCTCCCAGTGTTCCATCATCTAAATACCATAGGTTAAATTTGGAATTTAGTTGTTGTATTATTGGATGGATAGCTAAGCTGAAAATGACTGGCCCGAGAGGATCACCTTGTTGGCATCCAACGGCAGATTCCAAAACCTTATCTTTGTATAATAATTTGGATGGGTGCCTATAGCATTGCCATAAAAAACCGAAAATTTCTGGAAGTTCTTTTTTTGCTTCAGCCAGCAAAGTGTCCCTGTTAACAGAATTAAAGGCGTTTTTAACGTCAACCTTGAGAATGACCTCACCCTTATCAGAATTCAGGAAGGTGGTAAGGGCATGTACGGCAGCCTCACAGCCCCCTCTCGAGCCAAAGCCAAGCTGTAGGGGCTGGAATTTGTTGGTCAGTGACTGACCGTATATCTTGCAACAAATTTTGGCTGCCATACGCCTGTAGGTGCACCCGACGGCGATGGGACGAATGCCACCGTCTCTCTTGCGCAGGGCACATAGATTGGCCTCGTACAAGACATCGACGACGGCATCGTTCACGCCACCGGAGAGCATAAATTTTACAAGAGCCAGAAGTTCCTTCAAAAGCGACTCACCAGCTTCCCCGGCGCCTGAGCTTAAAAGGTCCTTTAAGTGTTGAGGAGTCAGGCCGTCGAGGCCGCCGGCGGAACCGCTTCTGAAGGAGCTCACGGCTGCGAGTAACTGGGGCGCTGAAATGTAGAGAAAAGGTGAATCCGGATTAGGGGTGTCAGGAGCGTCAGGAAAGGTGAGGTCATCCGCAGGCGCTGGGTGTTTACTCTCCAGGGCTGAAATTGTATCTGGAGAGTAAGGCGCCACCACATCACTGCTAAATAGTAGCCTAGCCGCTCCCCTGATATCACCCTCGCTTATTTTGGATTCCACATGTGAGCACAAATCTTTCTGGGAAATGTTGTTGAAAGCGGGTAAATTTAGGTCTAAAATGTGATCCGAATTATTGCAATTATCTTTAATTCGTAGTGATATACCGCGGGGTGAGGTGGGGGTAGTAAGAAGACTAAAAGTGTACCGGGCAGCAGGAGCTGCTAAGGCGTGCCTTGTCGTACCGCGATACGTCGTGGCATGGCGTGGCAAGGCGCTGGAATGCCGCGGTATCAAAGCGGCTAGTGTGCGCTTACTGACAGAAAAATGCCTTGCCATGCCGTCCCGGTCGGGTTCTCTATTTAAAATCGAATGTCGTTAGCTCAAATAATTTTTGCATTGCATTGCATCAACCTTTTAATGTTCCCACTGCTGGGACTCAGGCCTCCTCTCTAGAAGAGGGAATGGGCCGAAATCCACCACGCGGGCCCGGTGTAGATTGGTGGATGTCACATGTCTTCGAATTTTTGGTTCTAGGCCATGCCGGTTTCCTCACGATGTTTTCCTTCACCGTTTTTGAGAGCAGTGGTGATGAAATAAATTACACAAAGTAATACGCCTGGCTAGGTTTGAATGTGCGACCTACAACTCGTAAGTCGGGACCGTTACCACTTGGCCACCACTGCTCTCGAATAACAGTCGCTCAAAAACCTGAAATTGACAGTACTTGAAATCGATAAATTATGAGGTGACAGTTCACTATGTCGATGCATCAAAATCTTAAAAACTGTAAGGTCGAATCATCAGCAGCGCGAAAGCCTCATTAGAGTATTGTGATCCAGATTTTTCCATCATCACCATTCTACCATCAGGATTTTGAACGTAAAGGGCACCTGAAGGAACACAGGTGGATTTTTTTTTTCTGTAAAAGTCGGGAAAGAATCCAGACTTTAACAGTTCACCCAGTTGCCCTATCTGTCTGTCCGTATGTCCCCCCGGTGCTACGGAACGTTCTCGTTCATTTCATTACTGATCGTGAGCAGATATCGTTACTGCGTGCTCAACTCACCGGTGCAGTATACGCTAGATGTTCAGATACGAAAATTGAAATAATTGGTGTGAAAGTAATATATTTCAATTACAAGTTTAGCGACTTTAGTTTGTAAAGTTGGAATTTTCTTATAACTTATTTTTTGTTTTGTTTTTTAAAGTATGCGGTTCTGTCCTCCTAGTGCAACTTAAGTAGATGCTTTCCTTTTCCTTGTTGCATTAAGTCCGCTATGTACCACTATTGTACATGAAGATTAAATAAATAAATAAATATATGTTTTTAATAATTTCAATAGATTTTGCTATAAGCAGGTGTGTTGTGAGATATTGTCGCTTTGAGTGTGTCTTTCAGTAAAGGCCTCTTCAGTGAACTATGTGAATGTATACAGTAAAACATGTCTTTCCTCTTTAGCCTTTTTTTGTAGCTTCGCGTTGTCAGCCGTAGTACAGCTAATGCATTGGGATGTCTTTCAAGTCTTCCGAGATATATTTCTTTAGTTCTGTGAATTTCTTCCTTCACAGTGCTCATCATGAGATGGTGGTGAATTTTTTGGTGGTGACATTGCCAAGGTTTCTAAGGATCATGTTCTGCATTGTAATGCATCTGCATTGTATTACTAAGATGTTGGAGTCGCTAGCACTGCCCCAGAGCTGTAAGCCATACATCCAGACTAGGTTTTAGTATACTCTTGTAAATGAGCAATTTGTTATTAAGTTCCTGATTGCTGAGGCCTGGCTGCGCATTTTGTCTCTATAACTTGAGTAGATACTTTCTTTAACACTATCAATTTTAATATAGACTTTTAAATACTTAAATATTCAAACTTTCTCCAATATTGATATTTAAATAATTGATGGTCTCTTTTTCTGACAGTATATTTGCAGGGTCACATAATTCTGGTGAATTATAAAATTGTTTTGAACAGTCCTTGACTATAACCACTTTTATCCATCTGAAAATAAAAGGATTATCAGCCTTTTAATGTTCTCACTGTTAGGACTCAGGGCTCCCCTCTAGGAGAGAGAATGGGCCGTAATCCACCACGCGGGCCCCGTGCGGATTGGTGAATGTCACATGTCTTCGAATTTTTGATTCTAGGACATGCCGGTTTCATATTTTCCTTCACAGTTTTGAGAGCAGTGGTAACAAAATAAATTACAGAAAGCAATACGCCTGGCTAGGTTGGACCCGTAACCTACATAACTCGTAAGTCGGGGCCGTTACCACTAGGCCACCACTGCTCTTTTCTAAAAACAAAAGATCATATTTTAATAAACGACTACTGCAGTGTTACCACGAGCTCTTCACGCGATTCATTTCACGACCTAAACTGAAGCACAGTTTTATTCCTCTCTCGTTCGCAAAACTGTCTTCTGGGCCCAAATACTTTAGTGAATTTACTATCGATTCGAATATAAGAAGAATTTACATTAAAACTTTTTTTTTTTAATCTAAAACTCTTAAATATACTTCGTACAAAACCCACTCGGCTCTGAAACATAAATAAATAATTACATGATTATGTTGAATGAACCTTAATCACCTGCTAATCACAGCTCTTGGAGTACCAAGCGGGCTAATAACGTAATGACGTGGGAGCGAGAGCGCGCTATATGACAAACAGAGATAGATGTATGTGCCGCTTGGTCGCCTCGAATTAGAGGAGATGCGTGCACGCAAATTTTAGAAAGCATCTTGGTTTGGGTTTTAATGTTTGGATAGATTTTGATGGGATTTTGAAGATGGTCGGTGGCAGTACTTACTAAGTTTACTTGGAAAGGTATTGCTGAGACTGTTTAGAGACATTTATTGTTTACTAGCTTTTGCCCGTGGCTTCGCTTCCGTGAATTGACTACTCTATTCTACTCAACTCTACCCAACTTTACTCTATTCTACTCCACTCTACCCTACTCCCTACCAAGTAAGTTGTGGCCATTACTTCTGGGCCACCACAACTCACAGTCGTCGTTATATCGCTGAGAAAATGTCACATTGTCTAGCATTTAAACCTTGGAGTTCAGAACTTCCTCCAGCTTTATGTCTCATAAATTATGGAGGTGTTCCCTTACTGAGTTCAAAGTAGTCCTTAATCTTGTAAGTAAGACTTTATTTTTACAGCTGAGGAGTGGAATTCCCTGCCGAAGTCTGTTTCGAGAAAGATTCAAAGATTCAAAGCATTTTATTTCAAATAAACCATTTAGAAGCACTTTTGAAAGGTCATGAAGTCGGCCAGTCGGAACAAATGATGCTAATTACACATTGCAAAGCGTAGATCTCAATGGAGAAGAATATGCAAGAAACTCCATGGACACTCTTTTCAATCATGTTTTGTATGTTTTACAAATATCTCGGTTACACGTTTCTTGTCGCTACTATTATGTGAAAGCAATGTAAAAATAAACCACTTTTTCATTGTAGATAAGCTATGAGATGTCCAGTCTCAACTGACAGCGCCCGTTCACGGACATGACGCGTATATCAGCACCACTCAGCTCAACCATTTTGAACGTAACCGAACAATCCAACACACGCACCACCATCAGTGAGACATTTGAGTGAGCATGACAAACTCTCAACTGCCATGCTCATTTATGTCAAACAAGTAAAATAGTAAACTGTATAAAACCATAAATTGCTCCATTGTACTCACATTTCTAAACTTTAAAAAAAAAATGCTATATTATAGAATACTATTATAATATAATAATAACAATGTCAAAATCAGAAAAAAATAGTTATTTCGAAACTAATCACTTTGTATGCCTTAATGGAGCTGGACCAGCATTGAGCCAAGCATTAATTTTTATCTTGAATATAATCCTCCAACTTATAATAAGCTTGCCTGCATAGTGTGTGTTTAACATAAAATTCGTTTCATTGAGTTCCAATATGTGGGGAAGAAGAAGAACATCAGGTTTCATTTTTGTTTTTTTTTTGTCGTTGGAAAAATCATTCACTGACATCTCCGCGTCCTTGGGCGGGGCGGGAGATAGTGTCAGACTTTTACTGACTAAAAACCCACTGTTTCTTCGGTGCCTTTCATAGCGGGGCCGAACCTTTCTTTTAGAAAATTATCCGTGGCCCCAGTAGGCTTCGATCCTGCTTGGCCCCTACGGTTTGCTGACAACTCCTTGAGGCGCGCATCGAACGATTGGTGCCGTCAAAGACTTGAGCACAGTCCGGACGGCTACCGGACAGTTAGGCGGTGACCCATTAATATAATAATAATACGAGTAATATTCCACAACTATCACACAACGCCGTCTAGTCCCAAGCTAAGCAGAGCTTGTGTTATGGGTACTAGACAACTGATAAACATACTTATATATTTCTAAATTCATACATATTATTGATAAATTACACCCAGACACCGAAAAAACCCGAAAAAAAAAAAAAAAACCCAGACACAGAACAAATTATCGTGATCATCACACCAACATTTGTCCTGGGTGGGAATCGAACCCACGACCTCCGGCATGGCAGTCAGGACCACTAACCACTAGACCAACAGGCCAGTCATTGCTTGCGAGATAGTAGTCAAACGCGGATTTATCAATAATAAAAAAACCGGTAAAGTGTGAGTTGGACTCGGCAACCAAGGGTTACATATGAAAATAGTTTTTACATAAGTAATAGATTTTACCTTTATGCGAAATTTCAGGATTCTAGATCGACGGGAATTACTCTACAGGTTTTGACAAAGTGGTCTTACAATGGTTTTTTATAGTAGGTGTAGCATACACGATCATAACAAACATACAAACAGACACACGCACAACTATACAACCACACACACACAATGTCAAACATCTGTCGTCTCGTTCCTACACTCCACGCAGCGTGCGGGGTGGGGAGAGTCAGTCTGCGTCCCACCGCCGCAGAGTGAAGACGTGTTCTAGTGAGGATAGCGAGCCGATATATAAACTTAGCAAATGGTTCATTACATCATCATACATAGTTATTTCATTGTAGATTAGTGTCTACTACAGTAGGTAAAATCATCCAATAAAAAATCCCGCCCTTGGGCAGAGCGTGAGATAGTGTCAGACTCTTACTGACTAAAAACGTACCCCGTTCCTTCTTCTGCCTATCATACCGGGGCCGAGCCTTTCTTTCAGAAGCCGACCCTTGACCCCAGTAGGCTTGACCCTGCCTGCTTGCAGCTAGCAGGCTGGGCCTCAACGGTTTGCTGAAAGCTTGAGTCGCGTGGGAACAGTACGCGCCGTCGACGACTTGGGCTCGATCCGGTCGGCTACCGGACGGTTGGACAGCAAGCTACCCATTGCTCGCCGTCCGCAAGCCCGCGCCTTCAGTGGCCGGAAATCGAGATCGGAATTCCGGCGGCGGCGTCTTATAATGGTTCCGTATTTGCCGACTGAGGAACCCTAAAAATAGAAGTATCTTTTGATTTCCTCACAGTTGAAAACAGCTGTTGGCTTATATTGATATTACTTTAAATAGTTATAATTATATGTCTCCTCCATTCTCTTATCTGCGAATAATAAAAGTAACACCTTTTAACGTTATTTTTAAGAAGCTGTACAAATTAGTATTCAATAAGAAGCACAGCTATAAACATTTTATTACTATGACGCCATCAAAAATATTTCCGCTTAACACCTTATACAACAGCTGACCCGGAAACTGCAAACAATAATCCTCTTTGTATCTAAGCTATTAATGATTAGAATGGGGTGAATGTTCTTGTGAATGATGTCATTATTTGTGGTGCACTGTACTAAATGATATCATTACTTATTTTGCGAATTTGGCTTAAGAAGCAATTTTGGCATTGATTATGTCATTGTATTTAATTTAGGTTACTGTAACATTTATTTAAAAAATATTCTTTTGGATTTTTTATTAAGTATTTTAGATGCATTACATTCACATCTGAATGTACCTGCTGCATCTGCATTAAAAAATATTTATAAAACTTTATTTTTAGTATGTATGAAACCTAAAACACGTGTGTGTGTGTGTGTATTTTTATGTAAAGAATCTGTGTACAAATTTTCAAAACTGTATCATGAGAAATCACAAAGTTATGAGCTTATTATGTTACCTGTTTGTCTGCAAAAATACACGATTACTATGTCAACCGGGCGACTGAAGCGTTGATTTGCTTATGCTTTGCTTGCATTATCTGATCAGCATATCAAAAACTCATAAATTAAAAAAGTCAAAAATTATAACCATAGAAGCCTTGCAATCAAGATTCTGAATGACGAAATTTTTTTTCCAAAATCTTTTACAGTTTAAAAAAAAAACACGTATTTCCTATAAGAATGTGAATGAGGGTATTACCGAGTGCTAGCAGAGCGTTGAAGAGTCTGTTTTCGCGTTGCCTTTTTATCAAACATTGCATTGGATTCTTAGATTAAATCAAAACAGCGGAAGATAGGTGACTTGCCTGTAGCGCGTGGACCACTGAAATTGTGCCAATATGGCACGATTTCACATCGGTCGTGACGATCACATGCATTTGGCGACTAACGCTATTTTGCTCGCACGACAACGCCGGCTCTTATCTCTGTCCTTGTCGACTGTAGTGACACTGATCATAGATATGTGTTTTGAGTCCAAGTTTTCTGATTGTGATGTTAGCGCGTAACGTATCTTTCCTTATGATATATCAATGGTTGGATTGCGTTGGATGAACCAACAAGCTTTTAAACCATGTTAAAGTTGACGATAGACTTGTGGGTAAGAACCCTCTTAAGAACTCTTGGTAGCAGAGGCTCTACCGTAACGCCGACTAACGTCATGACATAATGGATAAGTGGAAAAGTCGTGATTGCATCAGTTTAGCTAATTGAGTAATGCACACTTTCCATTGCTTGACACGGACCTGGCGGGGGGCCAAAGGCCGAGATGATGGAAACAACAAACAGGATTGAACGGACGAGATATTATAATTAATCGGGTATTAAGCAAATAAATAAATACTTATGTTGAAAGCGCAAGGGAAGTCCGCGAAATTAAACTTTCGCGAAAAGGTCAGTGTTAGGTTTTATGTTCATTAACATGATTTTCGAAATTTGAGATATTGTTTTCACGTTCCGGAGGGATTCATATACCCAAGCTTCAAGCTTCAAGTGTTGGAGTGGAATCCGCAAGGGAAAAGAAAGCGTGGTCTTTCCCGTCAAGGAGTTGGCAGAAGCGACGAGCAAGGAATAACGTGGAGGAGATGAAGTGCGAAGTATAAGACTATCCGCGATGGCGTATTACTGTGAACGCCCTTCGCCCCATTTTGAGGACTCTTCTTCTTGGTCCTTTCACACTTGGCAGAGTGACTGTGGTTATCATGGAGGTAGCTCTCCGGAAGCCATCAGAGTACGCAGCACGACTCCCCGACACGTTTACCTGCTGGCAGTTATTCGGGCGCAGTCATTCAATGGACCGCCAACCGCCGATTTGCCTTGGGCAGTCCACCGAATCGGTGATCTAGGGCCGCGTGGCAGGCTTTGTTCCGTCCACTTTCCTTTGTCTAACAAGACGTTCGATGGAGTCACGTCCACGTCGACAAATACGGCCAAAGAATGTAAAAATACGACTACGCACCAACGTAGACGTATTCCTTGACGCCCAGTTCCTCGTGAATGGAAGCGTTTGTGCGAAACTCTGTCAAAGATTTTTTTTTCAATTTTGGGACATTGAACATTAAATTTGGTGAATAAAAATAGGTACCGTAAAGAAACCGGCAAGTCATAGAAAAAATTCGATGACCAGCCCCCCTAGCCAAGTTACAATCGTTTCGTTTTGCGTTAACGCTTGTAGTTGGCCCCACCCCCAACTCCTTTGTTCGAACAAACGAATTGGGGGTGTGGCCAACTTCAAGCGTTAACGCAAAACGAAACGATTGTAACTTGGCTAGGGGAGCAGTAACATTACATTAATCCGCACTGTGGGCCCCACGTGGTGGACTATGGCCTATGGTCCATTCTCTCTCCTAGAGAAGAGGCCTGAATCCCAGCAGTGGGAACATTATAAGGCTGATTGTGCTTACGCTTATGTAGGGTACTTTCTTTAAGATATTCGTCCTTTTTTCCATTATTATTTTCCTAGTTTTGACTGGCCTGTTGGTTAGGGCCTTTACTGCTATGACGGAGGTCGTGAGTTCAATTATCACTCAAGACAAATTTTTATGTGATGAGCTCGATCATATTTGGTCCTGTGTCTTTAATATATATATATTGAGAAATATATAAATATGTTATCAGTTGTCTAGTACTGATAGCACAAGCTCTGCTTAGTTTGGGACTAGACGGCTATTTGTGATAGTTGTTGAATATTATAATTATACTAACTTCAGCCAGCGATTTCAGCGATTTTTTTTTTTCGATTTCGCCTGCGTGAAAGTCGGTTTCTCCATATAAATTTCCAATCCCAGTTTTACCCTCTTCGAGATTTTTATGGTAGGTAAAATCATCCAATGACAAATCCCACCCTTGGGCGGAGCGCAAAATAGTATCAGACTCTTACTGGCTAAAAACTTACCCTGTTCCTTCCCTGCCTTGGTTCCAAGCCCTAGTAACTCCCTTAGGGATTTTTTTTTTATGGTAGGTAAAATCATCCAATGACAAATCCTGCCCTTGGGCGGAGCGGGAAGTAGTGTGAGACTCTTACTGACTAAAAACCTACCCCGTTCCTTCGTTGCCTATAGTGCCGGAGCTGAGCCAACTCCCTTAGGGATGGAGATTCGTAAAATCCGTTCTTAACTGATGTCTACACCCTGTAAGGAACTTACCTGCCAAATTTTAAGTTTGTAGGTGTTTCTGAGATTTCGTGATTAATCACTGATCGGTATTTTTTTTACTTTTTATGTAGATATAGGTAGACATTTTACTTCAACCTCTGCTCACCCCATACTATCAAGCTTGAAGCTGTCCTCAGTTGCATCACAATCAGAGCACGTACGATGACTTAACGACCATACATTAGGAGACAAGCACGCGTTGAGAGAATGCCTAATTGTTGAGGGTTGTGGGGTAGGGCTACTTATCAGAACTTCATTCAGTCCTGTTCAATGCAAATATTTGTTCTATTTGCCCACATGGCCACTTATAAAATGTCAGAATCGTTCTTCAGGTCGTTTCTTATGGAGATGAACCGGCAGAATCCGGCAGCAGCTGGTAAGAAAAAGCGAATCAATTACTTTTTAATTCAAAATATTTTACTGCGATCTCACCTGATGGTAAGCAGTGATGCAAACGTTGATGGTGTATTTCTTGCAAATAAATATTTGATTGATTGATTGAGGCGCATTAGTTTATTAAGAGTCTCACAAGCACTCTAGCCTTGAAGACACCCAAATTATAATCGGACTGGAAGACCGCAGCAGGCAAATTGTCCCAGTCCTTCGATGTACGCGGTATAAACCACGAGGCATAACGCTTGGTCCGGACCGTAGAGGTTTCAATAAAGTAAGGAATACTCGCCGCAAGTCGCCGGGGTTGAATAAAATAACGATTTTATTGCCGATCGCCGCCGCCAATCGCCCTCATGAGGACACGGCGATGCTCTGCCTAGGCGGGGCACACCTCTACCGTGTGCTCCACCGTGTCCTCCGGGCGTTCCACACAGTGATGATACCTAACTTGCCATGTTCGGTGACAACCTGCGTCATGCGGGAGGTGAGGGCGCCGTGAGGTCTTTCCGGTCTTTCAAAGAGAGAAATACAACTAGGTTTCTAATCTTAATTACTCAAGTCCCAAACAAACGCCGGCGTTCGCACACCTATTATCTTTTTATTGTGTCTCTAATTACGGTATTCAAATGATACCCAGATCTTTTTTCTTTCGCCGGTTACCTCAGACACCTTAGGGGCCAAAATGTCCTCCAACAACATACTGTCCCAAGTCACGTAAATGCGTTGTAAAATGTTGGAGAATAAGTTGCGGGACACTGGGCAACGTTGCAGCGCAATGTCACAGATTGAGCGTTGCAGGTCTATATTTTAGTCCTTAGTGGTAATGTATCACTTATTTATATGTTACCAACCAAACCCGATTTTAGGATGAACTAGTAGAACATAGGCCAAACCAGCACCACGCAGAGTAACTCCTTACACGCGTGGAGCCTTGCTAAGGCTAAGAAGGGAGCGGAGTGGAGCTTCCGCCTTAGGCCGTGTTTACGGAGACGCGGCGCGTTGGGCGTTTCGTCGTACATTGCAGCAGCGGGCCGCGTCATCGCTCGCGCAAACACCTAAGGCAATGTACGACGGACCGCCCGACGCGCCGCGTCTTTGTAATCGAGCACTTAGTCTTCTAATCTAACCTGTCCGTGTCGAGGTGCCTTAAAATTCTGATTTCGCTTCACTCGCTTGTGGACTATGATTACGGGTTTGGCCAAGGCGAAACTAGTTCATCCTAAAAACGGATTTGACCGGTAACATATAAGCCGAAATCTTTTTTTATAAGATTGGACATATAAAGTGATAACCCTAGCCGGAGACAGAGTCAATGAGTGACAAATGAATGTTTGTTCAATAATGTAGTTCGGCCGCGTATCTGATGCAACTGTGCTAGTAGCTAACTATAGCTAACTATGACTAACTGTAGCCAACGATGGCTAACTATGGTCAATAGTATATGAATTGCTAATCCATATTACTATAATGCTGAAGTAGGTTTGTGTGTCTGTGTGTTTGTTACGTTTTCACACCTAAACTATTGAGCCAATTTAGACGCATTTTTTTATAGTGCTAGATTTTTAAATGCTTCTGAATTGGCTGGTTCTGTTTTTCCTCAAAAGGAAAAAAATGCCTATATGGATCACTTTGTGGTCCGTCCGTCTGTCTGTCTGTCAAGACACTTTATCTCGGTAACGCGTGGAGATATCGAGTTGAAATTAAATCCTTAAACTCAGGGCTGCAATCTCTTGAAGCTGTAAAAAAAAAAGATACGGCCGTTTCTGTAAAAAAAAATATTTCGACTCTCAAGGGAACCAAAATTCATAGGGTGTTTCCCTACGTTTTACTTAGAGCCCTGAAATATGGTATTAAGCAAGGTCTTATAGCGCAATTAGTACTTATAGGAAAAAATCTGAAAACTGTAAATTTGAAGTGAATCTTCGAAACTAGATTTAGGAATTGAGCTGTTTTCATTGGTAAGTTTGTAATCAACCCTCAGTGCGCGAGTCCGACTCGCAACGGTCTATTGTTTTTTTTTTTTTTAATTATCGTCATCACGCCATAGCACACCTGTATCGTGGGTGTGTTCAAAATACGTAAACTCACAGGACACCCAGATCCATTTGTTCCTTGCGTGTTCCAAACCCGCGAAACGTAGCGCTGCTAATCACTCAATCACTGCGCCAACAATAGCGTTTCTTTGAATCAAGGAAGCACATGTATTTTTTTCTAGGTGGGAAAATCATCCAATGACATCTCCGCGCCCTTGGGCGGGGCGGAAGATAGTGTCAGACTAACTGACTAAAAACCCACTCCTGTTTCTTCGTTACCTTTCATACCGGGGCCGAATTATTCTTTTAGCAACCGAACCTGGCCCCAGTAGGCTTCGACTCTGCTGGGCTCCTACGGTTTGCCGACAAATCTTTGAGGCGCGCGTAGAAAAATTCGCTCCGTCGACGACTTGGGCTCGGTGCAGACGGTTACCGGATAGTCGGATGGCGAGAAGCCCTGCTGGCAATTCAGGATCAGAATTCGTGGCTCGAGCGTGAAGGCCATTCCCTCAAGCGTGTGGCCTTCTCCTTTGCTAGAATTACTGCTTCGCAGAAGGAGGCGACCGCCTACCACTCCTCCTCGCTAGGGAAGCACATAAGGCAGTTTTCACATTGTACGTTCCCTTAGATTAATATCCGACTATCCCGCAAGCAAAGTCACAGGCAGAAGCTAGCAGAATATAATAAGAATTGCTGGCGCTATTCCTATTATTAGCAATAGGATATATGAGTACTAAAACTGGGTACCTAATTGCTATCGGCACTATAGCTGGATTCTTAATTAGTTAATTACTATTGAACGGTATTGATAGATTCGATTGTGTAATATTAATAAGTTCTAGGAATGGTCGGGCATTGTTTGTATGTAGTGAGTATATACACCGCTTTTGATCGTTTTAATCCCGTGGAGGGTCGATCTGGTACATGAAATACTTTCGATTTGTAAAGATAAAGTTAAAAAATAAAGTAATTTTTTCTAAAACTCTAATTAATATACATCCAAAGCAATATTTCAGCTCAAAGACGTCCACTGTTGGACATAGGTATCCCCCAAATGTCGCCACAATGAACGTCCGGTGCGTCTCGCATCCATCGGATTCCCACAGGTCATCACGCCACGACCCACTAGGTCATCGGTCCACCTTGTAGGAGGTCTTCCAACGCTGCGTCTTCCGTTACGAGGCCTCCACTCCAGAACCTTTCGGCCCCAACGGCCGATCTTGCGGACGGCGTGCAATGGGTAGCACGCTGTCCGATCGTCCGGTAACCGACCGGACCGAGCCCAAGTCGTCGACGGCGCGTTCTGTTCCCGTGCGCCTCAAGGAACTGTCAGCACACCGAAGAGGCCCAGCCTGCTAACTGCAGGCAGGCAGGGTCGAAGCCTACTGGGGTCATGGGTTAACTTCCGAAAGGAATACCCGGCCCCGGCACGATAGGCAACGAAGGAACGAAGTAGGTTTTTAGTCAGTAAGAGTCTGACATTACTACCCGCTCCGCCCAAGGGCAAGATTTGTCATTGGTTGATTTTACCTACCATAAAAAAAAAACTGTTCTGCGAGTGTGCCCTGCCCATTGCCACTTCACTTTGGTTATTCTTCTTTGCCATGTCGGCAACCTTGGTTCTCCTGTGGCATATAATATACTCATGTACGAAATTAATTTCTTTAAGTAAACAAAAGCTGAGCGAGTTCAATGACCTGTAGGTAGTTGTCGGTCGTTGCGTATTATCTACCTACAGGCCATTGCAATCGATTTTAGTTCTAAGACATGCTGGTTTCCTCACGATGTTTTCCTTCACCGTTTTGAGAGCAGCGGTCATCATCAGCCTTTAAATGTTCCCACTGCTGGGACACAGGCCTCCTCTCTAAGAGAGGGAATGGGCCGTAATCCACCACGCAGCTTCGAATTTATGGTTTTAGGACATGCTGGTTTCCTCACGATGTTTTCCTTCACCGTTTTGAGAGCAGTGGTGATGAAATAAATTATACAAAGTAATGCACCTGGCTGGGTTACCCGCGACCTACAACTTGTAAGTCGGCGCCGTTACCACTCGGCCACCACTGCTCAACGCAGATCTCTGCAGCTCTCTGCTATGAGATAAATCAGGCATTATTATGTGTGAGAAACCAAAAATAAAACTGCAATCGTCAGCAAAGCTCAATTCCGCCATCGGACATCCCGGCGTACGGCGAATATCAACCCTTATGTTGTTGAAACTTCTACGGTACGGACTAAGCGTTTTGCTTCGTCGTTTATACCGCGTACATCGAGAGACTGGAACAGTTTGCCTGCTGCGGTCTTCCCGTCCGATTATAATTTAGGTGTCTTCAAGGCTAGAGTGAATAGGCTCTTAATAAACTAGTGCGCTTCACCATCAACGATTGCATCACTGCTTAACATCAGGTGGGATTGCAGTCAAGCACTAGTTTATATCAATTAAAAAAAAAAAAGCAATACCGTATTCTATTTTCGACAAAAGAATGTTTGAATAAGAACGTTATGGTTTTATGTAGTGTACGTGTTAGCCTTTGATCAAATGTAAAATATCAATACATATTGATCCCTTTGAAAGGATGCGCCTCTGTTGCACTTTGCCTAACAATGTTGCAATTCAGTACTTGGACAGTACCATCACGCCTGTACTTCCTTCGGTGTGGACAGAGATGTTATAATGATGGGTTCATTAGGTACGCGAGCTACATTGGTTATTGGGTATTATGGAATTGGCGCATGCGTTCTAAAAGGAGGCATTATTGAAGTAGGTATGGGATATAAATAGACAGACGCGTCTGTGATGTAATGCATTCCTGTTGGATTGGAGATTGTGAGCAAGGAATAGTTTTGCATGCAAGCCTGATTTGAAAGATCGATGTCAAAGTAAAAAATTCATTACTGACCCTATTTCTTTTTTAAATATTATTCTGTCACCTAGTTATATGTGCGAACTGTAGTCTCCTATAACTGAAGGAGCAAACGCTATACGACCTCTTGTCCCTTGTGATTTAGGTATTTTGTTACTGTGTATCTCTTATTAACCGACTTCGAAAAGGAGGAGGTTCTATGTTCAGCTTTAACAGATTTTGAAAAGAAGGAGGTTCTATGTTCGGCTGTATGTATTATTTTTATGTATGTTCACCGATATCTCGGTCATTTGTGGACCGATTTTATAAATTGTTGTTTTTATTGAAGGATTATAATTCCGAATTGGTCCCATAGAAATATTGTTTTGATCTGATGATGGACTTCGAATATATAGAACGGAACTCTTCATAGCAGAACTTTTAAAAAGTATACAAGTAAAAAAAATTGTCACGATGATTTGATGATGGAACCGAATGGCGGAAGGTATTTATTTTAGTTTTAACTACAAACAGAAAGTGTGAAATAAAAGACTTTTTACAACAAAAATACAATTTTGGAAGTCGGTGTTTCTATATTTTTTTGTTCTCTTCGTTATTAAACACCGACTTCAGAAATTAAAATTATTTTGCACTTATTTTTTTCTACATTGAAGTCGGTTGTTTTTTTTTTTTGTAAGTTTTTTTACGGAGATACAATTAATTTAATTAAAAACCGTAATAATTCTGAGGGAGTTTATTTAATATAGGTAGGTACACTTGTTTTTTCCAGCGGTTTCGCCCGCGTTTATGTGGGTGTTTCTATACAAAGTATTGACTCCCGCTTCCTCTTATTATGTGGTTAATTTTGAAATATCTTTTCATAGTGCTCACCTATAAGTCATAAAAGAAAACCTTGTGCAAAATTTTACGCTAATAGTCCCAGTACTTTTGGCTATACGTTATGTCATTCAGTCAAATTCTCCTTTTATATAGATAGATGAATCTCATTTTTGGCTGAATGAACGCGAGACTTATGAGTTACGTTCAACTAAACTATGGATTCTTTGTTTTGATTGACGCCTTGTTTAAAATAGAACATTGTTTTCTCAAACCAAACAAACCATTGTATTGTGCAACGGACCCAATAAACGAACACATATAAAAATAAAACAATTTAAAAAATAAAACTGTCAGCTGTCAAAACTCCCGCCAACCGTGCGTTTAGTTGCTGCATCACTTGCATTCTCCACGAAATTAATTCTAAGCGCATAACACGAATTAGTTATGTTTAAATGCGTCTTGTTGCTTCGCCACGCATAGTTATACGCACTTGACCACACCGTGTGTTCCTGTAGTTTTGAATTGAATGCAACGTTGTTTATTGAATGTATACGGGTTGAATATAATATTTTTTTAAAGTATGGAGTAGATTTAAGCTACTTTTTTTTTCGTTTTTGTGGAGTAGATATTGGATTTGTAGGTATTCATTTATTTATTGAATCATTATAGATTCAATCATGTTGGAATCACAGTGATTTGACCAGATTTTCTGGAATTGATGTTATTGTAAAACGAAGTTCAATTAGAAAATTACCAGCTGTAAAGTAATTTGAGTACTTTTGAGTTCCTGTTGGAATAAACAGTCTGATTTCAATGGTTACAAAGTACTTATCCAAGTAGATTTTATAATACTTAAAAGATATTATTGTCCATTAATTAACTATAATTATTTTTAATAGTCATTTTTTTTTCTAATATTCTAATTGTAATTGTTTACCAATAATAATAAATCATTGACCCTGCACATTTTGATTTTAACTGTTAGTGCAGGAAAAGTAAATCTATATTTCTATATTACTAATATTATGAGGAGGAAACATCTATATTTTTGTTTATAATTAATATACAGAAAACTTCTGAACAGATTTAAAAAAAAATTTCAAATGTTCAATCCTACTTCATCACTGGGTGAAATTTTAATTCACTTAATTTTTTTTAAATGGTCTAATTTGAATTTGGAACGTCAAAAAGACGTTCCAAATTCAAATTAGACTTGGATAAAGCTGTTACCAGAAGCCAGTAAGAAAATAAAGTTTCAACTGCACATAATTGAATAGCACTACTCCACGGTTTCCCTATTCCACAATCTTTACAAAAATAACGTGTGCATACACGGTATTTTCGCGATCAGTGCTTGTCTCTGCGAATATGATCGTTATAAGTGATCATCAATATGCGACGCAGGTGATTACAACATTATAACTCTAAACAAAACATTAAACATTGCTTGAACATCGTCTGGATTCTGAGGGGTCTGGTATAGGTGGTCTTCTATGTCTGTCAATTCCTTCGTAACTGCATATTTAAATGTCTAGGGTTTTGTTCTTGAAGTGGGAAATAATTCCGTTGTATATATCATTTATTTCTCAAAGATTAAATACATAATCACTTGACGAGAAACAATGTTTTTAACTTATACTAATAGAAAGTGCCGAATGCATACGCTTAAAATCTAATACTATTTAATAAGTGGGTACATTGCAAAAAATAACTCAAGCGCGCTGTCGTTGTACACATCAAGCTCGAAGTTATTATCAAGGACTGTTATATCTGTTGTAAAGAACCGTGCACACTATAAAGGACACTACAGCTTTATCCATTTCCTACAATGCCCACTATTTCTTTATACAATTTATATTTATCTTATCTATTTATTTAATTAATACCTATTTTATATTTATTATATACCTACCTATTACATAACTTTATTTTATTTATCCGACACAATTTATATCACCTAAAATTTTATTTATATATTATATTTTACATTTATTAAGATTTTATTTATATATAATTATTATTACATTTTATAGTTGTTTATTAATTTATGTTGGGGCTGTCAAAGATGTGTTTCTTTAATAATATTTTGAATTTTAGGTTGTTTTTAGTTTCTTTTATGTTTTTTGGTAGGGAATTGTAAAGTTGTACTCCTTCATATTTAATATTTTTCTTTCCATGGTTTGTCCTGGGATTTCGCAACAGTACCAGGTCATTTGCTCTACGTGACGATCGTGTTTGTACATCGCTGTTCCTTTTAAATGTCATCTCCGTGTGTATTTCTCCTGTAATGATCTTTCTTATCAGTATGCAAGTGTTATATTGATATATTTTTGTGATGTTCAGTAACTTAATGTCATTATAAATTTTATTTGTAGGTGTTAGGTAGTGATATTGAAATAGGGCTTTAATTACTTTATTTTGGGCTACTTGGAGATTTCGAAAGTTTAAATTAGTAGTATATCCCCAGACCTCTATTAAATATTCAATATGTGGTTTTAGTAGCGAATTGTACACAGCGTACTGGACTTTAAGGGGCATAATACATTTTAAATTCTTAGTTTATTGATGAATTTTCATTTTATTGATGATCTTAAACTGCACTATGAAATCTGCAATTTGTTGGTCCCAAACAATTACTTATCATCATCTTCCTGCCTTTGTCCTGTTTTATTCCTCCATTCTGTCCTGTCACCCGTCACGCTATCACTAACTCCTTTTTCTTTCATATCACTTCTCACACAATCGATCCATCTTTTCTTTGGCCTCCCTCTCCCTCTCTATCTATCCACCTGTAAACTAATAACTCTTTTAGTAACATGCGCTTCCTCCCTCCTCTTCACATGACCATACCAAGACAAAAAATTCCCTTTCAACTTTTCAATCAATGGCGCCACTTTAAAACTGACAAAAACAATTACTTTCGTGGTAGAAACATTGTTTACTGGCTGTTCCAATTTATTATTTCCTATCCTATTTATTTTTTCCAGTAGATACATGAACTCTAGATTTTCAGACATTAGCCGCTATTAACGCATTCCTGAACTCAGGTCTTGATATGTTTGCGGATGAATGGAAATATCAGAAATGATAATATCAGAATCAGATTCAGGATGGCGAGAAATATGTAGCCCGCCGTGCGACCGACCGGTAACCGTCCGGACTGAGCTCAAGTCGTCGACGGCGCGAATAGTACTACGCGCGCCTCAAGGAGTTGTCAGAAAACCGTAGGGGTCAGGGATCGTTTTCTGAAAGGAAGGTTGGGCCCCGGTATGAAAGGCAACGAAAGAACAGGAGTGGTTTACAGTCAGTAAAAGTCTGAAAGTATCTCCCGCCCCGCCCAAGGGCGCGGAGATGTATATTGGATGATTTTCCCACCGAAAAAAAAAAAGCCATGATCTGCATTGCTCTCAACATCATCTTCCTAGCTTATTTCCAACTAGCTGGAACTACTTTAACAGATGAATAATGTATTTGATAACGAGCGAACCCAGTTACTGGACAACACGGTAATCTTTGGATAGATTGATGGTCAGACTTTCTGCCATCTAACTAGGTAGTCAATAGATCAGATGATAAGAAGATAATTGATAAATGATTGAGAAGATCTACGAATGACTACGGGACCAAAGACTTTACGTGTTTTTCGAGGCACGGGGGTCTGTAACATCCTAGATAAACTAGAAAAGTGCATATGAATTTGAAAAATCCCATTGGTAAAAATTAAAGAACAAAAACTTGAAACGAAAAATTATTTATTACTCATAAGCCTACATAGGCCCTTATATAATGACATCAGAAGCTAGCGCACGGTTTGGTCGTTTCTATGGAGAAGAACCGGCAAGAAACTCCATGGTCTTTAAGTCAAGAGTGAATAGGCTACCTACTTCCGCTTACCAGCAGGTGAGATAGTAGTCAAGTGCGAGCCTATCGATAATAAAAAAAAAATGGTACTTGCCCGGTTTCGAAACTGAAACCTCATGCACGAGAGACGGCTGCCTTAACTACTGGGCCATCACGACACATGATCTTCATTGCTCTAACCTTAATTAAAACTAAGATATTCCACCTACACCTCATCCGGGTGTCAAAGGATGCCATTTACTTATAAAATACTGACGCCATTGTTGCGCCATAAGATCTATTCTCCTCCATTACGTCATCGTCATCAACGGCGCCTTTGACGACTGCTCTGCCTACAAGAGACCTGATTCCTTTATAATGCCATAGTTAACGCACAGAGCACATGCCTAGAGCATAGTCTTTGCCAAGTGTAGCAAGGTTTAATGAAAATATGTGTAACACTTGATAAAGGTTAGTTTCTGTTTAGATTATGTTTTGTAACAGTTTTTCAAGGTTTTTTAGGGTTCCGTACCTCGAAAGGAAAAAAACAGAACCTTTATAGGATCACTTGTTGTCCGTCTGCATGTCTGTCAAGACTCTTTATCTTTATCGGAGGTATCGAGTTGATATTAAACCATATACTCAAGTCTGTGGTCCCTTGAATCTGAAAAAATCGAACTTCTAAGTCAACGGACAATAAGATACGATCGTTTATGTCGCAAGAAGTCTATATTGCGACACTCTCAAGGGAATCAAAATTCATAGGGTACTTTCCGTAAAAGTTGAACTATTTACATAGGTAGGTTCGGCCGACTCGGACTTGTCTAGTTTTTTGTTTGTTTTTCAAGAAATCAGTATTTTATTTATTTATTCATGTACACACAAACACTTACGAAAAGAACAAATACAGATTGAAGAGTACAAAGGTACTGCTTATTTCTAACGAAATTTCTTCCAGCAGACCTGTGATAGGAGAGTTGGATGAGAGAGTTATTGTAATTGTAAGCAAATAATATAGCTGCGACGCAGTAGGAACATTGGATAGCGCATCATATGGACTACTAACTGGTAGCCTCAATCGGTTCTTTGAAATGAGCATACAGGACTGTAATTAGTTTGAATAAAATGATCCAAATCTGTTCAGCTCTTAAGCTTTTCTTCATACCTATGCCACAGCGCTTTCATAATGAGACTTGTCAAAGACAGTCACGTACAATAGTCATAAATCTATCCCTTATATCAAACTTATCCTCATTTAATTGTCTCCATACCCTTGACGACATTTTATCGTATCCCAGAAATTTACAGCCTAACAACCTAATCATACATTCTTCAACACCACCATAATTCACTATAACACCAATTTCGAAGTAAATTAGACAATTTAGTGTCACCGGGAGCCACAATTTTTAACTACACTGTCGTTTACACGTAGGACAATATACTCGTGTCATGGAAATCAGAATTCCCGTCGGGTGTCATCGTAGTAATAATTTAATGGGTACGTCAAACGTGCTAGCTTCCTGCGACTAGGGTGGGGTGTGCGCAATGCATTGTGATGCACTATGGCGCTTGACGTTTTTAATCTATGACGTGTGACGTTTTTGAATATCGAAGGTGGTCATTTGAATGGCGGGAGAGAAATGCACGTAATGGCTTAATAGTTTTACACAATGGACGATATTGGTGATTGGGTTTTGTTCGTTGATTGATTACTAATTGTATTGATGTCGGTCCAGAGCAGTCAAATTTTACTTCCGTCTCCTGTTTGAAGTAATATGGTGCGTATGTATGGATACTTTCGTAAAGTAATCTTCAATCCGCTGCCATCTTTAATGATCCTTTTTCCTGTTTGGCGCCAATTTTGTTTACTGTCGTTTTCTCTGGTGTTCTGTGTTCCCTTTTTCGGAGATATAGAATGTACTTGTTTTCTTAGATTTTGTGTGAATTAATAGAATATGTTGAGTGAGATTAGCACGTTTGAAAGTATGTACTTGTGGTCGAACTTTAGATATTAGAGATTTGATTACTAAAAACCGTCTATTGTTAACAATTCTATATACTCTATCTCCCTTCTTCCTAGTATCCATTACCTTTTTCATCACCATCCCTTACCATCCAAATCGAAATTCGCAAAAACAACAAAACCTATGATTATCACAAAACATTCCTCATTTCAAATCGATCACTCAACAAAATGACAGATGCGTTCCTTTCCAAACTTTTTGCAATGAAACGTGTTTCGAAAATCGAATCCAAACATGTTTAAACGGCCAATTATAATGGCAATTTGCTGGCATCGCTCCCGACAGCGTTAGAACGCCCATTTTAATTCTTTGAAATAACAGTTTTTGTCCATGGTTTACTTATGACGCGGGATCACTTTACAAAAACCTTTTTTGTAGCCCTTGTTAGTAAAAATGTTTTCTTTTTTGTTTGTGGAGTGATTTATAAAAATGTTTAGTTCGTATTATTGGTTAAGGTATTAAGGTAATTAAGGAAAATAAATGTCATCTGTCAAAATTCCCGCCTGAAATTGTGTTTTAACGTTTTAATTATGTTTTTTTTTTTTTGGCTACGCAAGTTATGTGCATTCATCCAGCGTCAAGTTTAGAAAGTAGGTATTAAGTTTTTAGTCACTTTAAGGTACTTTCCGTAACGAGTACAAATAAAATGTGAATTTAACATATACTAATGTTTTTTATTCAGTATTTGGCAGCAGATGTATCGAGTCAGTCTTCTCGGCAAGCTTCGCTGTGGTCTGCTGTGGAAGTCAATAGGCAATAATTCTGAGATTAATTTTCCCGCTTTTGTTTTAATAATTCCAAATCGCTCCAGTATCAGTGATTCCATATATTGACTAGCTGCGTAGACGCTTGCATATAAAACTACACCAATTTTACAACACAATGTCCACTAGGAATAAATTTGCAAAAAACAGCTAAAAAAATAAATAACTCAAAGTCAGTTAATTGTTGATGTGTAAAAATTCGGCAACTATCAAAACTCCCTACTTACCTAGAATTTTATGTTATTGAATGTTATTTAAGTTATTGTAAAATAACATAACGTTCGTATATACCTAAATAAGTAATCAAAATTAGGTCAAGTAGCCTTCAAACTAAATAAATTCAAGCTATAAAATTGACTCTAGCTAACCTGAAGAGTGATTTCATTCATAAGCTTGCTTTGACACTATTATTAGTATGAAATCGTAAAATAATAATATTTTAATATCTGTCGCGACCTTTGTTCATGTCTGGGTACGTTATGCCACACAAGGACATAAGGTTGCGGATGCATTTGCGACTTTTAAAGGTGCACACTTATCCGAACTGAACGCGCCTTACAAACCAAAAGAAAAGAATTATTATGAAATCCTATGAATCCCCGCACACCTAACCGCGTCGAATCGTCTGAATCTAGGATTCAAGCATAAAGAAAAATTCTCTCGGTTCGTTCGGCGTGTTCGGATTGGATAAGAGCGTTGCGTTCACCTTAATACTACAACCATTAGCTAGCAAACTAATTAGGCCTATTAGAAAAAAAAAACGTAAATGCAAGGATTTATCCTTGAAACTGCATCGTTTTCGTAAATTAATTTTGCATTAAATAATAAATATTTGGAGAAGACAGTTCGTTATCTCTAAAAGAAAACTCATGTTTTGTATAAATTAGTATTTCTTTTAGTATTTGTCTTTATCCCGCATGCTTTGGAAAAATTGCATGGAAACTTGATTTGCATATAAGTAAATATACCTGTTCGTAAATTTGCAAGAGTTTGTAATCCTATTAGAATTTTTTGGGAGAAGGAACGATTTCCATAATACGAGTAGGTTTTGGAAAGACACAATTTAAACGCAAGTCGAAATAATTGAAAATAATATATTAAAATAATCTTTCCAGAAATTGCGTTATGCAAATAAATCTTTCGTATTCACTAATTCCCTATTCCGACACCTGTTCACATAATTATTTATCGGTTATAAAAACGCAATGCGACAAAATCAGTCGCACGAATAATCGCAAATGTGAACCAAACCTTCCTATTCAATATGTATCACTGAAAGATCTACGCAATCGCTGACCCGACACTGTCTATTCAAAAATCAACTGTCACAATGGAAAAATAAGGTCCTCTTTTGAATAGCAAAGTGTGGGGTGTATTAGGATTCATACGACTAACCTAATAAAGATCGTTCGATAAGATACAATTGTCACACTTTAAATTACTCAATTATAAACAGGTCATGTAGATTTTAATGTATTTGCAGACACAAAGAACTGTCTGGCCAATAGATGCAGTCCTGATTTTTAATTTGTGACCTTGTGTTTACGGCAAAACCGTTAACACAAGGTCACCCATTAAAATCACTTAACGAGTTGTAAGATGCGTGTTCAGACCCAGCCATGAGCCAGGCATATTACTTAGTGTAATTTATTTATTTCATCAACACTGCTCTCAAAACGGTGAAGGAAAACATCGTGAGGAAGCCAGCATGTCCTAGAACAAGATGAACGAATGAAAATTAGCCACGCCCCCAATTGCTTTGTTGAGATGACGTCAGAATACAGGAATTGGGGGCGCGGCCAACTCCAAGTGTTCACGCTAAACGAAACGATTGTAACTTGGCTAGGGGGGCTGGTGAGAGTCGTGGGAATCCGATGGATGTGAGACGCACAGGACCGTTCGCTTTGTCGACACTTAGGGGAGGCCTGTGTCCAGCAGTGGATGTCTTTCGGCTGAAATGATGATTATTATGATCGCTGAACATTTAAAACACCACTGGGATGATAAATGGGCCGGCTTGAAATCGACATGTCCCAGAACCAAAAATTCGAATACATAAAGAAAGAAAGAAAACATGTTTATTTGGCACACCATGATTATAAACAAAAAAGTGATTGCAAATTTTTATTAAACACAAAAAAAGAAATAAAAATACATGTGACAACGACCAAACAGCTCTTGGCCCCTGTATTGAATTATCCCCCCCTATGCCACAATCAAATACTAAACACAAAAATTAGACACTAGAATATTAGAATCATTACCAAAGCCACCGATGTCCTGGACTATGCTAGAAAGCTGAAATGGAAATGGGTGGGACATGTGGCAAGAATGTCAAACTAGCGTCGGACCATAAGGGCGACTCGTTGGAGAGGCCCAACTGGGAAACGACATAGAGGAAGATTAATTGTGCTGGAGATTTACCAGTCGTGGAGTGTGGAGTATTCCTGTAAGAGGATAGAAATTCGTAGAGGCGCTGTTTAATACTTCCCTCACTGGACAACATTCTGGATTTAAATGTTCTCACAAGACGTTCCGCTAAGCCGTTTGTGCGAGGGTGATAAGGAGCAGATGTGACATGGTGAATTCCCTGACTTTTGCAATAATTTTTGAATTCATTCGATGTGAACTGAGGCCCGTTGTCTGACACTATCATCTCGGGTAGGCATAAACGGAGACATTAAGTTTCTGACACTACTTCCCGCTCCACCCAAGGGCGGGATTTGTCATTGGATGACTTTACCTTCCATAAAAAAAAACCACATACAAGATGGGCAGACGATATTTCGAAAATGGCTGGTTCTAACTGGATGGATACAGCACAAGATAACGAAAGATGGAGTTCCTTGTGGAGGGGTTCTTGCATAATAAGCAAATAATATTATATTAGGATTAAATTTTTTTTCTGAATTAATTTTACTTTGCACCGTATCCGCCTTATTCCAAAACGCGATCTAAAATAGTTCCGGGACTATTATTAGGTTAACTGTTTTTCTTTCTTCTTTCTTTCTAATTAAAACTAGTAATTTCCCCGGAACTATTAATTTTTAATATTAAGTTTTTTTTAAATATTTTACTTTGTTAATCTTTAAATTTGGAAGAAATAAAAGGCTTTTTTATTTTATTTTCTTATGCCACAATTGCAACGGTTAGTCCTACATTTGAGGAGTGGCTGAAGAGTCGCACGACGTCCTTGTTTGAGCATTGATATACGAGTATTATAAGGGCGGTACTTTTCGCGCCAACATCTCAATCAGAAAACCTGGACTCGAAACTCACACGTTTATGATCAGTGTTATCACAGTCGCAAATCTAGTCACTGATAGACAAGGACAGAGATAAGAGCCGGCGCTGTCGTGCGAGCGAAATCGAAAAAAAAACAATTGCGTAACACTCTCTTTTATGTCGTCGTAGTCGTCGACTGCGACTGAGTGAAAGTGGCCATAAAGTCCTGAATTCAGCTGTCCACGCTCTAAAGGCGAGTCACCTATCTTCCACTATTTTAATTAAATCTAAGTGTTTGAGTTTTAAAACTCTCTCGCGAACGAAGTTATTGGCAAACTGCTAGTTACTATTCGACAAACAAGCCGGTATCTACAGCATAAATTCTATCAATCAATCAACCATCCCATATTGCTTACAATCTCCAACACATTTGCTATTCTGAGAACAATATTATACCTCTTGAATTTCACGCTTCTCAACTTTACGATTTCACGTGAAAATTATTTGTCAAACAACCTTTGTCATATGGCAAAGATTTTTTTTTGACACAAAAATATTAATTTAATATTAACGCAACTGTGAAAAGGGATTGACAGAATGATACTATCGTTTTCCACTTCATAAGCGTCATTATTCAATTGGTCAACTTTTATTTTGCGCTTGAAAAAGTTGATTTTAAGTTTGTGTTCATACAATAAAGTTGAAAATTGCTTAGCAGTAGTGAAAAGCGAGAAAGAATGTGGGTAAGCTATCAATAAACTAACAAAAACTCATAAAGGGAAGAACGTTTGATTTTTTTTTTTCTAAACAACTGCCGTTTTCTGAGAAGGTGTAAAGTGGCTCTATGGCTATTTATTTTTATTGTATTGTTAATAAGCATGCTAAGGGGAACTCTTCGTAAACTATTAAACGGTTATATCGAACTAAATAGAATATAATGACCGTGAATAATGTACAATGGTTGACGGCAATCACAGCGCATTGTTAAATCCTGACTTGACGTCTTTATCCATAGACAACATTAACTCTACAGCTACATGACAGCTGTCAAACGCCCTAACCTCTTTGCAATAAAGTTTAAATTATTTGCAAAATGTTTTTTGTAACGTAACAACACTTTATGGACATAGATTTCGAATTTGGAAATAATTGTGTCATGGCGCCTTCTCAGAATAGCGAGTGACAATTTGTTGCAAATAAATTCGTTTTTATTGTCGACATAAGATAGTCTTGTTACACAATGAAGTATAAGTTTCTATTCGTATCGATAGGTTATTGATGTACTCATGTATAAGTTTTTGACACTTGTATTGAGTAAGAGAACTGTCAAGGAGAATTGCTTTGGTGTCAATTGAATGGCGGTAAGGTACTAATAAAATTATTGAAATGAACTTTCGCACAGACTTTTTTGTAACTATTTGAATGTTGGTAACACTTGACGAAATGTTACCTTTGTGTGTTGAGCATAACAGATTTTTTTAATGTAGATAATTAGCATTACAAATAGATGGTCACAAGGACCAAAAGTGAATGTGTGAAATGAAGGTAACTTAATTTCTATAAACGTAGAAATAACTGTAGGTAACTTTTTAGTTTATTTGGGCAGCAGGTGACCTTTTTACTAGAGATACGGTAGCGTTGATTAGGTCCTAAAAATTTAGGTATTATTGGCACTTGAATCCCATTGACACACATTTAAAAAAAAAAAAAAAAAAAAAAAAAAAAAAAAAAAAAAAACTGTCATCTGAATTGTTGTTCTCAGTTTTTTAAAATACATTTATAATATTAAACCAAGTTTAATTACAATAATAGTGCACCAAAAACATTAAGAAACTTATAAATATTATGTGTAATCGTTATCCTCGAAAAAACTTAAGTGTTATGAAAGATAATTAAACATTTGTGAACAGTGTTAAAAACCCCTCTTACGAACAATAAAAACAAAACATGAACACAAGTGAAGAAACAGTGCAAAATAAGTGACTAATAGTGAATAATAAGTGAACAGAACTTATAAAATAATTCGCAATTCAAACTTGAATTACTTGAGGTGTGAGGAAAAAATTCCACTGACATTCCACATAACTAACGACTCTTTAATTTTTAAAAATCTTTCTCGCATGAAACGATCTCCAATTTCGATATCACTAGTAACTGCTAAGCTAGTGAGGATACTCACACAGCCGACTGCCGTGTCCAAAGTCGTGTGTTCGAACCCGGTCGGCGCGGCCACTTTTTGTAATTGATAAAGTTTACTTTTCAATTATAGTTAACAATGAATTTCTTTGGAAACATCACTCAGCGACGTCAGCGCCAGCGCAGACATTCGGATACAAATGAAGATTTAAACATAACCACCGATTTAAATTGTACTACTAGCAATAGTTTGCCGGAAATATCAGACGAAGAACACTGCGATGAAATTACCCAACTACAAAACAAAATTAAAGAATTAACATTGGGATTAGAGGCGGCACACGCAGAAGTGGAGAGTTTAAACTTAGAAAATACGCAACTTAAAAACACTATTGACGAATTAACTAAGAAAAAAAATATTTATAAAAAAATAACAACTGATATAGTAAGCGACAACAGCACATCTCCAATAATTAATAAGAACAGGAGGAATAAAACCAAGACTACAAATAACAGCCCCCAGACAACACCCAAGCCTAACAAAACTAAAACTAACTATTTGACCACGCAAACAGCTGACAAGTCAACACAATATGATACCCATTTAATGACGAACCTGCAAGGCGATAAAACCCATTTCTTTAAAAAAAATAAAACAAAGAAAAAGGTGTGCATAATTAGTAATAATAAAAGGAATAAATTATGTAACTTAATTGAGGACACTTTTTATATGTGTGATTACTGCCACTATCTATATCCAGGCGGTGATATTCAGCAGATGCTACAGGGCATTAATAATAAAGTAAAAAACTTTAATAAAAATGACTATTGTGTTATCATGATGGGAGAGATGGACTTCATACGGACTGGAAACTATCACGACATTATATTTCTTATTAGAGAAACCATCGGAAAAATCAATAACACCAATGTGATTATTTGCCTTCCGACCTACAGATATGGCAATTTTACAACCATATATAATTCAAGAATAGAAACTTTTAATAATCTTTTATACCTAGACAACTTAACTCACGAATATGCCTATTTACTAGACTCTAATGCAGAATTAACTTGTGGCTATCAAATGTTTTCTGCGCCTCAAGGACATATAAATGGAACGGGAATGAAGAATATTTTCACTAATCTCCAGAGGACCATAGCTGAAATCGATGCTGAAAATAATATGACAACATTTAATTCTTCTATATCAGAAATTGACCATTTAGACACGTTTTTTCTATAATTATCTGATTATTATGCATCAAAACATCGCGGGACTCATCAACAAGGTGGATCAACTAACACTACACTTGCAAGAATTAGCCCAACAAAGAAACAGTATAGACATAATTTGCGTCACGGAACACTTTATGGAGCGAGGTCACGAGGAGCTTCTTTCAATACCTAATTATAAATTAGCCGCTTCCTATACTAGAAATACGAAAAGAGGAGGAACCTGTATTCTGGTAAAATTTGGTCTCCAATACAAAGAACTTACGAGTGTTAGTAAAATGTCAATTGAAGGCGTTGTCGAAGTTTGTGCAATAGAACTAATACCACACAACACAATCATTATTTGTATATACAGAGTACCAAAGTTAAACAATTTAGAAGTTTTCTACTCAAAATTAAACATTATACTATCAAAATACTGTTACAATTCGAACAAAAATGTTATTTTATGTGGTGATTTTAACATTAATGTTTTAAAACAAGATAAAGTATCTCTTGAATTTACGAGTTTCCTATTGAAGTACAATCTATGTTTACAAATTAATCAACCAACCAGATTACAAAGCAATACGTGTATTGATAATTTTGCACATAATATTTCACGAAAATGTACTCATAACGTCCTTGATCTACATATGTCGGATCACACCGCTCAAACTTTAAAGCTTCCAGTAAAAAAGACTTGTCTAATCAAAAGTTGGAAAATAAAAGTACGTGATTATAGTAAGGAAAACTTAATGAAATTCAAAGACTGTTTGAAATCAATTTCTTTTTCTGATGTATACCTCACTAAAGACCCTAACGTAGCATATAACGAGTTTTTAGAGCATTTCCTATTGTTTTATAATTTATGTTTCCCGATTATGTACAAAAAAAGAAAATTATTAAAGAATCCAAATTGGCTGACACCTGGTATTAGACGGTGTAGCCAAATAAAGAGACAGTTGTTATGGCAACATAGACTAAATCCATCTAAGATAAATGTGACAAAACTTAGAAATTACACAAAAAGACTTAAAAAAATTATAAAATTGACACAATTAGTAAAGAATAATTATAAAATAGAGACAGCACATAATAAATCGAAAATGACATGGAAAATAATAAATGAAAATAGAAGCAACTCTCCGCCAGAGTATATAAAAGAAATAAACTATGATGGAATTACCTACACTGCTCCCAGAGACATAGCAAATTCTTTTAACGACTACTTCATAAGCCAAGCAGAAAAACTTTCCACTGCTTCGACACAACTTATCACTGCCAATAAAATAAATTACTCTGGGCAGTCAATGTTTTTAGCCCCTATCATACCTGATGAAGTAAACCGAATTATAAAAGATTTAAAAAATAAAAATAGTGTAGGGTACGACGATATTTCAACAAAGGTTCTCAAGTATGTTTCAGCAATAGTATCACATCCACTCAGCTACATATTCAATTTAAGTATTGAGTCTGGAACTTACCCTGATAAGTTAAAACCTACTGTCATAAAACCTTTATTTAAAAAAGACGATGAGAAAGACATTAAGAATTACAGGCCAATAGCTCTTATTCCGGTAATATCCAAGATATTCGAAAAATGGATCTATAGGTCCATAGAGGGATACCTCAACAAACATAATATACTTGTGAAAGAACAAAAAGGATTTAGGAAAGACCATTCAATAAATATGGCAATATATGACTTTCTCAATGATATCATAGCTAACATGGATAAAAGAGTCCCAATATCAGCTATCTTCATGGATATGACCAAGGCATTTGACTTAGTCAACCATGACATACTACTGAGTAAGTTAAATGCATATGGAATAAGGGGAAATGTCTTATCACTCATAAATTCTTACTTAAAAAATAGAACTCAACATACAGAAATAAGTCGAATTTGTAAGTTAAATAAGACTGTTATAAAATACATATCCGAAGAACGGATAATAACTTATGGAGTGCCCCAAGGCAGTGTGCTAGGGCCTTTATTATTTCTTTTATATATAAATGACTTTCCCCAAAATATACCCTATCCTATGACACTGTTTGCTGACGACAGTACTATTATTGTTAAACATGACAAAAATAATAAAGACTATGAAACTGATATAATTAATGCATTACAACAAGCCGTTAACTGGTTAGAGTATAACAATTTAATCATAAATTTGAAAAAAACTAAAATTATGAACTTTCGTCAAAGAGTAGCTAATTTGGAACTAAATGTAAACTTTAGTAATGAAAAAATTGAAGAAGTTACAAATACAAAATTTTTAGGCTTAACAATAGACAATCAACTTAATTGGAAACAACACACTGCAATATTAATTAAAAAAATTAGTAAGTTTGCTTTTGCTTTATATAAACTAAAGAAAGTAGTGAATCAAGCAGCGACAGTCACTGCATACTATGGTTATGTCGACTCTATATTACGCTACGGAGTCATGTTTTGGGGTAACTCCTGCAATAAAGACATGGTGTTCAAATCGCAAAAAAGATGCATTAGAGCTATTACTGGTATAAAAATAACTGATAGCTGCAAACCTTATTTTGTATTGCTAAAAATTATGACTTTACCTTGTTTGTACATATTTGAGACTGCTTTATTTGTTAAAAAGAACATGCACCTATTCAGAAAAGCATCTGAACATCGCTATAAAATAATTAGACCAGAATATAGACATGAACTATGCATTCGACCATCAAAGACCGCCTTAATGCACAAAAGCATACTTTGTATGGCCCCAAAAATATTTAATAAATTACCAAATGGAATTAAGGACTTAGATATTATCCAATTCAAAAATAAATTAAGACATCTATTAGTTGAAAAATGTTATTACACTATTAAAGAATTTCTTAACGATAAACTGTAATTAATTTGACATTGGTATTTATTGAATTTTGACATTGTAATATTATATTATTATAGTTATTTGACATTGATAATTAGTAACTTTGACATTGTAATATTATAATTAATTGACATTGATATTGATTGAATTTTGACATTTTTTATTTCTATTCATTGAGTTATTTTGCATGTTGAAATTATTTTATTTTAAAAAATTTGTTTATTCTTTAATCTAGTTAAGTGAAAGAGTGTACACCTTCAAGGTAGATTTTTGAGGAACTAATTTATCTAATATTAAGATCTCATGTAAAATGTACCAAAAATCACACTAATAAATGAATTTTGAATTTTTGAATTTTGAATTTTGAACGGATTATTTAATACCAGTAGCTTGGTAATTGCGTTAATGAATGGTTAAGTACAGAACAAACAAAATGTATTACAATTTTTATTTATTTAATTAGTTTTATTTTGTGAAGGCTAACAGACTAACACTCTACTACAACTTTATTATCATGTTAATGTTCTTGTAAACATGTAAATTAAATATATCTGTAAAAATCATTCCAAAAGGACAATAACAATCGCACAACTCGAAACTACCAACCTACAAACTCAATAAAATGAAATCAATTCTGCCAACTTTCAAATACAACGGCCATTATCCACAACTGGAGGGTAGATCACATCACCCGTTCCTAATTCAATTTGAACCAATAAATAACGAGCTGTGCTGAAATTAATTGCGCACGAGTGTATTAATTTACTTTACAATTGAGGGGGAATGTAATGGAAATTAAAATGGAATTGTTATTTTTATTTGTATTATGACTTTGATTTTATTGGTTGAATGGGAACTGAAGCAGATAGTATCTGAATGTGTTTGTAGTATGTATTTTAGTTTTAGTAGCGTGGTAAGTAAATAGTTATGGCTATTTTTTTTTGTTTTTAATTATGGAGTAAGTAACGTATGTTACGTGTTAAGTAACATATCAAACGTTATCAAGAAGATTGATTTAGTAATATGTTAACCTCTCAGGCACAAGTGTACCGAATTCGGTACTCTGTACAAGCTAACTTAAACCTTATTTTTACGTAATAAGATTTAAATTAGCTGGCATGAGTACTATATTTAGTGTACTGGTGCCGGAGAGGTATTCAAAACGGGCATAATAAACATAGGTTTATGTACAGTGATGACCGCTGGGCACATGTCGGCGTCACCACGCAGTGGGTTCCTGCAGAGGGAAAGCGCCGTCGAAGCCGCCCTAGAAATAGGTGGCGGAATGATCTAGACGGGAGATTCGGGAGAAAAATGTCTAAAGAAATGGGGGAGGTCTTTGCCCAGCAGTGCGTCTTAGTCTGCTGCGATGTCGTCTTGCATTTAATATGACCCAGGTATTTTAACCCACAGCTCATCTGATATATAGAATTTTTCAGCCCAATCCAATTTAAGAAGACCAGCCCCCCTAGCCAAGTTACAATCGTTTCGTATAGCGTGAACGCTTTGAGTTGGTCATGCCCCCAATTCCTTAGTTCTGACTTCATCTCAACGCTCAGTCATATGGTCAGAACAAAGAAATTGTGGCCATGGCCTAGACTACGAAGTAAACCTAATTATAATTTAAGACTACGAAATATACCTCATTGTAATTTAAGACTACGAAATATACATAATTGTAATTTAATACTACGAAATATACATAATTGTTATTTAATACTACGAAATATACCTAATTGTTATTTAATACTACGAAATATACATAATTGTTATTTAATACTACGAAATATACCTAATTGTAATTTAAGACTACGAAATATACCTCATTGTAATTTAAGACTACGAAATATACATAATTGTAATTTAATACTACGAAATATACATAATTGTTATTTAATACTACGAAATATACCTAATTGTTATTTAATACTACGAAATATACATAATTGTTATTTAATACTACGAAATATACCTAATTGTTATTTAATACTACGAAATATACATAATTGTTATTTAATACTACGAAATATACCTAATTGTAATTTAAGACCAATAGCATTTACCACCAACACTCTCATCTCTCATAATGCGTCGTTACTTTAAACATTAAGATTGTAGCCAGCTTCTCTTCAACAAAGACTTAACAATATCATCTCGATCTACCCACAAATTCCCTAACCGTCATAATAGTATAGATACACACTGTAGATACAATCTCACGGTACAATAGTGTCCGTCTGACGTGCAGGCGTTACGGACTTGCCCCCCGCTGGGCAAAACTATTGTGGGCACAGAGATGGACTAAGGGCAAAATGACTATTGGAATAGTCATTTTTATTGATGACTAACGAATATAACGACAATCGAGTCAACACTCAGCAATCTTCGTACTGTCTACAAAGGACAACGCCATCCACTGGCATTACCAGAACCAGCATAATTTATTTCAAAATGACATTTTAGGCGTTATTTTCGATTTTTTTTCATTAGTTTTTCCATATTTTCTCACCGTTTAAACCTGTCCTGGAGTATCTCAAATATTTTAATATAAATAATATGGGCACGAATATTACTCCATTACGGCATAGATCCATTGATTATGGACCCCGATGACGTAGTTACAAAAGTACGTTGGAAAGATATACTTCTCTAATAACGTCTACTCAATGCCGTCTCTCACACTTCAGTCTTCAGCTTTCAGAGCAGTGTGTCACCATAGCAAATACTTAACCTCTTCACACAAGTTGAACCATCATGGCGTTCGACCTTGAATGCGCAGTAACCGATTTTCGGTTCTTAATCGTAATGGGGGCAAATAGTTCAACTTATTTGCCACGTACTATACATTTATACGTTTTACGCAGGTTGTGACGCATATTTTCTCTACCTAGACGTCACACTTGGCTCAAAAAAAATCCAAAAATGAATAAAATATTTATTCAATCATCTCAAATGCATCCCTGACACTACTTCACCCGAAACCGAAAAACACCCAATGCACCAGGATTCTGCTAATTATCAAGAGAATAATGGCCCAACGAATTTATGGCCCCCAAAGAAGATATATGGTCATTTAATGGGCTGTCTTGGCCACAATCGGTCTTTTGTCTTGTTCTATGGTCAAAGAGGGCCTTTGACCATTCAAACTGTTTGGCCACCATAATTGGCCATGTAAAATTTTATGAATTAGTCCTTTGTTTGGTGATCATTATTTTATTGCTTTGTGGCGTTTTAAAAGTTGGTCTTGTTATGTTGGTAACAATGTGGTGGATTATTATTTTATGAGGGGATATTACTAAACAGGGATAGAACAATGATTGTTTTGTTTATTTTAATAGTTTTTAGTTTGTTGTGATTTTTTGGTTATTCTTGCGGTTGAAGTGATGTTGTCAACTTTTAATTGCTCTGCATATTTGTTGGACAGTTCGTAAGAACATTTTTAAAGAGAAATAAAAAAATTGTGAGAAATGTCGCAACCTTAGGACTAACTTACAAATTATAAAATTTTACGGCGTATATTTTTCTTACAGATGTCTATAGGAAAAATAAGTGCCACGTCCGTGCATTTTGAATGTTTTGATTTCTCTTTCATTGCCCTCCTCACATGCAAAGCAAAGATTCAAAGCATTTATTTAAAAAATACCATTTTACAGGCACTTTTGAAAAGTCAAGAATTCAGTCTGTCAGAAAAAATGATGCTAATTGCACATTCCAAAGCGTAGATCTCTATGAAGAAGTATGTGCAAGAAACTCCATGGCCACTCTTGTCAATCATGTTATTTATACAAATATCTCGGTTACATGTTCACAATCTTTACTGAAATCAGTGATCATATATTTTACAAGACTTATAAGTAGTGTACATGCTCATCCGACGTGCGTGTACGAGTATAAGTAGATGGTGCGCTCTTATAATGAGTGACCTAACTCAAAATACCAGTAACTTTTCTGTTTGTGACCTAACTACAAATTTACAGTCTTGAGATTTATTTCTATATCTACCTGTGCTATGAGACCTTGCTTCATGGGAAATTTCAGGATTCTAGGTCAACGGGAAGTACCTATGAATTTTAATTCTCTTGAGAGAGTCGAAATAAACGTTTATTGCGATACAAACAGGCGTACTTCTTTTTTCCGCTAACTTAGAAGTTTTATTTTTACAGCTTCAAAGGACTACACACTAATACACTACTACACACACACACACACACATACACTACACACACAACACACACACACACACACTACACTACTTGACTATATAGTTTTAATTTCAACTCGACTCGACAACTCCACGCGTTCCCTAGATAAAGACAGCAGACAGACGGATAACAAAGTGGCCCTAAACTAGTCTATCTATATATATACTATCCTAGTTGTTCTGTTTTTTCCTTTTAGGTACGGAACCTTAAAAGGACCACAATACAAAAAGCAACAACTTATACAATTATGTTTCGATTTAAACTGACATGTTTCTCTATGAATACACCCATAACTTCGTTTTTTTTTTTTTCTAAACATCTACATTCCACCTACAAAATACATCGCGAAAACATTCAGAACTTCCTATAATAAAATGCTTAACAAATGTATTATAAAAGTTTCTTGTCCTAGCCTACTCAACACCTACGCGAGTACATTTGAAACAAAATGGAGGTTACATTATTGTAACTCGATTCCTTGTCGACTCTACACGAGTATTGTAACAATTGACGATCGAAACCCATGTCCAATTTATGTAAGGTTATGATGTGAAGGTACCATATTATTTTGTCAAACATTTATAAGACGTAGGCAGATTATTTCAATAAGAATATCTGTCATCAAATCCAGAAGTATTGTAGGTATAAAATCAAGTATTATAAATGATACGAAAATTGGTGGTGTGTTCGTTACTATAACTTCTTCACGCTACTATCGGTTGAACAGATTTCGGTGAAACTTGATACACGGGTAGACCATATCTTAGAATAACACATAGGCTGGAAGACTTTTTATCCCCGTTGTACGTTCTCTTGGGATAATTTCCTAGCAAAGGAGGAGGCCGACCGCATGAGGCAATGACGCTCACGCTCTAACCGCCACAACCGACGCGGACGCCGGGAGTCCGATCCCAATTTCCCGCCACCGTAGGCGCAGACTTAGCCGCAATAGACGGTTGGCGGTTTGGCGAGCAATAGACGGGTAGCTCGCTGGCCGACTGTCCGGTAACCGTCCGGACCGAGCCCAAGTCGTCGACGGCGCGTACTGTTCCCGCGCGCCTCAAGGAGTTGTCAGCAAACCGTAGGGGCCCAGCCGGATCAAAGCCTATTGGGGCCATGACTAATGTAAAAATGAACACCAGGGCCCTGGAGCGAAGGCAATGAAGAAACGGGGTGGGGTTTTTAGTCGGTAAAAGTCTGCCACTATCTCCCGCTCCGCGGTAGATCTCATTGGATGATTTTTACTCGCCAAGAAAAAACCTTAACGCGGGCGGAACCGCTGGCAGAAGATTATTTCATTTTTAAAATGATGAAAACTAAGAATGACTCCTGTACAGTACGGCCGACGGATCTTGGCGCGTCTGAAGTTAGGCTCTGCGAACTTTAGCGCTTGTGTTCTCGTAAAAAAATTAATGGTTTGAAAAAATAAATGCCAGTAGCAGGTGTTATTGCTGTTAACTACTGTTATTGGCATTAATTTTTATAAATCATTAATTTGGCGCGTTTATTTTGAGCGCTAAAGTTCGCAGAGGCTAACTTCAGACGCGCCAAGAACCGTCGAACGTACTGTACCTACCACAATGTGAACTCACATACTGACCTGTTGGTCTAGTAGTTAGTGGCCCTGACTGCTATGCCGGTAGTCGTGGGTTCGATTCCCTAAGACAAATGTTTGTGGGATGAGCACGATCATTTGTTCTGTGTCTGGGTGTAATTTATCTATAATATGTATGTATTTAGAAATATATAAGTATGTTTATCAGTTGTCTAGCTAAGCAGAGTTTGTGTTATGGGTACTCCATAACACAAACTGTGCTTAGCTTGGGACTAGACGATGTCGTGTAATAGTGTGTGTGATATTATATCATTATATTATATTATTATTATTACATACACAGAATACCCCAACCCGGAACACTTATAGGTAGGTCTCCCAAATATTTGTTCCATTCGGGAATCGAACCCGCAACACGCAGCCAACTATTCAACTTGATGTGTTTCCATCTAAAAAAAAAACAGTAACTAGAAATCGATTATATTTCCTATGTCAATAAAATTTGACTCGACATTTTGTTTCACTTAAATAGCAAGGGACTAAGGGACTCGCTGTACGAGTGACAAGGCGTGTGGGCGTCACAGCAACAAAGGTTTTGTATGAACACATACACTTTAAACTGATTGTATCGTTATTACTGTAGTAATCTGGTTTACTAAGGGTTGTGTACTTAAGAAACGAAGTTAGTAGCCAAAGATATACAACCTTATTTTTAGTATATACGAAACTCGAATATAGTTTGTTCAGAATCAGTAACTGAATCGATTCCAATCATTTTTACACCATGTTATATTTTTTCCCAAAAATATTTAAAGAAGACAAGTTGTACACCACACCGACACTACGAACAACACAGATCACGGCAGGTCATAACGGGAATTAGAAACCAGAGTACAGCTGGGTGCGGGAGCAAAACAAACCCTCAGTGGCTCAGATGGCCTGACCATGTGTTTGTGTGAACTACCGGGTAACGTAACATGCTCATATCTTTGTGAGTTTTTATGATACAGTTATGAAATTTTGTACATAGATTATTTACGTAAGAATACTAGAGACCCTCAAACGGCGCAAATACTATAACTTTAATGGTAATTACAGTTTTGAGCCGTTTTGCGTCGCAACGCTTGGGCTACGGGGTCCGAGTGCGCGTCTCCTTTTTAAAAAAACACACCAACTGATCAACACGACGTGACTAGATGGCTAGCTCGTTCTTCGCCCAAAGAATTAGCATTGCCATTCAATGTGGTAACGCTGCCAGTCTTCTGAGCACGTTTTCGGATGACAGCGATGTGGAGGAGTACTTCGACGTCTGAGTGTATTTTGTGTTTTTTTTTTATTTATATAAACTGGTGCTTGACTGCAATCCCACCTGATGGTAAGCAGTGATGCAATCGTTGATGGTGGGACGATGAAATGCTAAAAAAACCGACTGCAAAAAAAAATGACAAAAAAGTTAAGAATTAATGACTGACAAATATTTGTTCCGTACAGGAATCGAACTCAGGGTACACAGAGTCCAGCCAGTAGTTCAACTACTGCGTCAACTGTACCCTCCTTATCTGCCATGAATATCGATTTAAGAGTAAAACAGAAACAAACTATACACGTCACTACTTCACTTTACTTATAAACCGAAATAGATGAAAAAAAAAACACAGAATACAAGAAACACTGTAAAAGTCAGTGGAAGGCTGAGGCTGCCCAGACTGGCTCACCTGTGAGGCAAGCTGGGCATCCATGAGGATATTCCACTCCTGCCATAAAAAAAACCCGAAAGAGAAACGTTTGAGTTGAGCATCGTGATCTAGAATACTAATCTAAATCTGCTTAAGGAATAACACACAACAAAGACACAACCCTATATTTTATATCCCGACAAACATGTTAATCTCGACAAAAAAAAGTCGTACAGGCGTACAAAGCGTACGACTGTACAGCCCCATTGTCAAGACAGTCGCCTCCCTAAATAATAGAGACATCAGGGAGAACAAGAAAGCTATAACTTATTCAAATTAGTCGTAATACGATACCTGGGTCTGCCGTGTACGTGCGCCCAATATCTGGGATCTTTGTGGGTTTTTGAGTGGAGACGGTTAGGTATGCGGTGCACTGGTAGCGATGTTGAAGAGATGTTGAGCGATAGTTTTGGCACTCACTGGTGAAATGACGCTTTGTTTGCTAAGCCTTTTCTCGTCTTGTTAGAGTCAGCTATAGCCGAATGCTATGGATGTCAGTATTTTAATAAACGTTTTTTCTTTCTTTTTACACGAGCGACTACCTATTGACCTCAACAATCCAGTTATTGGGTGACAAAATACACTCTCACTCTGAAACGCCTGTCAAAAATTTACTAGACAGTCGTTAAAATAAAAATTTAAATCGTTGTTGCCACGCTTCAGCTGCCGGGATCCCGACCCTGACTATCAGCCTTCGTAGAAGTGGGATTTCGGATGACAAGCAATGAGTAGCTTACCGTCCGGTCATCCGGTAACCATCCGGACCGAGCCCGACTCGTCGAAGGTGCGTAGCCTTCTACGCGTGCTTTAAAAAAATGACAACAAAACCGTAGGAGCCCACCCTACTGGGGCCATGGGTTGACTCCTGAAAGGGAATCCCGTGTTCCTGGAACGCGAAGAGATTTTAGTACGTAAAAATCTGTTATATATATCTTCCGCTTCTTACTAGAGCGGGTGAAGTCATTGGACGATTTCCCACTTTAAAAAGAAAAAAAATTATCGTCTAAATTGGAGACAGCTATTGTTTCTCGCTTACCATAGCTTCGCAACGCTCTCCAACTGGTCTACATACCCAACCCAACTAATTCTCGCTCCAAACACGGCGCTTAGTGTCATCTGATTTATATAAAGTTATTTTGTAAAGAATTATATTACCGACGTGGCTGTAATACTGGCTAATGAGTTATGTATGTAAAAAACATAGGGACATGAGCGCTCATGATTGGTGGTGTGTTTACTGAGATATTTTCACGCCGACTACGCTGGCTGAGTTATCTGAATTATGGTGTAACTTTATATTTCCATGTGTGTTTTGTTTTAGAATTTTGTGTGGTGATGCGTACAGAGTGGCTTCGTTATATTATAGGTAAAATAGGATATAAATATAGAGGATATACCTACTGTCTAAGTTTGTAGACAAACGTTTATGCGCATAGAGACGATCACATTCGTCATAACCAAAATCAAGTCCGTCTCTTATATATAAAAATGTATACGTTATCAATATTGCATACCGCGTCGGTTGGTTTCCACGGTAGAACTCATATTCCAAAATAATACGAGTTTTCTTAGTCTCAAGAACAGCTGGACCGATATGGTCAAGGTTTAAACGGCGAGAAAATATGGAAAGACTTACAAAAAAAAACGTTATCACAATATTCATAGACTATTGGGCGGTATGAAGTTTTCCGGGTCAACTAGTAATAAATATATGTTACCGGCAATCTATATAATCCGGTATTTTATATTAAACCTAGGCAATGTATAAAATACGGTTTAAAGCAAGGCTTTTATTTCACGTGGTGAAAAAAAAACCCTAACCTAACCTGTCCGTGTCAGAGTGCCCTAAAATTACATCACCTCCTTCCCTGCTCTCGTTTTTTACACACATTATCGGCTACGCATTCGGTATTCTATAGAATACCTGAATTATACAGTTTTTTTTTATGGTAGGTAAAATCATCCAATGACAAATCCCGCCCTTGGGCGGAGCGGGAAGTAGTGTCAGACTCTTACTGACTAAAAACCTACCCCGTTCCTTCGTTGCCTATAGTGCCGGGGCTGAGTCTTCCTCTCAGAAAACGGCCCTTGACCCCAGCAGGCTTCGACCCTGCCTGCCTGCAGTTAGCAGGCTGGGCCCTACGGTTTGCTGACAGCTCTTTGAGGCGCGCAGGAACAGATTGCCGGTAACATATGCACTAAATAAGAAAGAACTTGAGAACTAACTAAAAGTAATTTACCCAAAAGACTGTTGGCATTGCCACGCTGTATGACAAAGCTTTGGCAATTGAAAATTAGAAGCCTTATAAAAATTCCACCTGTCAAATGACCAGACCGTCACATGACAGACTTTATGTCCCCATTTACGTTTTAAACAGACTTCCGAAAGATATGTGACATCAGAATACGGCATTACAATATATTAAATTATTCCAATAGGTGACATCCCGCGGTTTGATGGCCGGCTGGCTATTGTGTGGTAGCTCAGTTGCTACCTTATGTTAGATGGGAAAAATATTAAGAAGGTGAACTGAAGGAAGATCATGCTATTGTCAGAAGGTGCTCAGATATACACCGCTAAATTTTGATCGTTTTAATCCCGTGGTAAACATCAGCTGAGCGAGTTTAATGACCAAGGAAGTACACTTTTTTTTGGTGGAAAATCATAAAACACCTAAAATCTCGTGCTCTCATACTATTAGATCTTTCCCTATTGAATTAGCAATGTATACTCGTAAAACAGGTTATTTTGAACTGTATTATCTTCGAATTGACTTTTTTTTTAAGTTGGTAAAATCATCCAATGACATCCCCCGCCCTTGGGCGGATCGGGAGATAGTGTCAGACTCTTACTGACTAAAAACCTACCCCGTTCCTCCTTTGCCTTGACTTGGAATAATAATTTTAAATACTTATGTTATTCTTTTTATTTACAATAGTTCTATATTTTTTTTTTTAAATTGATATTAAGTAGTGCTTGACTGCGATCCCACCTGATGGTAAACAGTTATACATTCGTTGACAGTGAGGCGTACTAATTTATTAAAAGCCTATTCACTCTAACCTTGAAGACGCCTGAATAATCGGACGGGAAGACTACGATCTTCCCGTTACGGCTATGAAAAAATATTTTCATTGAAAACTTATTTATCATTTGGATTGAAAGGTTACAATTTATGATAGCCACGCACGTTACAGTATACTTGCGCAAGTTAAGACTTGCACAAGTATACTGAAACGTGTGTTGTGTAGAAACTTGCGCAAGTATACTGTAACGTGTGTGGCTACCATTAGAGTAGAACACACGTAAGTAGTTAACCTTCTGTCATTTATTTTTACAATACCACCATAGTTATGAAGATATTCTAACTTTTGAATAAAATTAAATTGAAATTGCTGTCTACTTTATAGGATTTATGATCAATTTTGGATTTTTGCTGTGTTTTGTTATGTAAAACTGTTCGGTCACTGAATGCTGTGTGTTGTATTGAAAAGAAATGGGTTTATTATGTTGTCTGGTTCCGTTCGGAGTGTAGGAAGTGTGGCTCTTTGGGATTTGAGTTGATTCTTACGCAAATGATGAAGTTGGGGACCATTTATTCAAGGTGGACTTTAAATAAGTTCTTTTCTGTATGTCTATTTATTAAGTTGCACCTGCCATGTTATGTTTCCGCAACACCTTAAGGGTGTTTTTAATATTATTTGGATTTCATCACGCATGCAGATTTCATCACGTATGCTGATATCCTCCGCGTGCAGAAAAAATCAAAAGGCAAAAAAAACGCGGACCAAATCTACATGCGTGATGAAATCCGCTTAAAATTAAAATCACCCTAAGATCGTCTGATAGAAAATGCTTAAGGCATTAAGTTCGCCTTTATACAATGTTATTTACTACTGCTAGTGTTTTAATAAGTCAAAAATCATCCAATGACTTCTCGCGCTCTTGGGGGGAGCGGGAGTGTCAGAATTTTACTGAATAAACCCACTCCTAAATTCCCTCTTTGCCTTCGTTCCAGGGCTCCAGAGTTTTCATTCGGGGTGGAGACGAATTTAATAAAACAGATGTAATTAAAATTGGTCCAGCCGTTCTTGAGTTATAAATGGTGTAACTAACACGACTTTGTTTTATGTTTTACTAGCTTTTGCCCGCGGCTTCGCTCCCGCTCTACCCTACTCTACCCTCCTCTACCCTACTCTACCCTACTCTACCCTACTCTTACTCGTAGTTAAGTATTGTTTAAGTTAATTGTATATATGGAGATGAACTAAAATAAATCTCTATTTATTTTATTTATATAGATTAGAGATGCGCCGACTACTGGTTTCACCAAATAACCGAATACCGAATAATATTCGGTTAAGTTCTTTTCGAACCGAATATACAGCCGGATAGTTCGGTTCTCCTTCAGTTCGTCGTTCTTAGTTTTCCCGCGCAAACGTTTGTTTGCCGAGTATTTTCGTAGAGATTGTGCCATAGAGTTGAAAGCTTGGTCTTGCATTGTAGTCTAATAAGTATTGTTGATTTATCTATGTTCAAATTTATCAGAAAAAACTACATAGTTCATTTATTATGCTGATTTAAACTTATCTTGCACAATATGATTTTTAAAATATGGGATTCTTTCAATTTATTTTGTCCTAAAGGCTAATTTGCAATGATCCTTTAAACCGAATACATTCGGCATTTCAAACGAATGATTTAGCCGAATACAAATACCTCAAAATCTTGCCGCATACGCCAAATACCGAATATAAAATGGATATTCGGCGCATTTCTAATATAGATAACTTACTATGGATAATATACCAGACAGCTGATATTTCACACAAAGATCATGAAAATTACCAAGTAATAGACTAACATTCAATAAACCAAGATGTCAGCAGCCACGTGTAAGAGACAATTTATGACATTCTGACACCTTTTCAATATTTTTTTTTTTTGTTGACCATCTGTCGCCATTGTATAGACGAGAAGCTAATGGTTTTTGTATAGAGTTCTAATTTTGCGTTAAATTTTAACAATGCTGATATTTAAGTGTGTTTTGTATGGTCAATGGTCATGGTTAGTTATAAATTGATATTAAGTGAGTTGTCGATTTGATGCAGTAAATCGATTTCTAAAGCGTTTGCCGTTTTTTCCCTAATAAAATTAAGCTGAAACATTTTTAGTAGGTAACACTGGTTGAATCTAAGTAGCTATTGAAACGATAACATTTCAGTTAATCTCATCATTTCTTCTTTAATTAAGAATAATTTTTGACATTGGCAGAATAGTCGGCACCGGCTCAGTTGGCAAAAAAGAAAAAAAAAGGAAAAAATAACAATTTCCAAAATAATGTTATTAGAGTACCGATTTAATAAGTGATGTTTTGACTTTTGAAACATCATCATCATTGCATGCCGAGTGACGCCCACTGTTGGACAAAGGCCTCCCCCAAGTGTCGCCACAATGAACGGTCCTTTGCATCTCGCATCCATCGGATTCCCGCAACCCTTGCTAGATCATTGGTCGACCTTGTAGGAGGCCTTCCAAAACTGCGTCTTCCGATACGCGGTCGGAACTCCAGAACTTTTCGGCCCCAATGGCTATCTGTTCAGCAAGCAATGTACCCTGCCCATTGTCACTTAAGTTCGGCGATTCCTCGTACTATGTCGGCAACCTTCGTTCTCCTGCGAATACCTTTATTTCTGATTCGATCACGCAAGGAAATTCCGAGCATAACCCTTCCCATTGCCCTTTGGGTGACTTTAAGCCTTTTCATCCGGCATGTCCTAGAACTAAAAATTCGAAGACATGTGACATTCACCAACCCGTACTGGGCCCGCGTGGTGAATTACGGCCCGTTCCCTCTCTTAGAGAGGAGGCCTGTGTCCCAGCAGTGGGAACATTAAAAGGCTGATGATGATGATGATGATGAAGCCTTTTCATGACGCCCATTGTGATCGACCACGTTTCGGAACCAAATGTCATCACTGGCAACACGGAATGGTCACAGACTTTCGTCTTGAGACAATGTGGTATGTTGGACGAGAAGACACCGCGCAACTTCCAGAAACATAGCCGTCGATATGGAAATGAGATTTGACCAGAATTCACACCAACCAGAAGTTGCCGTTTGCCACGTACTTATACCTAGTTAATGTGACTGTACGTCACTTATCGGTCACGAAATATAGAATATAGAAAAACTCTACCCAACTTCAACAACCCACAGTTGCGTTACAATTCACAACTACCGTCAGACTAACAAAAAGCAATCACTTAACTGACTTTAAAAGGGAGCAAAAAAGGCCACTTTAGAAGTGACCATGGCTAATGAAAAGCCCACAATATCACAATGGAGGGCTAATTGAAATCGACACTGTGACACAATGGAACACTACGGCCGTAAGGATGAACGAGGGTGAAGCAAAAAATTTGGACATCTGGTAAGTACCGTGATATGATGATACGTGATATTCGACTGAGTCGAGTGCATCGTTTAAAGTTATACTGAAATAATTTTACTTTAATTAACTTCAATCTATAAAAGCTTATGTCTGATATGTAATTGGCATAATTTTTCTTACTGACTGGGCGTAAATTATTATTCATCTTTAATTATTCGGGACAGTAAGGGCTAAAAAAAAAATTTAATCTTTTAGGTATTTTACCTTTTAAAATTTTGTGTGAATGAACATTGATTTATTCATTTATATAGTTTGAACTCCGAAAACAATTGCAATTCAATTGTATCACTATTTTTTTTTAAAAAGTAAGCTATTTAAGTACTTGGATTTCAAAAAAAGAGCACTAATCTTTTATGATATGTTGAAAATGAATCACAAATAAATTAACATTTAATCGTTACAAAACAATAATTTCAATAAATAAAAAAAATACATTAACTACTATTAATTATAGTACTGAAATGGCAACAGCTACGATTTGATCATTTGAAGCAAGTCAAGATGTAATAAAAAAAAAAACAAATGATTGCTATATAAAGAGTAGCTACCGGTAAGTTTTTGTTTGTAATAAAACATCGCACCATGCTTCGTTGAACAGACTACACTATCTAACAACAATTTGCAACCAATTGAGCATCCACTGACATTCACACCCCTTGGGTAACAAGATGCGCTTTCTATTAGTAAAATAATATATTTAATAAGTTTTAACGTTTCTATTAAAGATACAAAATACATACATTTATCGCTTGATATAAATAAAAATGTAGTGTCTGTTTGTAATACATATATGTTTATTTAATTAATTTTTCTGTACTTGAGTTTGTCACCTATCACCTCCTGTAGTTTGACCAATTTGGATGTAATTTTTGTGTATATTTGAGTGGGTCTCTGGATGGTTTGAAAATAAAATTGAACCTGGTAGATCGCGCTGCTATCAGGTTCTCAATTTTGTCAGACGAAAAGCCAGCTTTCGGGTATCTGCTGAGACCGCTAGTCAAAATATACATATTTTTTTACTAAATGCATATGAAAGCATATTCGATACCAAAAACAAAAATGTAATGTTTCAAATTTTTGGCAGTCTATCTGTTAAATTAGCCGCAACGTGCTGCGCGAGCGACGGCAACGCGATTGCAGCGCTGCTCTCGCGTTGCTTTCGATATAAATAAAAACGTGCCACTGCCACGCTACAACCGCGCTACAACCGCGCTGCAGTCGCGCGTCATTTATTTATATGACATAAAAATGCAGCGCGACATTTTGCGGCTAATTTGTAGGTGTCCTTAGTCTGCCTGTTTATTCTAACTAATCTCCGAACCAGCTGGATCGGATTTTGACGTTATTTTATACTGTTAGATAGCAGATGATATATGGGAGTTACTTGGAAAAAGAATTAGGTTCCGCGTAAAAAAACAACTTCTTGCAGTTGTCGCCAAATTGCATTATGATAGGAACGAAGTTGCGGGCAACAGCTAGTCCTACATATAAAATAGGGTGCGGGCCAACCGCAATAGTATCCTGAACGCCTTTGCCGAACGTGTTGACTGTCAGTACCTGAACCACTGTTGCATGGTTCACGTACTCACTAGTTTTAGAATATTATTTTAATTTCAAAAATTATTTAATTCAAATATTAGTTAAATTTTGTGATGTGTATCTTTTATATAATTTGTAATTCAAATACCATTCGAGATTTTTTTTTAATTTATTTATTTATGATTATTAATTTAATGTAATGTTATGATCCAATGATGATTGAAATAAATAAATATTATTATTATTTTTATGAATTTATTTATCTCAGGACCCTGAGTTCCTGGACCTTTGGAAGGCGTACCAGGAGCCGAAACCAACTCGCAGAGGCCCTTTAGGTACTTTTAATGGAACGTGATGCCTTTTATTATTATTATTAAAACACATTCGCTTTTCGCGTTGCTAATTTCTCCACACTCAAGACCAAAATGTCCTATGTCCATTTAATAAGGAACCGACATACTCCCTTTTGAATTTCAACACCAATCCCTATTTCACGGCATTTCAACTATTCACGGCTGCCGACGCCGCAAAAGATTTTTTCTCAACCTCTCGAAAGTTACACTTTTTTTTTGTAAACTTAAACCAATTTGCTCTAGTGGATTAGTAAGGGTGGAAATTTGAGTCAGGAGTGGACTTAAAAAGGACACGATTATAGGAAAGATTTTAATGAGTTTCAAGAATATGGCGGTTGACTTTTGTAGGATTAAAAAAGGACGTAACGCGTTTTGTTTATGAAATATTCAGGCGTCCTGTGTGATCTTGGTTGATCCTAGTTTTATGGAACTTTGGTCATTTGTTTTGAGGGTGATTAGTTTGTTGCGGTTGTTGAATTTTTTTGACGTAGGTTTCTTTCTACATAATTAAATACATAATTATTTCTCGTATCACAGTGTTTGTTATAGAACTCCTCCGGGACGGTTCGATCGTTCGATTTTTGTGTCTATTTGATAGGTTAGTAGGTACAAAATAATAATCTTTATTTCAGGCTGTACATTATCCATTACGAATGAATTAAAAAAAACATAAATTAAATTGAAAGTAAATACAGCAATGAGATAAAATCATTGAATAAATAAAAAAAAATAAACAAACGTAAAATTATAATTAAAAAGTTAAACCATAAATAAAAAATAAAATAATAAGGCTACACGTTTTTCTTACTGTAAATGATGTGAACGTAAACCCAAAATTCATAATGCACAGTGCACGTCTGACTAAAATGCAATGTAGGGCAATTTGCATTAAAAACGTATAGAATAAAACCATTGATATATATGTACTACGCACTAGATGAGGCGTGCCGTACAGTCACTTTACTTCTCTTAATTGACCTGCAGGCCGAACACTTTTACATTGATGGCATTAGTGCAGTTTTGACGTTCATGCAGTGTCAGAGCGACGCTTATAAATACAAATTCAAGCGAACTTGGACATATATAATAATTTTGTAGTCAAGTAAGTAAAACCATTGGTTGTTCAAGCAATGTAATTGCTTCTACTATCGTAATAGTACGTTAGAGAAGATATTATTTTATTTAAACTCTTCCCCATTTTACAATCATAGACTAAAACATGCAGATGTTCCCTCCCACAAAAAGCTGAATTAGGTTTTTACCTACAGCTAGTTTACCAAATACAGACTTCGCACGGTCTTTTATACTGTTTGAAATTTTTAAATATTTTATTTAATGCTCTTTCTTTTTTTGTATACTTAATTAATAACAATGATTATTTTTTATAAATTACGACGAAATGTCAGCAAATCATGAGGTATCAGTTTTCATCGGTAAGTTTTGTTGTTAAGCATGCTGTCATTCGTTAGCACTTAGGTAATTTACGTACCATATTACGTGCAGGTTAATATTAAATTTGAATTAGGTTCAGTTGAACTTGTAGTCTTATTAGTGATTACTGATTTATTTATTTGTTTTACTGTTATTGAGATCTCGTTTTTACATACACTATAATAATTACATTTTGAAATAGAATATTATTGTAATGAAGTATTGTAGGCAAGAAACTGTGTCACTTCTGCGGTATAAAAATCTATATAGATGACATGTCATTACACTAAGTTGAACGAAACGCGTAAGTACTAGGAAATGCATGGCGCTTTAGACCTTTTAGTCGCGAAAAAGTATCCTCTATAAGCTGTCTTAGCGCTGTAAGTTTTAAAAGTTTTGTTAGACGACATAATGGCAATCTAGCGCTGCAGCGATTTTTTGTTTGAACTTTTCAGTATTTTGCCAAAAAGTTTATATGAACGTGCTTGTCTATCGCAAGAATATAGGTCGATGAATAAAACGTATTATAATTACATAACATTCATGTCTGTACTACTTATCTGAAGCAGCCGTCATAATGTGAATAAAACCAAGCAGGAGAATAAAGATCAGTACCTCTACCATGAGTTTTAAGCAATAGTATTCGTCGCTACTCGATATCGACGCCGTAAATATTTTGTATGGCAAATTTTGCAGCGCCTCTAGCGGTCACTTGCAGAACCAAAATTTGCCATACAAAATATTTACGGCGTCGATATCGAGTAGCGACGAATACTATTGCTTAAAACTCATGGTAGAGGTACTGATAGACAATCGCTCCATGTAACTCCACTGGTATATAGCCGCATACAGCTAAGAAAGAAGGAAAGAAAGTAAGGAAGGATTTTTTTGGCTAGTATTGGATGTTGTGACTAATAGAAATAATAAATATAAAAATATAATAACCGAGTAAAAGGGCGAGACAGTAAAATGTTGCTCGCCCGAGACAGTGATATAAGCGAGTTGTAGACATAGCCCTCGGCCGAGCACTCGGCGCTATGTTTATACGTACCGAGTATAAGGTCGAGAGCACTGTCTCGCCCGGCCACCGTAGGCGCGGGCTCGCGGACGGTGGGCAATGGGTAGCTCGCTGTCCGTCCGTCCGGTAACAGACCGGTCCGAGCTCAGGTCGTCTACGGCGCGCACTGTTCCCGCGCGCCTCAAGGAGTTGTCAGCAAACTGTAGGGGTCCAGCAGGGCCGAAGCCTACTGGGGCCAAAGGTTATGCGAGAGTGTCATCACGGGCCCCGGGACAAAGGCAAGGAACGGAAAGGTAGGTTTTTAGTCAGTAAAAGTCTGACACTATTTCCCGCCCCACCCAAGGGCGGGATTTGTCATTGGATGATTTTACCTACCAAAAAAATAGAAAAAAACTGTCTCGCCCGTTTGCTCGATACATGTGATCAAGGCATTAGGCAGTGGCCATTAAGAAATCGTTCATAGTACCCTGGAGCTGTGGTGGCCTAGTAACAGTGGTGGCCGAGTGCTAAAATAATTGCCCGACATACGAGTTGTAAGTCGTGGGTTCAATACCCAGCCATGCGCATTACTTCATGCAATTTAATCATCACCACTGTTACAGTACGTTCGCCGGTTCTTGGCGCGCCTGAAGTTAGGCTCTGCGAACTTTAGCGCTTGTGCACTCGTAAAAAAATAAATGGTTAGAAAAAATAAATGCCAATAGCAGTTGTTATTGCTGTTAACAACTGTTTGGCATTTATTTTTATAAATCATTTATTTGACGCGCTTATTTTGAGCGCTAAAGTTCGCAGAGCCTAACTTCAGGCGCGCCAAGAACCGGCGAACGTACTGTACTTCGGAAATATTAATCATCCCGACTGAAGGTCAATTTCTACAGAGATTAGCCAAATAGGAGATATTATAGTGCACAAGAAGACGTGTGAGTGCAAACACAGATGCACTTTTTTGTTTTGTGTACACATACAATAAAAGACAAGAAGAAGGAAACAAAAAAAAAATATAAACAAAGGTGATGCTTATTTCTATTGAAATCGATTCCAACAAACCTGCGAAACGAAAGTTGGAAAAAAGCCATCGTCGACCGTATCGTCGCTTTCCATCAGGTGAGATAGCGGTCAAGCGCGAACCTATCAATAATAAAAAAAAAAAGCTTCCAGTCTAATAACACTTAATTACTCAAGCCCCAAGCTGACACCGGTGTCCGCACACCTATTGTCTTTCTATTATGTCTCTAATTACGGTATTCAAAGGGTATTGTGACTAAATTAGAACAAAGAAGAAACCCAATCATTCTCCGACAAGAAAGACCGCATCTTCAGAGATGAGCGCAGTATAAGCATAACGACCATGTCACACGTCGATCGCATATACTCACACGTACCTGCACAAGTACATGAGTACTACTGCTCATTTGCTGCTATCAAGCATCAGGATGTACTCGGAAACTGTTTAGATAAGCACCGTTGGTTTTGGGGTTTTCCATTTGTGTCGACAGTGCGGTGGAATCTGTGTCGAAATAGAACTAAGGTCAAATTGACTTTTTGTGCATTTCTTTTTTTTTTTGTCTGCCATTCAATGTATTTTTTTTGAATAAAACGATCACAAACAAAATATAATGCAATTCTCACCAAAATTCGAAAATATCTAGTCTCCTCATCGATATAAATATGTACTACGCACTAGATTAGGCGTGTCGTACAATCACTTTGCTTGACTTTAGTGTTCTGCAGGCACCTCTTTACATTGATGACTTGATGACATTAGTGCAATTTTGCAGTATTTAAGCGCTGTAAGTTTTAAAAGTTTTGTTAAACGTCATAATGCCAATTTAGCGCTGCAGCGAACTTTTGTTTTAACGTTTCAGTATTTTGACAAATAGTTTTCATGAACGAGCTTGTCTATCACTTCGAATAGAATTCGATGACCCTCCTTCTTTTTTTTTTAAATGATATAAAGCAAAGCTTGACCGCGATCCCAGTCTGATGGTGAAGAGTGATGCAATTGTGGATGGTGAATCGCACTAGTTTATTAAGAGCCTATTCACTCTAACCAGACAGCATGCTTGGAAATATGGAGATAAGACCGCCCATTGTACCCTTATTTATAATAACATGTCCTAATTTTGTTGTTTATGCGGTGTACAATAAAGAATATATAATAATAATATAATTGGGATATTTTTTTACTTTCACACAAGCGATGCTGGTGTTTCATCATTACTTTAATAAGCAATAATGTAACGTTTTTCTAACGAAGGTGTTTATAGAAAGATCTGATATCTGTTTCGATTGCATGTTAGCTACCTCCTCCTCCTCCTTGCGTCGCATTCCTCAAAGCTGAGGGTCGAGAACACCCTGCTTCATTACTTTTCCCTGAATGATGTTCCTCCATCTGTTCCTGTCTTTGGCGGTGTGAAGGGCATTGTATATCATAGAGTCAAGAGCGGTGCGGATCTGGTCGGACCAACGTATTAGGCTGCGCCCACGAGGTCTTTTCCAATCCACTTTGCCAGTCACAATTAGCTTTTCGACCTTAGGTTTTTTTTGTCGTTGGATAAAAATCATCCAATGACATCTCCCACCCTTAAGCGGAGCGGGAGATAGTGTCAGACTTTTACTGTCTAAAAAAACTCACCCCGTTCCTTCTTAGCGCTTCATACCGGGGCCGGACATTCCTTTCAGAAATCAGTCCATGGCCCCAGTAGGCTTCAGCCTAGCTGAGCCTCTATGGTTTCTGTCGACGACTTTGGCTCGGTCCGAACAATTACCGGACGGGCAGAAGGCGAGCTTCCCATTGCTCGCCGTCCGCAAGCCCGAGCCTGCAGTGGCCGGAAATCGGGATCGGAATCCCGACGGCGTGCGGCTGGGCTTGAGGGCTGTTGCCTCACGCGTGCGGCATCCTTCTTTGTTAGCATTACTGCGTCGCAGAAGGAAGCGACCGCCTGCTATCCCTCCTCGCTCCGGACAACCTTAACTTATCCTACCGTGTCGATACAATGCTACATTGGACACGTGCCTCCTTGCTATTAGGGTTGTGTGGCGTGTGACAACTTTTGCCGGAATTCGGTCGATTTCGCGACATGCTTGTCTTACGTGAATTTATTTTAAAAAATTCACCGGTTGATTAAGTTAGTTTGTTATCAATGCCTTGAAAAAACACTGGTATTATTTTATTTATTTAGACTTTTTTGTTTTTATAGTTTATTGTTAGACAAGACATCTAACAGGAAAATAAAATAAACTAAGAATTCATACTAAACCTAACTATGAACACAAAACACAAAATATACTCAGGCGTCGAAGTATTCCTCCACATCGCTGTCATCCGGAAAAGTGCCCAGAAGGTTGGCAGCATTGCCACGTTGAATGGCTGATTCTTTGGGCAAAGAGCGAGCCTGCCCTCTGGTCATGCAGTGTTGATCAATCGGTGTGAAATTTCCTTGAAAAAGATACGCGGCGCGCGGCGGAGCGGGGGAGGTGTCAGACTTTTACTGATTAAATAGGAACATAGGTGTGGATGTTACTTCTTTACCTAGCGTTCCAGGACCCCAGGTTTCCGTTTCGGAAATTAACCCATAGCCCCAGAAAGCTTCGGCCCTGCTGGCCCTCTACGGTTTTTCTGACATCTCTTTGAGGTGTGCCTGGAACACTACACGCCGTCCATGATTAAGGCACGGTCTGTACGGTTACTGGACAGCTGGACGGTGGGCTAGACCGGCTAAGCGTTAAGCGATCCCCACGATGCGCATGTTAGCGAAAGACGTCGTTTAATACACGTGGAAATTTGTCACTGCAAGACTCGGATCCATAACACCCTCACCTGCGGCTCGGGCGAATTTCACCTCGGTCGTAATGGCCAGCTTTCTCCACTTGTATCAAAACATTGTATTGAATATTCCCGCAGCCCTAGCAGACAACAGCATTAGTGCGCCAAAGTAGCTTACCCGAAATAACTTTATAGACAACTGCAGTTCCATATAATCTCTACCTTGCAGACAGCAGGTCATAAGTCAGCTCATTGACGTTGCAGGAACACGTTACACTATCGCACGAGACATTATGTGGCACATCAAGTGCTATTATGTTCCACATAAAGTGCTATTAGTGACAGAGTAGCACTGGGAACTTTGTCTTGTAGGGATACCATCTATTACAAAGATTGAGGAAAGTTTCTAAATCTTTAATTCTTTATTGTACATAAAAGTATTACATTTTTACACTGTGATTTGACAGTTCCTGTACTTCTTCTTCTTCTTCCTGCCCTTATCCTTTATTACTTGGGGTCGGTTCAACACGTCTTGCGACATGTCCTGTCACCCGTCACACTATCATTAACTCCCTTTTCTTTCATATCCCTCCTCACACAATCCATAATTATATCTCTTCTTTGGCGTCGCTCTTACTCTCGATCCCGTTTAACCTTTCGGTAAGGACTAAACCCTGGACGCCTGGATGAGATGCCAGTAAAATTGATGGAAGAGGTTAGTACCGACTCCTGCCAGGGCTGCAGATAATTAGAAGGATTTACCGCAGCCCTTGCAAAAAGAGTAGCTGAAGGAACACGTCCAAAAAAATCTCTATCCTTCATCATTTCAGCCGAAAGAAATCCACTGTTGGACTCAGGCTTCTCCCAAATGTCGCCATAACGACTGGTTCTTCGTAACCCTCACCAGGTCCACCTTGTGGGAGGATTTCCAACGCTGCATCTTCCTGTATGTGGTAGCCACTCCAGAACCTTTTGTTAATTAAAATTATTTGACGAAAAGTTCTGGACTGACGGACTCCAGAACTTTTTGTCGAAATAAATTGTCCTTGTCCAAAAATCATGGTTACATTGGCCCACGTACGAACTATGACGGTTTTTTAGGAAATCGGAACACAAAATGGTCGTTCTTCAAACGGGTTGCGAGACAATTGTCGTTGTTTTACGGTTTTTAAGTTTTTTACGGTAATATGCGGTTTATTGTTGATTTTGTCTGGATAAGAGATGACGCATTGTGTTCGGGGAAATTCGCTGGGGTCACCTCTGTCTGGGTACAGCGGGTCCTGCAATTAGTTGGGTTTTTGTGGGAATGAGGACGGTAAAATGCGGTAGCTTAGATTATCAAGCAAGATCCATACGTAATTGTTAAATTCAGAGACGAATCCTACAGACGCAACTATTTTATAGACTAAAGAAAGTTATTTCGGATCGAGTATCTTGTATATGTGAGTTTTTATGTTTTATAATAATCATTTATTCATTTGTTTAACATAGGTAAATAGCATAGTCGTTCTTAAAATCACTACATAGTATAAAACAAAGTCGCTTCCCGCTGTCTGTTCATATGTATTCTTAGATCTTTAAAACTACGCAACGGATTTTGATACGGTTTTTTTCAATAGATAGAGTGATTTAACAGAAAGGTTTATATGTATAATACATGCATAATATATTTATTATCACCATTGCGCCCGTGCGAAGATGAGGCGGATCGGCAGTAGGTAATAAGCGCGCTATGTTATGCCTGAGAGCGTACAAATGTTGTAATAAGTATATTTTTGTGAACGCACCCAGAATTTTTTTAGGCGGAAAATGATCCAATGATCTCTTTCTCCAATGACGCTCCAGGGTGGAGCTGGAGGGCGAGTCAGAGTTTTACACATTTTTATAATAATATGAAAGAAAGAAAAAATATTTTATTTGGCACGCATGGATACACACATTGTAAAACCAAATTTATAAAACTTAAGATAAGATACAGACACAATGTGTGCCTCACTGCGACGCCAAATAGGTCCAGTTCAGCATAAATGCCAGACAACTACATGATAGTCAGTGGTAGTTGCCTGATGCTGGTTTTCAACTGAACCTTGCTTGCTTTACTGGCATAAATATCATTTATTTATGCCAGTAACTAAGACTCACAGAGAACATAACACCAACAAACAAATAATATTCAAATAGTTCACGCACACAATTAAACTTTATACATATTATTAGCTAAACACATCATATTTGCTTTTAAAAACTCCCTGAAAAAGGCACTGGATTATTGAAATTCTCTATGGATAGTCTTCCATACAATAGACAGATGCCATATTCAATTTTCAATCACGATCCACGACATACATAAAACTTTCGCATAAACACATTAACACTATAAAAACGATATCTAAAGCCTTATAAACACCACGTTTGTGTTTAAACACCGGCCATTAAAATAACTCATATATCACATAACATAAATTTCAAACAAAATGTCATAAATTTTATGTAGAAAACCTTCGAAACTATTCAAATTGATGGTCAGAACTGTAGCTACAAGACAATTACTTATTTTGGAAACATTTTTATGAATACTTAAACGTAACTCATTACGAATAATAAGTTATTGTGAAACTAAATAAAGGCTAATATTATAAAGGCATAAGGGATTGTGGACAGCTAGCAATAGGTAGCTCGCCGTCTGCTCGTCATATAAAGACCGAACCCAAGTTATCAACGGCGAATAATTTTCCTCACCCGCCTCAAAGATGATCAAAGATGTCAAAATGAAAGATGTCAGCAAAACCGTAGAGGCCCAGCAGGGTCGTTTCCTGCTTCTTCAACTTTCTTCGTCTTCTTTGCGTGTCTGTACTCAATTTTTTTTTTTTTCTGAACAATATTTGGCAACCTGTACCGCTGTGTCATTGTCCTCATACAAATCCTGTAAAGTGCAGGCTGTTGTGCAGGATGGGCAACACCAGGTGACGCATTTCTTGTGTAGCGGCTCCACACTGGTACTGTGTCAGAGTTGAGTCGAGGAAGCTCCATTTGGCCAGATTATTTTTGCATGTGACATCCAACAACCAACACTGGGAACACGTGGTGGATTACGGCCCATTCCCTCTCCCAGAGAGGAGGCCTGAGTCCCAGCAGTACGAACATTATAAGGCTGATGCTAAGCTATGCTATACTAACTTTCACGGCTCATCCTGGCGCTTTCACTTAAAGTTGTTTGTCAGGCAACTTAACCGGAACTTATCACGAGGTGGTGAATCAAGCCATAAAAATTCCAAAACCGCCATCTTTATTAGTCTGCCCACCCTGTTAGCTACAAGTGTGAAGACATTAGTAAAATAAAAACAGCTTTCTTAAGAATTAGTAATCGGTCTACCATTCGGAATGACAATACGTTTCATTGTTTATTCTGAATGCGAGTCAGTGCAAGTGCTTCTCGTTAATTTTGGGATCTATATTTCGTTTTGTTAAGTAGTGATTGTTTGAAATAGTTTAAATTGTGTCACTGCTTAAACTAGAGATCTGGGATATTTATTTTCAATAGACTTAATCCAAAACCCGCTCTTATTTTACTGCGTTTAGGCATGCAATGGACTGTTTTCCGCACTAGTGCGGAAAAGTGCGCGTGCTCGGCCTCGCCATAATATTATTATAATAATATTGTTTATCGTATCAGAGTTGGCGCGCGTCGACTTAAAATTGTACAGATTTTTGGAGGTATTTGGGACAGAGAGTAAAGTCCCGATAACCTCCATTGAAAAGGGAGGATCTTCCGACCAAACAGGTGTTAATGTCTGGTGGGCTACTGCCCGATAGATGATTTCGGACTGTTCTATATGTTCAAATCGCGCAGAGAATGTTACTTGCGCGATGCAGGATTAGTTCATTTGTGACGACATAGATGTCGCTACAGATTTATTAAAAAAAAATCTAAAATCAAATTCAGTTCTTTTTTCAAAACCTCTGACCCAGGTAGATGAGAACAGAGTTTAGTACGCAGCAGGTCTTAGTACTAAAGAAAAAGTGGCAAGTCACTAGTCTAAGCACCGCTGGAAGTTTTAGGAAAAAGTAATATTCAAATGAACAAAATGTCCGAATTGTTTGTTTCTGAGAAGGAAAGTTAGAAATTTAATTGCGTATCACAGAGCCTGTTATCCTTTGAATTAGATGGTGAGAGTTAGTGTCGTAGTGAGAGCGAGGCGATAGCGAGCGAACAACGTGTTAGGGTAAAAATCAAAATGTTGTTATTTCACATAGCACTACATGGGCAATTTTAGCTAGTTCACGATTCTAATTGGTCGTGGCCTATAGAGAAGAACCGGCAAGAAACTCCATGGTTACTCTATAAAAAAAAAGGTTGTTTTAACAATAATTCAATATTACAATATTTATAGGTAGGCATTATAGTAGAGAAAAGCCATCAGAAGCAGGGACGGATAAATAATAAACGAGATATTTATTTTGCAAATAGCTTTTTAAAAAATACTTACTCGTCAATTTTTTCGCCAGTTTAAACTAGATGAGACCGATATATCCTAGCTGAGAAGAAATAACGAAACAAACTCAGGGGTAAAACTCTCTTTTAAAGTCCATATCTACAGCAAACATAATCGTCAAATGAGGATCGCTAGTGTAATATAAAAATTCTAAAATAGTATAGCATACCATATCCTATCTTCCACAACAGCCCAATAACATCCTTTATTATGCTAGTCGCGCCACCTGATTGGCTGCCACTAAACTGGCGCGCGTGTATCGAATGCTACGCTATGACTTAACGGTCGCTTAGCCCAGGTACACACGTACACGTTAACAGTTCCTAGTACTAGGAGTTAGGGGAATTGGTGAGTGACGCAAATAGTACTGTTTGTTGCTGTTTTTAGTGGAAAATGTGGTAATTGAGTTCGTTCTTTGGTCATTGTTGCTTTAATAAATAATTTCATTATTGTAAACTAAATGTGAGAGTATTGGCTGCAGTGCTGCGGGTCGTGGGTTCGATTTCCAAGGCATAAATGATATGGCCTAAAGATAATTATTCCAGGTCTGGGTATTTTACGCCTGCAAGTTAGGGTAATCGTTAATTCTATTATGATTAATAATTACTTTATATGACATCATAATTTTTTACAAATTAATGCTTTTAATTTCGGTAGTTTTGTTCAATTCCCATGTAATAGAAGGCAAACCTAATGACAACAACAAATCTAGGTACCTATATATTTCATACATGGATTTCTAGTTCGATATAAAACTTAATAGATATATATACAAATTAAAAATTAATATTATGTACAAACGGGTAGAAAAAGAACTTATTGGGCATCAAAAAATTCATCCACATATACACCTATATATTATATTAAATATATATGTGTGTTTATACTTTTGTTTTCTCAATATTATTTCATTTTTATGCGCCTACTATGTTTATTTTCCATCACCCTTTGTTGGCTGGTAGAAATTGCCTCAGACAACCTTTATATTTATAAAAAAAATAAAAAACCAGTACTTTTGAATAAATTTAAGTACAGGCCGACTTAGAATTCAAATCAATAACTAAAAAAAAAAAGAATTACAATCACAGAAAAACTTAAATCCCAAAATAATGCTTACTATTAATCCTATTCCTAATTCCAACATTGTAGCCCAACCCTAACATTCTAAACAGAGGTCAACCAATAACGATTTTTATTGAGCTGTCAAAATTTATTGACAGGACCAACTCCAATGGTCGCAGGGGCGATTCAAAGAACTCAATGAGTACCCATTGTGGTAAAAACAAATCAGCCAATAAGATAATACCAGGCATCCTGTTACATACACTTTTTAGATTCTAAATCGTTTAATTAAAGTCCCAGTTACTGTTTGTTTGTGTGCTACATACCTTACGTCAGTTTTTGCGTAAGTATGAGTGAGAATGGCCAATTGAATTGCGTAAAGGTATTTACGTGTTAATGATGAGTTGGATTATGAATGTGTGTGTGTCAATTTATTAGTAAATGGGGAGTGTGTGCAACATACATAGCTACCTATAAAAGATGACTTGCAAATTCAATTTATTTGCTAATGTACGGTTGTGACATACCTCTTTATGTGTCCTGAATATAGGCACATAGTTTTATTATCGTTGTGGTAAAAAGGAATTTTAATAAAATCACTTTCAGTTGTGAATTTTAAGTTTATTGGTAAATTATGGATTTTGGAATCTTTTAGTTGAGCATGAATGGGTTTTAAAATAGTGATATAAAATTTATTTATAGGCCTATATTGACCAAATACTAGTACGTTTTTTGAATTTAATTTCAAATTTAAAATAATTTTATTTCACATATACCGGATACCTAACAAACGTCAGAAGCTAGCACATGGTTCCAAATGGTTGTTGTCTATGGGGAAGCAGTGGCCAGAAACTCCATGGAAATTTACTATTAACAAAAAAAAATATATATATATAATATTTCCATAGCATAATATTAAAAGATAAGAGAGGACACATGATTTATTCACCGTTAAATTTTGGTCGTTTTAATCCCGTGGAGGATCGATTCGGTACATGAAACACTATCGTTTTGTAAAGATAAATTAAAAAATAAAGTACTTTTTTTTTTTCTAAACGTCGAGGTAGATAATATAGGCATATACGATTTTTTTTTTAAGTAAACGAGTCATTGACCTTGTAGGTAGTTGTCGTTCATTGCGTACTAACTACCTACAGTTAATTGGCCTAGCTGACGTTTACTTAAAGAAATTACTTTCGTATTTGCGTAAATTAATTCGAGTTTAAAAAAAAGTATTTACTTTATTTCTTAATTTTCTCTTTACAAATCGATAGTGTTTCATGTACTTAATCGACCCTCCGCGGAATTAAAACGACCAAAATTTAACGGTGTATATACCAATTGTTTTTTTCTAGTGCGGATTTGTACTTTTTTTCTCTACACATATAACCCCAAATACAAAAAAAATATAAAACAGTTCGGTTTCAATGTCTATCTATTTATCCGCTACCTCTTCTTAAACAGGCAACGACGAAGGATTTATTAACTAAACGCACACCTATGTTCCATTAGTTACCCATATTCTTATGCTTAATAATTACAATACTGTATTAGATCTGACACATACCAATACTATTTCTACTTTACATTTCTTTTTAATATAATAAATTATTGGTATCTTTACTCTTATGATTTACTTATTACATCTATTTATACAACCTTATTTATAGTATATGCGAAACCTGAAACACCTGCCTAATATTTTTATCTAAAAAATCTATGTACAAAAGTTCACAACTGTATTATGGAAAATCACAAAGTTATAAGCCAGTTAAGGTATCTGGTTGGCGACATAAATACTTGGTCACCGGGCCACCCGGGGGATTGAGGGGTTGTTTTGCTGCCGCATCCAGCTGTGGCCTGCCGTTCAATGCCCGTTATGACCTGCCGTAACCTGTATTGTACTTAGTGTCGGTGGTGTCCAACTTGTGACCTTTTTTAAATATTTTTGGGAAAAAATATAACTTAGTGTAAAAATTATTGGAATCGACTCAGTTACTGATTCTGAACAAACTATATTCAGGTTTCGCATTTAGGGTGACTGCTAATTAGTGAACGATACTTAACCACGTGATTGTAGTCATGATAACAAACAACTTTTACTATGGGACCAAACGTGAAATCGTGAAAAAAAATCTGCTGGTCAGTACAATTGTGTTCGCCTAACTGGTCAAAATGAACTGAACTTGGCAGATTTTTTCTCGATTTCAGGTTTGGTTCCATAGTAAAAGTTGTTTGTTATCATGACTACAAGCACGTGTTTTAGTATCGTTCATTAATTACCAGTCAACCTATATATTATAAATAATGTTGTATATCTGACAGCTACCAATACTACCTATTTATTTAGGGTTAGAGCAAGAAGTCTTCGACAACACATCAAAAAGACATTTTTATCATTATAATTAATAACCAAAATTCGTTAATTCATATCATATGAAATTAATTCAAACGCTACTGGGAAACGATATAATAATAAAATATATACACTTTACTTGCTTTATAGGCGTATATGAAGACATTAACTTCACTGGGAAGAAGAGATCAGAAGGTTTATTTGAAACAACGTGCATATCACAATGACAGTTGCGTTACATATATAACATTATTTTTAGTATATAAGTATATGCGAAACCTGAATATAGTTTGATCAAAATCAGTAACCAATATAATTTTTACATCGTTATATTTTTTACCAAAACCATTTATAAAGGATCACAAGTTGGACACCACCGACACAGGTCACTGCAGATCATAGTGAGCATTTGGTGCTAACGCACAGTTGGGTGCGGGAGCAAAACAATCCTCCCGTCACTCGGATGGCTCGGTGACCATGTGTTTGTGTGGACAACTAACCAGGTAACATAACAAGCTTACAACTTTGTGATTTCTCTTGATAGAGAACTTTATGAAACATACACAGATTGTTGACATAAAAATAGTATGCTCCATCAGTGTACTTAACTAAACTTAAACATTTTCTTTTTATTAAAAAAAAAAAAATAGTATAGAAGACATACAAAGATTATTTAAAATGTAGTTAATACCTAACATCAGTTTAGGTAAATAACTAATTGTAAACATTTTTAGATAACATTTAGTTTAGTACCTAAACAGATGGAGTACAGACAAGTGTTTCGGGTTTCACATATACTAAAAATAGAGTTTTATACATATTGTACACGAGCTAGAGTCCATCATCTTCATCATTTCAGCTGAGAGACGTACTCTGTTGGATATAGGCCTATAGGTAAATGATAAATGATAAATGATATTTATTTTGTAAATAGGTTTTTTACAAACACTTTTACACGTCATTTTTTTTTTGTCAGTTTATGCTAGATGAGGCCGGTGTTTCCTAGCTGACTGCCCTGAGAAGAAACACCGAAACAAACTCAGGGGTCAAAGTCTCTTTTAAAAGTCCATACAGCAAACATGTAATGGTCAAATAGGCCTCTTTCAAGTGTCCTGTAGTATCGCATCCAACAGATTCTCGTAACCCTCATCAATTCATCGGTCCAGATTGTGAGAAGCCATCTAACGCTGCGTTTTCCAGTAGGTATGTGATGCCACTTTTGAACTTTTCCTCATGCTGTTCGTGTCATTTCGGGCCTTATCGGACACCGAGCTACCTATGCTTAACGTCTCCAAGCCCGCGCCTCATACTTTTCGTCACCTTCTCCGCTAGTATAACTGCTTCACAAATTGTACACGCTTTGTGTCCTTGCGTTCATAGAGAATGCATACTTAAACACACGATTTTTTGGCACAGACGTGACGTAATGTTGCCACTATTTATATAATACTTTTTTATTATCGTATATTTGTACTTCCCATAGATTTATTTAAATTTATTTTATTTTTTATTTATCTATTTTATTTGCATACAAGACCGTACTGACGTCTATATGTCGACATCGTCACCGGCTCGCTCTGAAAACCAGCGTCGTAGACTCGTCGCGTTCTGCGTGTGGTCACGGCATTAAGCTGAGTGCTCGGCCGTTTTGCACAGAATTAGCGCATACTTCTCACAAAGTACCTAGTAATAATTCTTGTTAACGATTAATTTGTGCCTTTATCAAATTAAATAAAAAGTTTTTCTTTCTTTCTTTTCTAAAAGAGGTGACTGCTTCCTATACCCTTTCAATTCGTGCCAGGCCGGCTACGAGGTGTAGCCGCAACTGATCGCAGTTTAGAGCTGCACCATAGAACCAGGGACTTCAAGGACTGGTTCCGTCCATTTGTCAAGCAAATGAACAATTGTATGGAGGTGACCACTTGACCTTCTGACATCAGTTTTTTTATCAAGTGTCACGGTTCACAGTAGTCCACTAAAAGGCCCCATACTGTGCTTCCGTAATATATAGTCCAGTAAAAATTCCTCAGTAAAGATATAAAAATTGTAATTTTGTTGTTTTTCGTTTATGAATAATCAATGAGAGGTAGCCTTATTAGAGGGCATTTTTACGCTTTTAGTTGCGTGGTGTGAGCAGAGATCCAACCGATTACGTTGGATGGCAAGAACAAGCAATAAACAAAAGTTTTGTAATGAAAAAGAAACGGTTTTATTATATTAAACAGTATAATAATAAGAAAAACGAAAATGTCTTATTTCATTGAAATCAGATAATCTTACAAAATATTTATGTTTGTCAATGTTTATCTATCCTTCATATTATTAAATTTATTTATCCTTATTTTCAGAATTATTTAATCAGTAAAACTCCTTCTACTAAACTACTAGCGCTACTTTATCACTCAGAAACACATTGAGTAGTTATTTATATTTTTATAGCTAGTTGGACATATAAATGTAACCATTTTGCTTTTTTTGCGGCGAAGCACTAGTAGGTACTTAGATGCTAAGTTAATTAATTTTCTTCCAATACATAAATTTTTTAATGAGCAGTTGTGGCACAGTAGCAACGGTCCTTACTTCGACGTGTGCAAAGTTAAAATAGTTGTCTGCTTTGCAGTAATCATAATAATTTTAAGACATGGCGAATCTTCTTTCAAGTGTCAAAAATGAAGAAACAATTTTTTTTTTCAATAATATTTTTGAAAAAAATATTACCGAATAACTACTTATTATTGCTAAGTATCATTATTTTTTATTTTGCACCCGTCGACTTACGAGTCGTCGCGGTATCAAACCCAAGTAGGCGTATGTCCTTGAACCAAACATTCGCACACATGTGATATATCTATCAACACGCACTGGGCGTGGTGCATTACTGACCATTGCCTCTTCTAGAGAAGTGGGCTTAGTCCCAGCAGCAAGAAGTAATCTATTCACTCTTGACTTATTCTATACTTATACATTTTCTGGGTACTTTTGATAGTCACATTAATCAGAAATCAAAACCGTACATTTTAAAAATTGAAGTCAAAAACTTTAAAATCTACAAATTAGAGTAAAAACAGTAATAAACAGTAAAATTATATTATTTTACAACCTCTCACTAATTCCCACAACACAAAACTGATTTAACTATAAATTATGACGCTAATTATAATAAAGTATTAATTTATTTAACTAATAAAGCAATAAACGCGATTCTAAATAATTAACATCAAAACTTAGTGGACGGACAGACGGACAAACTGTATGCAGTCGTAAATCTTTAAGAATTCCTACGTAATAATGAATAGATTTTCTATTTCTATGCTTTTTTTAAAGTGAGAAATGTTATAATGACATTACTGCTCTTGGGCGGAGCGTGAGGACATGTCAGACTGTTACTGCCTATATGCATTCAATTGTCCTTTTCATTATAACTTTGTACGTTGTAAATCCTGTTGATCTAGTGGTTAGTAGCCCTGACTGCTATGCTGGAAGTCGTGGGTTCACTCCCACCCAGGACAAATGTTTGTGTGATGAGCACTATCATTTGTTTTGTGTCTGGGTCTAATTTATCTATAATATGGATGTATTATGAACGTTTATCAGTTGGCTAGAACTCATAAAGTCATAACACAAGCTCTGCTAAGCTTGAGACTAGACGGCTTCGTGTCATAGTTGTGAAATAAAAAAGATATAATAAACATTTAAGATACCCCTCACAGTCATTTTACCTTATAATAATCATTAGTTCACATCGAGCCATCAAGCTGGGCGATCTCATTACGGCCAACAAGGGCCACGTGTCACTCATTTCATTAACTCATTTTACCTAAATTTTGGGACAATACAGTCGTTTAAATTATTTTACCATCTTTTATTCCGCCCACATCATCTAAAAGTAGCGTGTGATCTAGCAAGATATCATACATACATTTATTAACATAAAAAATATGGAATTCACTTAAGAGCGACCAACCCGAAGTATATTTACAAACCACGGCTCTTACTTGATTATGATGTTATTAAAAATCTTTCTCCAGATATAAAAACATAGATATCTTGTGGATATTATCTAGACTTCTATACTAATCAAAACATAAATTTGTGTAAAATTAATTCAGTAAAGATTTCTGAAAATCTGCTATTTTACGTGAAATTTGGCCCTCCATAATGTAGTTATATATTAAAAATATTAAAAAGTACGTATATAGAAGCCTTACACATTTAACCGAGATTCTGAATGACGACAATTTTTCTCAAAAACTTTTAAGGGTTTAAAAAAAAAACATGTATTTCCTGGAACAAGTTTTGTGAAATACTGTTTATTTATGTAGTTAATCTTCATGCAAACAAAGGTACAAAGGCGGACTTAATGCCTTAGGCATTCTCTACCAGTCAACCTAGGGTGGTGGAGAGACAATATGGCATAAAAAAAAGAATATACTATTTTGAAAACAAGTATTTAGTACACAAATCATATAGAAAGCTAAAACTAAACATACATACATATTTAATCGAGTAAATCACGGTTTTACCGAATACCAAAAGAATTTTCAGGCGTTATCTCTCTTTTTCGCGTTGCTTTTTCATCAAACCGCATAGGATTGCGTTAGATGAAGCAACACACTTTTAATCATGCTCGACGTTGACGATCGGCGAGTGGGGAAGACCCCTCTTAAATAAAAAGGTTTATTTTTGGAATTATATGTTCCAAAAATAAACCTTTTGACAAATAATTATATGGAAAACAATGATAACGGCAAAAGTTAAAAACGCAAGCGAAACCGCTACTGTGGTGCTATTCTCTAAGAAAACGCAGCGCTGTTCGACGTTGCCGCAACGTCGAACAAACAAATAGGATACATTGAATTAACAATCCAATGTATAGGCCATTAGGTTGACAATCCAATGTATCATATTTGGGTGTTCGACGTTGCGGCAACGTCGAACAGCGCTGCGTTTTCTTAGAGAATAGCACCACTGGAAACTAGTAGTAATATAATTTTCGTGAGATTTTTTATTTAGCCTATACGTTCCCACTGTTGCTTAACCTCCCCTAACTTCTTTCAGGTATCATATCAGAAACGCAGCGCTGCCTCAACGACGAACACTCAAAGTCACATTGGATTTTCAACCTCATGCACCATACATTGGATTGTTAATTCAATGTATCCTATTTGGATGTTCGTCGTTGCGGCAGCGCTGCATTTTCTTAGAGAATAGCACCACTGGTCGTCTCGCCACCTCTTCTCAGATTGGCTTCGGCAGTTTCTTTCATTGTGGATGTGGCTGACCCGCCTAATCCATTTTAGCGTGGCAGCCTTTTTTGGCGGTGATCCTACGTTTATACGTAGGATCACCGTTTTTAAGCACAGGTATTTATTCACTCGTTACCCTTTTACAGTACGGCCAACGGATCTTGGCGCGGCTGAAGTTAGGGTCTGCGGGCTACCCCGACTGAGCAGCGGTGGCCGAGTGGTAACGGCCCCGACTTGCGAGTTGTAGGTCGCGGGTTCAAACCCAGCCAGGCACATTACTTTGTGTAATTTATTTCATCACCACTGCTCTCAAAACGGAGAAGGGAAACATCGTGAGGAAACCGGCATGTCCTAGAACTAAAAATTCGAAGCCATGTGCCACATCCGCCAACCCGCACTGGGCCCGCGTGGTGGATTACGGCCCATTCTCTCTCCTAGAGAGGAGGCCTGTGTCCCAGCAGTGGGAACATTAAAAAGCTGATGATAATGAAATAGTTTAGGAGCCCCAGCTTAATTTTGCCCCAGGGCCATTGGTCACCTAGTTAAAACACCCCATATGGATTGTAAGCAAGTATTGATTTTTGAGTAGGTATTGAAACATACTTGACCATGGCGGGCTTGCCGCATTCCGCGGTTTCTTCCAGAACACCTGGATATTTTTATATTTTCTGATTTCTTTCATTCATTATCATTTATATTAAGTTAACAGGTTTCTGTTTAGTATATATTAGACAAAACAATATAAATTGTTAAATATGTCGATTTTTATAGCTATTGGAATAGGTATGCTTGTCAATTTAATTTAAAATATCGATTTGTTTATAATTTTATTATATTTTTATAAAAACATGAATGTGAGCTTTAATTTGTCATTTATATAATATTTTAAAATATCCTATTTATAATATAATTTAGTATAATATATTCGCGTAAAACCAGTAACTCTCAATCAAACAAACTTATTTTTAAAATTGGAACTGTCAAAATTATAATTCTAATCCTATCTTTTTTATAATTAAGTAGGTACTTAGTAGACAAAGCGAGACCTCTGACAATATAATTCATCTTTTATACTTTAATGGCTCAATTCTGTACTGGAATTCAGCCACAGACTTAATTGCAAATGTGGCTAAAAAACTCGATTAAAGAAAATCAAAATAGTTTTTATTTCACACAAGCCTACATGGGCACTTATAAAACGTCAGAAGCTAGTGCACGGTTCCAAATAGGTTGATTCATATGGAGAAGAAACGGCAAGAAACTCCATGGTTAACCTTTTAAAAAAATGGTTTGTCGTACAATATTTCCAAAATACAGTATTAATCATTATGTAAGTACAGTATTGACCAGTCAATTTTGTACCTTAAAGGACAATAAAAATAATTATAATAATAAAAAAGGATAAACTTACATAATTTACGATTGTTGCTTGCCTAAAAGTAACTTATTCACTCTAGACTTAAAGACTCCTAAGTTGTAACTATCAGGAAACACAGACTCCGGCAGGGAAATCCATTCCTTAGAATGAATGTGTTCCCAAATTTTTTTGTGTGTGTGGGATGTCATCCATGTAATTGTGGCGGCTCGCCATATGTCTGGTAGTCCGGTATGATAGAAAATGGCATGGTGGAAGTAAGTTAAGAGCCGTTGTAGTCACCAAGTATTTTGCATGAACTCCGCCCGGCTCTAAGCCGAGTTCACGGCCCCGTATCAGTGGTTTTAGTTTTATATATATAAATAAAATAAAAAACTAGGAATAAGCTGAATATTGAAGAATGTGTTGACGAATTTTATCATATTAAACTAGTGCAAAAAGATTAGAAACACTAGATGACATGAGACACGATCAAAGCACAATGATTTAAAATAAATTTTAAAAAATAAATCAGTAACATCCGGTTTCTTAACCCAAAAGTTGACAACAAAATTCCAAGTTGCTAAAAAAAAAACAAATCCATTTTTCTTCTATCTAACAATACCTGTGTCCACTAAATAACCCCATAACTCGACTATTACCATACATCTTCTCTAAATGACTATAAAATCCTATAATACACATTAATAAGCTATAAAACGACATTTATTACTAAATAGTCGTTCAGGTGACATTTGAACATGTCATCTGGTTTGGGACCATTGTACAAGTAGATGTGTAAAAGGTCCACTTGCTATAGTGCACAGCAAATAAGTTGAACTATCTGCCACCTCGACTGAGACCTGAATGTCGGTCATAATCTCGTCACACAACTTGAACCATCATGGCAGTCGTTCTTGAATGCGCAGTAACCGATTTTCGGGTCCCAATCGAAGTGGGGGCCGCGCTCAGCAAATAGTTTAACTTATTTGCCGCGTACTATACGAACAAGTAGATGTGTAAAAACTCCAAATGGTGCTGCGCCGGGCCTTGGTTCAGGCCATGGTCCGGAGTGAGGAGGGATGGCAGGCGGTCGCCTCCTTCTGTGAAGCAGTAATGCTAGCATAGCAGGAGGCCGACCGCATCAGGCAGAGGCAACGGGGCGCTCGCCCCAGCCGCCGCCGGGATTCCGATCCCGATTTCCGGCCACCGTAGGCGCGGGCTTGCGGACGGCATACAATGGGTAGCACGCTCTCCGATTGTCTGGTAACCGACCGGACCGAGCCCAAGTCGTCGACGGCGCTTTCTGTTCCCGTGCGCCTAAGTACGCTGTCAGCACACCGAAGAGGCCCAGCCTGCTAACTGCAGGCAGGCAGGGTCGAAGCCTACTGGGGTCATGGGTTTATTTCCGAAAGGAATACCCGGCCCCGGCATGATAGGCTACGAAGGAACGGGGTAGGTTTTTAGTCAGTAAGAGTCTGACACTACTTCCCGCTCCGCCCAAGGGCGGGATTGGTCATTGGATGATTTTACCAACCATAAAAAAAAAAAAATTTTGCTGGGTTGATGCCTCAGTTTCGAGTAATCTTAAAACTGCTGCTTATCCAGGACGCCTGTAAGATGATTTTGAGGAAGATGCATATTCAACAACTTATCTCAAATATGATTGTTTTATAGTATTCCGTACCTCAAAAGGAAAAATACGGAACCCTTATAGGATCACTTTGTTGTTCGTCTGTCTGTCAGTCTGTCTGTCTATCAAGACCCTTTGTCTCGGGAACGCGTGAAGGTATCGAGTTGAAATCAAAACCATACATGCAGGTCTGTAATCCCGTGAAGCTGTGAAAAAATCAAACTTCTAAGTTAACAGATAAAATAGATACGGCCGTTAAGATTTCGTGGTAACACTGGCCGGGGTAGCTCTCGAAGATCTCCTCAGCATTTTTACACTAGACGTGTGTCGTTGTACTTCTGCGTAAATATCTTCGCATGATCAAGTCCAATTCGTTAAGCCGTGATGTATGTGCGTTGTAGAAAAAGTCTCGTGAGAATTAGGCTGACCATAAATAGTGAAGTTAGAATCAAGTGAGTTGGGATTATGGTTGAGCAGACAGGTTGTGAAGGAGGAGAATGGCGGTTTGCACGTAGCTTGATTGTAATAATGTCGTCTAGATTCGTAAGAGATTTATATTTTCACTAGTGTTATAAAACCGATGGCTTGTGTTACACTGTTAGATCATGTCCTGGAAAAAAAATTCAGAATTTTTTTCCGTGAGTAGGTTTTCTTGGGACAATTTTCTGCTTTCTTGGGCGCCGCTGGTAGCAGCTAATAGTAAAGAGGATTTGGAGGTATGCAGAACAGAGTGTTATTCTTACAAACCTCTGTTGAAAAGGGAGGATCCTCCGACTAGTGTTATGACTGGTGCGGGCAACTGCGCGATAGATGATTTCGGGTTGTTAATAGATTTATGCTGTTACTCAGCCGACGCGGTTGGGATTTTTGCCCGCAAACCGACTGCAATGCGTGCAAACCGTTGAGGCTGCGGGTGACCGCGGCCCGTGAGGTTCTACTAGTAGTTGCTCGCTGGTACAGCGCCGCGACCAACCGCGCACACCGCGAGCGTAAAACGCGTCGTGAAATGTGCTTTAATTTTTTACCTATAGATCTTCGTTCTACAGAAGCGGCGGGTCCGCAACCGTGGCGGCCGCGGGTAAAAACCGTTTCGTGAGTTCTTCGCCTACTTTTATCGATGAAAAACCGGACAAATACAAACCAATCATTCTGATTGTTACGTAATGTTTTACCATTTTAATTTTTTAATCATTTCTCTGTCTCTTTCTTTTGTATGCAGGCCGAGAGGGACCGCGCTTTAAGACCTATAGTCCTCTTAATAAATTAATGATGAGTCAGAAAAGCCAGTAAAGGTCACAATTTCCTTGCAAACCAACACTTCTGTGACAAAGTAAATAAAATCTAGATAAAGATGAGCATATAACCACTAATATTGTAAGTAATACTCGTCAGTTCTGAGACTTAGTTTATATTAATGTAGTAAAACGGGCACACGACTTAAACGCCATATTCAAGGTATCAGGTGTCAGTTTGTGGCTGAGATGTAAGAGGGAATGGAGGAGGTAACTCGGGCGTGAAATAATTTATAGAATCTTGCTTAGACTTTAGACTCAAAAATTTGTAAAATGATATTTATTTTTGCAAATAGGTTTTTGAAAACACTTTTACACGTCAATTTTTTTTTTGTCAGTTTAAATTAGATGAGGCCGGTGTTTCCTAGCTGCCTACCCTGAGAAGAAACACCGAAACAAACTCAGGGGTCAAAGTCTCTTTTAAAGTCCATACACAAACATGTAATGGTCAAATCATATGAGAACCATGCAGATTGGATGATGGAGTCTATGATGGTCTTTTAAAGAAAGAACCACACAGTTTTGAGAAGACCTGTCCAGTCAGTGCAAGCATTTGTTAGTATTCGTGAAGCTATAAGATATGATCGATTAGGAAACTACAACTAGATCCTGGTCAAAGACATTCATATATTGTACCTTTTTTTAGGAGGGATATCATCCAATGACTTGTCTCGTTCTAGGACGAAACGGGAGGACATGACAGACTTTTACTGACTAAAAACCACTCCTGTTCTTTTAGGAATAGGCTCCGGCCCTGCACTATAGTTTCCTATCTCCTACGCATATAACACTACGCGCCGTCGACAACTCAGGCTCGAAGTATCAATTGGTTTTTTCGTTTAATTTGTATTAATTTAATTACTGCATTATACTTAGTTATAAACAACAGAATATAACACAAATTCTTTGTGAACGTATTCATTATACTTACTTCTAAAGAGTGGAATTCCTTGCCGGGGTCTGCCCTGGCAAGGAATTCCACTAACTAGAAAGAAGTCGTACGTATGAAAAAACAGAGGTTTCCTGATACCCAAGAGTGAATAAGTTACTTCTAAACAAACGTGCTCCATCGTCAACCACAACGTTACTTACCATCAGGTGAAATAGTGGTCAAACGCGAATCTATCAATAATAATAAAAAAAAAACATTTTTTTAAACAATGCTCCTGTTTAAGAATTACTCCTGCATCGTGGGGGCGTTCACAAACATGTTAAACTCACGTACACAAGACACCCAGACCTGGAACTATACAGATCTCGTCTGTGGGCTAAACAGATATTTCTTTTGTGCAGGAATTGAATCTGCGATACGCAGCTCAACAGCCAATGGCTCAACCACTGCGCCATCCATGCTGTCAATATTAGAGTTCACAGAATATAATCCTCCTATCTTCAACCCCCCCGTATCACGCTCCAGGGACGGTAAGTGGACAGCTAAAGCCACAGAGTGGAAAGGGCCGAAAGGGAAAAGAAAAGTAGGCAGACCCAAAAAGAAGATGGGCTGAGGATATATTCGATACAGTAGGAAGTGACTGGCAAAATGTTGCAGAGGACAGGGACTAGTGGAATTAACTGAAGGAAGCCTTAACCCGTGGAGGGGCCCATACTCTAAAGAACTTACTAACCTAGATTATATGAAAAAAGTACAACAAAACAATATATATTGTATTGTATAAATTCGTGTTAGTTATACTATTTATAACTCAAGAACGGCTGAACCGATTTGGCTGAAAATTGGTGGGAAGGTGGCTTAGAACTAGGAGAAGGATATAGGATAATTTTTATCTCGTTAAATTATAAAAAAGACCAAAACCTGCTCATTTATTGGTATAGGGTAGAGTAGGGTAGAGTAGGATAGAGTAGGGTGGAGTAGAGCGGAAGCGAAGCCGCGTGCAAAACCTAGTGATATGTTAAAAATGTTTAGTTGGGAAATGGGAAATAAAGGTTTTTTTATTTTTGGTTTTTTGTTCTCTTTAACCCAAAAATAGTTTTTTTTCCTAAAATAAACCGTGTCATCTAACATATTAACAAAGTAATATTCTCACATCCTGGCCCAGATTACATTGTGGACAAAACAGAACTAATTCACTGCCCACACTAAATTGCCAGCTTACATCTCTAATCGAAAATCAACCTTATTTTGTAGTAATTCCAAGGATTAATTTCACATGTAACGTAACACGCCACATAAGTCCATATGTTAAACTGTTTGTTTTTCCTTAAAAAGATTTTTACAGCATTTTGAATGAAAATGAGACAAAAGGAAGTATGAGACATTTCATAGAGTCGTTTGGTGTCCTTTGACGTAAATCACTGACATCATCTTACTACTAAAATAACATTAAGCTTATAGATACATTTTTTTTTTTTTTCTAGATGCATTTTTTTTTTCGGTGTGAAAATCATTCAATGACATCTCCGCGCCTTCAGGCGGCGCGGGAGATAGTGTCAGAATTTTACTGACTAAAAAAGGCAACTAGGGAACAGGGGTGGCAAGCCACCCCTGTTCCTTGTTGTCTTTCATACCGGGGCCGAATCTTCTTTTCAGAAACTGACCCTGGCCCCAGTAGGCTTCGACCCTGCTGGGTCCCCTACGGTTTGCTCCGCAACGGGTTCCGTGTGTAATACGCGTCGTCGACGATTTGGACTCGGTTCGGACGGTTACCGGACGCTCGGACAGCGAGCTAGCCATTGCTCGCCGTCTGCAAGTCCGCGCCTATGGTGGTACTAAATTCATATGAATATGAGATAACTGTTAGTAATGATTGGAATGGTTTACCTAATGGGGCAAAAAATGCAATTTTTTATTCCGGCTAATCTTTAAAATGGCTAGATCGATTTCGACGAGACTTTCACTGGTAGATGTTTTAAGTAGACTTTGACGTAAATTTCGTTTAAGAAAAACAATTTGGATTTCGCACAAAAAAAGTCTTTTTTTCCAAGAAATTTTCGTAAATAAAAAAAATCTTAAAACTATGACTAAATGGCAATATCCTGTTTACGAGTTAGGTGTAGCTCGAATTAATTTACGCATGTATGAAATTAATTTCTTTCAATAAACGTCAGCTGAGCGAGGCCAATGAACTGTAGGTAGTTAGTACAACGACCGTCAGCTACCTACAAGGTCATTGACTAGTTTACTTAATGAAATTAATTTAAATTTAAATTAATTCGAGTTTTCGAAAAAAAGTACTTTAGTTTTTAATTTTATCTTTACAAATCGATAGATAGTGTTCATCATCATGTACCGAATCGATCCTCCACGGGATTTAAACGACCAAAATTTAACTGTGTATACAATACCTAGGCAATGTATAGAATAAGACTTAAAGTAAGACTTTCATTTTCAGGTGGTGATAAAAAAATAACCCTAACCTAACCTGTCCGTGTCGGTGTGCCCTAAAATTACATCACCTTCTTCCCTACTCTCGTCTTTTACACACGTTACCGGCTGCGCATTCTATACAATAGAATACCTTAATTATACAGATTTCCGGTAACATATATACCGAAAACTCACTATCAGTTTCACAGATCGTGCAAACATATTCTCATATACCTAGTCCGTTGAGAAGAGACTTTTGCCCTGCAGTGAAACAATTACAACTTCATATAATAATATTTCCAACCACAAGATTAACGTGGAAATACTTTATTCATATAATAAATCCGGTACATATTGAATGTTGGCCGTAAGTCTTCACAATTATCATGTTAAACAAACTGAGACTCGTGGAGGATAAACGCGGACACACTTTTTGTGCTGGGACTAATGTGGATAACGCTCGCGTTTGACTTTCGAACTTTTGATGGTCAAAAATGTGGTTCCATCTTTGCCGCAATGGCAAAGATAGAACCACTTTTTTTGTACTTATTTATTGCCATTTTTTATGGTAAATAAAAACATCCAATGACATCTCTCGCCCTTGGGCGGAGCGGGAGATAATATCAGAGTCTTATTGACTAAAAACATACCCCGTTCCTTCTTTGCCTATCATACCGGGGCCGAGCCTTCTTTTCAGAAGCCGACCCTTGCCCCAGTAGGCTTCGTCCTTTCCTGCCTGCAGTTAGCAGGCTGGGCCTAATTATCAGGATTTTTTAAAATATGTTGTTAATATCTAACATCTTGATCTACTAATAAAGTGTTTAAAATTGTGTATATAAAACATTATAAGTAATATATTTTATAACTTGGTTACACTTTTACACGTTAATTTAAACTTGATGAGGCTGGAGTTTCCACATGAGTTTCCTAGCTGACATTTGACAGATATAAAACATTGCTCAGACATAAAACTTTGCCCACACATAAAACTTTGCAAACACAAAAACTCGCAACTTTTTATTTATAAAAAAACTTTTCTTTCCTTTACAACTTATATTCTACTTCTTGTAAACATGTATCATTAAAAATGTTTGTAAAAAAACTACTATTTATTTGCAAATCTTACGTAAATGCTACTTCTAATTAGTTAACCCAAGACGCAAAACACCAATAAAATCATTCACAGAATTCTCAGCTAAAATAAAATGTAGTTGAAAGGCTAACACCACTTTGACTTCAGTTAACTACTTTTTTATAACTTAATTTACTTGTTTTTTTTTTTCAAAATAATGCGCGCCATTTTTCATCAGTGTTGCCAATTTATTTGTTGAATTTTCCCAATTTAAAGTCATATTTTTGTAAGTATGTTAAGTTTTAATTAAGTTTTCAATTCAGATACATATTTTTCTAATACAAAATGACTAAAAGACTAATATTGTAGAACTAATTTAATAACCTTAATTGATTTAATCTAACGTCTACATAATTAACATAATTTAATATAAACGGCATTTTTGTACGTTTACTGAAATAAAAGAAAAAAAAAAACAAATAATATCTACTTGACCTAAAACTTTTATATTTTAATCAGTCTAATTCTTCAAATAAATATTACTACTATGTGATTTTATGGGAGATTTCATAGCAGCTGGTATCATTATTAACGCACATACAACAACACAGTATTTATAACTTAATTTACTTAACTTAAGCCCCTCCACACATTGTTGCGCTTGAGATAAAGCCATCTCCACACTAGGGTGTACCACGAGACGTTTATATTAAGTTGGAATAAGTTATCTCACTTATCATAATCTAACAAAAGATCACAATAGACTGTTACAGCATCATCAATATATTACTGTGTTTATAGTGACTGAGCGGTTTTGATACTTGAATTAACTGACGATTTCAATGTGAACTTACTTTGTTGGCTGACCCAAAGATCAAGTCCCCATTTTCAAATATAAAGTAGCGGAACAAATTTTTAATTATTTTTTTTTAGTTTTGTATGAAAGACTGTATACATACATAGCTTCTGCTAGCAAAAGAAGTAGAAAATTAAAATGAAATGAACTAAATATTTAATTAGTAAGTGATTTATGTAATATAATTGTGTATTGGTGAAATAAATACTTTTTGTTCACTATTTATCATTTCGAATTGAGAATAATTATAGTGTTTATAAGAAGTTGAACTCTAGTTTAATAGCAATGTAATAACAGCGTATCTCAATACCTGATAGAATTTACCTATTCTTATACATACTTACATAATTATACACCTAATTAATCATATCTATTAGATTTACAATCTTATTAAATTCGTTGAATAGCTACTTAAATCTCTTCCTCTCTCCTAGTTTTGCTGTGTTTTTGTGTGTCTTTGACTATTTTTTATATCGTTCATGTACATAGGAATGCAATGAAATATTTATTATTGAGTGTTGAGGGCAAAGTATTTAAAAAAGAAAACAATTCTGTTACCGGAGAATTTTCAATTTTAAACATCTTAAAATATATCTGCCAATCCATTAACAAAGTATCAAGACCACTCCATCCACGTACAAAGGCCGCAATCCCGCGAGGTGTGAGTGGCGTGAATTACCGACACAGCGGGGGCCGAATCCCCGCGACCCGTCGGGGTTCCGAGAAGCGATGCTGATAGTACATCGTTGAGGCTTTTTGATGATGCTGCCAAGACACGAGATCTATGGACCGAGGATTCAATTGGGGATTGAGAAGTGAGATGCGCGGTGAAGCTAGCCCTTCACCTCTGAACATTAAATATCTATTTAATTAAATCACACTAATTTTATAAGGGAGATTGACACCTTCAAGGTCGATCGCGGTGAAGGCGTTGTGACGATCTGATCATGTTACCACTAACATGATCAGATCGTCAAAGACAAACTTGGCCAGAGAGGTTTGGAAAGACAATGGAAAGGCCTTTGCCCAGCAGCGGGATACAATATAGGCCATTCAAAAAATATATGTTACATTAAAAAGAGCAATGGTAACAGCCCCGACTTGTAAGTATTGTTCAAACCCCGCCAGGCACATTACTTTGTGTAATTTATTTCATGACCACTGCTTTCAAAACGGTGAAGGAAAACATCGTGAGGAAACCGGCATGTCATAGAACCAATAATTCGAAGACATGTGACATCCAACAACCGCACTTGGCCGCAGTGGATCACGGCTCGGATTTTGATGGTGTCAAATTAGTTACTGTGATTTAAGATCGACCGCCATGATAGTTCAACTTGTGTGATGTGAATTATAACTGATTCTTGGGTCTCAGTCGAGGTGGGGGGCTACGCGTAGCCGTGGCGGATGGTACTACTTTTTGCCGGCAGGTACTATAGACGGGTTCTCTCCTAGAGAGGAGGCGTGAGTTTCAACAGTGGGAACATTATAAGGCCGATGTTATGCTATGCATATAGGTAGAACATGTCCTGGAATAGCACATAGGAAACTTTTTACTCCGAGAGTACATTCTGTTGGGATAATTTTCTACTATTACCCGAGTAAAGCCGCTGGCAGCAGCTAGTTGATTATAATTCCAATTTGATATGTTTCTTTTAATTGTCTTTATTTTTTTTTATTTAAAATACTAGTTAACCCGGCAAACTTCGTACCGCATATGGCTGTAATTTCCATGAATATTGTGATAACAGATTTTTCTTCGTGAATTTTTTCCATATTTTCTCACCGGTCAACTCTTCCTGGAGTATCACAAATATTTCGAGACCAAAATTGGCCCAATAGGTCCAGCCGTTCTCGAGTTTTAGCGAGACTAACGAACAGCTATTCATTTTTATCTAAAAGAAGGTTATACATCCGTGACTAAATAAATACACGTGCCAGATGCAAGTCAACCAACAACCTATGACAGGGATCGCAACTGACTCTTTTAAATACAGGGTACCCATCTAGAAGAACAGCGTGCCTAAAAACATCGCATGAGCAATTCATCTAGAGCAAATCATATTCCGAATTTGTAGCAGATCATAAGCAATTCTTCTAATGTTCGTAAAATGGTTGCACAAATTAGTCGAATCATACTCAATTCACTGCATATCAGAATCATAATCCTTGTAAATTTTGCCGTATAAAAAAAATATGATTCATATTATGATTCTGCTAATGTGGCCTTTTTAGCCTTCCTAAGTAGTTCTAAATGTATCAATGAAATAGCTTCTGCCAGCGGCTTCGCCCCGCGTGATAGTCGATTTACCCTCTAGGGGTGGAGTTTCGTAAAATCCTTTCTTAGCCCTATAAGAAACCTACCTGCCAAATTTTAAGTTTGTAGGTTTTATAGTTTGTTAAATTTTAATCTTTTTAATCCCGTGGAGGGTCGATTCGGTACATGAAACACTATCGATCGTTAAAGATAAAATTAAAAAATTAAGTACTTTTTTTTTAAACTTGAATTAATTTACGCATGTACGAAAAGTTCTTTAAGTAAACGTCAGCTGAGCGAGTCCAATGACCTGTAGTTAGTTGTCAATCGTTGCGTACATAGATAAATTTATTATTATTAAAAATAATAGAGACAGATAACCTTAACTCCTCCGGGAACGAAGCCCAATACGACCGATCATTCATCTACAACCATTTAACATAACCATCATGTATAAATAAAAATGTAACTTAACGCCTCGACGCACATTAATAAAAGAAATAACATTATTATAAATAATAAATTTACTGTTTATGAAAATATGTAAGTATGTGTGTTTTGTTTTTTATTTTATTATTGATAGGCTCGTGTTTGACCACTACAACTACATTTTTTTTGTAACGTAATCACAAAGCATAACTAGCCTTTTATTTTTTGGTTCTAGGACATCCCACCCCGTTTCTTCGTTGCATTTCATACCAGGGCCGAGCCTTGCTTTTAGAAGCAGACTCTTGGCTCCAGTAGGCTTCCACCCTGCTGGGCCCCTATAGTTTGCTGACAACGACGTTTTCCTTCACAGCTTTGAAAGCGGTGAAGGAAAACATCGTGAGGAAACCGTCATGTCCTAGAACCAAAAATTCGAAGACATATGACATCCGCCAACCCGCACTGGGCCCGCATGGTGGATTATGGCCCATTCCCTCTCCTAGAGAGGAGGCCTGAGTCCCAGTAGTGAGAACATTGCAAGGCTGATGCTATGTGCTATGCTAAACAATTACAGCTATAGTACTGGGGTAAAGTAGGGTAACTTTGCTCCTGGGGTATAACTTTGGCACAATCTTATTAACCAATAGATACACGAGAAACTGTGTTTACCGTGTTTCTATTGGTTAATGAGTTCGGGTCAAAGTTTTACCTCAGGACCAAAGGCGACCAAAGTAACCCCACTTTACGGTATTCAAATGAATTCCCGTAACAACAAAAATAAATAAATACGAGTACATGTAGGTATGTGTCGATGGACACCTCTCACATAATTCACCGGTTCCGTACATCGGCATGAGAAGATAACTCAATCTAACACGTGTTTTCGAACAGGTGAAATAAAGTATGTGTCTTTTTTGTATGTGTGTGTGTGTGTGTATGTGAAAGATTTTTGTTATTGGAAACAAGGAAAGAAAGGAAACAGATTTTATTGTGTGCAATCTTTTGCTACAAGAAACATTTGATATTTTTCTTGATTTTACAGGTACAGGTAGTAGGAAAAGGCCTATATAAATTGGTAGTTGACCTGATTAAACTTGATAGCTACAACTAGCTATGACCTAGGGGTTTAAGTCACCGCCGTGTCCTCGTGGGGGCGATCGGCGGTAGCGATCTTTCGCGCCGGGCCTCGGTACAGACCATGGTCCGAAGAGTGGAGGAGTAACAGGCGGTCGCCTCCTTCTGCGATGCATTAAAGCTAGCAAAAGAGGAGGCCGCACACGAGAAGCAAAGATTTCCGACAAACGTAGGTGCGGGCTTGCGGACAAAAGTTTGAGAAGATTTTAAGTAGTAGTAATTACTATTAATTATTATATTTTCACTTATAAGACTACTATACATTAAGTTTAAAAACAATAAAATTACTACCATACCTCGAAATTCTCCAATTTACCCACGGACCCCAAAAACCCACGTACACAATGAAAAATCACGTTAAACATTTCAATTCCAAAACTAAAAGGTTCTTACGACATATAAAAGTCTTAGGTTCAATGTAAAAGTATCAGGTTACTGATAAACGGCGCGGGCGCAACGTAAAACGTTCGGAACGGTCCTCGATTAAGATCGGGAGCCTTCGGGCGAGATCGGGGCTTGTCGGGAGACTTCGTTTATTGTTGGAGGTGAAGATTCTGTTGTTTTAATTGGATTTGAATTGGTATAGTCGTATGTTTTCTCTATATTGATTCGTCTGAAGGTATGTGATAGTGTAGTTGACGGTGGACCACGCTTGCTTAGAAATAACTCTTGACTAAAAAGATCTCTCAGGGAATCTTTTTTTTTACAACTGTCACACAACGCCGTCTAGTCTCAAGCTAAACAGAGCTTGTGTTATGAGTACTAGACAACTGATAAACATACTTAAATATTTCTATATACAAAACATAATATAAATTACACCCTGACACAGAACAAAAATCGTGCTCATCACGCAAACATTTGTCCTGGGTGAGAATCGAAACCACGTCCTCCGGCATAGCAATTAGGGCCAATAACCACTAGACTAACAGACCAATCGCTCTCAAGACCTCCATCAGGAAATCCCATTCTTTTCACTCAGGATGCAACCATTTTCAAAACCTTTTTTGCGTATTTATGGGATGGATATTCATCATATATCCGTGGCAGATCACTGAAATAAATTATGCAATACCGAGTGTATGAATTGAACAACTTGATTCCTTCAAGCCAATCAAGTCACCGAAAGGGCAATGGATACAACACTATTTTTAGTAAATGCGACACATGGATATAGTTTGTTCAGAATCAGTAACTGAATCGATTTCAATAATTTTTACACCATGTTATATTTTTTCCCAAAAATATTTAAAAAAGGTCACAAGTTGGACACCGACACTAAGTACAACATAGGTCATGGCAGATCATTGCGGGGAATAGATGCCAGCGCACAGCTGGGTGCGGGAGCAACCTCTCAGTCGCCTGGATGGCCCGTTGACCATGTGTTTGTGTGAACAACAATACGTAACAAGCTTATAACAGTTATGGATTTTTTTGCGTAGATTCTTTACATAGAAATACTAGTTACGTATTTCGGATTTCGCATATACCTACTAGAAATGAGGTTATATTTATTTTTTACTAATTTTTTTTTTAGTATTTATTAAAATTTAAAATGAGCTCCCCAGTGGTTTGCCTTGCTTTACGATTGCCTTACTCATCATCAACATAAACAAAAAAAAATTGTAACGAAATCTACTCTTCGTTCTTCAGGCTTAAAACCAATATGTTACCATACTTCTATACAAAATAATACTCGTACCATTTTCTATACCATTGTCAGTTCAATATTAATAAAGCGTAACAGTAGGTACTTAACAGTTCCAATAAACATCCAAAGTAATTTAGTTTCCCATGCCCTCTTACACACTAGGAGTGAGAAACCATCTCCGCATCATAAGCTACCGTGATTTCAAATCACATCACGCAGGCTTTCAATCGTACCGCCCACTGTTTTCGATATAGCGAGGGACAAACGAACTAACATTATTGACGGAGCCTACACGTTGAAATGACGTTCCATTACTTTTGGGGTTAAGTGTTGAGCTGGAAATATACGGGTGGATAATGTGTCAAGGAACGTATCGTTTTGAAAAAGATTGAAGCTGGAACGCCTTGTTGTTGATGGTTAAGGGCTGGTTGGTATCACTGAGTATTTTGTATGAACTCCGGGACTTTGTTGAATTCGCTGTTATTAAAAAAAAAAAACAATAAGTATTCAAGATTTGGTTTTTTGCGAGGCGCTTTTGAATAACAAGCTTTATTTTTTTATTTTTTTTTTGTAACTTTCAAATATTTCCATAACGTAATCTCGTAGATATACGCGTTTGAAATTGTAAATTAGGGTCTAATTCACGATTTTTTTTATCGAGCCAACTAATTTATATATCGTGTATAGATTTTTTCCCGGCGCTTGGTCACATAGTCAATGTTAATAAAATAATTTTATATGATGTTTTCTTTTATATTTGGGGATTTCCAGGGGTTTAAAAAAGTTCAAAATGAGTAGAACCAAGTGTTGAGTTGGAGCATAGATATCCGTGAGGTTTTTTTTTTTTTTTTTACGGTAGGTAAAATCATCCAATGACAAATCCCGCCCTTGGGCGGAGCGGGAAATAGTGTCAGACTCTTACTGACTAAAAACCTACCCTGTTCCTTCCCTGCCTTGGTTCCAGGGCCCTGGTATGCATTTTCATACCTTCCCAGAGCCCCAGACTAGGCCTCGACCCTACTGGGCCCCTACGGTTTGCTGACAACTCCTTGAGGCGCACGGGAACAGTGCGCGTCGTAAACGACTTGGGCTTGGTCCGGTCTGTTACCGGACAAACGGACAGCGAGCTACCCATTGCCCGCCGAGATATCCGTGAGGTGGAGTTATACGGGTGGATATTATGAGAAGGAACGCAGGGTTTTGAGAAAGATTGAAGCTGGAACGCCTTGGTGGTGGAATATCATCATGGGGGTTTGAGTGTATCTAGTTTACCACACCTCCAATTCCTTTATTCTGACGTCATCTCATTGCTCAGTCACGTGGTCAGAACAAAGGAATCAGAGGCATGGCCGACTCAAGGCGTTCGACGCAAGAGAATCGAAACGAAACGGTTGTAACTTGGCTAGTTAGGCTCATGGAAAGCGATGATGTGGTCGCGATGGAGTACTCTTGCTTAGAAGTAACGTATTCACTCTTGACTTAAAGGGTTCCAGGGTTTATCAGAAAACACAGTCACACGCAAGTCTTACAGATTTGTTTTAAAGTTATTTATTCTAGAAGAAAGAAACATCTGTTATTGTTAAACAATTACTTAACAAAAAATAAAATAAAAAAAGTCTTACACGCTTACGACCGACACCTACAAAATTTAGTATCCCATTATTTTTCCAAATACAAACATTTACTAATATTTTCATGTAACTTTACCTCTCAAATTGGATAGAGCCATTATCATTACGCTATGTAACCTGATCGTGCGATCGTAAGCAGAGGTGTAACAAACAAACAACTGATGAGAACGAATGGTTTTTTAGCCGTGACAGACATACGGATAAACATGTTAGAGTATTTTATAGTCGCCGTTAGTGTTTACAATAAAATTGGGAGGGTCTTTTTAATGTTTCGTTTTTATTTTGGTAATGAAGGATAGGGTTACGGCTTGGACCGTCAATAGTTATGGGTGATTTTGGATTTAAGTGACAAATCAATGTTATTTTGACAGTATATGGTTTACCAACCTCTGCTTAGCACCTACCATTGGTGTACTTCTGTAGCCTTGGGAAAATGTGAAAGTGCACACCAGGGCCCTGGAACCAAGGCAACGCAGGAACGGGGTGGTTTTTAAGTCAGTTAGAGTCTGACACTATTGCCCGCCCCGCCCAAGAGCGGGATTTGTCATTGGATGATTTTTACCCACCGAAAAAAATAAACCATTGATGTACTTACTCGTGCCTCGTGTTTATGTTATTTAAAGTTTTCCTATTCAATAAAAACGGGTAAGTGCGAGTCGGGCTCTCGTACTGAGGTTTCCGTACAATCTTACCTATGTATGAAAATTGAAAACAGTTCAATTCCCGAATTGAGTCACGAAGATTTTTCCGAATTGTAAAAATTTTTTTTTTGTGACGTAACTACAAATTTACAGTTTTCAGACATTTTCCTGCTCTTCTGCTATGAGATCATATTTCATGCCAGATTTCAGACTTCTAGGTCAACAGGAAGTACCCTATGAATTTTGATTCCCTTGAGAGTGTCGAAATAAACGTTTTTTGACCGATCGTATCTTTTTTTGCCGTTCACTTAGAAGTTTCATTTTTTCACTTTTTTAACGAACCAAAACTAATTACTATGTGGTTTTAATTTCAACTCGATATCTCTACGCATTCCCGAGATAGAGGGGTTTGACAGACAGACAGACAGAGGCTAGAGCGGGAAAAGTCATTATGATATATTAACTATATATTTTTTTTTACTTTATCATTGTACCCAGGTTTCAAAATTTTTTATTGGATGGGAAAATTATGAAAGAATTCCTCCAGTTCTGGGCGAAAGGGAGTGAAAGATATTACGCACTTAAAGCCAGGTTCCACTCATTTTGAACCTTTTAAAATCTCTGGAAATCCACAAACATAAAAGCAAACACCATGAAAAATTATTTTATTAAAATTGACTAAATGACTAACCGCCGGCAAAAATTAAAACAAGATATAAATTAGTTGACTGGATAAAAAAAAAGTCGCGACCCTAAATTACGATTTCAAACGCGTATGTCTACGAGATTACGTCACGGAAATATTTGAAAGTTACAAAAAATAATAAAGCATGTTTTTTAAAAGGGCCTCGCAAAAACAAAAATCTTAAATAGTATTTTTTTTTTTAATATGAATAAAACCGCTGTTACGGGGCCGCGAAGTCGACATGGACCTGGGCGGAGTTCATACAAAATACTCTGAGACTACAACCGGCTCTTAAACCCACTCGCGTTCCTTCAGTTGCCTTTTACGTTCCAGGGCCACACTCTTCCGCACATTCCCGCAGGCCATCAAAAAAAGTAATGTCAAATTCAAAAGTTGAATGCCCCAAAAGAAATATTGAAAAGCACTCCTTAACACTTTAGTAAACAATTACTGGCCCAATAACTCTCTCTGCACAGATATGTTTAGCAGGTAATATAGTTCCCGAGGTGCAGGCGACCAGACGGACAGACAGACAAATTTATAAGCAGGCGTTAACGAGAAGTATAGAACTGCGGCGGTGGAGAATAACGGGGCAAGGGAACATTTTGATGTTGAAGCATTTATACCAGTAAATGATGAATGAAAGAAATCGATTTAAGAAAGAAAAATAAATATTTTATTTACATGAAATGACGCAATTGTAATATTAGCTTACAAATCTTAAATATAAAAATTAATAGCTGTTCGTTAGTCTCCCTAAAACTCGAGAAAAATAGCCAAATCGGTTTAACCAACCAGGACCGATTTGGCTCATAAAATATAATAAACTTTATATACGGTTGTTGTGTTTATCATGTTTATTTAAATAGTTTTAGAAATATATAATTCCGCTTTTTTTCGTGCCAAAAATATTCAAAAATAAAATTTATTAGTTGTACTTCAAATATTAAAAACAAATACTTCTTTAAATTTGTACCTATGGGTACAGTGGCGGTGTTATCGCTAGCAGTGATACCTGGCAAAATTTTATGCACTTCTAAGAAACATTGCACAAAGAATTAATGCTACATGCATTGTCTACCAGTCCTCAAAAATTACAATATCATTATCACTATGCTATGTTCGTAATTTCCTTACGGGATCGCATCATATCCACAGAAGGCTCGATAGTCTTCGTTCTGCGAATCTGTTGTCAGAGTCAGTTTGGCGAATCTTCGGACTATGTCGATGGCATAGTCCGAAGATTCGCCAAACTTAAGTAAAAATGGGCAGAACACATTGCTCGTAGATCAGATGGTCAACGGGGCAGAGGTTTTGGAGTAGAGACCGCGAACTGGAAGGCGCAACGTTGGAAGGCTCTCACAAGGTGGACCGATGACCAGATGACGGTCGCGGTAATCTGATGAATGTGAGGTGCACAGGACCGAAAGTTATGACGAGACTTGGGAGGCCTATGTCTAACAGTGGACGTCTTTCAGCTAGAATGATGATGATTATCACATTATTACGTCTTTTTAATCTAGTAACACAGAGCCTTCTTTCATTAATTTATGTACCTAATTTAATTTTTATTTTATTATTATTATTTTTTGGTGTACAATAAAGAATATATTTATCTATCTATCTATCTAATTAGAGTTTTGAATGAACTCAAAAGTTTCCTGTTATTTCAGAACACACTACGAAAAAAAATTAATCTAGATTATTTTCACTGGCATTTTAAACAAGTAACTTTTCATAACAAATGATAACGCCTTTACATCACTCCCACGAATGTATACAATTTCAATGCGTTTCGCTTCGTCGTTTATATCGAAGGAGAGGAACAATATGCCTGCTGCGGGTCTTCCTGTCCGATTATAATTTAGGTGTCTTCAAAGCTAGAGTGAATATGCTCTTAATAAACTAGTGCGCTTCACCATCAACGCTTGCATCACTGCTTACCATCAAATGGGATCGCAAATCAAACTCTACTTGAAATAAATTGAAAAACAAATATTTCACTCACGCCCTTATTCACAAAGGGCCACTAAAATAAAACGTTTCGAACAAACAAATATAATAATGTGCAGGTGTGAATGGGCTTCGGCTGCCGTTGAAACGAGATGGAACATTCTATTTGCAACGAGTGCGAGCAAGACGGGTATAGTTCGACGAAGATCTACGAAGATACACGAAATTTTAGAGTGGGTTTTTAATTAGTTCTGTAATATTTAGTTTGTTTTATAAGATAAGGTTGTGTTTAAGTTTAGTTGTTAGAATTTAAATGATGGACAAGATTCCCTAAAGCTCCTGGTCTGGTATATCACAATGTGTTAACACATTGTGATATACAGACCAGGGTAATAAGTTAAAGACCAGGGTAATAAATTAACGCGGCAAATAAGTTAAACTAAAATGGCCATCGTTGCTATGGTTACGCGTAGCCTCTCGCTGTGCCGCACTTCGATTGAGGCGAAACTTGTATGCTTATTGTAATAGAGCGCTAAAATTAATCCAATCATGATTATAAGTTAATTTTGCCACAACAACTTCTTCGAACAGTCCACACCCCTGTGTCCCTGTCGACCGAACCAACACTGTCCGCCTTATTCCAAATTACGATCTAAAATAGTTCCGGGACTATTACTAGATATAATACCAATTAAAAGGGTTCTAAATGTATTTGCTAGGGACTATTACTAGGTTTGATCCAATTAAACGCAATCTAAATGTATTTGCTAGGGACTATTACTAGGTTTGATCCAATTAAATGCAATCTAAATGTATTTGCTAGGGACTATTACTAGGTTTAATACCAATTAAACCTAGTAATAGTCTCAGAACTATTATTTTACATCGCGTTTTGGAATAAAGCGGTCTGGGTTTGGGTTAGTCCCTCTCAGAAAAATTATTTGATGATTACCTGTTCTTAAAAAAATTCTTCTTGCCCAGTGTCTTAGGACAAGTTTAACTCAGAATAAAAAATAAGACCTTGCTTCTAGGTCTATGGGAAGTACCCTATGAATTTAGATTCCCTTGAGGGTGTCAAATATACGTTTTTTACGACATAAACGGCCGCGTCTTTTTTTTCGCTAGCTTAGAAGTTTGATTTTTTCATAGCTTCAAGGGACCGCAGATCTGAGTATATACCTAGTTTTAATTTCAACTCGATCATCCATGCGCTCCCTAGATCTATATCAAAGGGAACGCATGGAGGTATCGAGTTGAAATTACCCCATGACCCTACAGTCCTTTTTTTTTTTTGGTGGTGGGTAAAATCATCCAATGACATCTCCCGCCCTTGGGCGGAGCGGGAGATAGTGTCAGATTCCCACCCCGTTCCTTCGTGGCCTTAGATATCAGGGCCGGGCTTTCCTTGCGGAAACAAACCCTTGGCCCCAGTAGGATTCGACCCTGCCTGCCTGCAGTTAGTAGGCTGGGTCTCTACGGTTTGCTGACAATTCTTCGAGGCGCGCGGGAACAGTGCGCTTCGTTGACGACCTGGGCTTGGTCCGGATGGTTCCCGGACGGTCAGATAGCGAGCTACCCATAGCTCGCCGTCTGCAAGCCCGCGCCTACGTTGGCTGGAAATCAGGATCAGAATCGGAACCCCCGCGGCGGCTGGGCCGTGAGGGCCGTTGCCTCTCGCGTGCGGCCTCTTCCTTTGCAAGCATTACTGCTTCGCAGAAGGAGGCGACCGCCTGCTATCCCTCCTCGCTCCGGACCATGGCCCGTACCAGGGCCTGGCGCGAGAGATCGCCGCTGCCGATCGCCCTCACGAGAACACGGCGACGCTCTGCCCAAGCGGGGTACACTTCGACCGTGTGCTCCACCGTGTCCTCCAGGCAGTCCACGCAGTGGTGGCACCCGGGCGTCGGTTCCGCACGAATCCGGAACAGGAACTTCCCGAACTTCCCGTGTCCGGTGAGAACCTGGGTCATGCGGAAGGTTAAGACGCCGTGAGGTCTTTCCAGCCACGCCTCAAAGAGGGGCCTTACCGCCATAATTAAGGCGTGCCCAATGACCCTATAGTCCTGACAGACAGACGGACAATAAAGTATCTTATAAGGGTTCTGGTAGGTAAGGGTACGGATTCCTAAAAATTGAAATAATTTTCACTAATTCATTTGGAAATCGAAACAAAAATCAAGGGATATTGAACAGGAAAAATAACTTTACATAGCAAGTTACCTAGCGACCCGCTCCAGCTTTGCCCGGGTGTAAACTTTGAAACTCTTGGCTTTTATCACTCAATCAATCAATCAATCTCTACTATAACATTTATGTATATCATACCTAAACCATCCTCATGAATCATTCTATATATCGGTGAAAACCGCAAGAAAATCTATTCAGTAGTTTTTGAGTCTATCGGGGACATACAGATAATGAGAAGAGAATTTTGTTTTATAACATGAACGGATTACTTTCTCTTTATATCCGCATAAACCTTCATCAGCTCAAATCATACGCATCAAAAAGTTATATCCTGATTACAACACACACAAAAACTTATTATTCCACACACAGAGTTTATTATTTAATTATTATACAAAATTACCGCTTTTTAAGGTTTTTACGACAATTTTGTTCTCATAAACGCTTGTAGCCGTTGCGGAACATTTTTTGGCAAACCTTAGGACATACTGACCGAAAAAACTTTGTGATATTTAGAGTATTAAGTTTTCATTATGTTAAGTTGTTGTTGTTATGTTTAGTTGTTGTTGTTGTTGTTGTTTGGTAAGTTCTGATTCTTGTAAAGGAATGAACCGATTAACCGAGTTTCTTTCAGGTGGGAAATCATCCAATGGAAGACATTAAGGAAGATGAGAAATCTGTGTTTCCTGGTAGCTTGTAGCTATCAGAAAACACAGATTATGCAGTTTTATAATGTAATACAGTTTTTTTTGTAATAGATCCAGATTTCTTGATTTTGTTTGGAATGTTTAGGTACAATTTGACTGGCCTGTTGGTCTAGTGGTTAGTTACCCTAACTGCTATGCCGGAGGTCGTGGGTTCGATTCCCACCCAAGACAAATGTTTGCGTGATGAGCACGATCATTTGTTCAGTGTCTGGGTGTAATTTATCTATAATATGTATGTATTTAGGAATATATATGTATATTTATCAGTCGTCTAGTACTCATAACACAAGCTCTGCTTAGCTTGGGACTAGACGGCGTTGTGTGATAGTTGTGCATTATTAATTAAGACTTACAAGTTTAAACTAATATCCGTACGCACTAAATAGTATTTACATCATACGCTATAAGTAGATATCTAGATATAAACATTCTTCTTAATAGGCGTATGTTGAGGTTATGATCAGGTCATTATAACTTTACGATCATAATTATGTATGTAAGGAAAGCTGGTTTATGTCTAAAAATAAGGATGTGGTACATATCTAGTAGCGTATGAAATTTAAAATTATTTTGTGGTAATGAAAAAGTGGAAAAACAAATGCAATATTCGTAAGATAATCAACATTATATTGTTAGTAAATTGATTAAGGGCCGCTTTTTTAATTGTCAGATATTGAAAGATTTCCACAAAAAAAAAAAAATATCACGAATGTCAGTTATTCAAATGTCAAATTCTGACGTTTGAAAGATCAGCCCTTAGATGGTTATACTCATACTAAAATGTTTCATAAAAAAATAATTCAAAAACGAAAATAAAAAATAAAGACCAAAGTTGCAAAAAAATCGTAAAAAGAATTCATAAAAATTACTTCAAAGCGTGTGTCCAATAACTTCACTCTTATCGAAAAACAAACATCAAGAAAATAAAATTCTACACCAGCAAACGATATTCAAGATAATTAACAAAAACTAATTATTTTATTGCAAACGCAAATGCAATATACGGCAGTGTATAACTGCCTTATAGCCTCCGTTACGGTGAGATGTGTTATGGCGTACACTATTATAAGATTATTAGCATTCGCTGGTCTGTACCAGGCTTTATTGGCTTTTTATTACCATCTCTTGAAGTGACAATCAGATTGAAACGCGTTTTAATCAAAAGGGCGTAACTCGAGACCTGCATTATGCAAATGAAGATTCTGTCTTTTTACAAATTAGGTTGTAATTTGACTGTTTCTGAAATGACATATTAGTAAATGATTTCTGTCTAAAGTCGAGGGCAAAAGTGTCGTATGAACACTTTGTTTAAAAGATCTTAATTTCAGTTTGTTAGTATCCACATAAAAATGTGTTTTATTTTATTGATATCCTTTTGAGATTGTCAATTTGTTATAACACCTACACGTTAGTGTATTTGGACCTAAATTAGGTTCCGAAAATGACGAGGGTCTGGACCTAAAGGTTTATTTAAGAATTCAAATTATTTTTTAATATACCTGCTGTTTATGAGGCAATGATGAAGTAGAGTGAATTCTTTTTTTTTTTTCGTTCACATGCTGGCTGGTAAGGTGTGTTTTATAAACTTTTTTATTCAGTAATAGAGATGGCGCGATGATATTGTTTTTATTTATTTAAGAGCATCTCTTTCTGTTAGTTCTGGGAACGTGCAAAAATGTGCCAGCTGCCTTACTTACTGTTACAGTTTTAGAAAGAAGTACTTTATTAAAAAAAAAAAAAAAAAAAAAAAAAAAGCTTGTGATTTGCATGCCTTTAGGTGTAATATGGTTGGACTGTGCTATATATAATTTTTAACAACTTTATTAATTTACCCATATTAGCAAATAAATGATTATGAATTATTATTATTATTATCTTAACGCTGATATTAAATATATTATGCATGTATTATACATATAAACCTTCCCCTTAAATCACTCTATCTATTAAAAAAAAACCGCGTCAAAATCTGTGGCGTAGTTTTAAAGATCTAAGCATACATAGGAACAAACAGCGGGAAGCAACTTCGTTATATAATATGTAGTGATATAGATTACAAATAGAAAACTTGAAAACCGATCAATATTTTAAATGCATGCAAACAAAATCATTTCAGAAACAAAAAGCAAAATAAAATATGAGTACCTGTCGCGAAAATTACATAATTAAATACCATATAGTGTTGCCGTTTTAAAAAAAGAATTCGCTCATAAAAACAAAACGACTCTATGGTCCTTCATTTCAAATTTAATAAAAACATGTTCGCAAAAGGCTCTAAATAACGAACAATCGTTTAATCTTGAAGCAAACCAGAGACAAAACGGTGGGGCATTATAATGCAAAAATTAATTTTCTTGCAGATAAAAAATGGTTAAGCTGCATGCTTATTTGTTTTGGGTTCTGTACCCAACGTATTTTAATATCGGTCAATTCTGAATCAATTTTTTTTTTTAATATTTCATATCTTGTTTATTGCAGAAACAAAAGAAACTTAAATATTTGCTAAGTATTTATACTAAACCTATGTACATAAAAACTAAACTAAGAATGTATACTAGACCTAACTATGTACAAATATAATACAAACCACCAAATACACTAAGGCGAATCAAAATTAAAGTTTTGACAGACAAAAAATTTAAGTGTGGAATGTATTTGTCAGAAAATCCCATGTCTTAAGCCTTATCAATAATTTTCATTCCTTTTATAGTGTGGAACAAGAGTCGTTTTCTAAAATAAAGATTCGGCCCCGGTATGACAGGCAACGAAGGAACAGGAGTGGAGTACACTATAACAGGGAGTGCACTAAAAGTCTGACACTATATCTCCCGCCCTACCCAAGGACGCGGAGATGTCATTGGATGATTTTACCACCAAAAAAAAATGCCGAAAAGACTTTTCGGCTACATATTTTACAATTAAATGTAGATACATAGATCGCCAGACAAACACCGGGTATTAAAAGTATTATTCCTAGTGCTGGTATTCTTCATCTTTTAAAAAGAGAACTGACGTTTTCTTCTACACAGGCCCTAAGAGGTAGCTGTATTGACTACAACTACCTCTTAGGGCCTGTGCTCACCACGTTTTTTAAACGCGCCGTTGACGCGCGTTTTACAAACGTACGTAGAAGGAGCGCTGTATCGCTATATCGCTACAAAAACGTGGTGTGCATAGGCCCCTACAGCAGTCTAGACCATAAAGTTGCTAAAAACCTTCAAAAACTTTTGCATAGTCTGCAGTCTTACGTAGATTTCACAAACAGTCCACATAGCAGGCTCAGTCACTCTAGATTGTTACTGCAAGCCTTTGAAGTTACCAAATAAAAACCCTTTATAATTCTTAAATAAATACTATAAACCGTTAAAACTCTTTCAAACCACTACATAAGACGATTTATTTGAGGTGGAAAATCATGTACTAGGGTTTTTTTGGGTAGAAAAATCATGTACTGACATCTCCCGGCCGTTCGCGGGGCGAGAGGGTGTGTCAGACCTTTACTAACTAAAAACCCACTCCTCTTCCTTCGTTTTCTTTCATACCAGGGCCGAGTCTTCCTTTCAGAAGCAAACCTTTGGCCCCAGTAGGCTTCGACCCTGCTGAGACCCCACGGTTTGCTGAAATCTCCTGACCCCGATCCAGACAGTTCCCGGACGGTCGGACGGCTTGGAGGAATCCCTGCAGCAGCTGGGGCGTGAGAGCCGTTGCCTCACGCGTGCTGCCTCCTTCTTTTCTAGCATTACTGCTTTGCAGAAGGAGGCGACTGCCTGCCACTCCTCCTCGCTTCAGACCATGACCTATACCAAGGCCCGGCGCGAGAGATTCCCCTCTAGAGTGGAGCGAGTCTGCGTATCAGACTTTTACTGACCAAAACCTACCGGTGTCCTCATCTCGCTCTAAAATAGTAGGCAGAAGTGATTGGATGACTTCCCACTTCAAGAAGAACTTGTTTTTCTTCAGTTGCCAATGCCACCGTAACTCTTTCGAAGAATTCCGCAACGCTGGGTGCCAGAAACCCGCGCAAACGTCCACAGATCTCTAACAGCTCACAAAGGCTCGCAGTTAAAGTCAGTCGCGCCATGTTTACGAGAAGCGCGATATTTATTTATTTCGACACGGTCCTATGTGTGAGTAGTTTGTTGTATCGAGACGTGTTGCCAGTGAATTTGGCGAACGACGAAGGAATACTGTGGCGTTTTGGTATAATGTGGTGAGATTGATATAAACTTGGTATAAAAAGACAATCCGATATAGAAATTGATATGTGATAGTTACTCGTACAACTGCTTTGTCGTGAGTGACACGATGAAAAAGTTACAAGAATTAACAAGCTATCGACACGAACTTAAGTCAAGTTGTCAAGTTATCGTCGTTATAGACGTCTGAGAATGTACGACACCACCGAGGTCTACCAGATAAGAGGTGGTGAACTGATCTAGCTAGATGCCTGAAAAAGGATTTGAAGGAGGCCATTTCCCAGCAGTGTAAATCAACATTTTCCACCGAGTGGCGATATTACCCCACCTCATTTTTCGTTAGATTGACAACATTTTTGCTTAGACAGCGAGGCAGTGATACGCAAGCCTATCAATACGCTTATCCAACGAAATAATGACGTAGTTGCATTTTAAACATTTTCAAAGAGAAGCTTTAAAGGTTTAGAAATAAAAAATTAACTTAGCAGGATATTTTATAAACTTTTGAATTGAAAAATGTGAAACACGTTTTCCTCAAAACACAGCTGAATTTCATCCCTGCCATGTTGGTACTTGTCTGCGTTTACTTATGGTGTTTGAAGCTGTATCAATGCATTTGAAAGTGTGCTATAATTCAAGACTCAGGTTTGTTTCCTACTTTGGAATACAGTGGTCTCGTTTATGTGAAATAGGCACCATCGCGAATTTTACTTATAGACCAACATTTTTTGCGCAATAAATAATTACTTACCTACTTCCATAGGTTGTGCAAAAGTGAAGCCCCGGTCCTGTAACGAAAGCAAAGAAGGAACAGATGTTGATTTTAATCAGTAAAAGTCTGACACGTCCTATCGCTCTGCCCAAGAGCGTGAGTAGTCACTGTATGATTTCCCACCTAAAAAAAACTTGTATACTTATTTAAATTTCGCTTTTTCTGCAATTACGTTATTATTGGATTACTGGATAATAGAAAAAATACAACCGACTTCAAAAAAGCACAGTCATACAAAATTCCGCAACCTACCTTCCACCTTCATCGTCAGATCAGTTCTATGTATCCCCTCTCCTTCTTCCTTCAGCCAGTCACCGACTACATGTACAAGAAAAGCAATTTTACTTGATAAGACAGTTCTACTATGGTTTTTTGAAGAGTTCCGTTCTATATCTTCGAAGTTCACCATCAGATCAAAACAATATTTCCTATGGAACCAACTCGGAAGTCTTTCAATCAAAATAAAAAAAAAATCTAAATCGGTCCACAATTGGCCGAGATATATCAGTGAACATCATTTTTTTTTTAAATGCATACAGCCAAATAGAACCTCCTTCTTTTCGAAGTCGGTTAGTAAAAAGGTAACACTTATTCAAGGGAACAAATATCATTCTCCATCCGCAGTACTCCTCAGTCGTTTCGCTAAAGTTTTATTTTTAATCGCCGATCAGATTTCGTTCGCTCGTTCAGTACGTGTATTTTATTTATATTACATTAAAATTGCTTCCAATAAATATATATTTCCATTCAAATAATAATATTGATTGCAGAACCCGAAAAAAATAAATAGTCATGTGTTTTTAAAGTGAGAGTTCGGTTCCATATTCTTTATTAATAAATATGTATTATAAAGATGAAAGATTTGTATTTTTTGTTCCAGTACTTTTTGAGTGTATTTGTTACCGGCAATCTATATAACCTGGGGGCTTACTCTTGAGTCGTCGACATTGGAATTGTGACGTATCGTGCTCTTGAATTCGATGCTTGAAATTGCGTGACCACACGCCAAGCCCAATCCCAATTTTACTTAGTTTCCCAAAAAGGTCACGCAATTTGGCGCTAGCACCGAATTCAAGAGTACGAAACGTCACAATTCTAATGTCGATCGATCGGAATTACACTCGATAATAAGCCCCCTGGTATTCTATACAATACCTAGGCAATGTATAGAATACGGTTTTAAGTAAGGCTTTTATTTTCAGGTGGTGATAAAAAAATAACCCTAACCTAACCTGTCCGTGTCGGGGTGCCCTAAAATTGCATCACCTCCTTCCCTGCTCTCGTCTTTTACACACATTACCAGCTGCGCATACGGTATTGTATAGAGTACCTGAATTATACAGATTGCCGGTAACATATTCATTATAAATGAATACACTCAGAAACTACTAGACCGATTGACCGACCTTAATTTAAACCGTATTCACGAGTATTCAACAAGACCTAGGCAATATATATACCTAAGTCTTGTATACCGGATTATATGCAGATATAGATTGCCGATAACATAAATAAAATCCCTTAAAAACAAACACAGAATTTCTGTGCGCGATTGTACACATGCGCCTGTATAGATAAGTATAAAAACTAAAAATAATATTAAGTACAAATTGGTAGAAAAAAAACTCACAGGGCATCAAAAAATTCATCGACTTCAGCCAATTTGATTCAAAGTCTTTTGAACTTGAGTAGTCTACTTGAAACATCTAGATCAACTTATGACCAAAACACTGTAAAGAAATAAACTTAAACCAGTCTAAAAACCAAAGAGTTTTTATAAACAAACCAACATAGATACCATCAGAAACAATATCATATCATACCAAACGCCTCGACAACGAGACTACATGAATAAATTGTAGATATTCCATGAATTTTGATGAAACCCACCCCTATTTCTATTCATTCTTTATTTTATCGAAGTCTGGATTTTTGAGGGGTGGTTGTGAGACAACAGAAAACAATTGTTAAGGGTTCCGTACCTCAAAAGAAAAAACGGAATCCTTATAGGATCACTTTGTTTTCCGTCTGTCTGTCCCTTTACCTCGAAAACGCCAAGAGATTTCGAGTTGACATTAAAACCATATATTCAAGTCTACGGTCCCTTGAAACTATGAAAAAATCAAACTACTAAATTAATGAAAAAAAGATACGACCCTTTATGTCTCACAAAACGTATATTTTGATACTTTAATCTACCACACACATGAAATTTGGCATGATGCCTTATAGCACAAGTATAATAACAATTATAAACTTTGTTCTCAAAATATGAAACAACAATCAAGAAAAAAAAAATTATAGGATTTAATTAAATATCTGAAAACTGTAGTCGCAAAAAATAACATTTTTTGATTGATAAAAAACTTCGTGATTCAATTCGGGAATTGGACTATTAACATAAGTCAGTTTGTACCTACGGAACCCTCAGTGTGCGAGTCCGACTCACACTTGTCCAGTTTTTCTTTTAAAGCACGGTCGGTGCAGTGGTTGAGCTATTGGGCTGCGTCTTGCGGCCCGCGGGTTCGATTTCCGCACGCACAAATATATCTGTACACACTTGAATATACTCAAAAAGTTTCAATCAAATCGGTCGTCAAAAAAGAACTATCCTGCATCGCGCAATTAAAGTTCTCCACGCGATTTAAATTGATACAACCGCCCAAAATCATCTATCGCGGGGCAGTTGCCCACCAGACATAACACCTGTCTGGTCGAAGAATCCTCCCTTTTCAAGTTTAGGAGGAGTTAGGTGATAAACACACGTACAGAAGAGTTATACATATATATATATAAAGATTTACATAGGCTTTTAAACACAAAAGTCCATACTTAACTTGAGCTGCCTATTAAAATAAAAACTAGGCAGATGACATTAATTAAAACTATTATTAATGATGGCGAATTTAATGACAAAATTAAAACTGACCTGTCATTTGTCACTACAGTAATTGAATACCAATCCTATTTAACGCGCCAGTGGCGTAACTATAGGGTGGCAAGGCTGGCAAAATGCCACGGGCCCCTTGCCTGGTGGGACACCCGCTCTGAGATGCCTTAAGAAAAAAATAGACATTTAAGTAAATTATTAAGATTTATTAAACGCATTCACAAAAAAAAAAAACACTTTCCTGTAGTATTTTGTCAGCCTTACCACCTTATAGATACGCTACTGTATTAGAAAACCTGCCGATTTATTAACAATTAAGAATGTTTTAGCTGTGTACTTCAATGATTAGTTCAAATAAAATTACAAAGTTGACGATTTTCCTGGGGCCTCATCCAGTGATTTTGCCACGGGCCTCAGATGGTATAGTTACGCCACTGTAACGCGTGTTAGTCGCATTTGCAACGCGCTATAGAAGAGATGCTAACGCGCTACCAACGCACTACGGCTTCGCGACTGTATCGATGCGACCGCGCTACAGCATCGCTACAAAAAGTCGCCGTAGGCCTAACTAGCTTCTACCTTCGGCTTTGCCCGCGTGAGAAACCTTTTATAATCCCAGAAGAACGAACTACAGTTAAAAATCAACCTGTTGGACCGTTCAATTCCTTTTTTGAACCGGAAAATCATCAAATAATTTGTCCTGTGCGGTTATTCTCTAAGAAAACGCAGCGCTGCCGCAACGACAAACACCCAAATCGGATACATTGCATTGTCAACCTAATTTGTCTAAACATTGGATTGCTAATTCAATGTATCCTATTTGGATGTTCGTCGTTCCAGCAGCGCTGTGTTTTCTTAGAGATAGCACCATTGATCTGGATAGAGCAAGAGAGAGTATCAGACTTTTACTGACTATGTAGTGTCCATTCCCGCAGCCCAATCCGTTTAGTCTTTGAAGCATTATTGATGGACAAAGGCTCTACCACGAGCTCTGAACCGATAAAGGGATGGAGCTATATAGGGTGTATGTAGACCTCCATCATCCGGTCATCCGGGTCGTCTACCGTGGCTGGTAGTCGGGGTCGGCGTCTCGGTGACTGAGGCTTTAGGATGTTCGTGCTCTTACGCGCGCGGCCGGCGCCACCCAAGCGGGGTATACTTCCACCATATGCTCCACCATTTCCTCCGGGTAGTTCACACAATTGTGATAACCGGGCGTTTTTTCCGCCTTAATCCAATGCAGAAATAGAGACTTACCATGTCTAGTGAGGACCTGCGTCATGCGGAAGGTAAGGACGCCATGACGGCTCTCCAGCCACTTCTCAAAGAGGAGACTTTCCGCCTTGATTATTGTGCTCACATAGTAGAAGCGACAAGAAATATGTAACCAAGATTTATGTAACTCATAATATGATTTAAAAAGAGTGTCCATGGAGTTTCTTACATTTTCTTCTCCATAGATATCTACGCTTTGGAACGTGCAATTTAGCTTCACTTTTTTTTTTTTAACTGACCGAGATTTCGACAATTCAACAGTGCCTGTAATTTGTCTTTTTGAAATAAACGTTTTTAATTGCATTTGATTGATCATTATGGTTTACAAACCAACAAAAATACACAACTTTCGCATTATAATACCCATTATAAGTTAAATTATAGATTAGGACTTATCATTATTTCAAAGGCCAAAACAAATTCTCTCAAGTGTTTTAATAATAAAATGCCTAAAGGTGCTTGTAACGATCATTTAAAACGCTCTCAAAATAATTAAATTTGTGTCGCACAGTCTTGTAGGCCATTAAATTAATGTAGCCTATATCATACTGGGTGGAACGAATGAGGATGTTAATTGTTTCATGTGAACCGACATCGCCATGTCTTCCATGCTTTTTATATTATATTTTTAATTCAGTTACACCGTAGTTTTTTTTTTTGTATTGGTATTTCAGCCAGGGCCCTGTTTAGTAAAGCTGATAATTCGACATTATGTCGAAAACTGACATAATTGTAGAATTGTCGGTAGTATTATACAAATATGTCAATATGTCACGACCATTTTCTATCTTTTAGCTGCAGATTTGACAAGTTTTGCATGAAAAATTTTCAAAAAAAAAAAACTTGTCGCTCAAAAAGTTTTATTAAACAGAAAAGTCAGATGGTCGCGACAATCCGACATATTTGTGATTTTGACACTTTTTTAAACAGAATAAAAACCATCGAATTGTCGTTTTTTGACATAATTATGTTGGACATTTTTGATTATCAGCTTTATTAAATAGGGCCCACGTCAAAATCACGTATTCTACATAATAGTGAGACAAATATGTAGTTCGATCCACTCCAGCTCCTCAAGCAAGGCTAGCAGTGCCCTGATGATACTAAGGGTACCTGGGTAGCTGAGTAAGTAGAGCTGTTGTTTCATCCTTCTCCATGTAGGCCCTGCAGAGTCGATTGTCTGTAACTCCTATGACGGAGAGGTGCTTATTAAAGCGTCCTGGTGTTATTGACCATTTCGCGGAGGATACTTGGGTTCTCATGGGATCCTGGTATAGCAGATGAACTGTTTTCTTGTCCTCCTCCATGTATTCTCTGCAGAGTGGGCTGTTCGTAATTCCTATGACAGAGAGGTGCTTATTGAAGGTCCCGTGGCCAGTTGTAACAGCCGTGACTTTGCGCAACTGAGGTTTAATCAGTAGTAGGGCTTGTATCCTTTGTATGTTACTTTTGATTCAGCTTTGCTGAAGTAATCTTTTTCAACTCCATCCTTTTGTTAAACTTTTCAAGCTTCATCTTCTTCTTTTTAATTGATGGATTTAAACTAAATCTTCTCTGACCAGTATGTAGCAACCTGTACAGCTCTGCATCGTATAAATCCTGAAAGTGTAAATGGTTGTACAATATGGGCAGCCTAGCAGGTGAGGCATGTCCTGAGCTGTGGTTCCACACTTACACTGTGTTGGAGATGGATCGAGGAAGCTCCATTTGGCCATTGTTTTTGCATCGGCCATCCTGGGTTCACAGTCGGTTAAGAGATTACCATATTGGCTATTGCAGTTCTCATTCAGGGGGGAGATATTCTGATGAGGTGATGAAGTGAGGAGGAGTTGGGTGTATCTATTTCCACAGCGCACATCTCTCGTTTTCTGCTCTGTCTTTTGATGAGGTCATAAATCGCATAAGTACGGCTCTTTAGACGTGCAAGTATAAACCCAAGTATATTTTGGCGTTTAACACTTCTCAGCGTATCTCTGACTTTTCAGCTACACCTTAGACTATTTAGGACCACTGTAGTGTTATACAGCTTTTTTTTATATAAACTAGTGCTTGACTTCGACCCCACGTGATGGTAAGCTGTGATGCAATCGTTGATGGTGAGGCGCACTAGTTTATTAAGAGCCTATTCACTCTAGCCTTGAAGACATCCAAATCATTATCGGATGGGTAGACCGCTGCAGGCAAATTGTTTCGGTTTCATTAATGGTTTTTAAGCGCTATTCTAACATTTTCCAGCTTCTACTTAGCGTTTTACACAGTAACCCTAACCATACAGCTTCACCACGGTTTTGAAGATGACGTTATTTTTTTTATTGCTAACAAACATATGAATAGGGACTGGTTGCGCAAATAAGCTGTGGACTGTAGATTTAGAAAAGCGATCTAAGGTTTATTAACAATATGCAGATACTATGCCTGGCATGGGATAAAGGTATTGGGAAGGAGCACTGACCTTTAGACTTCGAAGGTTCCACGTGGCACCGCCGGCGATTTTCGACTTCGCACATTTAAATCACTGCCAGGTCCTGTTTTGCACTACACTGCACCACTGTTGTTGAGTTTGAATGGTTGGATCACGAAAATAGTCAATTTTCTTGTAATTTCGAGCGGGCGCGGTTAGCGGTGCGGTCACATCCACAATCGATGCACAAAACGTCAAAATGTCAAATCATTTCTTGCGGTCGTGCGGGCGGAAAACGGAAGGGATAGGATTGCCAGGCCAAAAAAATAAATTACAAAAAACAAAATCGCGGAACATAGCAAATTGGCGCAACCATTCCCCCCGGGTTTGAAGGGTTACCTTCAAAGAAAAGAAAAAAAAAACAAAAGCGAAACTAAACCCTATTACTAATCTAAACTATCAATACTAGGTAGCGAAACAACTTATAACTAACTATGCCACTACTACTGATTAGGCAGAGGGCAGAGGCGAATAACCGGACGCAGGTACGATCCAGTTGCGGTTTTAACTTTTACGACTCGCGTTATTCCGTTCGAACCCGGAAAAACTTCTTCCACTACACCAAGAGGCCAGTGCAGAGGAGGCGCACTCTCAGTCTTCAGTATCACCACAGTACCGACTGTGACTGGATCTGAAGGAGTGTTCCACTTTTGACGCGACTGCAGCGCATGCAGATAATCTGCCCTCCATCGCTTCCAAAAGGACTGAACTAAGCTATCTAGCAGAGCGTGACGCGGGTGAAGCTGCAGTTTGTCAGTCTCGACATCTAAAGCGGGCAAATATTTAAGAGGAGTCGTCGTCAAGAAGTGAGCCGGCGTCAACGCTAGTGGCTCCGATGGATCACTAGACAAAGTCCGACACAACGGACGCGTATTCATCAACGCCTCTACCTGAGCGAGCACGGTGCTCAACTCCCCGTACGAGAGAATCTGTTCGCCTATGACCCGAAACAGGTGCGACTTAAGGCTTTTAATATTCGCCTCCCAATTGCCACCAAAATGACTAGCCGCTGGCGTATTAAAACACCAATCAATGCGATTCTCAGCTAAGACATGGGCGAATTCACTTTGGTAGTACTTGGAGCGTAAGAATGTATGTAATTCCGAAATATTGCGTCGCGCTCCAACATAATTTGTGCCGTTGTCAGAGTATAAGCGCTTAACGGGACCACGGCGAGATAAAAATCGTTTAAATGTAGACATAAAACCCTGCGTACTCAAATCACTGGTTAACTCTATGTGAACCGCACGAGTTGTCATACAAACGAATAGGCAAATGTATGCCTTTGTGGAACGTATACCACGACCACGGGCAATAGTGACTTTAAACGGTCCAGCATAGTCCGTCCCAGTATGTATGAAAGGTTTCACCGTCTGTACAACACGACAAGAACGATGGTCGGCCATTTCCGGCGCGTTGAAACGCGGGCGGAGCTTAAAGCAGGGCACACATCTGTGCACTCTAGCGCGTATCAAATTGCGAGCGGAAAGTATCCAGTACTTCTGTCGAAGAATGGACATTAATAAATCGGGACCAGCGTGACAATTCACCTTATGGTGATAGTCCACCAACAAATCCAAAACGTGATCCCTGCGTGGTAGAACTACTGGATGCATTTGTTCAAACTCTAACTCAGCATTTCGCAGACGGCCACCGACACGAATGAGTCCGTCTTGCAAAAATGGTTTCAAATGTTGAAGTGCGGGACTACAAGGTTTATGTGATTCTAAACTACGAAATTCTATTGAAAAATAAAATTTCTGCAACTCTCGAAGTACAACTGATTCAGCTCTATCCAAATCAGCTGCGATTATAGAACCACGCGATGGTAATAATCTCAAAAATCTTAGGACGTAAACTACACAGCGTAGTAGTCTCGACCAAGACGAGACTCGATTAGACAACAACAAAACAACTGACTCTTCACGCGGAACTGATACTACAAGCGTATGTTTCTTCTCCTCGGGTGGTTCTGAAACAGTAGCGGGGTTAAACGGAGCATTTGGCCACTCGTTAGGAGTGGTATGCAGCCAGGGAGGGCCACAAAACCAAAGCGGATGATTTAAAATTTGCGCGGGAAGCAAACCACGTGAGAGACAATCAGCTGGGTTTTCTGTTCCAGCGACATGGAATATATTTTCCGGAGACAATTCAGCTTGAATCTTACGTTCCAAGCATAGAAAGCGTTTTTCTGCGGAGGCACGGGAGCCACCGAGCGAAAAAATATCACCCTTGAAAGGGAGCGCGACAACATAACGACCATCTTTATCACGAGTAGTCGTGCGGGTATAAATCTCCTCAGTGACCTGATCCTCAGGGCTGAGAATAGGCGGGACATTGACCTCTTCAATCTCCCAGAACTTGCGGATGGTAGACTCAAGCGGCGGCTCGACGGTGCAACAGTGCGACACAGTCGAGTAACTAACTAAACAAGCGGGTGCGGAACCAACTATAACAAACCCGAGAACTGTTTCCAGTGCGTGCGGAGCGGGGTACATCGGAAGACCCTGAATTTTACGTGATAACTGGAGATGCGGGAGAATCGAAGCACCGATCAATAGATCGATATCTCCAGGGAAAGCGTAATTTCCGTCGGCTAACTGCAAGTTCTTAAACTCCGTCAGCATGGACGTGTCAACCGGTACCGTGGGCAACCGTTCCGTAATCTTATCTGCGACTAGCGAATCCATTTCAAACGAAATATTACGATTAAAACGTGAACTAAATATTATTTTAATGGAACCGTGAATGGTTGCCTTTAAACCTCCAAAACCTTTCACTTCTGAACGGGATGACCAATTATTAAAACTAAAACCAAGGCGTTGACAACAATCCCGAGTAATAAAATTACTCTGGGAAGCGCCATCTAGTAGCGCTCGAACGGTGTGCGGTTTGCCAAAGGCATCTACAATGACAACTTGCGCGGTCGCAAGTAAAACGGTAGTGACTTGAGTACCAGCGGCGGAAAGCGAACACAATGTTACGTCGTTTGCACTTGCAGCAGGCCGCGCGTCACAAGCGTCGCGCGTCTGCGCAGGCTGCTGCTGCGATGGCAGCTTACTACTCTCAAAATGTAAGAAGGTATGATGTCTAGCTGGACATTTACGACAGCTAACACCACTTTTACATGACGTAACCAGATGTTTGTCACTTAGACAATTAAAACACAAATTATTAGTGCGGACAAACTTGTAACGATCACTAGGCGATAATCTCTGAAATTCCGAACACTTGTACAGCTGTGTATGGCTACCCTTACACAGAGAACAGTCAGGTGTTGAGGCGGTATTAACTAGCGTATTTGCAGTCTTGACTGACTTCGATGACGCGTCTATACGGCGATCGGAACCTGTCCTATTCGTGACTTCATGACGTGTCGACGCGCGCTGCAACACCTTAATATGGTCGCGAATAAAAGATTCTAAATCTTCGAACTTAGGTATTTCTTTACCGCGCTGAGTCGTTTCAAACAGACGAACAGTTTCAGGATCTAATTTCTTTAAACCGATATACAAAAACAAAAAGTCACAGAGGTCATTGACCTTTAGGTTCTTTACTGCACGAACAGATGATGCGAAAATATTTAAAAACTTCTCTAAATTATGATCGTTACAAACGGAAAAACTTTTCAAATCGAATAATTGATCTAAATATGCGGTGGCTACTAATCGCTTATCTTCGTATTTTGTTTTTAAAGTGTTCAAAACTAAATTGTAATTTTCAGCGCTAAACGTAATTCCAGCACAGACAGCCTTTGCCTTACCGGTCAATTTTTCTACGAGATAATGCAATCTCTCGTGATCTGTCAGCGATGTGTTCCTATGTATTATATTTTCGAAACTATCTATAAATAAATTCCAATTTCGAATGTCACCATCAAATTCAGGTATTTGAATTGGCGGCAATCGTGGGCGTTCGCGAGGAGGGTTGGATAAACCACTCGCGGGGGGGGGAGTCTCTAAACTCCTAGCAATACGTTTGATACGACAATACAAGTCATCAAAGGACGACAATGCCTGATAACTCACACAGTAATCAGGATTTAACTCCAACTCTAAAATATTTATATTCTTAATTGTAGATTTAAAATCCTCGCGCAAACTATCTAAAGTTTCCAACGAACACAAGAAAGCATCTCTAATCGCCAGATCCGAGGTTTGCAAAGATTTATCACAAATTGATTGAACACGTGAAAACTGTGAGTCCCTTTCAGCGTATAAAAGCTTTAACTGAACCTTTAAATCAGTACTAACCTTGGTTCCCTTAAGAGACATCTTGTCTTGATATATTCACACTATACACTCAAACAAACACTTAACGAATTATTAAGTAAGCGATAATTATCAGATAACAATATGGTAGTATTGTAAACAACAAAGCGAACGGCGAACGAACGGAATAACCTGTCTATATAATCTATGGTTTATCCGTTTCCTACAAATATTCACTCAACAATGAACGGGTATTTTTGAAATGCGTCTACCTACATGCAATTTGTAGGACTTCCGAATGAATTTTGTCAAGAAAAAGAATGCGATCGATTTATATCTACGCTGATATTTACGTAGCTAACTATAATTATGCGGTGCGGTTGACGGCGTAGGTACCGTAATTATCAATGACTCTTTAACTATACGAGCGAAATAACGTATAGTTGCCTAAATGCCTAGATGCGGGTTTTCTACTATTATATCTAGGTAAACAGGCGCGTTGCGTTTATTCCCTATGGAACAAATACTATATTGCGAAATTACAAGAAAATGATTCACGATCCTGCTCGTATGGACCAAAAAATAATGGTTGCGCAAATAAGCTGTGGACTGTAGATTTAGAAAAGCGATCTAAGGTTTATTAACAATATGCAGATACTATGCCTGGCATGGGATAAAGGTATTGGGAAGGAGCACTGACCTTTAGACTTCGAAGGTTCCACGTGGCACCGCCGGCGATTTTCGACTTCGCACATTTAAATCACTGCCAGGTCCTGTTTTGCACTACACTGCACCACTGTTGTTGAGTTTGAATGGTTGGATCACGAAAATAGTCAATTTTCTTGTAATTTCGAGCGGGCGCGGTTAGCGGTGCGGTCACATCCACAATCGATGCACAAAACGTCAAAATGTCAAATCATTTCTTGCGGTCGTGCGGGCGGAAAACGGAAGGGATAGGATTGCCAGGCCAAAAAAATAAATTACAAAAAACAAAATCGCGGAACATAGCAAATTGGCGCAACCAGGGACACATTAATAAACTCTATATTAAAATGAAATTTTGAATTCGATTTGGTCACTGCGTTTGAAACAGAGATTTTTTTTTTTTAAGTATTTCGTTTTTTTTAAAGCGCAGTGTAAATACCGGCCTCGATCATCCGGAAAAGAATACTTAAAAAAAACTTTAACACCAGATTTATCCCTTACATTATGAAACATAAGATACACTAACACGGCAAATATAATTATTATATTTATATGCTTCCGTATCCTCAGGCCAGCAACCTACCCAACTATTTTAAATCAACTGATATAATACGTATATTTCTTCCCAAACACCAGATATTAACTCGAAATAAAATATCTAGAACACCTTACCACACTAATAAAAATCGAACTCCCAATAGGGCCATAATTATAAAAATTAACATTTTATTGGTCAATTATAATAAATGATTTAGAAAACCTTCGGGCTAACTCGCTCGTTAAAGCACTCATGATTAAATGGTTTTAAACCGAAATAATCGCCTTTAAAAATAAATATTTAAGTCTTTTTATTTTTGCCACTGTCTCGTTATTGCGCAGAGCTTCACTTAAAGACGGAGTTACGGAACTACATCTATCTCTTTCTGACTTACATCTTCTTGGGTTAAGGCCTCGTTTTGTCTTTCTCGCACGTCTCGGCAATTTGCCGGCATGTTGTTATGCTGCAATCAATTGCCATGCGCAAACAGACGTCTATGATATATCCAATTAAGTTGAGCTCGCGAGTAAGGGTGTAGCTGAGTTTTTTGTATCTTTTTTTATTGAGTGTGTGTGCGATGTGTCGAGTTTTATTGTTTGTGGATAATGGAGGTAGCGATTTGTAAATTTTAATTGAGGAGTGGATTTTTTTATGATCTTCGCTAGATGGGTCTTGTAGAATACTTTCACACTTTCGGTGGTTTCTTGTTTGTAGCGTATTTGTATATTCGTTTTTTGTTCAACTTAAGCTATCATTTTGAGATTTATCTTCCGACTTTTTTTTTTATGGTAGGTAAAATCATCCAATGACAAATCCCGCCCTTGGGTGGAGCGGGAAGTAGTGTTAGACTCTTACTGACTAAAAACCTACCCCGTTCCTTCGTAGCCTATCGTGCCTGGCCAGGTATTGAAGACTTTGGTCTTCAGGTAAATAAATAATTGTATTTTTTCATTAGGAAAATAAATTTATGGAATGAAATATAAAGTTTATGATGGTGATTTTTTACAAAATGTGGATGATCTGTAAGCAAAAAGAAGAATAAGGAAGAAAGAAAAGGAGGGGAGAAAGGTTTCTATAAATCTAGTATTTATATTTATTGTGCGAACCTACCACAGTGTTGCCTTTACCAACCTAAAGGTTGACTGATAAAGAATGCCTTGTCGCATTAAGTCTGCCTATATACCACGACTGTACACGAAGTTTAAAAAATATAAGTAACGATTAAAAACTTATTTTCTATCCTAACAGCTTAAAAAATCCTATCACATTTCCATTTCACAATGCACATTGAAAAAAATCTAAGTACCTACGTAGTTTATACTTATTGCAAGATACAAAAAGTGCCTTAACCTCTCTATACAGCGAGCACGTCCATCAGGTAAACTTAAAGAAATTTACTGAGTATTAAATCTTTGAACAAACAAGTTGTTCTTGGTCACTCACACAAACACACGCACACCCACACCCGAGGACCGTACAGTGTGGTTATGTTAAACTCACACACACTTTAGCGATGGTTAAGGCGAAGCATGTTGACAGTTTGTTTTGTATTTTTATTGGGAAATACTGAGTGTCTTTTTGACCTTTTTTAGGTAGTGATTAAAATTTTAAAACCATAAACGCTTTAATCCTTACCTAAGATTTTTTTTTAGCCTATACAGATATTTTACTTGCCTACCTGACCTTCACAACCCAGTAACTATATAACACAATACCTCTTGGTAAGAAATACCTCTTGCGTGAGTTGCCTACTGCATTCACTTCATTATTATAGCACTCACTTTTTTGTGTCAAGTCCAATATAATGAACAGTTTCGAGATCTTGTTAATTTTCTATATATTCTCTCAAGTTTTACAAGTCAATGGCCATCACTATATTTTTTTCCCTAGGATGACCGATATAAATAAACAAAAAGTTTTTTGTCACTTAGCACTTAATTCAGAAATAACTAGATCACTTTGGATGAACTTTTTTTGAACTTTGTATTTGTTGAGATCTCAAATTCTTATGAAGAGAAAATTTAAAAAAAAAACATGGAAAGGGGTACAAAAAAACCCTTTATTACGTTCAATCTATTCCTAGTTGTCAATATTAAGGTTAGCTGTCAAATTACAATAGATTTAGGCCGAACGATGTCTGTCTATTTGGCTAGTACGAAATAAACGGACATTCAACTTCGGCAACCTTCGCCTTAACACACACTCATCCCTACTCACACACCCACACCCAACAACTCGGTATCTCGAGACATATTAGCAAGGGGTGGTTCTCACCCCATTTAGATCGACTGGCCGACACAATTGGTTAATGGGGTGCATGATTTTATAACCCCTTTACATGTGTCCCCACCGCCTGTGTTCCCACGTTGTCGTCGTGGTGGGGCTTGCGTGTCTCTGTGATCTTGAGGGCTAAGCCGGTAGAGCTACTCATGCCGGAAGGCCTCAAGGGAGAGACCAGACCAAGAGGAACACACCCAGGCGGAGTCCAGTTGGACCGCCATGGAGGGTGCGCTGCCCGGGAGTATCGGCACAACCAGCTGTTGGTGCTGTTGGGCGGCGATTTGGGAGAAGTGGGTTCGCCTCCGGTACGTGTCTGTTCAGCAGACATGACCAGGATGGCGAACGTGTTAATGGGGACCCCACCCCATAAAAAAAGGCAAAGCTGAGTGTCAGCAAAAAAAATGAACGCGGCCACTAAAAATTTACTACCCCAGGGGGGTACCACCTGCCCAGCAGGAGGAGAATCCCCCCCCGAGCAAAGCTCGGGCTGCCCCTCGTATTCTGGGGGGGGCAAGTACCGCGTCGGGTCTCCGGACCCCGTACCGTCCCTTGAGGACGCATTGAGCCAGGGTGGCTCACCTGCCCGCGTTGCGGAGTCCCTGGGACCCGTTCCCAGCACGTCCGCGGCGCCGGCAGGTACAGGACAGGCCGACAGGACTTTCGGCCTTAGGGAGGTGAGCGGAGACTCGGCGTCGGACTCGGATGCCGCGTCTTCGCTCACCTCGGAGAGGATGGAGGTTGAGGAAGAATTCGCTCCCAAGAGGAACGAATTCTTCCTAAAGCGCCCGAAGTCAGGGTGTTGTCCGGGGTCGTCCTCGGACGAAGCGTCGGCCCGCAAAATCTCCTCCTCCGGGCGGGGGGCGGGCCGCAAGTCGGGAAGGGGAAGGGGGCTCTCTGTTCAGGAGTTAGCCACCCAGCGATCCCTGGAAATTGCCAGGGAGGCGCTACCCCTCGGGGCGACCACCGGCCAAGTCGGTCGCTCGGCGCCTGTGCCGTCTGACAACTTGCCAGACGGCATGAAGGAGGCGCTCGCCAAATTTGGCGAAATAGTCACGGCCACTCTAACGGCCGTGTCTAAAAAACGGAAGTTTGCCTCGAAAGAGACGGCCATCTCCCAGGGGGCCGTCTCCATTTCGGAGGCACTTGCCGTAGTCTTCGAGCCGCTCGAGAAAGACTTCAACAGAAGGATTGAGCGGCTCGAGGCGGACCTGGCCGATCGCCAGGGAGGTGGACCCGTCGCCCCAGAAAGGGGACGCAAGCAGCGCCAAGGCGAGTCCCAGTCCCTGCCCGGGCCGGAGAGCGAGCTGCTGACCCTGCTGCGGCAGGAGCTGGCTGCTTCCCAGCAGCAGAACCAGCAGCAACTGCAGCGGTTCCAGGAGCGGATCCAGCGGCAGCTCTCCGTCCTGGAAGGCGTAGTTTTGCGTCCCCCGCTCGCGGCCTCTGGACCGAAGAGGGCGGTGACGTACGCCGCCGCAGCTGCGGCCACGGCTGCTGCGCCCAAGGCGGGCCCATCTGGGCAAGCCGGGCGCGGGGCCATGGCGGCTAAGCAGCAGCAACGGCGGCAGGGAGGGGCTGTCCCTCCCCCGAAGGGCAAGGCGGCGGCTGTTCCCACCGCTAAACCGGCAAGATGTCCTGCCGGGGCGGTTACCAGGCCGCCTCAACCGCCCGAAGAACCTTCGGCTGGCGCCGAGTGGACGGTGGTCGGCGCCAAGAAGAAGGCGGGCAAGGCGGCCAGGGCGGCCAGAAAGCGCGTGAGGCGGCTGGAGCGCAAGAAGCGCGCCATGGCGGCTAGACTTCGCGCCCCTAAATCCGAGGCTGTAGTGATTACGCTACAGCCTGAAGCGGAGAAAAGGGGCGTGACGTACAAGTCCGTCATGGACAAGGCGAGGCGGGCGGTGCTGCCCCATCTCAAGGAGCTCGGAGCCTCTGAGGGCTTCCGCATGCGGCGCACCGTGACCGGTGCCCAAATGCTGGAGGTCCCTGGCGCGTCCAGTGGCCCAGCGGCAGACGCCCTGGCCAAGAGGCTCAGGGAGTCCCTGGACGCGGAGGAGGCCCGAGTGTCCAGGCCCACGAAGTGCATCGACATGCGCATCATGGGCTTGGACGACTCCGTTGGGGTCGACGAGGTGGTGGCCGCCATTGTTGGTGCGGGAGGGTGCACAGCCGACCAGGTTCGGGCGGGCACCATCCGCACTGATGGCACAGGCATGCGAGCCGTGACGGTCAGCTGCCCCGTGTCGGCGGCCAAAACCATCACTGGGGAGGGCCGAAGGCTTCTGGTGGGCTGGGTCTCCGCCCAGGTCAGACTGTTGGAGCCCAGACCTCTGCGGTGCTACCGCTGCCGCGTGGGACACCACGCGGGGGCCTTTTGCGCCGCGGAGGTGGATCGCAGCGACCGTTGCTTCCGATGTGGTCAGCCTGGTCACAAAGCCGCCGAGTGCCGTGAGTCGCCGCACTGTTACGCATGTGCGGCGGCAGGCAAAAAGGCGAACCACCAGGCTGGTTGCAGGTCCTGCGACCCTCCAACGAAGGTGAAGCACAGGGTTCGGCCCATCCCCGGTGACGTCCTCACCGCCGCAGCCGCGTCCGTAGCCGCCGCCGCTATCGCCGCCACAGCCGCCGCGGCAGGACCCTCACAGAGGGCTCAGGAGGAGATCGTAATGGAATGTCAATAACAGCTCCATTACGTCTCCTCCAGGCGAACATCAACCACTGCGCCCCCGCTCAGGATCTGTTGCTCCAGAGCATGGCGCAGTGGTCGATTAATGTCGCCGTAGTCTCCGAGCCGTACTTTGTCCTGCCCAGTGCAGACTGGGTTTCGGACCTAGACGGCTCGGTGTCTTTAATTAGGTCGACCGCCGCCGGTACCCCGCCCCTCGAGCGCGTCACGAGGGGACGAGGTTGCGTGGCAGCACGGTTCGGGGACATTGCAGTGGTAGGCGTCTACCTGTCCCCGAGCAGATCTCTCGGCGATTTCCACATCTCCCTTATGGAGCTGAAAAACGTCGTCGTTGGGTTTAGGGACCTCCCCGTGGTCGTTTGCGGGGACTTCAATGCCTGGAACGAGGCTTGGGGTTCCCGCTACACGAACGGGCGGGGTCGATCGGTAGAGGCCTGGGCTGAGGAGTCCGGCCTGGCCCTCCTAAACCGGGGCTCTGTTTCCACGTGTGTGCGGATGCGGGGCGAATCAGTGGTGGACCTGTCGTTCGCCAGCCCCGATCTGGCACCACGTGTCGTCGACTGGCGTGTTATGGAGGGGGTGGAGACGTTCTCAGACCACCGGTACATCCGGTTTGACGTCTCCGCCCAAACCTCGACCGCGCCGGTCCAGCGGAGCCCTTGTGGTCCGCGATGGGCGCTGAGGCAGATGGACCGGGAGCTCCTCCTGGAAGCCGCGACGGTACAGGCCTGGGTGCAAGCACCGGACAGGCCTGTCGACATTGACGTCGAGGCAGAGTGGTTCCGGGAGGGCATGTCGCAAATCTGCGACGCGTCAATGCCCCGAGTCCGTCCAGGACGTGCCAAGCGCCAGGTGTACTGGTGGTCGCCGGAGATTGCGGCATTGCGCAATGCGTGCAACCACGCGCGACGCCGGTACGCCAGGTACTGCAAGCGCCGCAACCGCCCGCCGGATGCGGAGGCTGTTGAGGCGGAGCTGTACGAGGGTTACAGGGTAGCGAAGCGCACCCTCCGAGCGGAGATTAAGCGGTCCAAGATGGAGGCCCGCAACGTCTGGCTGGGGTCTCTGAATGCAGATCCGTGGGGACGCCCATACAAGATGGTACGGGAGAAACTCCGTCCATGGGCTCCCCCACTGACTCAGAGTCTCCGGCCCGAGCTCGTGGAGGGTGTGGTCAGCACTCTGTTCCCTACGCGGGGGGTACACTCCCCCCCGTCTATGGCTCCGCCAACACCGGCAGTACCTGACGCGGACCACGACGACGACGACGATGTTCCAGAGGTGACCGAGGTAGAGATGAGAGTGGCGGTACGAAGGCTGAGTGCCAAGAATACCGCCCCAGGACCTGACGGCCTGCCTGGGAGGGCCTGGGTCCTGGCTATGGAGGCTCTCGGGCCTCGATTGAGGGGGCTCTTTAGCGCATGTCTGGAGAGGGGCCAGTTCCCACTTCGCTGGAAGACGGGGAAACTGGTCCTCATAGCGAAGCCTGGGCGCCCTGCGGACTCTCCGTCCGCGTACCGGCCCATTGTGCTGCTCGACGAGGTGGGCAAGCTCTTTGAAAGAGTCATTGCAAACCGCCTCGTCGCGCGCCTTGCAAGGGTGGGGCCGGACCTGTCGGACGGACAGTTCGGTTTTCGCAGGATGCGCTCCACGGTGGACGCCATCATGCGCGTGCGAGCCCTCACGACGGGGGATGCGGTGTCCCAGGGCAGGTGTGTCGTGGCAGTGTCCTTGGACATTGCCAACGCCTTCAACTCCCTGCCCTGGAGTTGCATTGGAACGGCACTCCGGTACCACCGGGTGCCCGACTACCTCTGTCGTGTGATCGAGGCCTACCTATCGGAGAGGTATATCATCTACCCCGGTCACCAGGGAGAGTGGAAACGTCGAGAGATGTCGTGCGGTGTTCCGCAGGGATCGGTACTAGGACCACCCTTGTGGAACATCGGGTACGACTACGTGCTGCGCGGCGACTTCCCCGACGGGGTCAGCGTGGTCTGCTACGCGGACGACACGTTGGTCCTAGCGCGGGGAGAGTCGTACCGGACGGCGGTCGAATTAGCGACACGCGGGGTTGCGATGGTCGTTGACAGGATCCAGCAGTTGGGACTCGAGGTGGCACTGCACAAGTCCGAGGCCATGTGCTTCCACGGCCCTCGGGGTGCGCCACCACCTCGTTCCCAGCTAACGGTAGGAGGGGTTCACATCAGCGTCGGGTCGACGATGAAGTACCTGGGACTCGTCCTCGACAGCTGGTGGAACTTCAGGGAGCACTTCCGACGTCTGGCTCCCAAACTGAATCGGACTGGGGCTGCTCTCGGGCGGCTCCTGCCCAACCTCAGGGGACCGGACGCCTCCTGCCGGAAGCTCTACGCGGGAATCGTTCGGTCCATGGCTCTCTACGGGGCTCCGGTGTGGGCACCGACGTTGCAACAGCAACCGAGGACCCAGCTGAATGCGTGCCAGAGGGTCATGGCAATACGCATGGTGCGAGGGTACCGAACGATCTCCCGCGAGGCGGCGACCCTCCTTGCTGGCCAACCGCCGTGGGATCTGGAGGCAACAGTCCTTGCACACATGCACGACAAGCGCATGGAGATGCAACGCCGGGGCGAAATTCCGCTGCCACGACAAGTCGAGGCATGGCGGACAGAGCTCCGGCGGGATCTCATGGCGAAATGGCGTCAACGACTATCGCAACCTCGTTCGGGGCGCGCCACAATTGGGGCGATAAGGCCCATCCTTGGGGCGTGGCTGGAAAGACCTCACGGCGTTCTCAACTTCCGCACGACGCAGGTGCTTACCGAACACGGAAAGTTCGCTAAGTACCTGTTCCGGATTCGTGCGGAGGATTCGCCCGGGTGTCGCCACTGTGCGGAACATCCGGAGGACACGGTGGAGCACACTGTAGAGGTGTGCCCCGCCTGGGCGGAGCATCGCCGTGTCCTCGTGGGGGCGATCGGCGGCAGCGATCTCTCTCGCCGGGCCTTGGTTCAGGCCATGGTCCGTAGTGAGGAGGGATGGCAGGCGGTCGCCTCCTTCTGCGAAGCAGTTATGCTAGCAAAGGAGGAGGCCGACCGCATCAGGCAGAGGCAACGGGGCGCTCGCCCCAGTCGCCGCCGGGATTCCGATCCCGATTTCCGGCCACCGTAGGCGCGGGCTTGCGGACGGCGTGCAATGGGTAGCACGCTGTCCGATCGTCCGGTAACCGACCGGACCGAGCCCAAGTCGTCGACGGCGCGTTCTGTTCCCGCGCGCCTCAAGGAGCTGTCAGCACACCGAAGAGGCCCAGCCTGCTAACTGCAGGCAGGCAGGGTCGAAGCCTACTGGGGTCATGGGTTAGTTCCGAAAGGAGTGCTCGACCCCGGCACTATAGGCTACGAAGGAACGGGGTAGGTTTTTAGTCAGTAAGAGTCTGACACTACTTCCCGCTCCGCCCAAGGGCGGGATTTGTCATTGGATGATTTTACCTACCATATAAAAAAAAAAAAAAAAAAAAAAAAAACCCCTTTACATGTGTATGTGATCATTGGCCGTAAATGCCTCGAGATGTAGTGGGTGATGTGTTTTATTAAGTCTTGCTTCGTTACAAATAGATTGCTGGCAACACTTCGGGCTTAGCATTCGTTATTGTTTTATTCTGTTACTTTTATAGTAGTTATATATATTTTTATTTTCTTGACTTGAGTTTTTTTTTTAATAATATCAATGACTTAGTTTTAAAGCTTTATAACTACTAGCTTCTAGCAGCAGCTTCGTTTTAGATATTATAAAATATTTTAAAGAAGCATACATTATTCCTAAAAAAAAACCTGTGTTCTACTCTTTGCCATATGTCTACCCTGGTGCTAAATTTCATCCAATTCTATTCATTCGTTTAAGCGTAAAGGATTTTTATTTTTAGTTTATTTTTTTTTTCTCTGAAAGCTTGTGATCGAATTACTAGACTACTAGGAAAGATTGAAAACTGAATTTTCCCACTACATAATTATGATGCTCTTAAAAATTATGTGTATAGTCTATCACACTATATCACAAAAGAAAAAATGTGTGTGTGTTACATAATATTTGTATGTTTGTTGAACTTCACGCACGAACGGCTGAACGGGTTTGCCTGAATCTTGGTACACGACCAGACCATGTCCTAACACATATGATTTTTTACCCATTAGTAGATAATGTTCCCTTGGGACAATTTTCTGCTATCACTTGGGCGAAGCCACTGGCAACAGCTAGTGAATAATAATAACAAAAATAATCAGATTAAGATCGTTTTACCGTAATTGTTTATTTTATAAGAAATAAAGAAGAGACAAATACTTTATTTTTATAAAAAATAAACAAAAAAGAATGAAATATAAAGAAAAAAAGAAGGAAAGAGAGCAAAAATAAAGTGTCTATTTATTTATTTATCTATCTATGCTGTTCTTCTTTCTCAACGTTTCGTTTCTACCATGATGACAGTGTGCCCCGTGCCGACGGCCTTGCTACACGAAATGGATTCCCAACAGAGTGAAATGGGAAATCAATATCTATATACATAAAAGCGAAATACCACTCACTGATTAATTTAAATTAATTTAAATCTCTGAAACTTAAAATTTGGTAGGTAGGTTCCCAGGGTGTAGACTTCCGCTAAGAACGAATTTTACGAAACTCCGCCCCTAAGGGGGTAAACCGACTTCCACGCGGGCGTTCCAGGCTCACAGAGACTCTCAACAAAAAACTGGTTAATAGTCATTGCTAAAGCTAGAACTACATTGCGCACACGTGGGTCACGTACATACGTACGTACGTCTGGGCGCGTCGGTCTCCATACATTTTATATGGCAACTAGATTTGTAGAGCTACATTAGATCCACGCCACGCGACATCGTTCTACGTACAAATTAGGCGTGTTTGGTGTGCGTCGGTCCAATGTAGTTCTAGCTTTAATCTCTGGGTGCTCGCCCTTTAACCACACCGCCTGAAGGACATTCGGTGGAGGTGTGCTTCGTGCGGGTAGAGCACCGCCGTGTGAAGAGGTAATCGGCTGTAGAAACAACTAGCGCCGGACCCTGGTTCAGGTTATGGTCCGGAGTGAGAGGACATGAAATGTGGTCGCCTCCTCCTGTGAAGCAGTAATGCTAGCGAAGGTTACACTCGTGAGAGAACAGATATCCTCACGTTTCAACGGCCACGTCAGGAGACGCCCCGGGCGTCTGGAATCGTAGACTGATCCCCGGCCTCCGTAGACACAGGCTTACGAACGACGAGTAATGAATAGCTAGCCGTCCGGCCGCCTCGTAACCGTCCAGGCCGAGCCCGAATCATCAAAAGCGCGTAGTGTTTCACACGCGCCTCAAAGAGATGTCAGCAAAACCCTGCAGGGGGCCCTGCAGGTTCGATGCCCGCTGGGCCAAAAAAATATCGCTCGAATCCCATATCATAAACGTTACACCCACCTTATTAGCCTCTGAACCACATTATAAAACCCAAAGGTGCAAGAAAACATGCGCGTACGCATCCCCTAACTAAATCGACCAAATTAAACTGTGTTTAACCTCAACATCTGTCAGTTAAACAATGCTCCAGGAAATAATGCCTATTAACTAATAAATTAACTTATAATGAAAGTTTTGGATGATATTCTAGTTAACGATATTCGTATTTATATAAATTGGTGGAGGTCTAAACTGTTGTGAGCGTGCCCGTTGTCTATTGGTAGCTGATCACGAAAGGGAATGACGTATCGTGCGTTAAGACTCAAAAGGTGGAATATTCCCTTATTTTTTATTTTTTCTAACAAATCTTTATTCTTTATTCATTAAAATCTTAGCGTTGGATAGCATATTACAAGGGAAGATACTTTACGCGCCAATATCACAATCAGAAAACCTGGACTTGAAACTCACCAGTGTCATCACAGTCGCAAAGTTATAGTCACAGATAGACAAGGACAGATAAGAGCCGGCACTGTCGTGCGAGCGAAATAGCAATAGCCGCCAAATGTATGTGATCGTCGCATCCGATGTGAAATCGTGCCCTATAGGCACAATTTTAGCGGTCCACGCGCTAGAGGCGACACCTATCTTCCGTTGTTTTGATGTAATGTACCTCGTTCCATAGTTTTGTCGTACACCCCACCACTATCATTGCGTACGAAAACACAATACGGGTGCCAGATGTTAGTGTAGTTCTTGACGATTTGAATATCGATGGAACAAGTCGCGTGTGTGGGGTGCGTATCTTCAAATAAAATCGAAGGTGATAATAAGAAAGTTCGAAGTACGTTGTGCAACGCAGTACTTTCACACGGAGACACTGGGCAGAATGCTACTTCACGTAAACGAATTCTAATAAATATGATAGTTAGAATACGGGATTTTTTTCCTTTAATTTATTATGCCTTAAAGGCTGATTTACTATGATCTATTACACCGAATACATTCGGCATTTCAACCGAATGATTCGGCCGAATACGAATACATCAAAATTGTACGGATTACGCAGAATACATTCGGCATTTCAACCGAATGATTCGGCCGAATACGAATACATCAAAAATCTACCGATTACGCCGAATGCCGAATATATACAGTTTCTATCATACCTGCATTTCAAATCCCGTATCCCAATGGACACAGTCCCCCGGCGCTATCCCATTTAGAGGGCAGCACTCGCTGATGGGTTAAGTGGGTGTTTAAATTCCCATTTTTGGGGTAATTTCCCAAGAAAACGCCCCTTACCTGTCGGGACGCGCTTACCGACTATTAGTCATTTATATTGTAGTTAAATATTAGAAAATTATAGAGTTAAGGGGGTAGAAGGAAAAATATAGGCTAAAAGGTTTTTAGTCGGGGTGGAGAAGTATTTAAATGCTGTTTTGAGTTTCACTAATTAAGAAAGATTTAAAAAACAATACAACCGACTTAAAAAAGAACACAAAAAAGTGCAAAATAACTTTAATTTCGGAAGTCGGTGTTTCTTTTCTGAAATAACTTAAATAAATATCTTCCGCTATTCGGTTTCATCATCAAATCATCACGAAAATTCTGATAATATCTACCAAATACGGCTAGGGATTGCAGTACCTACCTTCCGGCTTCATCATCAGATCAGTTCTATGAAGCGGTCACGAGTTCGATTCTAACCCAAGGCAAATATTTGAGTGGTGAGCACGAACATTTGTTCTGTATGTGGGTGTAATTTATCTATAATATATACGTATTTAGAAACAGGTATATAAGTACGTTTATCAGTTATCTAGTACTCGTACCACAAGCTCTGCTTCGTTTGGGACTAGATGGTGTTGGTGAAAGTTGATCCATTTTATATTATTATAGAACTTCGATTAACAATCCCTTTTATCACCATTACTGTTTCAGCCCAAAGTTCTATGCGTAGATTTTTTTTATGGTAGGTAAAATCATCAAATGACAAATCCCGCCTTTGGGTGGGGCGGGAAATAGTATCAGACTCTTACTGACTAAAAACCTACCCTGTTCCATTCATTGCCTTCGATCCAGGGCCCTGGGGTTTGTTTTCACATAAACCTTGGCCCCAGTAGGCTTTGACCCTGCTGGGCCCCTACAGTTTCGTAGATGGATGACCTATACACATTGCTCGCAGAACAGATGGTTGATGGGGATGAAAGGTTCTGCCCCCGTAGCCTAGTTACAATCGTATCGTTTAGCGTGAGCGCTTGGAGTTGGCCACGTCCTCAATTCCTTTGACTTTACGCCATCTCAACGCTCAGTCACTCAGTCAGAACAAAGGAATTGGTAGCCAACTCCATGTGTTCACGATAAACGAAACGATTGTAACTTGGTTAGGGGGGGTTAAGTGGCGACCACGTACTGGAAGACGAAGCTTTGGGAGGCCTCCCACAAGGTGGATCAATGACCTGTTGACGGTCGCGGGAATCAGATAGATGTGAAACGCACATGACCAGTTGTTATGGCGACATTAGGGAGAGGCCTACGTCCAACAGTGGCCGTCTTTAGGCTAAAATGATGAGAAGTATCATTGAATATGATACAGCCTTAGATTCAATCAAAACAGCGGAAGATAGATGACTCGAATCGCCTCTAGCGCGTGAACCGCTGAAATTGTGCCAATATCTCTGTCCTTGTCTATCAGTGACTACAGGTAGTGTAGATGTGTGAGTTTCAAGTCCAAGTTTTCTGATTGCGATATTAGCGCGTAACGTATATTTCCTTACAATATATCAATGGGTACAGCAAATATTTATAGGTACGTTAATAAAATACCAACTTAACTGGTCTGTTGGTCTAGTGGTTAGTGGCCCTGACTGCTATGCTGGAGGTCGTGGGTTCAATTCTCACCCAGGACAAATGTCTGTGTGATGAGCACGATCATTTTTTCTGTGTCTGGGTGTAATTTATCTATAATATGTTGTATTTAGAAATATAAAAGTATGTTTATCAGTTGACTAGTACTCATAACACAAGCTCTGCTTAGCTTGGGACTAGACGGCGTTGTGTGATAGTTGTAGAATATATTATTATTATATTATTTTAACTTTAATAACGTGATTACATTCTATCATAAAAAGAAACCATAATAAGCAAACATTTTTTTTTTTAATGAGCATAACAAAAAACAATGCAGCATCAATATCAATACCGCAACCACCAATTTAATTTTCAAATAAAGAACCATAGAGCTACCAATAACACAGTCTGAGAGAGTGTTGCCACACCACAATAACAGTGTTGCCAGTTATAATAACGTGCCATAATGTTGCTACATGCGTTCACGTTCGCCAATCACACATAATGACGCTTATTTAAAGTTTATTGGTTTTTTAAATGGCGTGTGGTAACATATGATAACTTTATACATCGAAGGTTGAATAATTACGTTGTATGTTATACTAGCTTTTGCTAGCGGCGTCTCTCGCTTGGCCTGTCTCACAGATCTATGAAAAAAAGTAATCCATGCCACTCATTAGTATCTTTATCTTTCTATTACTAACCCCATGTCATGAAGTCTTAAAATCATCATAGCACTAGTGTTAGAAAGAGATAGTGTTCTATGTTCTGTTTGAATGCGCAGTAACCGATTTTTGGGTACCAACTAAAATCGATTCACGATTATGGTTTTCCTTATTTCCAAAGCAAAGTTTGTAGATGTATGAAATTAAATACTTCATGTAAGACGTGTTATTGGGGAGTTTTTTGCATCACATCACGTCTTCATGCCAGATAAAACAACAAGATTTTTTTAGCGGTGAAAATATCATATAACTTCTCCCGCTCTAGGTGAAGCGATAGAATGTGTCTTACTGATTAAAACTCCTCTGTGTTCCTTGAGTAGCCTTATGCGTTCCAAAGCCACGGTGACTCTTAGAAACAAACCCGCTCCACAGAAAGTGATGACTTTTAACTAATTTAAATAAACTACTTTTGATACACAAACAGACAAATAATTCTATCACTTCTATATATGTTAGTTGAGATGGATGTGATATTTAAATAGCCCGTTACTCTTTGATCAATAAGTAATCATTTTCGCAGTTCTTTGGACATAACAAAAGACAAACTATATGGTAAAGGATGAAATGTCTAATTTTAGAAATAACCTTCATTTCATTTCTGATGAGGCAGTAGAAATAATCAGCAAACTTAATTACTCGCAGCAGATGGTAGATGGGGCCGGAAGGTTCTGGAGTGGCGACCACGTACCGGAAGATGTAGCGTTGGAAGGCCTTTCACAAGGTGGACAGACGACCTGGTAAAAGCGAACAATGGAAAATGACACAACTACCGATCCGATGGTCGTTTTGGCGACAGTTGGTGGACGCTTATGTCCAACAGCGGACGTTTTTAGGCTTTTAGAATGAAGAGGCTGTATAAATAGGCGTCTATTCGATTCGTATGAAAATTTCATCAATTAGTTGGCTAATTAATAATAACAATTTCATGGAAAAGGGTAGGACCTTTTGTAACGTTCTCGCAACATAATGCATATGTCGTGGCCAGACCATAGAAATTTATCACTTCATGATATGGCCAACTAAAATTGGCCAGATTATAGGAATGATCACTTCATTATATGGCCAAATAAAACTGACCAGATCGTTTAAACGTTAACATTTGATTATATGTCAATCCTCGTTTGGCCATTATTGATGTAGGATTTCTATGTAGTAGTATTTCTAAGTAGGCCAAACAAGGATTGAAATATCATCAAACTTTTACGTTTTAAACGATCTGGCCAGTGTTATTTGGCCATATCATGAAGTGATCAATTCCTATGATCTGGCCACGACGTACACACAATGTTCAATCTCCTTTGTTTTTTTTTTCTTTTTTTTTTCAATGATTTATTATTATTATTATTTCCTTTTATTATTTGTATATACATATAAATTACATTTTTAAATATTTTCTATAGAAGGTTATACAAAAAAAAAACATTTAAAAATATAAAAAATAGTAGCCCACCGGCATCGGGAACAGGGTCCAAGCTACCGGTGGTCAGGGCTCCTGAGAGAGAAACCTCCGGACAATACGCGCCGTGTCCAGGAGTACTGCCTTCTGAATCAGACCCTTGATCCAACTGCCTAACGAGAGCCTCCGCAGATGTTGGTCGAGGCTCTTGGCTATTAAGCCATTGGCCGTAACGACTATCGGCACAATGACTGCTGTGTCCACTTCCCACATGTCGACAACCTCGCGAGCCAAGTCAAGATACTTAGTTTGTTTTTCCTTCTCAGCTTTCACGAGGTTCTCGTCATGAGGGACCGCTATATCAATAATCATTGTGCGACGCTCTAGTCGATCTATGACCACTATATCAGGCTTATTGGCAACAATAGTCCTGTCAGTGATTATAGATCGATCCCAATACAATGAGATATTGCCATTGTCGAGAACTGGGTCGGGCACATACCTATAGTACGGTACTTCTGTTTCCACAAGATTGTATTTAAGAGCAAGTTGCTGGTGGATAATCCTGGCTACGAGGTTGTGCCTATGCAAATAGTCTCCGTTAGCTAGATGAGAACATCCAGAAATAATGTGTCGGATTGATTCCCCGGGCCGGTGGCATGCCCGACAGATGTCAACCGTACCGTCCTTCACAATATATTTCCGGTAGTTGTTCGTCATCATGACTTCGTCCATTATCGCACAGACAAAACCTTCGGTTTCCCCGAAGAGGTCACCAAAACGGAGCCAAGATACGGACGCTAATAGGTCTACAGAGGGCCCATGTAAGGCCCGGTAAAAGCGTCCGTGAAGCTCCTTGCTCTGCCATACTTCCCTGCGGTCATTAGTGTCCAGTATTATAGGTTTGCGCCAGTTCTCGTTAGCCAAGGAGAGCGGAGTGAGGCCCTTGTCCACCGCTACCACATCTCGGTGCATGCCCACGTCGGTTTCCAGGAAGTATTCCCTGAGACTGCACACCTCGCGGTTGTGTAGGGTCTTAGCATTTAAGAAGCCGCGACCCCCGCACTTCCGCGGGATGTACAGTCTCATCACCGAAGACCGTGGGTGATGCATCCGATTTGCGGTAAGCAGTGTGCGGACCCTCCTATCCAAGGCGTCAAGTTCTGTCTGAGTCCATTTGAGTATGCCGAAAGAGTACATCAACACCGGCATGACCCAACCGTTGAAAGCGCGCACCTTGTTCCCGCCTGATAAAAGACTATTCAGAACTTTATTCAGGCGGCCGAAGAAGCGCTCCTTCAACGACCGTTTCACGTCATCAGCATTGATGCCTAACGCTTCCGACATACCCAAATACTTGTAAGTTTCAGTTGAGCAGAGGGATCTAAGGTGTATGGAATCCGTAAGTTGAATTCCCACGGATTCCATAATCTCTCCTCGCTTTACATGCATGACTGCACATTTGTCCACACCAAATTCCATCCTGATGGCACTACTAAAGGTTTCAGTTACCTTTAGTAGCTCCATCAGTTGCAAGTCGTTGGGGGCAAAGAGTTTCAGATCATCCATGTAAAGAAGGTGAGATATGACCTGACCACCTCTTTTCAACCGGAAGCCTAAGCCAGTACCCTCCAGCAGTGTGCTGAGAGGGTTCAAGGCTAGGCAAAACCACAGAGGACTCAGACTGTCACCCTGGAATATGCCACGCTCAATCCTTATCGGTTCACTGTTCCCCCGAATCTGTCGACATCCCGGATAGCGAAGGACTGTTCTCCACTGCCCCATACACGACATCAAGAAGGTGCGCAGAGTTGTATCAACTTTGTACAGTTCTAGCACCCTCATGAGCCATGTATGAGGAACAGAGTCATAGGCCTTCTTGTAATCTATCCAACATGCCGACAAATTCTTTCGAGAACGTCGAACCTGTTGGCTTATGGCCATATCGATGAGGAGCAGCTCCTTAGTACCGCGGGACCCGTTCCTACATCCATTCTGAGAGGCTGACATGATAGAATTTGTCTCAATATGACTATTGATTTTAGCTCTCAGAATGGATGTAAGAACTTTATAGACCGTCGGTAAACACGTGATCGGTCTATAATTTTTAGGATCCGCAGTACTACCTGATTTGTGGAGCAGGTGGGTTATTCCTGTTGTTAGGAAGGGGGGTAGCGACCCTGACTCTAAGGCAGACTGGAACTGAGATGCCAAGCGAGCATGTGACCTTTGGAACCATTTTATCCAGAAATTGTGCAGCCCATCCGGCCCAGGAGATTTCCAGTTAGGCAACGGACGGACTGCACGGGCTACATCTTGGGGGCTGATGGTAATTGCCCCCATTTCTGGTTTGATCACATGTGCGCTCGACCTCTCGGATCCAATCACCCTCGATGTGACTGACAGGCGCCGACCAGATGCTGCGCCAAAATGAACACATGGCGTTATCATCCGGCAGGCGTGTATCAGACACACCTTGGTCCGGTCGCTCCCAAGCCCTGTAAACCCACCTTTCATTACTTTGGAATGTGCGATTCTGAGTGTACCGCTCCACTCGGCGCTTATACCGACGAATACGGCTTGCCCATGCATAGATCTTCTGCTTCAGGAAGTCGATACGCTCTGTGACGCAGGGCAGATAATCTCGAGGACTAATATCAGTTCCCGAGAATGCCCGCCTCACAAAGCGCATCACTCTAGGGCGAGTATTGCCCTCCCTGAAGCAGATAAGCTTGCCGATGAGTGCTCTAGCCTCACCGATACGGCGCTCAATCCTGCACTGCCAGGCCGGCACGGTTGGTCGTGTAGCTCTGTCAAAATTAGGAAATTTACAGTGAGCTACGCGACATGCCGCTACAGCCCCACAGTACAAGATTGAGTGGGTATCAGTGAGGTCTTCGCTGCTATCAAAACAATTTGATAGCTCCGAATCTAAAGCACACACCAGCGCCCTATTTCTCTTGTGCATGGGCAAACGAGGTAGTCGAGGTCTAAGCCCCGGCGGAGTGGAGCGGTACTCCCGAAAAGCGTCCTCCAAAGCGCTCCTCAATCGTTCATTGCACTGGGTACTCACAGATATAGCCGCGTCATCATCGGCGTCACCAACGTGGTCGGGTCGCGGTGAAGCACTGGGTTGAAGTTGCTCCGCGACCGGTGGTGTAGCAGGTGAAACACGGCTACTCTGCGATTCCAGGCGCAGTCTATCAAGCACAGCATCATCCAACATACGGCTACGCTGGATGACCCGTACCTGATCCGACAGTCGTTGGGCTGTGACGTTGACAGCTGGCTCAAGCACCTGAAACAGAGAGAGCATCCGACCACGGTACGCAGTCAGGTTAGTTCCCCCCTCTGTAGCCCCAAAGTATGAGCGCATGACATTATTATTATTATTATTAATATTAATATTCTTCGTGAATTTAATTCAAGGGGTACCTAAGTCATGTAGTACTGCTAGCTTCAATTATTCATCACCTGAATTAAAACATTGAGTTTTTGTTAAACTCTACCTACTATGGCCAGAAAATTTGTGAAAGTTTAACATACCAAAGTCTCTATATTTTTTATTTTTTTTTATGGTAGGTAAAATCATCCAATAACAGATACCGCCCTTGAGCGGAGCGAGAAATCGTGTCAGACTCTTACTGACTAAAACCCTGCCCCGTTCCTTCGTTGCCTATCGTGCCGGGGCCGGTCCTTCCTTTCAGAAACTGACCCATGACCCCAGCAGGCTTCGACCCTGCTTGCCTGTAGCTAGCAGACTGGGCCTCTACGGTTTGATGACAGCTCCTTGAGGCGCGCGGGAACAGTACGCGCCATCGACGACTTGGCCTCGGACCGGTCGGTTACCGAACGATCGGACAGCGTGCTACCCATTGCACGCCGTCCGCAAGCCTGCGCCAAATTTTCTATTCAGAAACTGGAGGGAACATTAGGAACATAAATCTATAGGTATGGGAACTTAAGAAAGTTAGAATCCAATTAATTAGCGCTTCATACGACAATGTATAAAGACCATTGGATACAAATATCGAAATATGTATAATCCTCAGCATACAAGTTGAACCATCATGGCGGTCAACCTTGCGCAATAACCGATTCTCGAGCACCATTGAAGTGACGAGCTGTGCGTAACCATAGGAATGGATTCAACTTATTTGTCTCGGACTATAACTAACTTTCTACGCATTTCTCATACGCATTAAAACCGTTGAGTGCGTATTCCAAACATTTAAATCGCAGCCTCTGATTGGTCAATTCAAAATGACATCACACCGATCGACCGCTCATCTAGATAACCTAATCAAATTATTAGAACAAGTAAAAAACAAACTTAGTTCTACAGTTTTACAGTTGAACACTCGACTCTATTTATGAAGTAATGTTTAGGAAATGTTAGTTTAGTAGTTGCAAGGTTAAGTTTGTCTATTGGCTAGTTTGTATCGCTTAATCTAAGGAAGTTGACAGCGGATAAGTGTTAAGGCGAACAAGTAATTTCGTTTTAGGAATATCTGTTTCTGTTAATCTGTTTCTGGTTATTGACTTATTGTCGACTTGTTATTTGGTTTAAAGATAACTGTTACTTCGTTGTTGGAAATAGATAACTATTATTTTAGTATATGTACTATAAAGATAAGTACTACGATAGACTGGCTACCCATTTGTGTAACTACTTTGGTAATTCTTATTTCATGACAATCGATATATTTTGAGTAAATTGCAAGTTTAGTGATTCAATTCATTTTATTTCAGGCTCAGTCCATAAATTACACATAGAGCATTATAATAATCAAATTAAATAATATCATTAAACTTCATCATCATCAGCCTTTTAATGTTCCCACTGCTGGGACACAGGCCTCCTCTCTAAGTCTCTCCCAGTTCGGGTTGGTGAATGTCACATGTCTTCGAATTTTTGGTTCTAGGGCATGCCGGTTTCCTCACGATGTTTTCCTTCACCGTTTTGAGAGCAGTGGCGATGAAATAAATTACACAAAGTAATGCGCCTGACCAGGTTTGAACCCGCGACCTAAAACTCGTAAGTCGCGGCCGTTACCACTCGGCCACCACTGTTCTTCCCATTCATTCTTCATTAGACATAATTAAAATAAATTAAAATTACTCAATAAATCACAAAATTAGACATTCACAATAGAAATTAGACATAGACAATAATACAATGTCATCATTTTTATTTTTGAGAATGGAAAGCGTCAAATCTCTTCTCCGGCTCTAAGGTGAAACCAGAAGGCGTGTCAGACTTTTACTGGCTGAACCCACTTGAATCCTTCACTTTCCCTTTGCATTCTAGAGCAATGGACACTTTTTAGCAAAGTTCCCACAACCTTAGCCGGCCTCGGCCTTATTGGCCCCGTTTAGTTTTGCTGACTCCTTGAAGAATGCGTCGGTTACTCGGGCATGATCCTTATTGCTAAGGCGGACGGCGAACTACTGGCGGCTCGACGTTTGGTGGCTGGAAATCACTCTGCGACTCATGATGTCCAAGACTCCAGGGCGTCTCTTTCAGCTTATAATGTCGCCCTGGAAATAGTTCCCTGAATAGTCTGAAAACCGTCGATACAAATGAAAAAAAAACTAAACTGGGCAAGAATTCACACACTAGTACTAATAAAAAGATGAAAGTTTGTGAGTGTATGTATATTTGTTACTTCCTTATGGCTGAATAGATTGAGACGGATTCTATCATATGGGTAGACCATATTTTGGCCCAGAATGTTTTTTATCTTAGAAACATATTACCTTAGGATGATTTTTACTACAACGCGGGCGTACCCGCTGGAAGCAGCTAGTAATTTACATAAAAAATATGGTTCCTACCTACCCATGTTCTTTAGATCTCGTATGGCTCTTAAAACATGTTCCACATTGATGCTCAATGACCATTATTAATTAAAGCGCGGTCACTCTTGACACATGTCAAACATGTCGCCGACCATCGACAAAATTATGACAGCGGCTGTCAAAATCGTTTTCAACCCTAACTCCAGTGTTGTAAGAGTAAAAAATATTTTTAGAATGGTAGTTTTAAATTGGTAGATTTTTCTGTGATGTGCGCCGAAACATAATGATTTTTATGTTATTAATTAGTGTATTAGAGTGTTTTGATTGCTCAATGTTGTATGATTGAAAGGTACACATTAGTTAACTGTTGTCGCTTAGGAATTTGTAGTCGAATGTTATTAACAAAAAAAAAAAAATATATAATTATGCTTTATGCACCCAAGAGTACAGAGGTGGACTCAATAGGCATTTTCTATCAGTGTCAAGAGCAAAATAGTGGTAGGTCGGTTAAAAGAGAAAAAAGGTGAATACAAAAAAAGATATACTGATAAACCATAGGTATAGGTAATTATAAATATACCTCAAATGAATAAAATATATAAATAAAGTCTGTAAGCGGCTAATAAGTTAAACTAAAATGTTGTTGTTGCTAGGGTTATGCGTAGACCTTGTTGTGCCGCATTTCGATTGAAATACCGAAATCCGTTACTGCGCATTGAATGTCGATCGCCATTTTGGTTCAACTTATATGCCACTCAATGTACCATGTTTTATTTTGAAAACTGAAGAAAGATGGTAAGTTTTTAGCAAAGAATTTCCGGTACAATAATATTCAATTTTCAGAATTTGTAACATAAAACGAAATATGAAATTGGAGACCGAGGCAACCTTTGTCATTTAACAAATATGTTTGATAACTTAAATAAAGACTTACGCCTGAATCACGACTGTATTCTTCGAAGGGTTAGGTTATATTAAGTACTTCACACATGCCAGATGGATATTTATTTTTGAACCGACTTCTTACACGTAAAAAGAAGGGTTTATCATCTACAAACAGATTGAAGGATACTATAGAGCGAAAATCAGAAGAAATGTCTTGGAAAAACTGCCATCCTATGTCAGCTAGCTTTCAATAGTAAACATGCGAAAAAATTTTTAATTTATATGTTATTACGCTATTTTCTAGAACTATATGCGAAAATTATTGAATTCTAATTAATTACAGAGTATATACGAAAATAAACTGAAGTTAGGTCCAGTCGTCCACACTAGACTGAGCGACTTACTACTCCTAGGTAACAACTATCGGATCACGTTTTGTTCGTTATGTCCTGTCTATTGGTAGTATATATTTAATGTCTTTAATCTTCTACAAACCAATAATTTTACATCTTTAAATATCAAGTTCGTGGAGAGGATCAGACGTATAGTCCATCACGGTACGTCACAAAATGAGAACAATTTGAGAGCAGTGGTAGCCAAGTGGTAAAGGCCCCGACTTACGAGTTGTAGGTCGCGAGTTCAAACTTAGCCAGGCGCATTACTTTGTAGAATTTATTTCATCAACAAACCGGTGAAGGAAAACATTGTAAGGAAACCGGCATGTCCTAGAACCAAAAATTCGAAGACATTTGACATGCACCAACCCGCATTGGGCCTGCGTGGTGGATTATGGCGCATTCCCTCTCCTAGAGAGGAGGCTTGAGTCGCAGGGACATTTTAAGGCTGATGCTAGGGTACAAGGAAGGTGGTAGCACAAGGATAGATTACTTTCTCTTAGATTTAAGAGACAACGTTGCACTGAGAGCTATAGAGCGTTCTATGGACTGAGTACCAAACGTCGGTTTTCGAATTGCTACGAAAATCTCCGATATCGGAAAAAAAGTAACTCAGATGGAGTTGAGCAGAACCCATGGCAAAGCGTGGTGACGATAAGTGGAGTAAGGCAGTGACAAGGCGTCCAGTAACGGTTAGAAGGAATGCTGTTCGTCCAGCAGCGAGAAGAGCAAACGACATTGTTGCAAATAGAACCAGGCATAAGGAAGTTAGGATCGGCACAACGACAAAAGTGAGGATTATGTTCAGCAGTGGAAAAATTCGGGCTGTAGACGATGATGAAATATTGAAGCGTGGTCTCGTGAAAGGTGGAAGAGTGAAGGCCCTTACCTAAGAGAAGGACAGTACAGTTTATTTACAAAAATGTTTACATTTCTTAAGGGAAGGCGCCCACTCGCAACTTAGTTGCCTAGCAACTATTTTACTGTCGCTGTCTCCACGATGCGCACTATTAGTAGTAAATTACGAAAAAGTCACGACGATGATAGACGGGGCAATAGCTGCATCGCCGGCGGTCCACGAATCTGTCGACAAGAAAGTCTCCCAACTGTCGCGTCGCTACACGCGCACTGTCATACAATCACGTGGTCTAATAAGGAACAATAATATAATATTAATATAATATATTTATCCTAGAGAGGACACCTGATTCCCAGCTGCGGGAACATTATAAGGCTGATACTTTGCTGTGCTATGCTAATATATTATAATAGTTCCGGAGACTAAAGTTGCTCGTCTGCGCTATCTTTAAAGATGTACACTCAATAGAAACAAATTATATCTGACAATTGCTAATGCTAATCTTTTTTGCTTTATAAGTTTAGCTCAGAAGTGGGTAGACTGATGGAAATGATAGAGTACGGAGGTGCCACGCTAGTCATTGCCTGCTGGTCCACTCGCACAATAATACTGCTGTCCATTGTTGGGCGTTTGTATTAATATAAGTCATAGGTCATCAGCACGCTCTGGGGTACACCGTTAGGGCGTGGTGCAAGTGATAGGCGAGCAGCAATTTAGATTATTCTTCAGAAATCATGCAGCTGCAGTCGTAGCCCAGTGGTAATGGCCCTGAATTACGAGTTGTAGGTCGCGAGTTCAAACCCAGCCAGGCATATTACTTTGTCCAATTTTATTTCATCATCACTGCTCATGAAACGATGTAGGAAAACATCGTGAGGAAACCGTAATGTCCTAGAACCAAAAATTCGAAAAGTTGTGACATCCATCAATCCGCACTGGGCCCGCGTGGTGGATTGCACCCCATTCCCTCTCCTAGACAGAAACGAAATTCTGACTAATTTGACAGGAGTAAAATTCTTGTTATAAAGTTTAGGGTTCTTTACTCAAAGGATAAAACGGAATACTATTACTAAGACTCTATCTGTCCGTCTATCTATAGATAGATAGGTGAAATTCTCACAAATGATGTATTCCTGTTGACGCTATAACAAAAAATACTACAAAAAAAAAAAACAGAATTAAGTAAATATTTAAGGGGGCTGCCAAACAACAAACGTGAATTTATTTGCTCGTTTTTGTTTTTTACGTTACTATTGTAAGATTGAACGATTGCTTACAATAAATTTAGTGAATGCACAAGAGAATCGGTGCCAACATCTTGTAACTGGTACCCCACCCTAGATTCAAAGATAACTCTATAACAACTTGACGTGGAGATCTCATCATTTGTAGCAATACTGACAGATAACTTAATATAACAGCCGTCGCAATGACTTACTAATTAATAGCTCAGCTCGTAGTGTTTGTTTAACGCCTCGTTCATTATATAACGTCCGGCTAAAATGATGTACAACGGAACTTTATGCTTAGGTACCAACCGTTAGTTCTCATCATGGCTAACTTCTTGATAATAATAATAATCAACCTGCTCCCAATGCTGATGGCCTACTATTTTTTATATTTTTAAATGTTTTTTTTTATAATTTTGTTTAAAAAAAAATTGATGTGAGTAAATCCGCTTAATATTATCTACAGACGACTGCGACGATTCGTTCCTCTTACCAATGGTTTTTCATTGCAACGGATTTGGTTTTGCATTTCTTTTTTATTTTTGTCAGAAATAAATATATAATTATACACCGTTAAATTTTGGTCTTTTTAATCCCGCAGAGGGTAGTTAGTACGCAACAACCGACAACTACCATCCTAATTGCTCGATTACGGAGACGCGGTGCGTTGCGCGGCGCGTCGGGCGGTCTGTCGTACATTGCCATAGGTTTGTGTTTGCGCTAGCGATGACGCGGCCCGCTGCTGCAATGTACGACGAAACGCCCAACGCGCCGCGCAACGCACCGCGTCTATGTAAACACGGCCTAAGGTTGTCTGGTAGAAATCGCTGTCAGCGATAAGACCGCCATTGTACCCACAGATTTAAGTTCCTGTGAATTGTTACTATATGTTTTGGTGTACAATAAAGTTTATTCTATTCTATTCTATTCTAACTACCTACAAGGTCACTGACTCATTTACTTAAAGAAATTAATTTCGTATATGCATTATGCGTATATTATTTGGAGTTTTTGAAAAAAGTACTTTTTTATTTTTTCTATACAAATCGATTGGATTTCATGTACCGAATCGAACCTCCGCGGGATTAAAATTTAACGGTGTATAAACACATGCAAATAACCAAAATCATTTTGAGAAACGAATCCAGAAAATTAACGCTGTGATGAATCTAGCAGCTTCTTGCGTATTGTTTACGTAACGTATGCCATCCTGATGTTCAATGGGAGCGCATCCCAAAAAGAGATCGCCTGGACAAAGAAGAAAGAATGGATAAACCCAGAGCTATGTGAGGGACAGCTTAATGAACGATTATTCGTATATCGGAGATTTTTGCTACGGTCAGAGCAAAGGAATTGAATGTGTACTAGATAATTTCGAAGATCAATGATATGAAACAGTTTGTACTATTATGAACTTGCTTGCTGTCTCTTGTTCTGTTATAATACTATCTGTTAAAACTTGTAATTGGCCTTCTTTCTATATTTTTAACTATCTGTATCCTAGCTGTAAGTTTTCCGAAGAAAATAAAATAAAATATATAATTAAAAATTTCAAATAATCCCCGACGCATCATGAGTAATGAGCAAAATTAATTAAGACGAATCTAACGAGCCCAAACTCGATAAGTTTACTACATTCCAGACTTCTGTCAGCCATCTCCCAGTTCTAGCATCAGGTCCTTGACATCATGAGAAATGTATAGCACTGGGTAATACGAATCTATCTATAATGAACATAAACCCGATGGGCTTACTATTAAACTATGCAGCGTTACTTCTTCTACCTAAGCTCCATCATCAGACCAGCTCAATGGCACCATCGAAATTTATTTGAAAGTAAAATAAATACGCATTATCGAAACCTACCGCAGCTAACAAAGGAGCTGGTGACCTTGAGTACCTGGATAGACCTTCATAAATTTTAGCTAAGAACCATCTCGATTAAATCAGCTTTCAAATAAAAAAACCGCATCAAAATCAGTCCATTAGTTTGGACGTTACGTTACGGACAGACACACAGACAGACAGACACGTCAAACTTATAACACTCCTCTTTTCCGTCGGGGGTTAAAAACAATATGTGTTTATCCTGTCCACATTATGAGGTGTATAATAAAGTATAAAATAATAGCATAGCATAGCATCAGCCTTACAATTTTCCCACTGCTGGGACTTAGGCCTCTTCTCTAGGAGAGGGAATGGGCCGTAATCCACCACGCGGGTCCAGTGCGTATTGGTGGATGTCACATGTCTTCGAATTTATGGTTCTAAGAGATGCCGGTTTCCTCACGATGTTTTCCTTCACCGTTTTGAGAGCAGTGGTGATGAAATAAATTACACACAGTCTGTGTGCCAGGCTGGGTTTGAATCTGCGACTTACAACTCGTAAGTCGAGGCCATTACCACTCGGCCACCACTGCTCCCTGCTCTCCATATAATAATAGATAATAAAAATAATCATGTCGTTAAATAGTACATAGGATTTATTTCTTGCCTTGAGAGTATATTTCCTTCGGATAGTTTTGTAGGTACTGTCATGCAGGCGAAATCGTTGGCTACAGCTAGTAGGTGATATTAATGTGAGTCAGATAATAAAGCTAACCGCATATTACCATTTTTTGTAGCCGATGGTGTAAAAAATGGCAATATTTGTGGTCGAGTTATCTTTTTGCATCTTTACCTAACATGGTTCTCACACACAATAAAAACCAGATTAGAATACATATAATAATAATAATAAGGCAATTTATTTTTCTTATCTACTAAAGTGCGGTGTCCACTGACGCGAGAAAAGTCAAATAGTTAAAAGGATTACTTTGCAGGTAAAGCGGGTTCGAATCCCGGATGATGTAAGCCAATTTTCCCAGAAACGATGCGGGTGGCACATTATAAGGATATTAAAAGATTTTACAAACAAACTTAAGATAAGTTTTTTGATGATTTCTGTAAAGTCGTCCCGAAGCCCTCTGTTCACCGCCTTTTTGGCGGCAGACTTAAAATGATTAGATTAACTTTCGTCATCTGCAGTTAACTGGACAATTTTTTCATTAACTGTGAATAGTTAACCGTACTGTTTCGTGTTAAGGACAGAGAGTTAAACTTATTAGTACTCGCAAAAAATCTTGAATAATTTGCTAAAAAGAGATTAGTTCCAAAAGATGATTGGTTTGTTCTTTACTAAAAATATGACAAGGAGACGAATACAATATATAACATTTAGGCATAATCTACCTTTTAATGCTCCCGCTGCTGGGACTCAGATCTCCACTCTAGGAGACAGCCTAGGGGGTTTACTCTCGAGTTTTATTCCGATCGGTCGCCATTGGAATTGCGACGTTTCGTACTCTTGAATTCGTTGCTAGCGCCAAATTAGTTTAAAATTGCGTGACCACACGCCAAGCCCAATTCCCATTTTACTTAGTTTCCCAAATAGGTCACGCGTGTGCCCCGCTTGGGAAGAGCATCGCCGTGTCCTTGTGGGGGCGATCGGCGGCAGCGATCTCTCGCGCCGGGGTTTGGTTCAAGCCATGCTCCGGAGCGAGGAGGAGTGGCAGGCGGTCGCCTCCTTCTGCGAAGCAGTAATGCTAGCAAAGGAGGAGGCCGACCGCATCAGGCAACGGCGTACACGCCGCCGCCGCCGCCGGGTTTCTGATCCCGATTTCCGGCCACCGTAGGCGCGGGCTCGCGGACGGCGGGCAATGGGTAGCTCGCTGTCCGTCCGTCCGGTAACAGACCGGTCCGAGCTCAAGTCGTCTACGGCGCGCACTGTTCCCGCGCGCCTCAAGGTGTTGTCAGCAAACTGTAGGGGCCCGATAGGGCCGAAGCCTACTGGGGTCAAAGGGTATGTGAAAATGGCACCCGGGGCCCTGGGACCAAGGCGAAGAATGGAACGGGGTAGGTTTTTAGTCAGTAAGAGTCTGACACTACTTCCCGCTCCACCCAAGGGCGGGATTTGTCATTGGATGATTTTACCTACCGGAAAAAAAAAAAAAAAAAAAAATAGGTCACGCAATTTGGCTCTAGTATCGAATTCAAGAGTACCTAACGTCACAATTCTAATGTCGACCGATTGGAATTAAACTCAAGAGTAAGCCCCCTGGAATGGGCTGTCCACTTCGCGGGCACAGGTCTTTGATTTTTAGGGTTCCAAACCTCCAAAGGAAAAACGGAACCCTTATAAGATCACTTTGTTAACCGTCTATCTGTCAAGACTCTTTATCTCGAGAACGCGTGGAGGTGTTGAGTTAAATTTAAAACCACTAGGTACTCAGGTCCGTGGTCCCTTGAAACTGTGAAAAAAAAAACAAACTTCTGAGTTAACGGAAAAAAAAGATATTGTGTAATTCAGGGGCTAATTTGTAATTATCTACGTCACAAAAAAAACCAATTCTTTTTTCGATTCGACAAAATCTCCGAAACTCGATTCGAGAATCGAACTATTTACATAAGACAGTTTGTACGGAACCGGTTCCGTTTATCAGTTTTCGATCTTGCCGTTTACCATCATCATCATTTCAACTGAAATACGTCCACTGTTGGACATAGGCCTCCCTCAAGTGTCACCACAACGAACAGTCCTGTGCGTCTCGCATCCATCGGATCCCCACGATCCTCACCAGGACTCTCCTACTTTCTTTATACCTTTTATTACCATAGATATCCTAAATCAATGATGGCCAAACGAGGATTGACATATCATCAAAATGTTAACGTTAGAACAATCTGGCCAGTTTTAGTTGGCCATATCATGAAGCGATCAATTTCTATGATCTGGCCACGACATATACAAAAATGAATGCACCATAATATTGCTGAGATAGAGGCCGTTCTGTAAGAGAGGGTGAACGTGACCCACCACACGAAACCAATGCATGATGATGAATATAACGTGTCTTGGGTCTTAAAATTTGGGTCTAGGTTCGTCAAACCTGCTTTTTTACGATACTTATCCCTCACAATGCATCACAGTAGCTACTAAATGCCAGTTTTGTTTTCAATAAACATACATTTGAAATTCGATTACAATCTATACCGCCACTAATAAAAACACATGACTGCCGTGTAGGTAACTTACTTTTAAACCTCCTTGAGAGAGACCTCACACTTTTCCTCAACCAACCATCGAAAAACTCCTCACGAACGATTTCGCCATAAAATCCAATCTGATAACTCTACATAAAATGTCATATACCACAAACAAAAGTTCAAAAAGATAATAAAAATGAATTTACCGAAAATTTCCGACATATCGATAGTTGATTATGAAGTGGTGTCACGTCCCTACTATGCATTCATCGCGCGGCGCTAGTGTTGTCATCGTATCGATGCGTGACGTCATTTCTATATGTGTGGTCGTTGCCAATTTCTTTATGTCGCTAGTTTCGACTTTGGTTATTTAAATGAGAAGGATTTCCCCTGACTGACGTTTAAAATTATTCGCTAAACTTGTAAATTAAGAGGGGCCTTCCCCACTCGTCAACGTCGAGCATGGTTTAAAAGCCTGTTGCTTCATCTAATGCAATCCAACGCGATGACTGATGAAGAGGCAACGCCAAAAAAGAGAGATAACGCCTGAAAGCTGTTATCAATCGGTGATTCCGTGATTTACTCGAATATACAACAAAGCTTGTTTAGGAAATACGTATTTTTTTAAACCCTAAAAAAAAGGAAAAAACCCTTAAATTTTTTTTTGAAAAATTGTCTTCATTCAGAATTTGATTATAAAAAAGAAATGCAAATATTTTGTAAGTCTAATTTTGTAATAGATTGTATAATCGTGTGTGTGTGTGTTGTGTGTGATTTTATTTGTATTTTAATTTTATTATATTTGAATTTTATTTTATTTATATGACGTTTGAAGCTATTTAGTTTTGATTATTGCAATGTTTTATTCCTTTTTATTTTTTATGTAATGTACTACGTTAGACTACGTCTGAATTAAATGAATTTATAATAATAATATAAATATGAAAGTGGAAACTTCTTATGATATAGCATACATTTATGTATTGTGTGTATTACTATATGATTTATTTTCAATAATATAATACTTATATTTTTAATTAGCTATCTTATTTGTTTTCTGTACACTGTGTCTACATCTCTCATCCAACTCTCCTGTCGCTGGTCTGCTGGAAGAAATTTCACTTGAAACAAGCAGTAGGTACCTTTGTGCTCTTCTATCTGTGCTTGTTCTTTACTTTTTTAAGTGTTTGTGTGTACATAAACCAATAAATAAAGAAATAAATAAGAAGTGTGCCACTTTTCAATTATCTAGAAAACATCTCATTAAAGTAAATTATTTAATTACTGACATTTCTACTAACTCAACTGCACTTCTGATTATAAATTATAAACAAACCTGACATGAACAAGGCATTATAATTCTAAGTCTTGAACCCGTGACCTTTCAGTAGTGAATGAGCACTTTACATGCTGATCTATAGCCGTTTAGGTTCTGCCATTTAGTTAACACGTAAAGTATTTTAGTATTTATGTCAATTAGCTTTCTAGAATCTCGTCCTAAGATGTAATGCTGATGCCATCTTGTAGATTAACTAGACTTTTAAATATTTACTGTACTACTTTTTTAGGGTTCCATAACTCAAAAGGAAGCTCGCGGACGGTGGGCAATGGTTAGCTCGCTGTCCGTCCGTCCGGTAACAGACCGGTCCGAACTCAGGTCGTCTACGGCGCGCACTGTTCCCGCGCGCCTCAAGGAGTTGTCAGCAAACTGTAGGGGTCCAGCAGGGCCGAAGCCTAAAGGGGCCAAAGGTTATGTGAGAATGTCACCACGGGCCCCGGGACAAATGCAAGGAATGGAAGGGTAGGTTTTTTAGTCAGTAAGAGTCTGACACTATTTCCCGCCCCACCCAAGGACGGGATTTGTCATTGGATGATTTTACCCATCAAAAAAAAATAAAAATACCTCAAAAGGAAAAAACGGTACCCTTATAGGACCACCTCGTTGTCCGTCTGTCTGTCAGTCTATCTATCTCGGGAACGAGTAGACGTATCGAGTTGAAAACCATATACTCAGGTCTGCGGTCCCTTGAAGCTGTGAAAAAATCAAACTTCTAAGTTAACAGAAAAAAGATACGGCCGTTTGTGACGTCAAAAACGTATATTTTAACACTCTGAAGGGAATCAAAATTCATAGGGTACTTCCCGTTGATCTATATTCCGGAAATTTGACATAAACCAAGGTCTTAAAGCACAAATATAGGAATAAATCTGTAAATTTGTAGTTAAGTCACAAAATAGAAAAAAATTTCGATTCGGAAAAATCATCGAGAATCGATTCGAGAACAGGACTATTTACATAAGTTAGTTTGTATGGAACCCTTAGTATGCGAGTCCGACTCACACTTGCCCAGTTTTATTTTATTTCATATTATGCTACTTCTACATCACACTAAAATATTATTATGCACGCTCACTCTTATCGCTACTGCTTTTAAGCACGCAATTTACTATTTTCCGCATTAGTGCAAAAAAGTGCGCGAGCTCGCTCCCACCACAATTTATTGAATTTATCATTTCAGGCTGGGCGCTAAGCGAAGGCCTCCCACAAGGTGGACCAATGACCTGGTGAAAGTCGCGGGAATTCATTCGATGGTTGCGAGACGTACAGAAGTGCTCGTTGTGGTGACAATTTAGGAAGACTGATGCCCAACAGTGGACGTCTTTCGGTTGAAATGATGATGATGATGAAAGTTGGTGACTGTTAATACTTCTTGTTGGTCGAACAGCCCACCGAATTTGAATGAGATTAAAGGTAGAACTACACTGCGCAGACGTGTGCCACATACGCCGATCTGGGCGCGTCGGTCTCCATACATTTTATATGGCAACTAGACTTGTAGAGCTACACTTGATCCACGCCACGCGACGTCGTTCTACGTACAAATCTGGCGTGTTAGGCACTAAACTCACGAAGCGGTTTTCTCCCACGGCCGCCGCGGCATAGGGAACGGCTATTTTATTTCAAAACTCGCGAGACGGTAGATTCGTCACCGCTGCCGGGGTGCCTTGCATAGGGTGCTGTCGCCGCGAACCAACCGAGCGTGCGGGCGCAAACCGCCCAGGCGGCGACGGTAGACCGCGGCGTCGGTGAGCGCCAGCCGAGAACAACCGCGCGCACCACGGCCGTAAACCGCGTCGTGAAAATTGCTTTAATTTTTTATATATATATTTGCATTCTACAAAAGCTGCGGGCCCGCAACCGTGGCGGCCGCGGGAAAATACCGCTTCGTGAGTTCTCTCCCTTACACGTGTGCGTCGGTCTAATGTAGTTCTAGCTTTAGCCATACGAGAAGACCATGTCCTGGAATAGCGCATAGGTTATACATGAGTAAAGAAGATATAGGATATTCTTGTCTTTATATTTATTTATTTACGATTACGATTATTTATTTATTTATTAACACATACAATTGTTTTGTGTCAAATAGTGTGTGTGCAAATGCGTGTGTCTTTTATATTTATATAAAGTCTAGTATACAGTTTTTTTATTTAAATATTATAGATGAATTTGCAGTACACCGCAGACGGGTAGTTTGCGATGCAAATTCATCTATATTTTTTTCCTTTTTATTTTATTTTAAGTTCTTACAGTCCACCCCAAGGTTGTCTGGTAGATATCGCTGTTAGCGATAAGACCGCCATTGTACCTATAGATTGAAGTTAGTTTATGAGTTTTTAATTCTATTTTAGTGTACGATAAAGTTTATTCTATTCTATAGGATACTTTATAGACCGGAAGTATGTTCTCTTGGGATAATTTCTTACTTTAACACAAGCGAAGCGGCAGGCAGAAGCCAGTGTTACACTATACAACATTATTTTTAGTACATGCGAAACCTGAATATAGTTTTTCAGAATCAGTAACTGAATCGATTCCAATTCTTACACCATGTTACCTATATTTTAGCTTAAAAATATTTGAAAAGGTCACAAGTTGGACACTACCGAAACTAAGTACAGCACAGGTCGCGGCAGGTCATAGCTGGGCATTAAGCTCCAGCGCACAGCTGCGCCTCAGTCACCCGGATGACCCGGTAACCATGTATTTGTGCAGACAAACCGGTAACATAACAAGCTTATAACTTTGTGATTTTTTATGATACAGTTATGAAATTTTGGATATCGATTCTTTATATAAAAGAACCGAAAAAACGTTAAAAAGCGTTTTGTCACTACCCAACGACCCGTTTAACACAGTGGTTTAGAGCGTCGGTTGAGAAGCAAGGGTCGCGGGTTTGATTCCCGCACCAACACAAATCTAATTATATTTTTGTCAAACATAATCAGTAATTAAGTACGCAGTATATTAGGATATGTATTTATTTGTCGGTCGATCAGTGTGCATTTCTCTTCTCTCACTTCGCCACTTTTTCGAGTCATCAAATGAGCATGAGCGAGCACCCATTAGGTTTTCTAAAAGCCGGCGCCCCTGATTAAATGCTCATATCAAAAAACAAAGCGACGGATCCCAAAAACAAAATCGTATATGAAAAATTATCGATTTATGTAATGAGGTTTTTAAACAAAAAAAAAAAAAAATAGTGCCATATAGATTTTAATTTTAAATATATTTTGTCTTATTTTTAGATACGAATTTTGTCCTTGGCACCCATCTAAAAATATCTCGCTGTCACATCACATACCTTTGCAACTGAAAAATAAAATAAAAAAGAAAAAAAACCACCAACTAAATGAGTAAAAACATATATTTTATATATCACTCGTTGATTTTAAATTACTACAATTTCGTATTGAGTTAGAACGAAACATAACTGGGATACAGTCGTGAAGAGAAGTTACTCGATATACACACAATACATTTAAACTGTATTCCTTTTAAATCTAAACACACATATGTACAGTTTTACTATGTTTCATTTAAATAAAGAGAATGTACAACTAGCCTATAAGATTGTTAATGTTAGTTAAATATTTACAAACTGTTTCAGTGGCGTTAACCAGGAGAAGGAACATTTAATTTTTATTATAGGGACATTTACAATATTAAAGATTGGGCGCAAATGGATAAACTTTATAGCCGTTTGTTTGCTAGTCAAAATCAATGTTTGCTCTCTGATTTTTAGTTCGAAAAATCAACCTTGAAAATAGAATTAAGTTGGAAACTAATTGGTCGCAAACAATTGGTTTATTTGCATATAACTCGTTTGAATTATTCAATATCGACCTTATCTCCTTGAATGAGCAATAGATTGCCTAGCAAACAACAACAACAAATCAAAAGTTGAAACTAACAAAAGTTATGTAAGTAGAGAAAAAAAAAATAATTAAGAATAATATTTTTACGAACATCTTTTTAAATTAAAAAAAATACAAGTGATTCTTAGCCAACAATGAATTTCGCCTTTTATTTAGGAGATAATAAGTTTAACTCTTAAAAAAACCTTTTCTTTTAAACAAAAATTTTTAAAAATGATGACCACGAAATACTTTTTTGTTCCATAAATTGTTTGTACCAGCAGCCTGCCCCATATGCGGTCAACCTTACACATAAGTTCCATCATGTTAAGTACAAAGTAAGAAATAAATAGTTTCTATTTACAATTTTCTGTATCCTTTTAATTTTTCTTACAATACATAAATAAATCGGTCAATTTTCTCGTCTCACCATCTGTCAACATGTGAATGATTGGGAACGAATGAATGAATGGGAATGCTCGAAGCAATCCCATTCACTGCTCTTGAAAAGAAAGTTTAACGGGTATTGTTGCAAGCAGGCGTTGCCGGGGGCGCGCACGAGTTTGCTTAAAATGATTAAATGTTTCTGAAGCCTACCGGGTAGGTAATGTGGACTTAAAACCATGTGCATGAACATCAGTCCCATCGACAAGTTGATTAGGGACCTCTCAAAGATAAACGACTTTCGGACACTAGATTTCTCCATCACCGCGGAATAATGCATCGTATTGAGCGGATGCACGGTACAGGCACTAGTTGTCAAAAAAATCGCGATCAGTCTTCAAGTAAAGAGTTTAGCGACATTAATTTGAAGTGCATTTACGGGGTTGGAAAATACACGGTTCCAAGTCAAGTTGAGCGGGTGCACGATACGGTGCCGTGTGGCATAAATGGAATCGTGAGGCTCTTTGGACCGCGACCGCGATCCGAATTTCCATCTGTAATTTTTTTTTATAGTATGTTGGGACCATAAATAAGATAAATACAGAAAAAAAAAAATTGTTGGAAGATGGAACCATGATCCCGGTCCAAAAAGCCCCACGACTCCATATCGTGCACCCGCTCAACTTAGCTTGGAACCGAATATTTTCTGTGCCGCACCGATGCCGCATCGTGCTAATGTGACCAGATCCTTAGACCATCGACTTCTAGAAGTCTATTGATATTAATCTGTTGTAAAATTTTAGGACAAGCCGTTGACAGTTGCTATTTTTGCCAACCAATCATTGGTGTTGACGTAAAACGTTTTTAAAGCAATTTTAGGTCAGAGCTTCAGATATATATCTAATAAAATGGTGGAATGTTAATTTGCATACCAAAAATGCAACAAAAATCTGAAACACTTTTTTACTTGACTGTACGTTCCACAAAACCACCATCGCCATTGAGCCAGCGAAAATACGAGCGTTCAATTACAAAAATCATTTCACAAACGAACAAAAACCTTTTCAAATATCGACGATATCAAAATGAAAATAGGATTAATTTTAATGCTTATTCGACATTAAGCTGGAAAAGTTTCAACTCGTTTTTTGTACACAAGTCCGTCCTATTCTTATTTTGAACCGTTAGAAGATGTAAAAAAGTAATAACTACAAGCATCTATTGTAAAAACAACATCGTTATTACAAGAATACAATTTATACAATCTTCATGTCTTCGCAAAAGGTCATAAAGTTTAAACTAGTAGCTTTTAGTTTAAAAAAAAACATGTCTGTCCTCATACAGTAGTAGTTTCTATTAAATTTAAAATCCAATTATACTGACGGCGACACACATTTTTCAAGAAATAAGTAAATGGAATTTTGTTTTAAAAAAGTAATTCCATGTTTATATATTGACAGCAGAAGTAGCAATTGTATAAACATCATAAGAATAGAAATAATTGGTCATCTACCGGTGATCTTTATGCACATTAAAAAATTATATTGTTTATTGTTATCTGTATTGACCAAATGATATTGTTTAAATTATTTTTTTCAATTAATAGAAATTTACACTTTTATTTTTAACGTCTCACCGCAAAAAGCTGCGTTCGACATTTTGCTTTAATATTACACGGAGTCATCTTCCTGACTAAAGTCACATGACCAAAGTACCAACGTCAAGATGTAGAATTATTATAATACTGCACAAAGTTGTTAGATTTTTTATTCACATAACATATTATTACTCTAAAGGAACTGGCTTAATAAAACTACTATATTTGAGCGAATCGTTAAATTTATAGTATGTAATATGTTTTACTTCCATGTGTATCGCTACTCAATTTTGAGCTATAAGTACAAAGGACCAATTTCAACAAAGCAGCCAATAATTTTCTGTTTTAACAACATAAATAATAAACATTTTAACTTATAATAAGTACATCAATCTGACAAGTATTTATTTTGACTTAGTTATAGATTAGCATAAAGATTTTTTTGTTGAAATCGGTCCGCTTTCATAACATTTATGTCAAACACTATGAGCATCACTCAAAATTCTGTTGTCAAAGTCAATTCAAAAATCGAATAGCCTTATCTCAACAACCAATGACTCCAATAAACCTTATAATGTCACATAATCAGCGAGTTAAAAGCAATCAATGCGAATGTAATTAAAAACGAACTTTTACGAAAGAATACATCGTAAAATATCGACATGCCCGCTAATCGCAAACACTTAATGAATAAAATCGATAATTAAAATCGACTAAGAGTTAATTGAGCTGAAAATGGAATCTAGATTTCAAATTACGAATGGCGTGGAGCCAAACGCTTTGGTTCTTTGCCTGTGTTTTTGTTTTTTACTTTTTTTTTAAATCGCACGTTTGAACGGAATAGTGTGGTAGTTAGCGCATTCCAATGTTCGATTTTTATTTTTATTCGACTAAAGAATTCGGTTAATCTTTTTTATTGAGATTATTTGAAACTCGGATCTTTAATAGAGTTGTTGACGAAGCATTAAGAAGTTCAAAGCTACATAACAAACAGATATTCAGATCTGTTTTCCTTTCTCAAAATAAAGCTTCTCACGACGACAACTAAACGCAATTAAAATATTTTACCTCTGCATGTTTTCAGAACTACATTTTGTAAAAACATGGCATAACCATACGAGTACCGAACAAAAACAAAATAGTTTGTTTTTAAAATCGATTCACTCGGTAAATCGATTCGGCGCGAACTCGATACTCGTAATCGTAAATCACAGGAACAAAAGACGGAAAGGAAAATACAAATTAGCCTTATAATCGCTCGTTTAAACTCGGGTCTTAAGGCCACAGCATAGTGGAAGAACATAGTAAACAATGCAATGGGAACTGAAATGGCTTAGTTTGAATTGAGACAATTAGGAATAGAAATCTAATCCAACTTTCTAAATTAAAAATTTGAAATGCATTTATCAAACATTAGTAAGAAAACCTGTAAAATTTTTGACATTATATTAATTATAATAATCCACAACTATTACACATCGCCATCTAGTCTCAAACTAAGCAGAGTCTGTATTACGAGTACTAGACAACTGATATATTTCTAAATACTATAGATAAACTACACCCAGATAAAGCTAACCAGAGCAAATGATCTTGCTCATCACACAAACATTTGTACTGGGTAATAATAGAACTCACGACCTCCGGCATAGCATTCTGGACCACTGACCATTAGACCAACAGGCCTGTCAAAACATTGAAGCAGAAATATGTTTAACTCTAAACAATTCTAAATTCTCGATTCGAAAACCGGATCTAAGATCTCATTTTTTCCAGCCATGCTTTTTTTCAGCAATCAAGTTTAATTAAGCAAAGTCTTAGTTGCTAATCGATTAATTGACCGTACAGATTTAAGCATTCAACTATAATCTGCCATAAAATGGCCGCCCAATGACGATTAGATTGAATTCATTTTTATTTTCGAAAACACAGTAACGAATCCAAAACATCCTATCAATAATAAAACTGGTCTTCTAAATTGATAATGGCCATAAAAATACAGGCTCAGAAATTTGAAAAAAGAATGTGACACATTAAAACAATAGCATAGACACGTCGTTAGTCAAACTAAACAGTTAAGCAACGCGTCAAAGACATCATCAACAACTAAAAAGATCCATATCGTTAAATTCCTAACGCGTAGACAAATAGTCGTGGAGAACAATCGTCAACGACTCGAAAACAATTTGGTTGCGTCGCGAGCAATTATGAAATGCGATTCGAGAACAAGATAGTTTTCGAACGCATCTCTTAATAATAGGGCCCTGAACGCACCCATAATCGCCTTCATCTCTATATTACACCTATCTCTTTCTAACACCAGCAACTTATAAATTGTTATCTTTGTCTACCGTTGACAGCGCTCGTTGAGAAACCACAGACCCTGCCTATCAACGTTTCAAATCTAAAATGTCTAATTATACCCACATCACTGGATGAACATCAAAAAAGAGCCATTTTTAATTAATTTAAACCCGAAAAACTATTATAATACGGCCAATTTTGTTATCTAATAAGCCGTGACGCTAACAAGACCCGGGAAGCCATTTTGGAACCGTTTTATAAAGTTGATTTAATGATATGGCTGGTTTAATGGCTTTAGAATTGATATAAATTATTGCAAACACCAACTAACGCCCACTTTTTCAAGATTGATCATGTTAACTGTTATAAATGAGGTTTAGTAATCAAATAAATTTTAATTAAAAGTTGCGAATTCTATTGCGACATTCTAAGAGCCTAAATTAATTATTGAAATTAAGATAATTAATGACAAATTCTTTGTCTTACTCTGTATAACAGTGCATAAACTAATCACGATTAAATGTTTTCATAAATCAACTCATTTCACGCAATCTACATTCAAACGTTACGTTTTTAACATTCGCTTTTCAAATACTAAAGTCATTGTCAATTGGAATAAGGCTATATTAAACCCCACCTCATCCTCGCCAGTGCTAAAATCTCTTAAAAATCATAAATAAATAAAACTATACTCTAACATCTAGATTACATTAATATTTACACGTTTTATCACTGAGTCCACTGTCTTTACGTTTCGTTCTCACTTTCACTGAGTTCGTCCATGTCCATGTCAATGAGTTCCTCGTCATCATCTTCGTAGGAGTTATTATGTTGGCTGCCATCATCTGGCTTCATGTTTGAGGAACCTGACTTGCCTCCAGTCTTTGCTTCTTCTTCTTGCTGCATTCGTTTGTGTTTCGTTCTTCTATTTTGAAACCAAACTTTTACCTGTAGACAAAGAAATTCTGGATTAATATAGAGTTTTTATTTTTATTCTATCAATGGTAATTGTTAAAATACAGTTTGGTATACATATTTTATTAATCAAAGTAATCGCTTTTCAGGTGAATGATAATACATTTTGTTGTTATACTTCTTTATGAAAAACTGCATAGTTAAATCTTAAAAAAATATGTGAAAGCAATAACAAAACAAAATAGAAAACACAAATCATAACATAATTTCATGGTCGACGAACAGCAATAAAGGATTAAAGGAACTAGCCAATAAAAAACTATTCAATGCGACCCCTCCGATCATATATCACAAGCTATTGAAAGAAAAATCCGTTGTCGAATTTTTCTGCGCACCAACAACAGATTTCCCGCCCAAAAAACGTCGGCAGCCATTTTGCAAGACAATTTGTCACGCGGTTAATGGCTTGCGAAATGTATTCACGTTCTACCCAGCCAGTACGCTTTGAGATATTGTAACTAATGCATAGAGTCTGTATATCTGTTATTCTGCCAAAAATGGAGATAAGGCTGTACATTACGCTTATTTAGGTTAGGAATTGGTTTATATTTTGAATTGTCTACAATGTGGTTTATTATAGCCAATGACTCATACAATAAAGGGTAATTGCTGATAATAATTTTAACTTGGCCTTTGTTCTGGAAGAAATACAAGGTCCTTATGCCAATTTAAGTGCATTGCTTTTGCCAAACTAGTATTTGTAAATCGTTCCAAACTCAGCTGAAACTTATCAAATCAATCAAATGAAGTCAAATAAAAGAGAGGATTTTGCTGTTATTTCAGTTACAGAAGAACTTGCATAAATAAATAAACTGTATTTATTTGAGCCAAATCTTCACACCAGGGTCTTTACCATAACATGTTAAAATGTCGAGCATGCGAGCTAGAAAGTGGGATGGATCTATACACCCCACATTGCTCCATCCCTTTAACAGTTCAGTTTAGGTCGTCAAATGGATCGCATTAAGAGCTCGTGGTTGAGCCTCTGAGCAGTTGTGACCCAATGGTAACGGTTGTGACCTTCAAGTTGTAGCCGTTATAAGTCACTTTATGTAATTTATTCCATCACCACTGAGAAAACCGGCATGACCTAGCAATAAAAAATTTAAAACCTATCTCATGCACCAACCCGCACTGGACCCACGAGGTTGATTACGGTCTTTTCCTTCTTATAGAGAGGCAGCCTGAATCCCAGCTGAGGAAACATAAGGCTGATTATGTATCTTTATTTAAGTTCTCCGACTGGAATAGAGAAAACATAAGAAAAGTCCTAAGAAAATTTTCCACAACACAGGATCACCTAGAATAAGGTAAAAACATAAACGATTACATTTTTATAGTCGAAAGCAATAAGTTATCAGGATTTCCATTAAAAAGTTGAATGCGACGGTAAAAACAGTCAATCGCCATGTTAGTAACAACGGATTGGCGTGAAATTGATGCAATCGTAGATTTTATAGCTCCTTACAAATCCATACATGTTATAAATCACATTTTAGTTTATAACTGATAAAAATTACTAGGGAATAAGCCATTAACTTTGCTTTTTGAACGGTTTTCTATCAAACATTTTAGTTTTATAGTGCTTCTTATAATTGGGCTCTATACTTTCATGATTTGGACTCTTATCTGCATTTTGCTTTGTTATTTGCTATTGGATAGGAAATTGAAGAAATTTATGTTTTATGAGATTTTTATTTCAAATTATTTTGAGCTACGGGATTAATCGAAAGAGTTATTACGATTCTGAAGCTCAAAGGGACACTGGTGGGTGTTTGTCAGTAAAATCTGATACTACCTCTCGCTCCACCTAGACACGGACGATGACGAGAGATGACGAGACAAGACATTTGGTAATTTCCCACTTAAAAAAGACCTACATAAAACTGTAAGGCACTCTTTAACAAATTACAAAAGCATGCAGAAATCGGAGCCAAGATTGGATTAATCACATTTTTTTTTTTTTGGAATCGCTCTGCCGTTCGTATTATTAATTCTGTAGATCATTATTTCTACAGAGTCTTTACGGAAGCTCTTTGGAATGCAACGTCTTCCTTCAATAATACAAGAAACACGAATGCAGACAATCTTAATGTACCTACTTTTTTCTACTATGTACACACCAGCGACAATAATGTACTAAAAATTCACTAACTGGATCCCAAACAGCAAGAGCAGGTTACACGGGGGGCCCAGAAGGAGCGATCCGTAACGATTTTGACTCCTACTTAAAGGATTGGCCAGAATTGGCTAAGAACGGAGAAGACTGTAAGAATGGAAGGAAGGCCTTTGCCCTGCAATGAGACACAACAGGCTCATAATACTAAACAGATTTAATAGACACCACTTAGAGAACATACCAGCGACCCCGCTCAACATTTCAGATTTGAAGCCAAGACCGTGAGAGATAAATGATAAATACTGAAATTTCACGGCCTAATGGCATCTCCCCCTCAATTATAAGGTCTCATACAGCGACAGTTACGCTACATTACCTTCTATATATCGACATCAAATATCAATCAACTCAGTTCCGATGCCACCCTTTTGTCGCAAGTAATGGTGCGTGCGAGAGGGGTGTATGTGTATATATGTACAAATATAGTAGATTCGCGATGTTGTTTATCTTAGAAAGACCTCGTAGATATCAAACCATCTACTAAAGTGAAATGAGAAGAAGAAAATGTTTAAACATGTAACCAAACTGTTCTCATACGCACACTACACACAAAATAGTTTGAGTATATCTACTATCTCTATGTATTCAACTAAAAAGTTGAATTCTTTGCCGAAATCTGTGTTTTCTGGTAGTTAGAACCTACGGATTTTCAAGCCAAGAATAATTGATTTTCTTTAAGGTAAACGTGCTATATTATCTATATAGCATTATCACTTGCTATCAGGTGAAATAATGGTCTAAACCGAGGCAATCAATAATAAATAGAACTCTATGACCTGACAATATACATATTATACACCCCTATTTTTTAATTAGTGCACAAAAAAATAGGGCTCAATCAGTACCTGTTACTGATCATATTTGTGTATTCAAAAGTAAAAAAAAACGAAATCCCAAAATTGTCCACGAAAATTTGACATTATTGGTAATTATTGGCATTATTGTCATTTTTTCATTCATAAACAATAACCTGTACAATGTTTTCATAAATTGAGTGTGATTTTGGGACATAAACAGACGCTCATAACTTTGCTGTTTATGAATATTATTTATTGAGACTTTACTTATATAATAACAAGAACTTTTCTAATAAGCCCTTTAAGTATATGCACTAATTAAAAAATAGTGGTGTATAAGTAGCATTGAATAAGTTTGACGCAACTATGAAGATAACACGAAAACTGGGACTGTGAAAGACGGAACATTTAAAACCATTAAACACAATACAAAATAAGCCTGCAGTCAGTGTAAATAGGAATTCAAAAGATCAGTCAGACCTACGCAGGAACGCACTAAATGGCGCATAATATTATCAAGGTTGTCAAAACAAAACGATACCAATCAGAATTATAACCAGTCAACATGAAGTCCTATACAAATTGATCACAAAACTGGATCTATGAAACATAAGCTTAGTAATTGAACAAACAAAGTGTAGGTTCATAATCTAAAACAGTGTCCACACCAGCAAGCCTATTTTCATTACACCTACTGACAGAACTGTATGTCTTGAATTAAACAGCATTTTCTATCGGTAGGTCGGTACTTAAATTATTAACTATTGTTTTATTACAAGTGCACCATCATTATTTTCATATGTCAATAGTTTATATAAACTCAGTTTTGTCGTCAGTCAAGATTGTCTTTACAATCTTAAGTTTGACTCAGGTCAACACATAGCCTTAGTATTTCGCATATGAGTCCAAATGACTGGTTACTGTTTACAACTGCAGCTGTTACAGCCTACGTTACGTTTACGACACGATACTTATGACTAGTAAAAGGGCCATAGTTTTGGATCTTTATTTGGCTTTCGAGATGGTTGAGTGTCGAATGCTTTCGATATTTTTGAGTTGTTTGTGTCTGTACGTAAACTGTCAATATAAATAGTGATATATACTTACGTATCTATAACTTCATGTTTATTCTGACAGTCGAGTCAAAAATAATAGGGCAAAGACTAAAAATATAGTGGTAAAAATGCAATGATATAATCACTTACACTTCTCGTGCTTTGGGTGAAAAGGGTCCTTCAACTACCCTTTCCAATTCAGGGCCGCGGTATTTTCTGGACTGACAAGATAATAAAATAAAGAAGAAATCATACAATAACGCTAGGATTACCGCAAGGGTTTATATTTGGCCCTACACTTTTTGGACGTCAATTTGCCCAGTAACATCCTCGCTCCATAAACATACACCAATGTACATACAGAGCACTTTACCTCCTCTTAACTTTTGAATTTTATGTGAATTTTAACGACCATCCACTGTTCTTACAATAGCTTTTTAACCTGTGTTTAGTAGTTGTAAATCAAAGTTTACTAAATAACAAAATGGATATTATTGCATCTTTTGTGTTAATGCTAAAGTTACATGAAGATTTTACTACGAACGTCTTAAACATGATAATTATAGTAGTAACTAAGCCTTTGGAGAATGGTGTTGTGTGTTTAACTACGTAAAACGTTACCCAATTTGTGAAACCTACACTTTGAATTTTCTTCTTTAAATATTTCTTCGGTAAGATGTTCGCTATATTTACCACACATGTTTACAATGCTGCGTTTGACTGCAAAATTATAGGCTCAGTTCAAAATAAAAAGTAGCAAATCTCATTATGCTAGAATACAAAACAGTTTTTCTTTTTGTTGCTATCTAATCCAGTCTACTTTATTAAGATCGTATTCACTCCCAGCCTTGAAGACACCCAAATTATAATCGTATAAGAAAACCACAGCAGGCAAATAGTGTTGCATTTTAATTATAATTATTTGTATCTACATAATACACTTCCAAAACATCATCAATTTTCTTTCTAACCCCATCTAATACTTTTTTATTCTTCATACCTTTTATTACAATTACAAAAATTCAAAGGCCGTATCAGAATTCTCCATTCAACCCTCGATGCTTGCGGTCCCATAGGCCCATTTGCCGGTTACGGGTTATTCTCCGTACGCATCCATCATACGGTCTTTTGTATCCTTGGGGAGGTGAGCGATACCTACTGTGCAATTTTGTATAATTTGGATGTTGTGCCATGTAGGGTTAAGGGTACTGTAATTTTTTTTTTTTTTGGGATTTTTTGATGTGACTTGAGACAATGTCAATTTAGTTCCTAGATTGTTGTAAATTGACTATGTTTTTACTGTTTTCTTACTTAATAAAACTGACGGGTTATTAATTGTAATGATTATTTTTCCGACCCAAATATCGACCAATAGAATTGCATCATTCGACGTCACGTGGTACAACCTACATGGTATTATACTGATAATTTTTTGAAAATTTTTAGGTTGTACCACGTGACGTCGAATGGTGCAATTCTATTGGCCGACATTTGGGACGGAAAAATAATCCCCCGAATACCACACGAGCTTCAAAATTATCTGGCATTTCCCTCAAGGTTCCCTGCAAACAAATAAAGTCGTCAAGTTTTTCAGCGCGAGTGATTTTTTAACCTGAAAAACTTGACTCCTTCATTTGTTTGCAACGAACCTATCGGGAAATACCCGATAATTTTGAAGCTCTTGTGGTATTATAAGTGATTATTTCTTTTGACTGTAGCAACTGCTTTAACATCTGCTGCATATTTTATAGGTACGTCGAATATTCTCGGTTTATTTATTCCACATACATGTTTCGATTTTCTGTTTGTATTCCAAGACTTCTAATGTGGTTTTTATCTTACCTACCTGACACCATACAATTAATTCCAAATCACACTCATTTCCCATTCTTCCAACAAACAAACGAGTATCTATTAAACCTCGAAAAATTCGCAACAAGACGGGCCATCAAACAATTATCACATTCTGATGCAAATTTAATGTACTACCACTCCGTGCTTCAACAACAATAAACTTTAATCCGTTTTACACGACGCATCTGCTCATACGATCCAAACTACCGTAAAATGAACCCTCATAAAACTCTATTATACCAACAAAAGAGCTCTAACAACCCTGGTCGTTAAATAAAAGTCATAAGTCTCCGCAAACAATCGCTATAATAGGAAAAGGGATCCGTACAATGATACCCGTACTAAATAAACTAGGGGTGTCATTCAACACGGCCCGAAATGCGATTAAGTGCTTATGTACCCGATTATGGCGTTCCCCTACGGATTAGAAACAGAGACAGACTTATACAAGCTACAACGCGTTAGAAAGAGGCAGCAACAACTAGGGGAGATACGCAATTAAGAATGCCGCGCGAATTTGGAGGAAAATTTAAACGGATCGCCGTATTACTTTATTGTAGCTCCATTAGCGAGGGAAAGGGACAGATATAGTTTAGAAAGGGACATTAGAGTGACAAATTGGGGTTGTTAGAAATATGTAGGGTTGGCGAGCTTTAATTGGATGTTAATAAAGTGATTCAGTTAGGAATAAGTGAGTGGAAGGCGACCCTTAAAACTTTGGTGACGTAAAATAACAAAGGAGACATATAAAATATAATTACTTTTGAACTTACCAACTAAGTTACGCTTTATTTGTTTTTTTTTTTAATATACTCATTTCTTTTTCATATTTTCAGTTTTCAATAGTTTCAAACAGTTTTCCCGCTCAAACAAAAACTTTGACAGTTAACTGTCAATGTCAATTGACTAACCCTATCAAAAATCATGGCGTCCCGTGTAAAAGAGATAGCAGCAATCAAATTGATTGTTATTATTCGAGTATGAACTGGTTTTTGGCCAGTACCGTTGATTGATGGTCGAATATCTTTATTATTTGGGCGCCATTTTGGTTATTTGTGCTAAGTAATCACAGCGAATTAGCGAACTTGTATTTGAATGTGTGGGTTATTGAGAGTCGATATTCAGATTTGATTTTATTACGGTTCCTCTTGATATTCGAATTGGTTTGACATCGAAAGTATGAATTATTGCATGATGATGGTAATAAAATATAATACACCTTTTACTGCTAGCAATCAGATTATATCACCAATTTCTGATTTAAGCGTTCGAATTTGAGTTATTTCTCAATTTCTACTTTAGCCTAAAAACTGGCTTTAAAGAAGGGTTTGAGATATTTTTAATTAAAAACTCAATTCAGAAACCCACCCTATACCTATCATTTTTTTTTCTCAGATTTTCATCGATTTTTTTTTAAAAGATACCATTTAATAAATTTTATCACGATAATGCATTTAAACGTTTTGAAAATAGCTCAACCGTTTAAAAACTATTGGAACGCAGAGGCCAACTGAAAGAACATGGAAGGGTTTTAGGTAGTAAAAGTCTAACACTCCCTCTTGCCACTCCCAGAGCGGAAAAAGCTATGTAGGTACTGGTATTAATAGGTTAACTACACAAATGTATGTGTATATCGTATCTTCAATTCAAATCAGACATGACATCTATCATCAAGCAAATCACCATTTCACATCAGCTAACACAAATCAACGACTTCAAACCTACATAAAACCTCCACGAACACTTTCAAAGACAACATCAATTAAAACCATGGACTAAAAAGCTCATCACCAAAGCGTTCATCAAGAAATAGGCCAGTCAAGAAAAACAAACATGAAGTTAGAAATTAACCCATCAGTTTACGTTCACAAACAGCAAGGCCTAACGCGAATTTCCTTTGCCTAAGTGATGGGATTGTACGATAAAACGCAACAGTCGATAATCGAGTACCGGATGTGGAAAAGCGCCCGCTTACGTCGCTTCCGGTCGCCATTAGTGAAGCACAGAATTGTTTTCTGTAATCGTTGAGTTTGTTTGGTCGAAATTGGCGGTAAATAAGATTTAATTGGAGTGTTTTACGAGGAAGGGGGATAAGGATTTTGTTTTTACGAACAAATGCATCTAAACTGGTCTCTGCGGCCTCACCATAGCGTGTTTGCGCCAGGCAAGCGAGCGAGAAAAGAGGCTGAAGATACACCTATACCTATAGCTCCTATACCTATAGCTCCATCTCTTTAACAGTTCAGTTTAGGTCGTCAAATGGATCGCGTCAAGAGCTCGTGATAAGGCCTCAGTACGGTAACATACTGCAACTAATCTTTTTTAGGTGAGTAATCATCAAATAACTGCGATTTTCCCGTCGTGTTCTTTAGAAAAATTCCGCAAACCCGGCAGGAACCGACCCTAGCGGGCCACGATATGGGAAGCGACCGCTTCACATGCCCTCTCGCCTCATATCTTCACCAGGGCCTCAAGTCTGCTATTACAATAGTGTCAGAAAGGTCTATCATTGATTTCATAATGATGATTTTGACAAGTTTGGTGATCTACTAAAATAATGGCGACTCCAATGATCAACCACCGACACTCCATTGAGAGAAATGGCATAGAATGGTAATCTCGTATTTACCTACATAATGACAAAAGAATGTCTGCCTTATATCATAACAAAAACATAACAAAAACCAAACACTAATACAATAACAACAACAAAACACTGAAAACACCGGCCGGCGGCCGCTCTAAATAAATAGTAAGCAGTAATGTCACTTTGACTTTGACAGCTAAAAAACCACAGACCGACCAATGACCGGATTTGCAGATTACGAACTTTTAGCAAAATAGCAATGGAATCGTGTTGGAATGACGAATTTTTAAAAATAGCAGACTTGGGCCCCAGAGCGTGAGAAGTCGCTACCGCTTAAGCAAAGCCAACCTCCGCCATATGCTGATATGGTACAAGGTGGAGCATACTCTTTGGGCAGTCCACACAGTGGTAACACCTGGGTGTTTTTCTCACCGAATCCGAAATAGAAACCAAGTGAAGACACCGTACACCGTACTGTAATTGTGGCGTGTCCAAAGTATGATGATGAGCAGGGTATAGTAGAAAAAGATGAGAACTGACTTAACTGATGGTTTAAATTTTATTTTTTTCGAATATTCAGTATTTAATATTCAGTAAGTTACCTTGCTATGTATTTTAGAATCAATGTATTTTTTTTTTAAGAAAAAATAAATTTGGTTCTTAGATTGTTTAGCAGTGGATTAGTGCCTAGAATTAAAAAAAAAATATGTCTTAAAAAACCCAAATTCAACCATTTTAAAAACATTCCATTTATAAACAATCAATATCAACTTGTTTTTTTTTTTTTAAGTCTCCTAACGAATACAATGTGCAAATTAAATTAAATCATTTCCTTCACGAAATTCTTGACAAAATAAATCTATCGAACCATTTATGTAAATCTAAAAACGATTTATGGCTGCAGTTATATTAATTTAATAAACACGAAACAAAGTTCAGTGACTCCAATCAAAACCAAAGACAATATAGATACTCGTAAATGATAGGGTTGTTACGAAATCCGCCTGCGTAAATGCGGAATTTCGGATTTAAAAACAATGCGTCAATATTCGTCTCCACAAGTTTGAGCAGTGTTTTAGCTAAGGTTTAATAAACAAATGAGCGGTGAACAGTAGTGTTCCTTAGTATTCTCCGAATACATCTTTCTCTCTTATTCTGAGTCACTTTGTGGAGGGAATGGGTTGTCAAGTGCCCACATCATTCTCTTCACAACACAACTTGCTTCAGAATTTTAAATTTAAGATCGACTCTACATGATTGTCTTTACTTGCTTATTATTTTTTTATTATTTTATCGTGTTTTTTTTTGTATTGAACTTTCACGTTTTTTCCCAATGACAGTGATAATAGCCAGTGTTTAATTTATAGAGTTACCGCAGCCCTGGAAAGTAAAAAGCAACTGAAAGACTACGGTAAGGTTTATTCAGTAAAAGTCTGGTACTCCCTCTCACTCTACCCAGAGTGGGACAAGTTATTTGACGATTTCCCACCTCAATAAAAAAACAACGTGGTGCCAAATTTTCACAAACTTTTGGTCAAGAAAATGTTATTTAATTTTTGTCTTTTGAGATCAAGTTTTGCACCTTGGCCTCCGTCTCCGCAAAGACGCACTCTATCTTCCATCCCTACAACGCAGCAATGATAAATTCCGCATTTCCGCTGCAATTACATTACTGGCCACCGGACATCAGAAACTTCGGCAAGACCGGAACGTTCGGTAATAAAACCGTACACGGTTCGAACGCGTGTCGATTTCCTACATTAAAGTCGTAAGTGGAAAACGGGACGGTACCAACGACGGGACATACCGTTTTAATGGAGGTTGATTTATCGTTTATATTTTGTTTATGGTATGTATGATGGTAATGGGGAAATACGTAAGTACCTATATACCATTAAGTCCGCCTATGTACCGGTACTGAACACGTAGTTTAAATAAATAATATAATGTATAAAGTTGTCGCACGCAATTATACCTGTATCGTGTTTTTTTTTTATGGTAGGTAAAATCATCCAATGACAAATCCCGCCCTTGGGTGGGGCGGGAAATAGTGTCAGACTCTTACTGACTAAAAACCTACCCTTCCATTCATTGCCTTTGTCCCAGGGCCCGTGGTGACATTTTCACATAACCTTTGGCCCCAGTAGGCTTCGGCCCTGCTGGGCCCCTACAGTTTGGTGGGTGCGTTCCCAAATACGTAAACTAACCTAAACAAGACACCTAGACTCGAAACATCCATCTGTAGGCCTTACAAATATTTGTTTCGTGCGGGAAACGTACCCGCAATACGCCGCGTAGCAGCCGTACCGTCAAGCACATTGTAGCTATTCATGTATTAAAAAACCCGGGATTTTTTAATTCATCAATGGTTGTGGCGTAAGAATTTGTACGAGACTTCCGTACAAAACGATACATGAAATACAAGTTACGAGTATTTGTTTGTCTTAAATATGCAGACATAGGAACAAAAGGTTATAACTGAAAATGCCATAAAAACTTCTGAATAGAATATCTCTATTTTTTTTAAATTGCGCGGTTTACAACAGCTATTGTAAAGACTTAATCAGCCCATAGGTGTCAATCTGAATGATGTCGCAGGACCGTTACAGCAAAAAAACCTAGTATTTACTTTTTATCCACATTAGTAGGTACAAGTTTTTACACGGGCTCTACCCTAGCAACTTAACATCAGACTATGTAGTTAATTACATCCCTACAAGGCAAGACCTCTTTCATAAAACAACCACCATTGTTCTACCATAGACAAGAACAAAACAAAAAAAAACCTAACTCAATTAGCAGTTACGCATATATTTTTTCTCAAAAGACCCGTATCACTTCAAAAGCGTCCCCTAACTCGCGCCCCCCACAGGGGACCGTGTTAACTCCGCCGTAGGACTCCGTAGGGCTACGCCCCCAACACCACGCATGCGCAGTAACACAATAAATATTTGCCGCCTTTTTTATTTGCTCAATTGAGATGTAATCGAAATTCGAAGCGTTATTTTTATTCTGCGAATAGATAGCGAGTTTTTATGTTGATTCGGGAACTAAATAAACAGTAGGTGGGAGAAATGGAGACAGTATAAAGTGTTACAATAAATTGTTTTATGTTTGAGTGAGATTGATACAAAGATATTGGGATGAGTAAATGATAGAATGGTAAATGAGAGCGGTGGTGGCCGAGTGGTAACAGCCCCGACTTACGAGTTGTAGGTCGCAGGTTTAAACCCGGCCAGGCGCATTACTTTGTGTAATTTATTTCATCACTACTACTCTCAAAATGGTGAAGGAAAACATTGTGAGGAAACCGGCATGACCTAGAACTAAGAATTCGAAGACATGTGACATTCACCAACCCTCACTGGGCCCGCGTGGTAGATTACGGCCCATTCCCTCTCTTAGAGAGGAGGCCTGAGTCCCAGCAGTGGGAACATTAAAAAGCTGATGATGATTATGATGAAATGATAGAAGAATCGCCAAACTTAAATGGCAGTGGGCAGGGCACATTGCTCGCAGAACTGATGGTTATTGGAGACTAAAGGTTCTGGAGTGCTGACCACGTATCGAAAGATGCAGCGTTAGAAGGCCTCCCACAAGGTGGAACGATGATCTGGTGAGGGTGGCGGGAATCCGATGCACGCGAAAGCGACCGGTCGTTACAGCGACACTTGGGTGAGGCATATTTCCATCAGTCGTCTTTCAGTTGAAATGATGATGAAATGATAGAGCTGTCTAAAGTTTCCCATATTCAGTTATATTCACTTAAAACTACCTATTTTACATAAAATAAGTAGTTTTAATCAAGATTCGGATTTGACTGTAAATAGCTCTATATATACTTTATACATCAAAATAATCAATAAAATATTTACACTCTTAAAATTTCGACTTTACTCATTTAAATATTATATCTGTGCTAATATTTAGCAACGAAGGTGTGAAATGAAAACCAGCACACCTGTATAAAAAATCGCCAAAAGATTCTGCAGCTGTTCTAATTAAATTACACATTATTTTAAACTAAATCACCAATCAATGACAAAATATTATGATAATAATTGTTTCACAATAATAATAAATAATTCACAGTCACAACCCGCAAGCAATCGAGAACAAAAAATAAACGTAAAAAAATAAAATAAAAACATCGATAAAAATCCACAAGCGTAATGGAGAACGCACATTTATACTTCAAAAATCGAACACGTTAACAACGCGCCGCCATATGTGAGAAAATTATGACTAATTAAAAAAAATATAAACCAACATAACGAGCAAAGGTATAAAAAAAAACAGCCAAGAAGCATTTCCCTCAAAAATTACGTTTTCACGAGTTCCAATAATCGAATTAAGTATGGTAAACATTTTATCTTAATAGTCGACTATATACGAACATACGAACAGGCCAGCTGCGTGTAATTTAGTTAATAATATAAAATTACTTGTATCGAGAATAACCTGTCCTGGCTGTACGTCATCGTGTCTTGGCTCAAAACAAAACATATTGGATTATAAACCTCGATGGTTGTCTGTTTACACTTGTTTGTGTTGCCATTATGCGGTTCATTGATTTCTACTAAATACGTTTCAAATGTCTAAAAGACGATCATGAGTTAAACCATAACATCTCTGAATTTTTAGTCACTGTTATTTTCTAAAAAGTATTCAATCTGTATCTATTTCTTTAACTTTTGACACAAAATTGTTAGCCTGTCCTACTACCATACCTAATGATGCTACTAAAATATGGCATACGAAATAGGCTAATTACGGTTTTCAAGTTCTGCATCCGATAATATATTAATCGAGCTGCATTGCGTATACCTAATCAACACAATGGATTCACAAGCGATTACGGCTAGGTACTTCAGATAATTTATAATCAATTGACGGCTTCATCACGTTAATAGGTGTAAAAAAAATACAGGCAAAAAGCTGAAGTGGATTGCTAGAATAAATTCGTATATCTCTATTTTAATGTTATATGTTTTTTGAATTTGAAATGTGAATGTGCAAAGTCTACTTTCACCTGAAAATCTCGCAAACTTTGGTATTAAATTTACGCCAATACTCATGGTCGACTCTTCGCGTGACCAGAGGGCTGGGCTTTTCTTTGGTCAACGAATCAGCATTGCCATCCAACGAGGCAATGCTGCCAGCGTTCTGGGCACTTTTCCCATTGATATCGATGTAGATGAATTTTTTGATGCCCAATAAGTTCTTTTTCTACCCGTTTGTACATAATATTATTTTTAATTTAAAGATATCTTGTTTTAATGGTGTATATATTAATATTATCCACATTTGAAAACCGGTTGTGGTTGTTTATTTTTTTTTTAATAATGAAAGAAAATATTTTTCAGTATCCAACATTGATCAAATAAAGGTTACTAATACTTCTAAAATAGGAACAGATTTTCAGATGTATCGTTTCCAAATAAAAAAATATTTTCATAAGAACAACATTGCTAATAACTTAAAAGAAAACTTACTAAATAAAGACTTTAGTAAGTTTTCTTTTATGAAAACTTACATATAACTCCTTCGCTCTAGGTGGAGCTAGAGAGAATGTCGACTAAAAACCCACTCCTGTTCATGGAACGAAGGTGAAGAAAGAGCAGGAGTGGGTTTTGTAGTCTACGCTCCCGCTCCGCCCAAGGGCGCGGAGATATCATTGGATGATTTTCCAATCAAAAAACAAAAAGACATTTACTAACTAAAACCCATCTGTATTCCTTCAGTTGCCCTTTACTTTCCAGAGCCACTGTAACTTTTTTCTAACAATCCCACAGAAGATGGTTAAGGCGGCATTGTCTATGGTCTCTTAACTTTCTCCACAAACCATAACTAACGGTCTAACGAACATAAACAAGCAGCTGCGATCAATTAAACCACACCTAATTACAAATAATTTTCATTTAACATGTAAATTCTTCAATTGAACTCGATACTTAAACATAACCGTAAAAAATATGGTGCTCATCATCTAAGTACCATAAATTAGATCGGCTTTCAAGCCTCATTACTCTATAATTCTCTATGGTAATGTGTAGTTGTGACGGGAGATAATGATTGCTACTTTAATGTTGATGGAAAGACTTTTTTTTAGGATTCCGTAAGTTTGTTACGTGTTAATGAAGAGCATTATTATTTTTGTCGCAATGTTGGTCTGAATGCTTTTCCTTCTTTGGAGTCTTGTAGAATTTAATGGTTAAAAGCTAATGATGACCTTTTGGAGAAACTCTTCATTAAACGATAGATACTATGCTGCCATTCATCTATCGAATACGTACATAAACAAACATTAAAACACACAAAACAGACACAACTACAGTGTATCCTATCTATATCTACAAAAAAAGACAGTATCAGAAGTTTCAGAGCTAGTGACAGATTTAAAAATAAAAGTAATTTAAAACAGAAAATAATATACAGAACCACTGCACTCAGCTATGAATCGCTCCACATTTTTTGTTTCATCACCAGTGTTGCATGATGCGATTAGCTGCGGCGCTAATTTCCTTCTGGCTGCCTTAATCAACTGTGTAGCCATGTACATGACTTTTTGTCTACCAAATTGGTAGTTTCCAACATTTATCGAGTTAGAACGAAGAACGACTTAGTAATATTAGTTGTTTACATTTGCGTTGTCGCTACAATACACGTTTCATTTTAAAATAGATTTAAGGTAGAAATACACTGAGCACACGTGGGCCACGTACGCTGATCTGGACGCGTCGGTCTCCATACACTAGACTTATAGAGCTACATTAGATCCACGCCACGCGACGCGGTTCTACGTACAAATCAGGCGTGGCTTTTAAAGAACACACGAACGCAGAGATCTGCCTCACCTCAGCCAGGATACGGGATTGTTCTGAAGAGTTACTGTGGTCCTTACAAAGGGTAACTAAAGGTTTACAGTCTGACACTCCGTTGCGCTCCAACCAGAACTGATTATTGTTGTTAAGCTCGCATTTGATCACAATCTCAAGTGATGGTAAGCGATGATGAAATCGACGATAGAGCACCAGAAGTAACCTATTCACTCTTGACTTAAAGATCCCTATGTTCAGAATTGTACCTAAAGAAAATATAGATGCTTTTCTTCACGACACCTCAAAAACGATAAATTTTCGCGTTAAACCAACTGACATACAACCGCTGAAAAACTGAGTATAAATCAAATAATTACAAATAACATAGTACTGACTTAATTGACTACGAAAAACATCGCAAATGTGTTTAGAAACTAGGTTGAGCTATTAGTATTAGTAACTGACCACACCCGGTCGATTGGCAACTCGATGTACGGATAGAAAAATAATCAATTAGGTACAGATTTTTTATTAAAATTGAAGAATCGTCAAACTAACGTGGTAGGTAGTAGGCGATGGGGCTGAAAGATTCTGCCCTTCAAAAATAACCAGAGTAGGGTAGAGTCTCTACTCCAAAAAAGCTTCGAGTGGCAGCCCAGGGTCGTTCTTTTATAACTCGATCAGCTACTATAGAGTTAATCCAACAAACTCTAAGGGCCCATTCAAGACATCGGTCTTAGCGGTAAGCGAAGCCGAATTGGTAGGCAATTGGTCGACACCGCTCATAGCGGCCATAGCGACGCTTGGTCGACCAATCACGCTTGCCGCTGACACCGAAATCGTGAATGCACTGCCCTGCGTTCAAAAATAACCAGAATAAGGTTTTATTTTTTATGATAGTTAAAATCATTCAATGACAAATCCCGCCCTTAGGTGGAGCGGGAAATAGTGTCAGACTCTTACTGACTAAAATCCTACCCTGTTTCTTCCCTGCCTTGGTTCCAGGGCCCTGGTATGCATTTTCATACCTTCCTAAAGTCCCAGACTTGGCCTCGACCCTACTGGGCCCCTACAGTTTGCTGACAACTCCGTGAAGCGCGCGGGAGTAGTGCGCGCCGTAAACGACTTAGGCTTGGTCCGGTGGCTGGAAATTGAACCCACAACCTCCGAAACAGCAGTGGTTGCTGACCACTAGGCCGTATGTTCTAGTCATCAGCAACCACTGATCACTAGACCATACGGCCTGTCGAATCTGAACACATTACTACTAAGCAAAACGCTCTATCATCAGCCACATCGTTCCTTATCAGATGAGATAGTCTTTCAGCCTATAAATAAAAAAAAATCGACACATAATAAAATCAGGTATCATTACCCAGTAGAATTAATAAAATCACCCATTAAACACACACGAAGAAACCAACTCCTAATGCAAAAAGCGTCCAGTAATCTATTCTAGTACTGCTGTTGTCGACGGTACCGGCGCGCACGCAAGCCCACACCTAATGATCCAGTAATTAAAACGATTTTTTCGCTCAGTTTCGAACAATTAGACGCAACGCTTGATACTCTTATCGCGATTTCATTGTTACGATAATGTCGGTCATTATTTCACTTAATCCTCTATGACTTTGATTGTACTTCGTTGGGGGCAGTTCAAGTACTACGTTAGCAGATTTTTGCCGTCTCCCATGTCTTCAAAAATAAGCTAAGCAAAGACCCCACCTCTCCGTAGTGCTTTCGTAATACCTGAATGGCCCCTTAGTTCAAATGTGGTCATAGTTGATTTTGGGCTCTATTCACCAGTAAATTGGGCAGTATTCAGGCTAAAGTGTCGGGTCGTGGAGCTCTTTGGACGTGGAACACGGTCCCAACTTCCATTTACATTTTTTATTAGTGATGTCCTCCAAAGTGTTAAGGGACCAAATTACAGATTTCTGTCATTTCAAGTTGATATCAAGGATTAGAATTGGGCCTGCAATGTTACCACGGACCTTTGACGCGAGTCATTTTACGACCTAAACTCATTGATAAGTTGCGCACTAACATCGCAATCACATAACATGGACTCGAAACTCACACAAGATCAGTATCATCACAATCGCAAATCTACAGACACTGATAGACAAGGACAGAGATAGGAGCCGGCTCTGTCGTGCGAGCGAAATCGCGTTATCAAAATTAGGCGACGGGCCTGACTTCAGCGGTCCACGCACTAGAGACGAGTCACCTATCTTCCACTGTTTTGATTTAACCTAAGTCTAAACTGCACTGTTTAATGGATGAGCCTATAGCTCCATCCCTGACATTGGCATTTGAAATTGAAAATGATATTCTGTTCTACATGAAGAGCTGCTAACAGCGGCTTCACTTTCTTGAAAGTAGAAAATTTTCCTTAAGGAACATACGCCCGGAAAAAAAGTCCTATGAGCTTACTTATAAAAATAACTCAAAAACTCCATAATCTTAAGACTTTCAATGTCCTTCGCTAACCATAATATCAAATCCTCCCGTCTGATTAGAATTTATAAGTGTCTTCAAGGCTAGAGTGAATAGGCTCTTAGTAAACTAGTGCGCTTCACCATCAACGATTGCATCACTGCTTACCACCAGGTAGGATCATATTAAGCACTAGTACCATTACACCGTTCAATTTTATTCGTTTTAATCCCGCGGAGGGTCGATTCGGTACATGAAATACTATCGATTTGTAAAGAAAAAAAAAAGTGCATTTTTCAAAAACTCGAATTAATATACGCATGTACGAAATTGATTTCTTTAAGTAAACGAGTCAATGACGTTGTAGATAGTTGTCGGTCGTTGCGTACTAACTACCTACAGTTCATTGGCCTCGCTCAGCTGACGTTTACTTAAAGAAATTAATCTCGTACATGCGTAAATTAATTCGAGTTTAAAAAAAAAAATCCTCCGCGGGATTAAAACGACCAAAAGCCGGTGTATTATTAAAAAAGACTGTTTATAAAGCCACTGATGGACGTATGATTGTGGTTAACATGGGTTTTATTGGAATTTAGATCATGTTGTGAAGTGAAGCGAATCTAATATCGTAACCGCACGGTTGAATCAACTAAGTAATGCATGTTTGTTGTATCATTATTAGTAAATTATTTATTTATATGTGTAAGTATACTTTATTGCACACTTACATTACTTTACAAAAGGAAACATTATAAAAACATACGACTGGCGGCCTTATCGCACTAGGCGATTTCTTCCAGGCATCCGGGAGTGGACCGAGATTGCCTGGACACAAAATGCACTTGTGCAAATGTAAAAGTATACTAAATTTTGATATTATAATACTAAAATAGGTACACAATATGTATACACTGTTAAATTTTGATCGTTTAAATCCCGTGGAGGTTCGATTCGGTATTTTAATCACTATCGATCTGTAAAGATAAAATTAAAAAATAAAGAACTTTTTTACTTAATTATTTCCCGAGAGGACGCCGGCGTCCGCACACCTATTGTCTTTCTATTGTGTCTCTAATTACGGTATTCAACTCGAATTGACCTGTAGGTAATTAGTACGCAACGACCGACAACTATCTACAAGGTCATTGAGTCGTTAACTTAAAGAAATTAATTTCGTACATGCGTAAATTAATTCGAGTTTAAAAAAAAAGTACTTTATTTTTCATTTTTATCTTTACAAATCGATAGGGTTTCCTGTACCGAATCGACCCTCCGCGGGATTAAAACGGCCAAAATTTAACGGTGTATGAGACTGCTATTTCTATCCAAGGGCCTTATCATGACCATTTTGAGAGTAGTGGTGGCCGAGTGGTAACAGCCCCGACTTTCAAGTTGTCAGGTCGCGGGTTCAAACCCAGCCAGGCGTATTACTTTGTGTAAAAATAATTATAATATTTTTAATTCATTATGGCTACTGTTTACTCTCCACGAGTGAGTTACCAGCCTGACATCAGTTGGTGTATTAATAGCGAAAATACTCATAAAATATAATATTTAATATTGTTTTAAACTTACTTTTAATCGCGTGTTAAGTATTTATAAAAGTCACAACAGGTGACGCAAAAAATACACCATAAAGTATTTTATTAATTGTGTTGCTAGAGCAAAATAATTATATCAATTTCGAAGTTTTTATGAGTTTATGTGGTCAATGCGAAAATAAATAATATTTAATGCCGCTTGTTGGTTTATTAATTTATATTGTATTCGTGTGTTTCGAATTAAATCGTTTCGTGCATATAACGAAACTTTTATTCTTAAATAATGTTTTTTTTTTTGCTGTCTGTAGCTCATCTACATTCCATTTTCAAATCTTTTCATTTTTAAGGTATCCGTACCTCAAAAAGAAAACGAACCCTTATTGGATCACTTTGTTGAGCGTCTGTCTGTCTGTTTGTTAAGACCCTTTATCTCGAGAACGCATGGAGGTATCGAGTTGAACTTAAAACCATACTGAAGTCTGCGGTTCCTTAAAGCTGTGAAAAACTAAAACTTCTAAATTAACGTAAAAAAAAAGATACGGCCGTTTATGTCGCAAAAAAACGTATATTTCGACACTCTCAAGGGAATCAAAATTTATAGAGTACTTCCCGTTGACCTACCATCCTGAAATTTGACTCAAAGCAAGGTACAAGCTCAAGTACTAAATCTGAAAACTGTTTTGTAGTTACCCTTTATATCTCAGTTAGGGAATTGAATTGTTTCACAGGTAAATATGTACAGAACCCTCAGTGCGCGAGTCCAACTCGCACTTGCCCGGTTTTCTGGAATACAGCGCCGTAACTAGACTGGGCGCAGACCCTGATGGGGCGTACAAGGGGTTACTGTTTCTCATTCCTTTTCGTTGTGTACTATGGCCTAAGGATGCAAATCATCTAATGACTTCTCCCACTCTGGGTGGAGCAGGGGAGCATGGCACACTATTAGTAAATAAAACCACACCTGTGTCCTTCAGTTGCCCTATGCGTTCTAGGACTACGCACGTCGTTATACACGTCAATATTTTTTTCGTCAGTTTAAACTAGATGAGGCCGGTGTTTCCTAGCTGACTACCCTGAGAAGAAACACCGAAACAAACTCAGGGGTCAAAGTCTCTTTTAAAGTTATATATACAGTAAATATGTATTGTTCAAATCACATGAGGACCATGTAGATTTGTCTGAAATGGTCTTTTGAAGAAAGAACCATACAGATTTGAGTGGACCTGTCCAGTCAGTGCAAGCATTTGTCAGTATTCGCAAAGCTCAACTCAGGACTACTAAGGAGCTCAACGATTTGACGAACAATACCAAAGAAAGGATATTTGGATGAACTCAAAAAAACCGCAGAAAATACTCAGAGTATAATCCGTTTATTTCAATCGCAACATTTTCATTATGAATGATTAATTAACAACCTGATGTACGGCAAGTGTCCACCCTTACATTATTAACACCCCTACGGTCCGGACTAAGCGTTTCGCCTCATCTTTTGAACCGCGCACATCGAAGGATAGGATTCTGATTTAGGTGTCTTCAAGGCTAGAGTGAATAGGCTCTTAATTAACTAGTGCGCTTCACCATGAACGATTGCATCACTGCTTACCATCAGGTGGACCACAGTTGCACTAGATTATATCATTAAAAAAATCTAAGTAGTCCTTCTCTTTGCGTACCATTTTCCAGTACGTCAAACCTTTCATATAAGGATACTGTACATAGGATCGAAATGCTAGCTTGGTATTTCAAACTTATCATCTTAGTTAATCTGAAGCATTTACATTACCCTTTAAAAGACTATAATTACAATATTTCAATATCGTTAACAGTGATAATTAATCATGATCAAAATAATTATTGTTTGTGTTTTAAACATAGGACCTTCTTTATAATGATAAGCAAATAGAAGATACTTCATGTTTCCATACCTTGAAGCGATATAGTTAATAACACAGTTAAAAATGTGATAAATTATACCCATAACTATTACAAAGTTTCTAACAGCATCTGTCTGTATGTTGATACTTATCTCAAAAACATAAAATGTTCTAGTATGATATAGAAACCACATTTATCACACTGTAGATAAAATAACCATAAATAAATTTAATTACTATCTCATGATGTCTAATTAATACTTCAATTATTTTATTATTTACTTTAGTTTCGAGATAATGATTGAATTCTCGCAAATTATTTTATAGCGTTATTTTTTCAATGTTGTGTAGTTAAATGTTAAATCAAATGGACAACAATCTATGAAGGTCTGACTTATGACCTTTGTGATATTAATTATAATATATTAAACAATGATCGAAATGTTTTTAACAAATGGGTTCGTTAATTATAATATTATTTTTGTTGTTACACTACCCAGTAGCTACTGTGACTGACTTATGTACAAGTTATGATATATTTAGTGACGAAAATGCGACAAAGTTTTGGCCCAAAGACATTCAGATTTTTCATTCACTACTACTGAATTAGATCACAATGTATGTGTAGTGTAGTGTGTTTGTGTGTGGTAGTATAGTGTATATATGTATCGTACATATCGGTACCGCAAATAACATTTTTGCTACCGTTACACTATCCAATACTGAGCTGCAAACCCCGAGAATTTAAACTTCGCGGTCTACCCTTTTTTTGAGGTAGAAAATCATTTATCGACTTCTTCCACTCTAGGGCGGAGCGAGAGAGGGTGTCAGAGTTTTACTGACTAAAACCAAAACTATATTCCTTCAGTTGCCACCTTCAGAACCACGAGTAACCCTTTCAGAAGTCAACTCATGGCTCCAGTAGGCTTCGTCGACACTGCGTGATGATCTTGCTAATATCTCTTTAAAGCGCGCGTGGAATATTACGCGCCGTCGACAACTCAGGCTCGGTCCGGACGGTTACCGGACGGCCGGAGCCTTCACCTTAACTTAAATGCCGCCGCCGGGATTCCGATCCCGATTTCCGGCCACCGTAGGTGCGGGCTCGCGGACGGCGGGCAATGGGTAGCTCGCTGTCCGTCCGTCCGGTAACAGACCGGTCCGAGCTCAAGTCGTTTACGGCGCGCACTGTTCCCGCGCGCCTCAAGGAGTTGTCAGCAAACTGTAGGGGCCCAGCAGGGCCGAAGCCTACTGGGGCCAAAGGTTATGTCAAAATGTTACCCGGGGCCCTGGGACAAAGGCAAAGAATGGAGCAGGGTAGGTTTTTAGTCAGTAAGAGTCTGACACTATTTCCCGCCCCACCCAAGGGCGGGATTTGTCATTGGATGATTTTACCTACCATAAAAAAAAAACCTTAACTTAAATACAATTCGTACTCAGCTCACTGAGAGCCAAGTACGAGTATTTTTAAAGTACTCAATCGCGTTAAAGTAAACTTATAGGTCCAGTAGTGGACGTCTTTCAACTGAAATGATAGTGAATGATATGCCTACAACCCCGCCCTATGCTTACACGGCTAATTTTTTATCGTTTTAATCCCGTGGAGCATCGGCTGAGCGAGTCTAATGACCTTTAGGTACTTAGTTAGTACACAACGACCGACAACTTCCCTCAAAGATGTTGTATTTGTTAATGACCTCAAGAAGGGTCATCGGTCATGGCCCTAAAGGTAGAGTTTTTGAGTTTACCATCGTGGTGATAGGATTAGTCAGCTGGCTAGCTGACCAGGGAGCGCCAGGCGTCTGGCTTTCGGCTGAAAAAATGATGACCACAGCAAACTAACCTGCGTCTCTGTGAGGCTCAACGCCTGCGCCAGCTGTTTTCTTTCCGCTCCCACAACGTAATGGTTCTTCTCAAATGCATGTTCTAACTTCAGTAGCTGTGATGGAGAGAAGGCTGTTCTGATTCGCTTCGGCTTGCGGAACGGCTGTAGAAGGAATCCGGGGATGTCTGGGCCTGGGGACAAAAGTAATCTTATTAGCATAGACTAGATCATGGCCATGGAGTTTCTTACACGTGCTTCGCCATAGAGATCTAAAATTTTGCAACGCCTTTTTTTATTATAGATAGGCATAATATATAAGCATCTAAGGAGTGGAATTCCCTGCCTGCCAGAGTCTGTGTTTCATGATAGCTATAACCTAAGGGTCTTTAAGTCAAGAGTGAATAGGTTACTACTAGACAAGCGTGCTCCATCGTCGGCCACATCATCGCTTACCATCAGGTGAGATAGTGGTCAAACGCGAGCCTATCCATAATAAAAAATAGAGACAAGTAAAAAAATTTAAAGTGAGAATTGGTAATTATGTGACCGAAAACTAAACTCTATGGTAGTAACACGGGCAAGAAACCAATTAATCTACTTCTATTTGCTGTGGTAAGACTTCTCTAATGAAAAAGCCTTCTTTACAACTCAAAAGAGCTTGTTAATGGTTCAATTGAAAGAGATTGTTTATGTTCGATATAAAATTGCCTCACAAAAGACATAATTCCAGTATCGTGGACGCGTTTAAAAACATGTAAATTCACACACAACACCCAGAATAACCATCCGTGGATCATATAAGCCGTGTAGGCCATACAAATATTGTTTTGAAAACGTTCAAAATCTAGCTTCGCCGCAATCTCATCTCGGCGGTTAAGTTATTTTGGCGGATGCTATAATGTTTTTTTTTTTTATTTACAATAAAAGGAATATAACTAAAATATATATACTTATACACAAGCAATCTTATAAATATTATTTATTTTATTATTATTAAAACTGAAATTAGAACGCAAACGTTTTTCGATATGTTAAAATACGGGAATTTCTCCACTACGAAGGTGAACAGCGGTTATTATTTTTATAATCTATGTTTCAAAGTCAAGACAGTTACTCAAAATAAGACCTTTAATTTACAAGTCAATTTACTTTTGACTAAGTGTAACTAGTACGAGTACCAAAGTGTATGTTTATGCAGAAGAAAAAATAAGTACCTACAAAAAACTAGTTTAATTGCAGGGTTATTGATAGTAAACGCAAGAGCGTAGTGTGTAGTTTGAAAAATACATGTTTGCCTTTGCGAACATACAAATTAAGGCCGCAGTCATATTTGAATTAAAGTGTTGACATGCAACTGATTAACTTTTCTCGTAGAACCTATTCAAATAACACGGACTACAGTAGCCGTTTACTGGTGACAGTTTATCTTGACATGCGGCAGAATACGGAACTAAAATCTAAAATGTATCGATTTTGACAGCTCAATGACATTTGACTTAGCAAGCAGCGCTGTCGAAAAGTTTCAAGAAATATTGAACCCACTAATCGTTTCTAAATAAGCGTAAATTTTCTTACTTTGACAATTTCGATTGATACAACATAACTTATATGGGTACACAGACATGACAGGAACGGTAATAAAATTGTCATTATACACACTTATTGAATGTTAAATGTTAAATTCTTTACATTAATAAATAATTCATAAGATTATAGTAGCTACGCACAATGACTGTAGTTTGTAGAAATATTGGTAGTTTATTTACTTGAAATCGAAAGAACATTTGATGTTTTTAGAATATTAGGTTGGTCAGACCGTTTAACCACAAACAATGTCAATTCCCCAAATCCTGGCCGTTCACAAAACAGTATTCGAAAAATAAAAAAAAAACAAGTATGAAAGTTCCACGCGCACTATCCTTGTACTGGCGTACCAACTATTAAAATTAAATTAAACAAAGATTACCACTAAACGACCGCTGCCCCAGGAGGATAATCCATCATCCACTTATGTTATTTCTACGTACTAAGAAATATGAAGTAATGAAACACCACAAATTATACAGCCGAGTGTTTCTGCTTTTATAAACGCTATTTAGTTTTGTGTTGAAATTTGACGTTTGTTAGATTTACACAATAGTAGTTTAGCGTTTGTAAAATGGCTATTATTATACATTTTGCTGATTATGGATCGTAATCAGCAGGACTGTATTGTAATTCGCATATTTAAACGTTAATGTTATGTAGGCGTGGTACTAAGAACTGCTTCACATGTATCAATTCATATTATGGTGACGAATACATGTTGATTGTGTGGTGTATTCTTTGAATGAACCATGTTGAGTAATACTGGTTGCGCTTTTTTATGCAAATTGCTGGTAAGAATATATTAATATGATAATTACAGCCTGTAAGTCCGCGTATTAAATCAATTAACACAAAAGCTCGCTTTATGTTCCATGACTTACGTATCATGCTCTAAATATTTCACTGGCTTTCCCACTCCCATAATGGTTCTATTCAAAGCCCCACTACCGGTTTTGAAACTTCTGTACCCAAAGCAATTATATAATTATAATTAAAAACCGACACGCCCACTCCTAACAATTACTTGTAGATTACTGAACCAATTTAGGCCTCATATCAAAATAACAGCCACACTAAAGGCCTCGGCCAAGTTGGAACTTTAATAGGCCATTAGTTATGAGGAATAATATTACCCGTGGGTGGCTGCATACGCGTTCCGCACGCAGTGGCCTTGTGGCGACGTCCTGACATTTGCTAATGACATTATAATTGCACACATAACCATTTTCCCCAGACCTATCTTCACCCATCTGCGATTCGACGCACACAATTCTACAACGTGCCTTTTTATAATGGTCGTGCGTTTATAATGTAATATTTAAGGTACAATATCAATTACATGCAACGTCATTGTTGGTCGAGACATTAAAATTGAGATGTTATCGTTTATTTTTATTTATTATTCTCCGGTGAGTTTTAATGAGGAGATTACTTTGTGAGCGAGATAAAACTGTCATAATCCAAGGTATTTCCACTTACATTGTCGCGCTTACAATACTATTAATGTCAATGATAAATATGTTACCTTCAATAAATGCCCGTTATTAAAGTTGAAATAACTGTAAACGTATGAAAAAGACTTTAATTTCTTCACGTGTTTAAATTTTGATAACGCTCTTGCGTACGATGGCTCTCAATGATAATTGTCATTCTGACAGAATGAGTTACTACATATTTTTATTTACGCGTATTTACTTTAGACTTTATGTAATGTTTAAATGCCCGTTTTTAATAAGCTGTCAGTTTGAAAACTCTAGTTAAAATTGTTAACTCTTCATGTAAAATTAAAATACACAAGACTGAGGAGCGAAAAGGTTTAATTGAATAGAAAAAAGAAACTTGCAAAAGGGTTGTATGGTTTTCTGGTACAAATAAAAGTAAATAGACAACAAGGATATGGAACAACTGATACATGCGTGAGAAAATGGCGCCGGTGAAGGTGAGAAACAAATAATATTACACAATGATTGACACTAGGCTCTAACCTTTGCGTTGTGTCAAAGTTGTTACATAATGCTCCATCTAATTGATGACATAATTTGGGGAGCTAACCAATCATAGTTAATTGACGGGTATGTAGGCGTGTAATTCCCTCAAGAATTGACAAATGTCAATTTGCTTTCGGCATTCGAAGTTGTATGGTGGGCTACTGAGTTATAAGGTGCTGCCAATGTTTCAATAGGTGGTCTTACTTAAGGCTTAACAGACGTCATAAGATATTTTTAATGGGTTTTTATAATCTTATAGTATATTTATTTTATAAGCTTATGGTCTATTTTAATACAGGAGGTAGGTAATTATGTTTATCAAACCCTTTCTTAGTCATTTTTGCCTGCAACTGCCGTCGCAAGATAGAAATAAATGAAACATTTTAAGTTTTAAATTGATAACTATTTGAACATAGCCGTAAGAAAATGTTAATGCCATTACATTATACGCATCTGTTCCGCACTAAGCAGCCTTCTGATAATAAAGACATCGTCACTCCATAACCCTTTCCATAATTACATGAACTAAGACATTGCTAAACTCATTAAACCCGTATAAGTAAAAATACCGTCAATAAACAGCTTATATAAAGTATATAATTGCTAAATAACGACTATTTAATTGCCTGGTACGTTTATGTCAAAGCAAATGTACGTTTTGCGTGATAACACACAAGTTTCGCACAAGTGCGGTAATTTATTTCTATAATGTGTTTTCACACTAGTCTTTACGTTTGGACTACTTGTGACTTATTAACCGCTATTAGCAACCATCTGATAAAGTGCCCTATATAACGTTGGCAAAGGAATTCTAACAAACATGCAACGATAACAAATGCTGGCTGTCACTGTTGTCAGTTGTAAAACGATTTTTTATTTGAATTAGGAAAGCACTGTGCTAGGTATATTTATGTTCTCTATTTAACGAGGGAATAAAAACGTTTTTATTTTGTGTCTTTATCCAAACTGCTACGAAAATATTGAATGGAAAAATAATTTAAGTTTGACACTATTACTTAGTAATTGAAATCACAAACATTCTTATCTACCAGATAACCCGAGAGGGTGTCACAAAACACATAAACTTTTTGTATTACGACCATGAGACAGATAAATAATTTTGTATTGACGTTCACAAACCTAAAAGCTAAGATAAAAAAAAAATACTATATCAGAGTCTAACGTTGTTGTAAGGTCACCGCGCGCTGAACTCTCTTAATGAATGATCTCTTTGATAGCAAACACAATTAAACAGAAATTATGAATTGAAAATGCACGTCATCAACTAAAATAAGCTCCGAGATAGAATTTATTATACTATTTATATTAAACGATGATGGACCGTGACATCGTAAACGATTTCAGATACTACTGTATGATATTTCATTTCCACAACTCTCTTTTAATTAAACATCAGCTTTTTAACATGGCAACGCCCGAAAAAAGTTGATAAGCTTTGAAAATTATCGCCTAAAACAAATAAAACAAACTTCTAATAAGATTCCCATTATCTCCAGCGGGCAACAGCAATAACTCAAGTTAATTAATCATAGTTTTCGTTGCTCTCCGAAGCCGTCGACATTGTAAATCATTTGTCTAACTACCGATCGCATCACTAACAAAATGGCTGCCCACTCAGAGTAACCAACATAACAATCATTATAAATCGTTGCTTTTTAACGTCAGTTAATCGTCGCAGTCGCCCGACAACAAAGTAAGCTCAAATTACAGCCAATTATAAGCTATTCAATCCTTTTAGTGGAAATATGGTTTGAAAAAAAAACACGTGGTTTAACAATATGTGGTAATTAAGAAAAAAAGCGCGCGTAACGAAAGATGTGACGGGCAGTGCTACCAACATGTTTAACGAGGCAGATAGTGATGTGCAAGTATCGATAAGTAGGACGATTGATAATGACATGCAAATAAGCATCTAATTAGCGTGGCGATTTAAACGACGCGACTACATGACGAGCTTACGCGACCAGTAGTTCAAACAAGTATTTTTATATGAATCATAATTATAAATAGGCACTTATATCTACGTGATTATCTGCATCAGTTAATATGTCTATTAATCATGTTATTGGCATAGAAAGTTGAGTATAATTGCGTTAAACATATTTTTTGTCCAATCATTGCTTTCTACCTCAGTGATAATGAATAAAAAATTAAAGAAAGATACTGTAGCTAATTTGATACAACATAATATCTATTTATATTGAAGCCAATTTTATTAGTAGGCACTGAGACCAAATCAAAGTAAAAAAAATACCTACAATTTTTCAATTTTCTTTTAAAAATTTCAACAACTTAGTATAATTATTATATTCCACGACATATGTAATCTTTCACCTGATAAAAAAAATGCTATATAGATCTATAAAAAAGAATTATGCAATATTTTACATATTTACTCATTTTTTTTACTTTGCACCCGTTGAAAATTATATAAATAAAATACAAACTAATCGACTAAAGAGCAACACTAAAAATGTTTAAAAAATCGAACAACAATGGCGTCACTTGATAATCGGGAGCTCGCTCCGCTCACAAGTCACATAAAACCTTCTTTGTCAAAACGCTTATTAGTTTTGTATGAAAAAAATAAAAAGTATATTTTATTTTTATTATTTCCTCCTTTTTGTGACGCTTTTGACGGGCTGTACGCGTTAAGCCAGTTTAATTAAAATCGAGTTCTTTACAACATCGTCGGGTTCATAAAAATAACATTGGGTCGCACAAAAATGGGGATGATAAAGCAACCGATCCATAGAGTTTATTATTTATGAATATTTACTGTGCGGAAGGAGGGACAAATTATCATGGCGGCCCTTTGTTGACTTAAATAATGGTGTGAATTTGAGTAGGGTAGTTGTAGATTACTTGGGAATGGTAGGGGCTGCTGTTTTCATTTGTAAGTAATCTATTTAATTGAGTACATAGATACACGGTCTCTAATATAAAATTGAGTGTATGTAGAACTTTATAGGTGATTCGTAAAGTGTCGAAACCTATTAATTAAACATCCAGCTTCAATATAAATTTTCTTAATCATCATCTCATTAGCCTTTCACCAACTATGTATATTGGGGTCGGGTCTAGTCTAACTGCATGTGGCTGAAAAATATTCGTGTTTTACATGAAGCGACTGCCTATCAGACCTCCACAAACCCAGCTACTGGGTGACTGATGGTCAAACTTTATGGGGTCTGACTACCTGTAACGCCTGTCAAAGATCTACGAATGACAACCGGAACGGCTTTACGTGACACGTGAAATCTAAAAATTGACATTGGTACTTACCCGGTTTCCAACCCACTGCGTCATGAACTGTCTTAATCATTAAAACAAATATGAAAAACATAAACATTACTTAGGACTGCAAGCTTCTGAATTTTTTACCCAATATTGGCCGCCTGCTCATCGCCCGAGAAATTAAAAAAGATCTTAAAAGAACATGGGACTTCAATATACTACGTATCGAGTATATTCATACTTTTGCCTAACCCATATAGGCGTGATATTATGTTATGAGAAAAAAAGCTAATCATTTTATTTCACCCCGTGAAAAAACAAACTTAAAACCTTTTTGTAATAAAAGAACACCCGCGCTCTATAAAAAAAAAGAACTGTAGGTAAACCATAGACGAAAAAATTTGATACACACTGTCAGTGTCAAAATATATAAAAAAAAGTTTCGCGCCAAAAAAATAAACGAAATCTTTCACACAAATCCGGGAGACATCGTAAACGAGACGAGAACTATAAATTCATGTTGTTATCATCGTAATTATGTTATCACTATTTTAATTGCAGCTAATGGGTCGATAGTTACAATGTATTCGGGGCTATAGGCTATCACGAATACAGTAATGAAACAGAGCACGATCGGGTCAAACTGCCACGATATTGTTTCAAAATAGTTTTATTACTATGTATTTGTTTTAACGTCTAGTTGGAGTCATAACTGACACCACTGACAGATTTAAGTAGCTTTTTGATTGTTTTGTCATTCTAAACAACCACTGCTGAACATTTTGTTTTTTTATTGATAGGCTCGCGATTGACCGCTATCTCACCTGATGGAAAGCGATGATGTGGTCGACGATGGAGCGCGCTTACCTAGAAATAACCACTCTCTCTTTGACTTAAAAAATCTCCAGGTTGTAGCTGTCCGGAAACACAGACCCAGGCTGGGAATTCGAGTCCTTAGCTGTACGAACAATGAATAAACATTATGCTTGCCTAAATGCCTAATAACCATGTTTTTTTTTTTACTTTTTAGGTACGCAAACCGCAAACCATCAAACGAATTCTCCCGCTGTGTGTTAAGTTAGTGATAAGTGATCTTTTGTAACTTATTGTGCGTCTATTCGGGCAAAATAAACATGTTTTCTTTTTCTTTCTTTCAGGAAAGTAGTAAGGAAACATATGTGGGTTTTAGTTAGTAAAAATCAGACTCAATCTTTCGCTATACACTAGAGCTGGTGAAGGCATTTGGACAGTCCGCTGAAACAGGTGATATGGCGATCAGCTCAAAGTCCAGCGACGGTTGGAGAAACTTTATGCCCAGTGGTAGACGTCTTTCCAGTGAAATGATGGTAAATGTTGTCCTCAATTTTCATTCTTTTTCCTCACCGAATTCTGTACATAGGTATCTGTCCAATACGTTGTAACAGTCAGTACTAATGTCTTGATCTCATGAACCGAGCAAACGAGCGAGACAGTGCTCTCGGCCGAATACTCGGTACGTTTAAACGTAGCGCCAAGTGCTCGGCCGAGCTCTTATCTCTACAACTCGCTTACATCACTGTCTCGGCCGAACAACATTTTACTGTCTCGCCCTTTTACTCGGTACGTGTGATCAAGGCATAAATGCTTATAGGAATGGATAGAGCCGTAATAAATAATTATAGTCCTTTACTTTCAAAGACAGGGGCGTAGCTACCGCCGTATCAGCCGTATCATTTATACGAGGCCCCCGCGCTACAGGGGCCCCTACGTAGACAAAACTTTGCAACATGTTATCGACAACCGTTTTGTAGGGTAAACCAATCATTTGTAAAAAAGCACCATTTTTTTTGATACGGGGCCCCTGTGGGGCTAGATACGCCACTGTTTAAAGATCAACATGTTTTAATCAATACTAAATAATTTTCTCTTATTGATTTTTAGAAATAAACAGGTTGTTGGACGATTTATGACATTATATTATTAAATGCATCTTCTAGTTTCATCTTAAATTTTTGTCAACAATATATTAAATGGGCAGTAGTTCTGTTCATTAATTGATATTATTATTATGTATCTTCCGAAGTTGACATTAACTTATTATTTTTCTCATAATGTGCAAACAGCACATTATAAACAAAATAAAAACACATTGAGAAATGACAACAAATGGATAACATTGCTTAGTCATTTACCTACCGATTTAAATTGCCAATAGTTTATTTTACTCAATCATAATCAATTTTATCCGGTAAAAACAACTAAATAAATCAGCAGCTAGTTTGACTGAGTATTCAAAATTTTAAACTTTTTTTTTTATCCCAACGGGGCGCCAATAACATGGCTATACACAACTTTATTTTAAACTTTATTTTACTTTATTTTTTTACAGTTCTAAATCATTTCGGCAAGATAATTTATTATGACTATTGGCGCCCTATTGGGACTTGACAGTGAAACGAAAAAGTTTTTCATTTCACAAGAGAACCCTAAAAAAGAAGATTTAAACCACGCAAGAAGCAAAAACAACTTATTACGAACGATACGTTGTAATTAAATCATAAAATTTTAATTGACTTCATTAGATATGAGTAATAAAACATATTAATTGTGTAGATCTGCGACGTCTATATGTGCCGTGCCTATGTATTAACATATATTATAATTATGATTAATGTTGAAACATGGATGTTAGATCTAGATGATAAAGTTTCACTGTGAAACTTTTTGTAGGCGAAATTAACTTAAAATTTATAAGTTGAGCTAGTTTTTTCATGCGACTTCACTCATGGAAATTAAAGTCCTAATTACGAATCTATGCTGTTTTTTTTTTTTGATGTTTCATAGTGCAATTAAAAAATCATTGGTGTACTGACTTTCAAGATGAGATGGGTAATAAAATAGAATGAAAAAAATTTAAATCAATTTATGGCACCGGGTCCATCACATTGAAATTTTATAGATAGAAACGAAAACAGTTCAAAATACATTAAAAAGCGAAAGAAATAAATAAAATCAATAACGACATTTAATACCAAACTTAAGTTTTGAAAACAGTACTCAAACCATATCGACTCAAACATTCAATTATTTTGCCATTGAATAGTTGAACTTAAAATCTCAATAGGCATACAAAGGACAAACCAAAAAAAAACGTTAATACAGCCAACCTAACGGAAAAAATAACGGTATTTCTCTTAATTAACCATGTTAGCTCAACGGTAAAATTTAAACAAGTAAAGAAGCTTAAAAGGATAATCTGACTTCAAAAAGACAATAGGAATAAACAAACTTATTAAAACTTCTTTGTACTTCAAACAATACGGATTAAAAAAAAAACCCTCTATGGTCGCTTCCAATGGGTCATGGTAACAACATTTTTTAACCCAACGGCATTTAAGAACATAGCAGTCAAAGAAATAAAATCTATAGACATATTTTACTATATTATTTTATGTAACCACTAAAATCGTGAAATTTACTTGTCTTGATTCGACTTAATCTAACTTTGACCTGTCAAACCTTCAATACTACTTAATATCTGAAGAAGATCACGATCTTCTTGATTAAAATGAAATTGACAGATGACACATTTTTTTCAGTGTTCTAAATGATCTCTACTATATATGTAACAAATTTAAAGAATAATATAAAATCATTCTTAAATGCCACACAAAAAAAAACAACCTCACGAAATGACAAGTAACAAAAACATTCAACTTTATTTTCGCGCCAAACGGATTAATCTAAAACTTTCTTTTTACAACCAAAGACAACGATCACAACGTACTCTGATAACGGGCTTTTTATCATAATGGCCTCGTGTTCAGATAAGCTACTACTTTTTTAAACATTTTAATTCTGGCAACGACGTATCTTTAGTTCTTCACACGCGACGACCCCGGGTACACCGACAATCTTTTTAGTAAAAAAACTGTTTTGTTTAAAAAAAAATGTGGTTGGGTCTTGTTGCTTACGTATTAAGAACAGAAGAAAAAAAGCTTATGTGGTACAAACACAAATAACTCATGATGCTTTTCGTTAACAAGCGGCTATAACTGGATGATTTATTGATCACGAAAGCGCATTAGTAATGATAGGTTGCTACCCCATCGCATACATCCACAGTAACCTGCAATTGAGCATTACAACCGGCCGTACATTCGAAAACAAACGCGCAGGAATACCCACCTATATTATCAACTATAACACACCCCATTTATATCGATATTTATTTCAAATTAATCGAATAAACACCTCCCTAGTGAGAAATTTGTAAGCAGGAAATGAAAATCAGTTGAATAATTGAAACTGTATGTAATTCGTTTTAAAACTTATGCAATCTCAATGAAAGATAATTAAGTGTATAAGTAAATGGACTTCCCTTATTAACTAAGTGCCTAATGGGCGTTTTATAACATTTCATAACAAATGACCGGAATAGAACTGCCAGCGCCATATTGAAATTTTAAAATTGGGAGTTTAAATAGTAAATAGGTTTCAATCACGTTCTAATTAAAATTAAAATAAATCAGCATGTAATGCGTTTGGAATGAAATAATCAACTTTATTTAATTGTTGCCAAAAATTAATACGTACTACATTATGTAAAAATGCGTCGGTAAAAATTCAAACACAGTTTAATTTCAAATTTGATTTTATCTATTCAAAATTCTCAACACCTAAATTCTTAATATCTGGTTTATAATTGTCAATTTGCCGCCGGATATTCAATACAGCTCCAAATTTGACTATAAAAATCGTAAATATTTAATAATTCGAATCGTAAAACTAATTCGATTGTAGACAACGCAATTAACTAATGATAGAATATGTTACGTTATCAGTGTTTGATGATGAAATTAATAAGAAATAAGAGATCCCGAATAAATTTGTTCTTACAGCATTGAAATCAGGATCAAAGCAAAAGAAGATTGAGCACAGCCAAGAGAACAAAAGAACAAAATAAAAAGAAAAACTAACTAACTGACATACCAACGCACAGCCGTAACTACTGGGAGTAGAAACGTGAAATGTTGGTACAATATTCTCTTTTATGGCGTAGGCGAGCACTAAAAGAGGATTATCCTAAATTTATCCCCTAAAGGAATGAAATCGAGGTCCAAACTTTGTATGAATAAACCTACTGTCACGCGGACGAAGGCGCTTGGAAAAGCTAGTACTCAATATGGCGGCAAACAGATCATACAGCTGTGATTAAAACATACAGACAGATCACTACTTTATGAACTCAAAAACAAGTAAAAGAAGAATTATGTGATTAACTTTGGTTTCAACGCTTTCAATCCTGGCACAAGCTATTGCCTGATGCGTGTCAGGAAAAACCAACTAAGCCTATTGGCATAACACCAGAAATTGTTGACAAGAAAGGCCTATACGGGGACATGACCTCCATATTGCTGGAAGGTTTCTTGTATTCTTAGTGACGCAGATTATTAGCACTTAACCGAAAAGAATCGGCGATAGAACTACAATGCTATCTTCTGTCCTTTTCCTAATTTTTAAAGTCAAAAAGTCAAAAACGTCAGCTGTTCGCGTCGTCTAGTATTTACTTCCTTTTTAATTTTTTTGTAATCAGTTACACAATTTCATCATTTCATCCATATAGTAAAACTTCTGGGTTTAACCAAATTCATAAACTGACCTATGTATACAAAAAGTTCTAACTGACAAACATTTCTTTGTACACAAGTTTTTTTGAGACAGATTGTCAAGTTTTTTCTAACCCATGACCTGGCTTTGTACCACAAAAAATAATAATGAAGCTTTTCTCATGAAGTCGTGGTAATAAATTACAGCATAATTGGCTAAATATTTGTGGGAATATACTTTTTTTTTGTATAAACTTTAATAGCTGTTATACCGTAAGTACCAATATAAAAGTTTGACGATTAATCAAGTGATTACATATTCGTCGATTATTTTTAAGACCGTAACATTAGTAATACGGGTATTACAAGTTGGTATTATACCTTTGTATTTTTGTTTGTGGGAATTTCCAGCAAAATATATGCGATATATGCGATCAGAAATGGGTCGTGATCCTCCACGCGATTAGGGGTTGGTATAAATTTGGCATGACTCGATAAATTTGTGGTCCTTTGATTCTTTGTTGGGCGCCATATTTTCCTTTTAAACAAGGTCATAATTCAAATGGTCTCTTCAATAATTTTGAACTCGCAGATTAAAATTATTGAAAATGGAAGCAAAACCATCGAAGCCTATAATGAAAACGCAAAAGCCTGATTTGTAAAAGCTAAACTGTTATATTTGGGGTTACATGTTTTGTAAATTACGAACAATAACTTATTATGTTTAGAAAAACATCAAAACTTAATGTGTAAGAAAACGATAAGGACATGATTTTTGGCACAAACCTGGATAACCTAACGGCAGCACTAAACAGAATTTTGCCAAGACTAATAGCATTTTGCTGCATTCAAATGAAAAAATAGTAGATGCGGTTTAAAAGTTTAGAGAAATGGTAATTCCTACAGACGATTTGAAAAGTTAAACCTTTACCTATTTTAATCACTTTGGAAAACGACCAGTTGAAAACATAAATTTGGTCCTAAGACCCTACACAACAGAAAAAAAACCTAGTTTAATCATTCAAACTTACCTCCAGGAAACCTGTGTGGGAATATCCTGCCGTGCCTGTTGATGAGCCAGGGATACAGCGTGTAGGACTCCCGGGGGACAGGTGGCGCGGGGTGTGGGGGCGGGTGCGGTGGCAGAGGTCCTCCGAAGCCTTGCTGCTGATGAGCCAGAGCTGCAGCAAGGGCAGCACCTTGAAAATGCGCCAGGAACTGGTGGTGATGACTCTGTGCGTCCAAGTACGGCAGCCTCTTCAACTCAGGCGAAGGAAATACCGCCGGCAATGCACTAGGCCTCAACAACGGTCTCGGCGAAGGACTTCTCGGGGAAGCAACCGGCGACGGTGACCCCGGACTCGCCAGCGGCGGCGACGCCTGCTTCGGACGCCGCTCCGAACCACCCACTATACTGTCTATACTAAATCCTATCTTCGGCTTCGATGGCACCGCCACCACAGGGGTCGGTGCGAGAGGCATCATGCTTTTACACACAACGGGTCCGTCACAAAAAAATAATACACCAAATCAGAAGCACATGTCACACAGAACACAATCCATCGTGACGCGAGCGCGCGATACGAACGCCAAGGCGGCGCGCGGCCGAATGAGCCCTCCGCGCGCTCCAGACGCCCGGCGACAAGGAAAAAAAATAACGAACATGGACTCCTCACCTCCTATTGGCCAGTATTTACCGAGAGGAGGCGACTGATCTCCGAGCTGCACTCGTTATTCCAATGTCTGTTGTGCGATTGGCCAGAAGGCGTGTAGAGGTGTTATTTGGATTTCGAATGCTTTCCCAGTGGGCGGTTTGAGTTAAGAGCTTGTGATTTAGCCGGCCATATGGCGTATTACACTAGATTTGTGGCGCGAAACGCGTCGAGTGGTGCTTTCGAATTTAGCTGGTTATGATTCAATTAAGGCGTCGATTGGGTGGGTAATCGCGGTCGGCTTGCTCGTTTTGGCTAGTCGTCCGGCGCTGCGCTCGCCCGCTCTGCTCGCCTCGCTCGGTGGAATACTTTTTAATTAAGTCCGATGCTTTATTAGCTTAATGTCGCGAGATAAACGTGGATTTTTCAACGATTCCCGCCAATAATTGATTCTTACAAAATGGCGGACGTTTATAGTCGCGTTCGGTTGAATTATTTTTATCGATAATAAAATAATTTGTTGCAGCGGCCGTACGATTGTTTTCTTATGTAGTTGAATTAAATTTTAATGAAACCTGATAAAGTTTGAATTTCACGGATATTTTCAACCATTACAAACTAAACAGTGTTTGGTAAATAGTTGATTTTTTAATTAAAATTGTTATGTTTTATAGTCTCTGGTGCATTGTGATTGATTTTTGTTTATAAAATACAGATTGCTTACTTTATGATACCGATTCATTATGAAACATTGACGTAGAAATAATTATTTTGATAAAACCTTTTTGGATACCTACTTAGTATTTTTTTTATGTATCCGTAGGTGTGACTTGTGATCACAGACACTCCAATCATTTTTCCTTTTTAATTAAAAAATGTAAGTATCTACTTATCTGTATATCTATTAATTAATCTATTTCTTCCTAAATTCAGCGCTTTAATATTATGAAAAGAAATTTTATTTTCAATAAATTTAATTGAAACTTATTTTGACTTTAAATTGATACCTAAGACAATATGAATATTTTTAGTTCATTAAGTAGGCTCAGAGCTAAGGAGAGATTTAGATTTATTTACTTTGTATCTAAAGACCATACTGATAACATTCTTTACAGCAAAGAATACCTAAGTAACTAACTAGGTAACTTGATAGGTAGATACCTATACAGTTTTTGTCAAGCCTTCGAACCGACGGCATATCCTAGCGGCAAAATTAGTGAGTTGCTGACGATTCGGATATATATTCAGCCAGTGTCCAAAACAACACTAAATTTTTTAAAGCTGTTTAGTACAGTCAGATAAACAAAGTTTTAAAATAAAATGACTACCCGAAGTTGCCGCCTTAAAATCGACCCTAAAATAATTTTGGTCACGCTTTTTTTCCCCATATATGTATCATATTATAAAACGTTTTATCTGACTGTACTAAAGTGACTAAACAGTGTGGGTCCGAATCGTCAGTGAAAAAAATATTGAAATGAAAATGTGGCAATCATCAGCAACCCAAATGAATACTTGACCTGTGCGAAGTATCAATTTTACAGCAGTTACAGGTACCAGTAGTAGGTACCTGCCTAACAGATTATCTGAATAGGATATGAAAGTCTGCACATTCAGATAACCAATTGTAAGTATGTGTTACCTAATAGATAAATAAAAAATAAATAAATAAACAAACCTATTTATTAACTACTTAGTGTTACTGAAAATTATATAAAAGAATAATTAGATAAAAGAGCTTTATTATGACCTAACAGTTTTAGTAGATACACACAATAAGATTCTTCAATACCTATACCTAATAAATTAGTTTAAATTCTTATATCCTGGAGATTTAATCGTTGCATTTATGATACTGTGATTTTAGAGGAAGATATTTATCAACTCTATATTACTTAGTTCCACGAACTTTAGGTAAAAATACTGTACCTATTCTAACCTCTAAAAACGACAGGTATGTATTGGGTAAAGCCCAGAATACTGTAATTAAGAATAGGTATTCTAGACTGTAACGTAGATATAATTTTGGTTTAGTTAAAAATACTGAACCTATTCTAACATATGAAAACGATAGGTACCTATGTACCTATTGGGTAAAGCCCAGAATACTGTAAATAAGAATAGGTATTCTAGACTGTAACATGGATATAATTTTGGTATAGGTAGGTATGTATCAGGTAAAGTCAAGAATACTGTAATTAACAGTAGGTATTCTAGACTGTAACGTGGATTAATTTTGTTTTTTTTTAGTATTACCTACTTTATCTCGTTAAAATTTGTTTTGACTAGCTCCGTCAAAACCATTATTAGCTTTAGATATGTTTTACCTCAAATCACAAAGGTTTCAAGAAAAATCCTTCCAACCACAGGTTTTTGAGTAGGTTAATTTTATTAATTTTAAAGTAGTTTTATCTACTGATGTACCTAAAGTGGATGATCGACGTACGAGCCTATACTGCGGTTTTAAAGAACGTCAGTTTTACTGGCGGTACGTCGGTGCTAATCGGTGGACTAGCGAGTAAAACAGTTTTGAACGACGAGCCGAGTAGAAAATGAAGCAAACACGACGAGCCGCGAGCCACGCTCGTCGTTCGTATTGCAATGATATACCGGCGAGCTTTACCGACGAGCCATAAGACCGCGGTTTTACTCACTCCTCGATCAGGGCCTTAAAGTCTTATGAGGACTTGAAATTATGGGTACCGACCATAACACCTTTGGATGGACTGAAAGATCTTAGAATACTACGCTGCAAATAGACCTTTTATACTTGGCAGTTGGGCAACAAAAAAGGTTGCCTGCAGTCAGTGTTGGGCAATATGTAATCTAGTTACTGATTAATAACTAAAACTACATATTGTAGTTAGTAATCAAAACTACAAACTACTTTAAATAATCGTAAAAAGTAGTTAAACATTCTGATTACTAACTACAAATTGTAGTTGCAATCACGATTTCGAGACTACTTTTTATAACTACACATTTAAAGGTCGATTTTTTGATTACTTGTCAATCATAACATTAATATTATGTAATATAATAAGGACATAATTAATTATTTACGATTTCAAGTCCTGTATTCAATTATTCGTGGATGTAAACATACATGAATTTTTATACATTCAGATTCAGTTTTTTTAAATTAGATTCAGTTGTAAAAAATCAATAATTTCATCAATTTTTATGTTTATTTAATTACAAAATATAAGTCCTTAGTACTCAAATAAATCAGTAATCATGACTACTAGATTACAGCAATCAAATTAACAACTACTTCGTGTAGTTTGATTACTGTAGTTAAGTAGCATGTAATTAAAACTACAAGTAATCAAACTACATGTAGTTAACTACTTTCAATAGTAATTAGTAATCTGATTACAAAATAGTAGTTAACTGCGCCCAACACTGCCTGCAGTCATGCGGTGTAACCTAATAATGTCTCGTCCTTCTTCTTTTTCCTGCCCTTATCCCATATTATTCGGAGTCGGCGCAACAAGCTTTTTTCTTCCACTTGGTCCTGTCACACTATCACTAACTCTCTTTTCTTTCATATCACTCCTCACACAATTTTTTCATCCATCTCTTCTTTGGCCTCCCTCTTCCTTTCCATCTACGTGTAAACTCAGAACAGTTTTAGTAACATGCGTTTCATCCCAACTCTTCACATGACCATGCCAAGACAAACGATTTCCTTTCAACTTTTCTGTCACTAGCTTTCAAACTTCCCTCCCTTCCCATTTCTCACTTTATCCATTCTCGCCACACCACACATCTATCTCAACATTCTCATTTCCGCTACATGCAATCTTTTTTCAAATATCTTTTACACAGCCCAACATTCTGATCCACACAGTATGACAGGTCTTATCACGGACTTGTAAATAACCTAATAACGACGACTAATAAATTAATTAAATATGGAAAATACATTTACAAATAAGTACATTGAGCCTAATTATGAAGAGCATCGCAACCGACAGTTTACGATTTTCGAACAATACCAAAGAAAGGGCATTTGGGTAGGCCGCATCAAATACTGTACTTTTCTTTGTAAAATATTTTAAACTAAACAAAAAATAACACTAAAAGGAAGTTTTTTTCTGAAAACAGCATCAAAATTGGTTTTTAATTGACGCAGTAATTAGCATTCCAAATAAGTATGGTTGATTTAATTATGAGGAAGAGTGGGGTGTGGTGGGAATACCTCGTTACCTCTTTTGGTCACACGTAACCTAATGGCGGTGACGTCACATTTCAGTATGTACATCCTAATCCTGTTATTTGACAGTTTCCCCTTCTACCGATTTGAAAGGTAACTTTATTAATATTGAACAAATACGAAAATTGTTTTTCTACGAGTATTTGCGATTTTGGACAAAGCTACTTTTTGATAAAAAACAATTTTAAACATTGAGTTGAATACCTCGCTTTGTCGTTGAACAGAATAATAATATATATACCTAGTACGCGGTAAATAAGATGAACTATAATGGCCGCCGTTGCTATGGCTACGCTGAGCTCCCCGCTGTGCCTCACTTACTTATATTGAGACTCGAAAATCTGTTATTACGCATTGAAGGTCGGTCGCCATTTTGGTCTTATATTAAATGTCAACACAAACATGCATCACACATAACATAAAAAAAAAACCAAAGACACATCAACACATCACACTTTTAACAAATACACTCTACACGATAACTGTTACACTGAACAACATTTTTGTTTTCTTTTGTCTCATCTTTCTTTAATTTTAGTTTATTATTTGATTTAGTTTTCTTCTTGTAAATTTAATTTTTAATTGTCTTTATTTATTTTTAACATACTTGTGACTAAATACACGAGCTAGATACAAGTCAACCAACAAACTATGACAGGGGATCGCAACTGACTCTTTTAAACACAGATTACCTCGTAACCTATCTAGAAGATCAGTACGGCATCCACTAAATATTCTATGTAAATATGTCGCTGTGTAACCCAATAACGTACTGCTAGTTCCAAAGGGAATGAAACTTTTGCCATACATTGCTAGCATATTTTTTTTTCTTTTCTCCAAAAGTGAAGCCTAGGCCATTCCCTAAAGGACTGTATGAGAAATCAATATCAAAAAGAATTATGTCTACCAACCGCAACCAAACGAAGTTAGAGACTATTTAGTAGATTGCTATAGTTTTTTTTTTATCACGTGTTATTTTTGATTTTGGTTTCGATATTTATGGCGTATACGCACTAAATAGTGTCAATCACTATCACAATACTAACTCGTATCTTTTCAATTCGTGTAACACTTTTTTTTTACTAGTTTTAGTGATGAAAAACTGCAAGTGCAAAAAATAAGACTAACCAAATCTATTTTATCAATAGAAACTTCAAATATTTTCGTCCGGTTACGATTTATGGATTTGATTTTTTTTGCTATTGATTTCTCGTATTGTCCTTCTAACATTTAACCTAGCTTTCATTTCTGGTAAAATGAAAAAAGTCAATCGTGCCAAAAGTTTGCATTGGTTTTTATCAATTTATTGATTTATTATATATGTCGCGTACTGTACCTTTATGTAATGGTAGAAAATTACTTCATACAGTTAATCTAATGCCTATATAAAGACGATGGTTAACAGTGTAAGCTAAAATGAAGCAATTTTATTGATTGGGGTTTAATAAGCCAGTGCGGTACCTATGTAAATAATACGAGTATATGAATTTGCAGTAAAATACTTAAGTAGCCATTTCCTTATTTACAAACTAAGCTTAAGGTGGATGTGTATGCTAAACTAAGTAGATACGTATTTATAAAGTGGTATTAATCGTTTACAAGGTTCCGCAATTTTATTTAATGTTACATATAAAAATTACGTCTCACAGTGTTTGTTATCGAATTACTTCGAAACGACTTGACCGAATTTTTTTTTTACCTATTATTGGTAGGTATGGATTTGGTTTAATTATTTTTTGCCCTCTTACAGAACAACGGATGCCGTGTCAGCTAGTCTAAGTATATAATAATATAATTTATTTCAAATATCATGGACTCATAAACAATTAAAACAATCAGTATAATCATAAATAAAATAATAATAAATAATTAAAATCTCATTAAATAAAATAAAATCCAATGAAATTAAATTAAAATAAAAAACGGTAATTTAAAAAACTAAAAAACCCGACTGCTTTTCTGAGTAGAAAAAGCCCTAAACAAGAAAGTCGTTGTACCCGATTGCACTTAACTATGTCTATATAATATTATAAATACAAGATAAATTGTTGCAGTCGGGACCCATTCTAGAAACTCAGCCGTCTAGTCAATAGATTGAAGTAATCTGCAATGTAATATTCAGTTGACTAAGCCTCCATTTCGAGAATGGGTCCCGACTGCAACAATTTATCTTGTATTTATAATATTATATAGACATAGTTAAGTGCAATCGGGTACAACGACTTTCTTGTTTAGGGCTTTTTCTACTCAGAAAAGCAGTCGGGTTTTTTAGTTTTTTAAATTACCGTTTTTTATTTTTTATTTTTTTTTTAGTTTTATTTTATTACGATATTACTTTCACAGTAATTACGAATCTAACGACACCTCGCAAACTAAAATCCATCGAGCCATTCAGGCCGCAGAGCGTGCCAAACATTTGAACTTGGCGCCAATAATCCGCCATTTTGTTGTCTTTTTTATTTTGATGTACCCAGTGTCACTCTCACAGTAAATACGAATCTAACGACACCTCTCAAGCTAAAATCCATCAAGCTGTTCAGGCTGCAGAGCGTGCCAAACAATTATACATACATACATACATACATATATACATACATACATACTCTCGAAAAACATAACCCTCCTTCTGGCGCAGTCGGGTAATTACAGATAATATAATCAATCTAGTAGATACATCACATAAGGTTTCGTTAGACTTTTTTGTGTACTTAGCCAGTTTGAATTTGGATTTACTTATTTAGTTTTTGATACCGATGATAGTCAGTTTGTTTTTCATTAGAACAACAATGTACCTGACACATTCTAATGTTTTTGCAGTAGGTACCTACTTGGTAACAAACTCAAGGCATCCTCAGGTAGCTCTCCGTCCGACCGTCCGGACCGAGCCAAAGTCGTCGATGACGGCATGTATTGTTCCACGAACGCCTCAAGGAGTTGCCAGCAAACCGTAGGGTCCAGCAGAGTCTAAGCCTACTGCGACCAAGGACCGATTTCTGTAAGGAAAGTTCGGCCCCGGTATGAAGGGCGACGAAGGAATAGGAGTGGGTTTTTAGTCAGTAAAATTCTGATACTATCTCCCGCCCCGCCCAAGGGCGCGGAAATGTCATTAGATGATTATCCCACCGAAAAAAAGGCTTCCTCGGCCAACTTCGCTGTTGAAACTGAGAATTTTATGAAATACAAAACTCTCAATGTATAATTTTGTATATGTATTCACGAAACTATTTTAAATAGTATTATAATTGGATGTTGCCGTGAATTTATAGGGTCTCAACAGAACATTGATTAAATATCTTCGTCTATAGTAACATTGGTGTTATTCACTCAGCTCAATTTTATCGAGATCTTGCCTGTTTGAATAGTTCCACAAATTTTGTGTTGTGGTGGTCTGATAGGCAGTCGCTCCATGTATAATATGGGTATTCGGGCGCATCCGGTTAGATTGGAAACCAGCCCCAACCGAGTTGGGGAAAGGCTAGGGAGATGATGAGATCAGCCTTATTAAAATGGGAAATCATCTAATGATCTTACCGCTTGAAAACTATTTTATATTACTTACCTAAGTATTTTTCAACACACTTACTTACGCGAAAACCCACTCTTTTCTCGCTCCCATCGCTTTTAGGCACGCAATTAACTGTTTTCCCTACTAGTGCAGAAAAGTGCGCAATTTTATTACATTTAACGTATCAGGCTGGGCGCGGTTTAAATATATACACTTAGGGCTGATTTCATCATTCACTGTAAAAACTTAGTTCAACTAAACTGAGCTCAGCTTATCTAGTTTAGGCTCGTATCGAACAAGGGTGAAAACAAAAGAATTGAAACTGAGTTTAGCTTTAACTAGATTCAATTCATAGCGTTGAAACGCATAATGAAGCTATAATCTCGATTAGACGCTCAAACTGTATTTTGTTTTAAATAATCGCGATTAGTTTTATTGGTGAATTTGGCCCTTAGATAGAACGTATAACGGCCATAGGCTATATATTTAGATATAAGATAGGAACAAACAGTTATTTTAAATTTTAATTGAAATTAGTTATTGATAGCTTTGCAAATGGCTCTTGTACAATAAACCCAAAGGAAATCACTTTAAAATATCAATCTATGATAATATACATTCACCAACTTTACCACGCTGTAATAGGGAAATAGTATTTTGCGCATCTCTATCATTTATTTATACTTTATGCCTTTTTATAGTGTTTCATTAGTACACTATAAAAAGGCGGATTGGCAAAGGAATGGACAAACCCAGAATTAAATATTTTTAATGTGCGCAGAACAAAGAAATTGAACAAGGAATTAAAGGTAGGTAAGTAGCGACATCTGTGTTGCCCTATAGGAACTAAAATGTTCCAAATGTCAACTAACCGTTGATAAAAATACAAACGTTAAAAAAAGAGTTCTGCCATTGGACTGGAATATTTTGAGCTTAATTCTTCTAGTTAGTTTCCGCGATTCCCACAAGGGCCGGAGTTGTGCGAAGGTTGCTCTCACTTTGGCGATGCTCGAAGCGTCTGTCTTCTTCGATCAAAACCATAACCCCCCATGCATTACAGATTGTGAGACGTGGAAGGTCACAAAGAACATTTTGCATCAACTCCAGGCTGTTATCATCCGCTGTTTTCACCGTATTCTCGGTATTTACTGGCACGAGAAAATCCGCTAAAACCCCGATAGACTAACAGGTCAAATATCGCAAGTGAAACTGGAATCAAGGGCAAATCCCACCTACCACCACTGTACATAGATCCTACCCCCCTTGCGGTATTTGGACCATTGGAAACACTCCCGGCAATTGCGTGACTGCGTATGTCTTTACAGCGTGCTCTACCGTCACGTGCTTTGTAAACTCCATATATTCTTTTTCCTATCCCTCTCTACTAATTTCACTTTTCCTCTTTCTGGGGTGTTACACCACACAATGTGACTTCGCGCACGTTTAAGCTAAAAGCCTTTTCGCTATTCCTAACCTTAGCACTCCTACCGCTAGTTAGAATTGCTGGTACCTATCTATAAGGGAATAGGACTGTTGAAACGGAGTTAGGTACTTCTGCATAAGCGTCAAATAAGTTGAGCCATTTGCTGTGGTTGCGCATGGCCCTCCACCTCGATTGAGACCCGAAAATCGGTTAATGCACAGTCAAGGTCGACCACCATGATGGTTCAACTTATATGACGAGAATTATAACCAACTTTCGGATCTCAGTCGAGGTGGGGACTGCACGTAGCCGTGGCAGATGGTTCAACTTATTTGCCACGTTCTATAGATACCTACGTAGGTGCTTACATACCATCATCCTACTACAAACATTCCCATAGATCCGCGCAAATAATCACGTAGTTAATGCCCATTACGACGCCATTTTGGATTCAGTTGAGATAACATCAAATATTCTGCAACGCCATAACACCTTAGGATTGAACACAGCTAGCATTCAGTTATTCAAATGTGGTCACGATTCTGGCCGCTCCCTTGGAACGAGGCGTGATAATAAACCGAATCAATAGTCTTTGGTAATTGTATGTGGTTGTATTTGCTTGGCAAGCAAACTTGTAATTCCATAAATTAACTTAGCTGGGTGAGAAAAATAATGTAAAGTCTTGTCTATGGATGCAAGTTTTTTTTTAATTATTATTATTATTCAGTTGCTGCCAGAGTCTCAACCCACGTGAACTATTTTAGTGATAACTGAAGGAACATTAAGACATTTATAATAAACTTAATGTAACATTCTGAGTCGATGGATGCGAGACGCACAGGAGCGGTCGTTGTGGCGACGCTTGGGGAAGGCCTATGTCCAACAGGGGTCTTTTAGCTGAAATGATGATGATGATACATGGTAGAATGTAAATAGGCCTCATTAAAATTTATGTTAAGTTCATTCTACGAGTACTTTGTACACCTACGCTCTGGCCTATAAAATGAAAAAGATATTTGTAATACAAAACATGATTGAAAAGAGTGTCCATGGAGTTTCTTGCACATTCTTCTCCATAGAGATCTACGCTTTGGAATGTGCAATTAGTATAATTTTTTCTGACTGACTTCTTGGCCTTTCGAAAGAGCCTGTAAATGGATTATTTAAAATCAAATGCTTTGAATCACCTATGCAAATTTTAAAGATATTTATTTATTTATCTATTTATTTTATAATTTATGTACACACATATAAATGAAAAGGACAAAAGTATTATGACAAAAAAATGTACAAAGGTACTGCTTATTTCTAAAAGAAATTTCTTCCAGCAGACCTGCGAAAGGAGAGATGAGAAGAAATGAAGGCAATAGTGTGTAGAAGTGAGAAGAGTTAGTGAAAAGAAATATTTTTTATCAAGTTGATATCGTGAGGTGGAGAAACAAGGTTAGGCATTGAAAGTTGCAGTAACTGTAACGTTTTAGGTCAATAGGTTTATGGTTTAGGGTATCATAGGTTTATTGAGCAAATAAAATGTATACCTATTAAACTCACTTTAAGCTGCCCCAATGATCTGTAGGTAGTTGTTGGTCGTTGCGTACTAACTACATATAAGTTAATAGCAACCATTCATTTTTTTAGGGTTTTAAGTCATTAAATAACTTCTCCCTCTCGCTTCACCCAGAGGAGCGAGAGAGAAAAATTTCTGATTGACTAAAACTCACCCGTGTTCTTTCAACTGCCCTTTGCTTTCCAGGACCAGGGTATCTCCTTCGAAAATTCACGTAACCTGGCCTGACTGTGTCTCTACGGTTTTGCTGACATCTCTGAGGTGCGCGTGGAACACTTCACGCCGTTGATGACTGGGGCTCGGGCCTTCTCGGACAGCCGGACGTCGAGTTACCTACGAGTATTACTCGATTGCAAGCCAATAACATAAAAATTATCTTTCTTTTTTTAATATTTGTTTAGATTAATATAATATAATATATATAATAATATAATATATATTGTAATATAGTTTAGATTAGATATACAGCATGCGAAATCTGATACACCTGTCTAGTATTTTTATGTAAAGAATCTAATACAAAATTTCAAAACTGTATCTTGAAAAATCACAAAGTTATAAGCGTTTTATATTACCTGGCAAGGCTATCCAGGCGACTATAGAGTTATTTTTCAACCGCACCCAACTGTACCCTGGCGCCTAAAGCACGCTATGACCTGCCATGACTTGTGTTGTACTCGTACTTAGTATCGGTGGTGTCCAACTTGTGACCTTTTTTAAATGTTTTGGGAAAAAATATAACATGGTGTAAAAATCATTGGAATCGATTCAGTTACTGATTCTGAACAAACTATTTTCAGGTTTAGCATATTAAAATAATGTTGTATAACATCAGGCACACACGAGAGCGGAACAGTAACCAAAGATGCGAATGAAACCGCGGGGCTGAGCTAGTCTATTGATAAATTTGTGACCGTAAAGGGCACCAAACAATTTAAAACTTAAATCACTGTTCACCCCCTATCTGACCTACAGCAGCGTAATGGACGGTAAGCAGCAAGGCTCGGTTAAAAACGAATGCGCATAAATGCAGTGTAGTGTTGCGCTTCAGTGGCTGCCGATTGTCGATGCAGTAGGGCTGGGGGAGTGTGGATGTCGATGTTTGCGAATTTTAAATGGTTTTCGTAACATTTTTTTTTGGAAATATTTTGTCGTAGTAGAAGTTTTTATTATGCTTTAAACTTTTACTAATGTGTGTTAGTTACTGCTGACGAATACAGTTAGTTTTGTAGAATGCTTCTTTTTTACCACTTTCTCGCATGATAGTCGAAAATGATCCTTGCCAATATTTTGTTTTACTTTTTACACACCAGCCATCAGAAATCAGAAGCGTTATTTTCAAATAGACCAATAACAAGCACTTTTGAACTGTTAGTCCAAAAAAAAGTGAAGCTAAATTGCACGTTTCAAAGCGTAGCTCTTTATGAACGTGCAAGAAACTTCATGGACACTCTTTTATATCATACATATTATTCTTGTCGCTTCCATATTACTTTTACGAGTATCTACACCAGCCTAGGTTGACTACTAGAGAATGCCTAATGCATTAAGTCCACCTTTGTACCTTTGTATTGCGTGAAGATTAAATAAATAAAAAAACAATCTCAAGGAAATATACTTCCAAGATAAAAAGTGTCTATTCCAAAACATGATTCATACTTGTGTCAAATGTCATCCAAACCCATTGTCGTTTCAAAATGAAGGAGTGACAAACACACACATTCACATACAAACTCTCACCTTTATAATATTAAGTGTGATGTGACTAGCTTCTACCCGAGGGTACGCCCACAAGGAAGTTAATTACCTTAAGAAGATTACATAGATAATTACTTAATAACTGCATTCGATTCGTCTTCAACCTCCGTAAGTATGACAATGTCTCAATGTGCATCGATCACTTTTAAAATGATTACCCATTCTTGCCTTGACAAGAACTTGTTTTCTTTTCTAGATGAGTTCTTCTCCAAATATCATCATCCTCATTATTTCAGCTGAATGACGTGTTCAGAAGAACATCTCAAGTAAGAGCAAAATAATGATGACGTGCTCACGAAACGGCGATGACTCGATTATGAATTAATGCTTGATTATTATCAACTTAGAAATCTTTTATAAATTAACTAATAATTAAGTAGGATACATTGACCCATCTCTATGTAGATTTTTTAATACTTATCTAACTTAGGTAGGAGGTAAGTTATGCAACTATTCATGTAAGATTAAAATGATATAACTTAAAACCACTTCCAAGGACCTGTTATAAGTAGCTTCTGCCCTTGGCTTCGCTTGCAAGAAAGTAGAAAATTATCCTAAATGAATATTTTCCTAGGACAAAAACGTATCCTGTGGCTGTGTGCTATTTTTTTATGGGTTGGTTCGCGTTCATTGCGGGATTAACAACGTAGCAAGAGAAGCAAATGCTGGCACCACACAGATACCTGTGCTATATAAATTCTAACCACTCCAGATGCCTAATAGAGAAATGTACCTATGGACCAAAGCTACCTAAGGACCCCGGGGCTTGTTTTTGCTCCGGGAGTTTGCTATTGTTGGACATAGGCCAAACGTGCGCAAACACTACCTGTGTTCAAAAGGCTTGTGAAGGAGCATTACTTGACACTGTGACATTGCTTTCGATGTATCACTTATTCTCTTGCCTGTATATTTTTTGTATGTATGTATATATGTATCTATTTTAGTATTAATAATTTATAAGTTTAGTTTGCATTTATTATATTTGCACCAAGTGCAACCCCATTTTGTGTCCTGGAAATTTCTGTCCATACTAGGTTGTCTGGAAGAAGTCGCCGAGTGCGATAAGGCCGCCGATTGTATGTTTTTCTTTTTTCTATGGTTTCCCTTTATAATAATTGTAATCTTGTTGTACAATAAAGTGTAAATAAATAAATAAATAGGCCTCCCCAAGTGTCGCGACAATGAACGGTCCTGTGCGTCTTGCATCCATCGGATTTCCGTAACCCCTAAGGTAGAAGTACGTATTCCCGGTAGTGTCCCAGTACCCGTTAACTAGTCAGTTTTTTATTTTTTGCGTCTTTCTACCAAAATCAAATTAAAGTTTGCAAATGGCAATTTATTCTTGGTACTATTTTATACAATTTTAATGGCAATACTCACCAAAAAGTTTAAAGGCTTAAAAACTGTGTCAACTTAAAAATATGATATAGTAAAATTATCTATAAGTTCAAAGTTCTGTCAGTGAACTACGAGACCACCCGGTCGCAGAGATCATCTAGCCATACTTCGATGGATAAAATTAAGGTAAAAGTGTTAATCTTTATAAAAAGTTGTGTGTATTATTTAACGATGTAGACTATAAATTAAGGTAAATCTCACCGAAAAGTAAATGTTTTTGCATTTTACATCTATTGGTACTCACAAACCCCTACTTGACCTAGTACCCGGTAAATTCGGATGTTTTTTACCGGATACTGGTACACTATCATCCCGTTGCACCGAAACCCGTTATTGTATCCTTATTGCTTTGAAATAGGTCTCATTTTCCTTTGAAACTGTAGTTTATATTAAATATTTTCTGCCGGATACTGGGACATGCATTAACAGTTGCATTTAAATCCGTCACGGTTCTTATTGCCTTGAGTTAATATTATTTTCCGTTGACTCAATAGAATGTAGTTACTAGGTGTCTGGTTTGTTTTGGCTGCAGGTCTGCTTCTCTTCTGAAAGTCCGTCGAGCTGTGGGGATGCTATATCCAATGTGATACGTCAAGTTATGGAGTATTTCATCCCTTATAGTGACGTAGTCATCGGAGGCTCAGCTCGCCAGTTCCACGCTGATTGCATTCAAGCTGAAGAGCGTAAGCATTCGGCGTTTCTCACCTGGGTTGATGCCGTGACCGCAATGCACCGCATCTGAGTTCAAAAAAGAGAGCTGCCAAGTCCTACAAAAAGGCACTAAGGAAGGTTCGCTTCGACCGCATTACCCATATCGGCACAAAGTCTCTGCACAGCCATCCGTTAGCAGAGCTTTTTGGTCCCTTGCCAAGTCGGTTGAAGCGAATTTCTGTCGGCCCACACTGCCTCCACTGGATGATGGAACACTAACTCATACCGCAAGGGAAAAAGCAAGTCTCTTTGCATCTCTCTTCACCCATAATTCTCGTCTTGACACTTGCGGTGCTACTCCACCGACTCTGCGTCTCTGCGACACCACGAAGCCTGAGGTTTGTATAAGGAACAAAGAAGTTCTGAGAGTACTGTGTCGTCTTGACGTGAATAAAGCTAGTGGACCAGACGGCATACCAGCAATAGTTCTCAAGGCTTGTGCGCCCGAGTTGTCTCCTGTATGGACGCGCTTGTATCGCCTCTCATTTAGGACTGGTATAGTGCCCAAGTACTGGAAGCTGGCCAACGTGCAACCCTTGCCCAAAAAGGGCAGTCGTGCCGATCCTGCCAACTGTCGGCCGATTTCGGTAACCTTCATACCCTGCAAGATTATGGAGCATGTATTGAACTCGCGCCTCATGGCATACCTGAAAGGTAACGATCTCCTCAGTGACCGACACTACGGGTTTCACCGCAGTCGGTCTACTGGGGACCTACTAGTGTATGCACCCACTTGTGGGGCGAGGCCCTCGAGAGGAATGGGGAAGCGATTGCCGTTTCCATAGACGCCTCTAAGACCTTTGGCAGGGTTTGGGACGCTAGCCTTTTGAGTAAACTTCCCGCGTACGGCATTTCCTCTGGTCCGATTAACTGGTAAACGACTTCCTGAGTAAATAGTCTCTCCGAGTTGTCGATGAATGCTCATAAGAGCCCATGACGAGTCGGGGTTCCTCAGGGTTCTGTTCTCTCTGGAACTCTATTCCTGCTGCATACCAACGATCTGCTGGTACCCGGTATCTATAGGTATACAGATGATAGCACAATTATAGAGAGATACTTGCCACGTGCTAGGGCTAGTAAGGAGCTAATCCAGTCTGAAAGAGAGGCTATGGTAGAGCGTACGAATTTTTTACTTCAGGCAGTCTCCAACTGGGACGAAGCCAATCTGGTAGGATTCAACGCCGCCAAAACACAAGCGTGTTTGTTCACCGCCAAAAGGAGCCCGTTCACCTTGGCTCCTGCTTTTGACAATGTGGGGTGCACCGACTGTCTTCAGCTTTTGGGAGTCGAAATTTCCTCCGACCTTAACTTTGGGCGGTTCATTGATTTCAAAGCCAAGGTAGCTTTTTTATGGTAGGTAAAATTATCCAATGACAAATCCCGCCAGTGTGCTGACTAAAAACCTCCCTGTTCCTTCTTTGCCTTGGTTCCACGCCCCTGGTATGCATCGTCCTTATCATAGACCCTACTGCGCCCCTATGTTTGTTGACAACTCCTTGAGGCGTGCGGGAACAGTGCGCGCCGTAAACGACTTGGGCTCGGTCGGGTCTGTTACCGAACGGACGGACAGCGAGCTACCCATTGCCTGCCGTCCGCAAGCCCGCGCCTACGGTGGCCGGAAATCGGGATCGGAATTACGGCAGCGGCTACGGCGTGAGCACCGTTACTGATGCGGTCGGCCTCCTCCTTTGCTAGAAATACTGCATCGCAGAAGGAGGCGTCCGCTTGCCACTCCTCCTTGCTCCGGAGCATGGCCTGTACCAAGGCCCGGCGCGAGAGATCGCCGCCGCCGATCACCTCCACAAGGACATGGTGATGCTCTTTCCAAGCGGGGCACACCTCTACCGTTTGCTCCACCAAGTCCTCGGGACGGTCTACACAGTGGTGAGTCCCGAGCGTCACCTCCCCACGAATCTTGTACAGGTACTTCCCGTACTTGCAATGTGCGGTTAGTAACTGCGTCATGCGGAAGGTGATGACGCCGTGAGGTCTTCCCAGCCACGCCTCAAAGACGAGACTTATCGCCTCATTAGCAAGGTAGCTGCTTGGAAATTCGACGTTCTTGCAAAAGTCCGACGGTACTTCACACCGGGACAGCTTCTAATGTTACACAAAGCACAGGTTCGGTCGTGTGTAGAGTACTGCAGCCACATATGGGCTAGTGCTGCAAAATGTCACCTAGCGGCTTTGGGCTCGGTGGAAAGGCGTGCGAAGAGGCTAATTGGTGATCCAGATTTGGTTAAGTCCAATCTTTAAAGCCTTGAGCACAGGCGTAGAGTGGCTACTCTACGCCTGTGCTCAAGCATCGTGTAAAATGTGTTTTTCGGTTCTTTTTTTTTCAGGACGCACATTTGAGTGTGCGCGGGAACTGCATGACTTAATCCCGCCATCTCCGTTCTAACATCGGACAATCCGAAGTACGGCGAATATCCACCCTCACGTTGTCGGAACACCTGGAGGACACAGTGGAGCAAACAGTAGAGGTGAGCCCCGCCTGGGCAGAGCATCGCCCTCGTGGGGGTGATCGGCGGCAGCGATCTCTCTCGCCGGGTCTTGGTTCAGGCCATGGTTCGGAGTGAGGAGGGATGGCAGGCGGTCGCCTCCTTCTGCGAAGCAGTAATGCTAGCAAAGGAGGAGGCCGACCTCATCAGGCAAAGGCAACGGGGCGCGTTTGCCCCAGCCGCCGCCGGGATTCCAATCCCGATTTCCGGCCACCGTAGGCGCGGGCTTGCGGGCGACGTGCAATGGGTAGCATGCTGTCCGATCGTCTGATAACCGACCAGACCGAGCCCAAGTCGTCGACGGCGGGTACTGTTCCCGCGCGCCTCAAGGAGCTGTCAGCAAACCATAGAGGCCCAGCCTGCTAGCTGCAGGCAGGCATGGTCGAAGGCTGCTTGGGTCATGGGTCAGTTTCTGAAAGGAAGGCCCGGCCCCGGCACGATAGGCAACGAAGGAACGGGGTAGGTTTTTAGTCAGTAAGAGCCTGACACTATTTCCCGCTCCGCCCAAGGGCGGGATTTGTCATTGGATGATTTTACCTACCTTAAAAAAACCCTTACGTTGTTGAAACTTCTATGGTCCAGACTAAGCGTTTTACTTCGTCGTTTATACCGCGTACATCGAGGGACTGGAACAGTTTGCCTGCTGCGGTTTTCCCGTCCAATTATAATTTAGGTGACTTCAAGGGAGTGAATAGGTTCTTAATATACTAGTGCGCCTCACCATTAGCCATTGCATCCCTGTTTACCATCAGGTGGGATCGCAGTCAAGCACTAGTGTATATATATTAAAAAAGAGGTTCCTGGTTTTACCTATTTATAATGACTGGATTAAGAAAATATTTAGGCTCAAATAAAAACTTATGTTTGTTTTTAAACGACTGTTTCTAATTAAAAGTTGTAAATATATTTATGTTAGTGATATTTTTTATACCAAAGGTTAGTCAAGATGAAAAAAATATTACTAGTGTTAACCTATAATTTGTACAACATAAATTAAAAAAAGAAACATTAAAAGTTAAAACGAATCATGTTTTTTTTTGTTAAATACAGACTCTAATTATTTTCACCTCTTTTTATTTGAAAATATTTTATTTCTGTGAACTTTAACGTAAACGAATAGAGTTCAAATTCGCGGTTAAAATTACCGGATTCCGGGACAATTTAACGTTAACTAGTACAACTCTACCGGGTACTGGTACAATCAGCCCTTTTTGATTAATTTTTGGTTTATTGATAATTAAAATTTACACTAATTGAATAGAAGTATAATATACTAAAAGTATATTAAATTATCTAACTAGTCATGTAAAATTTATTTATATATGTCCACTAGTTTTAGCCTAGCACGCATGCAAAGTCAGGGAAGTTCAAAACTTCACGGTTATTGGGCCCTTTACCTTACCAGGTCATCAGTGTTGACTACATCAGATGTCATTGTACCCTAATAATTACCCAAGTCATTTGACTTTTTGGACAGACTCTACATAGGTATGGTTTTAGTCAGTTAAAGTCTGACACGTCCTCCCACTCAACCTTAGACCGAGAAAAGTCATTGAATGATTTCCCACCTTAAATAAAAAAATACATACAAACTTTCGCTTTTATAATATCAGTGGGATTATGACCAGTTACGATACTAAACATCGTGATAATATCTTTCAACTAGTCTATGGATACGTCCATAGATTTTAAAATTGCATTGGTTAAGTAAGTAGGTTTTAATTTAAACTTATCTTGTCTGTACCAATCATGGTTTAATGCCCAACTAGTAAATTAATTATAACTTTCTCGCAGTAGTAGAAGTATACTTAGTTGAACCTACGTATGATTATGTCTAAGAGAAAACTTGTTAAGTACTTACTTACTTAGTTTGCTAATGATCAGGGGCGTAGCTACCGCCGCATCTGCCGTATCAGTTATACGGGACTCCCCGCGCCACGTGGATAAAAATATTTAAACCACAAACGTCTCGTAGGATAAACCAAGCATTTGTGAAAAGCATTTTTTTTTACGGGTCCCCTGTGGGACTAGCTACGCCCCTGCTAATGATTTACCTAGTCTGTGTAAACTTATTACTTACCACGTTCAAGTAAAATAAGTTGGGTATAATTTTTTTTTGAGGATGGGATTTCATCAAATAACTTCTAGAGTACTAGGGGGAATGAGAGGGAGTTTAAGGCCCTTACTCCCGAGCAGTGCTATAAAACAGTGACGAAGCCTACTCTTCGGTAACGGCTAGGTCAATATGTTTGAAAAAAAATATGTTTATTATAGATTTCTGTACAATATTAACGCATATTTAACGTTGCTTGGAGTACGAACAGTAACCGCGCCCTTGGAACACTATACACCGTTACATTTTGGTCGTTTTAATCCCGTGGAGGGTCGATTTGGTACATGAAACACTATCGATTTGTAAAGATAAAATTAAAAAATAAAGTACTTTTTTCACGCACACGTACGGATGTCCTCACGCCACAGCAGCCGAGATTGCGACCCCCACTACCAACCACGGTAGACGCGGGCTCGCGGACGCCGAATAATGGGTAGCTCGCCCTCCGGCCGCCAGGTAATTAAACGGACCGAGCCTAGTCGTCAACAGCGCGTAGTGATCCACGCCATTTTCACTTTTGCTGTCTACGCTTACCTAGGCGTATATGGCAAAAGACAGAATTATATAAAAATAGATAAAGATATATGGGCACAAAACCATAATTATATTATTTTGATAAGAATTTAATCACTTCCTGTTTATTTATTTTAAAATATTGCAATATCCCGTTGAATTTATACTAGGATTTAATATGATAACTTCCCTTCTAATTATTTAAATTATTGTGACATCATGTTGAATTTATTTAAAGATTTCATTTGATAACCTTTTTTTTTAATTAATTATTAATTTTTTTTAAATTATTTAATTAATTTATTGATAATCGATTTTTTTTAAATATTACAACATCCTGTCCAATTCATAACGAATTAAATGATGACTTCCTTTCTAATACTTATAATATCAGAGCATCCGGTCATATTTAAATAAAAATTTACTAGGACTATTTCCGTTGAAAATATTTATATAATTTAATATTTTTCTACCTTCATAGTGAATTTTTTATGCTTGTCACTTTCTGTGCATAATAACCGATGTAATGTGATCTATAATAGAAAGGCACTCTTTTGCCGCCCATGGATTAAACACGTTGAACTGAAGTAAGGTATTGCTTTATTATCACTATAATATTTCCTGCCATTCTTCATCATTCATTCACGTACTGTGACTGTGAATTTTGTGTGACGTAGTTACCGATGGCCATCATACGCCGACGAGTAAGGCCTATCAACCTGGGCCACACCTCTTTGAAAAAAAAATAACAACAAAATGAAACTAACAATTTCATCCCGAGAGAGATAAACTCACACGCAACATTAAATCTGATTATCACACTACAATCGTAAATATAGTAGAAACTGAAGCATTTATCTTTTTTTTTATAACCAAAAGTAAGACAATCACATACACAAACAACACAGCAATTATAATATCATCACAATTATCCACTCTCACAAAAACAATTAATCATACGGAAGTTGAAACCATCGACATTTTTTATCGATACAACCGTCGCATCACTAATAGCATCAATCATAAAAACGTGGCTGGTAAACAATGGGTGCGGGTGGGCGCGCGCGACGCGGGAGGCCGCGACTTTAGCGACACTTTGGAACTATATCGATACTTGCACAACACTATTTTTTAATTAATTGGTTTCCGTTACCAAAATAGTTGGGTGGACTTTTGCCGCGTAAATAGGCGTAGTGAAGAAATTACCGATAGTTCGATGAATTGCCAAACTTAAGGCCAGGTACTACTCACTTTGAACTTTTTTAAACCTCTGGAAATCCACAGATATAGAAGAGAATCACCATGAAATTGTTTTGAAAATTGAAATTGACTATATGACTAAGCGTTGTTCAAAAAAAAAATCAAAATTTTGTTGGCTCAATAAAAAAAAATCGCTATTCTGACCCTAATTTACGATTTCAAACGTGTTTATCTACGAGATTACGTTACGAAAATATTTGAAAGTTACAAAAAAATAAATAAAGCGTGTTATTTAAAAGCGCCTTGAAAAAAAAAATCTTGAATAGTTATTGTTCTTTTTTTATAAATATAAAGCCGCTGTTTTGGGGCCGCGAAGTCGACATAGTCCCGGGCGGAGTTCATACAAAATACTCAGTGACTGCAACCGGCCCCTAAGTGGTGGTGGTGCACACATTGCTCGGAGAACAGATGATCGATGAAGCCGAAGGGTTCTGGTGCCGGAAGACGCAGCGTCGGAAGGTCTCCCATAATATGGACCGATGACCCGGTGAGGGTCTTTAAGGCCAGAGTGAACAAGCTCTTAATAAGCTAGTGCGCATCACCAATAACGATTGCATTACTGCTTACCATCCGATGGGATCGCAGTCAAGCACGAGTTTATATTAAAAAAAAATGTCGCGGGAATTTAATGGATACGCGAAACGCACAGAACCGTTGTGGCAACACTTGGGGGAGACCTCAGTCCAACAGTGGAAGTCTTTCGGCTGTAATGATGATGGTAAGGCATAATGACTGATTGGTTATTTTCACCATGTTTAAAATCACTAATTTCTAGTTTACAAAACATGTTTTGTTTTCAATAGAAACCTAGATACTATCTACAGAATATCTGTTTTCAAAATATTTAGAAAAAGATGTTTAACAACGCTATAATCATGTTAAAGCGGTTGTATGAAAATGGAAAGATTTCGGATTGACCGCAGATAATACTACTGATAATGCCTTGATCACAAGGGCGGGACAGTAAAATGTTGCTCAGCCGAGACAGTGATGCAAGCGAGTTGTAGAGAGAAGCGCTCGGCCGAGCACTCCGCGCTATGTTCACACGTACCGAGTATTGGGCCGAAAGCAGTCTCGCCCGTTTGCTCGGTACGTGTGAACAAGGCATTAGTTCATAGTTCTTACACAGGATACCTTCATAAATGTATTGTAGGTAATGTTTTGTAGTGTGCCTATATAAATAAATTAGCTTGAAGCCACGACTTCGACCGCGTCAGACTCGTAAAACAGCACAATGCCATTGATCACAATTTCAATTATTATTTTTTTATTGCTTGGAACTTTAATTATTTTTCTAAAATAAAAGTTAGCCTAAGTTAAGGTAAAGGGCCCAATAACCGTGAAATTTTGAACTTCCCTGACTTTGCATGCATGCTAGGCTAAAACTAGTGGACTTATATATATAAATTTTATATGACTAGTTAGATAATTTAATATACTTTTAGTATATTATACTTCTATTAAATTAGTGTAAATGTTAATTATCAATAAACCAAAAATAAATCAAAAAGGGCTAATTGTACCAGTACCCGGTAGAGTTGTACTAGTTAACGTTAAATTGTCCCGGAATCCGGTAATTTTAACCGCGAATTTGAACTCTATTACTTTACGTTAAAGTTTACAGAAATAAAATATTTTCAAATAAAAAGAGGTGAAAATAATTAGGGTCTGTATTTAACAAAAAAAACATGGTTCGTTTTAACTTTTAATGTTTTTTTTTTTTAATTTATGTCACTAGTTATATTTTTTATCTTGAGTAACCTTTGGTATAAAAAATATCACTAACATAAATATATTTACAACTTTTAATTAGAAACAGTCGTTTAAAAACAAACATGAGTTTTTATTTGAGCCTAAATATTCCTATTTTTTTAATCAGTCATTATAGATAGGTAAAAACAGGAACCTCTTTTTTAATATATGGTAAACAGGGATGCAATCGTTGATGGTGAGGCGCACTAGTATATTAAGAACCTATTCACTCCCTTGAAATCACCTCAATTATAAAACAACCATCAATTAGAAAACCGAAGCAGGCAAACTGTTCCAGTCCCTCGATGTACGCGGTATAAAAGACAAAGTAAAACGCTTAGTCCGGGCCATAGAAGTTTCAACAACGTAAGGGTTTTTTCATGGTAGGTAAAATCATCCAATGACAAATCCCGCCCTTGGGCGGAGCGGGAAATAGTGTCAGGCTCTTACTGAATAAAAACCTACCCGGTTCCTTCGTTGCCTATCGTGCCGGGACCGGGCCTTCCTTTCAGAAACTGACTCATGACCCAAGCAGACTTCGACCCTGCCTGCCTGCAGCAAGCAGGCTGGGCCTCTACGGTTTGCTGACAGCTCCGTGAGGCGCGCGGGAACAGTACCCGCCGTCGACGACTTGGGCTGGGTCTGGTCGATTACCAGACGATCTGACAGCGTGCCACCCATTGCACGCCGTCCGCAAGCCCGCGCCTACAGTGGCCGAAAATCGGGATTAGAATCCCGGCGGCGACTGAGGCAAACACGCCCCGTTACCTTTGCCTGATGAGGTCGGCCTCCTCCTTTGCTAGCATTACTGCTTCGCAGAAGGAGGCGACCGCCTGCCATCCCTCCTCACCCCGAACCATGGCCTGAACCAAGACCCGGCGAGAGAGATCCCGCGCACACTCAAATGTGCATCCTGAAAAAAAAGAACCGAAAAACACGTTTTACACGATGCTTGAGCACAGGCGTAGAGTAGCCACTCTTAAAGATTGCTTTAAAGAAGGCTTTAAAGATTGGACTTAACCAAATCTGGATCACCAATTAGCCTCTTCGCACGCCTTTCCACCGAGTCCAAAGCCACTAGGTGACATTTTGCAGCACTAGTCCATATGTGGCTGCAGTACTCCACACACGACCGAACCTGTGCTTTGTGTAACATTAAAAGCTGTCCCGGTGTGAAGTACCGTCGGACTTTTGCAAGAACGTCGAATTTCCAAGCAGCTACCTTGCTAATGAGTCGAAGTCCCGTCTTTGAGGCGTAGCTGGGAAGACCTCACGGCGTCATGACGCAGGTACTAACCGCACATTGCAAGTACGGGAAGTACCTGTACAAGATTCGTGGGGAGGTGACGCCCGGGTGTCACCACTGCGTGGACCGTCCCGAGGACTTGGTGGAGCAAACCGTAGAGGTGTGCCCCGCTTGGAAAGAGCATGTCCTTGTGGAGGTGATCGACGGCGGCGATCTCTCACGCCGGGCCTTGGTACAGGCTATGCTCGGAGCAAGGAGGAGTGGCAAGCGGACGCCTCCTTCTGGGATGCAGTATTTCTAGCTAAGGAGGAGGCCGACCGCATCAGGTAACGGTGCTCACGCGGCAGCCGCCGCCGTAATTCCGATCCCGATTTCCGGCTACCGTAGGCGCGGTCTTGCGGACGGCAGGCAATGGGTAGCTCGCTGTCCGTCCGTTCGGTAACAGACCCGACCGAGCCCAAGTCGTTTACGGCGCGCACTGTTCCTGCGCGCCTCAAGGAGTTGTTAGCAAATGTATGGGCTCAGTAGGGTCTATGATAAGGACGATGCATAACAGGGGCGTGGAACCAAGGCAAAGAAGGAGCAGGGAGGTTTTTAGTCAGCACACTGGCGGGATTTGTCATTGGATGATTTTGCCTACCATAAAAAAGCTACTTTGGCTTTGAAATCAATGAACCGCCCAAAGTTAAGGTCGGAGGAAATTTTGACTCCCAAAAGCTGAAGACAGTCGGTGCACCCCACATTGTGAAAAGCAGGAGCTTAGGTAAACGGGCTCCTTTTGGCGGTGAACAAAAACGCTTGTGTTTTGGCGGCGTTGAATCCTACCAGATTGACTTCGCCCCAGTTGGAGACTGCCTGAAGTGAAACATTCGTACGCTCTACCATAGCCTCTCTTTCAGACTGGATTAGCTCCTTACTAGCCCGAGCACCTGGCAAGTATCTCTCTATAATTGTGCTATCATCTGTATAACTATAGATACCGGGTACCAGCAGATGGTTGGTATGCAGCAGGAATAGAGTTCCAGAGAGAACAGAACCCTGAGGAAGCCCGACTCGTCATGGGCTCTTATGAGCATCCATCGACAACAACTCGGAGAGACTATTTACTCAGGAAATAGTTTACCAGTTAATCGGACCAGGGGAAATGCCGTACGCTGGAAGTTTACTCAAAAGGCTAGCGTGCCAAACCCTGCCAAAGGTCTTAGAGACGTCTATGGAAACGGCAATCGCTTCCCCATTCCTCTCGAGGGCCTCGCCCTACAAGTGGGTGCATACACTAGTAGGTCCCCAGTAGACCGACTGCGGTGAAACCCGTAGTGTCGGTCAGAGGAGATCGTTACCTTTCAGGTACGCCATGAGGCGCGAGTTCAATACATGCTCCATAATCTTGCAGGGTATGAAGGTTACCGAAATCGGCCGACAGTTGGCAGGATCAGCACGACTGCCCTTTTTGGGCAAGGGTTGCACGTTGGCCAGCTTCTAGTACTTGGGCACTATACCAATCCTAAATGAGAGGCGATACAAGCGCGTCCATACAGGAGACAAGTCGGGCGCACAAGCCTTGAGAACTATTGCTGATATGCCGTCTGGTTCACTAGCTTTATTCACATCAAGATGACACAGTGCTCTCAGAACTTCTTTGTTCCTTATGCAAACCTCAGGCATCGTGGTGTCGCAGAGAGGCAGAGTCGGTGGAGTAGCACCGCAAGTGTCAAGACGAGAATTATGGGTGAAGAGAGATGCAAAGAGACTTGCTTTTTCTCTCGTGGTATGAGCTAGTGTTCCATCATCCAGTGGAGGCAGTGCGGGCCGACAGAAATTCGCTTCGATCAACTTGGCAAGGGACCAAAAAGCTCTGCTAACGGATGGCTGTGCAGAGACTTTGTGCCGATAAGGGTAATGCGGTCGAAGCGAACCTTCCTTAGTGCCTTTTTGTAGGACTTGGCAGCTCTCTTTTTTGAACTCAGATGCGGTGCATTGCGGTCACGGCATCAACCCAGGTAAGAAACGCCGAATGCTTACGCTCTTCAGCTTGAATGCAATCAGCGTTGAACTGGCGAGCTGAGCCTCCGATGACTACGTCACTATAAGGGATGAAATACTCCATAACTTGACGTATCACATTGGATATAGCATCCACACAGCTCGACGGACTTTCAGAAGAGAAGCAGACCTGCAGCCAAAACAAACCAGACACCTAGTAACTACATTCTATTGAGTCAACGGAAAATAATACTTAACTCAAGGCAATAAGAACCGTGACGGATTTAAATCATGCATGTCCCAGTATCCGGCAGAAAATATTTAATATAAACTACAGTTTCAAAGGAAAATGAGACCTATTTCAAAGCAATAAGGATACAATAACGGGTTTCGGTGCAAAGGATGATAGTGTACCAGTATCCGGTAAAAAACTTCCGAATTTACCGGGTACTAGGTCAAGTAGGGGTTTGTGAGTACCAATAGATGTAAAATGCAAAAACATTTACTTTTTGGTGAGATTTGCCTTAATTTATAGTCTAAATCGTTAAATAATACACACAATTTTTTATAAACATTAACACTTTTACCTTAATTTTATCCGTCGACGTATGGCTAGATGATCTCTGCGACCGGGTGGTCTCGTAGTTCACTGACAGAACTTAGAACATATAGATAATTTTACTATAACGTATTTTTAAGTTGACACAGTTTTTAAGCCTTTAAACTTTTTGGTGAGTATTGCCATTAAAATTGTATAAAATAGTACCAAGAATAAATTGCCATTTGCAAACTTTAATTTGATTTTGGTAGAAAGACGCAAAAAATAAAAAACTGACTAGTTAACGGGTACTGGGACATTAACGGGAATACGTACTTCTACCTTACTCCTTTTAACATTAACATCTGCCAAAAAAATCCCATCAAAATTGGTCCAGCCGATTCAGATATTGGCTGGAACAAACCGACAGACAAAAATTTTAAAATTTCTTCTACTTTCTGTATAAAATATACTTTCACATACGTTTAGTAAAAAAAATATTGATATTACAAACATACTTTAATTATATTTATATGTATGTATAGATAAATAATAAGAAAAGTATTTCAACTACTAGACTAAAACTATCCAAATGTTGCTCTATCTTTGAAAGTTAATCTGCAATAAAATCGAACGAAACCTAATTTCATTGACCTCATCTTATAGTACAGTAATTCACGTCAAAAACGCATAAACAATCCTGAGAACAGGATCCGTAACTCGTTTCTTCTGAACAGTCTAGGCGATTATAGCTTCGTCAGTTTTCAAATACTTTACTATATAAGTGACATATAATAATTGCTCAAAGTTGTAGGAGCTTCTAAAACTACAACTTCGAGCAATTTAATGTTAAATAAAGATAATTAGTCTTATAATGTTCCCAGTGCTGGCTGAGTCCCAGCGGTGGAAACATTATCCTTATTGCAAAACGAGATTTAAAATAGTTCCGGGACTAATACTAGGTTCCATTTAATAGTCCCGGAACTATTTTAGATCACGTTTTGAAATAAGGCGGTATAAGGCTGCCTACTCTCTAGAGAGAAAATGGACCACCACGTGGACCCAGAGCGGATTGATGGTTGTCACTCGTCTTCGATTTTTAGGGTTTTGTACCTAAGTTGGCAAAAACTGAACTTTTAGGTATAGGATCACTTTTTTGTTCGACTTTTTCTTAAGAACAGGAGAAGTTATTAAGCTGAATTTAATTTGTGATTGTGTTTAATTTGTGTGTCAGTCACTGTTATTTACCAAACAGCCTCATGTTTACTGTTGTGGTGCCTATTATTAAAAATAAGACTGGGGATGCCTCTGATATCTCCAATTATAGGCCTATATCCCTGGCAACTGTTTCAGCCAAGGTGCTGGACCGTTTGCTTGACGTACGATTAGCCAAGTATCTTGATTTGCATGACGCTCAGTTTGGCTTTAGGACTGGGCTGTCCACTGAAAGCGCTATATTGTGCTTAAAGCAGACGGTGCAGTATTACAAGAATAGAAAAACTCCTGTATTTGCCTGTTTTTTGGACCTATCGAAGGCATTCGATCTTGTTAATTATGGTGTGCTGTGGAATAAGTTGTTAACTGAAACGTCTTTACCAGTTGAAGTTATATCAATATTTAAATATTGGTATAGCAATCAACTTAATTGTGTGAGGTGGAACGGTTCCTTATCGGGCATGTACCGGTTGGAATGCGGAGTGAGGCAGGGGGGATTAAGTTCTCCTCGGCTGTTCAATCTGTACATGAACCAGCTGATTGTTGGGCTTAGCAGCACCATGGTCGGGTGTCATATTGACGGAGTGTGTACCAATAATTTTAGTTACGCAGATGACATGGTTTTGTTGAGCCCATCAGTCAGTGCCATGAGGAAACTGGTTTCAATGTGTGAAACTTATGCGGTGGCCCATGGGCTCAAGTACAATGTTTCAAAGAGTGAACTAATGCTCTTCAAAGCAAATGGTTTCTCCTACCTAGAATTTCCAGATGTGTCACTCTGTGGCACACCACTGCGCAGAGTCTCTAAATTTAAATATTTGGGTCACTGGGTCACTGAGGATTTGAGTGATAATTTTGACATTGATAGGGAGCGTAGGTCGCTGGCTGTCCGTTGTAACATGCTGGCCCGCAGGTTTGCACGGTGTACAAGAGCAGTTAAGATCACGCTTTTTAAAGCATTTTGTCAATCTTTTTACACGTGCAGCCTGTGGGTTGGATATTCGCAGCGGACATACAGCGACCTGCGTGTCCAATATAACAATGCACTCAGGGTACTGTTGGGGCTGCCGTGGCGTTGCAGTGTGTCAGGGATGTTTGCTGAGGCGCGGGTTGATGGCTTTGCCGCCATAATCAGGAAGAGATGCGCCTCCCTGCTCACTCGCGTTCGTGGCAGCACCAACACTATACTGAGTGTTTTTGCAGATAGGTGGGAGTCCCCCATGTTGCAAAGATGGGTGCGACTTCATGTCAAAATGTAGTTGTGTTTTGTGTTGTTAATTCCTACTAACATTAGTTTTAAGATAATTGTTACTAACAGATTATGGACTTCGTCCGAAATAAATGTTTATTATTATTATTATTATTAATATCATATACTCAGGTCTACTACTCGTTGAAGCAGAGTCGAAATGACAGGCTACGACAGGTTTTTGTTTCATCATCATCATCAGCCTTTTAATGTTCCCACAGCTGGGACTCAAGCCTCCTCTCTAAGAGAGGGAATGGGCAGTAATTCACCACGCGGGCCCAGTGCGGGTTGGTGAATGTCACATGTCTTCGAATTTTTGGTCCGTTTTGAGAGCAGTGGTGATAAAATAAATGGTTTTTGTTTGTTTTCCCCAAATACTGCAAAAATATTAGCTCCGCGTTCTAATGAAACTGTAACTTAAAGTAACCAAAAAGTTAATACTTCTATATTTGACACTGGCTAAATGAACAAAATGTGCGAAGCCTAAATGAAAAATATGTAAAAAGACTGGTCAAGTGCGAGTCGGACTCGCACACTGAGGGTCCCGTACAAATTAACTTAAAAATGTAAATAGTTCAATTCCCGAATTGAGTCTCGAAGATTTTTCCGAATCAAAAAAAGTTTTTTTTATGACGTAACTATAAATTTACGGTTTTCAGATATATTCCTATACAAGTACTATAAGACCTTGCTTAGTACCAAATTTCAGGGTTCTAGATCAAGGAGTCTACCCTTTGAATTTTAGTTTCCTTGAAAGTCAAAAAAAAAAAAGTTTCATAATATACGTTTTTGCGAAACAAACGGCCACATCTATTTTTTCGTTAACTTTGAAGTTTGATTTTTTCACAGCATCAAGGGCCCATCAAGACCTGAGTATATGGTTTTAATTTCAACTCGATACCTCCACGCATTCCCGAGATAAAGGTTCTTAACAGACAGACAGACGGACAACAAAGTGATCTTATAGAGGTTCCGTCTTTTCCTTTTGAGATATGGAACCCTAAAAATAAAAATAAAATATTAAATTAATGGAACTAACAAAAATAATCCGTAAGGTGACGAACCTATTTTAGCTGTGGCTGTACCATAGACAGATAATTTAATCCAGATAGTGTAAAATCCACAGTTTTATCTAAATAGCCGTGAACAAAAGGGCGCAGACAACATTAACCTTTTGAAGGGCCAGCGTTGTTATACCAGTAATTAGATAATATCTTAACACGCCATCCGTTTTTAGACATAGACTACTCTGCAGACTATGAGCTGGGCGAGCTTTGATTGAATTTGAACTACGAATTAAAACCAGTTTTGAATTTTTTTTTTTTTTTTCATAGCAAGCATTTAACCTTTTGAATACTGTAATAAGAGACACAATAGAAAGACAATAGGTGTGCGAACACCGGTGTCCTCTCGGTTCTTAACATTTTAAACCGCGGTATTTATGTACACCTTTATGTCCTTTATAATATATTCCACAACTATCACACAACGTGTGAACATCAGAATGGCGAGTGTACCTTAAAAAACTGAGATTCCATACACATGAAAGCAATGTGCTAGCAAAGTGACGAATGTCTCAAGCTAAGCAGACCTTGTGTTATGAGTACTAGACAACTGATAACTATACTTTAATATTTCTCAATACATACATATCATAGATAAATTACATCCAGACACGAAAAATGATCGTGCCCATCACACAAACATTTGTCCTGGGTGGGAATCAAACCCACAACCTCGGCATAGCATTCAGGGGCACTAACTACTAGACCAACAGGCCAGTCATTATTTTATGAATATGAATCAAAGCTTCCTTTTATGGCGTAAGCAAGTACTAAGGGAGGATAAATCCGCCCCTAAGACGACCCACAGACCGATTTTTCAAAATTCACTTCCTAAATGTTTGAAATGGGAGTACAAAGTTTCATACAGGCGAAACCGCTGGCTGAAACTAGTCCTATTATAAATAATTAAACCAAACAATTTTAAAAACGAGGTCAAATTAGTTTTTAATTGAGTTTATATAAATTGGGAAACTAAATCTGGTCTAGATACACAAACAGAACACACAGAACAGATTTTTTTTCATGTAGATTTTTTTATTTTTTTTCGATCAATTTTTTAGTCAGACGCGAGAAAGTCTGACCATCAGTCTATCCAAGGAGTATAGTGTTGCCTGGTACAGGGCTGTCCATTAATCACGCGATATTTTTATTGATATTTTAAGCCCCCCCCCCCTCCCCCTTGGTGATACATGGTGAGGTTTAAAACTACCTCCCCCTCCTATATCACGTGTATTTTTTAGTACCTACAAAGAATCTTAATTTTTTTTTTCAAATATTTATAAAATACAGTCGTAAGTATCATCTAATTTTATTATAGAAAATTAAAGACTGCAATAATAACGTTTAGAGGTAGACAGAAATGTTGCAGGTTGTTTTTGACTGACATATAAATAATGAAAGAAATGTGAAAAACTTGAAATCGCGAAATCAAGGTCACACTACAAGCTGCTTTCGATTTTGTACGCATTTGCCGAAAAAATAAATACACGTGATATATTACTACACCCCCCCTCCCCCTTGTGATATTTTGTGATTTTTTATGGACCCCTCCCCCCCTTTCGAGCCTCACGTGATTAATGGACAGCCCCTAACTGGATTGTGGAGGTTTGATAGGCAGTCGCTCCATGTAAAACATGGATATTCAGCTGCATTAGGTTAGATGCAGGTACCTAACCAAAGAGGTACGTTCCCCCTATATTTATGTACTCTTTGGAAGTACTAATATACCACAAACTACCTTTGACAGACTCCACTGTACTCCGCATGGTTTCATAGAACGGTCGTGATGCTATATTAAGTAAGTTGTCCTAGGTATGTCTATTACGTACTTTACTCTCTAATTCTTGTCCAAGTAGCGATTTGAAAACAGAACTTATTTCAAACAAAGAGTATAGTACGGCCGACGGATCTTGGCGCGTCTGAACCGAGTCTGAAGTTAGGCTCTGCGAACTTTAGCGCTTGTGCACTCGTAAAAAAATAAATGCTTTTAAAAAATAAATGCCAATAGCAGTTGTTATTGCTGTTAACAACTGTTAGTGGCATTTATTTTTATAAATCATTTAATTGGCGCGCTTATTTTGAGCGCTAAAGTTCACAGAGCGTAACTTCAGACGCGCCAAGATCCGTTGGCCGTACTGTATATATCGACGGTCCCTACGTACAAAAGGTCAACTCAAAAACCGAGGTTTACAGGAGAGCGAAAATTGTGTTCAACACGCTCTAGAAATAATTCTATGACCAATAATAAATATTTTCTTTCTACAATATTTTAACAGTTTTATGAGCTTTATAATGCTATTTACACATATTTAATTTTTTTACGTTTTCTTGGAAAAACTGATAGATGACCGTTTCTACGCCGATAATAAAATAGAAGTGTGTCAGTCATGTCTATGATGCCTTTTTATACGCAGGAAACAAAAAAACAGTGTCTGATATAGATTTTAAACAAAATGTTTTATGAAAATGTAGGATTATGTTACTGTTTTTAAATTAATACGTTAAACATCCTGAAATCGTCACCCATAGATATAAAAAGTACTTCAATGAAGACATATCACTTTATACGTGGTTATAGTCTTTCGGGGTAGGACTATAGTTCTTGTAATGTAAACAAAAACATGTCTTTAAATAAAATGATCTGGGCTTGTGTTTTATTAATTAAACAAGGTTTATAAATTCAACATTATTTATTATTAAAAAAAAATCTTCTTAGCATCTAAATAATAGGTAACTAGGTATAGTCACACTGAAGTAGGAACTAAACATAAAAAATCACAGTACACTTCCTAGGTTCTCCAATTTTGGAAGACAGTTTTTCTTTATTCGTTGACGACAAAATTGAACGTTTTAACAACATTTCGGTAAGACTTTCCAAAATTAACCTACATTCGGCTTTCACCCTCAGACGGTATTGTTGTTTTGCACCAAATTTCATGTATTTTCTCCGCTCTTCCCCTTTATGAAAGTAGCTACATCTCTTGGACAAAATTGGTCAGACCATTTGGTATACTCTAACTTCCATATTAAATGTGACCCTGGATGATTGAGCATGGCTACAAGCCACTACAGGGCTCGGTATCCGCAAAATTTCTAGTGTAAGCCTACTGACTACTTTTCCTGTCTTCGGTCCACAGTACTCAACAGTTGACCAATAGAATTTTGACTCCATCACTGGTTAGCTGTGAGTTGCCGTGCTTAGCCGATGCCGTGAACGCCTGGAAAATGGCCTGACCGGATAGGGCGTTGCCCAAGAATCCATCTTCCCAGAAACAGTGAGATGAGCCGCTCTGCAGGTTGGTACGGAATGCGACTGGCTGCTCCTAGCGGAGCTCCACATCAGTGTCAATGCGCTGAAGCAGTCGACCGCCTCGGACACCATGGCCTATCTTGCAATAGAAGCGTTGGCCTTTGGTATGGGATGCAACATGTGTCGATACCCTTGCGCCATCTCATCTTCTGAGTACCTACGGCGGGCTGCGCTGGGGCGGCTGCTGCGAGTGCAGAAAACCTCAAAAGGCGTAATTATAATATATATAGGAAGTTATATGTTTAAGCCGTTTGGGGTTGAAACACTAGGGCCATGGGGTCCGAGCGCTCATCGAGTTGTGCGTGGTATCAGAAAACTGGTCTGGGCTTTACTTCGGTCAACGAATCACCATTGCCATCCAACGTGGCAATTTTACTGGAACCTAACGGGCTTGATCTTAAAGAATAGCGCTACTCTCACTCAAATATTTAAATTCACTTACGGTGTCCCCAAAGGTCCTGCATGGACTTGGCATTGGTGTTGTAATCAAAGATTCTTCATTATCATTTTCAGGTATTTGTCGTGGTGTTTGATTTTCACAAATAGGTGTCAATTATATAATTTAAATTAATTTGCGATAATATTGATTTAAACTTCCTCAAGATCCATTAAAATTTACTATTTTCGGTATAAACACGACGTGAGTCTAAAAAAAATCAAACTATAATCATTTACACCGAGGAACACAAATCTCTTCTCTAAAAAAATGTTTATTCTAAGTAAAAAAATGTTTAATGTTTTATAGTAACTAACCGTAAATAATAACAAGTCCATAAAAATATTAAGAGTTACGCGTAAAAACAAACATGTACGAGTAGGACATAACTTCATTTACTTTGATAACAATATGAAGTTATTTTCTTTGTAACAATTATTTAGGAAATCATATTTGAAAGAAGCCTACAATTTATTATTGTTATTTGTGAAAAAAAATTGTCGCAATTACTAAATCATAGTATAAGCGGACATGTCTGACAAGACCGCGTACGCACGGAGCGGCGCGCATTTTAAAACACCGTACAAAAAGATATGTACAGATGTCCGCATCTACGACACTTATTCGTTGTACTTATAATACTTGTTCTCTTATACGATTTGTAAAACAAGGTAAATAAACCAAATTAAAAAAAAATTGCATGTCAGTATGTGCGCAAAGATAATCTAAAGCCAATGATCCAATAAAAAAAAAACGCCATTTTCGACATGTCTTTATATACGTAGGGACCAGGGACCGTCGATATATAGAAATAAGTTCTGTTTATTAACTAAGTAACTTTCCAGTATTACCAGCTAATCAGTTCACGTAAAATGTACGAGTAATTGTAGGAAGGATGGCAACTCCGCTTTACTAACTGTTTAAAAAATAATACTTTACTGCTAAACGAATGCCAGAGTACAATAAAAACGGTTAACAAGTTATCCATCAGTTTGTTCTTTGGTTTTTCTTAAAAGGTTATGTTTGTTAATTTTGACTTATGGTTATTTTAAAAGATGAGCGGATATAATGAGTTTGCATGCTTACTTAGCAAACTTGGGGCTTTTCTATGGACAGTGACGTAACTATTCCATCTGAGGCCCGTGGCGAAATCATTGGTTGGGGCCCCAGGGAAATCGGATACTTTGTAATTTACTTTGGATAAATCACTAAAGTACACCGCCATAAAATATTCTTTATTATTAATAAATCGGCAAGTTCGCCGATATATATATATATTTCGCCTCTGAAGGTGAGCTTCCCAGTAGCGATTATATAATGTGGCAAGACTGACAAATACAACCAGAAATAAAATTTATCCTTTTCTTTTGAACGAGTTTAATAAACTCTTAAAAATTTACTTGTATTTGTATATTTACTTGTTCTGAACTCAAAGCCTCACGGACTGGGGGCCCTACCGGGTCAGGGGCCCGTGGCATTGCCAGCCTTGCCACTGTAAAGTTACGCCACTGTGCGTGGGTAAGTGACGTTGAATAAGATATGAATGACGTTTTACTAATTGTGACGATGCCACTGTCAGTAACTCTTATGCCGAGTTCCTACCATAAGCTCTTAACGCGATCCACTTTACGGCCTAAACTGAACTATTAAAGAGATGAAGATGAAGCTAGGGTGTATACCTACTTGTATAGCTCCATCATGGAAAGGCCCCTGAATATGGCATTCTTATTCCAGAGTAAGTTCAATACTATTTATATTTCAAACTAGCTTCCGCTGACGACTACGCCTGCGTTTAAATAGAAAACTATTTTATTCTAAGGAACATACTGCTACGACAAAATATTAGATTATGTAACTAAAAGATAAAGCAATGATTTCAAGTTGCGGGCGGCATATTTAATGCCAAACGGAGCGAAGGTTACTGAGGTTAAATCCGGAATGCAGTGAGGGTTTTATGTAATGAACTCCCGAGCACAGCGAGGGAATTAATATAGAAATCTGAGTGAAGTGACGCAATCAAGCTGCCCAAGAGAAAGACAGCTTTTCCCAGAGTTATATAATCTATTTTTACACCTTCTGCGAGATAAAAACAGCCTTCCCTAGCCAAGTTACAATCGTTTCGTTTTGCGTGCACGCTTGGAGTTGGCCACGTCCATATAGGAGCTCGCTGGTCCCGTTGACACCCTTCAGTTACGAATCACTAAAACAAAGTCATAATTAAAAAATCGAAAGTTTTTTTTCGACAATTTTTTTGACTTAGATGCTAACTTTACCATTCGAATATGAACGTAAGCATTCTAACGTTTTTGTAGTATGTATTTGGCAGTAATTATATCAAGTCAATCTTGTCGCCAAACTTTGCAGAGGCTTCCATTTTAGCGTAGCACTAGCGGCATCTATCCCAATTTACCGAGATCGCGCTTTTTCCAATGATTCCACATATTTATCGTCTAGTTGCGCAAATACTTGAGATACAAAACTACATCAATTGTACCAACATCACAATACTAGGAATCAGTTTGCGAATAATTGAAATAGCCACTGTACTTCAATTGAAAAAAACGCACCAAAAAAAAAACGAACGAAATATAAAAACCGAAATATAAATAGTGCTGCACCCACCCATGGCCATAACCATCGACATCGACATTTAAAATTTTAAACATCGAACGCACGAACAACATCGGCCATCTTGTAAAACATGCCATTTACGATCGAACGGTGCGCTCAACAAATGCGTTCGAGATTAATTTAATAATTCGTAATTGCTGTTTTTACTTCCGTTCTCAATTTAATGAGAAAATGTTTTGATTTTATTTTATTGCTGTTTAACGTACTGTAAGGTTTTGTGTAATAGTGTTTTATGTAGCGCCCGGTGTGGTCGCTTGTGTAATTGGTAAGCTGCCTAGTTTTGTTTGGTAACTACAAGTATAACTTACGCACGCCCGTTGTTGGTATACTAGGTAGGTCGGTGTAGTATATCTACACCTAGGTAGGTATTGATTTTGGTGTTACCAATAGATAGGTATTGACTTGGTGGTACCACTATACTCCATCTGTTGCAACGTCAACAATCTTGATACCTATGTCTTTTTATTTAAAAAAAATCGTATAGCAGATAAACAAAGATTATTTAAATTTAGTTAACTACCTAACATTGGACTAGGTAAATAGCTGATTGTAAATATTCTTAGACAATTTTTAGATAAAAGACAAGTGAAGAGTGTTGTGTACATTTAGTAAAGTACCTAAACAGATGGAGTTTAGGTAGGTATTAAGTTTGGTGATATTTTTTCGATTAAAGTTCAGTGGCTGTTTAAATTATTCGCAAATTTAAATTAATATCATGATATATTATAAAATTGGTGTAGTTTTGTATCACAAATTGCCCAATCAGGTATTTCCTGACTGGGCAACTTGTGGAATCGTTGGATCACGGTAAAATGGAACTGAGAATTTTATTGCAGCCGTCTGGATCTAGTCCGAATCGTCGATGGCGCGTACTTAGTGTTCCAAGCGCCTCAAACGGGACCTGGGTTGTCCGAAAGGGAAGCCCGGGGACCTGTAAAGTAAGGCTAAGAAGATACATAGATGTGGTTTTAGTCAGCAAATTTCTGACACGCCCTCCCGCTCATCCCTAGAATGCGAGAAATCATTGGATCCCACTTAAAAAAACCTACTCTATACTAAATTTCAAAGTATAGATACCAAAAGTATTTGATATCGAAACCAAAATATCGAGTATGTACTTGTAAAATTACTCGTGATATTTCATCTTTATGTATTATACTTATTTTGTTTTTTAATAAGAAACTAATTTAATCTACCTCTATTCATGAGTTTTTTTCAAGTGGGATATCACCAAATTACTCCTCTCCCTCTGGATGGACTTTTACTGACTAAAATCCAGCTGTGTTTTTTTAGTTGCCTTTTGAGTTCCATGGCCGAGATGACTCTTTCGAACAATCTATAAATTATTATTTTTAAAACACTTTTGCACGTAAATTTTTTCGTCAGTTTAAACTAGATGAGGCCGCTGTTTCCTAGCCGACTACCCTGAGAAGAAACACCGAAACACACTCGAAGGTCAAAGTCTCTTTTAAAAGTCCATGCAGCAAACATGTAATGGTCAAATCATAAATCAATGCTTGGGAATTTTACACTTGCCATACATGTACAGATACTGGTAACGCCAAACACTGCTCGGACTCAAGCCCCCTCTCTAAGAAAGGGAATGTACAGTAATCCAGCACGCGGGCCCAGTGCGGGTTGGTGGATGTCACATGTCTTCGATTTTTTGGTTCTAGAACATGTCGGTTTCCTCACGATATTTTGGACCACCATTTTGAGAGCAGTAGCAATGAAATAAATTACACAAAGTAATGAGCCTAACTGGGTTTAAACCCGCGACCTACACCTCGTAAGTCGGGTCCGTTACCACTGGGCCACCAATGCTCAAACTGGGCAAACACTTTGATCAGTGTATACCTATTTACTTTTATGCATTATACAGACGTTTCAAAATATCAAAGTCAAACCCGTCTCCATAATAATCATAATTGAACAATTCTACTGCAACACACGTCTGCAATATACCACTTGTACATAACATGTAACTTGTACAATAAATAACTTAAGTATCCCATTTAAATGTAAAATAAGTACATAACAAGTAAGATTCACTCAGCATTGGTGCCAAATGCCACTTGGCAATGAAATAACCAGTGCCAATAAGTGAACACAATGGATGCATTTTTATTTTTATACACTGTATCTCTGACGTCGACACCTAAAGGTGTGTCATGGATACAATAGATGATTCTGGACTCTCCAGTGATGTAATTTTAGCTGATGAACCCAATTTAGACTTAGAGTGGTCCGATCTGAATCCAATCCGACAAAAACCCGCACTTATCCCACCGCTTTCAGGCTCGCAATTGACAGTTTTTCGCACTAGTGTAGAAAAGTACGCGTGCTCGCCCCTGCCTTAATTTTATTGTAATGAAATAGTTTTACGGCTACTGCGGACCATACTTTCATGGGTTCGGATCTGATTCGGACGTAGTGCGAAACTGCTCGTATAAGAAAAAATAATACTAAATATCAGTAACATTTTAACACCTTGACAGACTTGAGAACTTGCAAGTTGTTCGAAAGAGTTACTCTAGCCCACGCAAGGAGCAATTAAACGAACGCTGTGGGTTATTAGTCAGTAAAAGTCTGAGTCCAGAAATACAGTTCATAAAACAATTTAGTAATGAGTAGCGCAGACACTGCGTGTTACCGCAGCAAGCGTAGTAAATAACATAACATCGTAGAAACAGCGTAGCACTGTGTAGTAACTAACAACGTAGACATGGTGTAGTACTGCGTAGTAAGTAACATCGTCGACGTGGCGTAGCACTGCGTAGTAAGTATCAACGTAGACATGGCGTAGCACTACGTAGTAAGTAATAATGAGTAGCACAGACGCTGCGTGTTACCGCAGCAAGCGTAATAAATAACATCGTAGAAACAGCTTAACACACAGACATGGTGTAGCACTGTGTAGTAACTAACAACGTAGACATGGTGTAGCACTGCGCAGCAAGTAACATCGTAGACATGGCGTAGCACTGCGTAGTAAGTATCATCGTAGGCATGGCGTAGCACTTCGTAGTTTGTAACATCGTAGACATGGCATAGCACTGCGTAGTAACATCGTAGACACGGCGTAGCATTGCATAGTAACATCGTAGACATAGTGTAGCATTGCGTAGTAAGTAACATCGCAGTCATGGCGTAGCTCTGCATAGTTTGACGTAGGCACGCAACAGAGAAGCAGAAGTGTAGCAACTACATAACACTGGGGCCTTACCATAACGTTTTGGGGCCGGATCTTGCGGACGGCCAATTCGGATTTCGCAGGAGGCGCTCCACTGTGGACGCCATCATGCGCGTGCGAGCCCTCACGACGGGGGATGCGGTATCCCGGGGCAGGTGTGTCTTGGCGGTGTCTTTGGACATCGCCAACGCCTTCAACTCCCTGCCCTGGAGTTGCATTGGTAGGGCACTCCGGTACCACCGGGTGCCCGACTACCTCTGTCGGGTGATCGAGGCCTACCTGTCAGACAGGTTCATCATCTACCCCGGTCATCAGGGGGAGTTGAAACGGCGAGAGATGTCGTGCGGTGTTCCACAGGGATCGGTACTAGGGCCGCCCTTGTGGAACATCGGGTACGACTACGTGCTGCGCGCCGACCTCCCCGACAGGGTCAGCGTGGTCTGTTACGCAGACGACACGCTGGTCCTGGCGCGGGGACGGTCGTACCAGGCGGCGGTCGAACTAGCGACACGCGGGGTTGCGACAGTCGTGGAGAGGATACAGCAGTTGGGACTCGAGGTGGCGCTACACAAGTCCGAGGCCATGTGTTTTCACGGCCCTCGGAGCGCGCCACCTCCGGGCTCCCAATTAACGGTAGGAGGAGTTCACATCGGCGTCGGGTCGACGATGAAGTACCTGGGACTCGTCCTCGACAGCCGGTGGCACTTCGGAGAGCATTTCCGACGTTTGGCTCCCAGATTGAATCTGACTGGGGCTGCTCTCAAGCGGCTCCTGCCAAACCTGGGAGGTCCAGACGCCTCCTGCCGGAGGCTCTATGCAGGCATCGTTCGGTCCATGGCCCTTTACGGGGCGCCGGTCTGGGCGCCGACGCTGCGAAAGCGAGTGGCGGCCCGGCTGAACGCCTGCCAGAGGGTCATGGCCATTCGGATGATCCGGGGATACCGTACGGTGTCCTGCGAAGCGGCGAGCCTCCTTGCTGGCCTACCACCATGGGATTTGGAGGCAACAGTCCTTGCACACATGCATGACTTACGCGTGGAGATGCAACGTCGGGGCGAAACTCCGCTGCCGCGACAAATCGCGGCATGGCGGACAGAGTTCCGGCGGGATCTCATGGTGAAATGGCGAGAACGATTGTCGCAACCTCGTGCTGGGCACGCCACGATCGAGGCGGTAAGGCCCCTCTTTGAGGCGTGGCTGGAAAGGCCCCACGGCGTCGTCACCTTCCGTTTGGCGCAGGTGCTGACCGAACACGGCAAGTTCGGTCCGTACCTGTACAAGATTCGTGCGGAGACGACGCCCGGATGTCGCCACTGTGCGGAGCGTCCGGAGGACACGGTGGAGCACACAGTCGAGGTGTGCCCCGCTTGGGAAGAGCATCGCCGTGTCCTTGTGGGGGCGATCGGCGGCAGCGATCTCTCGCGCCGGGGTTTGGTTCAAGCCATGCTCCGGAGCGAGGAGGAGTGGCAGGCGGTCGCCTCCTTCTGCGAAGCAGTGATGCTAGCAAAGGAGGAGGCCGACCGCATCAGGCAACGGCGTACACGCCGCCGCCGCCGCCGGGTTTCCGATCCCGATTTCCGGCCACCGTAGGCGCGGGCTCGCGGACGGCGGGCAATGGGTAGCTCGCTGTCCGTCCGTCCGGTAACAGACCGGTCCGAGCTCAAGTCGTTTACGGCGCGCACTGTTCCCGCGCGCCTCAAGGAGTTGTCAGCAAACTGAAGGGGCCCGATAGGGCCGAAGCCTACTGGGGTCAAAGGGTATGTGAAAATGGCACCCGGGGCCCTGGGACCAAGGCGAAGAATGGAACGGGGTAGGTTTTTAGTCAGTAAGAGTCTGACACTACTTCCCGCTCCACCCAAGGGCGGGATTTGTCATTGGATGATTTTACCTACCGAAAAAAAAAAAAAAAAAAAAAAAAAAAAACCATAACGTTTTAAAATAGGGGTGCGAGTGAGAAAGAGTGATGCTGCTTACACCCTGTCTAACTCTATCCCTTTAACAGTTCAGTTTAAGTCGTGTTAACGTGATAATAGCTCGTGGTAGGGCCTCTGGCATATCAACGAAATAGTTTCTTAGTAGCAGCGTAGCACTGGCGTAGTAAAAGTGTAGTAACTTAACAGTGACATAGGGTAGGCAAAAGCTAGTATAATTATCAAGGGCGTCGCCAGCCGATGATCAATGTTATTTTTTAAATAATAATAAAAGTTTATTTTCTCCACAATATAACTCCTAATTGCTAGCCTTATATTTACGGTAACATGTAGGATGGGACATTATATTGTGGAAGACTAGTGCCTAAACTAGGCTCTGAAAACAGTTTCAGAGCCTAGTTTAGGCACTAGTCTTCAAATCGTAGCCCCCAAATAGAGGCTTGCTTTACAGAAAGCAAGCCTCTATTTGGGGGCTACGGCCCCCCCTGTCCCCCCTTAGCGACGCCCGTGATAATTATATAGCCTAAACACAGATCTATAGACCAGTGCTAGGCATGGACCTCTTTATAAGAACCTAAGTTTAATTTAGGAACAATATAGCTTACAATAACAACACAGGCACATACATAGCCATTACCTTTAATTAAACATCTACTTACGTATTGATTAAGCGGGCAAGAATGTATTATATTTTTTCAATTACCCAGTCAGCAGGTGGAAACATTACTCCATTCATTAAAATAAGTACTAGACATTAAGTCCTTCGTGTATCCGAACTCCTCACATGACAGATGTCAAAATGGCGTCCCCAATTGGCGGGAATCGATTTTCAATTTTTTTTTTTTTGTAATTATCGAATTAGAACGACATTAACGATTCTTCGATGATATAGTGACCGTAAATTGTCAATAATTTGTGTTCATTTTATGGTGAATTGCAATGAAAATGTGGATAAAAGTTATTCTTTTTACGTTACTTTATTTATGAGTTATCATTGTAGTGTTTCATTGCGCATTGTGTGGAATATCAATTATATTTTCGTACACAGTTTTTATTTTGTGATGATAACAAGCACATATATTTTTTCCACACATTGATTCCTGCATCGCAAATCAAGGAGCCATCTATAAATTATAGTACGGCCGAAAAATCTTGACCGCTCCGAACTTCGAACAATTGGCTGCGCAATAACTCTTTTTAGGATATTATCATATGGCGAATGCGGATCGCGTATTTTTGGAGAAGGTATGTCGTATGCGCTCCTCCTCCTAATATGACGTCACAATGAGATAGCGTTGAAGTTTTGAAGTTTAATTTTTTAGACATTGTCCCTTTCAGTTACAAAGGACATAACCCCAAACCTTATTGGTATTAGCGGTAAGTAAAAAAACTGAGAAGTTTTAATTCTTAAAACTTTTCAGCTAATTTAATTTGTAATTGTTTGCTATATCAATCAACACATGAGTGCAACAGTTATAAACGGTGCGATGAGCAATAAGATAAGCTAGTATACAGACCAATACATACTCCCATAACCTGAGGCCCGCCAGAGTCTGTTACACAAAGGGCAACTAAAGGATCACACAAAGGGTGGGTTTTAGCCAGTAAAAGTCTGACACACCCTGAGTCTTGCTCTACTCAAAGTGGAAGAAGTTTGATAATATCGCAACCTTAGAGGTGACTAATATGATGACAGCAATAGAGTATAATAATTAAAATAATATTCCACAACTTTCACACAACACCATCTAGTCCCAAAATAATCGGCAGTTTTCTGGGTTTTTTTTTAAATAAATACGTATTATAAATAAATTATAGCGATACACAGAACAAATAATCGTGCTCATCACACAAACATTTGTCTTGGATGGGAATCGAACCCACGCTCTCCGGCACAGCAGTCAAAATCACTAACCACTAGACCAACCGGCACTAGCCTGATAGTGACTGCACTATTGCGTGTGGAAGAAAATAAATGTTAGCAACCATAGACAAATAAGGAAAACGACAAAAGGATGTTGACACAACAGCCTTACATAGAATAGGGATACCATATTATACGAAAACGAAATCTATATTTCATCTGTTTACCTATACTTAACAAACGTAAACAATCTTGATATTATGCCTTTTAATAAATTATATATTATGCATTTTTATATTTTGATGGCTTTCCTCCGACAAAAAAAAGGTTAGTACCTAATCTACGACTGATTGCTATATTTCTATTATTATTTATAAACTAATGCTTGACTGCGATCTCGCCTGATGGAGCAATAATGAAATCGTGGATGGTGAGGCGCCCTACTTTATTAAGAGCCTATTCACCTATTTATCATCAACCTAAATATTGAGATACCGGTTTATGTCGTGCGCGTGGAATAATGCACAATTAGATTGGCTCATTATTGTTATTATTATTATTTTTGTTAAATTTGATGTATTTTGTACACTGAACACATATTTTTTATTTACCACACAAACTTATATAATAGGTACGAAATTTTTTAATTACCTTACACTGATAACGGGGTAAATAAACCAATTTTCAACCGATCACTCGAAATAAGGTTCAGTTGAAAACCAGCGTCAGGCAACTACCACCTCGTAGTTGTCTGGCATTTATGCTGAACTGGACCTATTTGGCGCAGCCGGGAGACACACAATGTTAGTTTTCTTATATTTCTTTTTTAATTTTACGTGTCTCTATGTAGTTTCAGCATTGTGTGTTTCTATGCCCAATAAATATTTTTCTTTCTTTTTCTTTCTTTCTTTCTTTAGATATTTAGAATAGCACCGGATGTGGAAGAAAAATGGAATTTCATTTTTCAGCATCCTCTATACCCACTCCAACTTACCAGAACATAACTAATCTCATATGATTCACAATCATGAGTCAACTATAATTAGAACTCCACCTACCCTGTAACAAATGTTACGATCATACGCGTCATGGTAATATTCCGTTTATTTAATTAATGCAAAACATTTACGTCCTGCGATTTGTTCGCCACACTAATGGCAAACTATATTCTTCATACCTCCGACCATAAATTCAAATCGCAAGTGTTTATTATCTGTAACTTCTCTAGAACAAATTAGATACCTTACCTTACAGTATCAACACGACCCAATACACATAAAAATTACCAATGAGAATAGTTAATTATCAGCCATGTCATCATTTAATATCTTGGCGCGCATTTCAAAAGTGTTGATTTCATTTTTTTTTTTTTTTTTTATTACTCTGAACGTGTTCGGAAACGCAAACCAAACAATAACATGAACACACTCATTAAAAACGCCCGTACCTTTAGGCTGAATATAAATAACGCATTCAAAATCCCCAGTTCTCTGCCGTTAATTACTCCGGCCAGTTCGAAACAGTCAATTATTATTTGAAATATAAACATAGAAACGCCACGGTACAAGTTCTAACTACTTATTCTTAATTACTTTTAACTAAGACGTAACTCACTCGTTGAAAGTAGGTATTTAGTGGACTTATCTTTAACTAGAGACGTTGATGTATTACTGGGTGAAACGAAGCGTATTTGTATTTTTTTTTAATCGCCGCCCGCCGCCGCTGGCCATGAACAAGGCTCATTCGGCGCGAGGGCAGTTTTACCGTAATGTTGGGAAATATAATAATTATGCAACCAAATAATATTTATGAACTTGGCTAGTAGAAAAACTAATCTATAGGTATAAATAGGTTTTCCTGACCCAAGCTACCTCATGAAATGGCACCAATATTGTTTGTAAATTTATGGAGACCCCAATGTTTAACTGTGTTGTGTTTAATATTTCTCGGGTAAACTACAATAAAAACACCTTAAAACACAGCTCATAAAAAAATAAATGTGCAAACGATGCGGAAAACATAAATAATAAAACCCAGATAATTGACAGTAATTACTCTGTGGAAAGCGCAATAAAACAACAACATATATTTTACGATTTTTATTGTAATACAAAAAATACTATTTTTGTTTTTATTCGTTAATTTGGGGAGCTTAAGTTTTTGTGGTTGGCAACTCGAGCGTGGCCGGTCGAGCGAACCATGTAATTAGGTGGTTATAAAAAGTTTAGGTAATTAATTGTGTTGCTTTGTGCTGTTAGTGTGCGTTAAATTGATATTTATTGTTGACATTTCGTGCCGTGAGCGGCGCTCGTATTTAATTGTTGTTAATTCGTACACACGAGGCAAAATGGCGGTCGCTCTCTGGTGGTATGTATCGCAATTAAAAATTTTACAAAATATACCGAATTCCTATCACAGTTTGTGCAGATAATAATGAATTTGTGTAATTATATATTTTTTGTTTTGTAATGAGTGAAGACTCAACAATTACTGAAATAAAAATAAATAATTTATTATCATGAATGGCTTTTATTTATTTCTGTTGTTAATTCTGTTATTTAATAATCAGTAACTTGTTATCATGTCAATAATTAGCTTAGTTTACAGTAAAGAAATCAGTTACGGATTGAATATGTCACGGACGGAGTGAATTGTCCGAGTCTCTTAATTTCCTTTAATGCGATGTAAAAAGAAAAAAAAGTAGCCAGTGATCCAAATTAACCAACAAAAAAAAACATCGATAAAATTGCTAAAGTCACTTGTCCCCGCCCTACCAATAAAAACGCGGGAAAACAGCCCGCCATCTTTTAAATGGTACCTCACTGACCTAAAATATAAAATTATGGTTAGGAAAGCATTTAATTACCCGTAAACGCGATCGAAACCAAGTTTAGACGTTGTTATTAAGCTAAATATGTTTGAATAGCTAATTAATCGACACGAAATGGCCTCTACGCACGCCATTTTCTACCCACTAAATTAATGGTGGGCAGTGGACACAATATGGCTGTGATTAGCTATTGTTACCCGACTACGGCAAAGCCAAAGGAGGGTTATTCATTTTAAATATGGTGGGGGTTAATTATTTTTCATAATGTTGGACTAATAGTTATTATGGACCATTTAGTTTGGGCACAAGGATGATGGCCGGTAGGTACCTACCATTGTTTCCTATCTCATTATTTTTTATACCTTCCTAATAGATAGATGCGCTATTGGAGGGTACAGTACGACCGACGGATCTTGACGCGTCTGAAGTTAGGCTCTGCAAATTTTAGCGCTTGTGCACTCGTAAAAAAGTAAATGGTTTGAAAAAATAATAGCCAATAGCAGTTGTTATTGCTGTTAACCACTGTTATTAGCATGTTTTTTTAAAAATCATTTTTTTTTCGCGCTTATTTTGAGCGCTAAAGTTCGCAGAGCCTAACTTCAGAAGAGCCAAGATCCGTCGACCGTACTGTACTTGGTTACTATGTTTGTAGCCACCATTATATTTTTCTTTGAATTAACAGCTATTAGCGATTGTTTATAGAAAAGATGTTGTCTTTGTCTATATTATATTAGAGGCAGACAATCTGTGAGTCAAAAGATCGTATGCGATGGTTAACTTGAAAGCACATTAGATATAATGTACACAAATAACTTGACGTTAAGTAGTTCAGAATTTTACTTGTTAATCATTGATACTTATTATCAAAACAGCTGAAGGTAAGTGATTCGCCTCCAGCGCGTGGGCCGTTGAAATCAGGATAGTCTATCCTAGTTCACTCAGTCGCAAATTCGCAATCTGCGAGTGACATAAACGAGGGTGTGCAAAAAATATTATTGTTTTAAGTGGGATAAAAGTTAACAAAATTCCTTCGTGTGCTTTTATCTGTTGTACAAATTATTCAAATAAAAAAAACAAATCACATGGAATCACATTCCATTCGTAAGTATCTATAAGAAAACTTAAAATTTCATATGATATTTCTAATTTCGAAGCGAGATAGATGGAGCTCATTTCATTCATAATCGTAAACATTCGGAGGCTAACGCGATTTCACACGCATAACAGCGCCGGCTCTTATCTCTGTCCTTGTCTATCAGTACGACTGTGATGACACTGGTCATAGATGTGTGAGCTTCGAGTTTCTGTAACGTATCTTCCCTGAATATCAATATTGTTAATAATTGGTTTTAATAATGCAAATATGAGTAAATAATTTTATTTTATGGTATTTATTGGCAAAACATGATAATGGCTGAACTGAACTTTATGTAACATCTTGCATGCATGTTTTTGCAAAATAAACAAGTATAATCTTGTATCTTATAAATAAATCTTGAAAGACGTTATTGGGAATTTACATGAAGGTAGGTTTAGCCTTTAGTTAGCTAGCTAGCTATACACTGAACCAATGGTCATATTATGCTATTTTTATAAATTCATCATGCCAATTTTTGATTCTTTTTTGTGTGGCGTCTCGCAGGTCAACCTATGAGGTTGTCGGCTGCTTAACCGGACTTACCTGTGACGGCCTCGATTCAAGAATCAAAGCCTCTAGCCAGGGTTCATCATTCCAACACGATCCCTTTGTCATTATAGTAAAAGTTCATAATCTGTTAATTCATAATGGCCGTTCATTGGTCAGTCAGTGGTCTCGTAATAGAATTGTAGTATGAGTGGCCTTGTAACGAATAAACAAAACCGGTCAAGTGCGAGTCGGACTCACGCACGAAGGGTTCCGCACCATTGACTAGGTAAACAACAGAACAACAACAAAATAGGCTAAAAATGGCGTTTTTGGATGAGAGCCCCAGCCCCATACAGCCTGGTAACAGACAGACGGACAGACAGCTTTTTAACCTTTGGATACGGAACCCTAAAAAGCAATGACAGTCACTGATTAAAAGAACGTCAAAATTCATACGTCAGACATTCATTAAAATTTGTTATTATGTAGGTACGGGATTACCATTCTATGCCATTTCTTTCAATGGGGTTTCAGTGCTTGATCATTGTTGGCCCTGGAACGAAGGCAATGAAGGAACAGGAGTGGGTTTTTAGTCAGTAAAATTCTGACACTACCTCTGACGCTCCGCCCAAGGGTGCGGAGATGTCATTGGATGATTTTCCCACCAAAAAACAAAGTCCGAGTTGTAGTCCGACGAGCCCCGGAGGAGCGACTAATTCTTGGAGTTGTTCCTTCGGGATTCGCCAAACTTCAGTGTTCCCGCGCTTTGCTACTGTTAATTCTGGCATTCAGGAGTTACCTACACTGGTTGGGAATTTGTAATTACGGACTATAATTGCAAAAAAAAAAAAAACAATTCTTCGCCCGTTTATAAGTTAATCTAACTTTAATACTATATTTCTAAGTACAATAAGTTCTAAGTACACTCAATAAAAATATTCTAGAAAAATGTTTTACTGCTGTTTTGATATATCAAAATTACGAGACAGAAAGAAAGAAAGAAAAGAAAGAAGAAAGAAAAATATTTTATTTGACACAATTATATAGACACACACAATGCAGAAACAATAATTATGATACTTAAGATAAAAAAAGGATAAAAACAAATTGTGTGTCTCACGGTTGCGCCAAATAGGTCCAGTTCAGCAGAAATGCCAGACAGCTACGTGGTAGTTGCCTGACGCTGGTTTTCAACTGAACCTTATTTAGAGTGATCGGTTGAAAATTGGTTTATTTACCCAGTTAACAGTGTAAGGTGTAGGGTAATTAAAAAAAAAAAAAAAAATTACGTACCTATTATTTAAGTTTGTGTGGTAAATAAAAAATATGTGTTCAGTGTAAAAAATACATAAAATTTAACAAAAATAATAATAACAATAATAAGCCAATCTAATTGTGCTTTATTCCACGCGCACGACAAAAACCGGTTTTAAAAATGACACAACCTCAACACGTCGCCATCTTTGCGCGCGGTGCAACGATACTATGCTTAGGGCAGCTAAGCGCAACGGACGAATTCTAAACAGCGCAAAATTTTTAAAATAAAATAAAATCTAGTTATTAACTTCGGGTACTTTGAAAAAAGAAAAATAATAAAATATTCCAAGGAGATAATGCTTGAATTTTTACGTTATCAATTAAGGGAATTAATTACAAAGTGTTATGTGATAAAGTGAAAAGAGATTATGTACGAGTATATAAGCAGAAGGTAAGTGTCGTTTGTTTATGGCGGTATCTATTTAAAAGAAACAAAGTGCCAAGTGAATGTGTGTTTAAGTAATATAATTATATTTTTTTTTTTTTTTTAGTTATAGCTCGCAATGCCTGCCATGTTATCGGAATGAGTGGCGACGACAATACAAGTACCGGCTGCGAGTAGACCAGACACATAGGGTAAGTCAACACGAAAATAAATTAATTCAGCAATATTATTATTATTAGAACACTAAGTAACATGTCCTTCGTTTCCCACAGGTCTCCCGAGTATGCGGAAACGCAGGTATCGCAGATGATGCGAGCGCTTCGGGCCGCGAACACAATGAAATGAGCAGACAACGGTGCTCAAGGAACCTTCATCACCTACATGCCGTAGATATGCATAAGCTATTTTTATATTTTTGCAACACATTCAACACACGTCTTACGAATGAAGCATTTAAATTAAAATCCGTATTGGCAGTTTATATGAATGAGACGTTAAGTGTGACCATATCCAGTTTCCTTTGCGCATCTAACAGGTACTGCCGTAAACGCGTTCTAAACGTATGAATTGTGCCCAGTACTCTTATTGGTGGAGGGATTTTATTCCACACCTTGGAAGCAGCGTATCGGAAACTGCCTCTGAACGCTGCTGTTCTATGAGGCTGCGTTGAGAGTTGCTGTGCACAAAGCCTGGGCGCGCAGTCCCGTCTACTAGTTATCCAGCTGAGCTTGTCGTACAAGTACCTCGGTTTCTTAGTCTTGATGACGCCAAAAAGAAGACAGGCTAAATGTAACTTTCGTCTTGACTTCATTTTAGACCAATGTACATTTAATGAAAATCACATGGCTTAAACAGAACACACCAAATTTTAATAAGATTAGTACGATTACGTTTTATTCACTATTATACTTTTAAAACTATTAGAATTCCATTATATAACTTTCTATCAAAACTACTCTATAAAAAGAATAAGAATTGTTTTTTTTTTTATCATTAGCTACGTGACCTCAAAAATTCTTTCACCATTATAAAGCTTCATCTTTACTGAGTAACATAGGCTATCTATTTTGCTACTTTCATGCGTGCAAAGCCACTGGCAGGAACTAGTCAATTAGGTATATTTAAATATAAAAAGCGCCTGAAGAAAACATACGGTTTTAAGCGCCAAATATCTTTTTATGGCTCTTACAATTTATTAAGGCATTCAGTTTAACACAAGTTTTACACTTTCGGAGGGTAATAAACCCGGGGGCGCCAAATCCGTAGGTGCTCGGGGGCTCGAGCACCCATGAGAATAGACATCAAGAAACAGATCAGCGGACCTAAAAAGGTCACATGAGCAATTCATCTAGAGCAAATCATATTCCGAATTCCTAGCAGATCATAGCAATTCTTCTAATTTTCGTAAAATGGCACAAATTAGCCGAATTATACTCAATTCACTGCATATCAGAATCATATTCCTTGTAAATATTGCCGTATAAAAAAAAATATGATTCATATTATGATTCTACAAAACTGGCCTGCACTGAACAGCAGTAATCGCCTTTTAGGGATAGGCGTTTTTTCATTACCTGAATACCCGTTTAGCGCAGTGAATTTGATCAAACATAATTAGTTATTAAGTAAGCAGTATCTAAATAAGTCATTTATCTTTTTGTCGGTCGATCAATGTGTTCTCTCTCCTCCCACACTTGCTAACAAGAGATTTGTGAGCGAAAAATCCGACACCATCCTGGGAGTGCTGGTCGTCGTCCCGGAAAGAGAGCAGGTTACCAGATTTGACAATTACCGTCCCTCCCCCGACGGTAAGAAAATCATTAATTGTTGTTGAAAATATCTTCATAATTTTTAAATATTTTGAACAACAAAAATTTTATCTCGCATGATTTTTCGTGAACGCAAACGTAGCGTCACTCTTGACGTTTCCGTGTGTCACTGCCAACTGCCAATGTCAAACTTGTCAAGTTTCCGATGATAACAATACAGTTCACAGAATACAAGATTTATTAATTAAATTATTATGTCCGCGTGAAAATAATGTGCTTAAATAATATACCTGTATATATTTGACAATAAGTATAAATGAATCAAAGGATTAATGTGATGGGTTATAGATTGACCGCGTCGAAATGCCTCGGTCTTTGTTTGGTATTAACTTTCGTAATGGGTTGTTATTTGGCAGCTTTACCTATTCGATACGGTAAGTTTTATACTTAAACATAAACTATACTATATGTAGCTTATATGTAAAGTGACTTTTAATCAAAACCTGTAACATTATCCACAGAAAAAGAGGCCTTACCTAACCCAGTACGACAACGAATAACATCGAAGGAACTACCGAAAAAGCGTCTTGCGGTGCTAGTGCCTTTCCGGGACCGCTTCGAAGAGCTTCTAGAATTCGTCCCACATATGTACAGCTTTTTAAATCGACAGAAAATACCATTTCACATATTCATAGTGCAGCAAAAGGATAATAATCGTTTTAATCGGGCTTCGCTGATAAATGTTGGGTTTAAATATTCGCAGAAGGACTATGACTACATAGCGATGCATGATGTCGACTTGCTGCCTATGAATAACAACTTAAAGTATGATTATCCTGCTGCGGGGCCTGTACACATATCATCGCCACAAACCCACCCTAAGTACCACTATGACACTTTTATTGGTGGTATTTTGTTAGTGAAAAGAGAACATTATGAGCTGGTGAATGGTATGTCTAATAACTACTGGGGATGGGGCCTGGAAGACGATGAGTTCTATGTGAGACTAAAAGATGCTAAATTGACTGTGATGAGACCAAGCAATATTACTACAGGGATAGATAATACATTTAGGTAAGTTTCATTCAGTTGTTTTTTTTTAAATAACTCTCACAATTTTTCTGCAACTTCTATGGCATTATTAGCAATTTATTTAGTATGCATTCTAATACATGAAGCTAGCTCAACCAACCATAATAATAAATTATGATTTATAAAGTTTTTGTATTTCATTGCCAAAATCCATTATCAGTGCCTGATATACTTTTTTGTCTTTTTGTTTTTTTTAAATGTCAATAACAAGACAACACAAAAAAAAAACTGGCCAAATGCAAGTCATGTTGAAAGGGCCATAGCAAGAAATGGCCATGTTTATTGTATGGGTGCCCCACTAAAATATTTATTTTATTAATAGACATACATAAAGAACAGAAATACATATTACATCATCCATCTGTGAAAATTTCAACTGTCTAGCCATTACGGTTCACAAGATACAGCCTGATGACAGACAGATGGACAGTAGGCTCTTAGCAATAGGGTCCCATTTTTACAATTTTAGTACAGAACCCCAAAAACAACTACCACAAGCACAGCACAAAAAGTGCTCAATTTCTTGATCCTCTACAAAAACCCATGTTAGCTTTATTTATTACCAATTATGCTATCTAAATTCTTTTAACCTCATTTCACCTTTTATAATTCCTTCAATTTATTCCAGACATATCCACGACAAAACCTACCGTAAGCGCGACATGCGCAAATGCTTCAACCAACGTGAGGTCACCCGTCGACGCGACCATCAGACTGGCTTGCATGATGTGCAATACAAACTGCTCAACACCCACACAGTAGCGGTTGATGGGTTAAACGTCACCGTGTTGAATGTGGAACTTCTTTGTGATAAGAATCGGACTCCATGGTGTCAGTGTCCTGAACCTGTGAAGCCGCCTGTGAAGAAGAATGTTAGAAAGTGATGGGTTGAAATCGGCAAGAAATTAGTCGAGTAATATCTTCAAAAAGTTAACTATTCTGTAGAGTGTATGTTTGTATGTCGGGATGGTATCTGCAAGTCCACATCGAAAGCGCGTTCTTTGCGTACAGGTGAAACAAGTGTGTTACTTGTTCCACCCAGCAGCTCAAAGAAAGCCAATAGTGTCCTTTGCGGACCATTTTGCGGAAAGTATCTAGATATCCCAAATATTTTTCCCTATATCCAGCAGCCCTACAAGGCAGATGAGTTGCTATCTCGCCCTCCACCATGCAGGCTCTATAGTGGCCTGTTTATAAAGGCCAATTTAGATGGAGCGAGTTTCTCGTATCGAACGTACGATTATCGTAAAAATATAGAAAGAGTTTCCTCGTCTAAACATTCATACCTAGACGGTACGAGTTTCTCATCTCGAACTAACTATTCTCGCCAGAGTGGACGAGTGAGAGGTATGACTTACCTCTGGCTCGTCCACTCTGGTGATTTTTAACCACCGTTCGAGAAACCAGCACCGTCTCAATGGGCCTTTACACCTATGACTGGGATGTGTTTATGCTTATTAAAGGACACATTACTCTGTAATAAATCAATTTCCATTTCATATTTTTCTGCCTGTATTTACTTCACAAAAGAAGCACCATTCTCTATGTCTATAGTCAAAACAGTATGCCCAACTAGGTGTTATTTTTTTCTGCAAAAATTTTCTCAATGTGTTGTTATTAAAATAGCCACTCAGTATGATTATGAAAATTATTATGTTTTATTTTATTAAAAAAGGCTCAAGACTATTATAAATATGCTGATATTATTTATTAGTACTTGTGTGTGTCTTTTTTGAAAAGAGTTATTATTTTGTGTTGAAGGTATTGTGATGAGAAATTAGTTTATAATTAATCATTTTTGTATCAAAATGGAATTGGTTGTTGTATTTTTTATTTTTATATGTTTGTACTGTCCCAAATTTCTTAAAACTCTGACCTGTTGTCTATGAGTTGTCATAGAAAATCAATATCAATTTGTAGTGTTTATTTTATATTGTTTGCCATTATTTTGTAATTTTAAGTTCTAACATTTAAATAAGGCTTAGTGCTCGATTACGGGGACGCGGCGCGTTGGGCGGTCCGTCGTACATTGCCATATGTTTGTCTTTGCGCAAGCGATGACGCGGCCCACTGCCTGCAATGTACGACGAGACGCCCAACGCGCCGCGTCTCCGTAAACACGGCCTAACGCGCCCCCCACAAGGAGCAGTCGATGTAGCGACGCCTGTATCAAATACCGGATGCTATAATGTAACATGCATAGTAACATGAAAGGAGCATTTCATACGCGCGGACAAAGCGCGCGAACTCACCTTGCATTGCATGTACCTACTCACTTGGGTTGCCAGGTGTCCCAATTTGTGCGGTACTTATCGGTACGTGACTGGTTGGGGTGCTAAATTTCCATAAATCATTTTTATGAAAAACCATTACAACTACCTAACATGTATTACAACATAAGTTACATCCACATCACTATTAATACCGTGTGACAATGCGTTCAAAATCACAGTGACGAAGGCTGCTAGGGCTGCGGGAACGTTTAAAAGAGTAACTGTGACTGGATACAAAGGGTAACTGAAGGACATAGGTCGGTTTTAGCCAGAAAAATTCTGACACGCCCTCTCGTCCTTGTCATTGAACGATTTCTCACATCAAAAAAAGTATTATTTATTTGTCCCGATCTAAAACCCTAAATCCCGATTTATTTTCACATCTGCCCCGATTTTAATCCAATCGGACCTGGCAACACTAGTAGTTTGCACGGTTCGCGCGCGCAACGCGTCCACATTATAGGAATTTTGTTACATTACGACAATGTGGACGGAAAATTGTTTTATTGCGTGTTACATTACATGTTACGTTAGAGCAGTAGCAGCTAAAGGGTTTTCTTGGCTAAAATGGTGATGACTCAATTTAGATAAACTTATTATACTCTGTTCCTAGTCTAATATTATTAACATTCATAATTTCATAGCCATCTCAGTTTAATTACGATTTATTTTAAGTAATTCAACTAGTTATTATAATTTTTAGGGTTCCAAATTCCGAATGAAAATGCCCAGGCGGTACGGATTCCTCAGTCGTGTGTCTGTCACGGTCAATTAGCTCCGAATCTGTTGGACTGATTGAATTGAAATTTAGTACACATGAATATCTGTGAGCCAAACTCAGATGTGTAACATAACTTATATGAATTTGGAGCACAAGGGGGGCCACTTATGGGATGCAAATTAATAAAGTTTTTCAAACCCACACCTTTTTGTACACAACACACCATGCAAAACTATCGAGTCTAAGGGCTGATTTCATCATTCAATATAAAAACTTAGTTCAACTAAACTGAGCTCAGCGTAATCTAGTTTAAAGAACTGTGTCGTAAACATGGGCGACAACAAAAGAATTGAAACTGAGTTTAGCGTAAACTACGTTCAATTCATCGCGGTGAAACGCAAAATGAAGCTATAATCTCGATTACTCGCTCAAACTGCGTTTTGTTTGAACGAATCGCGATTAGTTTATTGGTGAATTTGGCTCTTAGGGCTGATTTCACCATTCAATATAAAAACTCAGTTCAACTAAACTGAGCTCTGCGTAATCTAGTTTAAAGAACTGTGTCGTAAATATGGGCGACAACAAAAGAATTGAAACTGAGTTTAGCGTAAACTAGGTTTGATTCATAGCGGTGAAACGCAAAATGAAGCTATAATCTCGATTAGGCGCTCAAACTGCGTTTTGTTTTATATAATCGCGATTAGTTTCCTGGTGAATTTGGCCCTTAAATGAATAAAGGAAAAACACAGAAGTACGTTAGGTACTTATAAATATATCGAAACCCTTTGTTCGCGACTTGGACTCGCACTTAGCTCTAGTTTTTTTGACCAGCAGTATCATTGAAACCCATCAGGTTAACACTTAAGGGCTGATTTCATCATTCAATATAAAAACTTAGTTCAACTAAACTGAGCTCAGCGTAATCTAGTTTAAAGACCCGTGTCGTAAACATGGCGACAACAAAAGAATTGAAACTGAGTTTAGCGTAAACTAGGTTCAATTCATCGCGGTGAAATGCAAAATGAAGCTATAATATCTCGATTAGTCGCTCAAACTGCGTTTTGTTTGAACGAATCGCGATTAGTTTATTGGTGAATTTGGCTCTAAGTAGTTTAGAATTATTTTATTTTGAAATACCGTGTTTGCAGTAACCCTCTATGTACTGTTCATTTTATCGGCTAAAAGTAGAAATGATAAGAAAAAAAACGAACATATACAATGTAATTTTAAATGAAACAAAAATGTAAATAAATAAATCATTTTATTTTGATGTAAGTAAGCGTTATACATTTATTGGTAATGTTTTCGAAGCATTATTACTATCAGTTAAATCAGTGTTTCTGTGTATATAAAGTTAACGACAAGGTGGCGATTTTAACTGATTAGATCTAGTAGCATGCTTAACATTTGTTTTTATTACCAAGTAGGAAGTTAACTGATATCTTACTAAATTCTGTAGAAAACATAGATAATCCATATTTCTTTTTATCTAAGGTGCAATGCCTTGATAAAAATCAGTAGGAAGTATTGTGATTATCGAAATTAGTAAACACTGCTTTCTTGTTATTAAGTAGAGATTTTTTTAACATTTTGACCGCTGCAGTCATGTATAGATGTCAAACGCGCGTTTAAAATGCGCTATAGCAGGACTAGTCAAGTTACGAACGTTTCGTTTCGATTTTCTTGCGTCGCCTCAAGTTGGCCACGCCTCCAATTCCTTTGTTCTGACGTCATCTCAACGCTCAGTCACGTGGTCAGCCACCACTAGCGCTGACTCATTAACGCCCAGCCCAAACCCTTGGAACTAGAACACTGTTTTTGTACAGAGATACTATCCGTGATGTATAGAAAGGATATTCCGAGAAAATCACCCCCTAGGGAGATGGGAAACCTACATTCATGAGGACAAAACCGTTGGCAAAGCTAGTAAATTATAGTGACATTGCTAATATTATTATTATTTATGTTATCATGAATACTGCAATACTCACACAGTTTTTCAAGAACCTTGTTACTAACACTATAATATAGTAATTATTTTAGTCTGAAATAAGTGTATTTTTTTATTTTACTTTATAATATCCTGTTCATCGCAGCCTTGTCGTCAACAATACGATTATTGAAAAGAAACTACTTATACACATTATTATTTTTATTATATGGTTGTATGCTGTAGGTACAAATTTTATTTCACAATAAAAACAATTGTAACATACATATTTCAGCGGGTAGGTCCACCAGACTTACAGGTTATATATTTTACAAAAAACTGATTTATTAAAAAAACACATCTTTTAAATTAAGTTACATAAAAAATCTTATACAATCAATAATAAATTAACTAAACATACTGACTTCACTAACTTTTACTTAGTGATAATTTTTGTTATGTTACATATTTTAAGAATGTTATTTTTATCGAGTGCATTTACTTTTCTTTTAATCTATCTTAAAAATCTTATCTAATTAAATCATTGAAACTGTCTACAAACGTTTCAATTTCATACTTGAGGTTTGAATAAATAAACAGACAGACAGAATGACAGTAGATCTTTGCAACATTAAAATATATAAAACTGAAAACGCCATTGTCTAAACAAAAGCGTCAGATACATTAGGGGACAAGATGTCCCTCAACCTGACGCCTAACACAACACTGTTAAATTGTCCAACAACATGTACCGCGTCAACGTGACACCGGACAACGTTGCAGTGACACGTAGACTGAGCGTTGCGCATCATGTTGGAGGACATTTTGTCCCCTAATGTATCTGAGGTTTTATCATATCAAATTATTTGGCAAGCCGCAACTACATAATTTGAGACCAATTACAAATTCATTGGATGGGACCCACATTTCATGTTGTGATTTAATTTTTTTTTTTATTAGTTCTTCTGAGTTCGGGGCTCCCGGTCTAATATGCCGTGATCTTAGACCGGGAGCCCCGTCATTTGGGGCCCGTGGCATTTTGCCAGCTTTGCTTTAGTTCTGCCACTGCTTTGAACTGTCATAAATCTTCAATTTTATACGTTCAAATAAACTGTATAAGCATTGTTATTTAATTACTCAAACCCTAAGCGAACGCCGGCATTCGCACACCTATTGTCTTTCTATTGTGTCTCTAATTACGGTATTCAAAAGGCATATTATTCCCGTTCTAAAATTAGTTATTCTTTTGTTTTATAGGGCCATGTTGCCTATTAAGATATTTATGGAAATCAATCCAAAAATATCTTAATAGGCAACATGGATAGTAACTGTCATATTATAGCTACAAGAGAAATATAAATACTGTATGAAATTGTCACGTCTGGACTACAAATTGATAATAAATTACTGCAGCTAAATACATACTAATACAAAGATGAGCTATGCGGTAACATTAAACGTACATTTGTAACTAGAATAAGACTAAATAACTAAAGAACTAAAAAATAAATTGAGAATGTAAGGTATACTGCTAACATGCTATAGAAAATCAATTGTTTTTCGGGAAATTGTATATTTGACTGGGTGATTTAATTAGTTGGCTATATAGTGCAGGGCTGCGTTCAAATTTGAGGTTAGAGTTAACTCTAATGACGTCATAAGAATAAATACGCTACACTCGCATTTTTGAACGCGAACGTAGAGGTCAACTGCCAATGTCAAGCAAGTGTCATTTATGGCCACTTATATCAACCTACCCTGCTCGGAGAATTAGTTGGGGCAGGGTAGCTACTGGAGTTATAAAAGAATGAACCTGGGTTGCAACTCGAAGCATTTCTGAATGGTTGTAGTAGCGACTCTACCCTACTCTGGTTTTTTTGTTTTGGAACGCAGGGATGGGGGTGAGTGGGAGTGAACTTGTACTATTACACTACTATTATTTCACTTGACTAAAATCAATACAAAAATATGTTTCTTTGAAAAAGCTGTTGTTTCGCATAAAGCCATTACTTTGCAATACTGCAAGCGATTCTTCGGTTATTCCTTGATCCTAAAATCAATTGTTATTTTTTTAATGTAAATGTTACTTTTATAAAGATATTACTAGATACTGCTTTACTACAAACTCGGATAGTTTGTTATATTTATGTCCTTTTTTTTCTACAACATCAAATTCAGAATAACAACTGTGTAATATTTTGAACTCTCGAACCTTAAAGCGAAACAGTTAAAAAGCCACAAAACATAGCAATATAACATTTTGTTGAGACAGCCCTAGCTAGTACCCAGTTATGTGTAAATGACAAGTGAATTGACGATGATTTTTATGAAGTTCTATATTTTTTTGTAATAAGTAAAGTATATGATTATAAGACTAGTCAGTAAGAAGTCTGAGAAACTATTTAGTTATTTTGACAGTAGCATAGCTAAGCGTGGGCGAAGTCACTTCTCGACCACGGCCTCGCATCTCACTCAAAGGGGCTTGGCCTCGGGGCCAAAAGGCCTTGCTGATGCGCCTTCGCCTGTCTAAATTAGACCTCGCTACGTGTCTGTATTAAAACATTTACACTTATAAGGGTGAAAGTTTGTTACTTCTTCACGCTCAAACGACTGAACAGATTTTGATGAAATTTGACACACAGGTAGCCCATGTCTTGGTATATTGCACATAGGACTTTTTATCTTGGTACTATCTTCTCAAGGAATAGTATAAAAAAGTAATAAACAATTTCTCTTCAACTGACTGAACTTCTACTGTCATAAACTTGTCATTGTCACTGACTAGGCTACATTTTTAACTAATCAGATCGGTAAAATTAAGTACACATTTTATATGCATAACTATAAAATTAATATTTATCAAAAACAAATCACAATAGCTAACTAATGTTTTTATAGATTTTTATAGAACTAAAATTGAATCTATAGGTATTAAATTATCAGATTAACTATAATTTGTAACATAATTTTGTCAAAGCAATAAACTATATCATATTTTGTACATAAAATTGTTTGTAACCTTTTTGTAGTAAAATATAAATATTTATTTTGAACTTTTCTTTCTTTTTTATTTAGCAAAATCACTAGCCGGAAACGTAAAATAAACAAATGGTACTAAATTACAAAAACATACAATCTTTATTAGATCAAAATGGGACAGTCGATATAGAATTACACATCTGCGAATGAGCATGAGTTGTGTCTACAAGAGATAACGACACTGCGCACACTTTTTGAAAATTAGGATAGATTTTAAATTTCGAAAACAGACTTCAAAAACACCTCTCGGAATTTACCGAAAGATGTATTCGAGTTTTTTTTTAATTAAAAAATTAAAATTAATTCTAATTATATTTTCGAAATGTTATCGTGTAGTAAATAAAGTACTATATTGTATCGTTATCTCAAAGTGTACGCAGCGTCACATTGCATGTCAGTGTGGGTTTTAACCGTTACTGTGACAAGGTTGCATCCCATTCTAAACACTCAAAGATTGCATTAACATGCATCCAATACAAAGAATCTAAGCATAGTTCATCACACAACACTATTTTTCGGATAACTTTTAAGCAAACTTTTACTACACCACCAGCGTCAGTGGGTAGTATGAAAACTTAGCTGTTATTAAAGTGAATGCTGCTCGATAGATGGCGCTAAAGTGAACATTTTTAATTTATTTTGTTTTTAGTGTATGGAAGCATTATTATGTCAAAGAAATGGTATTTGCTAAAATCTGACACTCCGCTACATTGAACTTAGTCAAGTCAGCGCCTCAAAACCAACCTAATTTTGACTGTTTAATAGAGTGTTCATGGAGTTCCTTGCATATTCTTCTCTATAGAGATCATCAGATCTTTGGAATGTATAATTAGCATCATTTTCTTGATTGACTAACTTCTTGACAATTCAAAAGTGCCTGCAAATGGTTTATTTGAAATAAACGCTTTGATATAAACAAAATTGTTAAGTGCAGCGCCATCTTGCGAGAATATGGCCCGTAGCTTTCACTTTACTGACAGCTTAGTTCTTAACTTAGCTAAATACACAAAATGCTGCTACTTAAATTATAAAGGAAAGTACACAATAAGCCTAAACCATGCTAAGGCTAAGATTAATTAATATCTAGATTAAGTATAGGAAAAACGAATGTGCCGCTCTATTTAAAATATTTTGATAATTTGATTTCCAACACTAAATATAAGCACATTAACCCCTTTTATGTTTTGTGCTTACGGTAACTAACTTTAAAGCCACTTAGTAGAGTTCATATTCAGTTTTACGTATTTTATTACCCATATAGATTACCAAGTGTGAACTTTAGAAGCAAATTTCGCCAATAAAAGACATTACATTCTGATAGTAAAATATGACCTTTAAACACCACTACAACAGAGTTCATTTCAACTCTCCATTTTTTGCTTATACGATTTTTTTTCTGATTGCCAAATATAGACTTTAGAAGCTACTAAATAAAGTTGAAAAGAGCAGAGTCACATCAACGGCTCAACAATCGATATAATTAGGCAGAATAAGGCTGATTTACTAAGTATCGAAGCGCAAGTACGGTCAGCAACGAAGCTAAGCTGGTTCTGAACCGCAGCGATGGCTGGATGTAGCTTTGTGGAATACCTGGCTAGATGGTACATCTTGTTGCTGTGAAGAACACTGGTAGGTATATCTGATCAATAACAATATTCCAAAGGGGAAAGATTTTTATTTTTATTTGAAACTAGCTGACCCAGCAAACTTTGTACCGCATAATAGTCGATTTTTTTCGTGAATTTTTCCTTTCATGGAGTATAAATATTTCAAGACGAAAGTGAGCCAAATTGGTTCAACCGTTCTCGAGTTTTAGACTAACGTAAAGCTATTCATTTTTATATATAAGAAGAAGATGAATAAACTGAAAATCTACTGAACCGATATTAAAAATTCTTTCACCAGTTGAATGCTACGTCATCACAGTGACATCATCTTCCTGCCCTTGTCCAGTTTTATTTGGGGTCGTCGCAACACGTTTTTTTCTTCCATTCTGCCCTGTCACCCGTCAAGCTATCACTCTTCACCCAATCCATCCATCTTTTCTTTGGCCTCGTTCCCCATCCATCCACATGTATACTCATAACTGCTCGATTACATAGACGCGGCGCGTCAGGCGGTCCGTTGTACATTGCCAATTATGTTTGTGTTTGCGCGGGCGATGACGCGACCCGCTGCTGCAATGTACGACGAATGCCCAACGCGCCGCGTCTCCGTAAACAAGGCCTAACTTTTGTAGTAACATGCATTTCATCCCTCCTCTTTACATGACCATACCAAGACAAACAATAGCCCTTCAGCTTTTCAGTCACTGAGTGATATACGAGTAGCTATATATTTTCTATTATTACGCGGACGACGCCGCTAGCAAGAGCTTGTAATTTACAATACAAAGAAAAAGAAAGAAAGAAAAAGAATACAAAACAGAAGTTATATATTGTGTCAAGGGGTTTTTAAATTTAATAATTAATTGAAACTTTTTTTTTAAACGATTCTCTTTCTCATTTAAGTTTTCCTTATAATACTTCGCGTAGAGAAGAGTCCTTGAAGGTTAATTTCGTTTCAACAATACAGAATTATATGTTCGAAAGAATTGCGATGGAAACATCATCTTGCAGATTTGCAGCGTATGTGGAGGAGATAGGCAGTATCCACCCCAGTACCAAGATTGATGAGCTACTTATTCCGAATTCTATGATGGACACAAAAATGGGCCTGTCTGGCGACAGCACAACCCCACCCGCCATCCACTAAAAAAAGCCCTAGATACACCAATGCATATTTAATGTTTACCTCAAGTAAAGAAAGATATAATAAAATTGGGAGAGGAATACAAACATCTCATGCAGGTTTTCCACAAAAGCTTCAAACAAGCCGATAAGTATGTGTCCACTAGTTGATATTACATATAACATTTTACTTTCAAAACCAAACATTATTTAAATAGGAACCCAAAAAATACTTTTGTTTTAGATTTCCACATAAATATTGAGCACGTATAAAATAAATACGTTACATTGTATACATCCTCCAAAAATATTTTACTTTGCCACAAGTTTTATCACATTCCATTGCATTTCAATGATATTTCATTTAAAAATACATAAAAGATTCAATAATATTATCACTGACAACATTTCATTTAATTTTTTGAGACAGCAACCCCAAAAACGAAACGTCATATTTTGAAGTACGAAACGTCAAACTAGTGGACACGATAGGCACTACAAAGATCAAACTTATATAACTAAAACTAGATAATATGCGCGCTCCGCCCTTCCCCCGCTACGTCCCCGCTACGGACTGGCTACGAACTGGTTGCGTGCCCGCTAAGGTCACGTTACGTAGTCGTCTCGTCGGCGCGCGCGCAACATGTCAGCTACAACGGGCAGCCGCCTCCCTACGCACACAACACCCATGGTTAGGAGAAAAATAAAAAGGGGTATTAAAAAAAATATGGACTTAGAAACAAGCGACTTTGTCTTAACAGCCAGTAAGAATAAAAACGATTCTTCATAAATAAAACCTAATTTTTGGCATATTTCTCAAGTTTAAATGAAGGTTTTCAGAAAAATTCACATCACCAGTTGGTGCCACTTAGCCGAGAGGTCTTCTACTTTTCAAAACGGTTATAGTACGCTGCAAATAAGTTGAACCATTTGCTAACGTTACGCGCAGACCCAAAAATCGGTTATATTCCTCGTTACACAAGTTGAACCATCATGGTGGTCGACCTTGAATGCGCAAAAAGCGATTTTCAGTTCTCATTCAAAGTGGGGGGCTGTCCGTAACCATAGCAAATGGTTCACCTTATTTGCCGCGTACTATACAAGCCGTTGACGTCTAACATTCGATGCTTACGTTGATGTCTAACTTATAAAGCGTTTTGACAGATGCCTGTACCTGACGACTCAGTGCTGCCACCTGGTGAACGTGATATTAGAACACCCTCATTGAGAATATTGTCGTTATATTTCTAAGTCCATGGGAGCAAGACAAGATACAAAAACAAACATACGGAATAAATCTCTATGGATAATGGGACATTAGGTAAACAATTTTAACATTTATAAAATCTATGAGAAGCAACATCAATCAACCATGCTGGAAATAAAAGTATTAAGAAAACGCCATACAATTTAATACTGTAACAATTTCACATAGAAAGCAACTTTGAGACACATTATTTCTCAGCTGAAGAAAAAGATGCCTCTCACTATAAAATTGTAAATACCGTTAGATTATAATTTATCTCGTAAAATTGTGCCATTTCACAATTTAACATTTTCACTTCTATAGATTATAATTTATCGAATATTTATTGCGTTAAATTGTAAACAGTAAGTTACGGTTTACAATCTTCCAAAAGTTTACAGTATAGAAGGATAGATTATAATCTGTCTTTACAATTTTACGGTGTATGGTAATTTTACATACATATTGTAAATATGCAGGTTGTTTATTGTTTAACTTGTCCTTCTCTTCAGAAATTGTTATAATTAAAGTAAGATATCCATTTATTAAGCATTCTAGTAAGATCACTGCAATTAAAGCTATCTTGAAGTCAACAAAAATACAATGCGATTTAAATAAGAATAGAATCGAATTTCTTTTTTATTTCTTTCTTTTTTATTTCTGACAAATAGAATCAGTTAAGTAGGGTGAGCAAAACAAGATATTTTTTAAATCAAATTTATTTACGAATCATGTACGAAAAAGTTTATCTGAGTCTAGTTCTTCAATTTCACTCATATCTGCATCACTGTGTCAGAGTAGTGACAAATGGAAAAAGGCGAAATCCGCGAAATGTTACCAATAATGAAAAATAACAAAGAAAACAGTTTCTTTTTTAAAAGTAATGATGACTTAAATAATGTATTTAGCTAATTTAGATAATAACGTTCTTTCTTCTCTTAGATTTAACTACAATTTATTGATACGCAAATAAGTTTTTTTGCGAACCGTACTTTTCAAGTAATATTTGACAGATAGAAGTCATTGATGTTCCTAATCTTATTTGAATCGCATTGTAGTTATTTCCGTGCTAGTTTCCAGTTGGTAAGCAAATCAATACTCCAACTTTGCTAAGAGATAAAACACCATGTATTTATTATAAATTAAATAATATTTTATTTCGATAAACATTTTATCATTTTTTTTTAAATCATAATATTTTTAATTCTATAATTTGTAACTAACTATTTTTAAACATTTATTTTTTATTTAATACTGTAAACTTTAATCATTACTAAAGTACAATGAAGTGAATTAACAATACTAGATTTTCATGCTAGTTATACTTTTTAAATAATATAAGTATTTCATGCAATGAAACAATTATTATTAGGAACGGTAATAAATTGGCACTATATATAAATACTCGCATGTATAAATCCAAATATAATTATTTTGGATACAGTAAAATAACTTAAGCCATTTTTAACTGTATAAGTTTTTTTTTACAATTCTCGTAAATACTGTTTTTCAAGCTTTATTGCGATCCTTATGTGTTTTACAAGGATAAAAAAGGATATCAAGCTTACAGTACGGCCAACGGATCTTGGCAAGTCTGAAGTTAGGCTCGTAAAAAAATAAATGCCAATAACAGACGTTATTACTGTTACCAACTGTTAACAGCAATAACAACATTTCAGGGGTGTAGGATCAAAACTTGCTACGTCCATCGAGGGAAATTTTACAGGAAGTAAAAATCCTTCGCATTTTTGATGACAACAACTAAACTTTAAGGCAACTACTCCAGAAAAATGAAATAAGACACACTCTTACTAGTGATATTACATTCAACATACCCATAGAGTAAAAAAATACGATAAATTGATAAAAACTATTGGACATAACCAGTTTTGATTCCAATCAGTGGACATAGCCATGTTTGATCCCAACTTCCTAGGACTTAACCAAGTTTGATTCCAAGGTAATCTCAGGGCTGGATTCAGTAAACTAGTGCTAGTTCATATTCAATTTGTAAATTGGAAGCTGTAAAGTATTCGAAAGGTAAATTTAAAAAAAGTAGTGGTTTACTTATTTATTTATATCGACGTACATTATCAGGCACGAAATTCCGAGTAACTACACAATTAAAAGCGGTGGCTCTTCTCTGGGTTCACATTCCAATTCTTCAGTGTGATTTTCATCCTCAGGCAGAATTTCAGCGGTGTTTATAATATTTGAATAGAAACTTAATTCTTCCCGGCTTTGCCAGTCTTCTCCAAAATGTTTCGACAGGAGATTTTTCACGTCCCTTACTTTTAATGCCTTTACAGGTATGTTTGGTCTTATTTCGCTAGGAGCGATCATGCTCATAATTTTATCTTTCCGGCAAACGTTTTCATATTTTCCTGTTTGCGTTTTATAAAATCTCTCCGATTGGACCAATACATTTCCGATCCGCTTCGATCGTTTTAAATAGAACCTTCTGCACTGTGTAAACTGTACTTTCCACTGTCCCGGCGGTTTCAATATTGTTTCGGCTTCCTTTTTGAAATCGTACACAGTAAAATCTTCGCCTATTTTCACAATAGTTGCCTGCTGTGAAATTATATTCAGATACTGCTCTGGAGTTAGTATTGTGTCCATTTTACGAAATATCTTTTCACTATTTCCGAATACTCTGTCTGCCGGAAGATAGGAATGACCAGTAACAGGAAACACGAGTTCTAGTTTTTTGATCGAGGGATGTTCCAGCAACCATTTGCAACACATTGTGATTATGGTGGAATTTTTATTTTGACCACCACAGCCATCTGAGATCAATCTAATAGTAGTTATATTGGTGAGATCAGTTTTGTTTAGATGATTATACACAGCAGATGCAATTGTGTTAGAATTTTTCGAGAAAGTGTTTTCTGTCCAGACATTTGCGAAAACGTTGTTTTTATTAAGTGGGGCCTTTGAAGTGCCTTCCACAATAGTAAAATTAAAAAGATAAATTTGCCTGCTATAATAGCATGATTGATCGGGCACTTTAGGAAGGTTCATGTTTTTTTGGCAATCATATGAAAGTATTTTCACTCCCTCTTCTTCCGTCTTCAGCAGCGAATAGAAAGCTTTTGCCCTCAAACTATGAACCCTCTTTTCTACTCTGTACTGTTCCTTCTTCTGTTCATCTTTTTCTCTTTTTATTTTCTCTAGAAGCTGTATGCACGTAGAGCACATATCTGTATAAGGACTACCAAATCCTAAATTATATTCAGTATTAAAAATGTGCCTAAAGTAGGACTCTTTCGCTGGTGCTGCACATTCAGATTTGTATAGTCTATATAGTTTTCTGATATTTAGGTCACTTGGCAAATATTTGCGTGTTGAAGTTTGGCTTCGGCAATAGTGTGGTTCTGAACACTTAAGTTTTCGAATAAATGCATGCACTGATGCCTTTAAATCTTTGAATAGTTCGGTTTTACGGTCTCCTCCTCTTTTTTCTATTGGAAACTCGCCGCTTACAAAAGACTTTTGTACTAGGTTTGTGACACGCCCTTTTTTCAAAGAAAGGGCTGCTAGAAACAACTTTTGGCAGACAGTTATAGATTTTTTATCGACTTTTACTTTATATTTTATGGTGCACTGCTTGGTGGCTCTTGAAGCGCTTTGGACTCCAGTCGTAGGATCCAGTCTAAGGGTTCTTGGTCTTTTTCTGTAAATCGGCACAGCCTGACAGCATTTCAATATAATAGCATCCTGACACGATTTGACAGGATTTTTATAAAAAGCTGTATGGAATTTTCGTAATATAGTACCGGTCACTTTGTTGCATTCAAATACTTTGCTTTTGTGTTCACAACGTGGAATTCTTGGCAAAGTCTTTGAAGAATACCTACAACAAAAATGAAATAGACTAAATTATTTTTTATGGTAAATACACTCTATGGTGGGGACGCCTGCCGAGCATAGGCGGGTTATCCGTCTATGTCAGGCTACTTCACTCAAAGGTGCACTCTCTACTCTGCTTGAAACGCAAGGCGCTTCAAACAATGACATCAATGACGCATCACTGCAACTTTATAAACAAGATAAAACCATGGGTAGATATTTCTGCACGATGATCAAGCATACATTTCTTCCAATGCAGGAATCGAACCTGTGAACTTTTTCGCGGTATCGGAGAAGAAATATATATGCCTACGTTTTCTATTCTAAACTTATGAAAATCTGTTCAATCGTTATAGTAACACAAATTGCAAAATAATTATAAGAGCGCCCGTCCAAACAAACACTTTAACTGTACGCAATAGGATATTTTACTACTATCAATCTTCAAACTCGTTGCTACTTACTATTTTAATGTGATAATAATTTTATAGTAATAACAGGTTCTCCTCCCTCTATGTTAGATCTGAAGTACGGCCCTGGCAAATACAAACGTACCTGATTTTTTTCGCCACATTTGCCTTCCAATTATGTGGCTGTGCAGTCCGTTTCCGTGCCTGGTTTTTATTAACAGGCAAAGGAAAATCATTCATCTTGCTAATAAACGATAGTTATCACACGAAAACAAAAGAGTTCTTATTTAAATTGCTAAAAACTGACGACTAAATCACACAGAAATTGTATCGGCAGCCATTGCTGTTTTGATTCTAATGGAGCGCTCCTATTGGCTGGCGCGAGTGTAGCCAGTTTTGATACTGAACTTTTGTGGACGTAACCACGTTTGTTTCCAACCTCATTTTTTAAATCAAAATAACTCGGGACGTAGCCAAGCTTGATGCCAAACTGTTTTTTTGGGTGAAAGGTAGTCTCGAAACAAAAATGTTGCCATCAAAAGGTGAATTTTGAAAAATTGTGGACGTAGCTAGTTTTGATCCTACACCCCTGATTTATCGATTTATTCATTTACAAGTGCACAAGCGCTGGTTCGCAGAGCCTAACTTCAGACTCACCAAGATCCGTCGGCCATACTGTTAATACGTATATGGGACGTTCTTCATAGAAATGAGATATAGGTACTTGCTCAATCCCCTTCAAGGAACGGGTATCGCTTACTCTACTTATCGAGATCGGCGTCACCCATACTTAGAAGGCCGGATATTTGGAATATCAGGTATGTCTCATCCCTAGTTCTTCATTTCTATGGATAATCGATCAGTACAAAAATTGTAACGAGAGAATACTCTCTCGTTACAATTTTTTCGTCCACTATGTCACACAGTTTTAAAAAAAAATCTGATTTACACCCCTTCAATTGAAATAATGTATATTTTACTAATAAACTTAAAATAAAAGAGAATTTAAAAAATCAACCGTAAATTCGATATCTATTGTCGATAGCAAAAATTATCATCCCATAGTTATACACACAGTGAGCTATATTTTTAAGACATCTTAAACATTATATTTGGCTTAGGAAAGTATTAATGCAGTAAAAAAGTTAATTGCACATGTTAAAATTCAGTTATGAGGTCACTGTATAAGTTTAAAAACCCCTATTTATTTATTAAAATAAATAATTATAATATAAATATCATACTTGAAGAAACATTGAATGAAACCTCAATTTTAATACTTTGTGCTTTGACATTTGGCTTTAATATATAAATGTGCTTTATTATTTATATTAATACTTTTTAAAGTTAACAATTATTAATTTAAGAATACATTTATTATTATGTATTTACAAATGAAAGGTAAGTTTATAAGTTTTATAATTCCTTTTTTAACTTTATAATTTATACGAAATATATTTTAATTTATTTTTTATTACCCTATTAGGTACGTCATATTATATTATAACACTTTACGAACATACTTGACATGCATATTGTATAATAAACTTATTTTATAACTCTCTCTTTATAAGTATACGTTCTATAGTAATATTATAATAAATGTATAAGTAGAAACATGGTTACCTATCCTGCACAAACAACATTTAAGTAGCATCTCATTCAAAGTCAAATAACGAAATATTCTAAAAGCAAGACACACAGAACAGACATGTCTTTGAATTGCGAATGTAACGCTTCATAGAAATATGAGCCTTAAAAGGTCAGTCGGCCTGTCGGCCCGGTGCCTATTTGGCCGAAACCGAAATTTCGATCAATCTCTCTCTACAACCTCGTCAGATAACCTGATTGAGACTGTGATGATTTCACTATCACCTGAACCATGAAAGACCTTTTCGAGGCCAAAGTTAATGCTTTCATCGTGGCCTAATTCTGATCCAAAGTTAAAATCAAACACTTATAATATCATTAAAGAATGTATGTGTTTGTATGTTGATTACTCTCAAAATCCAAACGGATTGGAACAAAATTTTGCACGCGGGTGGACCACGTTCTGAAATAGGACATAGTATACATTTTATTTTTGCCCCGACTTGGAATTGTTACTACGTTCTATGAATCTTGCCTTTAATGTTTTTATTAAAGAACTATGAATGTGGCACTTAAACACTTATGATTACCGTTATAATTTAGATTTAAACATCTCATAGTAAAAGTATAATATTATAAAAAAGACAAATACATAGTTATTTTACAGATGATTATATTATGATGTAAAGAATATTAATAGCATTTATTTAAATTCCAGTTTTGTAATACGAGTATATGATATAGCCTATCAAAAACTTGTCAATACTAATATTGATTTTGGCTATCGGAAAATCTAAGAGAGCATGAAACTATAAGATCGTTAGTGCTGTATTTGGATCGAGCTAGCCTTTGATCTACTAGTCTATGGTCGGCTTACAGTGTTACCAGCCTTTCGATTCGAAAACTATGATTTTTATTTATGAATTCTGCAAGTTTTGTCATTATTGTATAATGTATTTTTTTTAAACGGACCTTTTTCGCTGTCCGTACAATCAATTTTGACATCTATACCGTAGGTATAATGATGATATTCAAAGAAAAGTACATTTTTTTGCTTTGAATACCATCTTTTGAATGGAGTATAATTGCAGATTAAAATAATGAATTTGTTTGTTCTAAATCGATAGGCCGATAAAACTGAAAAGCATTTCAACATGAAGCGAAATGGGGTTAAAAGTTCAATGTATATTTAAATATTACAAAGTCAGTCGGAACGTGCTGAACCCGGCTTAAATGCAAATTGACAAATAAATTCATAGTTTGGAAGACATTTTCTAGAAAAGTGTTCAACCAATGACAATAGTTACTTACACTCTTTTCCCAAATGTATGTTTATATTGCCTTCTTTTTTAATTTTTTCTTCTATTGTAAAAACTTACAATTCCACATAAATTGACTGAATCAGGTAGGTATCTGATAAAATTCCATTATTTGGCAATTCGATTTAGGGAAGTAGTGAATGACTTTTAGATGAGATTCCACTGAAACAATTCATACTTTATGCAGGGTATCAAAAAATGGCAGTCTGGCAAACTGAGGACTTTTAATTGAAAGTTGTTTTTTTATAACAAAATGCTGCATTATGGGAAATATATAAGGTGACTGGTAATTAGTGAACGATACTTAAACACGTGTTTGTAGTCATGATAACGAACAACTTTTACTATGGGAATAAACCTGAAATCGCGAAAAAAAACCTGCTGGTCAGTACATTTGTGTTCGCCTAACTGGTCAAAATGTGCTGAACCTGGCTGATTTTTTTCGCGTTTTCGGGTTTGCTCCCATGGTAAAAGTTGTTTGTTATAATGACTACAATCACGTGTAATTACTATCACTAATTACCAGTTAACCTATATATGTAGATTTTTCAAAGTACGTACTAGAGAACTTGATAATAAATATAGCTGACATCAAAAAATCACAATACTATACAAGTTTTTCCTTTTCAAATATTATATTAATAATATAATTATATTTTATGTTTCTGCACCACCCTATAGTCGACTGGTAGAAAATGCCCAAGGCATTAAGTCCACCTTCGTACAGTACGGCCGACGGATTTTGGCGCGTCTTAAGTTAGGCTCTGCAAACTTTAGCGCTTGTGCACTCGTAAAAAAAAATGGTTTGAAAAAATAAATGCCAATAGCAGTTGTTATTGCTGTTAACAACTGTTATTGGCATTTATTTTTATAAATCATTTATTTGACGCGCTTATTTTGAGCGCTAAAGTTCGCAGAGCCTAACTTCAGACGCGCCAAGATCCGTCGGCCGTACTGTACAGTGTTTACTAGTGCAGTTTTAATAAATAATGTTTGAAAAGGTATTTTTTTTTTTTGTATTATACCCGTAGAATCTCACCTCAAGTAATATTCCAAAACTTTTAAACAATAGCTTCCGTATCACTAATAACATGTATCCCATGCTTCGTCAGGATCAACCTAACAATATCATTACAGCTCCTTGTCTTATAATTCCTACCTGAATTATCCTTAATCTTAATACTTTTCATCTTATCACACAACTTACTGACTTCCGACTTACTTTTCTTCATTTCTTCTGGCTTCAACTTCCTTATAGTCGACGAGCAGCGTTTTTTCGAAGCCTCAACTTCGACTTTTTCGACATTACCTTCACTTACCCGTCTTTTATAGAGATCGAAGTCGGAATCCTTGCTTAAGTAACTGTCAAGAGAGCTATAGGTTGTATCTAGAGTTACCTTGTCGATTTTGTGTTCAGTAGCATCGCTGACGATTTTAACTGCCTTCCCTGGGACGTAGGTCGATGGGACCTTGTCAACGTACGCCATTTTGGGTTTGAGAGGCTCACAGAATGGGCTCACAGAGTCAGTATGTGAGTTTGGCATTAAAAAGTTTGTTTTCCTTGGCCGTTTGACGGTTATAGTCTCGTCTATTATAGAGGGTTTGTCTCTGATTGATATGAGGATGTTTTTGAAGCTGGTTTCTTCGGGGGAGGTCATGATGACGTCTTGTGGTGATCGCTTGTCGTAACTAGCGATTAAATCGTTAAGGATGTTATACTCACTGTTCCGGGCAGCGTGAAAAGAGTTTTTGTATGTTAGTATTTGTATGTTAGTACATTGAAATAGGCAATTATGGTGTGTTTACAGATTTTCACCTTTTTAACGATGTTTAGTTTCCTTCGCTCGATATGTGTATGTGTGTTTTGACAATAAACAAGTGTGTCACACGATATAGATCGCCTACAACTTACACACACAAACACACATATTAGAATATGACGTTTCGTTTTTGACAATCAACGTCAAAAATCATGAAAATCTGTTCGTACCTTAAAATTTAATTGTAAATAGATCAATGTATTGCCGTTTATAAGATCGATAAAATAAAATTTATTTAACTATTTTCGCAGTGATTTTCTAGTAAATAACTTTACTTCATTCTTTTTTTATTTATATTACATTGAATTTAAAAAGAAACAACGAAACAACAATGATTAATCGTTTATTAATCTTTATAAAAATATATATTATTTAAAACAATACTTGTATAAAAATTGTAAACTCATTATAAAATATTTACAAAGATGTAAACTTATATTTGGCTCTCTAATCATTTTCATGTAATAATAATGTCTAAAAAAAAAAATTAAAAATAACAATAAATAATATATAAAGAACTACAAATAAAATTGCAATAGAAAGTCATAAAAACGACATAGGAAACACGTTACATCACATGAAAACAGTCCTATCCACTGAATGGTGGGACATATGTATACACGATTATTTTTAGTATATGCGAAAACTGAATATAGTTAGTACAGAACCAGTAACTGAATCGATTCCAATTTTTTTTACACCATATATTTTTCCCAAAAATATTTTAATGTCACAATTTCGGATACCACCGACACTAAGTATAACGCGGTTGACAGCGGTCATTTGATGACAGCGGCGCACAGCTGGGTGCGGGAGCAAAACAGCCCCTCAGTCATCCGACCATGTAAGACCCGGTGACCATGTATTTGTGTGGACAAACTTTTTGGTTTTTCATGATACAGTTACGATGTTTGTACATAGATTCTGTACATAAAAATACTAGACACGTGTTTCGGGTTTCGCATATATTAAAACTAACGTTGTATATACCGTGTGTACTATACTCATAGCATTCACAGATTTCCGAGCAACCTGTAAGGTACACGTACACCCCGTGTTACTCTATAAGTTCTATTCTCCATTCCCAATGATATTAGACATTTAAACAAACTTTTTTCGCTGTTCGTGTAACCGATTTTGAATTCTATTGCGATGGTAGCATGACAAATGACAGCTGCAGCAAGCAGTTTGTAACGTAAACACTGTTTTTGATTTTATTACCGTCCTTATGCCTACGGAATTAAAGTCAAAATCGGTTGAACGGAATGAATAATGTTTGTTTAATATCAATTCATATTGGGACTGGAGTATAGTGCTACGGGCTCAAGCGCGGATCCACCATTGTGAGCCTAATAGGCTTGTGATGTCACATTTTCTATAGTCATGCTGATGACTTTTTTTATTTATGTAAACTAGTGCTTGACTGCGATCCCACCTGATGGTAAGCAGTGATATAATCGTTGATGGTGAGGCGCACTAGTTTAAGAGCCTGTTCACTGTTAGCCTTGAAGACACCTAAATTATAAACTAATATTTAACAGGTTTATTAATTTACTAGTGTTCGCCCAGTGGCTATGCCCACATGGAACTATACAATGAACACAATCTTGTTCAGGGTGTTAATTATTGATGCAAGTTAGCATAGCATAACATGATTGAATTGAGTGTCCATGGAGTTTCTTAGCGTAATTTTTTTGACTTCTTTATATTTCAAAAGTGCCTGTAAATGGTTTATTTGAAATAAAATACTTTGAATCTTTGACTCGCATTTGACCGATTTTCCAGCTGTCAGCTGTGACCATAACCATTTTTGAGGGATGGATCCGCGCATATACGGTTTGTGAGATTTTGAAATGACGTATTTACATCAACTAATGATTAATATTTATATAAACGCATGCGGACTTATTGTGTACTTTAAAACTCTTGTGACTGTCAACACGCTAAATCTACTTTCGAAAGGTACAATATGTACAAATAAACTAATATAAAAACAATATAAGTTATAAACATAAAACTATTAAAATGATATTAAACAAAAACAACAACAAAACAAAACATTATAAAACAATAACATTTAGCAAAACTGATATATTAAAAGTTTCCTGTCAAAAAAAAATCGACATTAGGATTTTTTTTTTAAAAATTGCTCAATTATTCTCTAGCAATATTCCCCGGTCTTCATTCAAATAATAATAAATTATTCAATTATTTCTCAGACAGTCAAATTATACTACCATTCCCCACGCAAAAATTGTCCAACAATTTCTGAAGCAATAAAATTGCTCACTCATTCTTCAATCAATAAAAATTGCTTATCAATTGCCCAATCAAAAAATTGCTCAACCATGTCCTATATAAAAATGGGTGCTAATTAAACAGGCTTCTTTTTAATAGCATTATTCGCCTCTAAAAAATTATTTTGCCTTCTAAATTACTAAGTCAGCCACAATTAACGAGCATCTAAATAATACTATCTTAGCCACTAGTTATCTTCTATGTAAACCAATCTAAATTCAACTCAGCATGATGGTTATTTTTCAGCATCTAAATTTGTAACATGCATTCTAACAGTAAACTTCTAAAATAGTAATATTTGACATAACAAAATATATTTATTTAGCTTCTAATTTTTTAACTCAGTACGTTTAAAATGTAACTCATCCCACATTAACTGATCGTCAAAATTTTGTTAAAATTGTCATCAAATATCAATAAATATTGGCCACTAATATTACCAGAAGCTATTCCTCAATAATATTTATTAATTTCAGATTTTGTTTCGTCGCAAATACCATAGTGATAGTTTTTCTTAATAGAATCATGATTATGCTCGCAATCTGTGCTATAAAGTAACACTGCCTCTATATCCTCCTCAAATAGCAAATATATTTCTGCAGCACACTATACTGCTTTACGTGGTACTTTGTTGCACCTATAAAATCGTTTTTTTCCTTCTATGGAAATATGTGTAGTGCGTATTGCCCACGTCTTTTCTGCACTCACGGCTTCTTCGGCAAAACTTACACACGAAAATTTGTTTACAAATATCCAGTTCTTAGATTCACCTCGCTTTTTTTTCGACAGCTGACCTTCTTCTTGCGATTCCTCGTCAGAACAGTACAGCGGTACTTCATTTACACTTTTAGACGTCATAACTAATTATTACTCATCGAAAACTTTAATTTAATTAGGTACAGCGAAAATAATTGCAATACGAATGCACGAACGATAATAAACAATTACACGTGATCAACTCAACTCGTCGTTACATGAATCAAATGGCGCTCTCTCATTGATGCAAATGGCCGGTCGCTGTCGTCTCGCGTACTCGCGCCAAATCATGCAGTGTCTATTTTTACGATAAAAGAATATGATGTATTATTTTACATGATAAGTTATAATAAATGATGCTGTCTGTAGAAGCTTGAATTATATATTTTTGAGGACATTATGTTGAAGCTGTACAACGTAAAATGGTGACGAGATGTAAAATCCGTGGCCGAATTAGTAAATAAGGTGGCAATGTATAAATAAGAAGGACAAGTCACAATAATTGATGATCTTTACTTGACGCTTTCTATAGAATATATAGTTGGCGTTGTAAAAAAGACGAATTAGTTTATTAGAGGCTATGTCATTTTCCCGTTGCTTAGTTATAAAATTAGAAGTTTAATCACGTGGCCGAGAAATAATTTTGTGGCTTGAATTATAATATCCCTATAAAAATTGCCCTTCCATTTCCGAGCAATAAAACTGCTCGTAACATAAAGGCGTATCTACTCACGTGATACAATGGGGCGCTCCATACAGTCTATGTTGTCTGACGTACGCGAGGACGGCGTCATCCGTGAGGTACTTAGCGCTCTCGCCGCGTCGCACCAGCCGCCGGATCTGAGTTGAGCTAACTTCATTCGCTATGTAGTTTGTTACTAGGATTACGTTTTTCTGAAAAACAATAATAATAACATTTTATCCTACTGTCAACGGACGCGTAGCTTCATACGGCTGGCGCTGAAAATCAGCTCTGTGGTTTTGTTCAATACATGAGCCCCAGCAATTTGCTGAGTGCTGGCTGTTTGGCGCGGATGTGTCGCATTTTTCGCACTATTACCTATATAGGGTGACTCGTAATTAGTGGAAGATACTTAAACACGTGATTGTAGTCATTATTACAAACAACTTTTACTATGGGGCCAAATTTGAAGTCCCGAAGAAAATCTGCTGGTCTGCATATTTATGTTCGCCTAACTGATCACAATGTACTAATAAATATTATAATAATAAATGTACTAACCCTAGGTCGTAACATGCCTAGGGTGAGGGGCAAAACTATGAGAAATACAATCCGCAAGGCAGTTTTGTGGCGAACTGTTGGGCATTAGCGACCCCACGGACCCGATCTCCCGGGAGAATTCTCGTTCTTCATCTCCGGCTTGCCTTTATTGGCCGGCCGTAGTGAACACTGACGAGGAACAGAGCTCCCACCTCTCTCTTGCCTTTATTGGCTGGTTTGAGTGGAGAATCCAGTAAGGTGCTGGTAGGGATCTTGACCGCACTTCCGGGATTGTCCTGATAGCCGTGGTATACCTCTCCACTCCTCAAGCTCCTCAGGATATGTTGCCCTCTTGTTGCTACGTCACTTCGTGCTAGCGGCCGTTTTTGGGGGCCCATTATTGAGTGTGCAAGTCACCCCTTGCCTGTTTACCGATGGATATTAATAACATTGTTTAGGCAGGGGCCATAGTTTTAACATAGTTCTTATTAACCAGTCCACTTAAGACTCCAAAAACCATAGCTCTATTGTCTTTATGTTCCATAGTCCCACAATAGTTTTCACCAACCGGGGGTTGTCCTTGCGCAAGCATTGCGCGTACAGGGACAATCGTCGGTTGGCATCACGTTCCATTAAAAGTACCTAAAGGGCCTCTGCGAGTTGGTTTCGGCTCTTCGTATGCTTTCCAAAGGTCCAGGACCTCAGGGTCCTGAGATAACTAAATTAAAAAAAATGTACTAATCTCTGTTGAGATTGGCAACCGTGATCGGGAGTATTACAATAAAAAATTAAGTAAGACAGCATATAATTTCCTACAGATGTAATACGTTACCCTATGTTTGTAGAGCATGTCGGACTCGTATATGAACCGGCCGGGGTCGCAGCCCGCGCGGGACACCACCACCAGCCCGTGACGACCCACTATAGTTTCCAACTGAAAATGAAAAGTATAACGTAAGGCTCAATTTACACTGCCACGGAATCGAATGGAAGCGACTTTTAGCAACGAAATTGTATATAGCCAGTGCCGGATCAAGGAAGTGCGGGGCCTGTAGCAAATTCACTAAACTTGACTGCGATCCCACCTGACAGTAAGCAGTGATGCAAAAATCTTTTTAAAATGAAATTATTTTTCTCACAAGCTGCAGGGATCTTATGTAGCGATAGCCCTGCCAGTTGCCTAGATTGTCTTTATGGATAATTCGGAGTTGATTTGATATTATGGTACCCTGATTTTTTTTTGGCCGTATAAGCGGGGCTCCCTGATGCGCGAGGCCTGTAGCATTTGCTGCTCTTGCTATGAGGCTATTCCGGCACTGTACATAGCATAATGAACTTTATGTCTATTGTATAATATACAAATTAAATAAGAGCCGCAAAAAGGTCGCGCAACTTCCAGGGAATCCTCGCGCATTCTAGATGATTCCTCTAGCTACTGTCGGTGCCGTCTGTGGAATCCGCAGGAAATGACGCGGGGAACAGTAGTGCGATGCCAAGCGTTTTTACGCTGGAATGCGCGAGAATTCCAACGAATTCACGCGTCATGAAACGAAATTGACGCCTCCATTCCATTCCATTCCGCGGCGGTATAAATTGAGCCTTAGTTAAAATTATACATCGTAACTAACGGAAGGATATTTATTTTTAGAGTTCTGTACCAGAAGTGTGCCAATGGAACCGATTAATAAACCTCTGCTTCGGTTCCTCTGTCAGCCCGTTGACAGACAGACAACCTGTCAGCGGGCTGTTTATCATAAAACGGAAGAGAGTATCGGCGGCAGCGATCTCTCGCACCGGGCCTTGGTAAAGGCCATGGTCAGAAGCGAGGAAGAGTGGCAAGCAGTCGCCTCCTTATGCGAAGCAGTAACGCTAGCAAAGGAGGAGAACGCACGCGTGAGGCAACGGGTCTCATGCCCCAGCCAACGCCAAGATTCCAATCCAACACCTGAAAAATACACCAAAACCAAAATAATAGAAAATACACTCACATCCTCATCAGACCACAGTCCCGGCGTAGCGAAGGACTCCAACAGGTCTGCCCCACAGAGCAACTTCACAGTGACGCCATCCTGTACATTGCCGTTCAGCTTCTCCATCAAGTTGTCCGGCTCGTCCAAACTGTTCAAGTTGATGATGTCGTCTGGCAGCCAAGATGGCGGGTCCGGGTCGATCTGGCCTGATAGGTAGTTGTTTATTGTGTCCTGGGGGGGATATAAAGGATATTTTTAAGGTTATGAGTAATAATATCTATACTCCATCTGTTTAGGTACATAACTAAATGTAAACAATCTTCACATGTCTTTTATCTAAAATTTGTCTAAAAGTGCTATCTAATAATTAATTAATAAAAAAAAATACAATTAGCGTTTTACCTAAACCGATGTTAGGTAATTAACTAAATTTACACAATCTTTGAATGTGTTCCATAAGAATTTTTTTTAAATAAAAAAAACCATATCAAGATTGTTTACGTTCAGTTAACTACCTAAACAGATGGAGTATAGTACATTAAAGTAACTTGATTTGGCTCGTAAGTTTGTCGACATGTTGGATGTGGACTCAACGATCAGTGTATCAATAGTCGTTTCAGATAACTACTGACTTAATAGCCACGAGCCTCAACCAACATTTTAGGAGGTTCTTATTTGTTGACTGGATCTTGATCCAGCCGACAAACGAGAGCCTTCAGAAGAATGGTTTGATTCAGAAAGAGGTAGGTACTCCTGGACATGGCTCGTATAGTTAAGCAGTCCCTTTCTCTGGAGCCTGTTCCAGATATCGGTGAGCTACTATTTTTTTTTATGGTTTTTGGTCAGAATTTCAGAGAAAATATCATCCCTAAAGCTTAGGAGTGGAATTTCCTGCAGGAGTCTGTGTTTCCTAATAACTACAACCTAGGTGTCTTTAAATCAGGAGTGAATAGGTTACTTCTAGGCAAGCGTGCTCCATCGTCGGCCACATTATCGCTTACCATCAGGTGAGATAGTGGTCAGACACGAGTATTTTTTAATTTCTTTATTATTGATAAATAAGTAGTAAAAATAAATAAAAAATACTCCTAACAATACTACTAATACGAATACTAATGCCGCCGGCATTGCCGTGGCCGAATACCGCCATCAACTCGTGCTCGGCCCTTACTGCACGGGTGGACGGCGAGACACCCATTGCTTGTCGTCCTTTAGCCTGCGTTCAAAGTCTGACAGTCTATCTCGTTTAACCCAGAGCATTTTTCAGCTCAAAAACCGCTCCTTCACTTGATCTTACGTTTAGGGAAACGGTAACTCTATCGACCAATATCGCAGTCTACCCTATACCATGACGCGACATTTTTTTAATTGCAAACAAATAAGTGATAAGATCTTTTGATACACAAGAACTTAGATTTTGTACTTTAAACTCTGTCTGGCATTAGAACAATTAGTTATCATTATCAGCATTACTTTTAAATCTTAATCTATGAGTTAATTATTTTTTAACAATTAATCGTACTACACCAAGCACTCAAGTAATTCAGGTTTTATCATTGATAGAAATTGTTGATGATATTGTTTAGTCATTGATAAAACAAAGATTGTTGTGTTTTTTATGCTTAAGAAAAATTAAAGCTCAAGAAAAATGCCACAAAAAGATACTTAAAATGTAAATGCACCATACATAGCTCACTTTTATCTAAAGTTTATTAATAAATTGCATACTATTTATGGCTGGTTTTAAATTGGATAATATTTTTTTTTTTTTAAATTTGCGTAACAGAGTGGACTTAGAGAGAGAGAGTTTTCTGTACTGATCCAACAAAGAATATATTATGTCAAATATGTTCTGGTATTACGGGTGCATGTATATTAGACCGGGCCGTGTCCGGGCCAAGGCCGGAGCGGAGCCCGTCCGCGCTGCATGATTAAACTACACCGAGTTTTGAGGCTGTGCAACAACCGTGATATAGACGGGCGTCGTTCGGGACACGGATCATACACTATGTAATATAAACTACTTCATACAAAATGTATGCAATATTTAAAGTGCCCCGTCGGAGCCACGTACTATCAAAGACACTTCCGCCTGAGCAACGCTAAGTTTATTTTTGCTTGCACTCGAAACGAAAACTTCAAAGGTTTGGTTTGGCGCCGCGCCTTTCAGTATTCAAGTGAAGATTTTTTTTAACGATCAGGCAGAAATGACCACGATGGTACACGGCATGCCCCGGGCACGGGCCAGTCTAATATAATTAATCCCTTATTACCTGATGATGCTGTAGTGTTAGCCGGGTCCTCGTCCAGCCGGACTGCTGTGTCTCCCACTCCGATATCTTCACCCATGATGATGACCTCAGGGCTAACTTTAACATTGCTATCCTGAAATCAACATTCATCTTATTAACATTACACAGAGGACTAAGTCGCTTTTAGTTATTAACTACTAACATAGTATTTTAAGATCATACTAACAATTTTCTTGTAATCAATGGACCAATGAGATGTTTGATTAAATAAAATAAATAATAATTAAACTTCGTCGTATATATCCGACAAACACTCTCGCGTTTATTCCGCCAGGGTCGCACATCCACGCTCTATCGTCAGCTCTTCTGTCACCTATGGGGATTGAAGAGCTAAACGAGATGGAATACCCAGTCGCGAACACACGACTCTGGCGAATAGGACACGAAAACACTCGTCGGACTAATCCGTCGCGAGCAGTTAAAGAGTTGATATTTTATTCGTAGAAGTTGAGAAATAGTGGAGTAGGAGAGGAGGCAAAAGAAAAGGTGGATTGATTGTGTGAGGATACTATGAAAGAGAAGGGCGGAAGGTTTAAACGTTTCAAACATGGATGTATTGTATGTCGGGCTGGTCTCCGCAACTCCACGTATAAAGCGTGTATTTTGCGTATAGGCCAAGGACAAGGGCAGATGATCATTTGAATAGTTTAAAATACTTATAATTTATGTTCTGGTAAATTGAGTAACTTATTTTGTTTTTCTTTGTTGGTTTAACTGTTTTTAGGTTAAATAATGTCGCTGTCTCAGTCTGTCCTTATGTATGCTTAGATCTTCAAAACTAACTAAACTAACAAAGGTTTATTTGTATAATACATACATAATATATTTAATATCACCATTACAACCGTGCAAAGCTGGGGCATGTCGCTAGTGTTATATAAGGAAGCTTTGTGCCAAATTTCATGTTACTAGTCACAGTAGTTTTGGCTGTGCGTTGATATGGCATTCAGTTTCTTCTCTTATATAATATATAGCACAGAATGTTTGGTAAGAGGAACAAAAACATTATACATACTATCATCAAATATTTATTTAATTAAGTAAGTATGTACTTTAGTATACAATACAGCATAGTGTGTTTATCAGCACCTTGAACTGTCTTCTGTGATAGTAATAACTGTATTATTATCTGTGTCAACTGTTTAATTTTAGCTATGAGCCTTTGGCAATTTTGTGACATAATTTCAATTATCAAAATAATTTCTCTCATGGGTTAAAAAAAAATATACAGTTAAACCTTGGCTTTTTCTATGAGTAACAACTCTATCAAAATCACTTGAATGGTTTAGGAGGAATTAGCAGATAAATAGACATATGCAGAAAGCAAATTTTATTTTATACTAGCTGAGCCGGCTAACTTCGTAACACCTAATAATAAAAAATAAAAATAAAACACCTAATAAAAATCAATTGGTTTTGGGAATTTTCCTTATTTTCTCACCTTTTAAACCTTCCCTGGATTATCACGAATATTTCAAGGCCAAAATTGGCCAAATCGTTCCAGCCGTCCTCAAGTTTTAGCAAGACAGCTATTCATTTTTATATATATGAAGATGATGAGAATTTAGCCAGTTAACACTTTAAGTTACTTTACATTACATGTAGAGATAAAGAAGTGCTCATAATGGCATTTTTATTGTACTAGTGATCCAATTTTATATATATATTTTTTTAACATAGTCATCACATTGCATAACCAAACTTGCATCATTTACAAGTTTAATGCTTACCCATAATATCCTACTGCTAATATGGTAATACATAAATATTGCCATTGTGGGGATTTACTAACAGCAAAATATAATGGAAAACCAAGTAGGTACCTACAGAGTCAATATCTTCCCATGCACCAAATTTAAATCCTGCCAGTTAGAATCTTATTAGATAAAATAGACATACATACAATTCTAAACCTAGAGTTTTAATATAGTATGATTATATAGAGTTATAATATAGTACTCGATTTCAAATGATTAATAGACATTTTACCTGTGGTGAGCGGGCACCAAGTCTTTCTTCCCATATGCATCATGCACAGGACACACCAAACCTCCCACCACATTACCCAGGTTCAGGGTATGGATGTAATCTTTCGCAATTTCTAGAAAAGTAATAAAAAAAATGTAAAATTCAGTTATAAAACCTTGAGCAAATAAATAGTCGTATTTAACAAATTTCCGCAATTCTATTTCACTTAACACACATTTCGTTCCAGTTAAATCTATTTCAAATGCCAAAGGTCAACAGTTCAAGTTCACTGCAATAAAATTAATAAAAAATGCAAAATAATTACGCATTTCACGTTCGATTTCCGATTACTTACCGAACATGCGAAGATGCATGTACGTCGGAGGGCTAAAGCTTCCACAAGCCATAATAACAATCTTTCCCTTAGTCATTTTGCAGCTTTTTTTATTCACCACAGTTTGTTCTACACTTTTATTTTACAATTTTTTTCACATCACAACAAATTCGCACGTCGGCGATCCGTTCTTTCATTGATTCAACTTCAGAATGCAACTAAATTGAAAATTCAGCACTTTTTACGACATACTACAAAATGGTAAGTCATTTTTTTATGATAGGGTAAAGTCACACTTTGAACTGCCATTCTACGCAGAGACCCGTTGAATTGACAGTAGCTTAAATTCAGAAAAAAACGCTTTTGTAAATGATTGATTGTTTCAGAAATTCCTATAGATCATTCAATATCATTGATGTTTCCACTATATATTTTAAATATCAATGTGTCAAACATTCAGTAAAAATTAATTTCTTTCCAAATTTGGTGTCACTAGCAGTCATGTAACGGAACGCATACAACGCTATTCAATTAAAAAGCTATGCACTTGCATAGAATTGTGCTGATAATTATGGTCATCATAAAATATCGAATTACTGTAATTTGACATTTTGTCCTTTACGGTTGTGGACCGGTTATTGTCAAAGTAAACGCCAACTTCCAGCGCATTTATTTATTTACCTGAATTTTAATAAAATATGGATAGAAGTGTATGAAAGGGACGCGTTGCTGCAACGTTTAAAAAATAAGAGTATACAAACAAAGTTTACAGTTACTGTCATAACCTCTCTGATAATCAGCTGGGTAAACATTGCAGTGGTAATTTTCCAAAAAAATGAGATTAACATTGCGTTTACTTTCTTCTGTTGCGCAAAAAACTCCGTTTTATATCACTACGCCGATATTTTATGTTAATGCGGGTAAGTAAAACATCTTAGTGCATACAATTTTGCTTAGTTTAGCACAGAACTGGTAAAATGTGTCAAGAATAATATTTCTGGTTCAAGGCTATTTATTGTAAACAGGAAATGAAAGTAAACCAACAGTTAATACTTGAATTTTAATTATTTTCGACTTAGATAATATTATAGGTATACTGAAATTATCAGTAAGAAATATAAGAAGTCTATTATAATTTCTGTGTTCCAGCTCCTCATTTAGGTCATCTGTACTCAGCGGTAGTTGCAGATGCAATACAGAGGTTTGAAAAACTAACGAACCCAGACTGCCATGTCATATTTAGTACAGGTAAGATCTTGAAGTTATCTGTAATGATATTTATATTTATTAATTTTGCTACATGTTTATGTACACAGAAAAAACAGAACATAATAAAAAAAAACACAAAAGTACTGCTTATTTCCAAAAAAAATCTTCAAGCAGACCTGCAAAAGGAGATATTAAAGAAATGTAGAACTATAATGATTAATTTAATTCAATTACTATGGCCTGAAATAAACAATAACTAAATAATGTATAACTTGGGTACAGAAAACAGAATGACACAATAATAATTGTACCCAGGTTTTCAGTGATCAAAAACTTATAAGGTAATTTTGCGATAATAGGGTTTCCATGTGTGTATTATTGACACCTGTGCAGTCAAGGAGTACACACACAATCATTTCTTCCTTCTCCAAGCAAGCTCTGTACTATCTGTGATGCCTATTGTTTGGAGGTGTTGGTTGAGTGTGCTGTGTATGGTGATGATCCCCATCACCAGGTGTAGACCACCTCAATGCAGTCATATAAGGCTTCAATTAACCATATTTATATTACTTCCCAGGTACAGACGAACATGGCACCAAGATCCAGCAAGCTGCTGCTAAAGCAAAGCTGTCCCTGCCGGAGTACTGCACCAGCATATCCAATGAATACAAGGATCTGTTCAAGGAGTTTAACGTAGATTATACGGACTTCATACGGACAACCGAGGAGAGGCATAGGATTGCTGTTAGACATTTTTGGGTGAGACTTGATCATTGATAACTTTGAATAATAATTGCAGTTGATTTTAGGATCAGAAGATCATACAGTAGTTTTTGCTTTGAACTGTAACCGTCTTATTCCAAAACGCGATCTAAATGTGGTTCTGGGACTATAACTAGGTTTAATACTAATTGAACGCGATCTAAATGTTATTTTGGGACTGTTACTAGGTAGTAATGCCAAATATACCTAGTAATAGTCCCGGAACATCATTCAGATCACGTTTTGGACTAAGGCGGAAACAGACTATCATTTAAATGACGCTCCTGTCTTTTTTTTTTTTAAGTAGTGTTTTTTTTAAATATTGCTATTCTATTGTTAAAAAAAAAATCCGTAGTACTTGACATCCGTTTTTTTCAATAAACAGAAAACAGATATCCTTGTATACATACACATAATTTTTTTGCTGAATGGATGTTAGCTTCGAGTGCCGTCTCGGTTGCCGGTGCCGGTTGTCACAGATTACACACGTGAAATGTCGAGGTCGAGATAAAAAAATCTCTTATTGGCTTTCTATTAGTACAAGAAAAAACATCTTTCATCCGTTTGTGACGATCCGTTGTCTGCTGAAAAAAACGGACGTCTACTCTTGTAGACGTCCGTTTTTTTTTTTTCATTTTTAGGTGCTCTTGCGCTTAATCTTCTACCGAGAAACATAAAGGTCAGCTTACACCGAGACACGACGCAACGCAAGGCAACGATGCTTATGCCACTTGCGACGTTCATCGCAAGTGCTTAGCGAGCTCTTGCTCACCACGTCTACCAGCAAAGCGTGGCTGATTGGCACTGTGCCTCAAGGTGCAACGCAACGCTACGAGAATTATTCAAATTCTCCTGTTCCTTTTTGTGTACTAAACAAAGATCTGGATCTTAAATGATGCGCGCAGAGTTGAGTAAAGTCACGTCCCAGTGTGAGTTGACCTTAAGTTTTGTCAAAATTAATAGGACTGCAAAGAATGTTTTCTTTATTACAATTCTATCAGCCCGTCATTATTTTTCTTACTTCCAGAACAAGCTAGTGAAGAGGGAATACGTGTACAAGTCCAAATACAGCGGCTGGTACAGTGTGAACGACGAGGCGTTTGTTCCCGAGACACACGTGAAGGATGAAGTCAGGGATGGAGAGAACGTAAGATGCAATATTCGTGTTTTACGAGCTTCTGCCCACGTTAAAGTTGAAAATTATCTACTTGCGACTCCCGGGATATAAATTCCTATGTGCTATTCCAGGACATGGTTTATCCATGCGAGTTTTCTTATATTTCATACAAAAATGGTTATAAGTTCTGCGATATTACAAAAAATTCAAAACACAAAGAAACCACTAAATACCTAATTTCGAAAAAAGATTATCGTAGCTTTAATATAAAGTTTATTTGAACTTATAATTCCAAGTCAAACCAAAAATATTTAACACTTGAAAGTAACCCGTTCTAAAAAACGGCAATTGCATAAATAAAAACCTGCTATTATGTTCAGAGTCCAAAGTTTGTATGGAGAAAATCACTTTAACGCAGGCGAAGCCGACGGCATAAACTAGTATTATATAAACATAGGAAATTGGTTGTTCCAGGTGAAAGTGTCAATAGAATCTGGCCACAAGGTGGAATGGACGGAGGAAACAAACTACATGTTCAGGCTGAGCGCCTTCAAATCACATCTAAAGGAATGGCTGAAAAACGGTACACTATCAGTGTTTTTCAAACTTTTTCAATACCTGACCACTTTTTAGGGTACCGTACGTCAAAAGGAAAAAAAAGTAAAAAAAAAACAAAAATAATTCAAAATAATTACTAATCTTTTTATAAATGTTTGTCCTTTAATAAGGTAAGGTGTGCAATAAAGAAATAAACAGAACCCTTATAGCAGGGGTGGCCAACCAGTCGATCGCGGTCGACCAGTCGATCTCGGCTGTTAATGCAGTCAATCTTGGCGAGCATGTTTACTTTTAGGCCTAAAGAACTATGTCGCAATGGGGAAAATAGCTACCTATTATCTGCTGCTACCTGGTAGCCCCATAACGTAAAAAAATACTTTTTTGGATTCGGAAAAATCGTCGGGACTCGTTTCGGAAATTGAACTACATTTACACAAGTTAGATTGTACGGAACCCTCAGTGTGCAAGACCGACTGGCACTTGGCCAGTTTAAAAAAAAAAATAGACATTTAGCCGCGATCACCTTGGACCATAACATTTCAATATCTACGCGGACGCCCGCACACAATTTGCGTGTCAAAAATAAAACAAAGATCAGTAAAAGCATAAACAGGCACAGTTTTATTTATTATTGAATTATTATACTTTTTGTAGCTTAGGGTCAGTAACCCTCACTTTTCACTTTTACCTGATTTGCAAACGCGACCAAAGTAAGACCAAGGCAAGTTGACCCACCTGGGGGTCGCGACCCACAGATTGATAAACACTGTCTTAGATAATCAAGGAAATTTGGAGTCCCAGACCTTTGAGCGGTAACAAGGAGCCGAAGACAAATTGCAGAGACCTGAATCTTTACATTACGTATTGTAATACAAAATCCCCCGTTTATTAAACACTAAACAGATTTTCTTGCGGTTTTTATTATAATAGACAGAGTGATCATTCCTCTAAAAGAAGTCCACTGCTGGGCATAGGCCTTCCAAAGTATCATCACATCGAACGGAGAGGCCCAGCCTGCTAACTGCAGGCAGGCAGGGTCGAAGCCTACTGGGGTCATGGGTTAACTTCCGAAAGGAATACCCGGTCCCGGCTCGATAGGCTACGAAGGAACGGGGTAGGTTTTTAGTCAGTAAGAGTCTAACACTACTTCCCGCTCCGCCCAAGGGCGGGATTTGTCATTGGATGATTTTACCTACCATAAAAAAAACACGGTCCTGTGCGTCTCGCATTCATCGGATTTCCGCGACCCTCACCAGGTCGTCTATCCACCTTGTAGGAGGCCTTCCAGTACTGTATCTTCCGATACTTAGTCGCCACTCCAAAACCTTTTGGCCTCATCGACCATCTGTATTGCGAGCAATGGGTCCTGCCTACAGTTATTTAAATTTGGGGAATCTTTTGGACTATGTCAGTAACCGTGGTTCTCCTGCGGATATCTTCAATTCTGATCCAATAATTTACGTGATTGCTACGGGGATCCAGGGTTTTCTAGATCCCCGAACCCCTGATTGGATAATCCATCAACTTAATTGAACCCAATGGAACCCAACCTTTAAAAGTTTTTGTTTTCAGATGGCGTAATAACACCAGCCAAGTTCCAAAAGCAACTTCAAGAGATGGTGGAGGATGATGCGTACTTGCCCGATATATCGGTCAGTCGGCCGTCCAACAGAGTTCATTGGGCGATACGGGTATGTAAAACAAAATTCATAAGCAACCCGCAGCCCCGGCGGGTTGTGCCCGCACACGATGCCGTCGGTTGGCGCCTGCAGAAGCTGATGGGGGTACAGAAATCCGACAATCAGTGGATGCACCCAGAACTTCTTTTAATTCTTCTGTGAAGTAAGTATAACGCAACAACTCTTTTTTGGTGTGTCCCTATGGCGTTCTGGAGCTCAACTGATACCGCCCGTCTTGCGATAATAGTCCGCCAAGTTTGCGATCGATAATCACAAGCGCATCGGCTACGTAACCGCACTAAACTTTGGTCTCGTGAGTTTAGAAATAAAACAGCGGTTCCTCTACCGCGGCGGGCGCGGGTGAAAACCGCTTCGTGAATGCTTAGCCTTAATAGTTCAAAAAACCCGTTCAGTGGAAGTGATTTAGCAGTAATAGCCCCGACTAACGAGTTGTAAATCGCGAGTTCAAACCCAGACAGGAGCATTACTTTGTGTACTTTACTTCATCACCACTGCTTTTAAAACATCGTGTGTAAACCGACATGTCATAGAACCAAAAATTCGGAGACATATTGTGACATCCACCAATCCGCATTGCGCCCGCGAGGTGGATTGTGATCCAGCCCCTCTCCTAGAGGCCTAAGTCCCAGCTGTGGGAGTTAAAGCTCCCACAGCTGAGCTTGGGCTTTGCGCTATACTATGTATTAGTAACGGCTTAAGTATAAATCAGTACACTATGAACCTCGATTTCACCAGGTGGAAAATTATTTGTGGGGTCTGCACCAGAAATTATTTGAAGAACACTAAAAAAAAAACTGATTATGTTTCCTTTCTATCTTGTAGGTGCCAAATGACGAAGAACAAAGCATCTACGTATGGCTGGATGCGTTGATCAACTACCTGACAGTGGTGGGGTACCCTGACGAGCAGCGCATGAAGTCGCTGCGGGCGTGGCCTGCCGACGTGCAGGTGGTGGGCAAGGATATACTCAAGTGAGTGCGGCGCGTGCAAAATTTATGCTGTTTGTATACCTATTCTAGCTTGGATACTGAGTCTTTTAAGCTATGTCTTCGTATGTAGTAGTCACTTAAACCAGCGCTGGGTGTCAGTCGCCGAGAAAATGCTGAGGTGGTTTGGCCACGCTCGGTGCATCCTATACTCGGTGTTTGTAATCGTTGTACTGTCTGTCCCGAATATATTGTTTTTTTCTATTCTATTTCACTTCACTTTAAGTTCCATTAAAATGCAGATATAACATATTCTAATATTTTTATTAGTATTTCGCAATTGTCGCTCCACTTTACCGAAATCGCAGCTGTTTTAATGATTCTACGTATTGTACAGTTGTATAGATAAACGCAAAATAAATAATCGTTTACCATTTAAGGATGCTAGTTTCGGTCGAGCCGAATATTCGGCCCGTTTTTGACCGGAACCGGAACACCAGCAACCGGAAACCAAATTTCTTCACTGAAACTGAAACCTAAGATTAATTTTAAATACAGAAAACAAAGACACTAAGCCCGTAAGAAGAATTGAAGAGCTTCGAAATAGAGTCATTTATGTAGACAGTATACAATGATCTTAATTTACTCACATTTTATTTATGTTTTTTTATTCCCAGGTTCCACGGCATATACTGGCCAGCATTTCTAATGGCCATCAAATGGCACCCACCACGTCGCCTAGTTTGCCATTCTCACTGGACTGTGGACGGAAACAAGATGTCCAAGTCACTGGGCAACGTGGTTTGCCCACGAGGCAGCGTAGTGGGCAACGAAGCACTGCGGTATCTTCTGCTAAGAGAAGCTACGATGGCCAGTGATGCAAGTGAGTATTATTAATTGGAAAGATAGATGTCGAAGTTGCTGGGCAAAGCGGTTTGCCTATGGGCAGCCCCGTGGGCTACGACTTGAAGTATCTGCTGCTAAGAGAAGCGACAATGACTGGCGGTGCTAGTGAGTATTTTTATTTATTTATTTAACTTTTTATGTACACAAATAAAATAAAAGGTAAGAAATAGGAAACAGACAACAGGTGGCTAGTGATGAAATGAAAGAAAAGGGAGTTATGTGATAGCGTGACAAGACAGAATGAAAGAAAAAAATATGTTGCGTCGACTCCAAGTAATACAGGACAGGGGCAGGATGCTGATGAACAATAAGAAATCAACTATCAGGCAAGTGCGGGCACTTGCCTGATAGTTGATTTCGTATCAAATGCAACATCCGTCTAGTCGGAAGACCGCCCCACTCAGCTGTTGCACAACGCCACGCACGGCTGCGCTCGCGTGTATCTAAAAATTCCACTAAAAGAGATAGATACGCTTTCATACAATCTTGGGCCTGGGTAGTAAAGAAATGGAAGTAGTTTCAATTAACAATTTATATATTTTCGACCATTTGCTGAAAATTCTGCGGATTTTATCAGTCAGAGAGAAGAGTTATAAGTGATTGAGTAAAAGTGAGGTTATGCAAAATATTTTTTGATTGACAGTATATATTTATTATAGACAGTCACCATTCCCTCACGGTTACTGCCATTTTGTTTGCTTCGATTCTTAATAGCAGCTATGTAATGTTGACTACGGCCTACTGTCCATGGACTTCATATATGAACATTCGTCACTATACGTTTAATGTACATCTGCGTGAAGCCCTGGAGGCATGGGTGCAAAAGAGTCTAACACAAATTATTATCATTGTTCACAGACTACAGCGAAACAAAGCTAATAAACGTAGCGAACTCCGAGCTAGCTGACACGCTCGGTAACCTCGCTTCACGCTGTTGTGGCGCCGCGCTCAACCCAAGACACGAGTTCCCCACTCTGCACGCCGCCGAGCTGCTGGCGCTGGCCACCAACCAGCACGCCTCCATGCTCATGGACTATGTGGAGAGCTTGCCAGGTGAGATATTGTTCCTCGACATAACAGCACTTCTGTATTCCTGACTTTGAAGAATTTCATACCCCCACATTTGACCAATTCTGTTGAAGTATCGCTATCAACCAGGGATAAATCCAGACTTCGTGCTGCTGTTAGATAAGACTGGACAATATCTACTCACAACCTCTACGATCCGGACTAAGCGTTTCGCCTCGTCGTTTATACCGCGCACATCGAAGGACTGGAACAATTTGCCTGTTGCGGTCTTCCCTTCCGATTATATGTTAGGTGGCTTCAAGCCTAGAGTGAGAGGCTCTTAATAAACTAGTGCGCCTCACCATCAACGATTGCATCACTGCTTACCATCAGGTGGTTTTGCAGTCAAGCACTAAACAATATCAATTAAAAAAAAATATAAAAAAAACAGAACATCTGTCGCACCCAGGATGCTCACGTATCGCAAGCACGATAATTGACTATCCTAAATGCGCCCCTAGACTGGGAACTATCAGCTAGATATCAATATCTATACTAATATTATAAACAGGAAAGACTATTACTCGACTGCGCCAAAAACAAGGAGAAGGAGTATTTTTATATTTTTGTTTGTAATTAATAAACTCTAAAACTTAGTCGATTTTTTAAATTCTTTCTTTTTTTTGTGGTTGAATAATGGTCGTGTAGCCTTTCAGATCTAAAAATGGTTACGGGATGCCGGTAGATGTGAAACAACACAAAGTAGTCATGCCGTTTGCCGTCACGGCATTCGAGTCGATTTTACTGTCAAGGCTCGTTAGTAATTGTTTCACTTAATATCTGCATCAAAAGAGGCGCCACTTTCTCTAACCCACCATTTTTCTTTCCTCACAGAATTATGCCACACTCACTACAAAAACTACCAATTCTACAAAGCAGTGGACGCTGTCATCAAAGTTCTACACGTTGCCAACCTTTTCTTCGAAAACACCAAACCTTGGGAATTACGCAAGAAGTCAGAAAGCCAGAAAGAACTCGACGTCATCCTACACATCACTTTGGAAACGCTTAGAATATGTGGAATAATCCTCCAACCAATCATACCAGAGATGACGACGAAGTTATTAGATAAACTACAAATTGGTAAGGATTGTCGGAGCTGGCAACACTGTGAGACGCCATCTTGGAGGTTAAAAGGCGCCATCTATGAAACAAAAAACATTCAAAGTGGAAAATTTGTATTATTCCAAAGAATCTATGAGAAAAAGGTTGCACAGACTGATCAGAGAAAGAACGTACAAGCCGAACAGAAGAATGTTCAGGAAAAGAAGAAAAAAGCTCAAAAGAAAAAAGTTACAGCTGCGTAGTTCTCAATTGAGATTTTATTGTAGAAATTGGTTAGAAAGAAACGGGTTTTAGAATTCAAATTAGAGATATATTAGAAAACGGTCCAAAAGTTTCCAGCCTAAACTATAAAATTAAAGGTAAGTTTATTTCAATGCACTTTTCACTGCGTTTTTTTAACATTTATAAACTATTCACAAAATAATCTGAACTCTTGCCTTAAAATTTTGCCAAAGCTGCTTGCTTCACGTTAGCATCAATGTTTTATTTTAATCATAGTTTCTCGGGACCATGTTAGAACTACATATTGGATGGCCAAACTCAACGGAACTACTAAATGGCAATCCAATTCACTTATAAAATGTCAGAAGGTAGCGTACGGTTCCGAGTGGCAGCCTTAGAAACCGTCGACGTGTGGAAAGGCCCTTTGTACAGTGCGAAAAAAAATTGGACTCGTCTTGTGACCTTGTTCAGATCCAAATGTTAGAATTAAAATGTAGAATTTAAATCACTGTTGTTATCAAAATTCTCGTCATAGCTGCTTATTCTTTAATTGTTAACGATCTGTCTTCCTATACTATCTCCTCCACAATGGCCACGGAGGGTCATCCTTTTTTTTTCAGGGTCAAAATCCTCATGACTATCTTCCGCTCTGGAACAGGCGGAGGGGTCTGTCAGATTCGTACTGACTAATACTACCCCGGTGTTCCCATCATATACTTGCGTTCTTCAGTATTGGGGATTCTTCTGAACGTCTAAGATAGGCGCGCGTGGAATACGTGCCACCATGTCGCGTCCAGATTAATGGCGTGACGTATGTCCCTTAATCTGTCATCTCTGGACCTTTTGCACGCGATTCTTTCTGTGCCGACTTCATCATCTAGTTTATTAAGCTATTTGATTAATTGTCTTCCCAGAAAAATCGTTTCGCCCATTTTTTTTTGTGGTGGAATATGAAGAGAAAGAATGTCCGTAGACAGGATTCAAGAGTTGTTTGATTTACCAGCTTTTCTCAAAAAATTAATCATAGCTCGGTACTAAACTTTACGTATTACAAATTTTTCATCAACAGCCTGATCGGCATTGACTCTACGTTTTTCTCAAACTTGATGGGGGTGCCCTCTAGCTCTTTTGAAATCATTCTACTCTATTGTCCGAGCAAGAGAAGGGAACTTGAAAATTTAGCATCCCGCATCAGATAAATTATTTATTTTTATCATGATTACAGATTTGCTGATTTCTTTAATTTGAGAAATAATAAAGGATGCCAAATCCAGTGAAGAGAGCACGATTTTGAAACCTTGTTTAATATTGTATTTAGTCTTGAAACATTATTTTTTTCTTTAAATATGAATTTGGCGCCCCCCTGATCTAACCGCTTTGGAGCACGTACCCCGGTTTCTCTTAGAACCGGTCCTGGATCTGATTTTTATTGGGTTTTCGTTGTACAATTTGTGTTTTCTGTGGGTAGATAGCAAAAAGTCCAGTAATTTAATGACATGGAAGTTTTATATCTCTCTAATGTGGGTAGGCCAGAAACTTTTGGACTTTACTTCATAAGTAGTAAGTAGAAAAATGATAAAAATCACAACTATGAACATATTATTACAACATCGTACCATCCACTATGAATCATACAAATATGGATTTAGAATATCCATAATTTGACATATCGGATTATTTAAAGGAATGCAGTTTTTATAAAGAGCTCAAAATTAATTTTAAGTCATTAACATTTTACAATTAGTTCCGTGTGAGTTTTTTTTTTGTTCCGTGTTAGTTTCCGATGTGTGCAATAAAATAAGGCCATTAATACCAATCAAATTGCTTGGTGTGTTAAAATGAAGCATCTGTCTCAGCCAACTGGTTTAGCAATTAATATTACAATATTATTGTAATATTATGTGCTATTCAACTAGCGGCTTGAATGATATTCAGCTGATACGTCTAATACAACATTTATAAATGAACTGGCTTACTAATGCTAAAGCCATTCATGCAATACGGTAACTATGTGATGAAAAAAAAAATGTTAATTTAATCGGGCAATCGGGTTTAAGGAGATGACGGGAGCTAGAGTAACCAAAACCCCGTCATCTCTTTCATGTTAGGTTCCTTTAAACACAGTAGACAGAAAAAATAGCTATTTACGACCATCGTCAACAAATTGATGGTTGAAAGCAGATCAAGATTATTTTTTACGCTTGGTAAAGGGCGTACAGCTTCTCTTAAATGTCGGGGCTAGGCAAGTAGTTAAACGTTATTCGATACAAGTTATTTGCCTAGTAGTTTAATTGAATGGCTGAATATCCTTCGGGCTACTCGAATGTAGCCATTTAGTAAAAAGGCTAAGCCGTTAACTAAATAGCGACTTAAAGCTAGTTGACTGTGACACATCCATGAATGTTTCTTTTTTTTTGTTTAAAGAGAAATAAATTGTAGAATTTCAATAAGTTTGAGACAATAAATTATTTCATAGCATTTTACATCTGAGTGTTATAGTCCATTCGATTATGAAAAGGATAGGTACACGATAATATAATTTTCACTAAGATTTAAACAGAATTTTAACCGAGATTTCCTTATAAATCTTGTAATAAAGGAAACCTCTCCGCATTTCTTATAGTCACGTAGAAGTGCCTAAGTCTGTAGTGCCCATACACCCGCGTTTTGGAGGACTTACGTAGCTAGTTATTGGGCCCGAACATTTTAGCGAGTTTACCATCGATTCGAAAAAATAAGTTATATTATGTTTCATGTAAAAACTAGTTTTTGACGAGATACAGTTCTTTACGTATATATCCTACTTATTAAATATGTATTTTACCAATTAATATTCGATGTAATCTTGGATATTTCTTATTTATAGACGAGAATTCGTGACTATAGTATATAAAAGGTTTAATAATAAAAAATAATTCGAAAAGACTGTTTATCTTCTAGTGGAATAGAATGTACATAGATTGTGTACATGTAGTGTAGGGGCCTGTTTGTTATTAGATTTAGTGAACATTTATTTTCGTAATAAACATTAAGGCCAGTTTTAGTGCTCGACCGACCGTCGGTGCGTACCGATTTTTTGTGTAGTGTCCATAGTTTATCCGGTACAGGTGGCCCTCAATTCTCTATGACAGAACTGAAGGACCAATAGTCCATAACTCGTTTATTTGACTTGAATTTTTGATTCCAACTTCCACAGTTCTTTAGAAATGTTCACTAAATCTTAAGCATGTTTTCAAAGATTTTGAAACAAACGGGTCCTCACACTACACGCACACGAATAGTTTCCATCGTTATTATGTCTAAATAAATTGAGATTCTGATCTTTATTAGTGTTAAGTAGATTAGCTTGTGGTGCATTTTGTATAACTCTGATTTTAATTAGTCCATTTGTTATTTATATCTAATAAAATGTTGAATTTGAATCATGAGTTTGTTTTCTACGCTACCCTACACCATCCCTAGGGTTTTTTTTTTTTTACGGTAGGTAAAATCATCCGGACTGCGACGGTGTGTCAGACTTTTACTGTTTAAAACCACACCTATGTTCCTTCTTTACCTTGACCCCGTTCCAGGACCCCGGGTTTCTCTTTCGATGACAACCCATGGGCCATGACCCCGTAGGGTTCGGTTCTTCTCTATTAAAGACAAAATTGATCTTTTTTGCCTACTAGGGTATGAAACCCTAAAAAGCCCTATGTTTGGAGTGTTCGAGACCTGTACGACCTATAAATAGCTACAGTTCCACTCAAATATTTCTACTTTAAAAGTGGACCGATTACTTTTACTAGGGCAATCGATAACCTGCCCCACTTGCAAAACTAAGACATTTAAAATTACATACATAAACTATATAACGCTAGTTAAACTTATTACTTAAAAGCTTTATAGAGTTTTCATCGCCGTCTTATTTATAAACTAACCAGCCAAGTTACAATCGTTTCGTTTTACGTTAACGCTTTGTAGTTGGCCACGACCTTAATTCGTTTGTTCGAACAAAGGAGTTGGGGGCGTGGCCAACTCCAAGCGTTAACGTAAAACGAAACGATTGTAACTTGGCTAGGGGGGCACATCGGCTCATATAAGCACCAAAACCCAATGCGAACTATTGACTTGATTTAATTTATTCTTTTCGCCAGAAATGAAACCTAGGTTATATGTTAGAGGACAATACGAGAAATCAATAGCAAAAAAATACAGGTCCCCAAATCGTAACGCAAACGAAGATCCAAATTGATTAAGTTGGTTATTACTGCTATATTTTTTCACACTCGCAGTTTTTCCTCACTAACGAAAACGAATAGAAAAGATACGCGTTAGTGTTGTAATATAATTGACACTATTTAATGCGTACACAGTACTCACCATAATACCGAAACCAAAATCAAATAAAATGCCTGATAAAAAAAACTATAGCAAGCTACTAAATACCTAGTCTCGGTAGACTTCGGTTGGTAGACATAATTCTTTTTGCTATTGTTTTCTCATACACACCTTTACGAAAAGGCCTAGGTTTTACTTTTGGCGAAAAGAAAAAAATATGTATGCCGGCAATGTACGGCAAAAATTTGTTTAAACCATTCAAAGGGAGGAAAGGTAATAAAAAATAAAGAAAACGCAAATTCTATATCGGAGTCAATTTATTTACGAATATGCTTATTAAATAATAATATTTGCATCAAAATACTGCAATAACGACTAACAGTATGAAGGAAAGCTAACCATAACACTATTAAGCTAGATACAGCAACGCGGTACGGTTGCATTGCAACCGTGCGCGCAACACGATGCAGTAGCATGATACACGGTTTGCTTCGGGGTATTTCGGGGTGCGGATATTGCCGAATGAAAATAAGATGGCTGCCTGAGACATCAAAAATCAGTAACCATCTTTTTCATTACTTTATAAAAGCATATTTGCACTCGCATTACTTTTTAGAATTACTTACTACCGCTGAAGAGTTCGGTAATTTCCGCTTCCCCGAAGGCATCCGAAGTTCTGAGGCATCATGCCACTACACTTCAATACACTTAGTCGAAAATGCATCAAATGAGTATGATACAGGTATGATACTAATTAATTAATCATTATTATATATAAATTCTTACAAAAATTCGGTGACACATACATTTTTGCTTAAATGCTTATTTAAAAACTGTCATCTGTGAACATTGTTGTAACAAGAAACACTATTTTACCCATTTAGAAGCCATCACAGTTTAATGACTTTATATTGATACTAATAAAACAATTTCTCATAAGAATATATTGGCATTAATTCCATTGTCTTTTATACAAAGTTATTTTACTCTAGCATAATATTCCTGCGACTATTTGACGTACATTGCTGTTTATGTGTGAAAAAATTCAATTCTATTTAGAGTATAAAGTAAAAAAATTGTCAATTTACGTCAAACAATCGCCCTTATTACCATTGCATTAAAACATTATCGCTTAAAACGATGTTCACAGACGACACTATAGCTCAATGACTTTGACCTAAAAGTAACTTCGAATACTAAAGAAATCTGTACAATTGAGCTCCCAAGTTGAGCATAGTTGAGTCTAGCTCACCAAACCGAGCATTTAGCTCAACTTACGTGCATTCTGATATTGACTCTACAACTTATAACTACAGTTTTAAAATAAACCGTAGGTTAGTTACTAAATAATAACTTAAATAAAAATGCATTATGGATGGTAACACTATAACTTGTATGCAACATGACATTTCAAGAACCTGACAAGATATAAAAGAAGATTTACGTAGCTATTTAATAGTAAAAGACTGAAAATATAGTACCCATATAACAGCCGAATATGGCGAGACCACGCTATATTTCATTTCTTTAAAAAGAGTAATGCCTACTTTGATAGTCTGTCTTCTCTATGGTTATTTATAACCTCTACATAACGAATCTATATTGACAAATACAAAGATAATAAGAAACAGGATAACTCCCTAAACTAGGAGCCTAGAATACAAACATCTAAATCGATCCTAAAATTAATAAATAATTTAAGTGATTTCGCGAATATTTTAACAAAAACAAGTGATCGATGCATGAGGCTCTTCTTAGAACTGATATGCTAGCACAGCATTCTTTCATATTACGAAAACAAGGTCATAAAGTCAATATCGGAATAAATTGCTTACATCGAATAGGAGCGTAAAGCATTGAACAATTTCACTCGTTTCATTCACTCATTGATTCAAAGATTCGTGCAAAGTGTGACCGACTGTGTCTAAGTTTTCGGGACGGAAGATTTAATATTTTTTCTGTGACTTCAAAACGTCGCAGAACTAAGAACGGGTTTAAAATGTAGCTCATTTTCTACATTTTGCCCTTATTAGGTACAAACTATATTAGTGTCTAACCAAAAAGACTATTCAAATTCCAACATTGATTTGGACATACAGCCAACCACCGAAAAAAAAAACATTTTTGAAAATAGAAATGATTAATTTACTTATCAACTGATTGATTGAACGAGTGAAACCATTCGTTTTGTGCGAATGAAACAAAAAATCGTAGCGAAATGACTTGTCTTACACGATTACCCTTGCATGCCTAATCTAGGCACTATACTTCGGCTGTTTCCGTAAACATTCGTGTTTCTTAGATGGAACATCTATGATGGCGTCGAATGTCCAGGGTGCGAAGTATGGCGCCTGAATGACGATTAATAAAAACAGGAGGCAAGTTTTGAAAGCATATGACAGGAGTGAGAGCTTTATAAAAATATTTTTATTCCTTTCTCAAAGACTTCTAAAATTGCAGTTTTTTATTGGATGCCTGATGTTCGTCCGTCTAAAACTAACATCCAGTAAGAACCCTACAATATATCTTGTATGATTTAATTTTTACATCAATTACTTTCATATTTTATCACCAACCCTAGGGTATCTACAAAACCCATAACTCAAAAGACCGCATTTACCCAAAGGACCATATTGCAGCGGTCCTCAAATTCATTTTTTTTTTAATATTTTAACACCAGGATCGTCTCCTATGGCTAGCCTAATTTCATAAGGATACTATGATTTCTTTTTAGTACCGCAAGCATTTCATTAACCCTACTAATGTTAGTAATAGCTTCTTATAACTAATTGTTTTGTTAGGGCTTTAACAAGCCAAGTTTGGAACATTTATCAAACCCGTAATAATTTGTCAAAAAAATTCCTTCTTTTGAGAATATTAGTAATGTGAGATATTTTCTAATATTCTATCGTATTAAGCTAAAGTATGCTTGGCTCATTGAAATGGCCTTGAGCCCTATAGCTCATAGAGCGTTCAAGACATGTTATGTTTACCCCCACTCCCTGCCACACGCTGACAGCCCCGAAAAATGACAATAGGCATCGAAATATCCAATAACAATAAAAGTTACACATCAAAATGCTTCAATACTTATCACTAATACAAACATTGGAAGTGAATTGGCAATGTACAGTAAGACGAAAAAGTTTTCCAATAATTTGTGCGACATTTTTATTCACAATCCTTAGGAAGGGACACGAAATACCCAATATTTGTTACAAATAATAATTTTCGTATTTTTTTTTTCTCATTCTCTTTTATACAATCATTTGCATCTCTTTTTTTAATTTTAGCACTAACACGACAGACGAGAACAACTAAATACATAGATTCCATAGACTTCTTCTATTCATTTCATTATTATTGCTTGATTATACATTATCTAGTTTTAAGTGACGTACATGAGGCGGATGACTTGTTTATTATCTAGACAAGCTTACTAAGTAGACATTATTTTGGTAGTATTTGCTTAAATTTTTAAGCAGTGCCGTAACTAACCTTTTTATACGCCCGGTGCCATTATTTTGAAAGTGCAAGCAATAAAAAATCCAAGCTAGGTAAGTTTAATACGCCTGACGCACGTCCTCACCGGTCATGTATGTTTCGGGAGGTACCTGTGTCAGATCTGGCAGAAAGAAACGCTCGGATGTCTCGAAATCGTTCGGATCGTACACGGTAAAGCATATGGAGGAACTTTGCGCCACTTTGACCTCGCGAAGGTGTGACAATTGCAACCTGAGATTCCGACCTTGGTTCAGGCCAGGAGTGAGAGGGAATAGTGAACAGTAACCTCCTTCTGATGATATTATTGACACAAAACTTGTTCTTTGTTTAATTTCTGCACCCCACCAGGGTCCCTGTGCCCGCGTGTCCCCCGGGCACCGCTGGCACAGTGTTACGGCACTGGTTATAAGACTTATTGGGTCTGAACTTTGATTTATTTCTGTATTCTTCTCAATTGTCTCTAAATAAATAGTAATTATTCACAATAACGTCTATTTAGTGAACTTGCAAAGCACGGATAGTAACATCTGATTTCTTAACATTCATAATATATGGCATTACTAGGTTCATTCTCAGAAACGCGTTATTTATTTCTAGACAAATGTTCGCTAAGAATCTTTCCATCCATTTCGTGGCTCTCAATTAGAACGTTCATAAAGCCATCTCTAGGAAATATTTAAGTATTATATTTCATCAGCCAGTTATAGAAAATAAACCTTTAAAAATCATTCTAAGTATAATAATATGTAAACGTACGTACGTATTATAAAAATGTATATAAGTCGTAAAAGGTATATACTTCCACTACTTGGTAAAACAACGGGACATCCCTTCTAAAATATTAGATTGGCATCAATATTTAATTATGTTGGTGACATACAGGCAGACACTTACCAAATCAGGCAGAATATTTTTAAATTATAAAAAAGTTCATTAAAATCGATTTACCGATACAAAATAATAGTTTTGCCCAACACTATTCCATCTATAGATACCTCACCAACACAACAAACGACCCTATATCATACATATTTATACAAAACAAAAATATCGATGAATGATAATATCAATAAATGACAGACTGACTACTCTCAATATTACGATGACAATAAATAAATAATAATAATATAAAATATATGATAATAATAATGTTTGTTCGTGTAATACTCCGAGGTTACTAGTAAGCTAAATGCATAATGGTTACAGATAATATCAGTCGTCCATACGAGAATATCTTGTTGTACCTACAAAGCTTTGGGAATTTTCGTGATATCTGCTTTCTTTTAGTGTTGCCAATTTAACATCGTCAACATTACAACAGTAATACGTCCACTGTTGGCCATAAAAAAGCCCCCCCCCCCCCCAAGCGTCGTCACATTAATTAGACAGGTCGATACGTTACCTACAGTCAAACGAACTGTTTAAAAAAAATTGATTCCGGATTTACCAACAGGAATATTCTTCAAAACCTTGTAAGTGCAGCCCCACAACAATAGTTTGCAACTGTAAGCGTCACGTCAATATGTCAGCGATTGTAGTATTCAACGTCAATTTGTAATATTCCTCGTTAAAATGTAATATTCAACAATTTGTAGTATTTGAACATGAAACACGTCGAAGGCCGGAACGATTTATTATCTCCGGTTCTTTGATTTTGTTACCCTTACAGTTGCCAACGTAAAAAAAATTGAACTATAAACTAAATTGTTCATGTTTTTTCCAACAAGTCACACTAAGATGTTTACGTATCGTCGACATTGTAATATTCACTTCGCTTACGAATGTTGTCCTTTAAATCTTCTTTTTACATTTGAATGTATCAAAAATATAAATTGATTGCTTTTTTTAGTAAAGGGTGTTTAGCAAAATAAAAAACTGATATAGCCCTGTTTTAAGAAAATAAACTATCCGATATGCTGAACAAATTACACCCAAGTCGAGTGTTGTAAATACAACTTGGTTGAAATTTCTTTTAGTCAATCTTCAGTAATTACGCGCGTTTGGCAATTGCCAAATTAGTTTTGCGATAATATTCGATCCTGAAAAAGCTAAATATTATATATAAAAAGCTACATATTATATAGTAGGATGTGACTACATATTATTATGGAAGCTTTTCATTGAGTAATGTGGATGAATTAATACGAAAAATCTATTGGATGAATTAATACGAAAAATCTATGGTCATATTTACATTTTTTAAATCTTAAAAAAATAACTGAGGAAGGAACTTTTTATCGACTTTTAAAGAACCAAACTATAAGACAATACAAACGAAAATGGTTTAAAAACAACATTTGTAAGCTCGCGTACATTTGAAAACCCGAAGCACACGTCGAAAGATAGTCAACATTTTTATTTCAATAACGTAGAAACCTTACGCTTGTCATACCTTGAAAAATGTATGTGTGACAACAGTTATGAAAAAAACGAGTTTAAGTTATAAAATTAATAGTGGACGCTACCATTTTCAAGTATTTTTTTTTTTGTCGTTGTCATTGCTTATTTTTAAAAGCATGAAAATATTGCTACAAAACGCCATCATCACAATTCCATACTATCAATTTTATTTTGAGCGTCATAAATTGTGTAAAGAGATAAGTTGTCAATATTTTTCAGCAATCGTCAACGTTGTGTGTGAAATGACTCGATAAATCATACAGTCAAATTTTACCAACCGGCAGCGATCAGCAACGCTTACATGTGTAAAAAGTGACTTTAAACTCTTCATATTTTTTCAGCAAAATAATGTTTCTGCTTACTGTAACATGAGGGTTATTTTGTCTGCGCCTCTCTCGTGCGGCAGTACCGGGCGTCGTATCGTGCTTACGGCGCGGGCGGTCAGCTGAGCGCGGGGGGCGACGACAGGGGCGCGGGGGGCGCCGCCAGGGGGGTGGCGGGCGCCGCGGGGGGCGACGCCGCGGGGGGCGCCGCCGCGGGGGGAGGGGGCGCCGGCGACGACGGCAACAGGAGGTGTTCCGGGACGGGCACGGCGCGTAACCGGGCTGATACTTTCTTTTGTGGACAAAGCACCTGTAGGATAAAAATGGTTCTTGTAAGACTTTATGCTAAAAATATTGAGCGCGATAGTCACCATTGATAGTTTGTTTCTGTCGCTTCCAATATTTTTTTGGCAATTTTATTGACTGTAATGAGTATTCCATTAGAGTTAATTAATTATAGGCTGTTTCAAACTGAAGCGAATCCTGAACATGTTGCCGGATACGCTAGCATTTGTCAATTGTTTAAGGATTATTAAGTCACATACATTACTATCCGCAACAGCTTGAACGCCTCCATACAAATTAATTAACTAGCGGGAGTGAATTTCGTCCCACATCTCGCGCATTCATCTCACTTCACCCAATCTTTTCAGTTTTAACGTGAAATTCATGTAATTTGACAAAATATATGTTTATATTTCCATATTTTGTCTAGAAATTGAAGATTACATGAACATACCCGTCTTGCGAACAAGAAGCACCCTTTCTCCTCTTCCGGAGTCGTGGTCGCTGGAACCAGCTGCAGGTCCACCGTCGCACACTCCTTACTGTCTTCACCTACAAAAATAAAGACTATAAGTACAAATAATTGTATGCAGCTACCAAAAGAAGCCTGGGGTAGCGGAGGAGTGGGAGTTTCCAAATATAATATTATAAACAATTTAATACGGTTAATATTAGAGACAATACATTATGTGCGTGTTGACGTTGATGACAATTTAGCGATGATAGGACACTCAATTGATTCTTTAGTACCGAAATGGCGTGAAAAGCTGTGACGTTGTAGATGTCAAGAAAAAAAAATGATTTGATGGTGTTATATTTTAATGGAACAGTCGTTTACCTCTAGCGAATACGTTAAGCTCGGCGAAGCATCCCGTCTCGATCATCTCGGTCTGCCAGGGGATGCTGACGGAGCCCGTGTTGAACTTGCCGTAGAACGTGTCGTCGCCCGCGTCCAGGTTCACGCCCTTCACCGTGCTGAACTGCTCTATGTCCAGCACGTCTTTGGCGTACACTGCGTGGGGCTGGAACATTCATCTAAGGTTATAAGTCGGCACTCTCAATAACCTATCTTTTTTATACTACACCACTGTATAAAACCAAAAATTTCAAGTAATATGCGCAAAATTCAATACTTTTAGATTATATTGCTAACACTATGGCGACTTGGCGAGCAGTGCTGAGCATAATGCTCTATACAAAATACATGACACTTACATCAGGCACGAAGGGCGCATCCACCATCCCCGCCTCCAGTCTCGCCCAGTTCAAGTTAGCGAAGAAGCGATGCGCCTTCACTTGCGTGGCGCCTCTCCTGCCCGAGCCGCAGCCCAGGCGGGACGAGGGCGACTTGGCGAGCAGTGCTGAACATAATGCTCGAGCGCATTCGCTGAATTTTGACGAGTATTTTTCTTGTTCATGCTAGGGATATAGAAAGAAACTAAATTTTTGGTGTGCCATATATGGAAACAGATGTAAATAAGCAGATATATAAAGTTTATGATGACTAAGGCAGAGGTTTTCACCCGCGGTTTCTGTAGAATGTAGATATATATGTAAAAAATGAAAGCACATTAGACGGCGCGTTTTACGGGCGCGGTAGTTGAGGGCGGGCGGCGCGCGGCGGCGGCGGTGGGGTGGCGGCCGGCTTGCGTTTGAAAATCACAACCCCGACAGCTGCGTAACCGCGTAAATCTACCGTCTCGTAAGTTTTTGAAATAAAATAGCTGTTTCCTCTACCGCGGCGGGCGCGGGTGGAAACCGCTTCGCGAGTTCTTAGCCTCATTGGTCGAGCCCTCGCTCTTATAGGTAGTATAAGTAAATCTGGAATCTCCAATTTGCCTTAAAAAGTATGAAAACCAAACAAAAAATTAAAGATTGTATGTCTCAACTATGTATCTATCGACGACATTTCCATGCCTAAATATTACGCTTATGGCAAAATTTGAAAGTGACTAAAAAATTGAAAGAGAATCATTTGTCTTGATAAAATGCATGTTGTTATGTGGATTGATGGAGAGTGAGACCAAAGAAAAGATGGATGAATTATGTGAGGAATGATATGAAAAAAAAAGAAAGTAATGCCTTGGGTACTGTGTAAAATTTTATAATAAAATACCACTTGAGATTCTCAATCTCAATGAGTCAAAATTTAAAACATGCATTAAACGCACACTATGTAGACAAGCATATTATAAATTGGAAGATTATCTCCTAGATAAAAATGCTTGGCTAAATGCCTGTCCGGCTCCACGTGCACAGCCATTTTTGCCTAATTAGTTTTTTTAAATATATAAATATACAAGATGAGATGACCCTTTTTGTATTGTTATTTTCGAGATGTTTTTTTTTAAATTTATTTATTTTAATGAAGCTTTTGACAATTGATTACTTATTGTATTTGGAACCAATAGCATTGTATAATGTAGAAGCACTTTTTCAAATTTTGTGAATGTGAAGTACCATGGAGCATTTTTATTTTTAATTGGTTACAAATATATTTGAATTTACAAGTATGGCAGTTGAGAGTTTGTCATGCTCACTTAAATGTCTCGCTGATGGTGGCACGTGTAATTGGGTCATTCGGTTCCCTTCATTATGGTTGAGCTGAGTGGGGCTGGTGCACGCGTCATGCTCGTGAACGGGCGCCGTCATTTGAGACTGGTCATCTCTTAGCTGCCAGTGGCTTATTTCAATTTCTGTTATTTCAATTTCTGTTAAAATATTTGCATTTAGTATTTTCTTTCATTATTTATCTACATTGTGCTCACATAGTAGAAGCAACATGAATTATGTAACCAAGAATTATGTAACTAATAATATGATTTAAAAGAGTGTCCATGGAGTTTCTTGCACGTTCTTCTCCATAGAGATCTACGCTTTGGAACGTGCAATTTAGCTTCACTTTTTTTTTTTTTGGACTGACCGACATTTTGACAATTCAAAAGTGCCTGTAATTGGTCTATTTGAAATAAACGCTTCTGATTTCTGATTTCTGATTTCTGATTTCTGATCACACGTACCAAGTAAAAGGGTGAGACTAAAATGTTGCTCGGTCGAGACAGTGATGTAAGCGAGTTGTAGAAATAAGCGCTCGACCGAGCACTCGGCGCTATGTTTATACGTACCGAGTATTCGGTCGAGAGCGTGCAAGGCATTAATGATAGCGTGACGGGACAGAATGCAAGAGAAATATATAGCGCTGACACCAATATCACATTATAAGGGCAGGAAGATGATGAATCGCGGACGGCTTTTACCAGAAAACACCCCATTTTGAGTGCATAATAAATAGCATACTAAGTTGAAGAGTGTATTACATATGGGCTGACCTTCACCCTCCTGTCGACCTCCTCCCGCTTGACCTTCTCCTTGCGCGCGCGGAAGGGCGCGCGGCCCTCGATCATCTCGTACACGAGGCAGCCGAACGAGAACCAGTCCGGGCTGAACGTGTAGCGCTCGTTGTCGATCACCTGCACGGACACAGTTGTATTTCTTTATTACTAGCTTTGAGGCCGAGATGTCGCCTGTGTGGAAGGCAACTAAAAATATAATACACTAGCTTTTACTCACGGCTTCGCTTCCGTCAACTGACTACTCTATTCTACTCTACCCCTTTCTACCCTACTTTATCCTATTCTACCCTACCCTACCCCACTCTACCCTATTTTTTTCTTTCTTAGGAGCCTTCTCTTGTTAATAACAAAAACAACAACAAAAAAAAAAATTGCGAAATCGGTCGTCGTTCATGCGTGATGGCATGACTATGACATGATATAAATAGATTATGTCGTCTTTATAACCTCTTTCAATTACTTAAATATGTTCTAATAATATGAAAAATTACGTACAACTAAGAAAGATTCCGCTCAACTACTGTCCTTATATTAACTTTCACAAGGTTGAAAATTGATTGAGTGGCAAGTTTGGGGCACTTACCTCAGGCGCCATGTAGCCCACGGTGCCGACCCTCCCGCGCACGCTGCCGCCCTCGGGCACGTCCACGGCCAGCCCGAGGTCGGATATGCGCACGTGACCTGCGTCATCTAGTAGAATGTTTTCTGGTTTACAGTCTCTGGAAATCGACATGACAAAATATTAAAAAAATACACATTCATATTTATCTTATTCATAAGATAACTGCTTGAGGGCTAAACCTGGTTCAATTCTAATATGCTCGCTTTTTTGGGCAGACAAAAAAAGTATTTACTGACGTTGCCAGATCAAGTGTTAAATGTGTAACTGTAGGTCACCTATATGTTTAAGACCGTTTTTAAACTAAAGTGCCATTTAATTTTTTTTATACCATGGTAATGTTACAAAATTTTCAAACGATCTGTCTAAACAGTATATTTCTAATATAAATTCCAATATATATAATTAAAATCACTACGAAGTTCTCTTGATTTCTACATAAGTTGACTGTTTTATGTAGTTGACTCAAATTGTGTTTTTTTCTTTCAGATAACGGCATTATAGCTTGTAGGCGGCAAAGTTATGAAAGTGTAGGTCACTAATTTTTTTTAAAACGTTTTAATGTAAAAACTGTAGGTCACCAAATACTATAGACATGATGCAGATGTGTAATTACAGATCGGTCTAGGTCACGTACCTATAAACGATGCCCATCTTGTGTAAGTGCTCCAGGCCGCACGCCACCTGCGCGGCGTAGAAGCGCGCGCGCTCCAGCCCCAGCCCCGTGTCGGCGCCGCACATGTTGTAGATGTGGAACTTTAGGTCACCGCCTGGAAACGAGTTAAGCAATAAGAGTGGAGTAGGAAAGAAGTCTTGTTACAAGTTGTGTAGCGAGGGATGACCCTTCAGGAGTTTTATGAAATAAATGCTTGGAGTAGTAATAGCCCCAAAGTGGCTTTATATAATGTGGCTAAATATTTTAGCAGCATAATAAGTTACATGTTAAGTTTTGGTACTGGAACTCCCTTCAAATGTCTGTTTTTTTTTTAATGTACATCATCTGTGCTTGGCTGTGATCCCACCTAGTAAAAAGTGCTGCAATCGTCTCTAGCCTTGAATACACTTAAATTATAATCGGATGGAAAGACCGCAGCAGGCAAATGGTTCCAGTCCTTCGATGTAAGCTTTATAAACGATAGGGCGAAACGTTTAGTCCGTAATTCTCAACTTAGAAACAAGGTAAAACATCAAGGTTTTTTTTTATTAAAATGGCTTATTTTAGCTCTCCTCTAAGAGAGAGTTATATAAATGTTTTTAATGAATAACACTATCGCAAATATATATTTTGGAGGTATGCGGAACAGAGAGTAAAGTCCCACCTCCGTTGAAAAGGGAGGATCCTCCGACCAGACGGGTGCTGTCTGGTGGGCAACTGCCCGATAGATGATTACGGGCTATATATATCGGCGGGTCGTATATATTCAAATCGCGCGGAGAACTTTGATTGCGAGATGCAAGATTCTAGTAGTTATATAGATGTCGCTACAATTATTTTTTTTACCATACTATCCGATATAGAGCTGCAAATGGCAAAAAAAGAATTTTAAGAGTTACCCTAGAGTATTTACCTAAGTTGTTATAAAACTAACCGTTCATAATAGTGAGCACTAGACACAGCGCGTCCTTCGTCTCGTACGCATACGCCAGGTTGACGACGAAGCGCGAGTTGATTCGCTGCAGTATCTGCTTCTCTATCAGCACCATCGCTTCGCCTTTACGTTTCTTGATGCGTTTCTTTTCTAGTTTCTTGCAGGCGTACATTTTTCCTGTTGCTCGGACCTGTAATTTGTATAATATTTTTACTGGAGGGTATATTTACCTTCCTGCCTTCAAGCGGCTTTTTTTTCTTAGGGAAAAACATCTGATGACATCTTGGCGCCCTTCGGCGGGGCGGGAGATAGTGTCAGACTTTTACTGACTAATAATTGATTGATAACCGACGAACCGATTGATAATTGATAATAGTAATTGGTAACAGTAATTCATACACCACTTCAACCTTCACACTCACCCACGCCACACACTACTACTATGCTAAGATGGTACTAGCGTTTTTTTCTTTTTCTGTTTGTTTCTGATGCATAGATGTTTGGATAATAAATTGTAAATCCCTAATTGGCTGTTACATTAGCTTATCATTAAGTAAAATTTGTAAAAGAGCTGTGGATTTCGTGAATAAATAAATAACCCTCTCCTGTTCCTTCTTTGCCTTTGTTCCAGGGCCCCGGGGTACACTTTCACATTACCTCATTGCCCCAGTAGGCTTTGACCCTGCTGGGCCCCTACGGTTTGATGACATCTCCTTGCACGCATGGAACGATACGCGCCGTCGACGACTTGAGCCCGGACGGTTGGACGGCGAGCTACCCACTGCTCGCCGTCCGCAAGCCCGCGCCTACGGAGCCTTCAAGCGGCTTGTGGTTGATGCCTGCTAGGTCTTTTTTAAATTGGGTAATCTAATTTAACACCCACCGGTGACCTTCAGTTACCCTTTGCGTTTTAGGATCACGGTTTCACTTTCAGAAATTCCCCGTGGTCCTAGCGATATCCGCTAGGCTGGGGAGTCATTCGACGAGTTACTGTGGCCTTAGGACGCAAAGGGTGACTGAAGTAACACGGGTAGGATTTAGGCAGTAAAAGTCTGACACTTTTCGCTTCAGTTAGAATGGGATTTTTTAAATGAATTTCCATCCTAAAAAAAGGGGGTCGTGGTTAATTAGAAACATTTACAACACCCGAGCTCAGTCCGCAGATGGGTGGGTATTCTAATGTTTCTGACAACACACGAAGTTGTATGTCCCGGCTGTCAAAATCTTAACTAGTCAGAACAGCCTTCTGAAGCGGCGGAAGGAGCTCTGGATGAAATAAAATCTGGAATGAGAGGGTATGAGACTTTACCGGCTAAAACCCACGCGCGCCTCAGAGATGTCAGCAAAATCGTAGGGGTTCAAAACCTAATAAATGCGGCTATGGATTGACTTCGGGAAGGGAAACCCGCGGTCCTGGATTGAAAAGGGCCCAGAAGGAACTTAGGTGTGGCCCTCCGTCTCCGCCCAAGAGCGAGAGGAATCACCGGATGATTTCCCACCTTACAAAAAAATCTGTGTCTTTTAGTTGCCCTTTGGATTCCAGGACCGCAGGAACTCTTTCGAACATTTCCGTAGATCAAACATACGTTTCCTTGATTACATATTATTTCTATTTTTGACCGCTCAACTCTTACCTACAATATAACTTCAAAACGTGGCCGTGTAGTATATCTATAATCGCCTAACAACACCCATGTACGTCATTGGACATTGAAAACAATTGTGGTTGTGAACCGGAAAAATATCTAAAAATGAGATAATAGAACACGAATAACTGTCGTAAAATAAAATTATTTATTACTCGACTAGGTAACATAAATTTTGTTAGAGCACCTTGATGAGGTTCCGGTCTTGGCCGAGTCCCAAGCTGGTGAAATCTTTTGCAAATAAGTAGATCAAGTACGCGGCAAATAAGTTAAACCCGTTGCTATGGTTACGGCAGCTCCAGTGGCGTAGCTAGTCCCACAGGGGCCCCATAAAAAAAAGGTGTTTTATACAAATGCTTGGTTTACCCTACAAGACGGTTGCAGATAACATGTTGACTTATGAAGGAGCACAATTTTATAATAACTTACCGTCTTATATAAAAAATATACGCTCTTTCAGCGGTTTTAAATCCCAACTATCAAATTACATTTTAGAAACTCCTTGTTAACTTTGTAATCTTGCTAGTCAAGAAATAGAATGACCAATACGTGACCCATTACATAATACCAAATTTTTTAGTTATTTTGTATCGGTGACCTTAGAATAAGTTTATTAGATTATCTTGTATTCTCATGTAAGTGGCTTTTGTGTCTTTATGAGAATAAACTATTTAAACCTATGTTGCGAATTTTTGCCTATTTCGGAGCCCCTGTAGGGCGGGGGCCCCGTATAATTGATACGGCAGGTACGGCGGTAGCTACGCCCATGGCCAGCTCCCCAACTCGATTGAGACACGAAAATCGGTAACTGCGTATTCAAGGTCGACTGCCATGATAGTTCAACTTATATTGACGTGACTGTACCTAAGTAGATACTTAGCTATAGTGGATGGATACAACTAAAGACCTAAAGTCATCAGTCTAAGTCGAGACATTTTACTAACATGATTGATCGGTGCGAAAAAACCGAAATTCTATTCTATTCCCCGTTAGCTAGCCTTAGTTTTCGCAAGGACATTTTTTGTGACAGACGCAAAATAGACTAAGGCAGACTTATTACTGATGTAAATTGTGAGTTTTGTAAAAAAAAAAAACATCCATAAACTCACACCTTTTCCCCAAGGGGGTAGGCTTAGGCCCGGTTTCCACCAAAGTAGAGAAGAGACGAGAGATGTGCTGCAAAACTGGCAGGTTATTTCCACCAAAGCGGAGAGAAGTGTAGCGGAGAAGAGACATGAGCTTTGTGTAGCAGAGATATGAGCTGTGAGAGAAAAGGCACGGGGAGAAAGCAGCGGGGTGCGGGGTACGCGAGTGCGTGCACCGCCCGGCCCCCCGACTAGACACTTCTCCGTTCTGCCACGCCGCTTGCTCGTTTGCCGCACAAAATTGTATAAAAAAATGAAATAACTCCTCTCCTCTCTGCTTGATCCATTGCCACCAAAGCTAAGCGGAGAAGAGATATGGAAATAATGAAATCGGATTGGTTTATTCAGACACATCTCCTCTCGTCTCCTCTCCTCTCCGCTTTGGTAGATACCGGGCCTAAGACTGTCCACAGACGCGTAGCTTCACAGACGCATATTCGTCCAGTTTAGGTCGTCAAATGGATAGCGTTAAGAGCTCGAGATAGCACTGCTGTTCATCATTTCACCTTATTGAGGGTATTTCAACACTGCAGCTGTGCAGTACGCGTCAAATACGTTGAACCCATTTCTGTGGTTAGCCCCTCACCTCGACTGATACCCGAAAATCTGTTCTTGCGCATTCAAGTTCGATCGCCATTTTGGTTCAACTTATATTTCTCGTAAGTATTATATTTGCTTTCTGTTTTTGGATGTTTTTTTTAATTGATATAAACTAGTGCTTGACTGCGATCCCACCAGATGATAAGCAGTGATGCAATCGTTGATGGTGAGGCGCACTAGTATATTAAGAGTGTTTTTAAAATCGTGCAGATTTCATTACGCATATGGCTTTACTCCGCATGCGTAACCTCTGCAAATGTCCTTTTCATACAAGTATTTATTGTAATGCGTGCAATACGCACGCAAGTCGCGTTTTTTTTTTTGCCTTTTGAAATTTTCTGCATGCGGAGGAAATCCGTATGATATTAAAAAAAAAAATCCTAAGAGCCTATTCACTCTAGCCTTGATGACACCTAAATTATAATCGGAAGGGAAGACCGCAGCAGGCAAATTGTTCCAGTCCTTCGATGTACGCGGTATAAATGTCCAAGAGTGGCACGTACCTGACAAGCGCAGACCTCCCCGAAGCCGCCCTTGCCCAGCACCCGGTACATGCGGAAGGTGTGCTGCGTGACGGGCTGCGCCTCCAGCCACTTCCACTGCAGGTACCGGTGGAAGTACATCGAGCGCTCGAACTCCGCGAACGGAGCTCCCGCCAGGAAACTCTTCACGCATCGCACGCATTCTACGAATATGTCTTTAGAGCCACCTGGAATGGAGATAAATATGGGTTAGTAACTACATTACGATAGGAAGTTCTTATATTTGATAAAAATCCTAATTTCAGACAGTGCACAGCCTAAACCTTTTAGGTTTAGAAGCAAGCAATTTGGAGAAATGATATCTGATAAATTAAAAATGTATTCATAATAAAATGCTTTTGGAGTTTTACTACCTATTATTGTTGAAAAAATAGAAAATTGTCTGAGCCCAGGTTACAGCTACCAGGAAATACAGATTCGGGCAAGGAATTTTACTCCTTAAACTTTACTATTACAAAATCAATTTTTTCCAAGAAAGGAGTAACTTTTGTCCATATCCTAAACTTCCCTCAAACATAATCATTATTATGTAATACGTCCTACAAATTATTGATGTAGGTATGTCTAGTTTTTAATATCCTCATCGAAATGACATCGAAGTGGTGTACTTAATTCTCAAAGTCAAAGAAGACTGAAAAAGCAACGTTTATTCGATCGTCTATTCGTTTATCTTATTTGTTCGGCTAACTACGACAAAATATGCAGATCTCTTTAAAACGCATTTGTAAAACATATACAAACCACTAGAGATTTGATTAAATACAGAAACTCCATTGATTACCTATCACCTGTTATCTGACACGTGCGTGATCACATACTGCAGATAACTTCGTATTGGCGCACACCTTTCTCCGTTGCCATTATTAACGTCAAATGGCACTTTTTACGATATCCGTACGATATACGATGTAAAAATAGGCATCGGGGTGTAAACCTCTGTGAGAGTGGGGGACACCTGGCTATAAAAGCGTAGCGACACCTATATCGACATATAGGAACTAAAATTCGTGGTATCAAAATAATTTTCGCGCGATGGGAACATACAACATTCTTCTTCTTTTTCCTTTCAAGTCAATGATAAACTCGTTGAACTGTTTAGGCCTAGTAGGTGGCTACGTTAACTGCAACATCGATGACACTCATTAAATCCTCCAAAGTACAAGAGTATGGGCACTTAGAGCACTCTAACGGGCGGTTCATGTTTTAAATAGGGGCACCGCACTCACATACAATAATATGAAAACAACTATTGAGCAGTTGCCCGAATCAGACACAACTGCACCTACTGCTTTTCAATGGAGGATACAGTACGGTCGACGGATCTTGGCGAGTCTGAAGTTAGGCTCTGCGAACTTTAGCGCTTGTGCACTCGTAAAAAAATAAAGGTTTGAAAAAATAAATGCCAATAGCAGTTGTTATTGCTGTTAACAACTGTTATTGACATTTATTTTTATAAATCATTTGGCTCGCTTATTTTGAGCGCTAAATTTCGCAGAGCCTAACTTCAGACGTGCCAAGATCCGTCGGCCGTACTGTATTTTACACCCTTTTTAGCAAACCTAAAAAAAAAAAAACTAAAGACGGATAAACTATGAGAAAAAAGATTTATGGCTACAAAGAGATTGACGATTTGATGAAAGCAAGAGGATAATCAGGTTTAATACTCTTTCACATAAAGTGGTTACTATTTAATTCTCCTTGTTTTGCAGTTTCTTACGTAAGAACTATCAGTAACTAAGTTTTGATCCTTGAAGTAATCAATATAGAATATTCGAGCAGTCAGTTACTTATCTTAGTCTCTATGGACTTATTCTGAGATAAATGCCGATGTTTTTATTTTTACAAGAAAAGGTTGCCTGTACTATCTCCCTATAATATCTCTTCTTTTACTTTATTTCAGGAAAAAATGGACATAATAGATTTTCTTCTCCTTGATCGCCGGACCTTGTATCTCTTTATGACAATATAGGTTGACCGATTCCTTCTTAAATATGTGATTGTAGTCATTATAACAAACAACTTTTACTATGGGACCAAATCTGAAATCGCGAAAAAAATCTGCTGGTCAGTCCATTTATGATTGCCTAACTGGTCAAATGTATGGAACTTGCTGTTTTTTTTTCGCGATTTTAGGTTTAGTAGCCAAAGTTGTTTGTTATCATGACTACAATCACATGTTTAAGTATCGGTCACTAATTACCAGTCACCCTATATATTTAGAGGTCAACTTGCACTTTATTCCTATACTTTCCTTAAACAAAGTCCCCCACAACGTCCGTCTGCCTGTTTGCGATAAAGTCAAAAACTACGAAACGGATTTGCAACATTTGCTGATGGACTGTACCCGGAACAGAAATGAATGAGAGCTATTTATAATCGAATTAAAATTAAATCGACTAGATATAGGCATAATACAATTCATCTTATGTATACCATGATCGCAGATGACTAAAAAGTTGTGCCACTTAATTATGGTTCTTTATGAAAAGTTAAAGTATCCTTATTAAATAGTTATTTAATAAGTAACACATATTAATTTTGTAAACACTACAGCTAAAGTCCCTAAATAGAAGCAGATAAAAAAAATGCTAAATTTTCATCAACAGACAGTGATTCATGAGTAAAGTTTAAATGCATATTATTACCTATTAGTATGAAAAAGCTCACCATCAATAGTAGCACTGGCTTCATCAATGACTTGCCGGCTGACGACGTCCGTCACGGCCTCGCAGTCGTCAGTCTTCAGGTACCTGCCGAACACATCGGCCGCAAGCATCGCTCGCGTCTCGTCCACCTCCACCTCGTACCTGTCAGTCTGCAAGCAAAACTATGGACCTTCGAACATTGGTGTTATCTGACTCATACAACATTTTAGGGTGCATTGGAGAGATAGGTATCTTAAGCTAAAAAAAAGCGACGGCAAAATACGAATTGAAAACCAGTGACTGAAAGATATTTGGAACAGACTGCTCAAAAGGAATCCCAAACTTTAAGGTGCTTTTCCACTAGAGATGTGCTGTGCAGTAATGCTGTGAGGATGTGAAAGCTAAGCTACGAAACTATGCGTCCATTCCTTCTAGTGATTAGCGATGTAGCGGGGCGGTAAGATGTGCTATAACTGCGTCCTTAGAAAAAAGTACAATACAAATAACAAGGACTAATACATTTTTGCACCCATCGATATATATGTACTACGCACTAGATCAGGCGTGCCGTACAATCACTTTGCTTGACTATAGTGTACTGCAGGCCATACACCTCTTTACATTGATGACTTGATGACATTAGAGCAGTTTTGCAGTATTTAAGCGCTGTAAGTTTTAAAAGTTTTGTTAAACGTCATAATGCCAATTTAGCGCCGCAGCGAACTTTTGTTTTAACGTTTCAGTATTTTGACAAATAATTTTCATGAACGAACTTGCCTATCACTTATAATCAGAGGTCGGAGTAGGTAGATTGATTTTATATACTTGCGTCAAGATATTATAATATGGACATGCCATTTTACCGGAAAGTACCGGAAAAAGTTCCGGGATTGGAATTATGGACTCAAATAAAATAAAGCGTCCTACTGTCAAGCGTCATTTCTAATTCAACAGTAACGGACAAAATACGGTGTAACTATTCCAAGGTATTTTTGTATAAAATAAAATACTGATTTCTTTCACCATTAGCTAACACTGGCAGCGTAGATTGATATTATTAATACGTTTTTCACCTTAAACACAAATTCGTGCTTTTTTCAAAATTCCGGAACAAATATCACAATAAATATGAAGTTCCGGTATTTTGGAGGCATATCCATATTATCCTCTACGTTTGACGTCAACGACCTTAAATCAATCTACCTACTCCGACCTCTGCTTATAATATAAGTCGATGTTTGCACCCCTCCAGAAACTGCGCCCTGTGCTTGGGCACCGCTGGCCCCAGTTACGGCACTGCGTATCATATATACGTATAGCACATCTCTCGTAGAAAAGCTGTCTTAAGGTGTGATTCGACAGCCTTAGAAGGCATCTATTTTATGAAGGTAATAAATATATGTATGATTCTAATAACTATGAAACTCTTTTGATTCAAAAATATGTGCAAGCAAAACTATAGACATTCAAATACTGGTGTTACCTGACTTATAAAAATTGCAAGTGGAAAGGAAACATTTGGATTCATGTCTGTAATAACAAGAGATCGGAGTAGGCAGAACGGAATTAACATACAAATTGATAATACCTCCTCTAGTTACTTCCACGAACATTAGGTAAATACACCGTTAAATTTTGGTCGTTTTAATCCTGTAGAGGGTCGATTAGGTACATGAAACACTATCGATTTGTAGAGAGAAAATTAAAAAATAAATTACTTTTTTTTAAACTCGAATTAATTTCCGCATATTCGAAATTAATTTCTTTAAGTAAACGTCAGCTGGGCGAGGTCAATGAACTGTAGGTAGTTAGTACGCAACGACGGACAACTACAAAGTCATTGACTCGTTTACTTAAAAAAAAATTTCGTACATGCGTATATTAACTCGACTTTTAGAAAAAAAGTACTTTATTTTTTAATTTTATCTTTACAAATCAATAGTGTTTTATGTACCGAATCGACCCTCGGCGGGATTAAAACGACCAAAACTTAACGGTGTATACTCTACGTAATCCGACCTCTGCTAATAACTATGGAACTTAACTGAGTAAATATTGTAATCAGGGACAGGGGTATTCAAAATGTTTTTCTATTGGATAAGCCCGTTAAGTATTTTTCAACACACTCACTCGAAAACCTGCTTTTAGGCAAGAGAATTTCTATTTTCGCGCACTAGTGCGGAAAACTGCACGAGCTCGCCCCTACCTTAAATTATTGTATTTATCATATCAGGCTAGGTGCTTAATGACCACCACGAGTCGCCGGTCAAAAAAGGGAAGTTTTTTTTACAATTAACCCTAGAAGCCCAATCAAAGTAATTTTAAGTTTAAATACGCATTCGTATATCTGCGACTTTTTTCTTTTTTATGCTTTCTTCGTAGGCTGTGATTTTTAGTTTAAGTTCTTAAAGTCCATCCTAAGGTTGTCGGGTAGATATCGCTGTCAGCGATAAGACCGCCATTGTACCCATAGATTTAAGTTTCTGTGAAATTATCACTATTTTGGTGTACAATAAAGTTTATTCCATTCTTAGTAGCCGTCGTTAATAAACTATCAGAATTCTGGTCTTTGCAAACAACAAAGAAAACAAAGTGCCCTATAAAAAAAAAACAGTTTAAAAAAAATTCTAAACACAGGAAGGCGTGTGGGCTTGCGGACGGCGAGCAATGGGCAGCTCGCCGTCCGACCGTCCGGTAACAGCCCGGACCGAGCCCAAGTCGTCGACGGCGCGAATTGTTCCACGCGCGCCTCATGGAGTTGTCAGCAAACCTTAGGGGCCCAGAAGGATCGAAGCCTACTGTGGCTAGGGTCTGTTTCTGAAAGGAAGATTCGGCCCTGGTATGAAAGGCAACGATGGGACAGGTGCAGGTTTTTAGTCAGTAAAAGTCTGACACTATCTCCCGCCCCGCCTAAGGGCGCGGAGATGTCATTGGATGATTGTCCCACCGAAAAAAAAGACCTAGGCAATAAAATGAGAATAATTCTATACACGGGAAGGCGAGACAATCTTATTAGATATTTTTATTTATATCCTTTCATATTTCCGATATGTAGGATCGAAATCTTATTGTAGCCACATCTGAATATCACATAATCGATTGGGTACCACAAAGCAAAGCTATCAAAGGTCTTTTTAGGTCAATCTTCGAATAAATATATTTGTTTGATACAGTTGTTTTCTTGCCAATTTTGTTTTGACATTATGCAGACGTCAGCAATAGGGGTGAAATGTATCTGTTCAAAAAGAACTGATATTTTACAAATGCAATAAATAAGAATGTCGCATTTGTGATTTCCATAGTTTAACAAGCTGACTCGGCAAAGGTTCAGCCATAAAATAATCAAAGAGAAAATGGTGGTTTGGGGTGGACGGTGAATGATGAAAATATACACAAAAAGTTTATTGTAAATCGGTCAAGCCATTTCGGAGGATTTCGCTAACAAACACTACAGATACTCCTCGTTTCTCTCAGAGCAGAAGGCATTTGATGATTCACCGATGAAAAACAAAACCTAGATGGGGCTGGCTCGGGAACATGGAGATGAATAAAAGGAGGTATATGCTCAGCAGTAGGATAAATAGAGCTGTAGATGATCTCAAGGAGTTTTCAGCAAACCGTAGAGGCCCAGCAGGGCCAAAGCCAACTGGGGCTATGGACTGATTTCTGAAAAGAATTTCCGGCCCTGGTATAAAGGGCTAAGAAGGAACGGGGTAGGTTTTTAGTCAGTAAGAGTCTGACACTATCATATAGATGTCATTGAATGTATTTATCCACTACCAAAAAATTAAGCCTCTCTTCGCTCCACTCAGAGCTGAAGGCATTTTATGATTCACAACTGAAAAGCAAAACCTAGATAGGGCTGGTTCAGGAACATGGAGATTGAAAAGAGGAGGCATAAGCTCGGTAGTAGGGTAAGTAGGGCTGTGGATGATGATATGAGGCTACAATACAAATCTGATCTTTGCAGACAGACTTCAAGAAAAAATGTCTATACATACGGGACATGGGCATAAAGCTAAATGCAAACTGAGCCCACGTATGCAACGTATGCTGCGCGTAAATGATATCTAGACTATTGAATTACTTGAAAACAGATGACTTTGAAACATACTTGATTACTTGGTATACGCAACGTTGATACACGCGTCCTACGCTACATAAAGCAGTTCTAAGAACTCGTGCTCTTAACACGATCTATTTTACGACCTAAACTGAACTGTAAAAGGGATGGAGCTATATAGGGTGTATAGCTCCGTCCCTCTTTTTTGCTTTTCCTTTTGCGTGGATCCAGATCGCTGTGGGAAGCTACCAACTCTCCGACGTCACCGCGTACATGGGCTCAGATTGTTTTTACTTTAACTAAACTAGTAAAGGGTAGACCAGATGGTTGCAAACGCAACGTCCCAACAGAGGTGACCATGCTAATTTCAATCCGTGTAGACAGCGGTTGTAAACCATGACCTTCAACGCCCTTGGTTGGGAGGCGCGTTTTCCTAACCGCAGTGACTGATTTGAGAACGTTTTAGCGCGTGGTTTAGATCTATGTAGACGACCAAGGTGACCTTGGTTGAAACGCTGTTGGGACGCTGGATTACATCCATCTAGACCACATTTAAGAAAACATATAAACATTCATTTATTCAATGAATACTTACCGCATCTAGAAAGTTATTGTACTTGTGATACTGAGGCCTGTTCCTCTCGCAGAACTGTCGGAACAGCAGCTTGCCTATCGGCTGCTGGTCCACCACGTAATCGTAACCTACATCTGAAACAACGAGATGGTTTATCATTAGTACATGAAAAAAGGAAGAAAAAAAACAATACTTGTCTTTAGAACATAATGAAAGGCACACACATAATTGCGACAACTTTTCTTAGGACTTTAAGAAGCTAGCAGTAGCCGCTTGGCTCCATCTTCATGGATAAGCAATGTATCCAGAGTTCGGTTCGTGGACGAGGGACTAAATCTTACATTCTGAAACTCTTCTATGCCTCAGAGCATCCAACGCATGATACTTCCTTTACGCTCTTACGTGATTATAACGTTATTACACATCTTTCTCTACATATTTTGGAAACACAGATATCTTATGCACCCGGCTGTGAGACACAGACGAGAGTTTTTTTTTAAACCCGAATTAATTTCTTTAAGTAAACAACAGCTGAGCGAGTCCAATGACATATAGGTAGTTGTCAGTCTTTGCGTACTAACTATGACCTGTAGGTCATTGCACTCGATCAGCTGATTTTTACTTAAAGAAATTAATTTCGTACATGCGTATATTAATTCGAGTTTTAGAAAAAAAAAGTACTTTATTTTTTAATTTTTTCTTTACAAATCGATAGTGTTTCATGTACCGGATCGACCGTCCACGGGATTAAAACGATCAAAATTAAGCCGTGCATATTGATATTTGTGTACGTACTGGTGTATACCATTAAATCTTGTTAAAATTGTTATCCAATAATTCACCCGAAAATGTATAGAGAAAACAGATTAGCCTATATCTTCCCTTATCTACAAGCTTTGCCTGCGGCTAAACCTGTCTGGAACGATCCTCCGTAGACTAACTTTTTACCAAATCCTTTACGCCATTACGAAGTGATTGAGTTTCAAAGTTTCAACCATATCAACATGAAAGTTTCACATAAGTTTGTTAAGCTCCGGGCTACATTTCAACCCCTTTCTTACAGTATAGCTATTTCAATATATTTTTGTCATAAATTATTATAGTGTTTATACTAAAGTTGTCATAAAATAAAAGTCCTGTTTTGACATTTGATGTTTTTATTATTTACGTTATATAACGTAAATTATGTAACGTATAACCGTCTATATTACATTAGGTGACTAATATGTACATATTACATTAAAACACTTAATTAATTATTATTTTATTGTTTCTTTCAGTTTCGTTTCAAGTTACGTTCTAGGGTCTTTCTCAAATGTCAAAACGAGCCTTTTATTTTTTACCAAGTTTAAATCATATTCGTCATCAAAAAACTTGTAAGTCTCGCTGCAGGCAGCGCAAATGCGCAAGCATTTCTTCGCTAATTTCGTTTTAATCAGTAACAGTTTATCATAACCCTCCGCTTAGTTTAGGGCGGAGGACATCTATGAGGATATCTTCATACGATAAATAAGAGCGGCATTGCCACGGCGAATGGCAATGCTGATTCTTTGACCGAAGAAAAGGACTGCCCTCTAGTTACATGTCACTTGGCGATATCTAGAAAACCTAAGTGGGCACTCAGACCCCACGTTCCGAATGTTCCAATGCATCATTATTTCAGCCGAAAGATATCCACTGTTGGAGGCCTCCACCAAGTGTCGCCACAATGAACGGAATTTGATTCCCACAACCCTTACCAGGTCATCGGTCCATCATGTAGGTGCATAGGTAATACATAGGTGAGTTTATTATGAACTCGACCGATAAATACTTGTTTGTTTTAAAACACTTTTTCATGCAAAGATTTGCAATTTTAATGGTTGTGTAATATTATCACACAATTCATACTTACAATACAGGCGAAACTTTTTGAGTGTGGTGTATATTAATTGTAGGTTTGTTATTGCTTTACGCTGAAACTGCTGAAGAGATTCGGATAAAATTTTGTACACGGATAGACCATGTCCTGGAATATCACATAAGATACTTTTATGCCGGTAGTATGTACCTTTGAGATAATTTTCTACTAAAACGCGAGCGAAGCCGGTAGCAGAATCTAGTATTAATGAAGTAACTCCATCCCTCAAAATATTGAGATACCTACTCTCTTAGTATGAAGAGATTCCTATCGATTTGGTATCTAATAACTTCGATATTTCCTGAACTAGCACAGATTCGATTATCCAGAATATTGGCATTTATATTGAATGTTATTAGCACGAATGTTTGCGTTGTGGATTAGGAGTTTAGGTCGCGTGGTCTTGAGAGGAGGCGTGTCGTATATCTGCCTTTTACGCATCGTAAGGGAGATTCTTTAGGGCACGTTTACGCTAAACCCGAGCTGAGCAAAGTTAAGCGGAAAGGAACAGTGTATAAAGGCAATGATTTACATTTTTACAAGCGTAGGGTAGCCAGCCTTTCAGCATTTTACAGAATGCATTTTGGAGAGTATTTATACCGTGTACATCGTAGGACAGGAACCATTTGCCTGCTGCGGTCTTCCTGCTCGATTATAATTTAGGTGTCTTCAAAGCTTGAGTGAATAGGCTCTTAATAAACCAATGCATTTAGCCATCATCAACTGCATCACTGCTTACCATAAGGTTGTATCGCAGTCAAGCACTAGTTTAAATCAATAATAAAAAAATATTGCGGAGCGGGCCGGAGTGGAGTTGAGCTACTTTCCACTTCGTGCTCCTCACTCAGCTCCACAGACCGCTTGACTCCGTTCTGTCCGGCTACGGGCCATGTGTTCATTTGTTTATTTAAAAGACCGCTCAGCTCCACTCTGCTTCACTTACACGATTTTGAGCACTATGATTGGTCAATTCATGGCTCGCTCCTCTCAATTCCGCCCAGCATCGCGTCAGTGGAAACGAACCCTTAGGATATGGTGGTAAATTCCGGTTTGCTGAGCTAGTCTGCCGTTAATATTTATTTTATTAGGGTGGCTTGCACAACTAAAAATATAAAATAAAACAAAAGGGTAGATCAGGATCAGCTATTTACAAGACTCCACATTCAGTATGGGATTATTGTTGAAATGATTACCTACAAAAACAAAAAAAAAAAAAAAAAACAAAAATGTTTATTTCATCCACTTAAGTTAGTACAACAAATAATATTAGGAACTACCTTTTAAGCAATAAAAATTTGCTTGTGGTAGATAATTCCGCGTTTCGATGGGTACAATGATGGTAGGTACTTGGCTTTTGTAATACATATTTTAGTGACAATTTTAAATATAATTAAGGTTATTACCAAAAAAAAAAAAAAAAAAAAAAGTGAAGTTAGTTTCGCGCATAGGATGTCTGTGAGTGAGAGAAATATGGTGCGTTAGTGTGTGAAATATGATGTTTGTGTGTGTGGTTGAGTGTTACCTACAAAAATGATTGAATTACCTGACGTTCGGTTAGAACTATAAGATAATAACAAACATTTTAATTACATTATGAGTATTTAAATTGTATGTGTTATTTGTAACTTTGAGATTTCACAAACTCTTCTCGTTTCTTCACACTATTGTCTACATTTCTTTTAATCTCTCTTTTCGTAAGTCTGCTGAAAGAAATGTCTTTTGAAATAAGTAGTAATTTTTTCTAATGATGTTGCTTTCTAATGAACTGCCATTAATACACACACTATTTAAAAAAAAGTACTCAATCCATCTGAGAGAATAAGAACTTGACTTTCATAATCTAAAAAAAGAAGGTTTGAATTCCTCTTACTTTTCTCACAAACCATGATAAAAAATGTTCAAAATGAGTTGATTTCATGCACGTGTAGATAAATAAATCATAAAACCAATATTAAAAATGCAAATGCAATACTATGTTTTTTGACACAATAAGCTACTTACATTTTTCAAATTGGTCGTTTAAATTTTATGTTAATTTGTATGATCTTAGAGGCAGAGATATGCTTAGACAGACAACGATTCGTTTGCGCAACAGACTCTGAAGAATTTTATAAGAAAATCTACTACATCATTTTTTTTTGTTTTATTATTGATAGGTTCGCTCTTGACCGCTATCTTACCTGATGAAAAATGACGATGCGGTCGACGATGGTACTTAAAAGTAAACTATTCACTTTTGAATTAAAGATAGCCAGGTTGTAACCATCAGGAAACACAGATTCCGTAAGAGAATTCCACTACTTCTTAGGTGGCGTATCGCCGTACGCCTCGTGGTCTGATGATGACACATTTGCTCATCGAGCTGGCTTTAAATTGTCAAAATAAATAGCCATACGAGTACCATTGACTGCGTGTTGAAGTATACAAATTTTTCTACTTTTTTCCATTTAATACACAGACCATTATAGTTAGCATGTGAGTTATAGCCAGAATGTATGTGTGTTTCCCTTTGAACTCCACGAAACAACATTCGTACCTTCTGTGTAAGCAATATTTCTTCCAACAAAAAGTAATCTCGACAAACGCCCACAGTTGGACCAGACATTGTTTTACGAGCCGCATATAACTTACATTTCTGTCTCCGGAAGAAAAGCGAAATAATAAACAATAGTTAGGGACGCGATCTTCACACAGTTCCGACTAAGCTCATCCATTGTATGATTATCTTTTCTAATCCTGTAGAATATAACAGGAAATCTGTAGGGATGATAATAATGGGATTCTCGCCCCTTTATTCTTATTGTTTTATTAGCGTCCTTCCCACTCAATCTTCTACATACAAAAGCGAAATACCACTAACTGATTAATCACAAAATCTATTACACTTACAGACTTAAATTTTGTCAGGTAAGTTCCTTATAGGGTTTAGACATGCGCTAAGAACGGATTTTACGAAACTCCACCCCTAAGGGGGTAAAACGTGGTTTGGAAGTTTGTATGGAGAAATCAACTTTTACGTGGGCGAGGCCGCTGGCAGAAACTAGTGAGGAATAAATGGACCAATTATTATTATTATTACAAATTAACAATCATCATAATGGCAGAATGTTTGTGAGTGTGTGTGTGTCTGCTTCACGCTGAAATACTATGCGTTCTACATAAGAATAGGAAAGCCTCGATCTGTCAAATGTTGAGTAAAAAGTACGGTTTGCAAAGAAAACTTATTTGCGTATCAATAAAGGGTTGTTTTTTGCTTTGCATTACTAAGTCTTAGTTATATCTAGGTGAAGTAAAACGTTATTGTTTAATATAAATTAGTTAAATTTGATATTGTTTTATGTCATGATTAATTTAAAAAGAAAAACACTATTTTCTTTCTTATTTTCATTGTTTTAAGATTAGGAACAATTGGCCTTCTTCTTTCATTTGCCACTACTCAAATGATAGACATCTGTGACTAAAACACTTCACACAGTAATGCAGAGATGAGCAAAATTAACGAACTGGATTCTAACTAAAAGTTTTCGTTCACAAATTCGTAAATAAATTAAAATGTAAAAATTTCTTGTTTTGCTCACCCTACCGAATGTTTTCGATTTGACAGTATGACGTGACGTCACAACATGGCAATCAATCCTATTCTCATTTTTCGTTATTATATTTTTTCTATTTATTTTTTTGTTGTTATGTTGGAACGCGTTGTACTGAACACATTTGAATGAAATTTGACACACGGGGATGGGAGTATGTTCCCTTGGGACAATTTTCTACTATAACACAGGTGAAATAGATGGCAGGAGCTAGTAAAAGATAAATATCGTCACTTCACGAGAAAAGAACTGGGGGTCTACTCTCTTTCTCCGAAACGAAACTTTCGTAAACGAACGAAATTCAAACGAAGTTTCGTCAGTGAACCTATGTTTCATGTTCGGACTCGCACATGTAGTTCGGATCCACAGACAATCTTCGTGATTGAATGGAATGAACAATATTGTGTGGGTCTTTTTATATGTCATTTAATATAAATTACGGTTTTTAAACCAATTTTGAATCTGGCTTTATTTTAAAATTTTGCTTTTACTATGTGGTTTATTAAATATTACTAGTAATATTTATAAATAAAATTTAAATGTATTGCTAAACACTGATTTTTGATGTAATTCACCACGACATTATAAAACATCCTTTTTTACGACCTTTGCTAACCGACTTATTTAAAGAGCACCATTTCTTGCCAATCTTCGGTACTAACGTATGACAATTAAAAATATCCGTATAATCACACGTAATGTGTCAATTATAACAAATGTCAACTTCAACTTGATTTTTAGTTTGACTTTTTGAAAAATATATCATGTTGCCAGTGCTTTTTTTACCTACTTTTCAATTGCAATAACATTTTGTATATTTATTTGTATTTTAATATATGATTTATTAAATTTTTCTTGTAATATTTACACATAGAATATAAATTGGACTCAAAAAAGTACTTATTATTGGCGGCGAGGTTGTGAGGTTTAAGACCTTAGCCTGCCCAAATGGGACGAAGAAAAACAATCTTGTAACTTGTCAAGATTGTCAACTTCAGTGTTAACAATTTAGCATTATTATGGCTAAATTTAGCAATTTTATAAGCGATTTGGCATGCATAAATTCAGTTTAGCATTGCATTGCATTGCATAGCATCAGCCTTGAAATGTGTCCACTGCTTGGACTCAGGACTCCTCTTTAGGAGAGGGAATGGGCACAGTTTAGCATATTTAAGCATTTTATTCGGGAAGATTGATACTTGAATTTCCAAAAACAAAAATAAACCTGAATAACGCGGTGATGTTTCTGAAAACGACCGTAGTGAACTAGTGATCAGGGGAATCCCGCTTGAATTGAACTACATAATAGTTTATTGTATAAGTCGACGTTGTCATCGAAGGCAATTTTGTTTTGTTTGATTCGTATGTGGCTACGTGCGTTGAATAAGAGATAGTAATAGAACTAATAGAGTTAATTAATTGACAATGCCATAAAAACATCACAATTTGGGACTGGGAATTGATATCCGATTTGAAAAAGTGGCTTCAGAGCCGGACGGTCGGTCTTCTGCTTCGGTTGTATCTAATGAAGAGGATACAAACGAAGGTCTTCATATTTTATTTGTGTCACTAAATTAGTTCTTTCAGTGCTTCCTTGCCATTATTGTTAAGATTTTTTAATAAATGCGCGTCGTTGTTTTATTTTTACATTTTATAGAAATTTTAGCATATTTTTGGCATTTTTTAAATGTAGATTTTGCAAAAAATTATTTTGTAGAGTTGGCAGCACTCGTCAACTTAGGATGTTTTGTTTGATTTTTTCAAAAGATTTTTATTCCGAGTTTATTACTCAAGTGTTGTGTTAATACATCATGATACATACTTTGTGATCGTTTTACACATTCTGTAAAAACAGTTTCAAGTTAAACTGTCGATATCGCGAGATATCGTGTAACATTTTCGGCCATATGCTGCTTTGTTTTGGATATAAGAAAGTAAATATGTATTTGTAAGTAAATATTAACATAAATTTACAATATAACTAGTATTTGTATTTAGTCGTAGGTAGTCTATTCTTAGAATTCTTTTATTCACAATATTAGTTGTGTCCGAATTTTGTTATCAAAAATAATAATTGATTTTATTACCAAATTTTTATGTATAAGAATTTAAAATCCATTTTAATTCCATCAATTCTTATATAATTACAATTTTTCAATGACAATTAGGTATTTAATCTGTTTTATTTTCAGATCAATGAACCAATGCCATCCACCTTCTCACCTCCTGTCAATCAAGCCAACTTCTAAACTTTTCACAGCCTGAGGTAGCTGTGAACCTAAAACCCAGCCAGGAAGATAGGCATAACCAGCCAGTCGACTACTAGTGCCATGAAAATTCCTAAATCTTACAGGGTTCAAGTTAATAAAAATTATAAACATTATACATGTGTTTTAGTCTTTTATTAAAATCTCACTGAACAACAACAACTTAAGACAGTCCACTTTCTAGTGCTTTGCTACCCTGAATATATCACAGTAGCACTCAACTTCCTAGAGTTTTGCTACCCTGAACATATAACAGTAGCACTTCACTGCCTAGTGCTTTGCTACCCTGAACATATCACAGTAGCTTTTTCAGCCACTTTCTAGTGCTTTGGTGGGAAGAAGCCGTTGGAGGTAATAAAAGCATTATTTCCTGGCACAACTCCTCAAATAATTGCCGACTGAGTCTGTCTTTTCCCACAAACTAAGACAAGAATTTGCGTAATGTTAAGCTGGTTGCGTAAGTGATGCCGGTTTCTTGTACGCTCTAAACGTCCTTCACGTAGAGCTGCTGTAATTACTCCTCCTTGCGTTGTTTTCCTCAATGCTGAGGATCGTGACCACCCTGCTTCATCACTTTTCCTTGAATGATATTTCTCCATATGATTCTATCTCTGGCGGTGTGAAGGGCATTGTATATCGTAGAGCCGCTTTGATTTAAAGCATTTTTGAGGCCATTTTAAGCAATTTTCCTACAAAATTCACACAAACGAAGATCAAAATATAACACTTTTGGTTTCGTAGGTTTGAGGTTAAAATTCCGAATAATCCATCTTCATCGGTTGCTTGTGTACTTTAAACGTTCTTCACGTGGAGCTGCTTTTATTTAGAGCATTCTAGAGGCCATTGTAATGTATTATCACATGAAATCCACAAAAACGAAAATCAAAAGGTAACGTTTTTGGTTTCGTCAATTTGACGTTAAAATTTAGAAACATTCGTGTGTCAAACTCATTTTTTTTTTCGAAACATTGCCAATTAGAGTAGGTTTAGAGAATCGAAACGTCAAACTATTTTCGTTCGTATGAAATTTCGGGAACGAAATGAACCGTGGTAGGAAACACGCGAAATTTCTTACGAAACTTCGTTTTTCGGAGAAAGAGAGTAGACCCCCAGTTGTTTTAACAATAGTAACCACAGCGAAGCATCTGTATATTCGTCCCGATATTCCCAGAGTGTACAGAGTACATTTCCATTCACATCCCGATAAACAGACGAGATTGCTCTCGGCGATCGTATCCTGCGAATATCGCCAAGTAATTGTTCCTTTAGTAAATATTGAATGAGCAAACACGGCTTCATTACGATTTTATTATAGACCCGTATGAGGATTTACACGAAAGGGCCAAAGCACACAACGGCTTTCTTTTCGTTTACAGTGACAGTTTTCTTAAAGGGTAACTTTAAGTATTTAAACTTCATGTACAGTAGTGGTAGGTATACTTAAGGGGATAGTAGGACTTAAGAGGGGCGCTCAAAGGTAGTCCGTGAAATGATTATTTTTTGCTGATTCAAATTACATTTCAAGTTGTTTGTTGATTCAAATTACATAGTTCTTGTGGTGAATTTGTAGACTAGCGAATGTCAGTGTAGGTGGATTTTTGGAATCTTTTTGTACAATATCGCATTATTTTGTTGAGAAAGACATATTATTCGCTATTTATTATAATTAGATTTGTAGTATTTTTTGTTTATATCACGACATGAATGTCACGAGATGAATGTGAGTTAACGTGAGCATACTTTGAGGGAGCAATTCTTAGAAATATTCCAGACTAACACTATGAATAGGCATTTTTTAAAAATAACCTACCTATTTTAGCCTTTGACACTCCGCAACAGAGTAGCAACTTTTTAGAGAAAGAATTAAAATAATCGAACCAGTATGTACTACAGCGGTCATTACTGCTTGATCACTTAAAAAATTTTTCGCTAGAATCCTGCGGCCGACGCCAAACCCCACCGCTTTAAAGTTTTCGTTTTAACTGCAAGCAAAAATGAATTTAGCGGTACTCACGGCAAAACTGCGATTTAATGCAGATAGGACCTGCACATTTTTGACTTCTCTAAAGGTCAGAGACTTTCCAGATAGAATACATCCATAAACTCTAAAGGCGGTCCAACAAAATAAGTTTTATATTTGGGTTGAAAATCATCAATGGCTTTTCCCTCTCTGTGCTCCGGTCGACAACGGCGATAGGGTCTACTTTTTCTTAGACACGGCAGAATAGAAATAAAAATCTTTTCTGACGGACGTCTTATCTGGCTTTTACGAACTAGAAGGCAGGATTTGGGTTAATCCTGGATTTTCAGATCGCACAATCGACTAGTTATTATAGGTTTTTTCCTGAATGCTATAATTTGATGACATGATTGCGTGACCACCGAAGGGATTTGTACTCAAAATGTCAACTAGGTAATCTTATTTCCTTATTATATTTGTAGTTCTTATAGTCCGAGTTTATAACATAGGTACGACACAGAATAATCGGTCATCACAACAGTAGTCTATCTATATATATATATAAAAATGAATCCCTATTTCCCTTGGTCGCCATCACGCGTGAACAGCTGGACCGATTTCGCTAGTTCTTTTTTTGTTGTGTTTGGTATTGTCAGGAGAAGGTTTTGATGAAAGAAAAGTTAGGGTAGATTAGGGCAGGGTAGAGTAGGGTAGTCAGTTGACGGGAGCAAAGCCGCGGGTGAAAGCTTGTTTATAGTAATTTTGATAAGTTGCATAGTTTAACCATCATATTTTGGACTACAGGACTTAGCTCGATGAATCGTCAAACTTAAGTGACAGTGCGCAGGGCACATTGCTCGCAGAACAGATAGTTGAATCGATGGGCCTGGGAGATTCTAGAGTGGTGACCAAGTACGACGCAACGTTGGAACTGTTGGAAGGCCTCCGACAAGGTGGATCGACGACCTGGTGAGGGTCGCGGAAATCCGATGGAAACGAGGCGCACTAGACCGGACCTTTAGAGGGGTATTTTTCCGGTGGGTAAAAATCATCTAATGACATCCCCGCCCTTGAGTGGAGCGGGAGATAGTGTCAGACTTTTACTGACTAAAAACACACCCCATTCCATCGTTGCCTTTCATACCAAGGCCGAGCCTTCTTTTCAGAAGGCCACCCTTGGACCCAGTAGGCTTCGACCCTGCCTGCCTGCAGCTAGCAGGCCTCTACGGTTTGCTGACAACTCCTTAAGGCGCGCGGGAACAGTACGCGCCATCGACGACTTGGGTTCGGTCCAGTCGGTTACCGGACGGTCGGACAGCAAGCTAACCATTGCTCGCCGTCCGCAAACACCTTTAGAGAGGTTAAAATTGTGCAGGTCTTCACCACATTAAATCTTCTTCCAGCCCCTAGATGTCGCTAGCATACCGTAAGGGTAAACTTTACGACGAACTGCTGGAGGCTATATAAAAGCCATACAATTAAAACGACATACATATGTAATTTTAACTCACCAACACCATCAATTTAATGAAATAGTCTTTTCACTCGGCTTTCCGCCGGGCGACCGAGTACTGAGCATATAAACTGCTCATAAATAAGTTAAGTCTTTAATTCAGTGTGTCGTTCGAGGAAAGTAGTTACTGTACACTCGGGTAGCGTCTGAAAAGGTACGACCAAGGGCTAAGTCTTATTTACATCCCTTTTTTCTGTACTGTAAAGTCCAAGGCCAAGGTAGCTGCTAGGAAAGCCGACGTTCTTGCTATAGTCCGACAGTACTTCAAGGGACAGCTTCTAATGTTATACAAAGCACAGGTCCGGTCGTGTGTGGAGTACTGCAGCCACATATGGGCTGGTGCTGCAAAATGCCACCTAGCGGCTTTGGATTCGGTGGTAAGGCGTGCGAAGAGGCTAATTGGTGATCCAGATTTGGTTAAGTCCAATCTTCAAAGCCTTGAGCACAGGCGTAGATTCACCAGCCTTTCGGTTTTTTACCCGACTGCGCCAGAAGGAGGGTTTGTTTTTCGAGAGTATGTATGTATGTATGTATGTTTGTATGTATGTATGTATGTATGTATGTATGTATAATTGTTTGGCACGCTCTGCAGCCGGTACGGCTCGATGGATTTTAGCTTGAGAGGTGTCGTTAGATTCGTATTTACTGTGAGAGTGACACTGGGTATATCAAAATAATAAAAAAACAAAATGGCGAATTATTGGCGCCAAATTCAAATATTTGGCACGCTCTGTGGCCTGAACGGCTCGATGGATTTTAGTTTGCGAGGTGTCGTTAGATTTGTAATTACTGTGAAAGTGATATCGTAAAAAAATAAAACTAAAAAAGTAAAAAATAAAAAATGGTAATTTAAAAAACTAAAAAACCCGACTGCTTTTCTGAGTATTCATGAAAAAGCCCTAAAACAAGAAAGTCGTTGTAGCAGTCGGGACCCATTCTAGAAAGTCAGCCGTCTAGTCAGTAGATCTATGATGTAATGGGTCCCGACTTATTACAGGATGCATTTTGGAGAGTGTGCGCGGGAATTGCATGACTTAATTCCGCCATCTCCGTTCTAGGTGTTAGGTGGGTGGGTTAGGTTGGTTCTTAGGTGTCTTCAAGGCTAGAGTGAATAGGCCGATTGCATCACTGCTTACCATGAGGTGGGATCGCAGTCAAGTACTAGTTTATTTAACAGAACTTTCTTTAAGCCCAGCCAACTGTATAATAACATAGAATAGCATTATCCTTATAATTTTCCCACGGCTGGTACTTAGGCCTCATCATCATTTAGTCTGAAAGTCCACTGTTGGTCCACTGTTGTCCAGAAGGGGCCGTTCGTTATGGCAATAGTAGGGTGAGCTCAAGTGTCACCAGAACGACCAGCCTTTGCGTCTCGTTATCTATGTGGAATCCATGAAAGCTGACAGAGAAATGCGTTAAAGTAAAACGCCAGGATAACCCGTGAAATTCATTCTTTTTTTAAATATTTTTGCATTTTGAATATCAAGTTGTACGTTGACCAAAATTATTATGATTGGCGGCTGTTATGCGGATATTTACGGAATTATAAACATTGAAACAATCAATTCAACCCTCTCACTTCTAAAACTGAACGAAAACTACCCAAGCGGACACCTTAGAATGTTTTTTGTGTGTTTACGAGTGTATTTCATCGCGCATGCGGTTTTGCTCCGCATACAGAATATTTCAAAAGGCGAAAAAAGCGAGTCCCGAGCGCGTATTGCACGTATTACAATAAATACTTGTATACATTTGCGGAGGTCACGCATGAAATCCGTATGATATTAAAACACCCTTCAGATCAAACATCCCCTTTCTACCTAACAAAATGCCTAACCTGACCAGAAAATAAGGGCAGATAGGTCTGACTCAAGCCTAATATTAACTTCAATAATCAAGGACATGTTTGTTTTGTATCAGATACAATCAGACCACATTTGCGCAAACAAAACCAAAGGCCAACGTAGACAAACTTAACCCCTTTTAGATTTATTAACTACTAACGGGCTTGCTCGACGCTGCCCTACCCGAAAGCTATTGACTGGCCTGTTGGTCTAGTTGTTAGTGGCCCTGACTGCTATGCCGGAGGTCGAGGGTTCGATTCCCACCCAGGACAAATGTTTGTGTGATGAGCACGATCATTTGTTCTGTGTCTGGGTGTAATTTATCTATAATATGTATGTATTTAGATATATAAGTATGTTTATCATTTGTCTAGTACTCATAACACAAGCTGTGCTTAGCTTGGGACTAGACGGCGTTGAAATATTTTATTAGCAGTCAAGCACTAGTTTATATCAATTAAAAAGAAACGGGTTTTACGTCAAAAAAAATTGAGATCCCGATTGCAGCGCCACCTATCGGGTTCAATAAAATTTAATTTTCGAATCATTCATACAAAATTTCATCCACATAGATCAAGATTATAAAGAGTAAAATGATAACAACACGCAGAATTAAAGATTTGTCCACGTCAGACTCAAACAGTATAATTTGAAGCAGTTTTTAACGTTTCGCGGAACTCTAATTCTGTTACTCCTTATAAAATCGTCTATCTATCAGTAAAAGTCCCGTCAAAGTCAGTTTAATCGATTCACAGATTAGTTAAAGTTATAGAATTGCATTTTTGTCGAATATGATTTTCACATGAAATTAGTAAAAAAAAAACTGTCATTTTAATATTACAGATGCTTCAATTTTATTTATATGTATAGAAGATGTATAGGTACATTAGGTACCTACACCACACCAAAGGGGGTTGATAGTGAGTAGGTAGCACAGTTAATTAATTATTTCTAATTGATATCAATTGCAAGGAGACCGCGTCCCTCATCAATTAGACACAAAGAGCAATTTGCAATTCAAATGTATTTATTGACTAACCTAGTTTTTGTACACGCTATTGGATTACGCGAAGCGACGATGCAGTGGTCGGACTTGTCATTGGTACTAAGTAGTAATGACTGTATCAAGTTAACATTCAATTGGTGTTAGACGATATCGGTACTTCACGTCGGTACAGCTGCTCAAACTTTATCAAGCGTAATGGTGCGGGATTGGGCGGGTCACATCAGCCGTATGCGCACTGATCGTTGGGCAAGAGTCTTCACAAGATGGGTGGGTAGATGGACAACGCCGCCGTGGTCGACCTGGGAAGAGATGGCGAGACGACCTGGACGCCTACCGCAAGGGCTGGTTCGAGTTGGCCCGAGAGAAAAATACCTGGAAGGAATTGGGGGAGGCCTTGCCCAGCAGTGGGAAAGTAAAGGCTTTAAAAAAAAAATAGTGTACGAATATCGTGCGGATTTCATCAAGCATGCGGAATTCATCACGCATGCGAATTTGCTCCGCATGCGTATGTCATTTTCATACAAGTATTTATAGAAATGCGGGGAATAAGCACGCAGGACGCGTGCGGGGCGGGGCTATCCCGCATGCTTGTAGAGCTACAATAGATCCACGTCACGCTACGTGCAAATCAGGCATGGCCCACGTGTGCATCGGTCTAATGTAGTTGCGCCTAAGTCAATTGAGTACTGAGCCAAGAGGTTCATTGGTAATGACGCACTCGTCGAGTCGAAGCTTCAAAGCTAACAGGGCCTCAAGTCTGCTATTACAATAGTATCAGAATCGTCCATCATTGATTTCATCATACTCGTAGTTGATTTTGACAAGTTTGGTAATCTACTAATATAACGGCGTCACTATGACTTTCCAACAGTCAAACTGTAACACAGCATTGAAAGAAATGGTAATCTCGTACATAATGACAAATTATTTTCTGACTAATAGGGTAATCTGCTAAAATTTTGTCAGTTCCTTTGATTAGTGACTTACTATTAGATTTGTCTGAATACGACAAAGTCATTCTAACACCATTCGTTTACGAGACCAATAACCGACCAATGATCGACCATTATGATTTTGCAGATTAAGAATTTTTACCAAAATGACAATGGGATTGTGTTGAAATTTCGAATTTACAAAAATAGCAAAATTGAGCCCCAGGCTAGAAACTCGGAATTGATTTGAGTTGCTAGCCTATCATCAGTGGCGGATTAGCCATGTAGCAAGTGTAGCAAATGCTACGGGCCCCGCATGGAAGAAAAAGAAGCCCCACGAAAAAAACAACCTGTGTCATATTCCTTCTAACCACAACCAGATTTTAAATAAAAACAATGTACCTATGGACTTGTAACTACCTAAGGGCTTTGGGGCCTATTTGTAAATAGGTTAAAAGAGTATTAATTCAGTGTCGTTTAAAAAGATTTAAAGGGCCATTTGGTAGAATTTGATTAAGCCTACGTGGGGCCTACATAGGCTTAACTCGGTACTACCTGTCGGTTTTCTACCGCATTTTGCCTTCATACTTGCATTTTGGGGAGTGATTGAGCGTTCCATCATCAGACTAGCACACGGACGGACATGCGCCATCGGTACATGGTGGACATTCCAGCGCAGCCGTGAGGAACATTCTTGTTGTTGTTGTTTTTCTTTTTTTAAGTTATTTTAACTTTGTATTGTGTTTCATTGCAAGCCAAATAAACATGTTTTCTTTCTTTCTTTCTATACAACTAAACGTTTTGGGAACACATTCATTGTGTGTACAGCTGAGAAGTGGAATTCCCTGCTAGAGTCTGTGTTTTCTGATGGCTATAATCTGAAGATCTTCAAGTCAAGAATGAATAGGTTACTTATAGCGATAGTGCTTCATCATAGACAACATCGTCAAAATATTTGAAAAGAATCTACAAAATATTTCTCACAATAATTAATTACTAAAACGCACAGATCATTAAACATATAAATTTTTGTTTTCAAGTAAAAACTTCGTGTGATACACGTGGGTATTTATCATTGCAGTCTCTCGACTCCATGAGGACATCACCTTCTGCTCGGGCGTATATTCCACCTCGGCTCCAATGACACTGTATCAAACCGACCACCACGCAATTTTATCAAACTGTACTTATTTTATGGAGTTCCAGATACTCGGCTTCCCAGCTTGTATTACAGTATTGTTCAAACTTGAATACAGATATTCAAATTGCTTTTGTTATTTCAGTATGAAAGCTTTCATTGTAATTTCTCGTCCAAGGATGTTTTATTGAAGCGACTAAGTATCGATATCGGCAATTTTAGTGTCGATTGAGTGGAATTGACACTAAAATTGAAGATAATGGCTAATGGCGCGGCTGTCACATTTTTTTGTTACTTTAGGGTTGACAAATCTGCTAGGGCTGCAGAATTATTCAAAAGAATTTCAATTGAGGAAACACTGTGGTGGTGGTGGGTTGTAGTCAGTATATGTCTGACACGCCCTCTCTCCCCATCTAGAGTGGGATATTAGATGATTTCGCAAACACAAAAAAAAACACAAAGTTTTGGGAAAATTGAATTCATCACCCATCTGCGGACCGACCTCGGCAAGCATTGCTTAACTTAGAGATCGACAAATGCGGCTGTTATCATTTAAGCCCTGTAATATCGTCTAATCTAATGACGATAAAACAAAAAGAAAGTGTACTAATTAAATTATTACTTAAGAGCAGATTACGACTTCCAAAAGAGAAATTTGGGGTCCTGGGACTCTAAGCAAAAAAAGGACCTTAAGTGTAGTTTTAGTCAGTAAAAGTCTGATACAACCGCTCCACCCTAGAGCGAGAGAAGTCATTGGATGATTTCCCAACTTAATAAAAGGCCAATGTTACTGTTGTTTCTTGCTTCAAATTAGTTGTTCTGATTATTTTGGTAATTAATTGAATTTCACCTTATATTTTATGATGCCAACGCCCTTTGGTAGTCGAAACAATATTCTGAAACAAACTTTGACCGTGACAAAGGAGTAGGAAATTGAATTAACATCTAATCTACCTGGCTCGGTATTTTTCTTAGAAATGAAGATGAAAGACACAAAGTCTTCATCTTTCAACCTTTGATCAGCCTCGCGTTTGACTACTATCTCACCAGATGGTAAGCGATGATGTCGTCAACACTTGCCTAAAAGTTCACTCTTGAAGTCTTGACAAAATTTCTAGTTTGTAGTGTAGCTACTAGGATTCCAGCAGGCGACTGTGTCTGTCTATTTAAAGAAAAGGAGAAGCTGACGGACTGACATATCAGCACACAGCCAAAACTACAGGGCTTAGGAACGTGAAAGGTAGCTAAAGGCTTCCTTTTAAGACGTAAGCGAGCACTAAAATATGATTTTCCAAAGCCCTCTAAGGGGCTCGGAGAATACGGTGGAGCACACGGTAGAGGTGTGCCCCGCTCGGGCAGAGCACAGCCGTGTCCTCGTGAGGGCGATCGGCGGCAACGATCTCTTGCGCCAGGCCTTGGTGCAGGCCATGGTCCGACGCGAGGAGCAGTGGCAGGCGGTCGCCTCCTTCTGCGAAGCAGTAATGCTTGCAAAGGAGGAGGCCGCATGTATGAGGCAACGGCCCTCACGCCCCATCCACCGCCGGGATTGTGATCCCGATTTCCAGCCACAGTAGGCGCGGGTTTGCGGACGGCGAGCAATGGTTAGCTCGCTGTCCGACCGTCCGGTAATCGTGCCCAAGTCGTCGACGGCGCATAGTGTTCCACGCGCGCCTCAAGGAGTTGTGAGCAAACAGTAGGGACTCAGCAGGGTCGAAGCCTAATCTGGGGCTCTGGGGAGGTATGAAAATGCGTACCAGGATCCTAGAACCAAGGCAAAGAAGGAACGGGATAGGTTTTTAGTCAGTAAGATTCTGACACTATTTCCCGCCCCGCCCAAGGGCGCGGAGATGTCTTAGGATGAATTTCCCACGAAAAAAGAGCCCTTTAGGGAACAACCATGAAATTTGTATAAAGAAACATACTACACGCGGCCGAAGGCACTGGCAGAAGGTAGTCGTATATTGTAGATACACTTGGTTTCTAGGATAATAAACAGTTATTATTGAAATCCTTAACACAGTCTTTACTTTGGTTTCCATGCGATCCAACCATAAACCCCAACATGTATAATAGCACAAATATTTTGGTTGTAAAGCGCAACTATTGTAGATAGACCAATAAATAAAGTAAATACTACCACATAATCTACTCTGTGTAGGTACCCTTGTCTTAACAATGTACAGCCATATTACAACCTAAATGTACTGGACAATCTTCAACACTCAATTCCCGGAACCCCCATTTCATTTGTAACACGAGGACCGTGAAACCCGATATTTTCTGGGCTCAATCTTTATTTTCCGTTGCTACCTTATGACCTTATATATACCTAAGTTTAGAGGAACATGGAGCATGCGTCCTTGAATACACACAGAGTACTAAGACGCCTCGGCGACTGCTGAGACGTCATTTTTCAAGCTTTTCATTCAAAACAAGCGTGTCAACAAACAAACAACTTTTTTGGGTGGGAAAGCGTTAAATAACTTTTCCCGCTCTGGGTGGATCGAGAAAGAATGTCAGACTTTTACTGACTAAAAACCACCGGTGTTCTTTCAGTTGACCTTTGCATTTCAGGTCCATGGTAACGAACTGTCCCGCAGCCTTAGAAGGCATCGATCACTTTAGTTTTGCTATTTTTAGAGGCGGGCATGGTCGACACGAGTTTTGATCTTTACCGGACGGCGTGCCACACATTGCTCGTCGTCTGCAAGCCCGCGCCTACCTGACCTGGAATCGCACTGCGGCGGTTGGGGCTTGAGGATGTCCTCTCCCTCACGGTTTCAGCCACCTCTTTCGCTCGCATTACTGCTTCCCAGAAGCAGATAACCGGTTCCCAGTCTCTCTCACTTCAGACCATGGCCAGGGGACTTACCAAGACGTGTTGAAGTTTCGGGCGTGCGGTTGAGATAACGTCATGAAGAACTTCAATACACTCTATATAGCAAAAGGATGGCCCTTTGACAGTCGCGTGGATCGCGTGACGAACCTCTGAACCAGGGAATTCAGGATCTTCTTGATGACGATACAGCGTAATAAAAGCTTGTTACCATTTTTTTTTTTGTAAGAAAGACTACATGACTTGTACGTAGATAGTTTAGTTCTAGGTATGATTGCTTTGTCAGACGCGCAGCAGCGAGTCATGTTCAATCTTCATGCCTAATATCCGCAAGTGGTGAGACAATCGTGCTCATACAGTTTGAAGGTGACAATGATCTTCAGACTGTCACTTGTCATCTATTAAATCAGGTTCCTAGTCTAATAGTGAATGAAACTTTTGCCATTGATGACATATTTTTTTTTTCCGCCAAAAGTGAAACCTAGTAATTTTCTTAAAGGACTGTATGAGAAAATAATAGCAAAAAGAATTATGTCTACCCACCGTAAACGAAGTTAGAGACTATTTAGTAGATTGCTATAGGTTTTTTTAGGTCGTTCCCAAAGGTCCACGAGTCCATGGTTCTCGAAAAACTAAAGTTCGAACATTAGTTTCCTATGAATCCATGACATTTTAAAATATCAAATATTTTCGAGAATGTTTGGTACAATCAGCAGTAAAAGCTTTGATAAGGGATTTACGAGTATATTTAATATTTCTATTTAGTTCTATGAAATAAAAGACAATGAATATTTTTATTTCATATACGCAGTACTTATGAAACGGTATACGAGTACATTACTCTACAAGCATGTCTCCAAAGAAGGACACAGTCATAAACATGAAAAAAAAAAAACAGTTTTATAACAATTATAGTAAATAAATTGTACACTTAAATGGACTTAAAAATTATAAATCACAATTACAGAATTATTTATTTATTTAAACTTCATGTACAGTAGTGGTACATAGGCGGACTTAATGCAACAAGGCATTCACTATCAGTCAACCTTTGGGTTAAAAAAGAAAACACTGTCATAGGTTTGGACAATAAATAAATAACAAATATTTCAAATAGAATGTGAAATAAATTAAGTACCTTATAATAATAAAATACGTATATAAGCTAATATTATAAACTAATAAATACCATGATAAATATAAACGATTAAAAAATCTTAAAATATGATAATTATGACGAAGACTGAAACTAAGGTTGAGAGGACTTTAAGTAGTAGTTCCGAATTTTACGCTTAAAGGAAAATTTACTTTCAGCTTATCAAAGTAAATTGAAATAATCGTAGTTAGTACCTAACTATTTATTTTCCCAAGACAAACAAGAAATTGTTTTTACCTACTGTATTTTGGACAAGTCTCGTGGACCCGTTGGTACGAGTAATTAATGTAGGAACATTTCAAAAGCGATATTTCTTTTTTCATAGTCTCGGTGGGAATTGAAGAACAATAGAATCATGAACCTTTGGGAATAACCTCCTCATAGATCACTTTGTCTATAGGTGAAAACCGCATGAAAATTCGATCAGTGTTTATCGAGCTTATCGCAAACGAAGACAATAAGAAACGGTACGGGACCAAATGCGGGAGCAAAGCGCTCAGGGAAAACTATATACATTTCTTTTACATTTAAAAAACAAATATTATTACTATATTAGCACCACAGCACGGAAATTATTGTTACATTATCGATATTTATAAATTATGATTGTTTTCATTTTGTTATGTTTGTCGTATTTATAATAATTTTATTGTGCTTTGGTGTATGTTTCGTGTGTGCAAAAATAAATGTTGTTTATAAGTACTTAGTTTTCTATTCATTGGTCACTAAACCCATGAAACAAATTACCCCAATAATAATTTACAACGTGTAATAATATTCTGTCAAACGTTTACTGGCTCTTAAACGGTTAAGGACCCGGTTAGCGTGTAAGCGAGCATAAAATGAGGGAATGTTACGCTTCAAGAAATAAAACAGTATTCAATCCCATTTTCGTATTAATAGATTATGTACGGAATGGTCCTTTGATACGAGATTTCAATTTGAAAGAGTCCTGCTATTTTTTGTAGCAGATGGTCTTGAAAAAAACTGTTCAACGTTGTCAGATTTTTTTTTTCTTAGTCCTTATCTGAGCAAAGGTCTCCCCCAAGTCAGAGCCAAAAGCCGAGTCATCGACGGCGCGTAGTGTTTCATGTGCGCCTCAAAGAGATGTCAGCAAAACCGTAGGTGCCCAGCAAGGCCGAAGCCTACTGGGGCCATGGGTTGACTTCTGAAAGCGATACCCGTGATTAGGATGACCGAGCCCAAGTCGTCGACGGCGCGTACTGTTCCCGCGCGCCTCAAGAAGCTGTCAGTAAACAGGCCCAGCCTGCTAGCTGCAGGCAGGCAGCGTCGAAGCCTGTCGGGGTCATGGGTCAGTTTCTGAAAGAAAGGTCCGGCCCCGGCACGATAGGCAACGAAGGAACGGGGTAGGTTTTTAGTCAGTAAGAGTCTAACACTATTTCTCGTCCCATCAGTCATTGGATGATTTTACCTACTTACCATAAAAAAAACTCATGATTAGGTATTCAAAGATATTCCAGCTTAAAAAAAAACCTCGCAAAGTTTTGACATTCCTATCAAGAAATAAGGAAGCAGACACAGGACTGTCTGCTTCCATATAAGACGTAAAACAAAAAAATAATAAAAAAAAGGTTAATTGAAATGTTTCGTCTTTCAATACCTACCTCTAATTTTAGTCCTCAAGATATTTTTAACGTTCGTCTGGCAGTTTGAATACTTTATGCGGCCTACCCAAGTGAACTTTTCTTTAGTATTGTTCGTCGAGTCGTTGAGCTCTTAGACTACTAAGTTGAGCTATATGAATTCTGACAAATGCTTACACTTACTGGACAGGTTAATCTCTGTGGTTCTTTCCACAAAAGATCACCTCAGAGATTAATCTGCACAGTTCTCATATTATTTGACCATTACATGTTTGATTATGACCTTTAAAAGAGACTTTGACCTCTGAGTTTGTTCCAGTGTTTCTTCTCAGGGTAAGAAACTTTGGCCTCATCTTATTTAAATTAACGAAAAAAAAATACATATAAAGGTGTTATTCTTCTTCTTTCGTGTTGAACTAACTCAGATTTTGTCCGACCAATATTTAGTCACCTGGACAGCACTGTCGTTAGCCTAGTACATGTCGTTGCAGGTGCAGGTGGTAGTGCACGCTGGGCAGGAAAGGAAGTTTGGTATATCCTGTGCAGGGGCTCCACACTAGCACTGTATTTGCAATGGGTCAAGGAAACCCCAATTGGCCAGATTATCTCTGCAGCGGCTAACCTGAGCCCGCAGTCGGTTCACTAAAAGTCTTATTTACATTTACTAAATAAACATAATTTAATTTATCCTCATTTATTAATACTAACAACGACTCCGTAACTTTGTCAAGTAAATTTCATGAGACATCAAAGACAGATTTCTTGCTCGACATCCACTAAGATAAGTAAAAAGATTACCAAACTTAAAGATCTGAGACAAAGTTCTCGGTACTTGCCTGATTTAATGTAATTCAAGACAGATTTCATTAGATCATCCGTTAGTGACTAAGGGCTGGGAAAGAATTAACCATGGCCCTATAATGAAAAGGGCAAATAAAAGAAGACGGGTAGCTTTCAGTCAGTAAGGCCTCTCGTCCACGGCGACTTTTTTTAGCGATGCTATAGCGTGTTCGCATCGATACAGTCGCGATGCTGCAGCGCATTAGTAGCGAGTTGGCATCTCTTCTATAGCGCGTTGCAAATGCGATTAACACGCATTAGTATCGAAGCTGTCGCGCGAGGGACCTTAAAGCGGCGACTATGCATTTGGTGAATTGCATCACCTAATTCCGCCAAGCCCGTTCCAACGTCGGACCACCAGACTGACAGCGATGCGCCACCGGTACATGATGAACATCCCACCCATACGCACAAAGCGTTTTAGGAACACGTTCCTTGTGCGTACAGCTAAAAATGGAATTCCCTGCCGGAGTACAGCTAGAACTACATTAGACCGACGCACACGTGTAACACGCCTGATTTGCACGTAGAACGACTTCGCGTGGCGTAGATCAAGTGTAGCTCTACAAGTCTAGTATCCATATAAAATGTATAGAGACCGACGCGCCCAGATCGGCGTAAGTGGCCCACGTGTGCGCAGTATAATTCTGACTCGTTTTTCCTGATAGATACGGATTTTTCAGTCAAAAGTTCATTCATTCATGGTCATTTTCTTCTAGGCAAGCATGCTCCATTGTCGACCACCTCGTCGTTGTCCATCAGTAGTTGTCTAGCGAGCCTGTGAGCATATCAATAGTAAAAAAAGTCTGACACGTCCTCCCGCTCTACCCTAATGCGAGAAAAGTATTTTTCATGATTTACTACATCTAAAAAAATGAAACCCGTTCCGCGAGAGTTCTATCTTACGATATGACCAAGCGTTTTAGCCAGCGAACAAGACATATTCCACATTGATAAATCATTGTGATTGGGATCAATTAAAGCTGTATTGATCTTGATCAGCTGCCGTTTTAGGTTTGTGAATCATTATTATGAAGCTTTGCACATGTTAAAATACCTTTCTCTAAAGAATATCCTGAGATGGAAATGAGGTGTTGTTTTTTTTTTTTGTTATAGATAATTGATAAGCTCGCGTTTGATCTTACAGTCAATTACCTAGAAACCACGTTTACCTAGAAGTAGCCTATTCATTCTTGACTTATATTCGTAAACCCCCCCAAGTTGTAGCTATCAAGAAACACAAACTCCGGCAGGGAATTCCGCTCCTTAGCTCTACGCAAAACGAAAGTGTTTGCAAAATCTCATAGGTATGGGTGAAACCTCCACCGTGGAGGTACCAGTGGCGCAACGCTATACGTCTAGTGCTCCGTTGATGGAATAGAATTAAATACTACTAGCATAAAATAAAGTAACACCGAAACAGCATCTGCAGCCTTCAAAAAAAAATTTTTTTTTTTTTTTTCAAAAAATACCTTAGGACCAATCATTTGAACTTACTGTTCGAATTTTATTCTGGAAACGACCCTTTAATTAGAGATAGATAAATTAGCATTATCCAATATCATTTCAAGCATCCCAAAATCAAATTACCAAAGAGACATGAAGGTTTTAAGCAGCAAACTAAACCTATTCAAGTTACCCACTTCGGAAATCAGTATCAAAGGGATTGGAAAGTCCCCATAACCGAAAGCAATCCGATCGCCCCCGAAGTCAACCGAACATTTTCTATACAACCCTGAATCGAAACGCTGAAGGTACGGATCGCAATAAAAAATAAAGGCATCAGAGAAAAGCGGATTTATTCCAATCGTAGGCTTACAGTAAACTAGGAAAATATCACAATGTCGTCGGAAAAAACATTGCAGACTTGTAAGAGTACGGATAAGATGTAGAGCGCTAAAATAGTTGGAATTTTAGGGAAAGTAGAAAAAAAATAAGTATTTATTAAAACAGCACGACAGGCACAACAGCAAAGACTACATTCTATGATTGAGGTATGCAAAGACAATTGAAAATTATAAGTTGATTTGTTATGAGGGTAATAAATGATGGCCAGATAATTTTGAGGTGTTGGTTATGCACCGTAAGATGCTCATGCGTATCTAAAGTTCTTGTTTTATTAAGACCTAAAGAAAAAATAATGTTGCGTTTCAGATATTAATCAACATTGTTCACTGCTTACGACATCGGTCCCTTAACTGCACGGTTTTTGGCAGACACTTTCTAAACAGGTAAATATGAGTTGCACTGATACACCTAGGGTTCCGAGGGTTTAGCTATGTAAATATTTTGATTCCCGAATAAGTCTCAAAGATTTTTTTAAATGTTGTTGTGGTATAAATACAAATTTACAATTTTCAAACCTTTAGCCAGACCTTGCTCCTAGCCAAATTTTAGGATTCTAGGTCATTCGGGAATATCTTAAGCTTTTGATTTCCGTGCGAGTGTAAAAATATGCGCTTAAATGGAGTTTAAAGGGCCATAGCTTTATATTGGTCATGTTGACTTACAAGTTTGATTTTATACTACTGCAAGGGGTTGTAGACCTGAGTATTTGTTATTAATTTCAGATTAATAGGTACCTACACGTGTTCCTAGCGTCTTAATAGACGGAATGATCATATAAAGGTTCCGTTTTTGCCGACAGGGGCGTCCCTAAATCTTTTTGTATCTTTGTAAACTGGTTTTAAGTTCGTAGCGTGTTCTTAACGTCCGTCGCTTGTCTTTTTAGTACTCCATGGTGAAATGGGCCGGTCGATACTGACGCCATCTATCACCCGCGACAAACATGGGTAACAATGTGTATACAGCCACGTTTAACGCTACAGTTGACATCGGAGGCAAGCCATATATATTATTATTTTATTTATTATTGTATCTGTACCTGTAGCTTCCTTTCAAGCCTCAGTTTGGGGCTAAGAAAATAAGTCTTAGTAAAAGGGAAGATTTTAGAATTTTTTTCCTTACTGTTTTTCTTACATTACTAACAATTACGCTGACTATATGTTGTGCACATTAATACAATCACATCAATATTAAAAATGCGAAAGTGTCCTATGTACATGAAGATTGAACTAATTTATTATAATTTAGCTGTAATCAAGGCTAGAGTGAATAGGCTCTTAATAAACTAGGGCGCCTCACCATCAACGATTGCATCACTGCTTAGTCTGCTAACCATCAGGTGGAATTGCAGTCAAGCCCTAGTTTAAATCAATTTAAAAAAAAGAACTATTTTGAATCTCTGGAAATCCACAAATATAAAAGGGAACGTCATAAAAAAATAATAAAGCTTGTTTTTTAAAAGGGTCTAGTGGTAAAAACAAATTCTTGAATAATTCGACTGCTAAGTCGACATAGACCCGGACCAGTGCCTACAAAATACTCTGTGACTAAAACCGGATCTTAAAAAAAAGGAAATATGTATATATAAAGGCAAATGGTAACGCTAGACAGAAGAAAATCAAGTTTAGAAACGCAAAAATGTTTGATATAGACCAAACAACCAAAGTATACCAATAATGTCTCAACTCTCACATTATTGAGGAAATATACGAACAATCTAGATTCGAAGATGCTATTTCAGTTCGTTTATAACATCGCGTGCTTCAAAACAATAAAAACTTCCCCATAGCTGGCCGTAATGGGTGCTAATAAAAATATGAAAAGAGAAAATAAATCACAAATAAAATAGCTGTTTTCAAACCTTCCCGACGAATGTTTGGTAAAGCGGGTCGAAAACTCGAAACTACTTTAGAAGCTATAAACCTAGAATGAGCGGTAGATAATAAAGAGGACATCACAGCTATCAGTACCTCTACCATGAGTTTTAAGCAATAGTATTCGTCGCTACTCGATATCGACGCCGTAAATATTTTGTATGGCAAATTTTGCAGCGCCTCTAGCGGTCACTTGCAGAACCAAAATTTGCCATACAAAATATTTACGGCATCGATATCGAGTAGCGACGAATACTATTGCTTAAAACTCATGGTAGAGGTACAGTTGCCGGTTAAGCAATTAACTATCTAACGTTAATGTGAAAATAAACGTACAATGCGTTCCAAATAACAATAGGATTGATTGCCATGTTGTGACGTCCTCACGTCATGCTGTCAAATCGAAGAAATTGGGTATGATGAGCAAAACAATTTTTTTTTTTAATTTACGGATCGTGAACGAAAAAAGTTAAATCAGAATCCAGTTCTTCAATTTTGCTCATCTCTGCGTCACTGTGTGGAGTGTCTGAGTAGTGGCAAATGGAAGGAGGCGAATTGTTCCTAACAATGAAAATAAGAAAGAAAACGTTTTTTTTTACTAATTATGACTTAAAACAATATATTTAGCTAATTTATATTAAATAATAACGTTTTTAATTCACCTAGATTTAACTAAGACTTAGTAATACAAAGCAAAAAGAAAAAGCAATTTATTGATACACAAATAAGTTTTCTTTGCAAATCGTACTTTTCACTCAACATTTGACAGATCGAGGTTACTGACTTTCCTATTCTTATTTTGAATGCATAGTAAATTCTACACTAATACTACCTAAAACTGTACAACCGGCAAATGTTGTTTTGCCATATAAATTATCAAAAAATAAAGAAAATGGGGGTGAGAATAAGAGGGTAAAAAATAGCCTAAGACCTATTCTCATGGCTACCCAACATACACAAAAAAAATCGCTTAAGCCGTTTTGAAGAACTTTAATAACTAATACTGACACGATATTTTTTTAAATCATTTTAAGTTTGTCAGTTTGTTTGAACGCGCTAATCTCAGGAACTTCTGGTACGAATCGAAAAGATATTTAGTGTTGGATAGCTCATTTATCGAGGACGGTTATAGGCTTATAACATCACTCTACGAGGCCAAAAGGAGCAGTAACTATCTTGTCTTCGTGGTCTGGTTTCCGCCCTTAGTCCTCTGTGGACCATTATGTGTGTGCCATGGCGGCCTTCTTTCCAACCTAAAAGTTTGCTCAGGGCGTCTATAAGTGAATTTAGTGCTTCCAAGGTAACCAAAACATGGGTAAAACCAGAACAGCTAGAAACATGATATAGAATCTTCACGTACTAAACTCCCTGGAGGTTTAGAGGTGTTTACCTCATATCCGCACTTAGCTGATGGTATTTGATCCCGTGGGAGAAATCTATCTTCATTTGTCGAGGTCAACTTCCTTGAACGTTATGTAATGTTACGCGAAAACCAATTTTACTGCCTTCGGTGATATGGATACTGGGGACCAAAGATATATTTTGCGAGCCATAAAGGACCGATATCTAAATAGAACTTGTTTTAAGGAAGTACCATTATTTTTTATCAATTTAAACATTCTAAGCGCGATAGATTTTCTTTATAAGCCAACCATCTGTCAGTCACATATCTCTACACATTTTAAATAAAACTGTGGGTGTGAGATGCACAGGCCCGTTTGTTGTAGTGACGCTTGGGGGAGGGGTATACGTCCAACAGTAGGCGTCATTCAGCTGAAATGATGATGAAGATGATTTTGGTTAGGGATGTTTGAATTTTAAAATTATAGAAGTAAAATACAAATAGCAAGAATCGACTTTAAAATCGGCGGTGCAGCGCGTCTGTAGCCCGTCCGTAGCGGACGGGTAGCACCGCCGATTTTAACTGAGCGGCGCCGCAACGCGGTCATGTATTTCGGCCCTTATTCCTAGACCAGATTTTCATTTGTTTGGCCGGGCAAAACAAACAAAAACCTGTCGTAACCTGTCATTTAGACTCTACTTTTATCCGAAACTTTTATATCGGTTTGGATTACGGTCATTTTATTTCGGATATCTGATAGGTTCGGAGCTCCATAACATCATTGGTAGGTTACCTTAGAAAATAGATTTCTAGGTCAGATAGGGAGTCGGTCTATGTAAAATACTGGTACTCAACCGCATCCGGTTAAACTGGAAGCCTTTAAGGTCTTTTCAAACAAGTGTTTTTATTGTAACGACTGTAAATTATAAATGTATTGAACAATGAATTGATTAAAAAAGCCCAAAACTAGTTGGGAAAAGACTAGGGAAATTATGATGAGAGAAATCTTGATAGTCAACCTAACATTTTATGGCTCAAAGGACCAGTATCTGAAGTAGGAACGCCCGAAGCGGTAACACAATAAGAAGTAGGAAGACAGACGTCGCAAATCAATTAATCTACATCACATAGTTATTCAAGGCGCGAGGCGCTGAGGCGACAAGCCACGAGATAGGCCGATAATCTAATGACTTAACTAATTTGGTAAAACACTGGCTAAGGAATGGAATAATACTGTTTCTGACGAACTTGAGTATACCTTTAAAGATATTATTATCAAATTGAAGAATTAACTTCCCAATGATACACGTGATAGTAATTCTAGTACAATCATGATTGAATGGAATTAGAATTTAAAACTTTTAGATGGTTAGTCTGTAGGTGAAAGCTACGAGTCAAGTGTAGCGTTATACCTACGTAGTATAACTTTGTACTATTACTTATTCTGTAGTATAGGTGAACAGTCGGAATTATGTAGATTTTTAGGAAATTATTTAACTAAATTCAATAGTGTAATGTCCGATTTTAACAAATACCATTTCCTTAACTTATTAATGTCTCCCTCCATGCATTAAAAACAAAATAAACTAAAAATGTTGAGTATCGCGCCATCTAGCGAGAAGCGTGGTTAGCCACACTCATTCCAATAATATAAAAAACACAAAGTATTGATTATTTTATTTATATATATAAATAGATAATTATTTTATTACTCAAATTTGATTTTATCTTCCTGCTTTAGTCCTGTGTTACTTCAGGTCGGCGTAACATATTATTTTTTTCTTCCATTCTGTCCTATCACTGGTTACGCTATCACTAAATCCCATTTCTTTCATATCACTTCTCACACAATCCGTCCACCTTTTCTTTGGCCTGCCTTCATCTGTCCACATGTATTCTAATAACTCTTTCAGTAACATGCGTTTCATCCCTCCTCTTCACATGACCATACGAAAACAAACGATCTTTTCAACTTTTTAGTTACTGGTGCCAGTTTTAGACATTCTCTAATGTATTCAATTCTTACTTTATTCAAATTATGAATTCAAGTGTAAAATTGCTGAAGGTAATAATGACATAATTATGTTTTTATGTCACATAGCCGAAAGTAATTCGTCAAGTAAATAATAGATTTAAGCAAAATAAATGTTGTAACTAAATGTTATCGAATTTAATTATCGACAAAGATATAAATGGAACGTTAAATAAGACGCCAAACACTAAACAATTTGCTATAATAACACGTTAGCTGTGTAGTTGGAAATAATTTCCCTTAGGATACCACAAAATACTCGTAATCACCATATTCAGCAGTTATATAGCTCTTTTAATATACCAGCTGGCTGTTTTTTTTTACTGTTCTGTAATTTTTAGTGGACTATTTTTTTTTTACAAATTGAAGTGATATTGTGAGGAACAATTCACAAATATCTTTCTTCATCTAAAATCTAACATATATAAAATTCTTGTGTCAATGTTTGTTACGAACTACTCCGAAATAGCTTGACAGATTTAATGTTTTTTTTTTTTTTTTGAGAATAGTTCTTAAAGTATTTTTTACTTACGGCCTTACTTTATATTTATTTTATAAATTACAATAATAATATTTATATAATAATACTAGCTAACCCGGCCAACTTCGTACCGCCTAAGTCAATAAATATTGTGAAACCTTTTATAATTCATTTTAAAATGATTTTTTAATTAGAAATGGTGAAATTTTCTTTATCTTCTCACCGTTTAAACTTTCCCTGGACTATCACGAATATTTCAAGAAGGCGAAATCGGTCTAGCCGTTCTCGAGTTTTAGCGAGACCAACGAACAGCTATTCATTTTTATATACATATAAGAAAAAGATAGATTTCGAATTATGGGTTTGGCCCATCAACTCCCAGTCCAATCCCAGGGCTTAAGGCGGTCACCTCCTACTTCGAAGCAATAATGCTAGCAAAGGAGGAGCCCGACCGCATCAGGCAGAGGCAACGGGGCGCTCGCCCCAGCCGCCGCCGGGATTCTGATCCCGATTTCCGGCCACCTTAGGCGCGGGCTTGCGGCGGACGGCGTGCAATGGGTAGCACGCTGTCCGATTGTCCGGTAACCGACCGGACCGAGCCCACGTCGTCGACGGCGCGTTCTGTTCCCGCGCGCCTCAAGGAGCTGTCAGCACACCGAAGAGGCCCAGCCTGCTAACTGCAGGCAGGCAGGGTCGAAGCCTACTGGGGTCATGGGTTAACTTCCGAAAGGAATGCCCGGCCCCGGCACGATAGGCTACGAAGGAACGGGGTAGGTAAAAACCTACCCCGTTCCTTCCCCGTTCCGTGACTAAAAAGTCAGGAAGAGTCTGACACTACTTCCCGCTCCGCCCAAGGGCGGAATTTGTCATTGGATGATTTTACCTACCATAAAAAAAAAAATCCCCAGGGCGTAGAAAGCATATGTGTTGTTTTTAAGAGGTAGGCCAGAATTAAGAACAGATTTATCGAAATTGAATCCTTGAAAGGGTGAAAAGGTTTCCTCCAAAGGTAGCCGCGGGAATAAAGCTAGAGTTCTAGCAACTCAACCGTCTGAAAAGAGTAATTGTTAATAAACTTGATACTAAACATATACTAAAGTATTATATAGCAGTTATTGCAGATAACTGAGACAAACAATTTGGCTTGAAACTTGCCTAGAATAATAAAGAGAGCTTTTTTGAGACTCAAGTTATCTTTAATAGGGATAAGGGACCTAATCTGAGCATCGTAAATTTCCAAATTATGCTTGAATAAATTCAGAGATTGGACGAAACTTTCCTTTTTGGTGACGATTTGAATAAAACAGCGGGATCTCCAGCTACTTTGTGGTGAGAACAATCTTCAAAACTGTTTTCTTACGTTCTAAGAATAAGAATAATGCAAATGATGTTTATTTTCCAATAACACTTTTACGTAAATTTTTAATTGAAAATAATCATAATATTAGTACAGTACCTATCTGGTAAAATCAAATGAGACAGAAAAATGTAAAAACAAGTTATTTGCAGCAAAAAAGAATTTAAAAAGGCTTAGGTATTCTCTAATATGAAAGTGAAAACCACTTGAGAGTGAAAACTACCAATTATTTACATAATGGGATCTGATGGTGACAGACATTTTAATAAAACGAATAGCTTATGCGTAAATATAAAATAAGCAAGTCCGTTGGAAATCATCCATACCCATAGAATACTTTGAAAACAAGAAGAAACTATGTGCCTCTAAACAGATGATGTTTAGCGGCGCGAGGTAGCTGTGCGAGGAAGAAGCGGAGCACGAGCTAGGCGATAAATCTACATAAAATAAAGAAAGGCATCCAGACCACGCTTCTATCCATATAAAAAAACAGCTTAGTTGAACACATTTCCACCAGTGTTAAGCTGTGTAGCGGAGCGAGTAAGGTGTGTGGTGAATCAAACGTATTATAGCAAGGTAGCATAGCACATCTCCGATGCCTTATTGCGAGTTGTTTTTATGTTAACACGATCGAAATGTTTAGGCCTTTTGGTTCTATGATTGGTTATGAGCCTGGAGCGGGCGAATCGGACCGCCAAACGCTTCGAGTTGGCCACGTTCCAATTCCTTTGTGGCCGACTCGAGGCGTTCGACGCAAGAGAAGGTTAGGAGGGCACGTGGAAAAGCGCACTAATGCTAAAAAGAAAAAAAGAAGCGACAGTTTACATTTTCAGACCAGCCATATCTGGAATGTGAAAGCTAAGCAAGAACACAATATCATTTGCCTGCTTTGTTTAGTCTAGATCTTTAAGTGTTGGAGGCGAGTCTGTCTGCGTTACCCCGCTGCCCTCCTCACCTTTGTACCCAAACACATTTCACTAGCTTACAGACCAATCGTCTTTAGAAAGTATTGCAACAATATTACATGCAATATATATTATGAATAGTGATGTTTTCGGGACGCAAAACCTGTTTGAATTGAATTGTACTTTTAAGGACTTCTTACTCAAAGAGTAAATAGACCCTACATTCCGTGTATCTGTCACCAGGCTGTATCTCATAAACCGTGATAGCTGGACAGTTAAAATTTTCAGATGACGTATTTCTTTAGCCGCTATAACAACAAATACTAAAAACAGAATAAAATAAGTATCTCCTGCACAACAAACACTGGGACAGATGAAACTAAAAAAACAATGGTTATATTAAGTATCTAATGTTGTACCTGGTCTTATTTTTTTTTTATGGTAGGTAAAATCATCCAATGACAAATCCCGCCCTTGGGCGGAGCGGGAAGTAGTGTCAGACTCTTACTGACTAAAAACCTACCCCGTTCCTTCGTCGCCTATCGTGCCGGGGCCGGGTATTCCTTTCGGAAGCTGACCCATGACCCCAGTAGGATGTTGTACCTGGTTGGTACTTATAGGGTTCCGTGCCAGTGTACGGAACCCTTCGTGTGCTATGCACTCGTATGGATCCGATAAAAGTAAGAAAGCTTTATCGTTAGAGTATATTGGCGAATTGTACCGCGTCGGCTCAGTAATATAATAGGAAGCTTGGAAGAAAAATTACGTTCGGAACGTGATGCTTACATCCGTATCGATTGCATTTTAGAAGGGGTCGTTGATATGCAGTCAATTCTGTAAGGAGTTCTACTTAAGTCTTACTTTCATTGTGCATATGTCGTGGCCAGATCATAGAAATTGATCGCTTCATGATATGGCCAACTAAAACTGGCCAGATCGTTTAAACGTTAACATTTGATGATAATTATGTTAATCCTTGTTTAGCGATATTATTACTAAAAGGTCTAAAGAAAGTAGACTAAACGGGGATTTAAAAATAATCAAACTTAAAGATTAAAACGATCTGTGGTGCTATTCTCTAAAAAACGCATCGCTGACTCAATGACGAACACCCAAATAGGATACATTGGATTGTCAACCTAATATACCTATAAATTGGATTATTAATTCAATGTATCCTATTTGGATGTTCGTCGTTGCGGCAGCGCTGCGTTTTCTTAGAGAATAGCACCGCTGGCCAGTTTTACTTGACCACATCATGAAGTGATCAATTTCTATAATCTGACCACGACACATACATTATGGAACATGATGGACATCACATATATACGCACAAAATGATTTGGGAACACAATAAGTGTGTGTTCTCTTACGGAGTGGAATTCTCTGCCGGAGTCTAGTTTCCTGATCTACCAACATTTAAGTCAAGAGTGGACTTCCAGGCAAGAGGGTTCCACCGTCGACTACATCATCGCTTACCATCAAGTGACATAGTGGTCAAGCGCGAGCCTATCAGTAATAATAATAATAAAAAACCGGCCAAGTGCGAGTCGGACTCGCGCACTGAGCGTTCCGTACAAACTACCTATGAAAACAGTTCAATTTCCGAGTTGACTTACGAAGATTATTCCGAATCGCAAAAAATTATTGTTTTTGTAACGTAACTACAAATTTACAGCTTTCAGATTTATTCCTATACTTGTGCTACGGGATCTTGCTTCATTTGAAATTTCAGGATTTGAAGTGAACGGGAAGTACCCTATGAATTTTGATTCACTTGAGAGTGTCGAAATATTATTATTTTTGCGACATAAACGTTCGTATATTTATTTTTAGTTAACTCAGAAGTTTGAATTATTCACAGCTTCGAGAGACCGCAGAGTTGAGTATTTGGTTTTAATTTCAACTCGATACCTTCACACGTTCCCGAGACAAAGAGTGACAGACGGACAACAAAGTGATCCTATAATGGTTCTGTTTTTTCCTTTTGAGGTACGGAACCTAAAAATACAGCTAAGAAGTGGAATTCCCTACTCCAGAGTCTGTGTTACCTGTTACTATCCTGAGTTCTTGAGTGAAAAGATTACTTCTAGGAAAGCGTGTTCCATCGTTGACGATATCTTCGCTTATCGTAAGTGACGATGTGGTCGCCGGTGGAGTAATTATTTTATTGCCAAGCGCGAGTCGTTCGATGATGGTGAAAAAGTTCAAGATAGCCAAAACAACTTTAACAGGGGCCCACCTCACCCGTGTCGTCAACCTCAAGCATGATTTAAAAGCTTGTAGCTTCATCTAACGCTGTCTAACACGATGTTTGATGAAAAGGTAACGCGAAAAAAGAGCAATAACGCCTGAAAACTCAGTTGGCATTCGGTAATTCCGTGATTTAATCGATAATATCACAAAACCTCTTCCAGGAAATACGTGTTTTTTTTTAATCCCTTTTTAAATACGTTTTTGACGAAAATTATCATCATTCAGAATCTCGATTAAATGTCCAAGGCTTCTATAAAAGTACTTTTTTATATTTTTTATATATTAGTACATTATGGAGAGCCAAAGTTCACGTAAAATAGCAGATTTTCTGAGGTCTTTACTGGATTAGTTTTACACAAATTTATATTTTTATTTTTATAGAAGTCTACATAATGTCCACAAGATATCTGTGAATCCAAAATATCTGGAGAAAGATGTGTAATCACATTATAATCGCGTAAGAGCGGTTGTATGAAAATGTATCTCGGTATAAGTTTTTCAAAGAAATACAAATGATATATTTATTTTAGGACACTCATTCTGGACAATACATATTCTACGACAGCTATATAAGATTTCAAATGTAAATGCGCGACAGACGTCCGTTCAAGAGTACGGACGGTTGTAAAGTGGTAGTCAAACATTTTGAAAGTCGTAACTGCTACGTGATTACCCAATTACGTTACATTTCAAAACATCCGATGTTTGATGTACTACTGAACTATTTCTGATGTTATTCACATCATCGACAGTTTCTAAATTCGGACGAGTTCAAGGGATTTTAGAAGCTGTTACTGTTTTGAATTACCAAGTATGTACTTTCGATTATTTTTATCTGGAAACTGTTTTTTTTTTTTAAATTATTTTTGATAGGTTCGTGCTTGACCGCTATCTCACCTGATAGAAAGCAACGATGCGGTCGACGATGGGCGCGGTTACCTAGAATTAACCTATTCACTCTTGACTTGGTTGTAGTCATCAGGAACACAGACTCCAGCAGAGAATTCCATACCTTAGCTGTACGCACAATTAATGTGTTGAATCATTATCATCACACACATCAGACTGAATTTAATTGAGTCAAGCAGACCCTTTTCAGAACTTATTGTCTCTCTATGTACAACGTGCAATCTTTGGGTGAATCACATCCGAAAAGCATTCGAATCGCTCCATGTTTAGTACAATAACGGTTTCAGGACCCTGAAGGGGTTGCACCGAAAAGGTAACGTTGGAAACCCTCACGAATATGGAAGGAACAAAGATGAAAATATGTATAGACTTCAAATTACATAAAAGAAGAATTTCTGTTCCTAAATCGTTGGACATTTCGAATTGCTCCTGTATCGTAAGTGTGTAAAGTCACATATACAAGACGCCCAGACCCGCTACTATTAAGGTAGAACTACACTGCGCATACGTGTGCGTGTGCACACGCGCCGATCTGGGCGCGTCAGTCTCCATACATTTTATATGGAAACTAGACTTGTAGAGCTACACTTGATTCACGGCACGCGACGCCATGCGACGTCGTTCTACGTACAAATCAGGCGTGTTACATTTGTACGTCGGTCTAATTTAGTTCTAGCTTTAATCTTCAGGTTTAAGTTTCGTGCGGAAATCGTACCCGCGATACAGCGCAGCGGGCAATTGCTCAACCATTGCGTCGCTGCACCAACTGTGCTGTTGATGTAATTTTTATCTGTTTTGGTTCTTGTTGGCCTATTCTATCCCACTCCTGGTCAAAGGTCTCACTCCACTCTTTCCATATTTCACGGACCCACGCTTCCTTCTTTCAGTTCTGGCAGAATCGGTCTAGTTCGTCCTGCTATCTCCTTCCAGCTCTGGCGAAATCTATCTCTAATTTTTTTATTATTTTATTAATAATTTTGTGATTGTATAATCACACTGAGCTTACGTCTCAGTTATCACAGCCAGTTTTGACATAGCCGTCCCTACTCTCTAGCAGTGACCGCCAAGGCATCTCATCAATATCACGGAGATACTTTATTATACCATCCATGACTCGGAAAATATTTCACTAGTGCTAAATGTCAGTATGCTACACCGTGACGAATCAACGATGTTGGAAGGAGTCAAGTGTTTGCAACATTCCAGTCAAAGGTCTCTACAATCACATTAATATTGCACGAAAGTTTATACACCGTTAAATTTTGATCGTTTTAATCCCGTGGAGGGTCAATCCGGTACATGAAACACTATCGATTTGTAAGATAAAATAAAAAAATAAAGTACTCATAACATATGAGTACTAGACAACTGATACATTAATATTTCTAAATACATACATATTATAAATAAATCACCCAAACCCAGACACAGAACAAATGATCGTGCCCAACACACATACATTTTTTTCTTGGGACGGAATCAACCCCACGACCTCCGGCATAGCAGGCAAGGCCACTAAGCACTAGACCAAGAGGCCAGTCGGTCAGTAATTAGTAAACTAAATGAGAACCACTAAAGTAAATATGGCAAGCACGCCGTCTCCATTAGTATTGAGTTAAGGATGGCGGCGTTAATCATTGCCCATTTCGATTAATCAATCTTGAGTCCAACTGACGGCGGCTTACTTGAGTACAAGACCGTTTTGTTAACCGGTCATGTTTTTCACTATCTTGGCTTGAAGAGCCCTTGGTCGAATGGTTAAGCCAGCCGCCTCTCATACATGAGGTTGTGAGTTCGAAACCAATCATGCACGGATGTAATTTTTCAATTTGTATGTACTTTTCTAGGTTTATTTGTCCTAAATAAACTGAAACCCCGTGCCTGGGAAAGTAGTACGTAAAGCCCTTGGTGTCGTCCCGGTTTTCATTCGTAGATCTTTGACAGACGCTAGTAAGTACACAAGTTTACATACCCTAAGGCACATGTACATGTCCTGGAATAAGAACAATAGGATTGTTTCCATCACGGGAATATGTTCCCTTGTTTCTTCTTACTACTGACTACTTTCACGAGGGAAGCAAATATTTTGTATATAAACTAGTACAAGACAACACCAGGTTCTACATCCAAACTAAAAACCCATTTGGCAGCTCAAAGCTCCAGAGATGGACAAGCAAAAGACTTGTACGAAGCACTATATAAATCTGATCCTTCTTCCCACTCCAACACACTTTGTCCTACCAAAATTCGATTTCGTCAGGCCTTACAATCCAATTCGAAAACAAAAAGGCAAACGGTTTTGGTCTTGTAACCCGGACCATTACCGACCTTTACCCTATTGGTAGACATAAGTTTTAACTACATATTATTTTTATTGTCCTATCTAACCCGGGCTAGTCCTCCCTTGCCCTGCCTATCTCTTTGGGCACTCGGATCCGAATTTATCGACCATTTAGACGCAGATATTTCCCGCACCAAGTAAAAGTAGGCCTAGTTCAATTTACTGGTTCATTTGGCGTCTATAACGTCGTTTAATTGCTAGTCAAGGTTGATTGATTGCAGCGGTTAATGTTGGATGGGTAGCCGTCTTCGAGAATTGTTCTTGTTTTGATAATCACTGTTATTAGTTCGCATCAAATCAAATTATTGGTTTATTTCCAATTAACCATTTTGGGGCACGTCATAATCATGGCGGTAAGTCCCTTCTTTAAGGAGTGGCTGGAAAGACATCACAGCGTTCTCACCTACCACAAAATCCAGGTCTTCACCGGATATGGTAAGTTCGGGAGGTTCCTGAACCTGATTCGTGCGTAAGAAACGCCCGGGTATCACTATTGTGTAGACCGCTCGGAAGACACGGCGGAGCATATGGTGGACGCGTGTCCCACTTGGGCGGAGTACCACGGTGTCCTCGTGGTCATGATCATAATTATTTTATCACTACTCAAAAGGATGAAAGAAAACTCTGAGAGTAAACCAGTTTTTTCTAGAACCAAAGAATCCAAGACCAGTGACATTCACCAACACGCACGGGGCCCGCGTGGTGGATTACGTTATGGTCCATTTTCTTTCCTAGGTAGAGAGGAGGCCCTGAGGCTAGATCAGTCCTAGCCTAGCAGTGGGAAAATCAAAAAGTTAATTACGCCCTGTTTATCCTGGACCTAAATAACTTGTACTCACGTTAAAACACAGATACAGAAAAAAGTAAAGTATAGGCACATTATAGGATTAAGGGTGTGCAAATAAAAAAAAAGAGAGAATCGATTAGACGCAGAAAAATAAAAATAATGTATTTTCAAACTTCAAAGTTCAACTTGAACTTACAGCGAAGTCAATATAATCGCACAAATACGTAAACCAATAAGATTTCACAGAAATTTCCTTTAAGAAGAATTCATCTCCAAGGGTTTAATTCGAAAACTTCTGAGGCTGTCCTAAGCTTTGTAGGATTAAGAGTAATCTTCCAAGAATTAATTAAATTTGCGTAAAGCTTACAACAGCCTTCTGATGAGGCCCATTGTGAGCGACCACGTTTCAGGGCCAGATGACATCGCTGGCAACACGTACTGGTCATAGACTTAGGGACCGTTCAAGTATTACGTCAGCACATTTTTTTGCAAATATTAAGCTCCCCTCCCCCTCGTCAGCAAAAGTAAGGAAAGCTTTCAACCCCCCCCCCCCCCATGCTTACGTAAACAGTATTATGCGCATTTGTCAATGTGTTTATGAGCAGTAGTTGTAACTTGTAAGTTTAGAAAATAGAATAATTGAAATAAAGGAAAAAATACTAAGTTAATTTAAAGTTAACATCATGTCATCAAAAATAAGCAAAGCAAATACCCCCCACCCCTCTGTAGTGCTTGTATGGCCCCTTACGTCTTGATACACAGTGGGATGTCAGACGAGAAAATACCGCGCAGCTTCCTGAACACTGCCCAGTCAAGTAGGATTCAACGATTGACCTAAGATGCAGCGTTAGTAGGATTCCTACAAGGTGGACCGATGACCTGGTGATGACCGCGAGAATCCGATGGATGGGATCGACGTTGTGGCTACACTTGGTGGAGGTATATGTCCGTCTGTTGGCTGAAATTATGATAATGATGAAAAATGCTAACATGCTCACACCTACGCATCAAAATACAAAATCTCCTGAATATACAGTTAGTAAAAATTTCGGATGGAAGGACCTCGAATGCAAAGACAGTGAGTCACGGTCAAACGCCCCATGAGAAATACTTAACGCTTTATTTGATTACTGCAATTGAACCCTGAGACCTCTCCGTTACTGAGAATTCTTTTTATGATCCACTGGCCTACTGGCCGAATGAATGATTTGATTTTTTACAGCATCTCGATTTCTCTTACTATCGGTTCGAAGCTTATCAAGATCCGTGTTTGAGTATTGATTAGGTACATATCTCAGTACGCAATATTTCATGTAATGATAAATTGTTTATTTATAACCTCCGTATTTTAGAATAGTTTGAAGTTTACTAACATCTAAGTTTTTCTTAATTGTTTACTAACCCATATAGCATGATAATAATAGCATTATCATTCTTATAATGTTCCCACTGCTGGGATTCAGGCCTCCTCTCTAGGAGAGAGAATGGGCCGTAATCCTTCACGCGGGACCAGTACGGATTAGTCATAGATATCCGATTAGTGGATGTCTTCGTATGTTTTGGTGTTAGGAAATGCCGGTTCCCTCTCTATGTTTTCCTTCACCGTTTATGGAGCAATGGTGATGAAAAATATTACACAGTGTAATGCCATCCATCCTACCCCCTCCCCCCCGCATACGGATGTAACTAATCTGAATTATAAAAGAGCAGTGGTGGTCGAGTGGTAACGGCCCCGACTTACCAATTGTAGGTCGCGGGTTCAAACCCAACCAGGTGTATTACTTTGTGTAATTTATATCATCACCACTGCTCTCAAAACGGAAAACATCGTGAGGAAACCGGCATGTCCTAGAACCAAAAATTCGAAGGAATGTGACATCCACCAATCTGCACTGGGCCCGCGTGGTGGATTACGGCCCATTCCCTCTCCTAGAGAGGAGGCCTGCGTCCCAGCAATGGGAACATTAGAAGGCTGATGATGACGATGATGATGAAATGTCTTCTCTCGCTCAGGGTGGAGCGAGAGGGTGAATCCAGACTTACCGACTAAAACCCACCAGTTTCTTCAGTTACCCTTTGCTAATGTCGCGGTAACTTTTTACAACGAACTTCTATAGCGTCTATTACACCACTCGATATTCCGCACAAGTTACACAGACTGTCTTAAAGTTTATTTACACCACGCGACGTCGACAAAACTGGTATGAATATCAAGTTGTGTAATAGACTTTTATATCTTGTATACCATATCTATGGCACCTTGGCTTCCCCCAAGTGAGGGAGGCCTATGTCCAACAGTGGCCGTCTTTTAGCTTTGAAATGATGATGATGAGAACATCTATTTCCAAATTCAAACACGGCCGCCTGCACAAGCTTGTTCAGAATGAAATAATTTCAGACGAATGCTATTTGTCTTTAGAATTACGAATGTCTTCATAATATATTACATTGTCTGAGTCTTTGTGATAAGCATCAAGAGTTGGGAAGAATTTGGGGCGCGAGTCGCGGCTTCAATTAAGTTTCTCTCTTGTATATTCTTGGCTTTGTTTAGTCTATCTATAACTTAAGGCTTTGGCGTTGTTTTATACACCGTTAAATTTTGGTCGTTTTAATCCCGCGGAGGGTCGATTCGGTACATGAAACCCTAACGATTTGTAAAGACAAAAATGAAAAATTAAGTACTTTTTTTCTAAAACTCGAATTAATATACGCATATACGAAATTAATTTCTTTAAGTAAACGGGTCAATGACCTTGTAGGGAGTTGTCGGTCGTTGTTTACTAACTACCTACAGTTCATTGGCCTCGATCAGCTGACGTTTAGTTAAATCAATTTCGTACATGCGTAAATTAATTCGAGTAAAAAAAAGTAGGTACTTTATTTTCAGTTTTATCTTTTCAAATCGATAGGGTTTCATGTACCGAATCGACCCTCCGCGGGATTAAAACGACCAAAATTTAACGTTGTATACAGTTGAGAAAGCAGAATAAAAATCTGTCCCGTCTCTACATACATACTACAAGAATAATTATAAATATATTTTTTTTAATATATGCATATGAAAGTATATTCGATACAATTAAGAAAAATGCATTATTTTTTTAATTTTTATCTGTCTATGTCTATTTGTCTGAGCTAATCTTAGAGTTAAACTTTCACTGATGTTAAAAAAAAGTTGATAAGACTTTTTGTTTTAGAAAAAGAATTAGGTTTCCGCGCAAAATTGTTGAAATTATGGCCACAAAGAATTGTGATGTTTTAAAAGTCCGACGTGAACGAAGTCGCAGGTATTGGCTAGTCAAAAATATACAAGGTACAGATAGCAACATTGTTTATGCCCCCGATAAGTTATTCTACCGCAAGGTTTCCAGTCAATCTCGAGCCGTAACATGCACTGAATCAGGTCAGGGCTTATGTGTAACGACTTGATGGACAGCATCCATTGTTTATTAATGAACTCTGTAAGCATGAAGGGGTTTAGAATATAGTTCCGTAGAAAATCAATAAATGGAAGTGTGGGTTACACGTGTAAAAGAGTTATTCTGGCTTACACGTGTTACATGTGACTTGAAAGAGGTGTAATTTAATTACATGATTTTACTTAATTTGCTATTTATGTATGTAACTACCTTTGTTCGGGTGGAATCCTGCAACTCCATTTTTAAGCAGATATCTTCAATCGATTAAGCTGAAATTTTGTGTACACGTGTAATTTGGATGACAATGCACACCCAAGATGGCGGACTAGTTGTTTTTTCGATTTAATAAGTAGACTTTGGGCACATAACACGTTTTTTCACATTTTTATAACTACTATCAACCTGCCCTAGCTTCGCACGAGTGTAACAAATCTATGAAATTCTCGTTTTTCTCTACTATAATACGGATGTACCTATCATCAAAAGTCACCTTATGAATCACTCTGGAATACCACATAAAGTTTTTGAGTTTATTGCGAACAGCACTTGGGGACCTTTTTTATATGTGGCTGTTTAAAGAATAAAACAATGTTTTTTTTTTTCTTCATTTATGTTGTGTTCATTGGATATTTTTGTTTTTCAACTTTTTTATTTCTTTAATAATTATTTGAATATAGCACTTAAGCATTTACCTCACTTACCTAGTCTGTTCAAAGGGAATAAAGATGTTAGGGATTGCAAGGACTTCGATAGTCCAGTACAGCGGCAGCGTGAGTACAACTCGAGATTATGTAATAATACTGACATAATCATGTCTTATTTGATCAGAGACCGGAACAGATAGAGTATATTTACCTAATGTTCGAGGAAGTAAGTAGGTATATATTGCGTATTTTGTCCAGTCTGTCACGCAAGTTAAAAAAAAAGAAATATAATTTACCTAAGTTCTTGTTCCTGCCCTTATCCCATATTGCTTGGGGTCGGCACTACACGATTGTTTTGTCTACTCTGTCCTGTCACCCGTCACAGTATCACTAACTCCCCTTTTCTTAATTCATTTACCTAAGTTAAAATACGATATTTGCATTTGACTAAACTATTGTGTTAAAAAAGAGGAAAATCCGCTATATACACCGTTAATTTTTTTTCGTTTTAATCCCGTGGAGGATCGATTGTATATGTAAAGATAAAAATGAAAAATTATGTACTTTTTTTTTAAACTCGAATTAATTTATGCATTTACGAAATTGATTTCTTTAAGTAAACGTCAGCTGATTGAAGCCAATGAACTATAGGTAGTTCATTGGCTTCGTACGCAACGACCGACAACTCCCTACAAGGTCATTGAGTCGTTTACTTAAAGAAATTAATTTCGTACAAGCGCATATTAATTCGAGTTTTAGAAAAAAAGTACTTTATTTTTTAATTTTATCTTTATAAATCGATAGTGTTTCATGTACCGAATTGAATCGATCCTCCACGGGATTAAAACGACCAAAATTTAACGGTGTATATATAGTACGTTCTGCAAACTCAAAACTAAACATATTTATAACACTTCTCCAATTTAACGTGCCCCGTAATTCTGTTACACGATGAGAAGCTACGTTATAATTACTGGGGTATTCTCTAGGGATTACTGTGGGTATCACAGATACTGGGATAACTGAATATCAACGTGTTTTGGTAGATAAAGGACCAGACAACATGCTAGAGAATTTACAAGGATCGAAACAAGGCCTATATTAACCAAGGCTGCGAGATTGTTCAAAGAGTTACTACTACGGCCCTATAACACAGAGGGTAACTGAAGGAACATGGGTGGGTTTAGGTAAAAAGGATCAGATAACTATGTTAGAGAAATTACAAGGACCGAAAACAAGGCATATACTAACTAGGGCTGTGAGTTTGTTCGAAGAGTTACTGCTACAGCCCTAGTTTTAGTCAGTAAAATTCAACCCAAAGCGGGTTACTCGTATATGATAATTCTGCATCTTAAAAAACTAAGACAAAGCAGCATTCAACTAACAAGCGGAGACAATTTCGAATAATCTAGCATTCGTCCGAACCCAAAGACCTCAGCAACATAATAATACAAATACTACAGTTTAGTACCATTATCTCATTATGCAGATGTAAAGGAGGATCTTCTTATAAAAAAACTACCTACATCCATTTATCAACTACATTAATTTGTTATTCTAAGTAAGAAAACAATCTTACTAAGTATTAGGCCAAAATTTGGTTAAGGTAAATACTCTAGGATAAACTGAGAATTATTTTCTTTCGTGAAACCTTATTTAATGACTATAAGAATTAGAATAGACCTAGTTGAACCGAGAGAGAATGATATTAATAATTATAATACCGTTAATAAATACGATGGCTGTGAGACGCACAGTACCATTCATTGTGGTGACACTTGGGGGAGGTATATGTCCATCAGTAGACGTCTTCCGGCTGAAATAGTGATGATGATGATGAAGAAATAAATACGTGTTACGGCCGCAAAATTATATTTTAAGCAACATGCAAAACGAGAAAAAACATACGAAAATTTGAATTTCGCAAGCTACCCTGGCGCTTTCACCTTATTACAATCCCTCCAAGCCAAGTTACAATCGTTTCGTTTTTCGTTAACGCTTGGAGTTGGTCACGCTCCCAACTCCGTAGTTCAAACAAACGAATTAGGGGCGTGGCCAACTCCAAGTGTTAACACAAAGCGAAAAGATTGTAACTTGGCTAGGAGGGCAGAACTCGTAAACGGATCACAAGTTAAAAACTGTGACAATAACGCATGCAAATACTAGAGAAAGTACATAATGAGCCAGCGAGCATCAGCATGTGTATGCCACGGTTAAGTGCCTTTAGAAAGGTCGAGAAGCGACCTTCTTGAAGACAGTAATCAGACGAGACTATGAAATAAGACGTTCATTCAGTAGCCTCGTTGTTTGGAAATTCTTTCTGCATTTCTTTTTAGAGTTACCTCAGTTGGCAAAAACGGAATATGATTAAACCTGCGATATATTAGGGGACAAAATGTCCCCAACATGCATCAGCATGTGTATGCCACGGCTAAGTGCCTATAGAAAGGTCGAGAAGCGAAGCTTCTAAAATGCCCTTTTTGAAGACAGTAATCAGACGTGACTATAAATAAGACGTTCATTCAGTAGCCTCGTTGTTTGAAAATTCTTTCTGTATTTCTTTTTAGGGTTCAGTAGACAAAAACAGATTCCTTATACGATCAAACCTCTGACATACTAGGGGACAAAATGTCCCTCAACATAACGCAAGAAGCTTGAAGCTTGGGCTCCTCGAGCACGAGTAGTACTTCAGCAGCTTTGTTTTTTTTTTCTGCCGGAGTAAAATTCCATGCAATTTAAAAAAAAAACAAAAGTTATTTCGTGACACTAAGCAACCATGCATGTGCTTCTTACCGTTGACATTATTATCACTGTTTAGATTATGATTAAATTGTCAAATGATGGACGAATCTGTAATGACGGAATGGACGGTGTGTAGATCAATTTTATTGGCCATTTCTGATGATAACCATAGCATTATTCCCTTGCGACTTTTCAACTCATGTGTCGGAGAGCGCGTTGATGCTTTTTCTTTCGATCCTGGATTCTTGGTGCTCATCCGCAAGTTTTCAAGCAAACCGTGCCATTAATGTGAAAAGTAAGGCGATTAAGATAAATGCTACATTAGTTTTTTTCTTCTAATTAAAGTCGTTACGGGTAACGAGACACTTTAACATTCCCTGGAAGACGTTTGAATGTTTGTTAGTGTTATTTGTCGGGAATTTCTCCGGAGTCTTCCTAATTCCTTTGTCTAAACGAATCTTACGTAGCGGTAAAATTTTCTGCATATTTATATTGTGAAAGGGAATGTCTGAAAGTACTGATTCAATTACAAAAAAGCTTTCATTGATAAAATTTCAATTTATCGCTAAGGGGCCATTTAAGTATTACGTAAGCACTACAGGGGATAGGAGGTCCTTTGCTTTGTTTATTTTTAAGGACATAGGGGATGGAGGGGGGTCTGGATGGTGATTACGTCAGTAGTAATTTTTAGTTTTTTAAGAGAACAATATCGATTTTGGAAAATCACACGAAAGTGAGCATATTGACGGCCGCTAAAAACGGATTTTATGAAACTCCAATCCGCGGGTGAAGCCGCTGGCAAAAGCTAGTTAAAAAATAAATGACAGTTGGTCAATTTCAAGCAACGACTAGCGAATAAGTTATACAGAGGACAACACATTTAGTGTCACCCTCTGGAACATCGGCACTCATTTTGCTCAAGAAAAGATATCCAATTGCAGAGAAACGCTATTCTATTAAGCATACCACAGCCCGACTCACAGGCGATTAGATTATAATAATAGATTCGTGCGGTTTACCGGGACTTTAAGAGCCTCTCCCAAGGCCTCGATAAAATACTCATTTCCAATAAGATAGGCCACAAGATCGATGCCTTATGTAAGTCATATGAATACAGGATCATTTGCTATTGATGAAAAATCGGAGGCCATTTCTGCGAGATTACATAGGACCTACCAGTTATACTTGTAATGAAGCCGGTAAAGTAAAGATTGAACGATGTTCACGGCCTTATTTGGGCCTTGGCTCATGGAGAAATAAAATAATTTTTCTTCAACTATTTTCACCAGAATTTTATGCCTTTAGAAACATAATTGGAAGAAGCAAAAATGATAATATCACACCAACAGACCGATGGATCGAGGACGTTCAGAAGCTCGCGGAATAGATCTCGAGATTCTTACATACCAGGGAAGCATCACTCACAAGGGAACTATATTCAGAAGTCAAAATTCTTCTCTTCGAATCGATGGTACACTTCTTAAATAGTTTGGTCTGGTTGCTTCCTTCATGGTTTGGACCCAGACTCTACGGCCTTACAGCTGCAGTAAACAGCATCGGAGGCACTCATTAGTCAATCGAAATACAGGTGTACCGCTCTCAAGTTGGAGTAGAATAAAGGTGATGAATGTTGAGAATGGTAGCGAACGCTGATTTTTATTTGAACCCAGCCCTTTTATGTAAAAAAAAATATATGGAAAGCATAATACGACCCATATATTATTTTATACCGCTAACACGGTACAGTCTACATAACAACAATACCTTTATAAGGGCGCCTTCAAGTTAGCCATAAACTGCCGGTGCCGCTGCTTTGTTATTTCAAATAAATAATATGCGTGCAGCCGGCCACAGCGCGTTGTTTTTTATTTATATGGACTATACACCCTTACGTTACTGACACGTCTACCATTTATTTATTTACCATTATTTTACACTTTATTGTAAGCACGAAAAAATGCTAAAAAAAAATCTGGCTCTGTTGCTATTCTCACGCCGCTATGCATTCAAATTTGCAAACAACAAACACACAAAAATTGCAAACACACATGTGTTCGGACTGATTCGTTCTAAAACTCCATTATTGTGATTTATAAAAAAATGTGAGTGTTTAAGAGTAACACTTCTAGGAAGTATAATTATACCATTTTGATGCGGAAAACAGTATTTTGTATAAGTACTTTATTTTTGTAGTAAATAGTATAATTTAGTGAAAAACAGTAAAATACTGTTTTTAACAATATAGTTGGTAACCTTACGTCTACCACATCTCTACGTTCCGGACCAAGCGTTTCGCGTCGTCGTTTATACTACGTAGTCTTCTCGTTCAATAATTTTAGCATTCAAAGCTAGATTGAATAGGCTCTTAATAAACTGATCACCATCGAAAACGGTTCACCATCATCGATTGCATCACTGCTCATCAGGTGGGATCGCAGTCAAGCAATATTTTTTTAATTTAAAAAATGTCGATTTAGGATTCTATATCAACGTTTTAAAGCGTTATTTCCTGGTAGCGCGTTCCAGGTCATTTTTTGTTTCAATAAAAATATTTTAACGTTAAATTCCTCTTGATAAATGACATTACCCAAAATCCCTTTTACAAAGGGCCTTAAAATGACAAAGTTTGTGTGCACGATCTACTTCACGGATATTATTACGTAAAATAGCTTTACTTAAGGCCATATCGCACATTACAGGGGCGCATTAGACAAACGATACACGTGCTCAGACCAGCATAATCATGTTTCACGTTTATGACCCATCTTAAAACGAAAATATTCATCCCCTTGCATTTTCTTTTAACGAAATATTGTTTGCTTTTTTAGAGCAGAAGGACTATGAAGAGGGAGGGGTGATGATCTGAAAAAAGTCGAATATGAAAAAAAAAGCGGCCAAGTGCGAGTCGAACTCGCGCATGAAGGGTTCCGTACAGTACGTAGCGAAAAACGGCATAAAAAAAAACACGTTCTTGTATAGGAGCCCACTTAAATATTTATTTTATTGTTTTTAGTATTTATTGTTCTATTCATCATCTGTGAAAATATCAACTGTCCAGCTATCATGGTTCATGAGATACAGCCTGATGACAAACAAACTGACAGCGGAGTAATAGCAATAGGGTCCTGTTTTTACCCTTTGGGTACGGAACCTTTAAAAGATAAATAACAAAACGTTTAGGCTGAAGTTAATCTGAGGTAGTAAAGAGGCATTACAATAAAAGGCAGTAGCAAAAGACGACTAAATAGTTCAAAAAAAGTGCCTCTGTAACCGATTTTCGGGTCACAATCAAAGTGAGGGACAACGCGAAATCATAGAAAATGGTGCAACTTATTTGCCGTGTACTATACGTATCTACATTTGAAAAGCGTAAAAATACCTCTGAAGCAGTCGGGGAAAAAAGTGAAAAGTATATATATATATATATATTTTCTCAATTATCACACAACGCCGTCTAGTCCCAAGCTAAGCAGAGCTTGTGTTATGGGTACCAGACAGCTGATAAACATACTTATATATTTCTAAATACATACATATTATAGATAAATAACACCCAGACACAGGACAAATGATTGTGCTCATCACAAAAACATTTGTCCTGGGTGGGAATCGAACTCACGACCACAAACAAGTGAAACATCATCACAAACCCTTTATGCTGTGAAAATTACTTACGGACTTGAAATAAAGGCAAAAAAAGAAATAACAAACCCGAGACTCATGCTAGAACTACACTGCGCACACGTGTGCCACACACGCCGATCTAGGAGCGTCGGTCTCCATACATTTTATATGGAAACTAGACTTGTAGAACTACACTTGATGCACGCCACGCGACGTCGTTCTACGTACAAATCAGGCGTGTTACACGTGTGCGTCGGTCTAATGTAGTTCTAGCTTTACTCACGCTTAACGTGCTTTTCTAGACACGGAGGAATCTCGGTTTGTTAGAATGGTCACCCATCTAGAGACCGACCTCGGCAACCGTCAACCTTGGAGATAGACATATTAATTTATCCTTATTACTTTTTTTAAGCTCCCAATGTAATTTTGTATGGTGTAAAATAAAGATTATATGTATCTGTATAGATAGGCAACATATTATTCTAGCATCAAGCTTTGACGATACAAAATAACAAACTACAATCTTCCTTTATACAGGTCATAAAAAGGCACATAAAACTCACACTCAAAAACAAATTCTCTAAAACTGATCCTTCTGTATTAATCCTATTTCATGTCCAACATAATCCTGAAGAAAAAAAACAGTTAACAAAGGAGGGTGGCCCCATTTCATTGCCTTCTTCGGACTATTTATAACAGAACTGTGTACTAAAACTGAATGTTTACAGTCAACGACTGTTACCACGTTTGACGGTCGCGGACGATTGCGACAAAAAATATTCGTAGGGCTGCTAGTGGAACTATTAAATTATGTTGCGAGTGTGAGGGTAGTTGGAACAGTTATATTTCAAGTGTTATTGTGACACTGTGGGTGACAGAGACTCTGTAATGCTTGCTTTTTATCCATATAATTTATGTTGTCCTTATTTTCATCATCATTGTTGTCTCTATCCTTGTTCAATATTTTAACTCAATTTTGTTTTTACTTACAACGAAATTGATAAGTAGATACATAAAACAAGACGTTTCTAGGTCGGCTATGATCACTTAAAGCGAAATATACAAAAGAAAATTAAATCCACAAAATTATTCAACAACGTCGAGAGATCCAATAAAATTCTAATTTTCCGTCCGACATAATTTATAATGTAACAAATTATTTCGGCTGTGACAGCCCTACGTCGTCCTGAAGCACCCATCGCGATGTAATAAGTAGGGACATCCTCCCACTACAGTAACTGCCCATAAGAATTTAAATTTAATGCTAAACGCTTTTTGAATAACCCAAACTTGATTGTACGCAATAATTTTATGTACGCAAAACCTACTTTAGAATGAGTGAAAGAAGTATGTAAATCGTATGATCCCGAACAATTATATTAATAAAGATCCGTCACGAAGTTTCATTTTGTTTTATTAACGGCTGAGGAAAGTTTAATTGAATTGTGATCAGTAAAAAAAGCCTTTAATTTCAAAGCAAATGAACTACAAAGAAAACAACTTTCAGTATTTACTCAAATATGTCGTAAGACAAATTACAACTACAAAGTCAATTCTTTGCATCAATTTTCACAAAACTAGGTCCTAAGACGCTGCCCTGCGAGTCCTGTGATATAGGAACAATTAATTATTGTTCCTATATCGTTAGATAATTATTGTGATCGTAAAATTATAGTGACTAGTTCACTTTGTGGTGCTCATGTGTGAATGCACGAGACCTAATAATGAAGATTATACTATAATTCTGGGAGAAACTTTGTGAAGTATGTTCTAGAATGCTTAAGAGTCACCCTACCACCATTCCCAACAAAACATCACAACAGTGGTTTTAATAGTCATTTTTTACACAACAGCCCTGATCTGATTCGCGACAAGTAAACAACGGGTATCCGCTCCTGAAACTCGATATACGAATATAGACACACTATGTACACGGTTGTGTGTCTATAAATGTTTCACACTGTCGTGAGTACTCGCGAGTGTTGTTACGAGTACAAATCACATGCACAAACAGGAGGGGAAATACTTTCCAAGTTTACGGGATCAACATACTTAGTATGCTCATGTATAGGTTTGACATACACAACGAAATGTCAGGAAATATTCGAAGATACAAATCGTAGCTGGGTTGCAAATTCTGATGTAATGAAGATACTCATATATTTTGGTAGAAATATATTATTAGGTCAAAGGCAAGTAGAGTTCTATTGTCTATGTGTACTGTGTTTTTTCTATAAACCGTAGAACGAATACATAGTTGTGTGGTATATTAACTTTACTCTTGCTTGAATAGGAACGCAATTTTTTTGTTATTTAGATATATGATGTCGTACATCTTATTAGAAAAGTATCTAGATTCTAGGGTACCTTTCCTCAAAACATTTTTTTATTTTATGAAAAGGCAGAATAGGCTATTTCTTTGTCTATTGGCAGCTATAATCAAGAATACTCTGAACTAACAAAACCTAGAATATATTTTGTAGAATCTGAGGATAAAACACAGGCTGGGGACTACTAAGCCACGGCGATAGAGGAAATACGAATTTCGTCCATTCGCGGTAATTGGGCTCTTAACCCTGAAAACAGACACTTCTGCGTTGCCATTAAGATTGTCATATAGATAGCTTATACATGCGTAATACGTTAATATCAGTGTGACAGACATTTATTACGACATTCCCTCTTCAAGTGACAAGAGGAAGAAAATTAGTGTCAGACATTAGTTACAATTTGTGTGGCAATTTGTGTACAGAGATCTTGATGAAGATCGTTGCGAGTTTTACAGTTCTGCGTACTGAGACTTAATGAGGGCTTTTGATTAATACTTCTGTTGGTGACTGTTCGATATTCAATGCTGGGAATTGTGGCGTTAATTCTGGTCACGATGCAGAAGGCCGTCCTTAACGCCTGTCAGTTAAATTGGCACCGTTGTTTAGACAATAGCTTTACAAGTCTCGTTTAGCGTGGAGTGCGGAAATAGGGAAGAGTGGAATAGAGGCCCGCTTACCACTCAACACACTTCGTTTACAAACATGAGTTCAAGCGTTTTGCTTCCCATTTCCGTTACCTATCAGGCCTTTCTCATGGCCCTTGCGCGCATTGCTGGTGTTCAAAAAGCTATTATAGATGCAACCGAACCTAAAAATATTTTTGAAATACTTCCTTATTATTGATATCGATCAAAAATACGAAAGTATAACTACTTACACTAGCCTGTACTATTAAGGGAGACAATAACAGTTTAGGAAGGGGCAAAATCAATAAAGAGTTGAACCCATAAATCCAGTGTCTTTATTACCTTTATACTTCATCCATTCGGAAAGAAAGAACAATCTAAGTGTAATAAGAAAATATAAGAACGGCAATGTATGTCTGGTTCGCCGAATCATTGGATATTTACGATCAATTACAATTTGATTAATTCTGATTATGTGAGCAAGCAATCGCTTCATTTAGTACCATATTTTTTCGATGTTGTTCTAGGTTTGCTTCATTTATTCGTATCTATCTTACTTCATCTAAAATTCTAATACCGCTCCATTCTAGAATGTTTTTGAGGATGCTGGAGTCATTTGGAAATACATAGATATATGTACGAGGATTCAGACTTTTTTAAAGTACTCCTCCTATAAGGTCAGTGTGTGACCTTTGACGGCGTCCCCTCCCGGCATTTCCGACATCCGAGCAATAAATTCCTTGCATTAATCGCCATTAATAACTTTATATAGACTATCATCAGTCATTCCATCCTCATGACCAAAATTATCGTCCAAAATTTAGGTAGAAGTATAAAATTACTGGCTCTTACCAAGTCTATATTAAACTCATAATTTTATAAACATGGCTGCCCTTCCCTGCGTGTGAAGTATTCACATGGGAGAGCTTTAATTGTTTTTTTTTTTATTTCTTTTTTTAAACAACGGCGTACGTCAAAGGCACGCTTTTATAAATGCATCGCACGAACTATGTTGAGAACGTGTAGAATAACTTGTAATGTTTTGTGTAATAAAGTTTTGTTTCATTAATTGTCACCTTAGTTTTTGTTCAATGGGTATAGTTTAATTTCTTTATTGATATTCATTCTGTATCAATGGAAGTAACGTGTGTTTGAATTACAATTAAGTAAGACCAAGAATGTGATACTGATACCCGACAACGATATCGGTTTAAATCAATGGACTAGATATATGACAACGATGTGTCTTGGTCTAGTACACATGACATAATGGTTTGAGATGGTTCCAATCCCGTTATTGGTATTCGATATTTGGTTATTAGCAAACAAGAGGATATTCCCTTACTCGTATACCGATACCAACCGTCTAGAATAGCAGGTTATTTAAAAAGTACCAAATCAACTTGATGAAGACAACGGGAGTTTTTTTAGGGCCAAAAGATAGGATCAAACTTTAGTAAAGAAAAAAAAAAGCATCGAAAAGTAACTAACCAAAACATATTCCCAATGCTAGGTCACCAGCCAAGGGAAGAACAAAAGTTGCAAGTGATGATAACACGAAAAAGGGGTCACTGAAATTGAACAAACGACTACCTTACTTTTAATTAATTGACATAAAACCATTACGTAATTAATATTAAACATTCAATTGGTTACAATGAGTGCACCGGGAGCTCATGTACTTGGATACAACCGACAATGGGGTCAATATGTACCTATACGTACAAACGATATAAATAATATTTTTGTAGTAAACAATCATGTTGAATAACTTTCAATCTATAATACCAAACGGACAGAGATTTTAAAATTGGCGAGATATATTTGTAAAATTCTACTAAGTAAATGGAAAGCGTCATGCTTGCCAAATGTGTAAGTACAGCATACAGGGGTCCAACTTAAGTGATCCAATTTGGATGGACTTCAAGTCTTAAAGTGAATTCTTTAGAGTAACCCGTAAAATTCAAACTTTTGACATTTTTTATGCATATTGCAGCTCATTATCGGCTAGTATAAGTACAAAAATCGTATTCGCGGCAAGTCGGTAACAAAATGTATGTATTTAAACAACTACACTCATCAAAACCTTTATCATAACTTAGAGACAAGGTAAAACGTCTAGTTTATATTAAAGTGACATATTTTAGCTTTTCTAAGTTAGAGAGTTATGTTATACATACACGTCCTTACCGCAAAAGTTTATTTTTTTACCTAACTAACCAATACTGATCTACAAATGGTAAAAAAAGAGTACGAAATAATTTGAATTTCTCTAGCTAACCTGGAGCATTCATCTTTAGGGAAAGTAACTTTTAAAGTAGCTGACTAAGCCCTTCTCAAGTTCTAGATACAAAACCTAGAAAACACAGAGGTAGTCCAGTTTTTTCTAAAAGCTGCAGTATGAAAATAAACATTCAATACTCCTTGCTTAGTATTTCTTGTACCAGTCTTCGAGTCTACAGAATCCTTCTGTGCTTTTGGTTACAAAGCTGACCTGCTCACAATATTAAAGTATTGAAATATTGTAGAACCAATATTTTTTTTAAAAGAGTACCATGGATTTTCTTGCCAGTTCTTCTCCATAGGAAACGAGCAATTGGAACCGTGCGCTAGCTTTTGACGTTTTATAAGTGCCCATGTAGGCGTATGTGAAATAAACGCTATGGAGTTTGAGTTCCAATAAAGATATTATTATCAGCTTGGATACTGGCAATTTACAGACCCAATTTCACCTTCCAATCAACATTTGATTTCGGAAAGTTCAATGACCAACTTTCAGGAATAGTTTAGTTATTACAATAACATAACTTCTAATGCCCCAATCTGAAGTCCAAGTCTTTGAGTCGGTAGGCAGGCACCTCAGGCAGAAAAACTAATAATAAACTGTAACCCTAGACGGAGTATCAGGTCGGTTCTCAAGTCCGTACTCTGGCATTGAACGTGATCAACATAGTAATATGCGTCGGTTTTCCTTCAATACTCACCAAGAAAATAAATGTTCCGCTCAAGTATTTTTAAGGAACTTGAGCGACCTTGTTGGGCATTTTATGGAAAACTAGCTTCTGCTGGCGGCTTCGCCCGTGTGAAATTATGTTTCTCCATACAAACTTTGGACCTCTGTTTCTTCGTTTTTGGGATTGTATTTTTGGAAACCTTCTCTTAGTGCTCGCTAACGTCATATATGGAAACCTTGTGCAAAATTTGACACTCCTTGTCCCAAAAGTTTCGGCTGTGAGTTGAAATATCAGTTACTTAGTACCTACCTATATAGATTTACAGTTTAACAAAGGTTGGCAACATAGAAATATTTCTACAAGATAACTTTATGCATACAAAAAAAAAATGAAGCTGTGTCTTGAACTAGGAAATAAACGATTTTATGAAAGCTTTATTTTTGATAGGCTCACACATGATCAATATGGTTAGCGATGATGTGGTCGAGACGATAGAGCACGCTCGCCTCAAAATAACCTATTCACTCTTAACTTGAAAGACCTTGAAAATAGGTTGTTGTGCTATTAAGAAATACAGATTCCAGCAGGGAATTTCACTCCTAAGCTGTATGCTGAAAAATAAATGTGTTCCCATAACGTGTAGTAACGCAGGTTCTGGCTGTCTAATCCTTTCACCACGAAGATTCAAACTCTACTTGTAGTCCATCGACACTAAAAGAAGAAGTTGTCCTTTCTTTTACAGAACCATGATATCTCTTTCAAATACTCCCGTGTCGGTGTGGAGACCTAAAATATCTCCAAGTGTTGGCGCTTGGAAAACCTAACGGGTAGCATTCTTGAGACTAACAATGATAAACAGTCCAGGGTCCTTTACCATGGCATGTTGAAATGTCAGGCATACAAGCGAGAAAAAAAGTTTTGTTGCAAGCGTGAGCCTATCTCAAAACAACACCAGCTCGGAGACATGCGACCTCTGGCGTGAGAATTTCAAACCTCCTGACGATTTTATCGAGCCGTCGGAGCCTCGCTCCTGGACACGAGCTGCTATGACCAACCTGGAAAACTCTAAACAGACTCCGCACCCAGGTTGGGCACAGTAAAGACAATCTCCTCAGATGGGGGTTCTTGGACGGTTCTGATCTTCAGTGTTTGTGCGGCGTTTCTCCGCAAATCATGTCCCACCTTCCTACTTGCACCACGTGCCCTATTACCTGTTCACGTAGGGACCTAATGACAGCATCAGTGGACGGCATCGCCGTGGCCGAATACTGGGCCAGGTAAGGAATTTAATTAACTTTGTCATCGACACGCTAAGAAGAAGAGCGAGAAAGAGGGATTTTATATAGCCATCGAACAGTTCAGTTTAGGTCTCCAACCGCATCGCGTTAAAAGCTCGTGGTGCTTCAGAAGTCTTAAATACTTGACAATCGTTCTAACTGAAAACAAATCCACTCAGCCTGTCTTTATTACACTGTATGTGTGCGAAAGAGAAAGTATGAAGCGAGCAAATGAAAAATACTTTGGACCCCGCCTTTGAGGAATGTCGGGTAATAGAAATGTAATTCAGAAGAATTCCTTGGAATACACGTGTTTCATGTTATTGCCTATTGAAGTTTTATAGTTAGACATTACTTTGGATTCTTGAATGGAAAGGTAGAAACGTACTGTGCTATGATTGATTGATGATGAAGCCGCTAGCAGGAGCTAGTAATATAATATATAATATAATATTACACACACTATCACACAACATCGTCTAATCCCAAGCTAAGTAGAGCTTGTGTTATGGGTACTAGACAACTGATACACATACTTATAATTATATTTCTAAATACATAAATATTATAGATAAATTACACCCAAACACAGAACAAATGGTCGTGCTCATCACACAAACATTTGTCCAGGGTGGGAATCGAACCCAGGACCCCCGGCATAGCAGTCAGGGCCACTAACCACTAGACCACCAGGTCAGTCATCATCATATACAAGAAAATGATGATTATTTTCAGGACTGCGAAAAACAATCACAGTGAGAATATTGTTGTTAGATTAGAGACCATAAAGCATGGCCACATTTAGATTCCACAAAATCGTAATGCTATCGGCACTCCAATTTTCACAAAATGGACTTCAAGCATACTCGCTTCAGCCATTACAGTACAATCGAAATAAACCCTTATCGCCATTGACTGGGCACAATTCCAATTGTAGAATTGAATGGAAACTTTGTACTCAGCTTTTTATTTAGAGCTTGCATTGGTTTGTTTTACAGATTTTGGACTAATGACAATTATGGCAAAGTTGTTTTATGGTTCCGTGCCCAAAGGGTAAAATGACGCAGGTTCTCACCGGACATGGTAAGTTCGGGGATTTTCACTGGATTCGTGCGGAAGAAGCGCCCGGGTGTTACCATAGCGTGGACTGTCCGGAGGACACGGTGAAGCATACGGTAGAGGTCTGCCCCGCATGGGCAGAGCACCATCGTGTCCTCATGGAGGCGATCGGCGGCAGCGATCTCTAGCGAAGAGCTTTGATATAGGCCATGGTCCGGAGCGAGGAGAAGTGGCAGGTGGTCGCTTCCTTCTGCGAAGCAATAATGCTAGCAAAGGAAGCGGCCGCACGAGCGAGGAAACGGCCTTCACGCCCCAGTCCTCCCGGATCCCGTTCCCGATTTCCACCGTAGGCGCGGGCTTACGGATGGTGAGCAATGGGTAGCTTGGGGTTCGGTTGTCCGAATTGAACCCAAGTCGTCAACGGCGCGTAGTGTTCCACGCGCGCCTCAAGAGGATGTCAGCAAAACCGTAGGGGCCCAGCAGGGTCGAAGCCTACTGGAGCCATGGGTTGTGCGAAAGTGAAAACCTGGAACGAAGTGGGGCCCTGGAATGAAGGCAAAGAAGAAACATCCTCCCGCTCTACCCAAGGGCGGGAGATGTCATTGGATGATTTCCCACCTAAAAAAAAAATAATGATACTTTTTGTCGTTTTTTAGTACGGAACCTCTGCATTACTCCGATATTTTCATCAGCATTGATTGCTTCGTAAAAAAAAAACGTAACTCTGTCTGTCCGTTACATCTTCACGACGTCTTAACAGCTGAAATTATTTGGGTGAAACTTGGAATTCGGGTAGGACATATCCTGGAATAAGACAATTATTACGATTTTTTTTAAACCGGGATTATAATCTCTTGCAATAATTTTCGACTTTCACACGAGCAAAGAAACTGATAATAGCTAGTATTATAAATGAGAGCACTGTCTGTCTACAAAAGTAAATAAAGCTGATCACGAAAATTCTTTCTCTGGCAAAAACTGTCAGATCTCTGTGAAATAAGCGACGTGAGCGAGCAAAAAACTAAAAGGTAAGCGTATATTATCTTTTGTATTTGTTAAATATTCTCTTCTGTCTCCTAGTTCAGTATGCACAACATACAACTTCAACGAACTACCAATGATTTCGAAAGGAAGGATGCGCCCAACTGAACATTTCTTATAAACTTTCATAATACAAGCAAAAATAGCGACATCTGTGATAACTCATTCGAATTACGTGACTGCCGTACTGCATAGGTGATCGACGTAACCTTGTTCGCGCGTATAGGTTTATTATTTTGTATTTTAGCAGTCAGTAGGTACAATAATTAAATCAATTGCATGCCCATAAAGGTAGGTACAGTTCGGTCGTTGTTCCCGAATAATGCGACTCCAAATCTCTTTACGCGTTGCATCATTTGGAAATCTGTAATTGAAAAAAAAATCATCGTCATCGGAAGTTGCTCCATATATCCATACTATTACTTACTTATATTACAAATACGAAAATAACTGTCTACCGCGTTTTTACGGTTAAATTAAGAACCGTTTTCGATGATAATTATGTGGTACGGACTGAGATTGAGCCTCAAGAAAGCATGTAGCATTATTATTATTTTTTCGTAATTTACGCGGAAATAGTCGTGGGCGAAAGCTAGGTAGTTTAAATGTCATCTCAGCGTGAAGAAAATAAAACTATATTTCAAAATATATTAAGAACAAAATATTCAATTTCAATTAGATAGGTATCGTTTCTAAGATTCTTATTTCTTTTAAATATATTTTTGTTTTATCCTTATTGAATATAAAACACATTAGATACTAAAATTCAAAATTACAAGTACTAAGTACAACAATGAAGTAAAAATTACGTCCGTACAAGTTTACTTCGTGCACTTCACGCGTGCAGTACCGGCCACACAATGGCTGCCATTGTGGTATTCGGTAGTAAAATATTTATCGCTTTAAAATGTGTTTATTTAATAACTTAATGGTAACAAAATTAATGTAAGGTTACTTACCGATGATACGATATCCCATGTTCCTTTTCAACCTTAGTATCATATTTTTTGCAGCCTTTTACCACACAACTAGGCATTTTTATGACAAGCAAATATTCGTTCACTCCCGCACACGGGCCACTGTCAACTGAGACGCGTTGGCCCTAAACTGTAATTTTAGGGCCAGCGCGCTAGTGCCATTTAATCGCGCGGTTGGCCTGGTCCTTACGCTAGTAATATATATGTCAATGCGAACTACACTTTTATTATGATCTAAGTTTTTTGCTGTGCGACAATCGTGCTCTATATTAGACATGTAGCGCATGCGGTTTTAATAGAACCGAATTCTAAAGTGGACTATTTAAATTAAGTTTCTCGGAATCGGAACCGATATCGGAGGTGCAGGCGGAGGTAGAAGAGTCAAACAAAACACTACTATAACAAAAAGCTCTGATATGTATAAATGGAGGAAGGAAGGCGGGCAGGAAGGTTCCCCACGCGACATGTATTAACTTGTTTGTACCTTCGATACTGTACTGAACTGTTGGTCTAGAGGTTAGTGGCCCTGACTGCTATACCGGAGGTCGTGAGTTCGATTCCAACCAAAGACAAATGTTACTGTGATGAGCGCGATCATTTGTTCTGTGTCCTAGACACAATTTTATTTATCTATGATATGTACTCGTATGTATCAAGAAGATTTGGAAGGACATGGGGGAGGCCTTTGCCCAGCAGTGGGACAGTAAAGGCTAAAAAACAAATAAATATATGCATGTATTTAGAAATTATATATAAGTATGTTTATTAGTTGTCTAGTACTCATAGCACAAGTTCTGTTTTGTTTGGGACTAGAGTTCCGATTAAAAATTATAGGAACCGAAATAGGAATCGGAGGCGCAAAACCAACTAATAGGTGCGAAATTTCGGATCCGGAAGCACCTCTGTTACATCTCTAGTCTATATCCTAGTTTCCAGATCATTGCTCCATCTGTACGGTCTAACGAAGCCTGTCTACGTTTTTCCCGCTCAGTGCGTAGGTTAACTAAACTAATTTTCTGTTTCGCTTCATGTTCTAATGCTCTAACCAGATTATTTATTTATCCAGGCCGGAAAATATTTGTTGTATTATGACTACATTAACAAAACACTTACTTCGGTATCAAAAGATTGAACACAAACTTTAGTTTAAACTATTTTTTTTGCGATAACTAACGGATCGAGTTCGAAAATGTTGCGCTCCAAAACCAGAATAGTTGTTCAACGACAATGTGGCTCAAAATGCTGTCCAACTGAAATGGGAGTGGGTAGGGTACATCTCATGGGTAGAGCAGTGGTGGCCGAGTGGTAACGGCCCCGACTTACGAATTGTAGGTCGCGGGTTCAAACCCAGCCAGGCGCATTACTTTGTGTAATTTATATCATCACCACTGCTCTCAAAACGGTGAAGGAAAACATCGTGAGGAAACCGGCATGTCCTAGAACCAAAAATTCGAAAACATGTGACATACACCAACCCGCACTGGGCCCGCGTGGTGGATTACGGTCCATTCCCTCTTCTAGAGAGGAGGCCTGAGTCCCAGCAGAGGGAACATTAAAAAAAGGCTGATGATGATGATGAGGGCACATCTACCACATGTTCGACAAACTGTGGGCCAAAATATCACAAAGTTGATGCCCTAAAACAATCCGGGGTCGCGACAGACCACGAAAGAGATGGCGCGACGAACTGGACAAATTCCGCCAGAACTAACTAGAGGAAGCGCGGGCCCGCGAAAGATGGAAAGGAGTAGGAAGAAAAAAGGACTAAAAAAAATTCGTACCCTTTAAAAAAGGACCATCATTATGATATTTCTACAAGAACCAAAGAGATTAGAATTCGCAGCATTTGATAAACTAGCTAAGTACTCGTATTTTGGTCGTCAACAGTGTACTTAGAGAAACTGGACACAATCCCTTCATTCATAACGAAGAGCGCCACAACGATTCACTTTTATAGTTCTTTAAAACTTGAAACATCTGACGCTCAATTTTATGTTATCTACGTTATGTTATATAACTTCCACTTGAACATACGCGATCTAGTTTCATGCGTTCAGTTTCAGCTCGTAAAAGTTCTAAGAAGCTGTAAAGTGCCGTCTTCAGAGTAATTTCACGTTAACACATGGGTACAACACCCAGTGGTACAGCTCACGTTCTTGTTTAAGCTTCGAAAACAAAAAATCACGTCACATAACACAACTGACTGACACAAATTCATGACTGTATTCTCAGATATATTCTTAGCAGAAGTGAGGGCCAATACCTGACAGCTTACCAAGGCTGTGGTTATTCGAAAGAGTTACCACGGCCCTGGTACGCCTTCTTGTTCTACCCGGAGCGAACTTTACCTAAATGATGTGTACACACAAAAAAAAAATGGGGGCGAGCCTACTGCCGTCAACCGAGCACGAATCCAGACTCCGAGCTGACACACCGTAGATGTGGGCTTGTTGACAGCGAGCAACGAGTAGCTCGCTGTCCAGCCGTCCGGTAACCGTTCGGACCGAGCCCGAGTCATCAAAGCCGACGGCGCGTAGTGTTTCATGCACGCCTCAAGGAAATGTCAGCTAAACCGTAGCCCAGGAGGGTCGAAGCCTACTGGGGCCATGGGTTGTGCGAAAGAGAATCCCGGAGCCCTGGAACGAAGGCAACGATGGAACAGGAGTAGATTTTAGTCAGTAAAAGTCAGACATACCCCCCACTCCGCGTAAAAGCAGGAGAAGTCATTCTTATATTCTTTATTGTACACAGATAAAACTAAAAAAAATAGAACAGGCAATGCACACAGGCATCATTCATCATGCTTCAAGTGTCATTGGATGATTTCCCACCAAGAAAAAAGACTCCGAGCTACTAGTAACAATATCCAGAAAAATATCTGTTAACAACCGAAATTCGTCCCAATATTCTGCCCAAAGCATAAAAATCCATTAATGTAAGACTTTCGTGATCTACATAATTTATGATAACGAATACTGGACCTCCTTTTGACAATGAATAATATCCATTGATCTTCCAATAGCGTTAAACGTCAAAGGACTGAACAACTGGCTTTACGGATGCCAGATTGCTGAGCGTGGTAAAGGATCCTTTTTATCATGCTAAATTCAGCAGTTCATACGGCGATCAAGGCAAACTGGCTTAAGATTTTGTTTAAAATTACTGATGCTCGTGCTTGACCACTGCCTCATCAGATGGTAAGTAAAGTAATGATGTGATCGACGATGGACGACGCTTGCCTAGAAGTAACCCATCCAATCTTGACTTCAAAAGCCCCAAGATTCAGGGATGAAGATTTTTTTTTAGTAGCTGTAACTTGGAATCCAAATCGGTAACTAGATGACAGAAAGCAGATTTGCAGAAGAACCGGCTCATCGGTCTGTAGCTAAGCTTCAGTGATATATATAATATTTTTATTAGAATACATATCCCGGCTGAAACTACCAAAGTTGGATGATTAATAAAAAAGCGTGTAAATGATAAAGTTTACTTAATTCGCTCCACAACAACTGCATCCAGTTCATATCTAATGCGAGAAAATATGACCATGTCCAAATGGACCACCAGAAAAGAAAGAACCAAGACCTTGGAATACCAGAATTATTGGAATACCAGAGAAGAAATTTGCATACTGACTACGCTTTTCTCTCTGCTCAAATCTACGAGTACCTTCATATCTGATCTGACATGTTGTCTCTCCACAACCCTTGATCGAGTGGCAGAAAATGCCTAAGGCATTAAGTCCACCTTTCTACGTTTGTATTGCATGTATTTCTAATAAATAAATTAGTAAAAACTCATAAAAAGAAGTACCTATAACATACTCTTGGACTCAGTCCAACAAACGAGGCCCAAAAACGAAACTTGCTCGAGATTGAATACACTTCACTAGATTTTCCTCCCCAAAGTTGAAACTTAACTAACGGAACAATCAATAAAACGGAAATTAGAGTACAATGGCGAAATGAAATACGGTACCAAATCCCGACCAAACTTGATTACATTTTAATTACAGCCAACTGAAATTGATACTTCGTCTTCATTTCGTGAACGACGTTAAAATCCAATCGTAGACCAAATCGAATTTATAGCGGTCTGGAATCCGTAATTGGTACTGAAATCTGGACTTCATCGGTGCTGGAAAGGTCACTCTCTCTGGGTTTAGTGAAGGAGAATAAAGAGCCTTTATCTGAACAATGGACACTACACCATGTCCTATTTGGCTGCACCTGGCTATTTCAAGAATCTGTTTTATGCATTCTTGTTCTAATGTCATCTAGCACCTTCTCCCGCCCGCTCTAGGATGGAACGAGAGCGTATCAGACTTATACTGACCAAAACCAGCTTGCATCCTTCAGGTGCTCTTTGCGTTCTAGGGCCACGTTTACCTTTGCAAACGTTCCCGCAGCCCTAGCACGCGTTGGCCCTGCTGGGACTCTACAGTTTTGTTGACATCTGTACCTCTACCATGAGTTTTAAGCAATAGTATTCGTCGCTACTCGATATCGACGCCGTAAATATTTTGTATGGCAAATTTTGCAGCGCCTCTAGCGGTCACTTGCAGAACCAAAATTTGCCTTACAAAATATTTACGGCGTCGATATCGAGTAGCGGCGAATACTATTGCTTAAAACTCATGGTAGAGGTACTGTACTCAGCCCTGGTATTCAGTGTACTTGATGCTTAGTTTCTAATTAAACATCTGACGAACGATTCTCGTCGCTAACTGCCAAAAAATCAATCAATTTCCATACATTTTGGCAAGTTTATGGCGTTTGATTGTTGCTGAGATGAAATTGTAACTTGAATGTAAATATTAATTTTAAGAACGAATTTTGGACTTCTAGTTAAAGAATGTATGTTCGCGGACCATAAATTGGACCAGATTATTTATTATAAGTATATATGTATATAAACATGGATATCGAAGGACAATCCTAAACCTATAACGAATTCCAATTAGGTAACATTTTGTATTGACGTCATAACGTTCTATACGATGTATTATTGCACGCGTAGGTAAATCATTAAATATAGATTTGTGGTAGCTAACAAAATAACGTTTTCCCGTAGGTAACCGAACGATAAGACTGGAGGATGACGGGGGAAGCCCTGATGCATTCCTATGAAATGCAAGAGAACTAGATTTAATTTCCTTGTTAGGTACATGCACGTCCTTTTTATCCTGTCGGTAAAAAGATCTGAGGTTTGAAATTATGAATTAACTAACAACTAACACCCACCAATACCACAACAACAAGACCTACTCTGGGCAACAACAACAACAACAATAATAATAGCGACAACAATGTTTGTCCTATATTTTTTGTTTATGTGGTGTACAATAAAGAATATATATATAAATAATAAATAACAATTAACAACACCCACAACTAACTACTAACTACCACACCCACTACCAACTATAACTACATCAACAACTACTCTCACTACAACAACAACAACAAAACATCAACAACTAATAACTTCACCCACTCTGCGGGGAGCGAGAGGGCCTGTTAGTTTTTTAGTGGCGAACACAGGTGGATTTTATCAACTATATTCCTTCAGTTTCGAATATTCTCACAGCCCTTGTGAATCTTTCATTTCTGATCCGATCACGCAGAGTAACTCCGAACATAGCTTTCTCCACTACCCTTTGAAGGAAAGTCTTCTGATGAGACCCGATTTGCGTGACATAGAGCCAAAAATTGACAAATTTAATTGTGGCAGTGGGCAGGGCATATTGCTCACAGAACAGGTGGTCGATGAGGGTGGAAGGTTTTGGAATGATGACCATATGGTCATACCGGTCGGTCCGGTATACAGCGAAGACGCAGCGCTTAGAACACTGATTCCCAAACCGTGGTCCACGGACCACTGGTGGACCGCAAAAACCAAAATATAGTCCGCGAAATGTCTAAAAATCTGAACTCAGCATCATCCAACTGAATACGAAGTCGATGCTCGTTACATACTTTTGATCTTGAAGAATAGCCATGCTCCAAGTTGAATATTTATGACTTTTTTTATTGACACAGATAAGTTTTCTTCTGGACTTCTGCTATCAACAAAGAAGGCAAAGTGGTCCCCGATCAAAACAAGGTTGGGAACCACTGGTTTGAAGATCTCTTACGAGGTAAACCGATGGCACTAGGCCATTGGGACCTGGTGAGTGTAGCGGGAAACCAATAGATGCTAGAGGTACAGGACCGGTTATTGTAGCAACACTTTAGGGGGGCCTATTTCCAGCAGAGGTCTATCAGCTAAAATAAAGGTGATGATGATGATTATGGCACTGAAACTCACAAAAGTTTAAAAAACGATGTCCTCAAAAGGAAAATAAGATTTGTTTTCAGTTTCAGCCAGTACCAAATAAACTCAAGGTCAATAAACAAAGCCCAGGTTATCCGGGCTACAGGCTCCTCATAAAAAACAATCCGATATCGGAAACCAATCAATCTTTAGAATCGAATCAAACGTTTCTTGCGAATAATTTTCTTGTCGGAGTTACAACGTCTTCGGCAGGGAAGCTATAAATGACAGTAGGCTCTATAAAACTCAAGTGTTTGCCTAACTACCATAACAGATATTTATGATCTTGTTGACTTACCAACGGAACAAAAGAAAAACATGGGATGTGCTAAACAACTCATAACAAAGAAACTGCTGAGGTAGATCCTGATTACAGTGATTATAGTAGAGGATCATCTGCCAATAAAACATTGCGCGATGGTCGCCCCCGCAGATATTCTATAGACGTGTTATTTTTGCAGAATCAAATCATCTCATAACTTCTCCTGCCGTCAGTAAGAGTCTAACACGACCTGTCGCTCCTCTGGGTGGCGCTCTACTTACACCTACTAAAGCCCACTTGCTTTCTTTTAGTTGCCCTTTGCGTTCTAGGGCCACGGTAACTCTTTCTCGCTCCCGCAGTCCATTTTACAGACGTAGTGAGTTAATGTTAAAAAAAAACCAGGCAAGTGCGAGTCGGTCTCGCACACCGAGGGATTAGGCAATTCCCGAATCGACTGTCAAAGATTTTTCCGACTCAAAAAATGTTGTATACAAGACCTTGCTTCATGCCAAATTTCAGGGTTCTAGATCAACAGGAAGTACCATATGAATTTTTATTCCTTCGAGAGTGTTGAAATATGCGTTTTTTGCGACACAAAACTATAACTTAGATTTTTGATTTTTTAATAGCTTCAAGGGACCGCAGACCTGAAATTATATGATTTTAATTTCAAGTCGATATCTCCACGTGTTCTCGAGATAAAGGGTCTTGACAGTCAGATGGACAACAAAGTGAGTGAAGAGAGAAGTAAGCTAGAGATAAAGAATATTTAATTGGATATGCAATCAATGGCATCGAGGTATATCACCCGGTGCCTACTGAAACCCCAGTCAAGAGGACCTAGACCAAGTGAAATTCTGACATGGATAACGATTATCAAATCGCCGCCGCCGGGTGCAAAGTTACAAAGGTTATCTGCAATTTTAAGATTAACTCAGTTCAATTTTCTTTATATTATTCGTGCTGGCTGATATGGAAGTTACTTTGCTGAATCATGCAGAAAAATTGGATGGTTAAAAATGAACAAATGAATGAGCTCGACAGTCTTAGCACTCCCGTTTAGGAGGGGCTCGGATTTTCTTTTGATTACCATGAAGTTATGGGCGTCATGCTATTTATAAAAAAAGTAGAAAAGATCGTAAGCTAGCAACATGCCTACTGTGGCCAAGGATCTGCTTCTGAAAGGAAGGCTTGGCCCTGGTATGAAAGGCAACGAAGGAACGAGATTTTTTTATTATATTTTTTACTATCTCCCGCACCGCCCAAGGGTGGGAGATGTCATTGGATAATTTTCCCCTCCAAAAAAAAAACATGCCGCCCCGCGCTATGGCTCTTATGACTTAAGGGTAAATATGCTACTGCTTGACATGAACCGATCGATCGCTCAGTTGGCTAGTATATAGTAACAAGGATTGAGGTTTGGACTGAAACTCAAAATCATCTTATTCCACATGGGCTTCCACTTATAAAACGTCAGAAGCTATCGCACGGTTCCAATTGGTCGTTTACTATGGAGAAGAACCGGCAACAAACACCATTGTTACTTCTTTAAAAAAAATAATTGATTCCAGAATACTTCCACATTACAATGTATACTGTATGTGTACCATGAATCCGCGAAGTTTACAGTATTCTAACATTCACATTACAAAAAAAGCTAACGGATCAGCCAACCACTCGTAAATCTCAAATGTCTGAAGTCCTCGGCCAAATGAAATAACAGCAACCATTGTACAGTAGCTAACAAGAGATTTCACGACACATGAAGACGGATAGGCTTTCATCTCAACTAATCCATCAATAAAAGTCGACTTATGTGTTTTTTCCTTATGTACATGGCGAGCTTTTTCTTCAAACTAAAGCAACGAGAACCGCTCCCCTTCGCACAGCATTTGTTTCACTGAAAAGCGCCCTAATTGTACCCTAGACAATGGGCTCCCGGTAAACTCTGTGCCGAATGAGGAGTTAGGAAGACAGAAATGTTTAAGCCGTTTATCAGCCCACGCAACTGGTGCCAGTTGAAAGGGATCACCACAATAGTTCATCTGTATTTGAATTCAGGGATTTACGGCCTCTTGGTTTGGTTGAAATGCGCGAAAGGTGCTTTTAGCTTCAGCAAGCAAGTAGTTATGTGGATATGTTGTCTGTGATAAGGATACACAAGACAGAGTGCCATTCCATCAGTAATACTTAAAGCTTAGGGACTTGGCTACGTATCCACACGTGACATTTCGCTGATCAGCCTAAATGTTTCCACTGTTGGGACTCGTGCCTCCTCACTAGGGTTAGTGCGGGATGTCACAAGTCGCTAAATTATTGATCCTAAGACATGCCGGTTTCCTCACGATGTTTGCCTTTACCGTTTTGAGAAAAAGTTCTACATTCACATAAGCGAATCTATACTAGCAGTTAGAAGGAAAGAAAAACACGCATATTTAGCAGACAGACACACATAATGAATGTATATAGAAACATAAATAAATACAATAACATTCGTGTCTTTCACGGCTACGCCAAAAAGGTCCAGTTCAGTATAATGCCAAACACCTCCCTGACGCTGGTTTTCAGCTGAACCTTAATTTGAGTATACGTCTGTAAATAGTTGGTATTTGACATCTTTATGGCCGTAAAGTTACAGTCTGCATCGTAGTTACAAAAAGCAATAATGTTGCGACGATATAACATGTGGATGACGGCATTAAGCCCAATTCGCACGAGCACTACAATCTTTCCAATTCCATCTTAGCACGAAAGATTACGTAAAGATAATAATCACGTACAGTTTGTGGACTTACCTATTTTTGTTTTTATATCTAAACATTGTGATATGTGTGGAAACTGGAGGATTTTCCGCCACTTCTTGCTCTTGCCCTTATTGCTATCGGATCCTCCTGAAACAAATAGAAAACGTACTAAGTAATGTGAACTTAAGAGCACAGCCCTCCTCGTGTCATGGTCATAGACGCCCCGAACCGATATGAGGCAGATCTTCGTGAAGCCCTTGTCCTTTTTGCTAAGTATGTGAATCAAAACTAGCTATCTTTTACGATAGTGGTAAGGCCTCTGTTCGGTCGTAAATGGTCTTATTTGGCACTTAGAGCATCTCTCATTTCACGATAAAACCCTGTAACACTACCCAGACGATTTTTTATCGGAACTTGTTATCGATAGAGTTTCATTTCATAGTTTCTCTAAAATGTGTCATAGCTAGAAATAAGACATATTTTCTGGTTGTAAATAACGGTTTTAATCCTTCAAATTTCGTATGAACGTGGGATTGCAGTAAAAGCGCTAGTTTATATCAATAAAAAAAATGAACCGTTTAGGTTCATAAGAGACAACGCTTGAAATGTTAACGGAACCCCGTAGGTTCATAAACTTAGGTCCAGAATACCTTGTAAGTACCATATAATATAGCCCAAATTAACATTATAATGTTCCCATAGCTAGGACTCAAATCTCATCTCTAGGAAAGGAAATAGATCGTAATCCACCACGCGGTTGCAGTGATGGATGTCAAATGTCTTCGAATTTTTTATTCTAGGACATGCCGTTTCCTCACGATGTTTCCCGTCACCGTTTCGAGAGCAGTGGTGATGAAATAAATTACACAAAGTAACGCGTCTAGCTGGGTTTTAGTTTTAATCCACGGCCTATAACTCGTAAGGCCGCCTTACCACTAGGCCACAACTGCACATTAAACTGGACATACATTAAAAACAAGTTGACATACAAAAATAAATTAAATTAATTACAACGAATGACTTTCAATTCAATTAACAGCATTACAATTAAAAATATGATTAAACACAACTCGGAAATGTGACTTCGGATACACATATTATACTTTCTTTAGATATAGCAGTTTTATCATGTAGATAAGTATCGGAATGTATATGAAAAGGTGTTTTAATTAATCTCAGATCTTTATCTATGTCGGGAGCGGTGTTGCAGCACTAATGACTTTTTTCTAATAATAAAATGAGCATATACACAGAACCGTAACTAGGGCGGTGTTAGCGGTGCCCAGGCACAGGGCGCTGATCCTGATGGGGCGCAGAAATTATCAAACCAAGACCAAGTTTTGTATAATTCATTTCATCAGACGAAGGTTACTGCTTCCCATTCATTCTCGCTCCGAACTATGGCAGAACCAGAGTAAGACGCTCAGGGGGCTTACTCTCAAGTTCTCTTGAATTCGATGCTAACGCCAAATTGGTTTAAAATTGCGTGGCCACACGCCAAGCCCAATCCCGATTTTACTTAGTTTCCCAAAAAGGTCACGAAATTTGGGCCTAGCATCAAATTCAAGAGTACCTAACGTCACAATTCCAATGTCGACCGATAGGAATTAAACTCGAGAGTAAGCCTGACCGCTGGGCAATCCGCATAATGGTGACCTCCGAGCTTTTCTTTTTCACTATATACCCAACATGACCTCCTAAAACAGTCATGTCCAATGTGGACCTACGTCAAGCGAATTAAACCAACCCAACTCGGAATTTTTAGGGGCGAAGTTTCGGAAACTGGCACCAAGCGAATAAAATTTAGTTACGGCACTGCATATACATGTCGCAATAGTAAGTGATGTGACATAAAGATTATAGGATTATGTAATCGTAATAAAAGTAGAGTACTAGGTCTAGACTAGACTAGCAACTGGTTTCTAAAAACCTATCTAGTTTATTCTCTTGCAATGTGATTGGATTGAATATTGTTAAGCTGGCGCTGAAAACTAATGACAATGCTCCGTTTGCACTATACTAAGAACAGGGTAGAGGAATTCGTAGGGGCCCAGCAGAGTCGAAGCTTGGAATGAATGAGTACAGACGGAACAGGACTGGGTTTTTAGTCAGTCTTCTTCTTCTTAGCGTGTCGATGGCAATATTAATAAATTCCTTGCCTGGCCCAGTATTCGGACACGGTAATGCCGTTCACTGATGCTGTCATTAGGTCCCTGCGTGAACAGGCAATAGGGAGCCTCCCCGAGCGACGTACCATCCGAATCCCTGTTACGTCCGGCGCACCTTGGACAATCGACTTCGATTGGGAAATCCTTTCACCACGATGGTGAACTTAACTTTAGTCAGTAAAAGTCTGACACCGTCCCGTCCGCCCAAAGCGGGAGTTGTCATTAGATGATTTCCCACGTAAAAAAAAAGTTAGAGGGATTGTTTGATAGTTACCGTGGCCCCGGACTTGGCAACTGAAGTAACACACAGGTAAGTTTAGGTCAGTAAGAGTCTGACACTATCTCTCGCTTCACCCAGTGCGGTGTTTGAGGTGCTTTTCCATCTAAAAAAAAGATTTATTTTCTCTTTGCCATTCCAGCTGACCATGCAGATAATATCGAAGTTTTGAATATACGCATTAACGATGTAACTTGAACAAATTAAACCTCTTTTTATTCAAATGTATCTAGGCAACTTATAATCAGATTTACTCAAGCCCCAAGCGGACACCGGTGTCCGCGCAACTATTGTCTTTCTATTGTGTCTCTAATTACGGTATTCATATAAGACAACATTATAAGAAAACTTTTACACGATTGATCTATGTACATAACTTTGGGAGATACCATCTCAGTTTTTCCATGTGACGCGTTATTTTTGCGGTCCCACTTCAATTGAAAACCGAAAATCGGTTACTGCGCATTCAAGGTCGATCATCATGATGGTTCAACTTGTGTGACGAGGCTGATACACGATTTTCGAATCTGAATTGAAGTTGGGAGCTGCGCGAAACCATAGCAAATTGTTCAACATATTTGCCGCGCAAAATACGGAGTTTGAAATTATCCAATGAAAAATACAAGGCTTTTAATCATAATATTTTTAATCCAACATTAGCACAAGTGTTTAAAAATCGTATAATATGGAGCTCCAGCTATAATTTCATGAATCTATTGTTATTACGCTAATGTTTTTTGATTTATTTGGACTTTGACCACTACCTATTTATAAACGTTACACGGCTATTTTTTGCAGCTTCTTACTAATTTTTTGTTACGTTACAATTATTCTTACGAAACATCTGTTTATTATTAATAATTTGAATGATAGCACACATAATATATGTATAATATTTATACATACGTCACTCGGTAGACAGAAGTGACTAACTACATTGGAATACTCTAAAAAATATTTACCTAATAATAGACCATCTCTGTATTGGAATGTTTATTACTTTTGAATATTTATTCGTACTTTGTTTTGTATAACTTACCTGGTACAAAATAAAATAGAATACAGAATAAACTTTATTGTATTTCAAAACAGTATCGTAATTTTTAGACAAAAGCTATGGGTACACTGAGGATCTCATCGCAGAGATAAAAGGGGAGTAGAATAGAATAGAATAGAATAGAATAAAACTTAGTAGTCGGAGGTTTGACGCTAGCAAATTAATAAAGCTAAATTTTACATCCAAATATAAGACCTGCCATTGTACCCTTATTTATAATAATGTTTGTCCTATATTTGTTGTTTATGCGGTGTACAATAAAGAATATATAATAAATATAATTATGTAAGTTAATAATTACATACTTAGTTTTACTGATCAAGCAAAAGTTGTTTTGTCATACAAATTAGAAATCAAACTGAAGTATAAATCGAAACTAAAACTGGTGTTTTTTCCCATTTTTTAACGCGATTAAAAAATACTTTGTGATCTATTTTCAGGTCTACCAAATGTATATACAAAAATATTCATTAAAATCGGTCAAGCCGTTTTGGATGAGTTCAATAACAGACAATGTGACACGAGATTTTTATACATATATTATTACAAAAAGATAAAGTGGCGTCATTAGTGAGAAATTCAATAATTATCTTTCTGCCCTCGTCCCATGTTCCCTTGGCCACACCTTGTCTTTACCCATTCTCGCCTGCTAGTCGTCACCTCATCATTTACTCCCCTTTTCTTTCATGCCATTCTCACACAAAGGCGTCATATAATTATTTTCTTTGGCCTGCCTTTTCCTTTGTATCCTTCCACATTTATATTAATTAAGAACTCTTTTAGTCGTTTTCTGTGGTTTCGTAACTAAAAAAAAAAAAACCGGGCAAGTGCGAGTCGGACTCGCGCACTGAGGGTTCCTTACAAACCTACCTATGAAAATAATTCAATTCCCGAATCGAGTTTCGAAGCTTTTTTTGAAACGCAAAAAAAAATTTTTTTTCTTTGACGAACTACAAATTTTTCCTTGCTTCATGTTTAGGATTCTAGGTACCCTATGAATTTTGATTCACTTGAAAGTGTCGAAATATACTGGAGTGTAAATCAAGAATTAAAAAATAAAGATAATATTAGTGTGTGCTAAACATACATTAAAATATGTCTTCAAGGGAAAAAACAAATCATATACTTAAATAAAATTTTGAAAAACCATTTTTTTTTAAATACCTTTTTCTTTGCTAAAAAAAATGTGGTACGTTATTTTTTCTCAACCCTACACACACACAGTTGGCAACCCTACTTGCATTACCATTCGATTCCCAGGCGTTCTTTTAGAACATCTTCCAACCATGCAATGTTAGAAGAAGAAAAAATTACAACTACCGTAAATTAATTTGCAAAACCACCTGTAAACATAATCTGGCCATCAATAATAATAACCACATAAACATCCAACCCGTTCACCTAACTAATTACAATTTTACGACCAACACTAAATAAAACGTAACGTATGCAACCACGTTATTTTGCCGGTCGGTTTTTGCGACCACATCTTTACGACCACACACTCGCAGTCAATGCGAACTCTTCAAACGGTTTAATTTACGGCCAAATTGAAATATATACGCTGTTTAAAATAAACATTTCTGCTTCGTTTTTGTATGAGCGCGTCTTCATTTACCGACTTTTGGGATCTGCATTACTCACGGTGTTCAATTAACGATATTGCTGGCAGCGTGTGATCTTGGAGATTAGACAGAGTTATGGTAGTCTCGTAATAGTTACGCCTCTGTTATTGCATTTCGATATTTTTAATTCTTTGACGTCGAAGAAGAGAATGGATGGATTGTGAGCGGAGCGATATGAAAAAAAAAGGGAGTTAGTGATATTGTGACGGGTGACAGGACGGAGTGGAAGAAAGAAAAGTGTTGCGCCGACCCCAAGTAGGATAAGGGCATGAAGAAGAAGAAGACGTCATTGCTTTTAGGGTTCCGTAACCAAAGGGTAAAGGTCTGCTGTCCGTCTCTCTGTCCCCAGGCTTTATCTCATAAACTGTAATAGCTACACAGTTGAAATTCAATTTTGCAGAAAATGTATTTCCGTTGCCGATATAACAACAAATAGTAAAAACCGAATAAAATAAATATTGAAGTGGGGGCTCTACCATACAAGAAGCGTGTTTTTGTTTTGTTTTGTTAAGTTTCCGTACCTCAAAAGGAAAAAAAACGGAACCCTTATAGGATGTCTTTGTTGTCTTTCTGTCTGTCAAGACCCTTTATCTCAGAAATGCGTATAGGTATCGAGTTGAAATTAAAACCATAGACTCAGGTCTGCGGTCCCTAGAATCTGTGAAAATATCAAATTTCTAAGTTAACAAACGAACGGCCATTTACGACACAAAAAACATACATTTCGACAATATCAAGGAAATAAAAATTCATAGGGTATTTACTTTTACATAGGGTACTTAATTTAGCTTGAAGCATAGTCACATCGCACAAGTTTAGAAATAAATATGAAAACTAATTTGTAGTTACGTCACAAAAAATAACTTTTTCGATTCGGAAAAATCTTTGAGATCTCAATTCGGGAATTAACCTATTTACATTAAGTTAGCCCAGTTTCTTTAAATAATATAAACTAGTGCTTGACTGCGATCCTATCTGATGGTAATTAGTGATGCAATCCATGATGGTGAAGCGCACTAGTTTATTATGAGCCTAGTCTTGAAGACCATCAGAGGCATCACATATTAAAGAACACGAAGTAAGAAAAATTTATGGCCATCACCTTTATCATCATTCTTTAAAACATAGAATGTCAGTGTGAATTAGTAAAGAAACTTTATGCCTCTTAGTACCCTAACTGTAAAAACCATAACAAGGAAAACGAAACTTGAAGGCAAAAAGAAGTATGGCAGTAGTAAGTACTTCCCAAACGATCCCCTTCACAAAGAGCTCTTCAAATGTTATTATTAACAGGCTTACAATACCAGCGCAGAAACTGGCCACCAAATAAAATTTTATGAAGAACCCCTACTTTCCCGCTGACGTTATAACTTCGTAAGTTACTCAGTAAGTGCTGATAGGCACGCCCCCTAGCGGCACACTTTATCGGACGCAGTCCCAGTATCGGATTACAATAATTTAGAATTTCCTAACAGAAAAAACCCAAAGTCATGGGTCGAATCGATAACCTTAACGTCACGACTAAAGTCTATTTTACATAGCATGGGTAGGATGACAGCAAGACGAAAATATGCATCGGATAGCTAGCTAAATTGTATGAATCCGACAGCTGTCACCTATAACAATTGTTATAGGTATCGTTTACTATACCTATAACGATTGTTGTGTAGGTGACTGTTATAGGTGATTTTAACATGAAAGATTTTTCCTAAATAATTTAGGGCATATGGAGAAGCCGATGAAATTACTTTCGCCATACAAAGTCCCCAAGACTGACAAAACTATTCATACAGCAATTTACTTCCCCATACAACAAACGTATTTTTTTGCCTATATTGTCTATGGTATGGAACCCTTCGCACGCGAGACCGACTCGCGCTTGGCGAGTTTTTTTAATTAACAAATATTTTTTTTAAACAAACAACTAAATAAATCGCCATAGTCTTGAAAATAACCTGTCAACGAATGACGTATGAATAAATTGGTAAAATAACATTAATTTTTAATATTTTGCCCTTCGATCAGAAGATTTTACCTAAATAATTTATCGAAAAAATTTAAATTTTATCGTCATACTCATACTTGGCATTTTAATCAGAAGAATACGTGACCAATACCTACTTACTGATTGACACTGATGATTTAAGAGCCAATGACCTCTCAATTGATGGTGACTACGATAAAAAAACGAAACAATGTGAATGATTGAGAAAACTTTGCCAGAAGACTTTTTACACTTTCCATGTAAACAAAGCGGGACAATTATGACCATGTTATAACAATCAAAACTTGTGTTCGTGCAAACATGCGTACATGACGCGAGAAAGCGAAAAAATCTATTTTTAATACCCTAGAGCGGGAGAACTAATTTAATACTTCTTTCGCCCTAGGGTGGAGCGAGAGGGTGTGTTGCACTTTTACTGACTCAAAACCCACCTATGTTCCTTCATTTGCCATTTGACTTGTAGAGCCACTTGTCTACGACACGACAATGTTGCCGCTTGGCCAACAGAATTTCATAGTTTTGTTTGTATGTTGTGGACAGAATAATGACGAATACCTACGCGTCTATGAAGCTACGCATTCGTTGACAGTAGGCTTACTCTTTCAAACGCTACCACCGCAACCCAAAGCGACAACCATTATTCGAGCACAAGGAATTAATGCTCTGTCAGATACTGTTTGAAAAAGTGAAACCTAAAACTCCAAGAGAGTGTAAAAATATAAAAGTAAAGTTAAAAGTTATAGAGCGCGACGCAATCCATCTAAAATGTGGTCTCGGTTTCCGCCGCAGTTTCAAATGGATTGCGGCCGAAACTGAAACGGTCAGCATTTCAGCAACTAACGGAATCAGCAACAACAGTAGTGAGATTAACCGAAGTTCCATCCTCATATTATACCTAAATTCGATTGTCTTTTTTTTTTCGGTGAGAAAATCATGGCATCATGAGATAGTGTCAGACTGTTACTGACTAAAAATCCACTACTGTTCTTTCTTTTCTTTTCATACCGGGGCCGAACCTTCCTTTCAAAAAACGATCCTTGGCCCCAGTAGGCTTCGACACTGCTTGGCCCCTACGACTATTCAGTCTGCGAATACGATTTAGTCTTTACTCTTTAATGCTATCTATCACGGCTAAACCACTGACCAGGTGTTTTCTCCGTACCAAAAAGGGTAAAAACGGAACCCTGTCACTAAGGTTCCACTGTCCGTTTGTGTGTCACCAGGCTGTATCTCATGAAACGTGATAGCTAGAAAGTTTAAATTTTCGCAGATGATGTATTACCGTAGTCGCTGTGCTGTAAGCTTTGAGGTAACTGGTAAAAAATTGGGCAAGTGCGAGTCGGACTCGCGCACTGAGGATTCCGTACAAACCTACCTATGAAAATAATTCAATTCCCGAATCGAGTTTCAAAGATTTTTCCTAATCGCAAAAAAAATAAGAAATTTGCTGGAAGAGATTTCTTTAGAAATAAGCATCACCTCTGTACCTATTTATCTATTTTCTTCCTTTTTTTATGTGTGTACAAATTGATAAATAAACAAAATAAAATATATTTTTTGGGCCTTTGGATACGGAACCCTAACAAAAGCTTTAGAGCTAAATAAAACTTAATTTCTTAAACCACTAAGTTTAATTAATCACAATTAATCTAAGACCGCTTTCCACATCCCGACAACAATAACAGAACGTGTTTACGACAGCGGCCATGCGAGTTCGTCCAAACGTCATGGACGTCATGATTTATAAATGAATTCAATCAAAAGTGGGTCCCGGCCGCCGACCGTTTCACCACTTAATCAAATCATATTTTTAATGACGTTTAAATACTGTAGGGTTGCCAACCCCAAGTTTAAATAAAAAACTAGGATTTGAATATGTGTCTATTTTACATTATTTTATTTAGTTTCACCTGACCGATGTTTGTCTGTGATCAAATCTTGCAAATCAAATTTAATCCACTTCCCGGTTACTGATTGAGCTGAAATTTTGTATGCATGTGTAAATCGCGTGACAATGCAATGTTATGATGACATGGAGCTGATTTGATGATGGAGCTGGAAGGTGGCCATTGGGACTCGGTCTTAAACGAGTTTGGTCTCGTTTTTACTGACGTGGTAACCAAACTGTAAGATAAGCGCAATAAGAAAACCACATCGTGTTTGAACTTTTTGGAGTGGTCTTGATGAGTATTAATTATATAAGGTGACTGGTAATTAGTGAACGATACTTAAACACGTGATTGTAGTCATGATAACAAACAACTTTTACTATGGGACCAAATCTGAAATCGCGAAAACAAAATCTGCTGGACAGTACATTTGTGTTCGCCTAACTGGTCAACATGTACTGAAATTGGCCGACATTTTTCGCGATTGCAGGTTTGGTCGAATAGTAAAAGATGTTTATTATCATGACTATAATCACGTGTTTAAGTATCGTTCACTAATTACCAGTCACCCTACATAAGTATGTACGCGCTATAAAAGCTTGCTATGAAAAAAATATTTTCATTGAAAACTTGTTTCCTGATAGCGATAACTCTTTAACCTAGGATTCTTTTAGTCAAGAGTGAATAGGTTACTTTTAGGCAAGCGTGCTCTATTGTCGGCCGCATTATCGCTTACCATCAGGTGAGGTAGAGGTCAGACGCAATCTTATAGATAATTAAAAAAAATAAGGCAAATTAGTACAAAAACAGGGCGCAATAAGAGAGTTGCAGTATTTAACTTTATGTGTAATTCAAGCAATAATAATATATCTATAATATAAAAATGAATGGCTAAATGTGATGCTAAGCGCAAATCTCGAGAACAGCTGGACCGATTTCGCTAATTATTTTTTTGTTGTGTTCGGTATTGCTTGAAGGTTCTTAGGTAGGGTACCCTACCCTAAAGTAGGGTAGATCGGGAGTGAAGCCTCGGGAAAAAGCTAGTTTTTAATAAAAGTAACTTACATTTAGGCACGTTGCGCCTTTGTTTTTAAACATTAACGCACCGCAAACACTCGCGAGACAGTTTTCAAAGAGTAGCATTACGAATTTTAAAATACTTGACCTTATCAGGGGTTCTTAAAAGCCCAAGATACTGCTTACAAACTATCCAGGACATCCCAAGACACTACAAAATCTAGGACATATCCTGGGAAAACAGGACGGTTGGTAACTCTGAAATAATGAACACTTGTTTCATCATGAGTGTGGTATCTTGGAGCTGTGCGATAGGGTCGGCACTGATTTGGATTAGAGTTTGCTGTCATTGGGGATTTCATCCATATAGGTCAAATATTTTAGGATCCACTTCATATCTAATTGGTTTTTAAATTGTTTTTTAACAAACCAGGAATATTGTCAACTTTTGTTGGGATTTATTAGCCTATAAAAGGACTTAATAAGTGCCATCAATGCTGCAGTGAACGTAGCCACTGGGCCCAAACAATTTAAAAAGCTTTCCATCGGCTCCAAAAAGAAGCCTGTAGAAAGGAAAGTAATGATACTATGTTATGATATTATGACAAATAGACCCTCCTCCATTTCGCATTCAGAACATAAGAGGAAAAAGATCCATAAGGAAGAATAGAATATAATATAATAAAATGTATTGTAGATACACCAAAACAAGTAACACAATTTATAAATAAAGAAGTACAAAAAAGAGAAAAACAAAAGTACAAACAACAAAGAAGTACTTATAGTACGCGGAAAATAAGTTAAACCAGTTGCTATGATTACGCGCAGCCCCCCGCTTCGATTGAGACCCGAAAATCTGTTACTGCGCATTGAAGGTCAACCGCCATTACGGTTCAACTTATATCCCGCTTATTGTACATTATGAGAAGGCTAGTTCCAAAAGTCGTCGTGTATTTTTATATTTATAATATGTCATTAACATTATGAATGCATCTACCAAACAGTAACTGTATTGAAACATCAAAACAAAAATGGTTGAAGGTATTTAGAAATCAGAATTTAAACTTGACAAGAGGATATATTTTTAACTTTCGCCAACAAAATTCAACGTTTTGAGTACAACATAAATTGACTCAAATACAATAAGAACAAATCTCCACTCCGAACCTTTCTATTCAACGTAGTTGGTGTGTTTTCGGTAACTCCAGACCTTAATTTGAAACCATTGTCAGAACATTTTCTGAGTACCCTCCGTCCTTGAGACTTGTATAACAATTGATAAATGGGTCAAATCTCTTCTTCAATAGCTGTTTATAACAAGCCTTGCCAAACAATACAAGCCAAAATAACCCTCGAGACAGAATAAATAGAAATTTTCAAGACAGACAGAAGCTTTTCAAACTTGGAAAAATAAAAAGTACTTCTGAAAAGCCATGTCAAATGCCAGGTGTTGCGCAAAAAATAAAACAAAACATGAAAAAAAATATTTAATTTTTTTTTTAATAATATACTAAAGCCCGGACGCGGAGCAGAAAGAATTTCGTACGTTGACCTATTATTACCTGTCTCTGTCACTCCCGTGTAAATATAACGCGTCTCGCTCGCACTGATGCAATGGCCTCCGTGGTCAGGGATTGTAAACCCTTTACTGTAAACTTTTTACTGTTATTGTAGTTTTGTTCTTTTTTTAATGTGGTTTTTTTTTTGTTCACATTTAATCACTACAAAAAGTTTTGACGAAATTCATAAATTAAAATAATGAATGACAATGATAATTTTTATTTTAGTATCATATTTCTACCAAATTAGTAATTTTAACTCGATTTTTAAATTGTTAGAATATAAAATTTAAATAAATAATTTATATATTTAATAACCATAATTTATTTGATAAATTAATAACTTTTTTTCTCCTTCAAATGTTTAATGTAAAACGCACTTAATATAAAAATGTTTATTACCATTGTCAGTAGGCCCAAAGGTCATTGTACGAAATTCTTTCTGCTCCGCGACCGGGCTTTAGTCGTTTTTTTTTATTGTAATTTATTTGTCTACCCTTTGGACTGGCACGACTGAATTAATATTTAATTCGTCCAGCTTGAACGATTTTTAAATATATTTTTTAGTATATTTGTAATGTTTAAGAATAGGTCCCTAAAGTGTTTTTCACTCTCCTACCCCCACCCCAAAACTTTTTAATCGCGAAATTACTTTGGTAATTTATATGGCAATACGACGTTTGCCAGGTCAGCTAGTCAACGATAATATTACAACAGAAAGATTATGGTTATATAGGTTCGTAGGGACCCTGCAGAAGGGTCGAAGTGTACTGGGGCCAAGGGTTCACTTCTGAAAAGAAGGCACGGCCCTGGTATGAAAGGCTACGTAGGAACGGGGTGGGGTTTTTAGTCAGTAAGAGTCTGACACTATCTTCTGCTCCACCCAAAGGCGGGAGTTGTTATTGGATGATTTTTAACCACCACAAAAAAAAAATCAAATTGGTTAATATAGGTTTGTATCGAGTTCATGTCTGTAAACTGATGTTACGCAACATGCTCGCTCCGAACCGTTGCAAGCACGCTCGCATAAACTCAATGAGTGCCGACCTTAATGATTCATAATAACGGTACCGTAAACGGTAACCGTTGTAACTTTTATAGTTATTGTGATCTAAGAGGTGACTAAACTCTTGAGACAGATAAAAAAATCTTGCCCAGTGCGAGTCGAACTCGCGCACGAAAGGTCCCGTACCATTATCCATACAACTGTTTTTTACACAATTTATATTTTTATTCTGTTTTTAATATTTGTTTTTACCGGCAGCAGAAATACATCACCTGAGAAAATCTCAACTGTCTAGCTACCACAGTATATGAGATACACCCTGGTGACACACAGACAGACAAACACTGGAGTAATAGTAATAATAAGCTCCGTATAGTGCAAGTGCTGTTGCCAGGTGTATCTGAAAGGTGACGTAATTAAGCATTTTGATTTTTTAAAGTTTGTTGTCGATTATACACCGTTAAATTTTAGTTGTTTTAATCCCGCGGAGGGTCGATTTGGTATATGAAATACTAATTTGTAAAGATAAAACTAAAAAATAAAGTACTTTTTTTCTAAATGTCGAGGTAATATGCGCATGTACGAAATTATTTTTTTCAAGTAAACGAGTCAATGACCTGGTAGGTAGTTGTCGGTCGATGCTTACTAACTACCTATAGTTCATTGGCCTCGCTAAGCTGATGTTTACTTCAAGAAATTAATTTACGTACATCAAAAATTAATTCGAGTTCTTCTTCTTATCGTATCGATGGTTTTCTTTCCCCTCAAAGTTTTTGGGCCCAGTAGGTTGCCACGTTTGCAGCGGCGTCAGTAGCATTTTTGAGGTCCTCCAAAGTGCAGGTGTAGGGACACTTTGGGCACTCTAATAAGTGGGCCATCGTCTGGTCAGGAGCACCACATTAATTCGAGTTTAAAAAAAAAGTACTTTATTTTTTAATTTTCTCTTTACAAATTGATAGTGTTTCATGTACCTAATGGACCCGCCGCGGGATTAAAACGACCAAAATTTAACGGTGTATATAGCAACATAGCATAAATAATACTAACATCAACCTTCCAGAAACAATGATAAATACCTTAATCTGAAATAGAGTCCCGTTTTTGCCCGTTGGGTACAGAACCCAAAAAAACATTGACAGTGAAGTAAATCATTGCCGCTTAGAGTTTGTACATAGTCGAATTTACAAAGATCAAATTAGGTTGATATGATCATAAAGAAACTTTTTATCTCACCATTTACGCGTGCGTATTCTGATATATTCCACATTTTTATTATTTTCTTTATTATCAAATCAGCATGAATAAACCATAACTTTGGCTATATTTCTCCTTTTCTTTTACACAGTATTGGAAATATAACTCGGGAAGACACATATTCGGCATATATTATAGCAATAACGGGTAATAAAAGTAAATACAAAATATGTATGTTCTTGTTACATACGATGTCTTTGCCAAGAACTTGGGGGATATTGTGACAAGTTTCTATCGATCCGCGGCTGCGTCCGTCCCTCACTATTTTTTTGATAAAAAAGGCCTAAAACTTGAGAGTGCCCACGTACCCTTCTACCTAAAGAGGTTACATAAAAGTATTTTATGGTATTAGCATCGGAATAGTCGAGGTCTGCTATTTTTTTGGGTCTCGAAATAATAAAAGATCGGGTTTTTATCTCTATGGCATTGAAGATTTTAACGCCGAGGACTTTGGCAAAGCATAAGGTTCCCCGTTCAATTCTTTTTTTCTTAATTGATGTCAAGTAGTGCTTGACTGCAAGCCCACCTAATGGTAAGCAGTGATGCAATTGCTGATGATGAAGCGCACTAGTTTATTAAGAACCTATTCATTGGATTCGTTGATTTGTGTTTGTTTATTATCGTCGAATGGTACATAATAGCTCACCGTTCAGTTCACATTAGCCTTATCGACAATACAACCGGAAAATTCATTAAAATGGCGCGAAAACATCTAGGTACAACGTCAACGTTGCCTATTTCACTGTCGTTAGCTATGGCCATTAGTCCTTAATGATTTGACGGTATTTTTCTAGAAAGATTTCCAGAGTAATATTTTAATATTATCTGGATTTGTAACGTTTAGGTCATAATTATTGGTAACCAGATGACGCGGTAAAAGTTATTATGCCATATAAATGAGTTCGGGATACCCTTAGGAAATCAAAATGTAGTCTACGATATATTCTGACAACTACTACACGTTCACAAATAAAAAAATCGATCAAACCGTTTTGGAGAAATTCAAATAACGACACTGTGACACGAGATTTTTGTAAATATAAGTAGATTATAGATAACAAAACTGAAATTATTACAACCGAGAAGTTTCTTTTCTTCTTAAACCACTTTCAACGTATAAATTTAATAATGGCTTATCATCAAATTACAATGCAGTCGTAAAAACTTTCGAAATTACCAACAACGATTACTAATATACACAGTACAGTATATTGTTAATACAATCTGTCATCAAAACGCGTCTTTTTAAACAAAATTAGAACATTTTTCAGATGTATATTAGAAATTTTGTTATGTAACCTATATGGACGACGTGTTACGTCAATTTCAATAAATTAATTCATTCCTTTCTATATATCAAACTTGACATTTCAAGCTTAACACACCCACAACCTAATACATATTTTTCAGCTTAATTTTTTTATTCCAAATGCATAGTTTATCGCCTTCACTGTCAATCAAGAATTCTAGTTACCCCTAAGAAGGGGCGACGGTACTACACATGGTCGGCCCAACTAAATAAATACCTCAATTAAGGCAATGTTATCAGGGTATAGTAATAAATCAGCCGACAGAACTCTAGCATGAGTAATGCGACACTGATACATTCATTTTAATGACAATTAAGTAATGATAAGGTAGTACACACATTGATGAATTTAAGTAGGCCAGCGATTTACCGAAGTGACTGACAAATGTTTGAGTATTGTGATATTGAAGATGATCGCATGACATATTTTTCGTATTAGCTAGCGGACTGGCTACATAAACATACTTTTAAGAATTCTGCATTTTTAGATATTAGTTTGAAAATTGATAGGAAAAAAAGAATTGCTGTTTAAGTAATGGCGGAACGGGCTTGTCGGAATTAAGCAATTCCGACGCACTTTTCCCGAAATGCAACCGGTAGAAAACCGACAGACAGCAATTCAGCGTCGATGCTCAAGGCTTTGAAGACAACTATTATCAAGCAAAGAAGCTTTTGATCAAAATTGGAACGATATGCCAATATTTCTCGTAAAAGGCGAAAATGGCGAAAAGGTATATTCTGTTATTCCGGGACGTATAATAAAATCTGCAGTATGCCCACTCACAGTAAAGCATCGGCCACATAACCGCACGGGGCGCGGCCGCCTATCAATCAACAAATGGGTAACTTGGCTAAGTCGCACTTAGTAACGGCTTGCTAAGTGGTTTTACTTGTGTGTCGTGATCCTTAAACATAATTCATCATTCACTGAAGAAAGTACGCTACGTATATTTTTCAATTAAGCGAAGGAAAATTACTTTGGTAAGTGACCCAAGACGGTGGGTGGCTGGTGTTTTAATTTGATGTCATTATGTTGACAGTAAAGTAAGGAATACAGTATTTTCCGTCTCATTATTTGGTTTGTTGATTACTTCTGTTATTAAAAAATCGTTAGCGAAATGTTTTTCGATTCAAAGGAATCTATTAGAAGACTCCACGTTCAGCATTCTACGATAAATAAGAAGGTTATTAACTTTGTATCAAAACTCTTTTCGTTCTATCGCCGAATGGGCCTGCAGCCAACCAAAATCGTAAACATTTGACATTTGAAGCACATAAAAATCTCAAATGAATTTAATTACTTTACTACTACACGATTTGTGCGACCTACTTTTAAATGTTAAATTTAATTAGTGATAACTTTAATAAACATAATAATTGCATACACATTTGGTTTGCCAACTGATTTAAAAACTTGACTGAGCTGATTATTATTATATTTCGTATCGCGAGTTCAACCAATTGTAAAAAATAAATATTTATTTATCTATTTTATTAACAGATTGAAATAATAAATGCGGAAGTTCAATTATTGGTTAGATTAGTCAATGACCTCGGCATAACAAAGCCAAAAATAGACATAATTATGCACGAAGCTAAAATCAACTATTTGTATATTGTTGCAAGAAGACTTCCAGCTCTTTGAAAGTCATGTTGTTATCGGAAAATCTAATAATTTTTCGCCCCGAAACATTCCTTTTGGAAAATATAAAACCTTATTTTAAGATCTACTCACCATTCTTCGAGAATATCCTTAAACTTCAGCCTTCTATAATAAATGCGAACTTGAACTATGTTTTTAATTTAATCTTTAACAAAGTGATATTGACATTGTGAGGCCTTGTTGAAATGAAAAATTCGTCTGGATAAACTGGATACGTCGGTTTTAAGTAAATAACCATGAAACATGATATGAATGGATAGATTAGTTGATATAATAATGGTTGGAAACGAAGAAACTATTCTGATGACGGTAAATAGAAATGTAACGAAGAAGAAAGTTTACAGTACTGACTCCTAATAAATTGTTAGAAAGGCAAGAAAATGATGCAGATGATGAACTACGAGGCATGAAAATCTAATGCCGAAAGTGGATTCACAAATAGGTTACAATCAGATCCCTTTTTCCGACAAATCACAATAATGAATTGCTCCACAAACACAAATGTGTCAGCACCCTTATTAAGTAGTCGGGCTGCTAAATACAGTGACACAATTGCTATAATTAGAAGAGCGGAACAAATTAACAAATTACGATACGGAGACAGCGAAACCAAATGTATGAGCATTTACTTAGATACGCTTTTAAATGTCGTTACAAAACAAGAATTTTCCATACTGGTCTTTAGCGTTCTATGAATAATCTTCGCTTTGCATATTGAGTTCTTGTTTCTGTTCTTTATCCTTACTTATTTGACAACTATCCGATGTGTTAGCGCAGTAGTGTTTTTCTTTACATGATGCGATTCGATTACCACGTTTTGTGTGTACCTTTACTAGCATTTTGCACACTTCGTTTGCGAGAATGCTTTCATGAAAACTTTGAACACCCCTTAAACCATATTTTAAGGGCAGTTTTGAAAAACTAATAATGACATACTTCATTATAGTCACAATTTTGCCAAATTTCAAGTTTATTAACCCCAGAAATGAGAATCCTCTATACAAACTTTAAAACCCCCTAAATGTGTTCTATTGCGGGTAGTTCTAAAAACGAATAAAGAGGTAACTATTTGAGCTAACTTTCAAGTATATTGGCATACGGAAAATTCCCCTTTTAACCCCCTTAAAATTTGAATTTTCAAAACCCCTTCTTAGTGCTCGCTTACGTCATAAAAAGAAGCCTTATGCAAAATTTCATGTTTCTAGTTCCAGTAGTTTCAGCTGTATAATGAAATGTCAGTCACTCATTTTCTCCTTTTATGTATACATAAACTTTATGTCTAAGTATTTTTAGATCAGTATGTCTGCCCACTTCTTTCTTAATTTCAGTCTCCGTGTAATTTTCTCAAATTTCATTATCCTTGCCATCGTACAAACAATCAATTTCTTTACCTACCCGCAAAATGTCAAATACAAGTGACGCATGGCGACTGCGGCCTGACCACCTCTGGGGAAATTAGGTTACAATATACGATGTTATTTACAATACTCGTGTGGGCAATGTTGACTGTGTGTGTCCTTAAGTTAACGTTAAACTAGGCTGGTAAAATGATCGATTGGTTTCTTGATGGCTGAAGAATGATGAGCGAGACAAAATAAAACAAGGATCTTCCAAGTGAGACGCTACTATAACAAACGAAGATAATATGAATAATATTCCACAACTTTCACACAACATTATCTAGTCCCAAACTAAGCAGAGTTTGTGGTACGAGCACTAGACAACTGATAGTAAATATACTATATTTCTAAACACATACATATTATAGACCAATTGCACTCAGACACAGAACAATTAATCATGTTCTTCACATTAACATTAGTCCTGAGTGGGAATTCAGGGCCACTGACTACTAGACTAACAGGCCAGTCGAAGAAGAAGAAGATAATGGAAATTGAAAGACCGATTTCCATCTTTACTGAACTAGAAAAACCGATAATAAAATGAACAGAAAGACCAAAATAACTGGGAAGGACAGATACGTTTTTGCGATTTTTAGGCGTGTTTTTCGCTGAGAAAAATATTTTTATTTCTCGTCGGGTTCTTGTTCAAAAAACACGCTGCCGATTGAGAAGTCTTCTGAAACGGAAAGATATTTGTTTATGCTAGAAATTATAGGGAAATAAGAAAACCTTCGCGTCTCGAATCCATTCATCTTTATGAGGTCAGGCGGAATTCGTTTCGTGTAGGAGCAAAAATTCGGCGGCATGTTATCGATCGATAAAGACAAGTCGAGAACGTGTAATTTGTAAGCATATGAACTATGCCAAAGTTATTGGAAGAATCTTTATCGTCGTCTACTATTTGAAAACTGATCTTAATAACATAGCTGAAAGCAGAAAAACAGCTAGCAGTACTGAAAGTGAATGACCGAACTTAAAACAGCCAAACAAAAGTTAAAAACGTAGACACTAAATTAAAACATTAATTATTCATTAACTTCAGTCTTTATGCAAAATAAAAGCTCCCATTTAATCGCTAATATCTCTTTTAATCTTAGTTTTACGAGGGTAGTCATAAAAATGTAATTTACTACGTCTATATTTCGTTCATACAGCTCTAAAGGGTATGGCAAGAGCTAGTTCTTAATGAAATTCTAGGAAAACTTGAAGACCCCTGGGAAATTACAAGCACAGATGTAAGTACCGAGACTTCACTGGTAGCTGCGGCACGTGTACGGTTAGTGGCAAAAATTTGGGTTAATATCGAAGCAACAATTGAGAAAGTCAAACAGAAAAGTATTTCTTTTGCGTCACTTCTTTTAAGGGTGATGCTCACAGGCAGCCTGCGAAATTCATATTTTCTCAATTTTTTTGCATTTTGCAGGTCGATTAGTGGGCTTACTGTCCCACGGCTGGATAAACGCTTCCCCCAAGTCGTTCCAGATATTCTTCTCCAGCGCTGTCTCGAACCAGTCCATGTGGCACGTGTCATTTACGGAATTTATTAAAATCATCAATACAACTCTTTTAGTTCGCCTCATTGAAAGTCTATTTCATGAAAAGTCATGTTTTGAGTTTAGCGCCATCCATCGGAGAATATATGTATCTAAGCTTGGACCTTTAGCCTTAAGATGAGCCCAGTCGATTGATGGTAGGTCTGAGTTTCCATAGAGCATCATACAGTCAATCATCACTGATGTCATCATCTTCCTAGCCTTTTCCCAAATAGCTTAGGGTCTGCTTCCAGCCTAATCAGATCTGGCTCAATACTCGTGTTTTGCTGCCTATCAGTTTTCCACAACTCAGTTATTGGACAACACGATACTCCTTGGAAGGACTGACGATCACATTTCTTCCTTTTGTTCTCAGCTTAAATGGCTGCCTATCCGGCACAGGCGATCGCTTTGCACACTCTTCACTATAATGAACGATCCTTGTGCTCCTGATTATTTAAAAAAATATTTTAAAGTTTTAGGCAGTTTTCATAATCTCAACTTTCGAGCTTCCAAAAACATGCTTCTTCAACTTCCTTCTCACCATACTGGCTAATTCTTATGCTGTCACTACCATTATATATAATATGCTATCTATGCAATATGCTTCCCCTTGACATCAAAAAAGATAAAAGTGAATTTTCGTTCAAGCGTAAAATTCAGAACTACTACTCGTACTTGAAGTCTTTTCAACTTTAGTTTCACTCTTCGTCATAATAATTGTCATATTTTAATTTCTTTTAATCATAATTATTTGATATTAACATAATATTTATTAGTTTATAATATTAGCATATATACGTATTTTATTATTATAAGTAACTTAGTTTATACTATATTCTATATAAAATATCTGTTATTTATTTATTTTGCACACCCACACTTCAGTGTTGTCTTTTTTAACCCAATGGTTGATTGGTAGAGAATGCATTGTTGCATTAAGTCTGCCTATGTACCACTATTGTACATGAAGTTTAAATAAATAAATGATCAGACTTTCAGGCGTCTGATTGTTAAAGATGGCAACTGGGACCAAAGACATTCATCACTCGCGTAAGTTCTGTTAAAGCATTATTTCCTTTTACTGTCTGCCTTTGTCCGGTGTTACTTAGGGTTTCCAGAAAGCTCAATTTCTCTTTCATTTTGGGTTGCCAAGTTCTAACATTCACTCCATTTTCTTCATGATTTCAAACTCAGTCGCTCAGCTAACATGATTTGCGAGCAGTATAGGAACTAAGCCGCATGAGTATTGACTAAAGCCTTTAAGAAGTTTAGGATTTTCCAGGGTTGCGAAGGTCGTGTATCGATTGTATGTAGTGTATATAGTGTATATATGATGTATATAGTGATTCCTTCTAATCATTAACAAAGATCACAAACAAATTATCCTCCAAAAAATCAGCATATTCAGTACATTTTGACCACTTAGGCGATTTTTCTCATCAGATACGTACTGACCAGCAGATTTTTTTTGCGATTTCAGGTTTGGTCCCATAGTAAAAGTTGCTTGATATCATGACTACAATCACGTGTTTAAGTATCGGTCACTAATTGTTACCCTATATTTTGATATCCCACACAATTGTCAACGATAAAAATTGAGAATGATTGTTGCTAACCAACTTTAATGGCCGTTTAAAATGAAAAATTATTTGAGAAACCTACCGACCTAGATTTAGATTTTCGAAGACCTATTCAATGATTTATTTTTTCTTTTTGACAATATGACATCTGTTTGTCGCTATGTTGAATTTTAATTACAAACATGTCTTTTCACTCTTTACATTCGTAGGATTATGTCAAATCGATTGACGTATGAATAATCAAATTCGACCCACGCGTTTGGTGTCTAGAGCGCTACAAACGTACATACATAAGCACACGTGTACATATATGCTGATAAAAACATTACCTTCTTTTGCTTCACAGTCGGGTAAAAAGAAGAACCTTGATGTAGATTTTCTCCATCACCATAGGCAATCTTGTTCAGTGGGTGAAATTAGACTGTGTCTGCTTCCCTGTTAAGTGCTAGACTCAATCAGGTATAACCGGCAATCGGAGACGCTCCAGTCTTCGAGAGTCCCAGGACGAGTTCCAACCGCGTTTCCGTAGGCGCGGGCTTAAGGACGATGAGCAATGGGTAGCTCACAACCCGGCCGTCCGGGAAGGACGCCTCAAAAAGATGTCAGCAAAATTGATGGCGCCAGTGAAGGCCGACGCCTGCCAGGGCTGTGGTTGGTTCGAAAAATTCACCGCAGCCATCGCAAAAAAAGGGTACTTAACTGAAGGAACACTGGTTTTAGTCAGTAAAAATCTAACACTCGCATCCGCTCCGTGCGGAGCGGGAATACTTATTAAAAGATTTCCCACGTACAAAAACAAGGTCTCATCTACCGCAATATTCTGAATTTCACATCAAACGGGTGCCCAAAGTTTGTACGGAGAAACCTACTTTCACGTGAGCGAAGCCGCTGGCAGAAGCTAGTATCTGCTATTTATAATTATGCTATTTTTTGTATTTGTTTACTAACATAGTTTTATAAGTTATTATGATACTAACAAGTTGTTATGGATATATCTGAAATAAAGAGATTATTATTATTATTATTATTATTATAACTTTAAGAGGGAAAAAACTTTGAAAATGTTTCCCACTGCACGTGCACACAAATATCGCTTTTTATTATCAAACTTATCCTGTTATGGCGTAAGACGAATCACAGTCAGTCAGAAATCAGAAAATTCTATCCTGTATGCTGAGGGCGAGTTGTTTTTACATAAACGCGATCGAATTGCCTCTCTGAGTGGCTAGTAAGTATGGCACAGCGATTGGCCAGCTTCAAGCTTTTTAACCAATCAGAGAGTCAAACGCGGTAAACGTACTTGGAGCGTGGGCCAATCGAAGCGCCGAACGTTATTTAAAACGTGTAATGGTCTATCCCCACACATCCGTGCCGGGTCAGTGACGGTGCAGCACAGTGCTCGTGCCGACACCGAGCTTCCGTTCGCTGTCAGTGGTTTTCTTTTTACACACGTCAGTGAAGAGAAAGTGCCGTGGACCGGCCGACACCTTCCCTTACTTCATTATGTTTCCTTGTCCGAGTCTAAGTAGCCTAAGTGTTCATAGTGTTCATAGAAAATGTATGTAACGATATTTTTTTAGACTCCTGTCGTCACACGTTGCTGCCCCGTCACAGGCCCGGCACGGATGTGTGGGGATAGACCTTCAATTGTTAGCGTAAAGAAAACTCGCACTACCCACTCTGTCCCTTAAATTAAAAAACAAGTTTTAGTTGTCTGTATTGTTATCATACAACCTATATCATTTTCATTACATACCCTAATCATTATTGGACACCTCAGTGGCTTCAGTGAATAGTGGTTCAAATGTCTTCAGACGGAGCCCAATTACTGGCTTCAGTCCTCCTGAATATAACGAGGATACAGACTATGAGGACACGTCTCCTGTTACTTGTGAAAACCGTCATCATCGTAGAAACTGTACACCTTTGGTCAGCCTATTGGGAATACTCGACAAGTTGAGACTTCTACTAAATACTAGTGTGGATAGGCATCATGCCTGGCAACCCTAGCTAAGTTCTTTTGAACTTGACTCCACTTACAAGTTTTTGGTAGAATATTTTTCTAGCGAGCGAAGCCAAGCGGAATATTTTAGTGAAGTTCGCTGGCTATTTGTATATCGTATTGGGACTTTTTATTGGATTTTCTTGTTCACAAGTGTATTGATTTTATTGGCGTTGGTTATGTAACTATTCTTATGAAAATTGTTTTGTAGGGAATGCTATCGTAATCTTTTTCTTACTTTTTTATTATTCACGGGCTCGAGTTAAAACACTGATGAAAAGCGATAATGTGGTCAACGATGGAGCGCGATTGCCTAGAAGTAACCTATTCACTCTTGACTTAATAATCCCCATGTTGTAACCGGCAGGGAATTACACTCCTTAGCTGTCTGAATGTGTTTCCAAAAGGTTTTTTACGTACGGGTTGTGAACTGTATGGGATGGTGGCGCATCCGCCGTACGCCTGGTAGTCCAACTCCACTCCACTCCAATCCACTCCACTTGACGGAATTAGGATATGTAATTCTGACGCACACTCCCTACAACCTTCGTTAGTATGGTCATGTAAATAGTACAGTATACCATAGTAGCATAAACGTTATTTTTTTTATCGTAACTTAGTAACAGAGATTGATCATTTAAATTCGACCTTCATGACATTTGGTTATCCGGTAAATCCAGTTACCAACATGATATTTTAAACTCCATAAGCATTAATATCAATTTGTTTCCCGCACGTACTAACACATTATTACATTGGCATTTTGAAACAGTTACCAAGTGCACTTTCAGTAATGAAAGCTCTTCAGGAAATGATCATTCCATCTTGCATAATGGACAAAAACTTTGTCAAAAGAAAAATGTACGACAGAAGATGAATAGGAAATTGAATCGTTGTTGCCAACGTCATGTTTATCTTATCTTGTCTTTCTAAGATATATTTCAATTTGTAGTTTGCTCCATAATTTATAAAATGCTGTACTGGCAAAAGCAGAAATAACGCTTCGAAAGAAATCATAATTACTTCTCCCGCTATAGGGCGGAGCGGGCGGTCTAAAACCCACTGCTATGTTCCTTCTTTGCCTTCGTTCCAGGACTCCAGGATTCTCTTTCACACAACCCATAGGCCCAATGCCGTAAAAATGTGATATTTAACGCTTCGAGGGATAACATTTTTTTCAATAAAGTTTCATTTACACTTAATAGTGTAATAATACTTTTAAAAATACTTGAAACTTTCGCAGCAACCCTAACCTACAACCAAGGGACCTTTAAGTCAAGAGTGAATGGGTTACTTCTAAGCAAGCGTGCCCCATCGTCGACCACATCAACGCTTACCATCAGGTGCATAGCTTAGCATAGCATAGCATTAGCCTTTTAATGTTCCCACAGCTGGGACTCAGGCCTCCTCTCTAGGAGAGGGAATGGGCCGTAATCCACCACACGGGCCAAGTGTGGGTTGGTAGTGTTGGTGGATTAGGCGTACATGTCTTTGAATTGTTGGTTCTAGGACTTGCCGGTTTCCTCACGATCTCCCAATGTGTCACGGTGTACCATCAGGTGAGATAGTGGTTAAACGCAAGCCTAAATTATAAAAAAAAAACCTTAACAATTCTAGGAGCCACCAATTCGTAGAATCGGAAAAATGGGTCCCTTTACTAAGCATTCCATAAGTAGGTACATTGTATACATAAATGTAAGAACATAGTATGAACACAGAGGAAGTGAGTAACTTTGGCACACCACCAGAAAATAAATGCTGGTCAAACATTTCCTACAACGTAATGCTTCTTTATTAACAAAATACTTCCCCTAACATAAGGGGGAGAGGTAAGAATAGTGATTATAGAAAATTCTTGTTTGTTTGTACAGGATTCACGGCTTACTGGTCGACTGTATATTGAAAGTCAGTTGGTTTAGGAGGTAAAGATAATATAAACAAGGAAGGTAGTTCGTGTTCTACTAAGATCTAACCTTTGAAGGCAGATAATAGAGGGTTCTTTGTTCTTGGAGGGTTAAAATTATCGGAGGGCATCGATCGATGGTCGGCCGCAGTGAAAAAGATTAAGACCGCTCCTGTCAATGCATGTTTCATAATACCCTCACTTTGTAATCAGTTTTGGCTGAAAGGTCGATAGTATAAGAAGAAAATTAACTTGTCTAGATTAGTTAAGGAAAAATGATAATTTTATTAGCCTTCCCGTTCGATTATAATTCAGGTGTCTTCAAGGCTAGAGAAAATAGGCTCTTATTAACCGCTTTTACGTTATTATGATGTTATTACACATCTTTCTTCAGATATTTTGTGCACACAGATATCTTTTGGATATTATCTAGACTTCTATAGCAATCAAAACTTATATTTGTTTTAAACTAATCCAGCAAAGACCTCTGAAAATCTGCTATTTTATGTGAACTTTGGCTCTCCATAATGTACTCATCAAAAATACTTCTATAGAAGCCTTGCACATTTAATCGAGATTCTAAATAGTGTAAATTTTTCTCAAAAACTTTTAAGGGTTTTAAAAAAACACATATTACCTGGAACAAGTTTTCTTTTATTTCATTCTGTATTCAGTACTTCAAGTTCTTCAAGGCGAGTTCGTCCAAACGTCATGGACGTCATGATTTATAAATGAATTCAATCAAAAGTGGGTCCGCCGACCGTTTCACCACTTAATCAAATCATATTTTATAATGACGTTTAAATAATGTAGGGTTGCCAACCCCAAGTTTAAATAAAAAACTAGGATTTGAATATATGTGTCTATTTTACAATCTTTTATTTAGTTTCACCTGACCGATGTTTGTCTGTGATCAAATCTTGCAAATCAAATTTGATCCACTTCCCGGTTACCGATTGAGCTGAAATTTTGTATGCATGTGTAAATCGCGTGACAATGCAATATTATGATGACATGGAGCTGATTTGATGATGGAGCTGGAAGGTGGCCATTGGGACTCGGTCTTAAACGAGTTTGGTCTCGTTTGATTTGTATTGACGTGGTAACCAGGGTCTGATGATGGAACTGGAAGATGGCCATAGAAACTCGGTAATAAGCGCAATAAGAAAACCACATCGTGTTTGAACTTTTTGGAGTGGTCTTGATGAGTATTAATTATATAAGGTGACTGGTAATTAGTGAACGATACTTAAACACGTGATTGTAGTCATGATAACAAACAACTTTTACTATGGGACCAAATCTGAAATCGCGAAAAAAGAATCTGCTGGACAGTACATTTGTGTTCGCCTAACTGGTCAACATGTACTGAAATTGGCCGACATTTTTCGCGATTTCAGGTTTGGTCGAATAGTAAAAGTTGTTTATTATCATGACTATAATCACGTGTTTAAGTATCGTTCACTAATTACCAGTCACCCTATACAGGAAAATTTTTTAACCACTGCGTAAATTTTTTTTGGTGGCTCAGTGTAAGCAATAGAACACATTTCCATTTTTAGTTTATGACTTTTTTTTTCTCATTTTTCCACTTTGTCCCAATTTGAAATAAGCAAGACATGGATATAATTTAATAGTAATACTATGAATGAGCATGCCGCCGGCCGCTGGACCACGCCCAGCGCACGAGACGGGGGTGCGGGGGCATGCGGCGCCGGCGTTTGATAAACAAAACGCATGCACATGCAGTACGTCACTTACGGAAGTGGAAGTCGGACGTTCGCGCCCTTCGCCGTCCCTGCGCGTGTGCCGCGTACTAGACTAGCGCAGTGACAATGTCTCATTTTACTCACCGCGAGTATTATGAAATGGTGCGAGTGTATTTGTTAAGCAATGAAGATTTACGAGCAGCACGAAGAAGATACGAAAGGGAGAGCGTACCTCGTATGCGAGCCCAAAGGATCCTCAATCCTACGGTCCCTAATGAGAGGACAATTTTAGCAGCTAACCAAAGGCTGCTTGATCACGGCCAGTTCAGAACACCGAGCCACGCACAAGGGTCTGGCAGACCTCGACTGGCAGTCGAAGCCGATTGGCCGACGAAGATTTTTGAACGCAATCCAAGAGCCAGTACCTACGACGCAGAACGACGTTTTGGTGTTAGCCAAAGCGCAGTATGGAAGCTGCTAAATACAGCCGGACTCCATCCATACCACTTTCAGCCGGTACAACAACTCCATGACCCAGACCCAGCACCACGTCGAGCCTTTTAAATCACACCACAATTTTTTAAATACGCCAAAATGCAATTGTTTCAATCTAAATTGTACCATGTCTAAATACCTATCATACCTAAATGTTTTATTTTGAATGGATTAAAACGTATTACCTACTTTCTTACTTATTAATGATTTATTTTCTGCATTTTGATGGTCCTAAGCCCATGAAAGTATGAAGGATAAATTGGAATTACGTTTACAAATAACTTTACACAGTCTAAACTTAAAAAATTGTATCGCTAAACTGGGGTCAATAATCGCACCGCGTTAGTAGGTACCGTCGCATAGAGCGAGCGCGCGTGAGTACTTCTGATACCAGCTGGCGCGTCAGGCGAGCGGTCGACGCGCGGCGTGAATCGGGCGACCAGTCGACGGACTGGCAAGCGACGTCCATAAAATAAATTTCTGAGTAAACAAGTCTCGTAAGCGTTAACTTAATTTTTTACTATTGAAACATATCAAAATAAAAAATACGTGTTTATTAAAATATATTCAAGTTTATTATGTCAAAATTTGCGCACTGGTTAAAAACTTTTCCTGTATAAGTATGTACGCGCTATAAAAGCTTGCTATGAAAAAAATATTTTCATTGAAAACTTGTTTCCTGATAGCGATAACTCTTTAACCTAGGATTCTTTTAGTCAAGAGTGAATAGGTTACTTTTAGGCAAGCGTGCTCCATCGTCGGCCGCATTATCGCTTACCATCAGGTGACGGTAGAGGTCAGACGCAATTTTATAGATAATTAAAAAAAAAAACAAGGCAATTCAGTACAAAAACAGGACGCAGTAAGAGAGTTGCAATACTTAAATTAATATGTAATTCAAGCAATAATAGTATAATCTATAATATAAAAATGAATGGCTAAATGTGATGCTAAGCGCAAATCTCGAGAACGGCTGGACCGATTTCGCTAATTCTTTTTTTGTTGTGGGTAGAGTAGAGTAGGGTAGATCGGGAGTGAAGCCGCGGGAAAAAGCTAGTTTTTAATAAAAGTAACATTTAAGCACGTTGCGCCTTTGTTTTTAAACAGTAAGGCACCGCAAACACTCGCGAGCTGTGAGAAACTTTGTAAAGAGTAGCATTACGAATTTTAAAATACTTGACCTTATCAAGGTTCCCAAGCCAAGGACACTGCTTACAAACTATCCAGGAAATCCCAAGGCACTACAAAATCTAGGACAAGTCCTGAGAAAACAAGACGGTTGGTAACTCTGAAATAATGAACACTTGTTTCATCATGGGTGTGGGATCTTGGAGCTGTGCGATAGGGTCGGCACTGATTTGGATTAGAGTTTGCTGTCATCGGGGATTTCATCCATATAGGTCAAACATTTTAGGATCCACTTCATATCTAATTGGTTTTTAAATTGCTTTTTAGCAAACCAGGAATATTGTCAACTTATGTTGGGATTTATTAGCCTATAGAAGGACTTAATAAGTGCCATCAATGCTGCAGTGAACGTAGCCACTGGGCCCAAACAATTTAAAAAGCTTTCCATCGACTTCAAAAAGAAGCCTGTAGAAAGGAAAGTAATGATACTATGTTATGATATTATGACAAATAGACCCTCCTCCATTTCGCATTCAGAACATAAGAGGAAAAAGATCCATAAGGAAGAATAGAATATAATAAAATGTATTGTAGATACACCAAAACAAGTAACACAATTTATAAATAAAGAAGTACAAAAAAGAGAAAAACAAAAGTACAAACAACAAAGAAGTACTTATAGTACGCGGAAAATAAGTTAAACCAGTTGCTATGATTACGCGCAGCCCCCCGCTTCGATTGAGACCCGAAAATCTGTTACTGCGCATTGAAGGTCAACCGCCATTACGGTTCAACTTATATCCCGCTTATTGTACATTATGAGAAGGCTAGTTCCAAAAGTCGTCGTGTATTTTTATATTTATAATATGTCATTAATATTATGGATGCATCTACCAAACAGTAACTGTATTGAAACATCAAAACAAAAATGGTTGAAGGTATTTAGAAATCAGAATTTAAACTTGACAAGAGGATATATTTTTAACTTTCGCCAACAAAATTCAACGTTTTGAGTACAACATAAATTGACTCAAATACAATAAGAACAAATCTCCACTCCAAACCTTTCTATTCAACGTAGTTGGTGTGTTTTCGGCAACTCCAGACCTTAATTTGAAACCATTGTCAGAACATTTTCTGAGTACCCTCCGTCCTTGAGACTTGTATAACAATTGATAAATGGGTCAAATCTCTTCTTCAATAGCTGTTTATAACAAGCCTTGCCAAACAATACAAGCCAAAATAACCCTCGAGACAGAATAAATAGAAATTTTCAAGACAGACAGAAGCTTTTCAAACTTGGAAAAATAAAAAGTACTTCTGAAAAGCCATGTCAAATGCCAGGTGTTGCGCAAAAAATAAAACAAAACATGAAAAAAAATATTTAAAAAAATTGTTAATAATATACCAAAGCCCGGACGCGGAGCAGAAAGAATTTCGTACGTTGACCTATTATTACCTGTCTCTGTCACTCCCGTGTAAATATAACGCGTCTCGCTCGCACAGATGCAATGGCTTCCGTAGTCAGGGATTGTAAACCCTTTACTGTAAACTTTTTACTGTTATTGTAGTTTTGTTCTTTTTTGAATGTGGTTTTTTTTTTGTTAGCATTTAATCACTACAAAAAGCTTTGACGAAATTCATAAATTAAAATAATGAATGACAATGATAATTTTTATTTTAGTATCATATTTCTACCAAATTAGTAATTTTAACTCGATTTTTAAATTGTTAGAATATAAAATTTAAATAAATAATTTATATATTTAATAACCATAATTTATTTGATAAATTAATAACTTTTTTTCTCCTTCAAATGTTTAATGTAAAACGCACTTAATATAAAAATGTTTATTACCACTGTCAGTAGGCCCAAAGGTCATTGTACGAAATTCTTTCTGCTCCGCGACCGGGCTTTAGTAGTTTTTTTTAATTGTAATTTATTTGTCTACCCTTTGGACTGGCACGACTGAATTAATATTTAATTCGTCCGGCTTGAACGATTTTAAAATATTTTTTTTTAGTATATTTGTAATGTTTAAGGATAGATCCATAAAGTGTTTTTCACTCTCCTACCCCCACCCCAAACTTTTTAATCGCGAAATTACTTTGATAATTTATATGGTAATACAACGTTTGCAGGTCAGCTAGTAAACGTTAACATTACAACAGAAAGATTATGGTTAATATATTAAGTTCGTAGGAACCCTGCAGAAGGGTCGAAGCCTACTGGGGCCAAGGGTTCGCTTCTGAAAGGAAGGCGCGGCCCTGGTATGAAAGGCAACGTAGGAACGGGGTGCGTTTTTTAGTCAGTCTGACACTATCTCCTGTTCCACCCAAGTGCGGGAGTTGTCATTGGATGATTTTTAACCACCACAAAACAAAAAAACAAATTGGTTAATATAGGTTTGTATCGAGTTCATGTGTGTAAACTGATGTTACGCAACATGCTCGCTCCGAACCGTTGCAAGCACGCTCGCATAAACTCAATGAGTGCCGACCTTAATGATTTATAATAACGGTACCGTAAACGGTAACCGTTGTAACTTTTATAGTTATTGTGATCTTAGAGGTGACTAAACTCTTGAGACAGATAAAAAAATCTTGCCCAGTACGAGTCGAACTCGCGCACGAAAGGTCCCGTACCATTATCCATACAACTGTTTTTTACGCAATTTATATTTTTATTCTGTTTTTAATATTTGTTTTTACCGGCAGCAGAAATACATCACCTGAGAAAATCTCACCTGTCTAGCTACCACAGTATATGAGATACACCCTGGTGACACACAGACAGACAAACACTGGAGTAATAATAATAATAAGCTCCGTATAGTGCAAGTGCTGTTGCCAGGTGTATCTGAAAGGTGACGTAATTAAGCATTTTGATTTTTTAAAGTTTGTTGTCGATTATACTAATACACCGTTAAATTTTAGTTGTTTTAATCCCGCGGAGGGTCGATTCGGTATATGAAATACTATCGATTTGTAAAGATAAAACTAAAAAATAAAGTACTTTTTTTCTAAATGTCGAGGTAATATGCGCATGTACGAAATTATTTTTTTCAAGTAAACGAGTCAATGACCTGGTAGGTAGTTGTCGGTCGATGCGTACTAACTACCTACAGTTCATTGGCCTCGCTCAGCTGATGTTTACTTCAAGAAATTAATTTACGTACATCAAAAATTAATTCGAGTTTAAAAAAAAAGTACTTTTTCTTTACAAATCGATAGTGTTTCATGTACCTAATGGACCCTCTGCGGGATTAAAACGACCAAAATTTAACGGTGTATATATCAACATAGCATAGATAATACTAACATCAACCTTCCAGAAACAATGATAAATACCTTAATCTGAAATAGAGTCCCGATTTTGCCCGTTGGGTACAGAACCCTAAAAAACATTGACAGTGAAGTAAATCATTACCGCTTAGAATTTGTACATAGTCGAATTTACAAAGACCAAATTAGGTTGATATGATCATAAAGAAACTTTTTATCTCACCATTTACGCGTGCGTATTCTGATATATTCCACATTTTTATTATTTTCTTTATTATCAAATCAGCATGAATAAACCATAACTTTGGCTATATTTCTCCTTTTCTTTTACACAGTATTGGAAATATAATTCGGGAAGACACATATTCGGCATATATTATAGCAATAACGGGTAATAAAAGTAAATACAAAATATGTATGTTCTTGTTACATTCGATGTCTTTGCCAAGAACTTGGGGGATATTGTGACAAGTTTCTATCGATCCGCGGCTGCGTCCGTCCCTCACTATTTTTTTGATAAAAAAGGCCTAAAACTTGAGAGTGCCCACGTACCCTTCTACCTAAAGAGGTTACATAAAAGTATTTTATGGTATTAGCATCGGAATAGTCGAGGTCTGCTATTTTTTTGGGTCTCGAAATAATAAAAGATCGGGTTTTTATCTCTATGGCATCGCAGTTTTTAACGCCGAGGACTTTGGCAAAGCATGAGGTTCCCCGTAAATTTTTTTTTCTTAATTTATGTCAACTAGTGCTTGACTGCAAGCCCAACTAATGGTAAGCAGTGATGCAATTGCTGATGATGAAGCGCACTAGTTTATTAAGAACCTATTCATTGGATTCGTTGATTTGTGTTTGTTTATTATCGTCGAATGGTACATAATAGCTCACCGTTCAGTTCACATTAGCCTTATCGACAATACAACCGGAAAATTCATTAAAATGGCGCGAAAACATCTAGGTACAACGTCAACTTTGCCTATTTCACTGTCGTTAGCTATGGCCATTAGTCCTTAATGATTTGACGGTATTTTTCTAGAAAGATTTCCAGAGTAATATTTTAATATTATCTGGATTTGTAACGTTTAGGTCATAATTATTGGTTACCAGATGACGCGGTAAAAGTTATTATGCCATATAAATGAGTTCGGGATACCCTTAGGAAATCAAAATGTAGTCTACGATATATTCTGACAACTACTACACGTTCACAAATAAAAAAATCGATCAAACCGTTTTGGAGAAATTCAAATAACGACACTGTGACACGAGATTTTTGTAAATATAAGTAGATTATATTATATAACAAAACTGAAATTATTACAACCGAGAAGTTTCTTTTCTTCTTAAACCACTTTCAACGTCTAAATTTAATAATGGCTTATCATCAAATTACAATGCAGTCGTAAAAACTTTCGAAATTACCAACAACGATTACTAATATACACAGTACAGTATATTGTTAATACAATCTGTCATCAAAACGCGTCTTTTTAAACAAAATTAGAACATTTTTCAGATGTATATTAGAAATTTTGTTATGTAACCTATATGGACGACGTGTTACGTCAATTTCAATAAATTAATTCATTCCTTTCTATATATCAAACTTGACATTTCAAGCTTAACACACCCACAACCTAATACATATTTTTCAGCTTAATTTTTTTATTCCAAATGCATAGTTTATCGCCTTCACTGTCAATCAAGAATTCTAGTTACCCCTAAGAAGGGGCGACGGTACTACACATGGTCGGCCCAACTAAATAAATACCTCAATTAAGGCAATGTTATCAGGGTATAGTAATAAATCAGCCGACAGAACTCTAGCATGAGTAATGCGACACTGATACATTCATTTTAATGACAATTATGTAATGATAAGGTAGTACACACATTGATGAATTTAAATAGGCCAGCGATTTACCGAAGTGACTGACAAATGTTTGAGTATTGTGATATTGAAGATGATCGCATGACATATTTTTCGTATTAGCTAGCGGACTGGCTACATAAACATACTTTTAAGAATTCTGCATTTTTAGATATGAGTTTGAAAATTGATAGGAAAAAAGGAATTGCTGTTTAAGTAATGGCGGAACGGGCTTGTCGGAATTAAGCAATTCCGACGCACTTTTCCCGAAATGCAACCGGTAGAAAACCGACAGACAGCAATTCAGCGTCGATGCTCAAGGCTTTGAAGACAACTATTATCAAGCAAAGAAGCTTTTGATCAAAATTGGAACGATATGCCAATATTTCTCGTAAAAGGCGAAAATGGCGAAAAGGTATATTCTGTTATTCCGGGACGTATAATAAAATCTGTAGTATGCCCACTCACAGTAAAGCATCGGCCACATAACCGCACGGGGCGCGGCCGCCTATCAATCAACAAATGGGTAACTTGGCTAAGTCGCACTTAGTAACGACTTGCTAAGTGGTTTTACTTGTGTGTCGTGATCCTTAAACATAATTCATCATTCACTGAAGAAAGTACGCTACGTATATTTTTCAATTAAGCGAAAGAAAATTACTTTGGTAAGTGACCCAAGACGGTGGGTGGCTGGTGTTTAAATTTGATGTCATTATGTTGACAGTAAAGTAAGGAATACAGTATTTTCCGTCTCATTATTTGGTTTGTTGATTACTTCTGTTATTAAAAAATCGTTAGCGAAATGTTTTTCGATTCAAAGGAATCTATTAGAAGACTCCACGTTCAGCATTCTACGATAAATAAGAAGGTTATTAACTTTGTATCAAAACTCTTTTCGTTCTATCGCCGAATGGGCCTGCAGCCAACCAAAATCGTAAACATTTGACATTTGAAGCACATACAAATCTCAAATGAATTTAATTACTTTACTACTACACGATTTATGCGACCTACTTTTAAATGTTAAATTTAATTAGTGATAACTTTAATAAACATAATAATTGCATACACATTTGGTTTGCCAACTGATTTAAAAACTTGACTGAGCTGATTATTATTATATTTCGTATCGCGAGTTCAACCAATTGTAAAAAATAAATATTTATTTATCTATTTTATTAACAGATTGAAATAATAAATGCGGAAGTTCAATTATTGGTCAGATTAGTCAATGACCTCGGCATAACAAAGCCAAAAATAGACATAATTATGCACGAAGCTAAAATCAACTATTTGTATATTGCTGCAAGAAGACTTCCAGCTCTTTGAAAGTCATGTTGTTATCGGAAAATCTAATAATTTTTCGCCCCGAAACATTCCTTTTGGAAAATATAAAACCTTATTTTAAGATCTACTCACCATTCTTCGAGAATATCCTTAAACTTCAGCCTTCTATAATAAATGCGAACTTGAACTATGTTTTTAATTTAATATTTAACAAAGTGATATTGACATTGTGAGGCCTTGTTGAAATGAAAAATTCGTCTGGATAAACTGGATACGTCGGTTTTAAGTAAATAACCATGAAACATGATATGAATGGATAGATTAGTTGATATAATAATGGTTGGAAACGAAGAAACTATTCTGATGACGGTAAATAGAAATGTAACGAAGAAGAAAATTTACAGTACTGACGCCTAATAAATTGTTAGAAAGGCAAGAAAATGATGCAGATGATGAACTACGAGGGATCAAAATCGAATGCCGAAAGTGGATTCACAAATAGGTTACAATCAGATCCCTTTTTCCGACAAATCACAATAATGAATTGCTCCACAAACACAAATGTGTCAGCACCCTTATTAAGTAGTCGGGCTGCTAAATACAGTGACACAATTGCTATAATTAGAAGAGCGGAACAAATTAACAAATTACGATACGGAGACAGCGAAACCAAATGTATGAGCATTTACTTAGATACGCTTTTAAATGTCGTTACAAAACAAGAATTTTCCATACTGGTCTTTAGCGTTCTATGAATAATCTTCGCTTTGCATATTGAGTTCCTGTTTCTGTTCTTTATCCTTACTTATTTGACAACTATCCGATGTGTTAGCGCAGTAGTGTCCTTCTTTACATTACTTTACGATACGATTCGATTACCACGTTTTGTGTGTACTTTTACTAGCATTTTGCCAACTTCGTTTGCGAGAATGCTTTCATGAAAACTTTGAACACCCTTTAAACCATATTTTAAGGGCAGTTTTGAAAAACTAATAATGACAGACTTTATTATAGTCACAATTTGTGCCAATTTTCAAGTTTATTAACTCCAGAAATGAGAATCCTCACTTACAAACTTTAAAACCTCCTAAATGTGTTCTATTGCGGGTAGTTCTAAAAACGAATAATGAGGTAACTTTTTGAGCTAACTTTCAAGTATATTGGCATACAGAAAATTCCCCTTTTAAACCCCTTAAAATTTTAATTTCCAAAACCCCTTTTTTAGTGCTCGCTTACGTCATAAAAAGAAGCCTTATGCAAAATTTCATGTTTCTAGTCCCAGTAGTTTCAGCTGTATAATGAAATGTCTGTCACTCATTTTCTCCTTTTATGTATACATAAAGTTTATGTCTAAGTATTTTTAGATCAGTATGTCTGCCCACTTCATTCTTAATTTCAGTCTCCGTGTAATTTTCTCAAATTTCATTATCCTTACCATCGTACAAACAATCAATTTCTTTACCTACCCGCAAAATGTCAAATACAAGTGACGCATGGCGACTGCGGCCTGACCACCTCTGGGGAAATTAGGTTACAATACACGATGTTATTTACAATACTCGTGTGGGCAATGTTGACTGTGTGTGTCCTTAAGTTAACGTTAAACTAGGCTGGTAAAATGATCGATTGGTTTCTTGATGGCTGAAGAATGATGAGCGAGACAAAATAAAATAAGGATCTTCCAAGTGAGACGCTACTATAACAAACGAAGATAATATTAATAATATTCCACAACTTTCACACAACATTATCTAGTCCCAAACTAAGCAGAGTTTGTAGTACGAGCACTAGACACTAGTAAATATTACTATATTTCTAAACACATACATATTATAGACCAATTACACTCAGACACAGAACAATTAATCGTGTTCTTCACATTAACATTTGTCCTGAGTGGGAATTCAGGGCCACTGACTACTAGACTAACAGGCCAGTCGAAGAAGAAGAATATAATGGAAATTGAAAGACAGATTTCCATCTTTACTGAACTAGAAAAACCGATAATCAAATGAACAGAAAGACCAAAATAACTGGGAAGGACAGATACGTTTTTGCGATTTTTAGGCGTGTTTTTCGCTGAGAAAAATATTTTTATTTCTCGTCGGGTTCTTGTTCAAAAAACACGCTGCCGATTGAGAAGTCTTCTGAAACGGAAAGATATTTGTTTATGCTAGAAATTATAGGGAAATAAGAAAACCTTCGCGTCTCGAATCCATTCATCTTTATGAGGTCAGGCGGAATTCGTTTCGTGTAGGAGCAAAAATTCGGCGGCATGTTATCGATCGATAAAGACAAGTCGAGAACGTGTAATTTGTAAGCATATGAACTAGTTACTATGCCAAAGTTATTGGAAGAATCCTTATCGTCGTCTACTATTTGAAAACTGATCTTAATAACATAGCTGAAAGCAGAAAAACAGCTAGTAGTACTGAAAGTGAATGACCGAACTTAAAACAGCCAAACAAAAGTTAAAAACGTAGACACTAAATTAAAACATTAATTATTCATTAACTTCAGTCTTTATGCAAAATAAAAGCTCCCATTTAATCGCTAATATCTCTTTTAATCTTAGTTTTACGAGGGTAGTCATAAAAATGTAATTTACTACGTCTATATTTCGTTCATACAGCTCTAAAGGGTATGGCAAGAGCTAGTTCTTAATGAAATTCTAGGAAAACTTGAAGACCCCTGGGAAATTACAAGCACAGATGTAAGTACCGAGACTTCACTGGTAGCTGCGGCACGTGTACGGTTAGTGGCAAAAATTTGGGTTAATATCGAAGCAACAATTGAGAAAGTCAAACAGAAAAGTATTTCTTTTGCGTCACTTCTTTTAAGGGCGATGCTCACAGGTAGCCTGCGAAATTCATATTTTCTCAAGTTTTTTGCATTTTGCAGGTCGATTAGTGGGCTTACTGTCCCACGGCTGGACGAACGCTTCTCCCAAGTCGTTCCAGATATTCTTCTCCAGCCCTGTCTCGAACCAGTACAAGTGGCACGTGTCATTTACGGAATTTATTAAAATCATCAATACAACTCTTTTAGTTCGCCTCATTGAAAGTCTATTTCATGAAAAGTCATGTTTTGAGTTTAGCGCCATCCATCGGAGAATATATGTATCTAAGCTTGGACCTTTAGCCTTAAGATGAGCCCAGTCGGTTGATGGTAGGTCTGAGTTTCCATAGAGCATCATACAGTCAATCATCACTGATGTCATCATCTTCCTAGCCTTTTCCCAAATAGCTTAGGGTCTGCTTCCAGCCTAACCAGATCTGATCTAAATACTCGTGTGTTTTGCTGCCTATCAGTTTTCCACAACTCAGTTATTGGGCAACACGATACTCCTTGGAAGGACTGATGATCACATTTCTTCCTTCTGTTCTCAGCTTAAATGGCTGCCTATCCGCCACAGGCGATCGCTTTGCACACTCTTCACTATAATGAACGATCCTTGTGCTGCTGATTATTTAAAACAATATTTTAAAGTATTAGGCAGTTTTCATAATCTCAACTTTCGAGCTTCCAAAAACATGCTTCTGGCTAATTCTTGTGCTGTCACTACCATTAAACTCTGGAATGTGCTTCCCCTTGACATCAAAAAAGATAAAAGTAAATTTTCATTCAAGCGTAAAATTCAGAACTACTACTCGTACTTGAAGTCTTTTCAACTTTAGTTTCACTCTTCGTCATAATAATTGTCATATTTTAATTTCTCTTAATCATAATTATTTGATATTATCATAATATTTATTAGTTTATAATATTTATTATAATATTCTATACAAAATATCTATTATTTATTTATTTTGCACACCTACTTCAGTGTTGTCTTTTTTAACCCAATGTTTGACTGGTAAAGAATGCCTTGTTGCATTAAGTCCGCCTATGTACCACTATTGTACATGAAATTTAAATATATAAATGATCAGACTTTCAGGCGTCTGATTGTTAAAGATGGCAACTGGGACCAAAGACATTCATCACTCGCGTAAGTTCTGTTAAAGCATTATTTCCTTTTACTGTCTGCCTTTGTCCGGTGTTACTTAGGGTTTCCAGAAAGCTCAATTTCTCTTTCATTTTGGCATGCCAAGTTCTAACATTCACTCCATTTTCTTCATGATATCAAACTCAGTCGCTCAGCTAACATGATTTGCCAGCAGTATAGGAACTAAGCCGCATGAGTATTGACTAAATCCTTTAAAAAGTTTCGGATTTTCCAGGGTTGCGAGGTCGTGTATCGAAGGATTGATTCCTTCTAATCATTAACAAAGCAGCGAATGTACAACATTGAATTCCTAAATTTTTCCTCCAAAACATCAGCAAGTTCAGTACATTTTGACTTGACCAGTTAGGCAATCAGAATCGTACTGACCAGCAGATTTTTTTGCGATTTCAGGTTTGGTCCCATAGTAAAAGTTGCTTGATATCATGACTACAATCACGTGTATCGGTCACTAATTGTTACCCTATATTTTGATATCCCACACAATGTCAACGATAAAAATTGAGAATGATTGTTGCTAACCAACTTTAATAGCCGTTTAAAATGAAAAATTATTTGAGAAACCTACCGACCTAGATTTAGATTTTCGAAGACCTATTCAATGATTTTATTATTTTTTCTTTTTGACAATATGACATCTGGCTGTCGCTATGTTGAATTTTAATTACTAACATGTCTTTTCACTCTTTACATTCGTAGGATTATGTCAAATCGATTGACGTATGAATAATCAAATTCGACCCACGCGTTTGGTGTCTAGAGCGCTACAAACGTACATACATAAGCACACGTGTACATATATGCTGATAAACACATTACCTTCTTTTGCTTCGCAGTCGGGTAAAAAGAAGAACCTTGATGTAGATTTTCTCCATCACCATAGGCAATCTTGTTCAGTGGGTGAAATTAGACTGTGTCTGCTTCCCTGTTAAGTGCTAGACTCAATCAGGTATAACCGGCAATCGGAGACGCTCCAGTCTTCGAGAGTCCCAGGACGAGTTCCGACCGCGGTTCCGTAGGCGCGGGCTTAAGGACGGTGAGCAATGGGTAGCTCACAATCCGGCCGTCCGGGAAGAACGCCTCAAAAAGATGTCAGCAAAATTGATTGCACCAGTTAAGGCCGACGCCTGCCAGGGCTGTGGTTGGTTCGAAAAATTCACCGCAGCCATCGCAAAAAAAAGGTACTTAACTGAAGGAACACTGGTTTTAGTCAGTAAAAATCTAACACTCGCATCCGCTCCGTGCGGAGCGGGAGTACTTATTAAAAGATTTCCCGCGTACAAAAAAAAAGGTCTCATCTACCGCAATATTCTGAAATTGACATCAAACGGGCAACAATCTGCTATTCATAACTTAAGAGGGAAAAAACTTCGAAAATGTTTCCTACTGCACGTGCACACAAATATCGCTTTTTATTATCAAACTTATCCTGTTATGGCGTAAGACGAATCACAGTCGGTCAGAAATCAGAAAATTCTATCCTGTATGCTGAGGGCGAGTTGTTTTTACATAAACGCGATCGAATTGCCTCTCTGAGTGGCTAGTAAGTATGGCACAGCGATTGGCCAGCTTCAAGCTGTTTTAACCAATCAGAGAGTCAAACGCGGTAAACGTACTTGGAGCGTGGGCCAATCGAAGCGCCGAACGTTATTTAAAACGTGTAATGGTCTATCCCCACACATCCGTGCCGGGTCAGTGACGGTGCAGCACAGTGCCCGTGCCGACACCGAGTTTCCGTTCCCTGTCAGTGGTTTTCTTTACACACGTCAGTGAAGAGAAAGTGCCGTGGACCGGCCGACCCCTTCCCTTACTTCATTATGTTTCCTTGTCCGAGTCTAAGTAGCCTAAGTGTTCATAGTGTTCATAGAAAATGTATGTAACGATATTTTTTTAGACTCCTGTCGTCACACGTTGCTGCCCCGTCACTGGCCCGGCACGGATGTGTGGGGATAGACCTTCAATTGTTAGCGTAAAGAAAACTCGCACTACCCACTCTGTCCCTTAAATTAAAAAACAAGTTTTAGTTGTCTGTATTGTTATCATACAACCTATATCATTTTCATTACATACCCTAATCATTATTGGACACCTCAGTGGCTTCAGTGAATAGTGGTTCAAATGTCTTCAGACGGAGCCCAATTACTGGCTTCAGTCCTCCTGAATATAACGAGGATACAGACTATGAGGACACGTCTTCTGTTACTTGTGAAAACCGTCATCATCGTAGAAACTGTACACCTTTGGTCAGCCTATTGGGAATACTCGACAAGTTGAGACTTCTACTAAATACTAGTGTGGATAGGCATCATGCCTGGCAACCCTAGCTAAGTTCTTTTGAATTTGACTCCACTTACAAGTTTTTGGTAGAATATTTTTCTAGCAAGCGAAGCCAAGCGGAATATTTTAGTGAAGTTCGCTGGCTATTTGTATATCGTATTGGGACTTTTTATTGGATTTTCTTGTTCACAAGTGTATTGATTTTATTGGCGTTGGTTATGTAACTATTCTTATGAAAATTGTTTTGTAGGGAATGCTATCGTAATCTTTTTCTTACTTTTTTATTATTCACGGGCTCGAGTTAAAACACTGATGAAAAGCGATAATGTGGTCAACGATGGAGCGCGATTGCCTAGAAGTAACCTATTCACTCTTGACTCAATAATCCCCATGTTGTAACCGGCAGGGAATTACACTCCTTAGCTGTCTGAATGTGTTTCCAAAAGGTTTTTTACGTACGGGTTGTGAACTGTATGGGATGGTGGCGCATCCGCCGTACGCCTGGTAGTCCAACTCCACTCCACTCCAATCCACTCCACTTGACGGAATTAGGATATGTAATTCTGACGCACACTCCCTACAACCTTCGTTAGTATGGTCATGTAAATAGTACAGTATACCATAGTAGCATAAACGTTATTTTTTTTATCGTAACTTAGTAACAGAGATTGATCATTTAAATTCGACCTTCATGACATTTGGTTATCCGGTAAATCCAGTTACCAACATGATATTTTAAACTCCATAAGCATTAATATCAATTTGTTTCCCGCACGTACTAACACATTATTACATTGGCATTTTGAAACAGTTACCAAGTTCACTTTCAGTAATGAAAGCTCTTCAGGAAATGATCATTCCATCTTGCATAATGGACAAAAACTTTGTCAAAAGAAAAATGTACGACAGAAGATGAATAGGAAATTGAATCGTTGTTGCCAACGTCATGTTTATCTTATCTTGTCTTTCTAAGATATATTTCAATTTGTAGTTTGCTCCATAATTTATAAAATGCTGTACTGGCAAAAGCAGAAATAACGCTTCGAAAGAAATCATAATTACTTCTCCCGCTATAGGGCGGAGCGGGCGGTCTAAAACCCACTGCTATGTTCCTTCTTTGCCTTCGTTCCAGGACTCCAGGATTCTCTTTCACACAACCCATAGGCCCAATGCCGTAAAAATGTGATATTTAACGCTTCGAGGGATAACATTTTTTTCAATAAAGTTTCATTTACACTTAATAGTGTAATAATACTTTTAAAAATACTTGAAACTTTCGCAGCAACCCTAACCTACAACCAAGGGACCTTTAAGTCAAGAGTGAATGGGTTACTTCTAAGCAAGCGTGCCCCATCGTCGACCACATCAACGCTTACCATCAGGTGCATAGCTTAGCATAGCATAGCATCAGCCTTTTAATGTTCCCACAGCTGGGACTCAGGCCTCCTCTCTAGGAGAGGGAATGGGCCGTAATCCACCACACGGGCCAAGTGTGGGTTGGTAGTGTTGGTGGATTAGGCGTACATGTCTTTGAATTGTTGGTTCTAGGACTTGCCGGTTTCCTCACGATCTCCCAATGTGTCACGGTGTACCATCAGGTGAGATAGTGGTTAAACGCAAGCCTAAATTATAAAAAAAAAACCTTAACAATTCTAGGAGCCACCAATTCGTAGAATCGGAAAAATGGGTCCCTTTACTAAGCATTCCATAAGTAGGTACATTGTATACATAAATGTAAGAACATAGTATGAACACAGAGGAAGTGAGTAACTTTGGCACACCACCAGAAAATAAATGCTGGTCAAACATTTCCTACAACGTAATGCTTCTTTATTAACAAAATACTTCCCCTAACATAAGGGGGAGAGGTAAGAATAGTGATTATAGAAAATTCTTGTTTGTTTGTACAGGATTCACGGCTTACTGGTCGACTGTATATTGAAAGTCAGTTGGTTTAGGAGGTAAAGATAATATAAACAAGGAAGGTAGTTCGTGTTCTACTAAGATCTAACCTTTGAAGGCAGATAATAGAGGGTTCTTTGTTCTTGGAGGGTTAAAATTATCGGAGGGCATCGATCGATGGTCGGCCGCAGTGAAAAAGATTAAGACCGCTCCTGTCAATGCATGTTTCATAATACCCTCACTTTGTAATCAGTTTTGGCTGAAAGGTCGATAGTATAAGAAGAAAATTAACTTGTCTAGATTAGTTAAGGAAAAATGATAATTTTATTAGCCTTCCCGTTCGATTATAATTCAGGTGTCTTCAAGGCTAGAGAAAATAGGCTCTTATTAACCGCTTTTACGTTATTATGATGTTATTACACATCTTTCTTCAGATATTTTGTGCACACAGATATCTTTTGGATATTATCTAGACTTCTATAGCAATCAAAACTTATATTTGTTTTAAACTAATCCAGCAAAGACCTCTGAAAATCTGCTATTTTATGTGAACTTTGGCTCTCCATAATGTACTCATCAAAAATACTTCTATAGAAGCCTTGCACATTTAATCGAGATTCTAAATAGTGTAAATTTTTCTCAAAAACTTTTAAGGGTTTTAAAAAAACACATATTACCTGGAACAAGTTTTCTTTTATTTCATTCTGTATTTAGTACTTGTTGTTATTCAAAACCAAATAATATCTATATTATACTTTACATAATTATATGTATAAAGATATACTTTTCTATTTAAAACTTGGATCGTATCTGAGGTCTAATTGGCGTTCAAAATATAATAGGGAGCAATAAAAATTCTAAATAAGTTTAGATTGATGAGTACCCATTTATTTATCTTTATAATAAATCTTAAGCTCTCTATAACAAAGCTTGGAAGAATTTGTTTGCTTGTTTGGTTGAACGCTCTAAACTCAGGAAATACTGGTTCGAATTTATATTTTAGTGTCGGATATCGAGGAATGTGGCTTTATAACATCACGCTACGACCAATAGAAGCGAAACAGTAACCAAAGACGCGGGTTAAATCGCGAGACTGCTAGTTTTAGTACCTTTTTTTCCGGCGGCTTATTCCGCCTCGATTGCAATGAAAAAGTTCCGACTCCTGTATCAAAATGCTAAGTAGGTACTACTCGTATATTAGGAATGGAAAATTTTATTCTAATATAGTAAACAAGAGCTCTCGAGTGCCAGTAACGCCCCAACATTCAATTACGTCAGTAAAAACCTCCACGTATTTGAGAATATCAAATTATTTGCATGTTCCACCAGATAGGAGCCGGATACCGGCCAGCCTATCAGCAAGCACATGGCCGGAAACCTAATACTTGGTGATTATCCGCTGTGTTCGCACGCAATTAGGCGTACAATGTAATTAAAATCACACCGAGTATAATTAAGTATAGACTGGACCCAGTTTGCTTTGAAGTTTGAGTAGACGAGGCTTGGCTTTGCTAGCTCAGAAGTTAGTTATAGGTATCATCAAATATATAACTTCTATTTGAATGGAGTGAGAGGAATGTTAAACTTTTACAGGCTAAAATCCACCTATGTTTTGTATTTTTGATTTTAACTGTCCTATTGGTCTAGTGGTTAGCGACCCTGACTGCTATGCCGGAGGTCGTGAGTTCGATTCCTACTCAAGTCAAATGTTCCTGTGATGGCACGATCATTAATTGTTCTGTATCTGGGTGTAATTTAATAATATGTATGTATGTATTTATACATATAATAAGTATGTTTATAAGTTGTCGAGTACCGTAGCACAAGCTTTGCTTAATTTGAGACTAGATGGCGTCGTGTGAAAGTTGTAGAATATTATTATTATTATTTCACCGCAGGCAAGGTATCTGTAAAGGCTGTAACACAATTTCCCCGTTGCGCTGAAATCAACGCAACGCTGAAATCAGCGGTGCCGCCCCGTACAATGTAAGGGGCGGCACCGCCGATTTTAGCGTTGCGGCGACGCAAAACATTTATGTGTTTCGGCCCTAATAAAGAGTCTGGTCCATTTTGCTAGCATCTCATTGAGGCGCACGTGAAACATAACACGTCGTCGACTCACTCTTCGGACAGCCGGACGGCGGGCTACCTATTGCTTGCCGTTAACAGTTTGAAGGCTTTGTAGTTTGTAGGATTTCAAACAGCTACGCTTTAGGAGGATTGTGTCTACCAGTGGATGTGAAACAGATTTAACGAATAGGGAAAAAATTACAGGTCTTGCACCGATCCCCCGAATACTTATTTTTCTCGATGAAACATTTGGGAAACGCAGTCTGTTCCCTGTTAGTAAAAACTAGGTGTCTTTAAGTCAAGAGTGAATAGGTTACGTCTAGACAAGCGAGCTCCATCGTCGACCATCGGGTGAGATAACAGTCAAACGCTTAAATCTTTAAAACTACGCAACGGATTTTGATGCAGTTTTTTTAATAGATAGAGTGACTCCAGAGGAAGGTTTATATAATAATAATAAGCTGTTCCCGATGCCGGTGGGCTACTATTTTTTATATTTTTAAATGTTTTTTTTTTCATAATTTTTTTGTTAAGAAATATTTAAAAATGTATGAAATATGTATGTATAATTTAAATAAATGGAATAATAATAATAAATCTTTGTTTCCAGGTAATCTTTATATGTAAAATACATGCATAATATATTTACTATCATCATTGCACCCGTGCGAAGCTGGGGCGGATAGCTAGTCAACAATAAACAACTGCCATCTATATATATTCAGAATCTGGTTTCCACAGTTATGTAGTCCTATGCGGACCATTGTGAGCTTATTCCAATCAGCTGACCTCTCTTCTAAAACTGATTAGACCTCCCAGGTTTTTCAAGGCATCCTAAGGTACGCATGCGTATATCAATGACATCTGCGTAGTCAAGAAGCACATGCGCAATTGTCTTCTCCCCCTCCAAGCATGCTCTGCACAGGGGACTGTCTGTGATATCTACTGTGTGGAGATGCTTATTCAGTGTGCAGTATCCAGTGATAGTCCCTCCGGGAGCCCCAGTCATCGAGATCCCGACCCCGCCTACCAGTCACGGTAGACGCGGGCTTACAGACGTTGAGCAATGAGTAGCTCGCTGTGCAGCCACCCGGTAGTCGATCGGACCGAGCCCAGTCGTCAACAGCGAGTAGTAATCAACGTGCTCCTCAAGGAGATGTCAGCAAACCGTAGGGGTCCGGCAGGGCCGACTCCCGCTAGGACCACGGGGATTTTCTGAATGGGACACTCATAGTCCTAGAATGCAAAAGGGCAACTGAAGTACACAAATGTAGTTTTAGTCAGTAGGTAAGTCTGACACGCTCTCCCGCTCCGCCCAGAGCGGGAAAAGTAATTGGATGATGAACCACCTTAAAAAAAAACAGGTGCAGACAAACAACTGCCATTCAAGAGACGTTAAAAAATTTGATTATGTCTCTCTCATTGAAATCGCAATATCATGAGTCCGTGACGAAGTATTTAAGTTTAAAAACATCCTTTCTCTTTTACTCATAATATTAGAGGATTATCGATGTCAAGGTCACGTATGTATTGGAATAATATTTGTGTAAAATGTATACCTCTGTACCTCATTTTAACGCCGTTTGGATTGAGACGTCAACATTGCAATGGGCCTATTACGTTTTAATGGAATGTGTGCCAATGACCCAAAGAGTACCTCAGTCAAAGAGCGTATCTAATAGTAAACTTAGGAATTCCAATTCCTTACCTCTTTGATACATATCTATACATCTTTACATAATGTATAATTCTTCTGTATACTGTTTGTCACCTAACTCCTCCTAAGCGGTTTGACCGATTTGGATGAATGGTCTGTCTTATGGAAGTAAAAAAGTAGCCAAATTTAGTACATTTTGACCACTTAGGCGAACATAAATGTAACCAGCAGATTTTTTTCGCGATTTCGGGTTTGGTCAAATAGTAAAAGTTGTTTGTTATCATGACTACAATCACGTGTTTAAGTATCGTTGACTAATTCCAGTCAACCTATATATAGCAATGGTACACAAGAAAGTTCGACCTCGAGGCTTCCCACGGTTAATCATCGTTATAAACAAGAATCACTCATCGATTATATGTCTTTAGGTGACCCTGAAGTACTACTAAAAGATTTTTGACTTTTCGCGATCCCATACCCTAAAAGAAAAGAAGCAACCAACCAATTCCAACCGAAAATACAACGCCAATCCATTCACTGACACTCAATCTAGATTATCGTAACATCTGAGCCCCGGGGGGGTCACTACACCGTATCGATACAACTACAAGCGGTGTGCGATTACATTGAGATTCACGGCCACTCCTACGCAACGGCCCACTCTAAAACTCGAATGTAGTGCATAGATTTCAAGGGTATCGCATTATTTACACCTTTGAGCGACTAGTTTGGCTAATGTGATGGGATAACTTTTTGTTTGTTGCATTTTTTAGTGAATGTTGCGGGGTTTTCTCGGTAATACCACTTAGCACTTTCAGACAGTTAAATACCCTTGTTCCATATTACTTGAGGTCGGTGCAACACGTTTTTTTCCTCCATTCTACCCTGTTAGCAGTGTCGATATTTACGTCCTTTTCTTTCATATCACTCCTCACACAATCCATCCACCTTTTCTTAGGTCTCCCTATCTCTATCCATCCACATATTGTTATTCATAACTCTTTTAGTAACATGCGTTTCATCCTTCCTCTTTACATGACCATATTAAGATAAACGATTCCATTTCAATTTTTCAGTCACTGGCGCCACTTTCAAAACTTCCTCTACTAATAAAAAAAATCTCAGGCGTACTATCGCGGTCATTTCTACCTGACCACATAAAAAAAAATTCGCTTGAATCCTGCGGCGCGGCGCCAAACCCTTTGAAATTTTCGTTTCGAGTGCAAGCAAAAATGAACTTAGCGGTCGTCAAGCGGAAGTGTCTTCGAAGGTACATATCTATAAAGAGATGAGCTTGTAGACTTTTGGGATGAAGCAACCTTATCAGCAAACTCTTCCTTTTACAAGTCCCCTTTTCGACAGCAAAACTATCCCAAATTGCCAATTGTTACATTAGATAGTGTGCAGATCTACCCTTAACCTTTACAGACATTTCAATGTTCAATGAGCCTGTTGTTCAAAGTTGGAAGGGTCTTTGCTACAGCCAAATTGTTTGCTCTTCCGCAATAGATACAATTACGTGGGTCAGGTGTGCTTGGGTTTCAATAAAGCTATTCAGGGTTCAATTACATATTAGGACCAGATTGTATCATCGTGTGGTGTTTTTGTGTTGAGGTCTCTCTTGGTTCAAGCCGTGAAATCTCCGCACGACTTGATGACATGTTGATGTTAACCAACGAAACGACTGTAATTGAGAAAGGGGTGACTACTGAGTTGAAGACTAATAGAGGAGTTATTGCGCTGACCCAATTATATTGGGGATATTGGAACCAGTTCATGAGTCCGCAGTGCGTACCTCTGAAGCAGGGGTAGCCAACTTGATTCGACTCACGACTTACTGTTTACTGGCTAGATTATGAGATCTACAAATTCCAAAATCAAAATTTTAAAATAAGAATAAAAAAGCGTTTAGCATTATACTTCGAAGCTTCCACATTATGAATAGTAAAAAAAAAATCCATGCTGAAAAATCGGGTAATCAATTACGGAAGATCGAACGGAGCGAGCTCAAAACTGTTTGAGCTACCAGCTTGACTACCATAAAAAATGCTTCCTTGAGCTACTATAAAAATAAAAAAACCTGCTCCGAATACGTTCGATTTCCTTTAAGTACGTTACTAGGCCCCGGACTAGATCTCTAGTAAAATATTGAGAGACGAATAGCCTATCTGCCACCTCGCGACATAGTCCTATAGGCCGAAAAAAATACGCTACTGCTTGCCAAGATCGGCTGAATTAACAGCCGGTAGACCCTTGCTATAGCTACATATCCTAATGTCACTGGCAACCATGTTACATCCACGAGCTGTCTAATTATAACGACCGCGTTTCAAGGCTTCTAACCCTTTGAAGAAAACACAAAAATCCGTATCGGCACAGCAACACGATCCGACAGGCGTGAACCCAGTGAATAGGCGCGAAAACGTGCGAGGCAAAGAAGTGTGAACGCGAGTGTCTGCGTGGAATTGAATGCGTCTTTGAAGTTCACAAGCTTGTTGCTACCTAATGTGCTGGCACTGAAGAAGATATGATTCTGATGATTTAATACACAAACTAGCTTGCGCGAAGAGAGAAGAATTGTTAGAGAATTGAATGCGTCTTTGAAGTTCACAAGCTTGTTGCTAACTAATGTGCTGGTACTGAAGAAGATATGATTCTGATGAATTAATACACAAACTAGCTTGCGCGAAGAGAGAAAAATTGTTAGATCGTCTGTCTATATTGGAAAATAGTGGTGTTGTCTGAACCAGAAACAAACAACAAGATTTTTTTACTTCGGTTTGTAATGGCTCATTTACGCTTTTTTGTAAGGGAGAAATTCGCTCTGGATGTCCGTTACTGGCGGTAACCCATCTGAATTCCTTCAGTTACTCTTTGCAAGTGCCACGGTAACTCTTTCAGACAATACGGCGGCCTTGGTTCATTTATACAAGATCGTCTTCCGAAAACGGTTTGAACGAAGTGTTGCTCACACAGGGGCGCCATCGATTAGCAAACGCTTGATGTTGAACTGAGTAATTACGGGAGCAAAATGAGATATCAGACGCCTAATCGTTAGTTAATCATAAACTCGAAGCAATTCGACTTGTTTTATTATTTGTAAATTACGTAGAGCAATTTGATTGGTAGTCTTCTTGCGTAACAACCATAGAACAACTTACGTATGAATATATCGTGCATTTGTTTTTTTTTTTAAAGTTGCTAATCATCAAATTGAAGGGTAGTTAGAACTAAAGAAGTACATCTTTTGTTCTAACTACCCTCAAATTATTGTATAAAAGTATTAAAGCTTTTTATGAAAAAATTCTTGCGAACGAAGTCGCTAGCAAATTGTTAGTGTTTAGTGTTATGATATTTTCACTACAGACACTATTTCACAAATAAAAATATCTTCGTTCAGCAACACAATGCAGGTAAAACATAACAGCGTTATACTGAATGCCTTGCTAATAATGTAAGTTGTTTAAAAACAGGATGATTGTTTAATTAAACATTTTAGACGCTTATTCAAGGATAAGTTAGGTAGTAGCTAAATATAGGTTCATTGATACCCGTGTCAATATTATGTGTGAAAACCTGATCTATCTACCTGTTTTCTGAATATCAAGGTTATATTACGAACAAACAAGTCTTTTAGAGTAATAGGTTACTTCTAAGCAAGCGCACCCGTTGCTCCATCGCCGAGCCGGCCACTTATCTTCGCTTATTCATCGCTTACCATCAGAGATAGCGGTCAAGCACGAGACTAACAAAAAAAAAAAATTTATAAACAAAATTTATTTGGAATTCAGACAAATTTTTACCATAGTTTTTAAGCTGCCCTCAAAACTAATTATTATAATATATTGAATGTCTAGTTTTTATAATACATTCAATATTTTTTTTATTTATTATAATCCTAGGTAATTCTTTAGAGAATAAACTTATGCCATTCAGCATGTTTTTATAAGACGAATTTGCAAAATAAATACTTTTTTTTTGTATTTCGCTATTGTATTTTATACAACGAACTGTGGAGCACATCATACTATGTGTTAAATTAACAGTCCACGTTCGAAACCTCACTACGCTCCAAAACACAAATCGTTGATGCGGTTCAAAAAGTTTCCCAATTTAAATGGGACTGGGCAGGACACGTCTGCCGCATGTCTAACTACCTGGGGGCCCGTTAAACACAGGATTGGTGTATGGGCACCTGGCAGATCACAAAGGAGATGGCAGGACGGCCTGAACGTCTTCCTTGAGAATTGATAGAGAAAGTGAGGAGCCGTGACCGTTGGAAAGACTGGAGGGAAGTCTTTTCCCAGCAGTGGAAGAATATAATAACCAGCTTCTGCCAGTCACATAGCCTGCGTGGAAGTAGGTTTCTACATACAACAAGCCGAAGCCGCCCAAACCCTGCAGCGCCGGAGCCGTGACAGAAACAATGCTTGCTGCATATTGCATGCCTGCTTGCATGTTGCATGCGTGCTTGCATGTTGCATGCCTGCTTGAATGTTGCATGCCTGCTTGCTTGCCTGCTTGCATGTATGCTTGCACACTTATGTGTTTGTCTTGCTATTCAGTTTTACAAGGAGTTTTTATTTCGGAATTGTATTAATTGGTATTTTAATAATCGAAATTCGTATTTTTGTTATTTCGAATTATCATTAAGTCGAACTTTTTGTTATTCGATCTATTGTAAATCGGTAATTTGAGAATAGTAATTATAAACGTTAGGAATATTGAAATTTAGGAATTATAGAAATAGGAGAAATGATAAGTCGGAGTTGTTATATTCGGAATTTTAAACCATTCGGAATTATGATAATCAGTATTTTGAAATTCGTATTTTTAACTGTCGGAATAAAGTTTTTCGCATTTATGTAGTGTACCCGATTTTTACAACATAAATTGCTATGCCACATTTTTTTTTAACAATTCTGCTATTCTTTATTATTAAATACCATTAATCAAATTAAACATATTGTATCAGTTACGAACTTTACAGCAATAGTAAACTTTTATAATTTATAAAAAAAATCTTATATGTTAAAAAATGCCCGATAATTTTCTCAAAGACAATGATAGATTACGAGACAATAAGCATTCAGTGCCATTGATCAAATTATAATGCCAATATGCATGCTGAACTTTGTATAATACACATGTTAGTAAAAAAAACCATTGATTCGGGTTACTTTTGTCCAACCTCTTTAAATAAAACACCGCAGCCCATTTCTTTTCGTAATCCGTTTTTACTAATAACTATTATCAAATTATTACGATAAAATAATTATAAAGTATATTTTGTATTTGAAAACATTATTTTCCGTGTTATTTACATGCACATTCTAGTAGTTTCCTTCCTCGTTATGATTGCATTACATTCCTTAATTCGGAACCTTGATTTTTCCATTTTATTTTTCCTATCCTGCCAAGTGTACATTATACATATATTATCGAAACAGGTAGAGGAAGGAATATTGCCTTTGTCACAATGCTTGGAAGAAATATTGTTTACCTATGATTATTGTGAGCCCCTTGTGCTGATTATGTAGCTGACTAGGGGCAGATGTTTGGCAACATAAAACAAAAGTGAGTTTATTTGTTCTCATCTCATTACTAAACCATTCAACATGTTTGTCAGAGCACAGAAAATTGCTAGGGTGCAGGATTTGTTACAAAGAGTTACCGTAGCCCTGTAACGCAAAGGGTTTTAGTCAGTAAAAATTCAACAATCCCTCTCACTCGGCTTAAGGCGGTACATTGTTTGATGATAAAAAAGTGGGTATGGAAAAGGACTTAATATGCTAAATAGTTAAGTTTAGTCCAACCATTATAAATTAAGGCAAGTAAAGTCTATGAGCAAAAAGCTAGTTGTATAAACATATAATTTATGTTTGTGTACGCATCTGCTAATAATACGGTACAGGTTTGTAAAACTGGTCTTGTATGTATTAAAGTCAAGATATTTTATGATGATTTCTATCTTAGCTTAGGTTTATCAAACAAATAAAATTATTAGCATCTATGTCCAGTGAGTAATGAAACAGTTCTTTTTTTTCTTTTAGTTTATAAAGAATTTGATTAATGTGCCTATGTAGGGTAGTTGTAAAAATGCTTGAAGTAGATATACTAATAGTAATAACAACACAACTAATTATAGAGTACATTTAATTTCCTCGATTGCAGCAATCATAATGTAATCATTATACAATAAATAATAACAAAGTGTAAATATATCTCAAGCAATGTTTTGAATAATGAATCCTTAGCAACTAAGTTACGTGCATGAATAGTTCTCATAGCATCGGACTGATTTCTATTATAATTTCAAATTATACATACTCACACTGTTATTCCTACATTTGCATTTTCATAATTGACTTTACAGTAAAGTAAACAAGGTAGAAATTTGAATACCAGGTTTTTTAATTAGGAGAAATTGTAAGATGTATCTTTTATCTGTAAACAGTGTTTCACTTATTAGTTGCATGCTTATTGGATTACTCAGAAATTATTAATTGATTGATTTCTAGTTACTATTATTGATCACATAAATGCTATGACTATGCTTTTCAAAGTTTAAACCATAAAAAGTAGTTGGTTTACAAATCTTATAAAAACCTAATAAGAACTCGATAAAAAAAGCAGTTTTTCTTATAATATAATGACTGAAACAAGTTTACTTTCAAAGTTGAACAAGAATCAAAGTTCATTTTGAGGTTTTAACATTTGCTAACTGAATGAATTTTATATTGAACATAAAAATAGCACTAAATCACTGAAAAATCATCCCTTTAGCGTTTTCTGCTGCAGAGCTAAGCTAAGATTCTGAAAACAAATGTCATAAAATAAAGCATCAGATACCTACCCTCTCTGGCTTTCAAATAAACAGTGTTCGCGACGATATTCTCTAATTCCATCAGTTCCAGTGTGGCTGATTTTATCGTAGACCCTCCACGAAGCAAGAACCCGCCGCTGCGGCCCCTCAGCCGCCTGCCAGACGCGCACGACACAGCCCATCAATGTGTCCCGCGCTCAACAACACAACTATGCAACCCGCTAACTTATACACATAACACTACACCAGACACAGATTAACGTAATCCAACCCGTACAACAGCCTCAAACGCTGCCGTCGGCACTAAACACGCAACAGTTCACGACAACGATTCACGTTACCCAGGGGTGTGGTGGAAAGGACGATAGCATGACAGTCTTTGAGCGGCAAATAGCGGAGCGAGCGCTCGTGTGCGTCGGCGGTAATTTAAAACGGTTAGTTTATTTCAATAAATGCGTAAAAGGAGCACACGCCCGAAATACGCGAGTTATTGATGACGGACAGCAATACGCTACGAAAATTACCACTTTTACAGTGTTTCTACTTTCCAGTTGCCATACTATCATTTGAGAAAACTACCATAGCAATTCTTATATCCGACTTCAAAAAATAAATGTAATGTTTTAGATATTTTAAATTACTGGTTGTATCAGATAGCAGCCTGGATCTTTAGTATTAAATGATATTAAAAAGTTGCTCTAACAACTACTACGACTATTAAGGAGTTGTTACAGGATAAAAATATAGCAATAACTCAATTGTATATTTAGGTACCATAATAAACTGGCCTGTTGATAAAGTCTCTAATAATTAGAGCCACTAACTACAAAAGTTTACTAGTTTATTAACTAGTGGTTTAGTCAGAGTCATTGATCTGACTGGTAAAAGTCAGAGCAATGGCATAGGCCGGAGGTTGTGGGTTCGATTTCCACACACATAACTTGTTGTATGGTTGGGTGTAATTTATCTATAATATGTATGTATTTAGAAATACAAACACCGTTAAATTTTGATCGTTTAATCCCGTGGAGGGTGGATTCGGTACATAAAACACTATCGATTTGTAAAGATAAAGTTAAAAAATAAAGTACTTTTTATAATCTTGAACTTATTTACGCATGTAAGAAATTAATTTCTTTAAGTAAACAGCAGCTAGACGAGTTCAATGACCTATAAGTAATTAGTACGCAACGACCGACAACTACCTACAACGTCATGTGTATCACGTATATGACGTACTATAATATCACGAACATGCGTATATTAATTCGAGTTTTAAAAAAGAACTTTATTTTTTTATTTTATGTTTCTAAATCGATAGTGTTTCATGTACCGGATCGACCTTCCATGGACTTATAACAATCAAAATTTAACGGTGTGTATGTATGTTAATCTGTTTTCTGGTACTCACATCACAGTACAAGCTCAGCTGAATTTAGGATTGGATGGTTTTGTGTGAAAGTTGAGGAATTTAATTTAATTATAACTGTCATTATTGTACAATAATGACAACAGTAATATTTTCAAATGCGTTGAAATGCAATGCAAATCTTTAAGGGTCAACGCTACGTTTAAAATCGTGTGCGGTGGTCCCCGTAGCGGAAACCGGATTTATTACCTGCACATACACTGCGCACTGTGTCGCTAGTTTAACTTTAACTGTGTGCATGTAGTCGTGTCGATGGAGATGTATTATTACGCAGTAAAAGGAGCACGGGGTGCGGCCGCCTGCTAAGCGTAGCGTTGGCCCTGAACCTGTGTAAGAAATATCTAATAAATAAAATTCTAACCAGAAAGGTGAAGGATCAGTAGAAGCAGCTCTAATCCTTCGTTTTCTTTTTGTGGCTTTTCTTCAAGCGCCCAGCTCAATGTTTTTTTTTTTTCAGCAATAGTGAAGTTTTAACTTGTATTTTGTTATAGTCCTAATTTAGTAGAACGGGTTTTCCAATGGCAATAATTTAGACGTCAATTTCAACAACCAGCTATCGAAAGAAAACAATTTTTAGGACGGAAAACGCGGTCATTATTTGAAAGCAAGTTAGTCATTTTGTTGTTTCGTTTACGATCGTCTTTAATAAAAAGAATGCCTAACTTTCAATGATTGAGCATTGATTGGGGTTTTCGTTTTTGGGATTTATTTATTGTTTAGAGCAACACTGAAATTTTAGTTTGACATTGACAAGACATGGCGGGAGTCAAAAAAACACATGTGATTCATGTTATTATTTATTTGTCTCTTCCACAAAGGCCATTAATGAAGAGTTGAAGTTGAAGTTATTATTTATTTTAAATGGCAAATATTTGAATACGTGATTTAAAATGCATTCTACCGATCCCTGCGTAGAGTGTGGTGGTAATGCATTAAAATTGATAGATGGATATTATTACTGTATAGAATGTAACACGCAAAATACAAATGTGCGCGAAACGGAGTTAGAACGAAAAACCTTGGGAGATGGAACTTTTGCTGTAGCAACGAGGAGGAAAATTGTTGAAACTCACGACAGTAAAATTCAAAGTAAGTTGGGCTTATGTATTAGTGCATTTTCGACGATATTCACCTATCTGCAAGCAGTAGCTGTTGTTTATTTGGTTTTTGTTAGTGCCTCTAATTTATTTTACTTACCATCCGAGATTTATCTTATTTTTATTTCATTACTCTATCAGCGACTAAACCTTAACGTGTAGATCAGAAACAGTTAATATTTAATTTAGTTTGTTCAGTGCAAACCACTTCTTATTCAGGGGCTGTCATTTTTCTATATCGTTCTCTTTGCTGTTAAGACCCAAAAACCCCAAATATCCATCCATGTTCCTTTAGTTGCCTTGGCACAAGACGCCAGTGACTCTGTGACTCTTTCAATTCCACATTGTAGGTATACCTGATTATAAAATATTACTTTTATACAAAATCAACCAAAAGGGTAGCTTGCCGTCTGGCCGTTCCAAAGGTGCCTCAAATAGATGCCAACAAAAACCATAGGGGGCCCAGCCGGGCGGTATCCTTTTGGGGCCATGGGTTGCCAGAAAGGTTACCCTGGGGTCCATGGGATCCAAGGCAAAGAAGGAACATAGGAGTGCGTTTTAGTCAGTAAATGTCTGACACACCCTTCTGCCTATGAGAGTGGTTGTTCATACACAATTTTTCTTTACAAATTATTATGTTTCCAGTGAGTGGAGAATGGTACAAATGGCATGCATACAACTTCGTAATATTGGGTCTGGCTGATGAACTCGTAGCCGCTGGAGCAAAACCCACTTTTAAATTAAAACTCTTGTGGATCTGGTCTAGATATATCAAGAAATACCAGAATAAAGATGCATTAGGGTAAGTCATTATCTCTATTATTTATTTTCAAGCCTCATTAATTCTCATACCAAGCCTTGTGGAATAGTAGCCAAAAAAGACACAATTTAATAGAAATAAATAAATAGCAGTTATAAATAGACCCTCTATATTAACATAAACATATTGACGCCCCCGGGCAATAAGTTGGTAACCGCAAAAAAAATAATTTCAATTACCAACTTATTGTTTGGGGACGTTGATATGTTCTATATTCATAAGAACACCTGTTTTTAATTATTGTTTCTATAAAAGGCACTCATTAAGATACGTATAATAATAAGTTAGAGTTAAATTACTTATTAGTCTTTTAGGCTAGATTGTAATCAATTAATTATTAAGAAAGTTGTTCTTAATAATAAGGGAAAAAAAATTAAGATATCTAATGAAAAATCACTTCCATTTCATTTACTGTTTAGCCTTTATGTAATATGTAATAAGACTTACTATTCAACTGATATCAAATTATTTTATCAGATTTGCAGAAAATCCTGCAGAAGAAGGAAACAATGATAACATAACATTACCGAATTTTATGTTTGAAGAAAATAGCAACAGTAACGCTGTACCAGATCAAGATGAAGATGAACCAGGAAATGAACAGAAAAACATGAAAATTAATAAAAATGTTATAATGGATGGCTCCAAGAGAGACATAAAATTCCTTTCAAAAGGTGTTATTGTAGCAATGTTGTACTTAGCACTAAATCTAGACAACAGTGACATACAACTGTACCACTTATTAAGATTCATCAAAGAGAAACGCTTAAATTTCTCCAACATACAAAGATTTCTGCCAGACGACATCAATGTTAAAAGCATACAAGAAGAGTGGTTGAAGTTCATTCACAGCAAAGTATGTAAAGTACATAGAATTCGTGCGTTCGCCATGACTTTGTTACGTAAACTAGATTTAGGAACACCAAATGTCCCAGATATGAGGAAAATTGTTGATAATTTTCTATTAGAACTGGCCCTTCCTAATGATATAAAGCCCTTGATTTACTCCTTGATGTTCTTCCATCGTTGCTATTTTCTTGATGTAAGCAGCAAATCCATGGCAAATTTAGTACTAATGCCTGACTATCAAGGTGTAGCCATGTCCTATGTTCTAGTTGCATTAAAGATGTGTTTTGGGCTTGATGGTGATTATGAAGAAAAGCTCTCAGATGCAGTGGAAAGAATAAATGATGAGAGGAATCTATCCAAATCATATAGAATGGGAAAATATTCAGAACCAAGCACAAGGTTGTTTTCTTTCAGAGAATGGTGCAACTATGTGCAATTCCGAAAGATAACACTTTGCAAGTCTTGCCTTCACATGGCAGAGCAACATTATTTTGATTCTGATGATAATGTATATTTAGAACATATGAGTGACAGACCACAGAACAACAGAGACTTACAAGATGAAACAGCGATTAATTTAATTAGCAAAATACCTGAAGAAGATGAGGGAAGAGTAATACCAAAAAATATGTTTTTTCCAACATTGACACCTATGTCTGATTACACAGAAATTATAATAGAACACAATCAGGACCAAGAAATAAGAGAACTTCTAAGTGAAGATTATACCCAATATTCTCTTAACTATGCTTGCGAATATTTACAACTGGTAGACACTAATTCAGAAAACATAATCAAGGGTGTAAGTGAAGACCGAAAAACATTCAGCAAAGTAATTCTGGGCACAATAGTTACGAAAAAGAGTAAAAAAGAAATGGTTTATGTGAAAAATTGTGAGAATAGAAATTGGATGATAACAAATCCGCCTAGAAAAGAACATGTCATATGTGAAGATGTACTAAACGTGAGTAACGAGAAAGAAAGTGATCATGGATATGATTCAGAAAATCCAGTGAATGAAAACGATGCTGTTACGGAAACTGAAAAAGTTGATGACTTCGATCAGAGTATTCATGAAGATAACAGGTTATTAAATGATTCTGATCAAGCAAAAGAAATAGAAGTTTCTGAATTAACGAAAAATGTAGATGACGATCAAAGTATACATGAAGGTAAAGGTACGAACGATTCTGAAAACCCAGACAATGAAAAAACAGTTTCTACAGGTAGTAAAAATATTGATGTCACTGATCAGACTATGAATGAAGATAGCGAAGAGGTTAATTCAGAAAGCTCAGCAAATGAAAAAGTAGTTTCGAAAGTAAATGAAAATGTAGACGTAATTGATCAGAGTATGGAAGAGGTTGAGCCTAATGATATAGAACATCAAGTTAACGAAAAAGAGATAGCCGAAAATATAACAGAAGATAAAAGGGTGTTTATAATAACAGAAGAAGATAGTGACAAGAATATTTTTGATGACTCATTTGAAGAACTAAATTTGAAAGATGAAATGGAGCAAAATATTGAAGAAGATATGTATGCTAATAATGAAGATCGTCCATTGCCTAACAATGAATCTCTGTTCGAAGATCGTGCCAGTATCAGTGACTTTTCTGATGACGAAAGTGTATTCCCACCTTTTAATCCAGACACTTTTGACAGGGAGCAAACTATTAAGGAATTAATTCTGGGTGCTTGTAAAAAATATCACATCTCAATTCCTAAAGAGTATAAAACACCTAAGGAACCTAGAAAAAGAAAAGCTGAGGTCTTTGGAAATGAAGAAACACCAAGAGAACCTAGGAAACGAGCTAAAGTGAATCGTTTTGAAGCCAAAAAGAAAGTAGATGAACTAATTAGTGGTTACTATAGTCTGAAACAAGCTGATTTAATTAGTCAAATGCAGGAAGCAGTTAGTTTGGCTATTCAAAAAACTCAAATTGATAATATGTTGAATGTTAGCAATGCTGCTCAAAATGAGATACCAAACCTGACGGCAGAACAAGGGGGTGATGCGCTAAGTAGAACTAATTCTATTATTACCGAAACTTCTGAAAATCTATTCAATGCTAACCCACAGACCAGTATTCTAGAACAAACTGACAAGGAACAAAATCTAGATAAAACAGCCGAAGAAGACGAAATTATAGACGAAAAATGGGAATCAAGACTATTTGCAGGAGAAGAAGAAATGAAAATAGACTATTTAGTACCGAAAGGCGATCCCAAGTTTGACGAAGAGAAATATGATATAAATCAATTATACATTAAAATAAAACCCGAAAAGGAAGACCTTTTACAGACAGTCCCTGCAAATTTAGAACAAATATTAAGTAAAAAAATCGAACAATGTAAAAATAGTACAGAATTTGAGAACCTCAAAGCAAAACCTCAGTCTACAAGACCAGTTAAAACGAAATATGAAAGTGATTCAGAAGATGATTTACCATTACACGTTTTGCAGGAACAAAAGAAAATGATAGAAGAAAAAATTGCTTGGGAAGACAATTTCGAGCCCTTGATAAACGAGGCTAATGTATCAGAATTTAAGTACTGGTTCAGACATTACGACGAGGATTTTATGAACAAATCTTTGGACTGGCACAAAAAGTTCGACGAAGAGTTGAAAGAGAACACTCCTAGTAGTTTTTATTTCATCATAAGAGAGTGTGCCGCCATTTTGAATTGTTCGACTTTCTCTCTTTACAAACACATGCAGGGCTTGGAAAAGTATATCATTGCTAGGGCGAAGTACCCAGATTAATGAAGGTGGATACCAACCTTTTTTTAGAGAATAAGAACAACCTGTGATCTGTTATGTGATAAGAATTCTAATCATAGTACTACCGCGCGTACATGGATAAAGTTTAATTTTAAAATCGCCTTTATTATAAAGCAGTAAGAGCAGTTTTGATTCGTTAGTGAAAAATGGTTATTTTTCATTTTAATCCGAAGTAAAATTCTTAGTGTGAGGCTAAGTTCGTTTTTTTTTAAACTCCGGCCAGTAAACAAGCCACCGTGCGGCTTAATATATGAATGTAATATTTATTTATTTAGTGAGATTTACAGTAAAAAAAACTTTGTTTTGTAAATATAAGTTAATTAAGTGAAACTTAATTTATTTTTAAGTTTTAGAACATCTTATTAAAAATATATTACATTGTATTTACTGAAGATTTTTTATGACATACCTAAATCCCCGATTTCAGATATATGTTTGTGCGAAAGTAGTTCTACGCTAGAAGAGCCAAGCACAAATTCGAGTAGACCGCCTTATAAGGCTCGAACGAGCGCGCTTCGAGCGTTTGGTTCGTGCTCGACTGTGCTCCGCCTATTGTCGGTTTTTTGACGAACACAAAGAGATTTGCATCGTGGAAATCTAGGTAGGTACGTTCGAGGACAGTGATTGTTGTAAGCTCGTTACACGTCCACACTTGACACCGCGAGTAGAGCTACTTGGCGAGAGTTCAGCTCGTGCTCGGCTCCTGTAGCGTCTGCGTAGATTAAATTCGCAGATCCACCTTTAAGATCTACAGAGCGGTCCGAGCCCAAGTCGTTTACGGCGCGCACTGTTCCCGCGCGCCTCAAGGAGTTGTCAGCAAACTGTAGGGGCCCAGAAGGCCGGGCCATGGGTTATGTGAAAATGAACCCCGGGGACTTTAAATGAACGGAGCAGTGTAGGTTTTTAGTCAGTAAGAGTCCGACACTATCTACCGCCCTATCCAAAGGCGGGATTTGCCATTTGATGATTTTACCTACCATAAAAAAAAAACCTTAGTACTTAACTAAGTTTCATTGCACACCAAAATATCAATGGTTTCAAATTTTATACTTTATTGACATTGACCAGTGCCAGTCGCCGTTGGTTCGGAACCGGTCTAGGATACTATTATAAAATCTATTCGCCGCTGCTGTCTAGAAGTAACGGTGCGTTTTAAGAAAAAGGTTGCTTTTATGGCCATCCAGTGATTATAATTAACTGGCTGGCTATAAAAGCACCGTTTTTCTATATAAAAAACGAAATTTCAAATATCAATTTGACTTGATTTGTCAAGAAATACAAGAATGTCGTTAACGAATTCTTGCAAAATGTTAAGAAATAAGTGTGGAGCGTTGTTACGTTCGGCTGTATTGCCAGCTAGCGTGCCAAAGCGGGATTTCGCTCAAGTGGGCCATATAATTTCGACTCCTCCAAGAGTGAGATGTTCTGCCGCCGTAAGTTTAAAGTATTATTGAATATTAACTGCTACAAGCGGCGTCGCCCTCCTCCCAAGATAGAAGTATCCTATGTGCTGTTCCAGGACACAGACGGCCAAATTTTTGCACACGGATTCACAAACTTTCGCCTTTATAATATTAGTGTGATTTTAAGTAAAACCAGGGTTCAGCCATGCCGCTAACTGTCTGATAGTGCCCAGTGAGTGGGTTACAGCACGTCTAGTGGTCTTGGCAATTGATGCTTGAAACGCGTTGCAAAAATGATCCGTATAAACCTATAAACAGAGCGTATATCATTGATACTCATAGAAATAACTACTTTGCGATATTTACGGCTACCTATCACTGGACACTGTGACACCAGAAATAGGCGCTCTACATAATTGGCGCGTGCGCGGTGATAACGTACTTAGTGCCTAAGGTTAGCTGCAAGTGAGACATCTGCATTTACCTAGGTCCTGAGAGTTCAATTCCTAAGGGCGTTGGTAATGGGGGTCTACTGTACGTACCTATGAGGTAGGTACATCTCAACACAGTATCTGCACTAGAAAATGATAAGGAACTTGTTTTGTTTCCTGGTTCTAAATCTGAAGAATCTTATCGTTCGGAGAACGCTCAATTGACATAATTTAGCCCTGACCCTGACCCCAAAAAATCTGATGTAGGTAGGTACTGTTGGGAAGGCTTTCTTTTTTGGTCGCGGTCCGTTTCTAAAAGGCCTGTATCGAAAATCTTAAAAGTCCCAAAAAGGGTGACCTTGCCTGTTTCAATTCGTATAGACAGCAGTTGTAATCCTTAACCTTTAACGCCCTTGGTTGGCGAGCGCGTTTTCCCAACCGCAGTGTCTAATTTGCCTGGTTTATACCCATGTAACCGTAACACAAACCAAGCTCCAACTAAGGTGACCTAGGTTGGAATGCTGGTTTGCAACCGTCTGATCCATGCTTTACAATACCTTACGCTTTATCTTGTAGTTTCTGCATACCCTCATATCTCCTCATATCTTTATACCGTGTTTTTTATTTTATTTTCCTAATATTTATTTTACTTATGCAGAGAAAAGCTCATGATATTTTATCTTATATTTTTCAGGAGAAATGTCTGCATATTTTATTTATGCATATAATATGGTTGGGACCGGTTGCGTATTTTCATACTCAAATCAAATGTTGGCGGCGACGCTACATCGGCGATAAATAGCTGTTGTTAATTTATTTACTTGATTAATGGATGAAAAGATAGTGATAAAGTTGACTTAATGTAATTTTCGTTTCATTTATCATTACGTATAGATTATACAATATGCACCTATGTATAAATACTGTAACTAATACAGGTAGATAATAATTAGTGGAGTACCACAAATTCTACCACATGAGATTTGAGGAAGCGCAAGACGTAAAAGGTACAATAATGTAAAATAAGAATCTTGGGTATGTGTCCTGGGCTCGCCATAATTATGGCGATAAGTCCCATCTTTGAGACGTGGCTGCAAAGACCACGGCGTCCTCACCTTCTGCATGACGCAGGTTCTTACCGGACATTGTAAGTTTAGGTGATACCTATACCGGATTCGTGCGGAAGTGACGCCCGGGTGTCGCAACCGTATGGACCGCTCGGAGGACACGATGGAGCACACGTTGTGCTCCGCTTGGGAGGAGCATCGCCGTGTCCTTGCAGCGGCGGCTATGGTCCAGAGCGAGTGTCTCCTTCTGTGAAACAGTAGGTAATGCTAGCTAAGGAGGAGGCCGGCTGCACTCAAGCGGCTCCTGCCGAACCTGGGGGGTCCAGACGCCTCCTGCCGGAGGCTCTACGCTGGCATCGTTCGGTCCATGGCCCTTTACGGGGCGCCTGTGTGGGCGCCGACGCTGCGAAGGCGACCGGCGGCTCTGCTGAACGCCTGCCAGAGGGTCATGGCCATACGGATGATTCGGGGATACCGCACGGTATCCCGCGAAGCGGCGAGCCTCCTTGCTGGCCTGCCACCATGGGATCTGGAGGCAACAGTCCTTGCACGCATGCACGATCTGCGCGTGGAGATGCAACGCCGGGGCGAATCCCCGCTGCCGCGACAAGTCGCGGCTTGGCGGACAGAGTTCCGGCGAGATCTCATGGTGAAATGGCGAGAACGACTGTCGCAACCCTGTGCTGGGCACGCCACGATTGAGGCGGTAAGGCCCCTCTTTGAGGCGTGGCTGGAAAGGCCTCACGGCGTCATAACCTTCCGCATGGCGCAGGTACTAACCGAACATGGCAAGTTCGGGCCGTACCTGTACAAGATCCGTGCGGAGGTGACGCCCGGGTGTCGTCACTGTGCGGAACGCCCGGTGGACACGGTGGAGCACACGGTAGAGGTGTGCCCCGCTTGGGAAGAGCATCGCCGTGTCCTCGTGGGGGCAATCGGAGGCGATCTCTCGCGCCGGGGCTTGGTTCAAGCCATGCTCCGGAGCGAGGAGGAGTGGCAGGCGGTCGCCTCCTTCTGCGAAGCAGTAATGCTAGCAAAGGAGGAGGCTGACCGTATCAGGCAACGGCGCTCACGCCGCAGCCGCCGCCGTAACTCCGATCCAAATTTCCGGCCACCGTAGACGCGGGCTTGCGGACGGCGGGCAATGGGTAGCTCGCTGTCCGTTTGTCCGGTAACAGACCGGACCGAGCCCAAGTCGTTTACGGCGCGCACTGTTCCCGTGTGCCTCAAGGAGTTGTCAGCAAACCGTAGGGGCCCAGTAGGGTCGAGGCCTAGTCTGGGGCTCTGGGAAGGTATGAAAATGCATACCAGGGCCCTGGAACCAAGGCAGGGAAGGAACAGGGTAGGTTTTTAGTCAGTAAAAGTCTGACACTATATCCCGCTCCGCCCAAGGGCGGGATAAAAAAAAAAAAAAAAGCTAAGGAGGAGGCCGATTACATCAGCGGACACATTTGCTGCCAAATACTACAAAAACATTAAAATGTGAAACAGATTAACGTTTCATTTGGAGAGATAGCTTAAAGAATTTAGTACCCAAATAAAAAAATTACATTAAGAAAAAAGTAGTCTGTGCTTGTCTAAAGCTTATTATTGTTTGTCATTTGTCAATTGCATAGTTGCAATTAGTGATGTGCCGCGTCACTGTTTTGTAGGATCGAGCCGACTTGATTTTTCGGTTCTAGTCAAATACTCGAACTTATGTTATGGGGCACCAGAAGCCGCTCGAGACAGTAAAATAATTAAAAAGTTATGCTTTTTAATTAGTTCTTCTTTTTTGTGATCTGAAAGGAAGGTTCTATCCTGGTATGAAAGGCAACGAAGGAACAGGAGTGGGGTTTTAGTCAGTTAATGTTTGACACTACCGCTCGCTTCACCCTAGAGCGAGAGAAGTCATTAGATGATTTCCCACATTTAAAAAAAACCTCCTTCTGGTATTGGGGGCGCCAAGGTATTGGTTGCACACGGGCACTCCAAAGGTTAGAGCCGCCTCTGACTCTACGTTTAGTACTCGAATGTTGACTCGAGTCTAGGGTCTAGTCCAAAAATTCGTGTCTAGAACTCTAGTCTGGAAATTCAAGTCGAACAGCAGGACTCTGTTTTCTATCAATTTTAGAGAGCAAAAATCTAAAAAGAGTATACTTCAATTTTTATTCAAATTTTTATCGAAATACATAACATTTTGGCGTTCTGAAAGTATCTCAAAATAAAATTAATCTTTTAAGTCTTTTCGTAATAGAATCGAGCTGGTTCTCGATTGGTTGAGTCCAAAGCAGAAATCAGATATCGAGGCTGCCTCGAGTCCAGCCGAGTACGCACATCACTAAATCGCAAAATGACAAATGTCAATGTCAATATTGTCAATTGTTGCGTGGTAATATTTTTGTTGCCGTTCCGGTGCCGCTAATTTTGTTTTTACTATTTTATGATAACATTATCAATACAAAATGAAAGAAACTAAACCCACTCAAGCTCCAATAGAGGATTTAGCAGAATTACGTAGTTATTTCGCGTCGCATAATCTAGTTCGGGAATATATTGCCCATTCTTCCAAAGTGCATTCAGTAGGATGGTCCTGCGACGGTAAACGGCTGGCATCTGGTTCATTTGATAAAAGCGTGGCTATTTTTACGCTAGAGAGAAATAGACTGGTAAGTTTAACTATATAATTTATATTCACACGTAATATTTTAAAAGTAAGGTTATGTTTTGGTCAGCAAAAAGTCCGGCCGATAGTTTTGTATGGACGCGATAAGTCTTTTTTACATATTCTAGGTTCAAGACTTTATCTTCAGAGGTCACACAGGGTCCGTTGATCAACTGTGCTGGCATGCTTCTCATCCTGATTTGCTGAGCACAGCTAGTGGCGACAAATCTGTTAGAATATGGGATACAAGGTAAATATAAAAGTTTGTGTTACAAAATGACTAGTCTACAGCAATGAGATCATAACTGTAGCACAATTTTGTAAAAGTCTCAGCCAAGTATTAATTCAAGATATTAAAAAATAAAATTTAATGGTAAGGTTTTCAATAGATTGAAATAAAAATGTTAATAAATTTGACAGGCTTGTTAGTCTAGTGGTCAGTGGGCCTTACTGCTATGCTGGAGGTTGTGGGTTTGATTCACCACCTCCATCTGTTTAGGTAATTAACTAAATGTAAACACACACATGTCTTATGTATAAAAATTGTCTAAAAATACTATCTCAAAATGTTTACAATTAGCAATTTGCCTAACCCAATGTTAGGTATTCAACTAAATTTTAATAAAATCTTTGTATGTCTTCTGTACGATTTTTTAAAGTAAGGAAAAAGATATATCCAGATTGATTATGTTTAGTTAACTATCTAAACTGATGGAGAATAGGACAAATGTTTGTGTGATGAGCATGATCATCTGTTCTGTGTCTGAGCATAATTTGTCTATATTATATGTATGTATTTGTTTTTGTTTGAAAGTTATGGTATACTACATCATTATATTAAATTGAAAACAAAATATCAAATAGAACATGTGCCTGTTTCAGAACACACAAATGTGCAGCGACCATAGCCACGAAAGGAGAGAACATCAATATTGCGTGGTCACCCAACGGCAGCACTATTGCTGTGGGCAACAAGGAAGACCTTGTTTCTTTTATTGACACTAAGACTTATAAAGTGGTAGGTATATGGATTATTTTAATTTAATATGACAGAAAGGCTGGTAACGCCAACATAAGAAATAAATCGCATAGAAGTTTTTGGATGCCGGGGCTGTAGGGAAAAGTCACCGTAGCCCTGAAACATAAAGGGCATCTGCATTAGGGTGTGGCTGGAAAGGTCTCCCGGCGTCGTCACCTTCCGTTTGGCGCAGGTACTAACCGAACACGGCAAGTTCGGGATGTACCTGTACAAGATTCATGTGGAGACGACGCCCTGGTGTCGCCACTGTGCGGACCACCCTGAGGACACGGTGGAGCACACAGTCGATGTGTGCCCCGTTTGGGAAGAGCATCGCCGTATCCTCATGGGGGCGATCGGCGGCGACGATCTCTCGTGCCGGGGCTTGGTTCAAGCCATGCTCCGAAGCAAGGAGGAGTGGCAGGCGGTCGCCTACTTCTGCGAAGCAGTAATGCTAGCAAAGGAGGAGGCCGACCGCATCAGGCAACGGCGTACACGCCGCCGCCGCCGCCGGGATTCCGATCCCGATTTCCGGCCACCGTAGGCGCGGGCTCGCGGATGGCGGGCAATGGTTAGCTCGCTGTCCGTCCGTCCGGTAACAGACCGGTCCGAGCTCAAGTCATTTACGGCGCGCACTGTTCCCGCGCGCCTCAAGGAGTTGTCAGCAAACCGTAGGGGCCCAGCAGGGCCGAAGCTTACTGGGGCCAAAGGTTATGTGAAAATGTTACCCGGGGCCCTGGAACAAAGGCAAAGAATGGAGCAGGGTAGGTTTTTAGTCAGTAAAAGTCTGATACTATTTCCCGCCCCACCCGAGGGCGGGATTTGTCATTGGATGATTTTACCTACCATAAAAAAAAATCTGTAGGAGGGTCTTAGTGCCCTCCTTGAACCATTGTATGTGGGTGGTTAAATATAGAGTGTCTGGTAATTAGTGACCAATACTTAAACACGTGATTGTAGTCATGATAATAAACAATTATTACTATGGGACCAAACCTGAAATCCCAAAAAAAATCTGCTGGTATGTTTATGTTCTCCTAACTGGTCAAAATGTGCCAAATGTTATAGGAACACATTCATTGTATATAAGTATGCGAGTTTGAGAAATACTCAACTTCAAATGCATGGTTAACCAACAACCGAATGAGCCTATCAATTTTTGTTCTCATATCTGCAAATGCTAATCTGTGTTCAACATAATGAGCCACTCTATTGTCTGTGCTATTGCACTGGAATTTCGGAAAAATTAATAAAATTATTAACACAAAATGTTTATTTCATTCCAGGTAGTTGAGGAACAGTTCAATTTTGAAGTGAATGAGATCTCTTGGAACAACACATCCGATTTGTTCTTCTTAACCAATGGACTTGGCTGTGTGCATATATTGTCGTGAGTATTATTTCTATAGCTTTAAGAAGATATTTTTTTTTTATAGATTTTTTAAAATAGTTTAAAGTTTAGGCCTGCTGTCCACGGCCGCGTAACTTCATAGACGCGTAAATATTCGTCATTATACGCTTGGTGTACACCTGCTCACAGCTTACATAGAAAACTATGAAACTCCGGCAACGAAACGGTATAATGACGAATATGCGTCTATGAAGGTAGCTTATGTCCGTAGACAGTAGGACTTGTTAGTGCTAAAAAATCCTAACTGCAAGTTTTGGAAATTAAGTTGTAAAAAAAAAGGGCGCCATTCTAATCCAAAAATGAGTAACCAACAATTTAAATTGGGTCTGACTATCTGATTTGAATCAGGTTTCCTTTGAATCAGATATAAAATGCCGACGAAATTGTCCTCATTACGATCAAACCTGAAAGTACATAACTGTCGACAGCCTAAGTTCGATAAATCAGGGTTACTATTGTTTTTTATAACTCTATTGTGTCCCACTGCAAGGCAAAGTCTCCTTCCCCGCCATGCTTACGTAAACATTGGTAATTGGTATAACCTACATACATTTTTTCAATGTACTCTGGTTTCGATAATAGTTAATTTAATGAGTAAAATTTTCAAGTCTAAAAATAAAGAATAGGCTTGAAATAGAGAAACTAAAAAATTTTTTCAATTTTTATTTTGGTAGGTTCAAATTATCAGTTATCACGTCCATGACACACGAATCCATGTCTTTAAGTTTTCAATGTCATTGGATGTTTGCTGCTCAGTGATGTCTGTGAAAAATCGACAACATTCCCTTAATAAAACTAAAAATATATAAGGTACTGCTGACGTAATCACCATTCAGACGCCCCCATGTCATCAAAAATATGCAAAGTAAAGACCCCCGCCCCCCTGAAGTGCCTACGTAATACTTGAATGGGCCCTTAAAGCGGGCGAAATCATTGGATGATTTCCCACCTAAAAAATATCTCTTTCTGGACCTACTGCTATTCGGGATCCAGTGAGTAGTGTTGATGATGGATGATGTTTGTTTAGATACCCATCGCTGGAGCTCCAGACAGTGCTGAAGGCGCACCCGGGCACGTGCATCTGCATCGAGCACGACCCGACGGGGCGCTACTTCGCCACGGGCTCGGCCGACGCGCTCGTGTCGCTGTGGGACGTCAACGAGCTGGCCTGTCTTCGAGTGTTCTCCAGGTAACGCTGATCATCATTGTTTTAGCAGAAAAACGTGCACTGCTGGACATAAGACTCCCCGTAGCGTAAATACAACGACCTATTGTGCTTTTTGCATCAAGCAAATTCCTGCGGTACATAAATCGTCCATTGTATGTATGTGTTTTAGTTTCCTTTTTATGTGTAATGGTGTACGATAAAGGATATAATAAATAGGTAAATAAGTAGATAATAATAAACATGAAACTTAAAATGATTGGTTTAAAATTTCTAGTTTTTTTTTTGTAACATTTTAACTTTTTGCGCTTTCGTAAATCCCTTATTGTTGTTGTTTCTTTAATACGAAATCAATAGTCATCGACAGAAACACGATTTGCAGCCGAAAACGGAAACCGTAACCGAATGTTCGGCTCCTCTTCCAGTTTCAGCTAGAACCGAAACCGAAACTGACGTGGTAAACAGAATATTATTAAATATAAAATCATAAATAAAATTCATTACCGTTGGTTATTAGTTCAAAGATACTAGTTTCGGTCGAGCTGAATATTCGGCCCCCTTTTTAGTCGAAACCGGTTGGCATGTGTAGACTTGTAGAGATCGACCGGTTTCGGCAAGCTCGGGATCATGTCGAATAGTCTATCAATACCTAGATAACGCAAGAGTAACTACTTCGCGTGCCTAGCTTACGTACAAAAATCGTAAGTGGTCACTTTCGCGCTCAGTCTGCATCGGAGTACAGCGCTAGTCGGGTGCAGTTAAAAATATAAAAATGGTTAATTGTGCTGTTGGTGTGGGGGTGGAGCGAGGGGGACGCCGTACGCGGCGGCGTCTTCACTAAATAGTGCTTGTGACGTCATAATAGGTAGTCAAAAAATGGCACGCTTGGTTTTCATACAGATCGTGATGCTTGCGTTATCTATGTCTATCTACATCTGTGATCAATACTTTCTTGGATGTGGAAGAGGAGTCGAACATGTTGTTTCTAGAAATTATAATAATCATCATCATTTTAGCAGAAAGATCGGCACAACGAACAGTTCTGTGCGCCTTGCATCCTTTAGACTTCCGCGACCCCCACCAAGTCGTCGGCCCACCTTGTTGGAGGCCTGTCAACGCTAGAAATAATCTCCTAACTACTGTCTTCTACTACTACGAGTACTAACTCCTAGAATTATCGTTGTCATCTGGACCCTGAAGAGGACATCTGGCGCAGCCTGGTAGGGCATGATCATTACTGGCTTAGACTTCGGTTTCTTGATCAGAACAGAGGCCCTATCGCGAGTCTTAACCTGTCCTAGTTCGAGAGGACACCGGTGTCCTCTCACATCCACTCCACTATATGCCATAATTCCGATGTTTAGAGTCTACTTTTGTATGAACAAGTTTGGTAGTAGTGGTACTCAAATATTGCGATCCATTTGACGACCCAGACTGACCTGTTAAAGCTTCATCTCTCTTTCTCGTTAACACGTCATAGTAAGGCCCTTGAACATACAATGGTGCGGTATGTGTCTCTAGTGACATAATCGTATGAAAAGCGTCAATAATGGTCTCTTACTCCGTCACGGCATGCGTCAGTGGTGAGGAGGACTATGATTACGCAGCGGCGTTTCGATCATCAAAATGGCCTTTCAAAAGAGTTTTCATCATTTAAATAACGATTTGCCAATCAATTATTTTCATTTGTTACAGATTAGAATGGCCTGTCCGCACACTGTCGTTCAGTTTCGATGGCCGCCTCCTAGCGTCCGCTAGTGAAGATCACATCATCGACATAGGAGATACTGAGACTGGTAAGTTGTACCTTCTATGTTATATAAGTTTTTTTTTAATAATTTAACAGTCCCCTGGATTTTTGGTAACTTTTTCGCCCCGTAGAGATAAAAATATTTACTTCGATCAGAGATTAAGCATTGCCATACAAAACATGGTAATATCGCCAGTTTTGCAAATAAATAACTCTAAAAGTGGTTTTTGGCACGATTTCTTTGAGTAAAGTTCAGTGGCTGGTTTTAATTATTCCCAAATTGATTCCTAGTGGATATACTGTAATGTAAAATGTGTGTAGTTTTGTATTTCGAGGGTCAGGCGCGATCTCGAAAAAATGGAACAAAATTTTATTGTATTGTTGACTATTTTAGCGAATTTTGACTTGATACATTTGCTGCCAAATAGTACAAAACACATTAGAATGTGAACATCCATATTTAAATGGTAAAAAAATTAATTATTTATACGAAGACATGGCTTAAAGGACTTTGTATCCAAGAGTCGCTTATCCTTTGTATTTTAAATTCACTTCTAGATTCAAGCCTTTACAATTATGAATAATGATTGTCGTTTCCAGGTGAGAAAGTAGCAGAGATCCCCGTGCAAGCGTCGACGTTCACAGTGGCGTGGCACCCGTCGCGCTACCTCGTGGCCTTCGCGTGCGAGGACAAGGAGCCGCCCGAGAGGAAGCGCGACGCCGGCAACCTCAAGCTGTGGGGCCTGCCCAACTCCAGCTAGGCCACGGGCTACGGACAGACCGGCGTGTCCGGACAATAAGGACCTTATTGTTCGGTAATAAAGTCGATAATCGAAAAACTATTTTTTGCAATTACCGACTTATAACCCGGGGACGTCGAAACTAGTTCCTAAAGCTGAAAGATAATGACAATGGGAAATGTATTTTTGTTTGCTAAATGTACATTTTGATACGAATGGAAAAAGTTTGTCTTTACAATCCAGGCGTCAGTCAAGACAAATTTCCACGTGTATCAAACGAAGTTTTTTAATACATTTACGGAGACATAAATAAACGGGGGCTGATGCGGTGGCAGAGGGGAGCTTGCGCAGTTTTCCACACTAGTGCGGAAAACAATGAATTTCGTACCTAAGACTGGGGTTTCGAGTAAATGTATTGAAAAATGATTTTTTTTAAAGATTCAGAAAGTAGTCTACGTTTCGTCGTTCGTTCCATACGCCTCAACTGTACAGACATCTAGTGTAATTTAAGAAGCGAGATCTTCGTTGTCATCCATAGTGTTATGATACACTCCCATATAATATCCTTATGATTATATGAGAGTGTTAAGAAATTCATTGATGAGCTATATTTGGCAGGGGATGGTCCCTCTGCCATGGCTGCGTGACACTTTCAGTGCCAGTCCCCCTAGAAAAGTTATGGTCGTTTCGTTAAGCATGAACGCTTGGAGTTCCCCACGCCTCCAATTCCTCTGTTCTGACCATGTGACTGAGCGTTTAGATGACGTCAGAACAAAGGAATTGGGGGCGTGGCGAAGATCGTATCTTGGTTTGGGGGGCAGGGCTATGGATTTGTTAGAATGAGTTACTGATAGAGATTCATCTCGTCAGATGGGTTTTATTCGGTAAAACTCTGACACTCCCTCTCGCGCCATCCAGAGAGGGAGAAGTAATTTGATGATTTTTAGAAACCATTCATAGTTCAAACAATTGTAAGTGGATAGACTGCCCGTAATATGTTTGAGATCCTTGCTAGTAAGGAACCATTATTTCACCATTATTATATTTGAGAGAACAATATGGTTTGAAGTGAAATAATTTTGGAGTGTGCGAGCTGTTAATACTAAGTTAACATAACTAGTTTATAAACAAAATACTATTTTGTACATAAATCTGACTTTGTGTTAGAATAAGAATTAAACAAAATTAAACTTAAATTATTGTTTGTTTTATTCCATATTTACTTTTAAATAGGTACATTATCACAGTTACCTGTTCATATAAAATAGAATTATAAATAATACACAACATTATATTATTATTCGAGTTACAAATAGAAGTTCCACGGATTTTTTACACTATCACAACACGCAGTGACTTCAAAGCTCTTTATTGTGTACACATCTTATTTATAAGTAAAAATAAACAACATAATAAGTAATCTAAAACCTTTGAAATATATCCTACACCCGTACGATATTGTACCCTAAATTAATTTGTGACACTGATTGTCTAACAAATGGAGTGTTTACTAGCATTTCTTAGTATTTTACAAACAAAATATACAAAAATCGAAAACGAATAATCTATTAAAAAAGGATTTTTTCCATTTATTGCGGCATATGTAAACATAATAGCTGTATGTATGTATACATAAGGCTGATATATAGCAAGAAAGAAAGAAAAAACATTTATTTGAAACTCGCACAAAAATAAAAGAAAAACAATATTAAAAGATTAAAAATACCTGTGCGAGGTCAAAAAGGCATATCTATCTTAGCATAAACTGCGATATTTTAACAAAAAATGCAAAATAACGCAGTGCATTGCCATACAATGTGGCAATGCCGCCAGTTTTATAGGTTGCATCGCCAGTCGACAACGATTCAGAAGAAGTTATCGACGCCATATTTTAAATTGTTTTATAGTTTTAATTTGTTGTGAATATATATTCTATTTCAAGAGAGCGGGTTGGCTGTGGATGTGAGTATAGATTAATGTGAGCATTATTGCATTGTGTCGGTGTGCTTCAGCTATTTTTTATAACACCGCACGATCGGAGCTAGCTGCTAGCACACACAAAAACATCTCTACCAAGCCTCCACTTGAAACCGGCCAGTATTTTCCATTTCCTTCAACATCCTCTTTGCTTCATCAATGCTGTGACCACCAGTCTTACTCAAAACATCTTCTATGAAAGCGTCGCGAACGTTGTCGGGCATATTCTTCGCGTTGCCCGATATGTAGATGTAGGCTTGGTTTGCTATTAACTTCATTAGAAGCTCGCTGTGTTCAGCTATTTTGTGTTGGACGTAGCTGCGGATAGAAAGAAATCATTTTACAATATATAATTATACAATACGAGTGCCAGCAGCCTCTACGAAATTAATTTTGCAATTGCAAGTTTAAAGTTCTGTAAATGTTTTTTTTTATTGAGATTCTTTCATATTTTTATTAAATTTGCCGATTTTCGGTCTCTATTCCTGTATATAGTACCTTCAAAGGTTATTAGTTCTACGGTTAATATGATCAGGCCATTGCCACGTAAACTAAAGGTCACAGCTCATTAGAGCCACCCGGAACCCACTCCGCACCGCCTCGCCTCATGCGGCTAGTATTCTTTATATGGACGTTATATGAGCATGCGCTCATTACATCCACTCCGTAGCGTGCCGGGTAGCTTTAATGAACTGTGACCTTTAAGATCTTCATTCCATACTTACATTTTATCCTCCTGGTCTCTCGAAAAAGCGCAGTATAAGCTAATTTTATTCTCCGCCACCATCCTTTCTAATTCTTCCCTACAATGGAAATCTTTCTCCTTATACCGGCATCCGAATATTAGATGTAGGACATCTTTGTTAGCGGTGCCTTGTACTTCTCGTTCTTGCAGGAGGCTGCGAAAGGGGGCTAGGCCTGTGCCTGGGCCAATTAGAATATGAGGCGTGGACTGAAAAAAAAAGACATGCGGTCTTATTGAAAACAAGTCCTTACAGTTCAGACCAAGCTTAAAACTTCACTTTATTTCACCGTATTCTAACATTATTCCACCAAGTTAAACTTCTTTAAACTAAAACTGAGTTTAGACTGTACTATTTCTTTTTCTGTGGCTTAAAGCAAGAAGTTGTCAATTCTGAACTTAACCGCTATCGTAATAAATCTCAAATAAAAATAAACGGGCTAGTTAATTTAAACGTTTCCAATATTAATTAGAAACTCTTAGCGTATTCTGTATTATTTTGCACTTACGTTGCGGAACTTGGGTGCTGGTTATTTTAGTACAAGGTTTTATAAAGATTCACGCAAATAACCTAGAAGGCTAAGAATTTAATTTGACATTCATAGAATAGTGAATTACCATGAATAACAGTATTGTTTCAAGGCTGGACAAAGGCCTTCGTCCATTTCTTCCAACGATTGCAATTCTTCGCTTTCTCTTTCCAATTCTTAAGGAAAACATCCAGGTTCTCCCGCCATCTCCTCGGTGGTTTGCTGCTAGGGCTGCCAGTTGTACGATTTAAATCGTACTCCTACGATTTTTTGGCATTTTCACTATGTACGATCGCTAGACCAAGATGAAAAATCGTACGGAAAATGTACGATTTTTTTATGCCTAACAAGTCTGGCAACATTTCATAATAAATAAATGTGCTCCAATGGCAAATATGAGTTTCGGGGAATTTCCCAACAACCTAACACATACCCAGAACTATTCCTTGAATTAAGACTCTTTGAATAGCCATTTAAAGGCCGTATTTGCTTACATTTTTACGAAACTTATTTTTTTTTCTTTCTGTAAAAATTATGACATGTCAAAAACTTTGTTTTCGTTAGTCTTGATCTGTATGGTGTTTATTATCTCTTCTTCTTTTAGAATCTTTAAATAAATTTTATCAAAAAAAAAACTTAGAAACAGTTTATCAAATTAAACAATGAAGGGAACACATTATTAGCTAAGCAATTAATAACAAAAAACAAAAATTGTACGAAGTTTTAGCCAACAAAAGAAATGTTAAACAATCTGACCACCAGAAAATTTGTAGAAGCCGAATAATTAGTTACTTTTTTTCCTAATATTAAACGATTTTTTTAGTTATTTTTAATAAAAACTTAGTATGTACTTCTTGGTTATACGATCTTTTCATTTCAAAATTTCCTTGGCATACGATTTTTTTTAATAGTTTGCGTACGATCACATCTTTTTTGCACCTGGCAGCCCTGTCTGCTGCGGCCCTGTGTCGCTGTGTCCGTACCAAATCCGTGTTCGGGCCCACAGCTCGTTAAACATGAGGCCGACGTGTCCTACCCAGTCTCAATAAGTTAAAAATAAAAACTTACAGGATCTTTGGGAAATACGAGCGTTCCAGGTTTAATCCAGCCATACACTTTATCTCCAATCCCTAAACTCTTCAACCAATTCGAACATAACCCAAGCCTGGGTTTCTTCAACTTAGTATGGTAGTGTACCACAGCCACTAGTAAGTCAATGTTGTGTCCTTCTGAGGGCAAAGCGCTGCTGGCTATGGAGAAGGAACGTGGCTTGATCGTGGAGAATAGCTCGAATATCACTTCAAGGGTTAGCTTTGAGACTGATTTGTGGAAGTCGTGGAGGACCTGGAAATACAAAAAGTATTTTCAGTTTTATGGATGATGTTTCAAACAGAGATGTGGTCCATATTCGGCGGTCAAGTGCGAGTTAGATTCGCGCATCGAGGGTTCCGTACACAATTACATCGTTTAGGTAAGTTTCGAACAGTTTTTTAATAAGTAAACAGTTCCATTTCCGAAACGAGAGTTGAAAATTTATCCGAATTGCAAAAAAAAGAAAAATAGTTTTAGATGCTACTTAACAGACTTTACAGACTTTTAAACTGTGCCTTGTTTCTTGTCATATTTCAGAACTCCAGATCAACGGGTAGTACCACCGTTTTTGCGCAATCAACGGATTATAAACATCCAGAATCTTTAGGTTGCATTGATTTGTTTCTGCTCCAATAATTTTAGCTTAATACCACCACGCGTTCGGGAAAAAAACGATCTTGACAGACGGACATATACAACACAAAGATAAATGTTATCATCTGGACTATATCTCGATGATTGTGTGTATTTTAACGTCAGTTGACATCAGTCTTTGTTTTATTGTCAGCACCTTCCAGTATTTGGCAAAAACAGTTATAGGATTTCAAACCTCAGTACCTGAAAACCAATTTAGTTTTGACGAGAAAACATGTAGAAATATCTTACCTCAAGAACCGTCCTTTTTGGCCTTCTACAATAATTAAGCCAGTCTTCTTGTCCCTCGGGGGAGCTGAGCTCAATACACTTCTCTCTTTCTAACTTATCGTCCGACACCTGTGCAAGAAGAGAGAAGACGTATTGTGTCGGATAACAGTGCAGGTCCCAGTATTGTTCAGCTATTTCGTAGAGTGTGTGCGGTTGTTTGAGGAAGTCTGGGACGGGCATGTCTGAAATTTTAAATTACTATAAAATAGGGTTTATTTTGCTGTGTCAAATTATGTGACAATGTTATAAATCCACACATACGAATACAGAAACTCAAAAATTAATTAAGGTTTCTGTTCTGATTGCATCATTATTTGTTATAAGTGAAGGTCGCAGAACGAAATTATGGAAAATAAAAGACGTTTTTTTTTTCATGGTCTAAAATAGAGACTCCATTTAGCCTCACATCTGTGGTTCACTTTGACAAATGACAAAAGGAAATTGGCCCGTTTGTATGGGTTTCGTAATTAATGCAGTATTGGGTCCTAATCGTCCATACTCTATTAAAAAAATAATTTAATAACGGCATGTAAGGTTTTGTGAGTACAATAAATGTTTGATGTTTACCTACAGAGTAGATACAGCAAAAACGTTAGATTATTTTAAATTCACGTTGAAAATCCAAAATGGAACGTTTAAATATAAAAGAAATAATTTATATTATTAACATTCATCTTCCTACTGGCTAACTCATTACTCAAGAAGTGCCTCTTAGAGGTGTCATGTTGGGGTACAGCGTCCTCTCTGTCTGTGTCGGCTGCATCTACAAACTCCAAAGTGCCCCGATTTATCGAAATATCAACAGTATTGGGTTAAGTTTTTTGAAAGTGTTTGAAAAACTTAGCACTCCATTTGTTCACCGCTCTGTGGTCTACCCAAATAACAAGAGTAAAAATCTCATTGTTTTATTGAATTTCTAACTTTGCAGCACTGTTTGACTATGTCTGACCAAGAGTTAATAGGCAATTTTAGTCCTAATAATTTTATACAGATAAAACCGTGAAAATCAAAGATTGACAATGGTTTCAGTGGCAAACGTCCGATTGTTTTCACTAAATATTTCTATAAAAATATAACTCTTCCTACTTTTATATATTTTTCTATATTCATAATCACTGCCCAACCCCCACTCCTTGTCGACAGACTCCTTGTACCAGACCACCAGCTCATCTACTGGAATGCCTACAGTTTCCCTTCATCAGCACTTTAAACAACCTTAAAAAATCCACTGACTCCGCATAAACGAGGCCATCTACTGCACCCCAATACTTTGAGGAAAAGAAATGACAGACTCCGTGATCCCGTCCGATTATAAGTAAAATAGGTGTCTTCAAGGCTAGAGTGAATAAGATCTTAATTAACTAGTGCGCCTCCCCATCAACGATTGATCTATAGAATTTATTTAAAAAAAAAAGGTAAAAGTATAACACGATTCTTGATGAATATACTCTCGTAACTGAGGAAGTGGAAATTAAAAATGGTCAATGGTAATTTTTGACTGAATAAAACACGTAATACAAAAATGTAATTTATTATAACTCTTCCTCCTGCCACCCGTCCTCATCGCTGAGGAAGCGCCTCTTGGCGGCGGTGTTCATGTAGGGGCGCAGCGCCCATTCTGTGTCAGCGGCGTCGAGAGATTCAAGCGTGCCCAGCTTTATCTCGTACAGCTTCATCTGGAAGCGGGGGCCGATCTCTGATAGTTCTATTTCTTTGCCGGCCTGGGGAAAATAAAGATAAGGTAATTATAATAAATTAAACATGTTTATTTGTAACCGATTTCAAAGAGGAGGTTATATGTTCTGCTGTATGTATTTTTTTATGTATGTTTACCAATTTTTTGGTCAATTATTTTTTTTTGTTTAAATTTTATACTTCCAATTAGTCTTATTGAAATATTGTTATTATTATGAACATAATAAAACTGTTTTTTTTTTGTACGTCGTGTAGTCGATGATTGACTGAACAAAGAGTGGGAGGGTGCATCGAATTAATCTGATTATGAAGCTGGAAGGTAAGCATCAATGACTTTTAGAAATCAACCAATGGCTTCTCCCGCCCCAGGGCGGAGCGAGAGGGCGTGAATACTTTTACCGACTAAAATGCACCTATGTCTTTCAGTTGCCCATTATCGTTCCAAGACCACAATATTCCTCTTAAGATATTCCACGTGGCCCTACCGGGCACTGGGCTACTGGGCCCCGACAGTTTTGCTGCCATCTCATTGTGGCACGAGTTGAACAGTACGCACCTTCGACGATTTGGATTCAGTCCTTACTGGACGGCGAGCTACGTATAGCTTGTCATATCAATCTATCTATATAAATCTCCTTACCTTTCTGTAAGTATGTTGCCTAAAGCAGATGTAGTCATCATTGTTAGCGAATGTGATCACCCTCTTGGAGTCAGGCTTCGGCACAGGGAACAAGTACTTTAATATACTCATTGTTCTTAGACCTACAGATAAAATATAAAATTATTATAGATATATGAGGCACCTAGTTAAAAACAAACTTATTTGAATGTGATTTATCAAAAAAAAAACACACATTTTTGTCATAATATGTCGAGAAATTATGATTTAATAAAGATTAATTACAATCATACGGAGTCTCAAATTTTACGTTGATACAAGAAAAATACGCGAAGCCGCGTGAAAACCCTAGTACTTTTTATTCATCAACTCACCAAGCTCTGTCTTAAAGTTATGGAAGATGAGATGCGGGAACTGTTCGCTCATGGGCCCGATGTCGGGGATGTCGTGACGCATCACCACGCCGGACAGTGTGAACGACGCGGTAGGCCCGTATGGCAGGTGGCAGATTACCTGGGGACAACAAAAATGTTGATTTAATTAGTTAGATCAATGTATGAACTCCTGGGGTGCACATTCAGATGGGTTATGTTAGTCAGATACCTGCTCTATGTAGTAAAAAAAACCGGCCAAGTATGAGTCTGACTCGCGGACGAAAGGTAATGTAAGATCCATAGCAAAAAAACGGCAAAAAGTCTTTTTTTTTGTATGGGAGCTCCACTTAAATATTTATTTTGTTTTTAGTATTTTGCATTGATACATTCTAAGGGAAAATACGTTACGCGCTAACATCGCATTCGTAAAACCTGGACTCGAAACTCATCATCATCTATGATCAGTGTCACCACAGTCTAGGCGCTAGAGGCGAATCATCTGTCCTCCGCTGTTTTTATTCAATCTAAGATTTTTTACTATAGCAGCAACAGAAATCCATCATCTGCGAAAATTTACTTTCACAAATTATGGGGAGATGAAAGTGTGTTGTTTATTTTTGTATTAGACTTTTTGGATCGAGAGGTTTTTAGCTTCTATTGTTTTTATTTTATGTTTTTAATATAAGTTTGTTCTATTTATCTTGTTTTGCTGTTTTTTCAGGTACTCACCAAGCTATCAGGCACTCCTCGATGCTCATGGACTACGATGAAGTCGGTGACCTCGTTGGCACGACACGCGCGTATCAGGTGAGACATGTCGTAACCACCGCGGTTCATGCGCTGGCTGTTCGGGAATATTAACCTGAAAAGTAACGTAATGTAAATGAAACAAGAGACAAAGAATCGCCAAACCTAATTACTCAAGCCCCATGCGAACGCCAGTGTTCGCACACGTATTGCCTTTCTATTGTGTCTCTAATTACGGTATTCCAAAGAGAACAGATGGTAAATGGTGCTAATAGATTTTTATGTGGCGCCGGAAGACGCAGCGTTGGAAGGCCTCCCACAAGGTGGACCGATGAACTAGTCTAGGTTTCGGAAATCCGATGGGAACCCAGTACATGATTCTGGACCTCCCAGTGGTGGAATTTTTGTTTTGAACTCTCCTTCCATTTGCAATTGGTTGTCAGACCATAAGCAAATTAATTTGTAAAGCAAATGGCTGGCGTTGTTGTGGAGCAGCCAGTGCTGCTCCTCCCACTTATGGAAGGTGGTTTCTCTTCAGCCTTTTTTTTATTCGATATAAAATAGGGATTGGCCAGAAGTGGCTAAGGACAGAAAAGAGTGGAACAACGGAAGGGAGGCCTTTGCCCTGCAGTGGGACACAACGGGCTCATAATAAATAATAAATAATAATAAATAAAATAGTGCTTGACTGCAATCCCACCTGATGGTAAGCAGTGATGCAATCTTTGATGGAGACCACCATACTACCGCTTTCTGTTTTAACAGTTGAGCAACTAGTGGGTTTGGGTGCAAGGTCAGGCATTCCTTGTGTTGTGTTTTGTATTGCTCAATTTCAGAATTCACTGATGACAGTGGTAGAATTTATCAGCATTTTCTTAATAAAAAACAAAACTGTACCTTTTAATTTTAAACTGTAATGAATTGTTATTCTAATCAATGTCAATGCTAATTTAAATTGATATTTCTATTTCTTTTTTACCCTCAGATTTTCTGTAGCAAATGCTTTAATATCAAATTCTTCAAAATGATACATTGAAGTATAAATAAATAAATACCTACCTAAGTTCCTTAACAAACATTTTAAGCCTGGCACTGGGCTCTCTCGACGTGGTGATCATAATCTTAGGGTCCTCCACACCGGCGTATCTGTACTCATCGTCTTGTGAGCTCTGTGTGTTTGCACCGCCACTGAAACTGCCGATCACTGCTGCTCTTTCTGGACCTAGAAATATGATTGTTTTAATTAGTTTTTTGCAATGTTATTTGGATAGCAGCAATGAAATAAAGCCAGTTTGCACAAATGCTGGAGTGTTAACTATCATTATTGTAAAGAGATAAAATTTATTATTTGTTTGTATGATGTATATTTATACATCTTGAATAAGATAAAGTCAGTTTAAGTAAGCAATATTAATGCAGAGAGATTGTATGGATAAACTGACAATCCGGTTTATTTATTTATTTAAAACTTCTTGCACAAGCAAAAAACTGTACAAAGGCGGACTTAATGTATGGCATTAAGTCCGCCTTTGTATAGTTTTTTTACAGTTATTTTCATTTTTCAAGGCATTTTCTTATAAGGTAAAGATTATCAAAGAGTAGATCATATTTTGTACTAACAATGCCATGGCCATATGAAGAGAAGGGATGAAACAATTGTTACTAAAATAATTATGAGCAGACAACAGATGGTTAGAGAGGAGAGGGAGGCCAAAGAATGGATTATTCACACAATCCATTCTTTTACTTCTCACGGAGTGATATGAAAGAAAAGGGTAGTGATAGCGTGACGAGTGACAGGACAGAGTGGAAGAAAAAAAACGTGTTATATCAACCACAAGACTATGGGACAAGGGTAGAAAGATGATAAATGCCACTATATAAATAGAATTAATATTATTGTAACAGAGCTATGTTGAATTGTAGTGTAAAAGTATAATTATACATCCTACTATCTATGTACAATTTGTTTGAAAAAGGCTTGATAGAAAAAGATGATTCTTAGGTTATAACAGCATTTTGTAAACAAACAACTCCCCAATTTCTAATAAATAAACAAAACAATCTTACCTTTATCTTCATAGTCAATTCTTTTCTGTAAAGCGAGAGCCTCCTTCCTCAAATCTCCGTGGATAGGTATATTTTCTTCCAAACACCGTTTTAGTTGATCTTTTTTAGCTTGAATATTCTTTTGTTTATCTTCCACTGACTTCCTGTACAAGTACTCGCGGCGCAAACGCGCCTGCCTCCGCAACATTGTTAATATTTACTGTATATTCACTTATTTACGGTAAAAATCTTTTATTTTTATGATAAAAACATCAAACACGCTGAAGAAACTGTGTAAAAGTGACATTTGGGTGACAGCTCTGCACGTGTTGATTTTGACATTGACAGTACACGTTTAGTTATTTTATTAGTAAGATATTAACAGAGAAAGTATTAAAACAATAAAAATAAAAACACTCAACTAATTAAAACTATATATACATTAAAGGCAATTATTCTTAGCAAAAATTTACTAGCAAACTGGGATTCCCCAAATTTAAATATTAATAATGACGATTTAAAAACATCGATTTATTTTTAGAGTAAAACAGGCGACAAAGAAAAAATTTCTAATAATATATTATCTTGGTTGACTTGTTTAACTGCCTCAACTATTTTTGACAATGTTTATTTGGAGAAACGAAACGTAGCATAACGTTTCGTGCAAAAACGCGTTATAACTGTAAATTACGTTTAGAAATAATTGTAATTAGTTTTTCAAATCAATTTTTAAATAAAAATATGATTCATTACAACTTTAAAAACACATTTTCTTATAATTTAGATAAAGTATTATAGAAATAACTTACCATCATGGTATTCCTCCACCACTAAGTTGTAATGAGGTTTTATATCAATGTTGTGCTCTTTGAAAATATTAAATAAATCCTCCACTTCCTCCTTAGAGTTGCGAGGTCGTATATTGAAAACATCTCCTGGTTTGTAATTTAATTTAGTGTCATCTGCTGTCCTTAAAGTTATCATTCTTACATCCTAAAGCACAACCAAAGAACTTAAATAAAGACTTCTAGATCTCAATATTTTGTAAATAGACCCTTAACAATAAACCACTGAAAGAAACACACCAACAGAGACACCAATAGTGATTTAAAAATTTCATAAAAGTTGTAGAGAATGGATAATGAAAATGTCTAAGGAATTTAAAAAACCACAATGATAGAAAAATATCTTGTAACTCACCTGGAAATGAGTTTCATGAGTAGTCCGTTCATGCTTTATGACTTCCAATAGTGTAGAATCTACAAAACTGTCCTTCACACCTTTAGAAAAATATATATCTTCCGTCAAACCATCATAAGTTATGCTTTCTTCACATTTCTCAAGTGATATCTTCCATCGTGGAATGAAATTAGTTTGAATATTATCAATTTGTATATGAGGGTAGTATTGTTTTAATATTGAAAGGTATTCTTTCAGCCATGGGGCCATTACTGCGTCATGGCCTAAGTCGTGTTGATAATCACACAGACCTGAAACAAGCAGATTTAAAAGTTGAATAACTTTTTTTTATTGATCCTCTTTAGTTTAATTTCATTGAGATTTATGCTTATACGTTAAAGATAGTTTACTAGCTGTTATAGAATGTTAAAAAGAGAACTGTTGTTCAATAGAGATGGCATGTCAGCCAGCATGACTAACACTTTTACAAATGCTATGAATATTAATGAGGAATGCAAGGGGAACTGTGAAGCCCCAAGAGGACACCGGTGTCTGCCACCTATTGTCTTACTGTTGTGTCTCAAATTACGGTATTCAAAAGGTTAATTGCACCTAATTAATGTGATGCATAATCTTATTTCAATCGAATCAAAAAAGGAACATTTTATATAAAGAATTACTTATAGTTTCTTGCATAATTTACAGCTTTACAATAGGAATTAAGACCAAATTCTTACCTATATCTAGCAATGGTGTTCCCCCTAACTGCACTAGTCGCTTATGAAGCTTCTTACCGGCGAAATTGAACTTCAAATACGACGAATCACCGAGTCCAAGGACCCCAAATTTTAATTTAGCTAAGGAGTTAGATGGCAAGTTTTTTCGAAGAAGGAACTTCCAAAACCTCTTCATATTATCTGGCTCATCACCTTGGCCAGTAGTAGCACACACAAAAATAGCAAATTCCTCTTTTATAAGCCGAGCAATAGGATACTCATCCATTGCTTGAACCGGCCCACGAAATCCCAACACTTTGGTTTTCCGCCATATTCTTTCTGCTATTTCTTGTGCCGTGTAGGTTTGGCTGCCATACAGCACGAGAATTCTGGGCGCCTCACTCATTTTTAAAAGATTCTAATTGAATAAAGTTAAACAGATATCAGCTGTTTGTTGATATCTCATGACATTTGTGACAGTATTTTTTTTTAAATGATTTTGGCTTGAATGCAAAGTTTTTTAAGCCTTACCTGGATATTAGCCACATTGAGTTTTGAGCTTTTCTACAACAAAATTCTTAACAGCATTTCGAGCCTGTTTGATTCTTCATATTGTCCAGTTGAATAAACATTCAAGATACAAAACTACACCAATTTTACATCATAATATCCACTAGGAATCTATTTGAGAATAATTAGAACAGATGATACTGACCTTCACTCGGAAAATCCCGCCAAAATCCGTTCACGTTACAACAATACAAATAAAAAATATGTCATAAAATAATTTTTATCAAAGTTTGAAAATATTAATACATAAAATAATTATTATTAATTGCTTTAAAATTACTTGATCTTTGATAAACACTCATGATTCCTTCAACTATTTCGATAAAAATAAAAATAGTAGGTATAATAATTATTCACAACTAGCTGAACCAGCAAATTTTGTACCGCCTAATAGTCGTTATTATTTTTTTTTTTTTTTTTCGTGATTTTTTCCATATTTTCTCACCGTTTAAACCTTCCCTGGAGTAAGATGAATATTTTAAAACCAAAATTGGCCAAATCGGTCCAGCCGTTCTGGAGTTGTAGAGAGACTAACGAACAGCTATTAATTTTTATGTATAAGACTAGCTGACCCAGCAAACTTCGTATCGCCTAATAAGGATAACGTCATCTACGGGCAGTACCAGAACAAGCATACTTAATACATTTTAAAATAAAATTTTATTTTTTAATAATTTTCTCACCGAATAAACCTTCCCTAGATTATCAGGAATATTTCAAAATTAGCCAAATCGGTCCAGCCGATCTCAAGTTTTGGCGAGACTAACGAACAACTTAGTTTATACAAAGTCCTTCCCGCTGTCTGTCCCTATGTATGCTTAGATCTTTAAAACTACGTAACGGATTTTGATGCGGATTTTTTAATAGATAGAGTGATTCAAGAAGGTTTATGTATAATACATGATATTTAATATCACCGTTGCACCCGTGCAAAGCTGGGGCGGGTCGCTAATTTTTACATATAAGATAGTACAAAAAATGACATTGAGTTTTTTACTACATGGAAAAATCGGTTTTTGATTGAAAACGTATTTTTTATGCATCTAAATCCTATGAACTACCTACTGACTACGACTAATTGCTATAAGTAGATTGAGAGATTAGAGTGATAATTTCTAATCAACCACAATACTCCAAAATTATTCGATCATAGCGAGATGAAATCCGAAAAATCGAGTACCAATCAAAGCTGGGACTACAGTTTTATAAATCTCCAACCCCTTTGCATCCCCCGTTCAATACTATAGCGGCCTCTCTATTACACCTATCGAAGGTGACCTTCTGTCTCTTTCACATTTGGCGCACGGCAGTCTCGCGGCTCCAGTTGGCGGGCTTAGTCGCTCCGGCAGAAAAACGCGGGAAATCGTTCAGTGAAGTGACTCTATATTTGCAAATATATATTAGTGAATTAAATTGAATATTTAAATACACCAAAATGTAAGTAATCATTTTGTTAGTGTTTTGTCTAAAACTATTTTTGAATGACCCGGTTTTTTTTTTGTAGAAAAATCGTGTAACCTTTGACATTTTTAGAAAAATGGATTTTGGTTGAATTTTAAGAGAAACAAGCGAAATAATATTAGTAATATTAATATGGATACGAATGAAGAAGCGTTCATTCAGAAAAGGGCAAAAAGATCACGAAGACTACCTAATGCCTAATAGAGAACTTAAGAGCGAAGCTTTTTGCTAGAATTATGTGTATCTAGCGTAGTCTGTAGATTGAAATTCCAGTTTGTAAATTACCTATACGCATAATAAGAACTTAATGAACTGGCAATAATATACATATTATGTGTGGTATAGTTTCAAATAATTTTCAGTTTTTTATTTTATTTTTTAAGTACCTATAAGTATTTTATTTGCTGAATGCAACATATAAAGTAAATACTTATCTAATGACCTTAATCATCTGCAAACTTTATCCAACTAATAATATTATTAAATATTCGATTATGTACTAATCGTCTCCTTGAACTTATTTATCTCAGTCAGATAAAAACTATCCAATAATAACAGATAAAAATTACATCAGCGGCGACGTGATTTACGATAACAATTATGAATTCACGTCATAAATAATAAATAAGCTCGGAAAAGCTTTGCGAATTTTCTGCACAGCCATTTTGTATCGATTTTCCAACTTAAAAAAGAACTGAGTAAAGTAGATAGATATTCTCGTCTCCGAACTAATTTGAATGCAAACTTCAATGGCAGCTTTTCCATCAAACCATTTAAAAAAAAGAAAAAGAAAATCTCGCGCCAAAAATATCGTTTCTTGCGTCAGACGAACACGTGGCGTCATCGATCTACCTCCCTTTCCCACCCTATTCACCATTTCATCCCCCTCCTTCCCACTAGGGGTACTGAGTATGACCCCAAAATGTCTTTTACCTTTGACCCCTAATCGGCCCCGGACAATCGGTGCAGAGGATATTATATAAGTAAACGTAGTTATTTTTAGAAAGACGATAAGCATTTTTTTGTGATAGTAAGAATCCATTTACAATATTTATGATAATTTTGTTATAATAAAATTGTTCTATCGACCATCTTTATATAGATCTTCAATGTTTTTACGCCCAAACGCACAATCATCATCTTGCCCTAGTCCCATATTACTTGAGGTCATCGCAACACGTTTTTTCTTCCATGCTGTCCGTCACCCGTCATGCTATCACTAACTCCCTTTTTTTTTCATAACACTCCTTACACAATCCATCCATCTTTGCTTTTGCATGCCTCTCCCTTTCCATCGATCTACGTACATTTTTTATACTCATAACTAACTCTTTGATAACATGTGCTTTATCTATCCTCTTCTAACCACCAAACTATTTTTTTGAAAAAACTAAAAATATGAACGTACATAATGTTATTTTATTTAACTGTTTTCCTCATATAATTGATTAGTAGGATAGCGGAAGAATGGCAATCGTGAGTGCTAAGAACTTTCGGGGTTATTACTTATCTAGTTTTAAAAAGCTTTTAGTTTATCTAGAGAGAAAACTAACGAGGGTTCGATTTCAGTACGGAACTATCTTTACATCATACAAATATTGTATGGTCTATCTGTAGATATATATTTTTTTTTTTTTTTTGGTAGGTAAAATCATCCAATGACAAATCCCGCCCTTGGGCGGAGCGGGAAGTAGTGTCAGACTCTTACTGACTAAAAACCTACCCCGTTCCTTCGTTGCCTATAGTGCCGGGGCTGAGCCTTCCTCTCAGAAAACGGCCCTTGGCCCCGGCAGGCTTCGACCCTGCCTGCCTGCAGCTAGCAGGCTGGGCCTCTACGGTTTGCTGACAGCTCCTTGAGGCGCGCGGGAACAGAACGCGCCGTCGACGACTTGGGCTCGGTCCGGTCGGTTACCGGACGATCGGACAGCGTGCTACCCATTGCACGCCGTCCGCAAGCCCGCGCCTACGGTGGCCGGAAATCGGGATCGGAATCCTGGCGGCGGCTGGGGCGAGCGCCCCGTTGCCTCTGCCTGATGCGGTCGGCCTCCTCCTTTATCTGTAGATAGTTAATGTTCCTCGAAGGGGGTGCCTCATTATGACGTGTTAAAATGTCAGTTGTGCGAACGAAAAGAGGGATAAAGTTATACACCCTATTCATCTCTTTAACAATTTAATTTAGGTCGTAAAATTGATCGCGTTAGAAGCTCGTGGTAGGGCCCCTGGTCTGGGTGTCTTGTGTAAGTGAGTTTACCTATATGTTTGTGAACGCTCCCATGTTACAAGAGATTCCTAGAGTTAGAGTCCTTCAGGGATATTTTTATTTTCACAAAAGCGAAGCTGATGGCGATACCAGTAACATTAGATATAAAGAGGTATTTATTGTTTTTAGGAAGTAACCTGTTGAAACCCTTTTGATAGGTCACTTCTAGGCAAGTGCTCCATCATAGATTTCTGTGCTCCATAGTCGACCACATAATCGCATGGAGTCTCAGATTATTACTGATTATAACCCATCTGTGTTTCTTCAGGTGCCCTTTGGTTTCTAGGGCTCAGGTGACTCTTTTGAACAATCCCTCAACTTATAAGTGGGGTGAGCCACGGAAGTAAACTTAGTAGCTTTTATTTTCAGATTGCTTAGCTCTCAAAATCAAAGACTAGCTAAGCTCTCTCTTCTATCTAGTTTCTTCTCTTCAAGTCAATGGTAAATTCCTAGATACAAGCGCCAGGTAGCCAGCGAATTCTTTTTTTTTTACGTTTTTTTTGCTTTTAACCCTATTGAATGATGTTTTCATGAAATAGAGCTAGCTAAACTGACAGGATTGTATTGATTATTTTAATAATTATAATTCCGTAAGTAAATACGTGTTATACCGTAAACGTCTATCATATTCTTGACCTGCAAAATGAAAAAAGAGTTCGATTTGAATTTCGCGGGCTACCCTTTTTTTGTAGGAAATCATCTAATAACTTCTTACGCTCTAGGGCGGAGCGAGAGGGCGAGAGTGTTAGACTTTTACTGACTAAAACCCACTCTTATGTTCCTTCTAGGCCGTGCGTTCCAGGACCCCGGGGTTCCCTTTCGGACTTTCTATAGCCCCAGTAGGCTTTGGCCTTGCTGGGCTCCTACGGTTTGACATCTCTTACAGGCACGCGAGGAACACTACGCGACGTCAACGACAAGCTAGGTCCGGACGGTTACTGGCCGGCCGGACGGCAGACCCATTGCTCGTCGTCTGCAAGCTTACACCTACAGTGGCTGTAAACTGGGATATGGGTTCCGGCTGGAGTGTGAGGAAGTCCGTTACCTTACACGTGCAGCTGCCTCCCATCATAGAAGAATGCGTCCGCTTGCCATTCTTTCTAGCTCGGGATCATGTTCTGTACCAGGGCCTGGTGCGAGAGGTCGTTGACGCCGATCGCCCCCACGGGGACACGGCAGTGCTCTGCCCAAGCGGGGTGGCCTACCCTGGTCGTTGACTACGTTTATTGCAGCATCGCCATCGTCGGTGCCATTCATTTCTCCTAGCTTCCAACGCTTCACTCAATATCGAATGTATTTTCCTCGTCCAAATTTTTTACTTGGTATTTGTTACTGAAAGCAAATTATATTTACTGAAAGTATAAGATAACTGTTGATTGCATCATTTGAACGTTTCTTGTGAACCAGTCAACCGGTTACTGAAACGATTCTATTTGGTTGCTTTCCTCTTTTTGTTGTGTTTGTTATTGTTGAAAAGTGCTAGATGTTTTTGACGTGTCTCGATTCCATGAATAGTCTAAGAGTAAATTGTTTTTAGGGTTACGTATCTCTCAAACAGAAAAAACGGAACCCTTATAGAATGACTTTGTTGTCTGTCTGTCTGTCAAGATCCTTTATCTCGAAAAAGATAAAAACAAAATCAAGCTTCTAAGTTAACGAGAAAAAGTGATAGGTTATGTCGCAAAAAACATATATTTCGACACTCTCAATGGAATCAAAATTCATAGGTTACTTCCCGTTGACCTAAAATCCTGAAATTTAGCATGGAGCAAGGTTTTATAGCACTAATATATAGGAAAAAATCTGAAAACGAAATTTGTGTGTTATTTACGTAACACAAAAAAAAACTTTTTCGATTTAGGAATTGAAATGGTTTCATAGGTATGTTTGTGCGGAACCCCCAATGTGCGAGTCCGGCTCGCACTTGCCCAGTTTTTTTGGACATCATTGATTTTTAACGGTAGCGTTAATGCATTACCTTTCTAATAAACTGTTAGAATTAAATTATACCAGGTCTCGGGTGAAGTTGGAGTTTTAAAATGCTTTCTAAACCCAAGTTTTATATCGCTGCCCTAAACCATGGTACTGTCTGGTTCAGTGGTGCTATTCGCTAAGAAAACGTAGTGCTGCCGGAACAACGAACATCCAAATAGGATACATCGAATTAACAATCCAATGTATAGGTCTATTAGGTTGACAATCCAATGTATCCTATTTGGGTGTTCGTCGTTGAGGCAGCGCTGCATTTTCTTAGAGAATAGCACCACAGTTCAATAATTGTAATGTCTTAGATAGAAAAAAAAATCGTTCAGTCAAGTTGTAACTGGCATACGCTCCAATTCAAGCACTGAAATCAAAAATCATTGTATCCACGCACAAACGTTACACATTAAAAATATTGTTTTTTTTTTTTTAATAGTTATCAAGCATTTTAGGATTATCATTTCCTCCGAAAGACATCCACTGTTGGACATAGTCCTCCCCAAGTGTCGCCACAATGAACTGCCATTTGCGTCTCGCATCTATCGGCTTCCCGCAACCCTCACAAGCACTAGGTCATCGGTCCACCTTGTCTTCCAATGCTACGTTTTCTGGTACGTGGCCGCCATTCCAGAACCTTTCGGACCCAAACGGCCACCCGTTCTGCGAGGATAAAATTACCTATTTTTTAAATTGCGGATTTCGATTCAGTTGGAACAGTGGTGGCCGAGTGGTAACAGCCCCGACTTACGAATGGTCGCAGGTTCAAACCCAGCCAGGCGCATTACTTTGTGTAATTTATTTCAACACCACTGCTCTCAAAACGGTTAAGGAAAACATCGTGAGGGAACCGGCGGTGATGTCCTAGAACCAAAAATTCGAAGACATGATGTGACATTCACCCACCCGCACTGCGCCCGCGTGGTGGATTACGACCCATTCCCTCTCTTAGAAAGGAGGCCTGTGTCCCAGCAGTGCGAACATTAAAAGGCTGATGATGATGATTTACTCTCTTCGTTTCATTTCGTTTACCTATACATAATACATCTCTCTTCACACAATCCATTCATTTCTGCTTTGGCCTGCCTCCCCTTCTCTTACGATCCAGATGTACATTCATAACTCTTAGTATGCGTTTCATCTCTTCTCTTCTCATGACTAAACAATTTTTCGCCCAAACTATGGGCCGATAATGCTTTCTACACTGTCTTAACATTTTTTAAATTAAATTTTTGTAAAGTTCTGTTCTGAGGGCAGAAAATCATCTAACAGGTAATTCTGCCCGCTTTGGGAAAAGCGATAAGGAAGTATCGGACTATCACTGACTAAAACCCAACCGTGTTCCTTTGATCTTTGCTTTCCAGGGTCACGGTGACACTATCGCAGATTGTACTATCCCGCCAAAAGTAAAAACGAATAGAACTCAATGACACACTCTATTAAAAACACAATACAATCAAGATCCCCATTAAACTCTCCGACTCGAACCAAATCGTTTCCTGGTTGAAATTTAAAATACCGTACAGCAATCCAGTTAGCTATTTCGTCATCTTACAATTGAGCTTAACTGTTACAGTTTCAAATGCTCATGTAATAAGAATGGATATTTCAATATCAATCAATTTCAATTGCTGTGTGTGCAAATCATTTGGTAAAGGTTGCCTTGGCCGTTGTGAAGGACGTTAGCGTTACTTGCGGTAAACAATGGCTTCCGGTCTTACAGTATTTGGTGAAAGTTTTTCCCGTTTGTTCTTTGATTAGATTTAGCTGCTGTCTTCAATTGTCCCTATGTAAGTCTTAGGACACAGGACAATTTCGGCTTTTTTTAGAAAATTAAAAAAAAAAACTTTTCTTTACAATCCCTTGGACTTGATGTGAGAAACAAATTAGTTGCAGGCATTGATTTACTAAAAAAACAGGTTTTTGGATACATCAATGGTTGCAAGGAATAAAATTGCTGAGTTGCTGACGATTCGGACCCAAAATATTTGGACACAGTGCCCGATTTAGTTTTTGGTTTTTATTTTTGATATTTTTTCACTGACTATTTGGACATCATCAAATTTATTGAAGCTGAACAGTCAATTAAAAAAAGTTTTAAAATATAATAAGTACTACCCAAAGTTGTCACCTTAATCCACTCCAAAATAGTTTAAAAAAGCGTTACTAACGCTAACGCTAAAGCCACCTGGATATCTCTGTCGTTGGCCTCGTAAAAGTCGTGGAATATGCACGTGGATGTGCATGCAGTGGACGTGGTTCTGCATCCGGTGCAGGTAGTTGTGCATGAAAGTAGCCTCTCAGTTACGATTCAAAAAGTCCGGCGTACCCTGGACAACTAGCACTCACGCTAGTGATAACGCAAGTCTAACTGAGTAATGAAATGTGAAAGGTTCTGGAGTGGCGACCGCGTACCGGAAGACGCAGCGTTGGAAGGTCGATGACCGGGCCTCCTACAAGGCTGCGGGAATCCGATGGTCGCGAGACGCACAGGACTGTCCATTGTGGCGACATTTGGAGAAGGTCTATGTCCAACAGTGGACGTCTTTGGGCTGAAATGATGATGATGATGATGGACTGAGTAATTCTGTCAGCACGATGAATTTAGCTCAAAACCACTTATTAAAAATTTACTTATTTACTCTCTTTTTAAGTTTATTGAACTGCATCGACCAGAAGTTATTAATAATTTGATGGTCCTGCTGCCGGCCTAGTGACCTAGCCGTGCACACTATCGATTGAAGTGGCTAGCCAAACTGGCTACGATCATTTGGAAGCAAAATGGAGCCTAGTAATACGGGCTAAAATAGGACAACATGCTGTATTTCCTTGACAATTTTTACAAGTTAAAACCCCGCCAGGTGCATTAATTTATATAATTTTTTCTTTACCACTGCTCTTAAAACCCGCAGGGGTTAGAGTTATTTGATAACTTCCTACCAAAAAAAGGTAAGCGTAGAAACCTCCATAAGTTTCTCCCATTTGGATGGATCGGATGGATGATACCAATGTGTACACCAATTCTAGATGAAAAAAAATCCAAAAACTGTTCGATCCGGAAATCGAACCCAAGACCTCATGCTCAACAGTTGCGATGACTAGTTCAATGTATTTAATGGATGCAATTTTGTTTTGTTTTGCACTGTTTGTGCAAGTTTAGAAAGTACGAGTATTTAGTTTTTATAGTCTCTTTGAATATATAATTTTTGTTACGATCAGGTGGCGCGGGGCCACGAAGGCGCGGGGCCCCCGAATGTGCGGGGCCAGTTGTGTACAAAGAGATACAAAACGAGAAACAAAACTACACCAATTTTACATTATAATATCCACTACTAATTAATTTTCGAATAATTAAAATATATAGCCACTGAATTTTATTTACTCGAAAAACTCTCGTCGAAAATCTTGTATCTGCAGTTCATCATCAAATATTTTTGTAAAGTTAGTAAACTTTAGCTCATCAGGCTTAAATACTTGTTAAAAAAATATCTGCCCACGATTTCGTAGTTTATCGCTTGTTACACGTTTAATACAGTAGCTGAGTGAGCTATGTGATAAGGTTTTTTGGGTTGCAAAATTATTATTAACTATTTTCTTCAATAAAAATCTTGACTTACTGTGAATTCGGACACAATATATTCGAACGCAGGGTCCGAATAAACACGTTGTATTTTCAATATCTTTTCGCTGACGCTTCGCTTCGGACACCACAGAATTTATTGAAGCTATCTGTCTGTACTAAAAGTGAGACAAAAAAACTTTTGTAAATGTCTCAAATAGTTTTGATTACGCTTTTTTTTTCCAGATATTAAATTTTAAAACTTTTAATCTAACTGTACTAAACAGTGTGTGTCAAAATATCGTAAACAACTCGAATTATTGAATTCAGTTAGTTAGAAGTGAATAAATGAGAAATATTATATTGCTAGGTAAGTTTGTTTAGTTTTTAATTAGATATATGTAAATACATAAATAAATAGCAACTGCGCTGTCGAATTAGGTGTAAAACCTGTAATGATAGTTGTTCAAATTGAGGATAAATAAATATTAATATTGACAGAGATTCAACAAAAAAAAAATACAAGGTCGAAGTAATTATTTTACCACTTTGGTAATATCAAGAATGTTGCAGGAAGTTGAATACGTAAAATCACAACGAAATTACTTTGTATTGAACTCGGGATCAAGGACCATACACAAACGAAAGTTTAATATAGATAGGGAAACCAGGTCAATTAATGTCGTTATCAGACCCACAAGGTCGTCTCGTCAACGTTCGGTATTTAAAAAAAAAATGCAAATTAAACGAACGGCTGAAGAAACAGAATATTCGTATAGTAAGAGCGGGTTCACATTAGGTCGGACCGACAGTTTTATCGGACCGACAATCGTGTCGGATCCATATTGGCATAATATATATTTTAATAGCGCCGTTCACATTAGAACGACTCGACAAAACTAATGGAGCCGACACTTTTACCGGACGTTCAGCCTCGATTTCAGTCGGATCCACGGATATCGGTCGGATCGGACGTAATATTGGCATATTGGCAAGTAAAGAAAAAAAGAAGACATGTTTGTTTGGCACACCATGATTGTATACAAAAAAGTAAGTGCAAATTTAAATTAAAAATAAAAATTAATTTAAACAAAAAAAAAAGAAATATAAAGAAATAAAATTAACAACAATAATAATAATATGTCTAGTAATAAGTATAGCGCCGTTCACATTTGTCGGTGCGTCGGAGCCACCCGCCCGCTCCCTGCACTCGTGCGTGCAGTTTTGTCGGCGTGTATGTAGGGAAGACACTTTTTTATATAAACATTTTTCTTTATTCTGCCCTCTAAGCACCACTCCTCGCACTAATGGATAGTGCAGCTAAATATTAGTGAAAGACTTTCAAACATTTACAGACTAAACCTGTGTTCCTTCAGTCAGTTGCCTTCGCGTACTCTTCCCGAACAATCTTCCGCATCTTTTGGTTATGCCTTGATCACACGTACCGCGCAAACGGGCGAGAGTGCTCTCTGCCGAATACTCGGTACGTATGAACATAGCGTGGAGTGCTCGGCCGAGTGCTTATATCTACAACTCGCTTATATCACTGTCTCGGCCGAGCAACATTTTACTGCCTCGCCCGTTTACTCGGTGCGTGTGATCAAGGCATTAGCCTCTGATAAGCATTCCCGTTCACGAATACGCGTTTCACACACAGCTTCATATTTTCCGATAATCGCCGCACGTAACATAAGGGTCGTTTGGCAATACCGGCTTATGACGTCAATACCCCTATCTCTATGTACCCAGTATATAAGGTACTTATATGTATATGTATGTGCACAGTTTGGAGACGTCGTAAGTATAGACTGGTTACATGACTCAAGGGTAAACTTAGCAATGTGTTTTACTAGAAGTAAAGACTCCCAATTGCAGGCGCGGACGCGATTACGTGACAAAGTCATCCATCATTTCTTTTTCTATGCATTTATTTGAAAATGCGCTCTTATCCCGATGGATTTTAGACACGCAATTTACTATTTTTTACACTAGTGCGGAAAAATGGGCGAGCTCGCCCCAGCCGCCATTTATTATTTTTATCATACCAGGTTTGGTGTTGAGCGACCCCCACGGGTCGCGTATTAATCCTCGTTTATATACCTATGTCGTCGTAAGTGTATTGAAAAACGTCGTTTGATGATTGCTGCTGCAGCACTCGGCTCCTCACCTCTCCTGTGGCTCGGGCTAATTCTGGACAAACTTTCTCTACTTGTATCAAAATGTACTATTTTAATTCCAAAACAAGCTCGTTCCATCATCGGATGATCACACGTGCGGTACGGCAAAGCGCATGGTGGATTCACATGCCGCCCATTTGCACAAGAAGGATTCTCCATACAAACTTTGGAACCCCTTTCTTCCACTTGAGGGGCGAATTTCAAAAAATCCTTTCATCGTCTTTGCATACATCATAAATGAAACCTATGTGCAAAATTTCATCGTTCTAAGTCCAAGTAATGGCAAATTTATTGGACGGGGCCCCAGAGAAATCGTTGCATTGTGATTTTTTAAATGTTGTGAAATAGATTGGGTTACTTCTTCTGCGGGTCTAAAAAGGTCACATTTAGCAATTCATTTCCTAAATTTCTGTCATACTTACGATCTTTTAGCAATTCTGCTAATATTCGCAAAATTTTACGAATGTGCTGTCATTTAGATCCGCCTGTCAAACTGTCAAATAAATGAATTGCATTGCAGAATAATACCTAATATGAATATTGTTTACGTATAACAATATGAACTGCCAATTCGTGACCATTTTGCGATTTTTGACATGATTCATATTATTATCCGAATGCAGATCTGCTAAAGTGGCCTTTTTAGCCGCCCTGAACTCGCGACTTCTGGGACCGGGGGCCCCGTCGGACCGGGGGCCCCGTCGGACCAGAGGCCCGTGGCATTTTGCCAGCCTTGCCACCTTATAGTTCTGCCACTGATTCAATGGGCTGGGCGTTGATGAGTCAGTGAGTGAGTCAGCAGTGCTATTTTCTAAGAAAACAGTCCAACATTGGATTTGTATGTGATTTGAATGTACCTATTTGGATTTTATCGCTGGGCCAGCGCTGCGCTCAACGCTGTTTTCTTAGAGTTTCGCGTAAGAATTTGCCTTTTATTTATACAGATGAAAAGGGGTATGCTTGGAGTTTCCTTCGGTGATCACATCAGGAATGAAGATATCCTCAGGAGATCCAAGCTTACCGACACATACCTCGAAGAATCGCCAAACTTGAGTGGTAGCCAAAAGCCAAACTTGAGTGGTAGTGGACGAAAGGTTTTAAAGTCGCGACCGCGTACCGGAAGACGCAACGTCGATGACCTAGTGAGGGTCGCTGGAATCCGTTGGATGCGAGACGCACAGAACCGGTCAATATTGTCGCTAGTGACGCTTAGGGGAGGCCTATGGCCTATTTTAAGATTGACGATGATGAAAAAGTGCCGTGGTCGCATGCATTGTTACCTCGCATTTATCTGCGGGAGCTTTAATAAAGCGACAATTACTATGAAGTACTGTCTATAATAATCGTGTTTTAGATACTCTTCCATATATAGGTCAGGGATGGCGAACCTTTATTGGAGAACGTGCTAACGTTCCTCTAAAAATATTTTTAATAAAAAAAAATGGATAATGACGTGCGAAAGAATCTTAATATAATGATTTAATGGGTAAAAAAAAAACAAGATACTAGCAGCGATTCTAAATTTTTAACCTTAATAATTGTAGTGTTTACAGTTCTTTTTACCCGACTGCGCCAGAAGGAGGGTTATGTTTTTTTTTAATTTAAATAAAGTATAAACTTAGTTGTTTACTTACCTACTGCTGTTTCAAGTTATACAGTTTTTTTTTATAATGGATTGGCTCAGGTTTGACCACTATCTCACCTGATGTTGCGGAAGATGGAGTACGCTTGCCTAGAAGTAACTTATTCACTCTTGACTTAAAGACTCCTAGATCGTAACTATTAGTAAACACAGACTCCAGCAGGGAATTTCCCTCTTTAGTTGTACGATGATTGAACGGGCTTAAATTGGCATTGCAGACGTGCCCGTATTATTTTGCCGAGTGCCATCATTGGTGGCTAGAAAACATCTTACATTGCAGGTGTGCCCGAATTATTTTGCCGCGTGTCACTATCATAGGTTCGCCATCCCTGATACAGGTTATATTGTGACTGCGGGTCACTTTATTTGGGACCTAATTGGCGGTATTGATTACCGCTTATTTGCTCAATTTATCATCCCCTGCTGTCATCCCAATATATTGTTGAGGCTGGCGAGTTCGATTCATCTTTTTTTTATGATCCTTCATCAATGTTCTTATCTACTGTATCGAATGTTATTTATATTATTTTAGTATTTCCTTCTTTCATCTTTGCTATCAAGTGTCTATATTCGGTTAAAAAAACATGGGCAAGGGAATTTTTTGTAGCAATTTAAAGAGTATACCTAAATGTTTCCTTTAAGCGTAAAATTCGGAACTACTACTTGAAGTGCTCTCAACTTTAGTTCGGTCTTTGTCAGAATTGACATATTTTGATTTGATATATATCATAGTATTTATTAGTTTATAATATTAGCATATATACGTATTTTATTATTATAAGTAACTAATTTAATTGATGCTATATTATATTTGAAATTACTGTTATTTATTTATTGTGCACACCTACCACAGTTTTGTCTTTTTAACCCAAAGGTTGACTGGTAGAGAATGCCTTGTTGCATTAAGTCCGCCTATGTACCACTATTGTACATGAAGACTAAATAAATAAATAAATAAATAAGTAAGTTTATTCACGCTCGAATGACTCAACGGATTATGATTAAACTTGGTACACGGGTAGACCATGACCTAGACTAACTTTAAGATACTTTTTATCCCGAAAGTATATTTATTTATTTATTTCTTTATTGTACACCTTACCTTATTAAAGGACAAACATTTATAAAAAATTAGTGTACAATAGGCGGTCTTATTGTATATTTTGCGAAGCAGCAGCAGCTAGAACTGTTTTTATCAATTTTTATCAAGAGAGATGTTTTAAAACTTAAGCTATAGTACGCGGCAAATAAGCTGAATCACCTCGATTGAGACTTGAAAATCTGTTATTGAGCTTCAATGCTCACTTCACGCTCAGGCAAGTTCAACTTACGTGGCGAATAGTATATATATATAGTTATTAGTTGAATAATTGAATGCTATGAATCAGATTAGTTAATGCGCGGGAGCTAGCCACGTAACTGAATTAGGCAGGAAGCCTCATCAGTGCGCTTATGAATTGAATCCATGGTTTCCGCTGTGTCGAATCTTTTGTACCACTTGCCAATGTATTTTTTTAACTGACTTCCAAAAAGGAAGAGTTTCTTCAGTCGTCTGAATGTTGTTCAGCGATTTCTTCACCAACGGAAGAAATATTAATATATAATCTTTTTCGTCCTCCATCTTCCGCCACATCATTGAACCGATTTTGTGCTGTTTTTTTTCTCTTTTTTTATTAACATAAACTAGTGCTTCACTGGGTGGGGGCGCCCACCTGATGGTAAGCAGTGGCATCACTACTCACACACTGGTCCCACGCCCACCACCCAGAACCGCTTCACCATCAATGATTGCATAAACATGACGGTGAAGCGCACTAGTTTATTCACTCTAGCCTTGAAGATACCTGATTGATTTTAAATCTCTTTGTTTCAAATTCACCTACTTATTTATCAGCTTAAAAATAGTTTTATTGTCAGTGAATTTCTTTAGCGGCCTTGGGACCAATATGTATAGGTAGAGTTAAATCGCTTGTAATCTACGTCTTCCGTTGAAAACTAAACAAATATTAGAAAGAGTTAAAGCCAAATTCACCAATAAACTAATCGCGATTATATAAAACAAAACGCAGTTTGAGCGCTTAATCGAGATTATAGCTTCATTTTGCGTTTCACCGCTATGATTTGAACCTAGTTTACGCTAAACTTAGTTTCAATTTTTTTGTTGTCGCTCATGTTTACGACACGGGTTTTTAAACTAGATTACGCTAAGCTCAGTTTAGTTGAACTAAGTTTTTATATTGAATGATGAAATCAGCTCTTAAAATGGTTTGTTTATTTAATCATAGTTAACTAGCGACCCGCCCCAGCTTCGCACAGGTGCAATGGTGATATTAAATATATCACCATTGCACCCGTGCGAAATATGTATTATACATATAAACCTTCCTCTTGAATCATTCTATCTATTAAAAAAAAACCGTATCAAAATCAGTTGTGTAGTTTTAAAGATCTAAGCATACATAAGGACAGACAGCGGGAAGTGACTTTGTTTTATACTATGTAATAATGCCGGCAGTTTTGCAAGAGTGAAATCAGAATGTGATCCTAAGTTTTTCTTATTTTTTTTTGTTTTTCTTTGTGAACATTATTCACATCCGGGATAAAAAAATAAATTAAAAAGTGAATCCTATGTCCTATTTCAGGACTTGGTCTACTTGTGTACCCACAATTTTATCCGAATCCGTTCAGCCGTTTGCGTGTGAAGGAGTAGGTATAGGTTATATTATTATGTAAACACTAGCTTCTGCCAGCAGCTTCGCCTGTGTGAAAGTCGGTTTACCCCCTTAGGGGCGAAGTTCCGTAAAATCCGTTTTTTCATGTTTTTAGCGGATGTTTGTAAACATTCACTAAAAACGGATTTCAGTATACCCGATGTCCCTGTTTACACCCTATAAGGAACCTACCGGCCAAATTTTAGGTTTGTAGGCGTTGTTTCTGAGATTTCGTGATTAATCAGTGAGTGATATTTCGCTTTTATATATATGTAGATAGATACAGACATACACACTACTTCTACTAACTCTCTCCTTTATGATATTAATGTGATAACTGTTTGAACGATGCATGGTTCAAAATAAAACAAAATCATCGTGAATAATATAATTTTAAATGTCAATATAAAATCTTGTATATAAAATCCTCCCTAAACTTGTCACTAACCGGCTCGTTGATATAGGAAGCTGACGCAATCCCGGACTCAATCCCTCACCCCCTAAGCCATGTACACTGCTCTCACTTAGGGTTCTAGCCCTTTTGATATATCTAGGCCAAGGACGCCTGCTTTGGCAGATGTGTCGCTGTTTGTAAATGATGAGAAACACGGGGGAATGTGGGCTAGCTTCAAACTGATGTCAGCAAAATTGAAGGGGCTCAGTAGGGCCGGTGCCTGCTAGGGCAGCGGGAACGTTTTAACAGTAATATAATAATAATATTCTACAACTATCATACAACGCCGTCTAGTCCCAAGCTAAGCAGAGCTTGTGTTATGAGTACTAGACAACTGACAAACATATTGATATATTTCTAAATACATACATATTATATATAAATTACACCCCGACACAGAACAAATGATCGTATGCATCACACAAACATTTGTCCGGGGTGGAAATCGAACCCACGACTTTCGGCATAGCAGTCAGGGCCACTAACCACTAGACCAGCAGGCCAGTCAAGAGTGATCGGGCGCATAAATGTAAAGGGCTACTGAAGAACACAGGCGGGCATGACATCCTACATGACAAAACACCGGGCAAATGCTAGTCAGACTCGCACACTGTTTCGTACAAACTTAGCTATGAAAACAGTTAATTCCCGAATCGAGTTCCGAAGATTTTATTCCGAATCGCAAAAAAAGGTTTTTTACAAATTTACAGTTTTCAGATTTTTTCCTATACTTGTGCTATGATACCTTGCTTCATGCCAAATTTCAGGATACTTCTTCCATTTGCCACTCCTCAGACACTTCACACAGTGACGCAGAGATGAGCAAAATTGAAAAACTGGATTCTGATTAAACTTTTTTCGTTCACGATTCATAAATAAAATAAAATTTTAAAAATTTCTTGTTTTGCTCACCCTACTCAATTTCTTCTATTTGACAGTATCACGTGACGTCACAACATGGCAATCGATCCTATTCTTATTTGAAAACCTTTGTGTACAAACCCTATGTAGCAACGGACGGCGTGCAATAGGTAGCGGACGGCGTGTAATGGGTAGCACGCTGTCCGATCGTCCGGTAACCAACCGGACCGAGTCCAAGTCGTCGCCGGCGCGTACTGTTTCCGCGCGCTTCAAGGAGCTGTCAGCGAACCGTAGAGGCCCAGCCTGCTAGCTACCGGCAGGCAGGGTCGAAGCCTGCTGGGATCAAGGGCCGTTTTCTGAGAGGAAGGCTCAGCCTCGGCATGATAGGCAACGAACGAACGGTGTAGGTTTTTAGTCAGTAAGAGTCTGACACTATTTCGCGCTCCACCCAGGGGCGGGCTTTGTCATTGGATGATTTTACCTACTATAAAAAAAAAATCCATGTAGCAAGGATTTTAGGGATATCAAGATCCTTGTTATGTACATATACGCAGCCAATCAAACAACAAACTGACTGACGTGAGAAAATGCTGTTTTAATTACGACGCAAATTATTTTTAATTTCTGATCTGATTTTTAGTCGGTAGCTCCTAATTAGTAATTGTATGCTTAACAAGGTTATACACATAGTTAAGTTAGTATGTTTCGGCAATAACCTCGTTAATTGAAATCGATACTAATTCATCAGCTTCGGATTTAGCAATACATCCTTTTCATCCGGCTTTTGATTAGTTTTCTTACTTAAAAGATCTACTTTATGGAAGTAGGTTGAGGTCTCATAGATAATTTGCTAGTTTTTCGAAAAGTGCTTGTGATTAAGTAACATCAGCTGCACTGCCTTACCATGACATGTTGCCCGGAGGACACGGTGAGAGCATACGGCAAAGGTGTACCCCCCTTGGGCAGATCACCGCCGTGACCTCGTGGAGGCGATCGGCGGCGATCTCGCGTCCCGGGCCTTGGTACAGGCCATTGTCCTAAGCGAGGAGGATTGGCAGGCGGTCGTCTCCTTCTGCGAAGCAGTAATGCTAGCAAAGGAGGAGGCCCCACGTACAAGCGTGAGGGAGCGGCCCTCATGCCCCAGCCGCCGGGATCTCAATTCCATTTTCGGCCACCATAGGCGTGGCTTGCGGACTGAACAATGGGTAGCCCGCATCATATGAAGCCCCGTAAGTTCCAATAGGTATCTTCCTTGTCAACCGTCAGACTAATCCACTTTGTTTTCTTTCATGCCGAGTCTTTGGAGCCTTTAAAAATGGACCCGCGGGATCACTCATCCCAATCACATTGGATAGGTCGATTGGAACCGCTGAATCAGAGTCAACCGAAGTGAATCGCCGAAGGAGTCATACAAACTAACCTGTGTAAATAATTCGATTTTGGAATCAAACGGAGCATTTCTCTAACAAAAAAAAAACCGGTCAAGTGCGACTCGGACTCGCGCACTGTGGGTTTCGCATAAACTTACCTATGAATAGTCCAATATCCGAATCAAGTTTCGAAGATTTTTCCGAATCCCAAAAAGTTTTTTTTTTGATGACGTAATTGTACTTTACACTTTTTAAATATTGGTGCCCTGAAACCATACTCCATGCCAAATTACAGGATTCAAGGTAAACGGGAAGTACCCTATGAATTTTGATTCCCTTAAGTGTCGAAATATACGTTTTTTGCCACATAAACGACCGTATCTTTTTGTCTCGAAACTTAGAACCTTTTTTTTTTCACAGCTTCAACTGACCACAGACTTGATTCGAGCATATAGTTCATATCAACTCGATACCTCCACGCGTTCCCGAGAAAAGGGGTAAACTACTATGAGGTTCAAAAATAACAGACTCTGCCGTTGGAAAATTGATGTCGGCTTTACTACGTGACTGTACTAATAATGAAATTGGGCAGTGGATCCAGGCGACCTATTCAAAATGTGATTGTGTTGATTGACCTTGTGGGTCCATTTCGAGTGGGTCCAGTTGACCAAAGACTAGGCATTATTCTCATCTGTCCATTTACTTTCTACCCACAGCTTTAGGTGATTGAACAAAGAAGTATGTTATCTTTTGTGGCTAATGCTAACGAGTTTAAATAATTAAAATTTCTGATTTGGTCCTTGTAGCGAAGCGTATCTAATAAGGCAACGAAATGCATAACCTACTTACACGCAAAAGCAAATTAGGGTTTTAATTACTTACCCTTCGTTCCAGTTAATTTTGATGGTCTTGATGATTTAACTTATACATATACTTAAATAAAATTAAAGTGTCTGTACGTAATATCAAAATAACATTAACATATTTGATACCTATAACAAAAAAGCAAGTTTTAAAATTGTTGTGTGTCTCTCTGTCTGTCTATCGGTCTGTTCGTCACGGCAAATCTCCGAAACAGTTAGATCGACTTTGACTGGTCATTGATGTTATAAGAAGTAACTTAAGCTACTATTATTTAAAAAAAAGTAAAATTAAATAGATTTCGCTCAATCATTTTTTGTGACTAATGTGCGGTTTGACGAATTTGTCGCGGGCGCCAACTAGTTAAGAATATGAGGGTGATTCTTTGAAACCAAGAGGATGTTTCATTCATCTGGCCTAGTTTTCGTACCTATCAATTTTGTGTCGTAAGCCTCAGCGCGCAAATGAGTGCCTGAAGAGTTTGTTTGGTTGGACGCGCTAATCTCAGTGACTACTGGTTCGATTTGAAAAATATTTCTGTATTAGATAGCTCATTTATCGAGGAAGGCTATAGGCTATATAACATTACGCGACGACCTACGGGAGCACAGCAGCAACTACGACGGCGCGTTCTGTTCCCGCGCGCCTCAAGGAGCTGTCAGCAAACCGTAGAGGCCCAGCCTGCTAACTGCAGGCAGGCAGGGTCGAAGCCCGCTGGGGTCAAGGGCTGTTTTCTGAGAGGAAGGCTCGGCCCCGGCACTATGGGCAACGAAGGAACGGTGTAGGTTTTTAGTCAGTAAGAGTCTGACACTATTTCCCGCTCCGCCCAAGGGCGGGATCTGTCATTGGATGATTTTACCTACCATAAAAAAAAAAAAAAAAAAAAACAGCAGCAACTAAAAATGCGGGTGAAACCGTGTGGCACAGCTAGTTTGGATATGTTTTCAGATACATTAAAGTTTTAATATCGTAAAAATTTCAAATACTTGTTAGTTCATCGTAAAGACACATTACTATAAACGTTCTGAGACTTCAAAAATAAAATAAAATAAAAATTACCAAACCAGTCGAAAGGAATACCCGGCCCCGGCACGATAGGCAACGAAGGAACGGGGTAGGTTTTTATTCAGTAAGAGTCTGACACTACTTCCCGCTCCGCCCAAGGGCGGGATTTGTCATTGGATGATTTTACCTACTATAAAAAAAACAGTATTTTTCTTTTCGGTGGGAAAATCATCCAATGTCATCTCCGCGCCCTTGGGCCGGGCGGGAGATAATGTCAGACTTTTACCGTCTAAAAATCCAACCCTGTTCCTTCTTTGTCTTTCATACCGGGGCCGAACTTTCTTTTCAAAAAACGATCCTTGGCCCCAGTAGGTTTCGACCCTGCTGGGCCCCTACGGTTTGCTGACCACTCCTTGAGGCGCGTGGAACAAATTGTGCCGTCAACAACATGGGCACGGTCCGGACGGTTACCGGACGGTCAGATGGCGAGCTACCCATTGCTCATCGTTCGCAAGCCCGTGCCTATACCAAACTAGTAATAAGGTGCTCAGTATTTCCATGCAAAAATAATGTGGTAATGGATTGCTGAGTCACATAGCAATACGGAACTCAACGACGAATGATAGGGAAAATAATACAAGCACCTCTGAAACTCGTCTGAAAAAGAAAAAATAGACAGTATTCGAAAGTCTGTCAACGAAATGAACTAAAACGAAGGAAGAGAAAGCGTCAGAGAAAGCAATAACTTAGATACCTGAACAAAAATATACAATAATGTAAAGAAAAACGAACGAAAAGAAAACCAATACAGCGCGAGTCGTATTCATGCACTGAGGGTCCGTACAAACTTATCTATGTAAACAGTCCCTGAATCGATTCTCGATTTAGAAACTCGAATCGCAAAATAGTAATTATTTTGTGATGTAACCACAAATTACCAATATATGCAATTTCTTTCAATGGAGTGTCAGTGCTTGATCATTGGAAAGTCAAGACGCCATTATATGAGTAGATTACCAAACTTGTCAAAATCAACAATTATGAAAACAATGATAGACCATTCTGACACTATTGTAATAGCAGACTTGAGGCCCAGTATTCTAGGTGAACGGAAAGTTCACTTTTTAAAAAGGTTTTAATTTCCTTACGAGTGTCATAATATATGCCCAAACGGAGCATAAACGGCCTTGGCTATAGTTTGCGTTGATATAGAAGTTCAAATTTTTCAATGCTGCAATAGCTAACAAATCTAAGTATGTAATACTAGCTTCTGCCAGCGGCATCGCCTGCGTGAATGTAGGTTTCTTAAAGTATATCCTATAAGGAACCTATATGCGAAATTTTACTTTTGTATGTGTTATAGTATTTGAGATTTCGTGATTAAACACCGTTAAATTTTGATCGTTTTAATCCTGTGGAAGGTCAATTTGGTACATGAGACACTATCGATTTGTAAAGATAAAATTAAAAAAACAAAGTTTTTTTTTAACACGAATTAATTTATGCGTGTACGAAATTAATTTCCTTAAGCTGGGTGAGTTCAATGACCTGTAGGTAGTTAGTACGCAACGACCGACAAGATCATTGTTATTTTCAGCTTGACAGGTTCTTAAGAAAAAGGGTCTTGATAGACTAACAATAAAGTGATCTTATAAAGGTTCCGTTTTTGCCGGCAGAGGCTACGGAACTCTAACAAAACAGCCAATGAAAGGAAGAACACGTAAACGTTTTGTTAGTAAACAGTAAATCATACAAAATTACTTAATATCGCTTCGCCCTCGATATGTTGCCCCAATTATCTCGTCACTGGAACTGATGAGAGCGTTCACTCTGTTCATTATCACTTCAAAACCAGTGCTACATGTATGTTATAATATTTCTATCTATAACTGTTAATATAAGGTACAATTTAATTAATTGTGTCAATGAGTTAATGACAAGATTCGAATAGAATAAATTATAATTTGTACACCAAAATGGTAACAATTTTAAACTTTAGTCCACAGGTACAATGGCGGTCTTATCGCTGACAGCGATATCTATCAGACAAATTCAGGACTTTAGAACTTAAGCAAAAATAGGGAACTACCCGTATACATTGTCTTCTGTATAATGCTATCAATATATATATTTTTTTTTGAAGGCCGAGTTGGAGAGCACTGGTGGCCAAGTGGTAACGGCCCCGACTTACGAGTTGTAGGTTGCGGGTTAAAGCCCAGGCAGGCGCATTACTTTGTGTAATTAATTTCATCACCACTGCTCTCAAAGCGATGACGGAAAACATCGTGAGGAAACCGGCATGTCTTAGAACCAAAAGTTCGAAGACATGTGACATCCACCAATACGCACTGGGCCCGCGTGGTGGATTACGGCCCATTCCCTCTCCTAGAGAGGAGGCCTGACTCCCAGCAATGGGTACATTATAAGGCTGACACAATACAATGCAATATTTTTTTATGACAAAATTGCTCTACAATATGAATTACTCCTGTATGTGGTGAACACATGAACATGTATACTCACTCACATACACAAGACACCCAGACTCGAAACATCTATCTGTAGGCCATACAAATATTTGTTCCGTGCGGGAATTGAACTTGTGACACGCAGAATAGTGCAACAGCAACAAGTGCCACTGCGCCAACCGTGCTGTTAAATCTCAGCTTCATGAATCAAAGTAGTTGTCACTAAACTGTAACTACGCTATCAGGAAATCCCAACTTGCTCTTATCTCTGTACCATGTACTGACCTGCTGACCCGCGCTATCTCGAGACCCTGCTTAAGTATACGTAAGAGCTGATAAATGAATCGTCACTCTCTCGGAGGAAACATCAGATTTGTTTCTTCATCTGTGGTCTTATTAGTTATTATTAATAGACTATAATGATTATTTTAAATGCAGTATCTTATTTTTGTTTTTTAGAGTTCCGTATCTCAAAAGGTACACGATTCGGGGACTGAACTGGGGCCCAAGTCTGCTATTTTTGTAAATTCGACATTCCAACACAATCCCATTGTCATTTTGGTAAAAGTTCTTAATCTGCTAAATCATAATGGTCGATCATTGGTCGGTTATTGGTCTCGTAAACAAATGCTGGTAGAATGACTTTGTCGTATTCAGACTGAACTGACAAAATTTTAGCAGATTACCCCATAAGTCTGAAATTCATTTGTACGTACGAGATTACCATTTCTTTCAATGGTGTGTCAGTGATTGACTGTTGGAAAGTCATAGTGACGCCTTTATATTAGTAGATTACCAAACTTGTCAAAATTAACCATGATGAAATCAATGATAGACGATTCTGACACTATTGTAATAGCAGACTTGAGGCCCTGTTTTCATAGATAAGTCTAACTTAGATGTTTGATTTTTTTACAGCTTCAAGGGACCGTAGACATGAGTATATGGTTTTAATTTCAACTCGATATCTCCACGCGTTCTCGAGATAAAGGGTCTTGACGGACAACAAAGTGATCCTATAAGGGTTTTGCTTTTTCCTTTTGAGTTACGAAACCTTAAAAAAATTGTACTCGTAAAGACTAATCAAAAAAATGTCTCGTCGCCAGTTAATTATGCCAAACAATTATCAAATGGTTCATTGATATCTCTCTTAGATAAGAAAGAGTTAAATTAAATATTAGCAGCGACTCGAGATTTGAAATCTGTTTCTAATAGTAGAATTCCAGATTTAATTAAGTCTAATCTACAAAGCCAGCACAGGCGTAGAGTAGCCAGCCTTTCGGTGTTTTACAGGATGCATTTTGGAAAGTGTACAATTGCTTAACTTGATTCCGCTATCTCCTTTCTACCATTGGACAACTCAGCGTACGGCGAACATACACCCTTATGTTGTACGGTCCGGACTAAGCGTTTCGCCACGTCGTTTATACCGCGTACATCGAAGGACTGGAACAGTTTGCCTGCTGCGTTATTCCCGTCCGATTATAATTTAGGTGTCTTCACGGCTCGCGCCTCACCATCAACGTTTACATCACTGCTTACCATTACCATTATTATATTATTATTACTAGGTCATCGGTCCACCTCGTGGGAGGCCTTCCAAAGCTGCGTCTTCCGGTACGCTGTCGCCTTTACAGAACCCATTTCTTTTTTCGGCTCAAAAAAAGAAATGGGGAAAAGGAGATTAAGCTCAAAAAATTGAAAATGGGCTCATCGTATTAATTAGGTGTCTTATCTAATTTTGCACAGTAGCAAAAATTGGTGTAAAAATTTCTTGAAGTAGAAACCAGTGGATTTGTATTCAAAAAGCTCTGCCCATTAGTTTGAGTGTGTGAGTAAAGTTCGCTATTCATGTAATTCAAGTCGGTTCAGTCCATATTCGCTGAACGGTTATGACGATGAACGTTGTGAATGAACTCCAGCCCTCAGAGGAAAACTTTTGGAGTGCTGAAAGCTTCCGCAGTTCAATTTGACCCAAATCTATGCTCGCGTTGACAGAGTTCGACAGTTGTTATTAATGAGGCTTTGCATTTTTAAAGTTCTCATGTATTCTGTGTTTTGTTATGTTGGTCTGTCCTTTCAGCTAAGGAGTGTAATTTCCTGCCGAAGTCTGTGTTTCCTGATAGCTACAACCTGGGCTATATATCCTATAGCTACAATCTTTAAGTTAAGAGAAATAGTTTACTTTTAGGCAAGTTTGCTCCATCGTCGACCACATGATCGCTTTTCATTAGGCAAGATAGTGGTCAAGCCCAAGCCTATTAAAAGTAAAAGAACAGTAAATTCAATTAGGTACTTAAATTTTGGATTCTCCTATACCTACTTATAAATCATGGTCAAAAATATTATAACAGTCATCAAGGAAAATCTAAGCTGTAGGTACTAACAAGAAAAAAAGGGATTGCTTTGTACCGGTTTTACTTGCAATTTATAAATAACCAGTGATCCATCACACAGCGTTGCACTGGTGCAACTTGTACAAACAAACTTCTCCAATATATCGCTCTTTCTATAAAAACTACATCAAAAAAAGTTGTAGCGTTTAGGAGGAGTCAGTGGATACCTAAACAAACAAACACGAATAGTCACTTTGTTTTATACTATGTATGTAAAGATGTTTTGCTAGTGATGACATGTGGCTCCGAAACATAGTCGCTCACAATGGGCCTCATCAGAAGGCTGAAAGTCACCCAACGGGCAAAGTGGACTATGCTCGGAGTTTCCTTGTGTGATCGTATTGTAGAGAAAATAGGGGACCAAGGTTACTGACATAGCCCGAAGAATTGCCAAACTTAAATGGCAGTGGACAGGGAACTAATCGAAGAATAGAAGGTCAATGGGACCGAAAAGTTCCGGAGTGGCGGCCACGTACCGGAAGACCCACAAGGCGGACCGATGATTTGGTGAGGGTCACGGGAATCCGATGGATGCGAGTCGCATAGGACCGGTTGTTATTGAGACGTTTGGGGGAGGCTATAGGGAGGCTATGTCTAACAGTGGACTCGTCGTTTCTTAGGCAAATGATGTAGAGACTCCATTCCATCCGTTGGACTACATCGCTATATTTTTGCTGATGTTAAAGAAACACATATTTACCATCAAAAAGTTTTGCAGCATGTAGGTATTATGTATTCCTATGGCGGCCCGTACACAGTCAATCTCGATCGCGATCCAGATTGATAATGTAAGAATTAGATTAATGGATTGATGCATCTGATCACAAAATATCTAGATATTTAGAAATGAGATTGAGTGTGTACGAGCCTACTAGATACTTACTATCTTCTCAATTTTCCATTTCTAGATTTCGATTCAAGCGTTATAATCCTCGTCAGCGTCACACAAGTGCAATTTTCGGGCCTTAATCGAAGTGGAGGGCTGTGCGTATCCATAGTAAAAGGTTTAACTTATTTTCCGCGTACTATATTTTGTATTACAACGAAGTAACCAGCTGTATAACAAACACTAGTGATATAAATGTGAAGGTTTATAATAGATACTAGTAACTTTATCGAACATAAACAGTTGTAATCGCAAAGGTCACTGGGTCACAAACCCGTTTCTTCCCGATCCTGTTTTCTAAGAACTATTGTCTCATATCTTAAGTTATTCAAAAATATTTATTAGTTGTATCTAATTATGCAAATCGAAAGTTAAATACGTCGCGTCAATTATTTCTAACCGGTTTATATCGTGTTTTGAATATTCTACCGAAATACCAAGTCACGTTCACGTTTTTTTGATTTCTTGACTTTTTATTGATTATGATTGCTCTTGCTGACCAAAACTATTGATTCTGTATTTTTGCGGTATTGAGTTGTTACCACCAAAAAAAAAAACAATGAGTCATTTATCAACTGCATATTGGTTATTTATGAGCTCGTGTTTGACGACTACTCCATCTGCAATGAGCTATGATGTGGCCTATTAACCTATTCACTATTGACTTAAAGACTGGATTGTCCACTTATTGTCAGCTGTTTTATATTCCAAAATATCTTTTTTTAATTAAAAAAAGAATCTTTACAAAAGGATCGTCTCAAAGAAAAGCAAGCACTATTATTTTGCATTTCCACATTTTCTGCTACTACTCAACTTGATGAAAGGCTTGCGAAAAAACTAAAACAGATGTGGTCCAACGACGTGTCCTTGTGGGACCCCTACGAATCGTTTATTTCTCAGACTCTCTTTGAACGTAATCGCTCCTTTGACCGCACACAAAAGACGTCTGGGAACATTGTACAATGGCATTCACATGGCTTGCTCTGATTTGTGTTCTGTTTTATGAACTTACTTTAGTTTACAAATGTTTAAGAAACTATCCTTATTACTGTTGCCTAACTTCAAATTAAATGACGATACTTACGAATTACAATTATTTTCCACTCTTCATTTGAAATCTCCAAATTATTATTATGAAATTTCTTTGAATGTAACTTAATAAATGAATGGCAATCAATTTGAAGATCTTTACTAAGAAAATTGAGCTGTACGTATACGTCAGAAAATTCAGAATTTTATTCTTACTTACCATATTATTTGAAAAAACTTTCGCGCCCATTTTTTCCTTGGGATGGGCAAAACATGGATTTAAAAGCAACCTAGAAAAGTCTTTATAGCTATTTGTACCGTAAAAAAATGCGCCAATTTGACTTCCTTGTCATTTCATACTATAAACTGGATTCACAAATTGTCTTTAATCGAATTAGGTACTGGAGATCCGGAGCAATGCAACATGAGTGCGGAAGACGACGTTTAGCACAATCTTGTGGCTGGCCGGTCGGTCTCCTTGAAGCTTGAATTGATTTTGGTAGACAAACCTTGACTTTTGTTTAAGATCTTAAAATCCATTTTAATATATATATATGTTTCCGTATTTAATCTAAAATCTATCTGACTGTGCAGAAGATTGTCCAAAGATAAAACAAATGTTGTAATACCAAGTTGATGGCTGAAAGGTTACGAATAATAAATAATGCACATGTTTAGCATCAGGAGCTTAAGTTTCTATTAACACTACCTACTAAATTAATTAGGGACTAAGCTTCATTTTGGGTAGGCGTTTATCGGTACTACGATCGCAGTCTCTTCGAAGTACATTCCGTCTGGATAAACAACCTTTTACCCCTAATGAACCCTCAGGCTGTTGGGTGTTAAGTTACGTTTAGATGTCTCTCTAATTGGGAAGCGACAAATCTCTTGGGAAAGGAAGCAAGTAAACCTTTTATGTAGCTGGCTGTAAATACTTAATTACTTGCAACATTTGTAATATCCGAGAGATCAGGGCCTCAAGTCTGCTATTAAAATAGTGTCAGAATCGTCTAACATTGATTACATCATGGTTGTTTTTGACAAGTTTGGTAATCTACTAATATAATGGCGTCACTATGACTTTCCAATAGTCAATCACTGTCACACCATTGAAAGAAATGGTAATCTCGTACATAATGACAAATGAATTTCTGACTTATAGGGTAATCTGCTAAAATTTTGTCAGTTACTTTGATTAGTGACTTATCATTAAATTTGTCTGAATACAATAAAGTCATTCTACCACCATTCGTTTACGAGACCAATAACCGGCCAATGATCAACCATTATGATTTAGCAGATTAAGAACTTTTACCAAAATGACAATGTGATTGTGTTGGAATGTCGAATTTACAAAAACAGCAGATTTGGGCCCCTGGTAGATTGTCATCAAATCCATAATCTAAGTCTAGATACTTGGGGCCGTTAAAATATCAAGTGTGCGTGCGAGAAAGACGGATGGAGCTAGAACCCTACATTGAACCATCAATTTAATAGTTTTATTCAGGTCGTCAAATGGATTGCTTTAAGATCTTCTGGCAGGGCCTCTGTCATCATCATCTTCTTGGCCTTGTAACTTGGGGTTGACGTAAAACCTTTTTTTCTTCAATAGTGTCGTTTCAACTGTTACGCCATCAATTAATTACCGTACCATACCAATCGATACCTGTAACGAAGTGATTTCAAATAGACGCCTCAACAACGTAATGTAGGTCGTAGCTACAGTCGTGGTGGACTATTTTCGGTACTTTCAAGAGTGAATACGTAACAAATCCTATTATGTAGTATTATCCAATCAGACGAAACGTCCTGTGTCACTGAACTGCTGTTTTTTTTTCGTGAGAACTCATCAAATAACTTCTTCTGCTCTGTGTGGAGCGAGAGGGAGTGTCAGACTTTTACGGACTACTGACCTTTCTACGAGGGCTACTTTAAATACTTCGAACAATCGTCCCCCTGTCATTTTTGCTGACATCTATTTTAGGCAACTGCAGTTTTCTTGCTATTTATTTGCCCGTCCAAATGAGTAGCTAAATTTTCTTAAGTGAACTTTTTAAGTAAACTTGATCGTATACTTATAAGATAACAAAAAACAATAGCTTTTATTATGTACTAGCTGCCCCCGCGTCTTTGCTCCGCTCCGCCCTCCGTGATGCCCATACTTATAGCCTTCCACTATAAATAGGCTATCCAACGATAAAATAATATTTTTCTGTTCAATTTGAACCAGTAGTTCACAGGATTAGTGCGTTAAAACAAACAACCTAACTCTTTAGCTTTATAAATTAGCATAAATAAGCTATATAGATAGTATATCTAAAATAAATATTTGTAAATTTAATAGATTGGCAAGGCCAGCAGATTTCCTTATTGATATTATGTCTACCGTCATTCTTTTGACATTAAACAAACTTATTCACGTAATTACTGCTCTTCTTTCCAGGTCTCCAAAAAGTAAAGAAGAATGCGAAAGCGAAGCTCTAAAATCGGATGGCGAAGCGGATCCCGAAGCGAAGGATGCCGGCGAAGGTGCTCTGGAAGCGAAGATGTCCCTCATGAACGGTATAACCGTCATCGTGGGGTCTATCATCGGCAGTGGTATCTTCGTATCTCCTACTGGAGTGCTGAAGTACACAGGATCAGTTAACGCTAGTCTGTTAGTGTGGGTGGCATCAGGAGTATTCAGTATGGTGAGTAGTTTTGATGTATTTCTCTTTGATATTATTACGAATTGGCAACGTTCGACTGGTCAGAAGTGGATAACTAACACAAAACTAAAATAAAATATTACGTTTGTTCTTTTACCAATACAAAACGTACCGGTTGCATTTGTGCTTGCTCTGAATGCGTGCTATGTATGTTAGCGAGTAGTGCAGCTATGTACACAGCAGAGTACCTATAGTAGGTGCGTTTTCCCTACTATCGATACATCGCTTAGCTCAAGCGACACATTTTCCTCGCACAGCTACCTCATGGGTACATCTTCATAGGACCTCTTACTTACTCCTCCACATAGTTTAGCAACAGTGGAAACGATTACATAGTTTCGTAGCTTAGCTTTAACCTCCTCGCAGCACATCTCCAGAAAAACATCCTTAAACCAAGAAATAACAGTATTGCTGCTGGCTCTCCAGATACCACTCACAAAATTAGAATTTATTCAGATAAAATATTGTTGAAATTCACCATCCGCCTCATTGCTCGCCTCATCCGTCGTATTGCTTCTCAAAAGTCATAAGTAGCCTCCCTAGAGGAGGATACTGATAAGACATTTACTGATTAATCTTCCGCCCACAGTCAATCTTGATATAATTTTAAAGAAGATACCCCAAGGGACTTATTAGGTCCTACTTATTTTAAAACCAGAATAATAAGCCAATCTGAGAGATTGGTTCCTTATTAGCTACTAGAGAAATTGTTTCAAAGCTCTGAGGGCCTTATTAAAAATTGTTGTTCAATAAATATCTTGTGTATTATAAATGCTTAGTTAGTACCTAGTTATTTAACTCGTTAAATCTAGAAATGTTTTTTGAAAACACACTCACAAACACACGGACACTTATTTTCTATTTTATTGGTCTTTCTTGTGCTATTTGAAGTTTTTTTAGTCTTTCAGTGGTAATAAATTAATTTAGTCTATTGATGTCCACTACTGGACACATGTTTTACTTTCGAGCACTTTCACAGCTGGTCCTCCAGAAAATGTGTTTAATGAAGTAATATTTGGTATTTGACTAATTGTAGTTTTTATATCTATAGTTGCAATAATAATACAAGTATAGACTTATCTATAAATGTATGATTTAATCGATCAAAAGCTTAAGTCAAATCCAGAGTCATGTGATGAGTAAGAGAACTTGATCTTTATCATCCAGCAAATAAGTGTAGGTAATAAAAATGATAATGTTATTGACATAATAATTGTGAACAATATTTTTATCTGGCCTTTGATTGTAGTGTTTATTGGTTTACATATTTGTTACTGCCGATTAAATCTTTAGGAAAGAGCAACTTGACCTTTTGGTTACATGTTTGGCTCGATTTCAATAGGATGAATGTTACTAACTTAAAGTAATATTCAAATCTTTATATATATTTTGCACTGCACTACTGCAGTGTTACAGTTGGAAGAGGCTGGTATTATTGCTGTTAGTTCAAATTCGCTTTGCTTGTGTTATCCTGATTTTCATCATTCTTTCCGCGTATTCTTTTGTTAATATTTCAGTGGGCATTGTTACATTGGTTTCTATTTAAATGTTTTAAAACTACCCTTATTTATTAATGACTTTCACCTGATCTGATCTCCATATTTTCCATCCTTTATCAACTGTGTGTGGTATTGCGTTATACAAATAACATAACATAAATGGTGAACTCTGAACGTTATCGAAGCTTAGTAATATGTAGTCGTCTATTTAGCTATCACCACGTGTGCCATATAAAACGAAATCACGTCCATATATAATATAAACAAAGCGCTATCTATCATATGCCCGACAGAACATTATGTTATTGCCGATAGTGAGTCTACCAGGGATAGTAAACTTAGTAATATTCAAGTTTATATGCAGTGGTAATTTGGGTTTCCTGAAGGCATGAGGATTGCTGTGGTCGAAATATTTTTTGAGAATCAAGAAGGCTCTTTTTTCAGAAGTTTTATGAATGAATATAACATTATCAACGGTGGAGAGGCTACCAGTAGCAGGCTTTATAATATGATCAAGAGGTGGTTGGTATTCACACTTTTGACTATCGAGTAAGCTTCTATTTCATTATGGTTTTTGAATTTATCTAGAAAATGAAGCACCAAAGTTGGGGATCTCTGCTATGTGTCGATAATATGGCGCCCAAATTATCGTACCTACATTTTTTAATAATACTTACTCATTTATACCTACATAATATTATTGCGACCATGTGATTTTACTAACAATATTCTTATCTATTTTTATAATATTACTTTGTTTTTACAAATGATCAGTGTTTTACATATGAGGCAGTGAACTTACGACTTATTGAATAAGTTTTGAATTTTGAAGTCTAATTCCAAAATAACGATTCTTTCCTGGTGACAGTGCCCTCTCCGATGTACTTATTTTATTTTGTTTATTTACGCAAAATTAACAGCCACAGCATATATACAGGCTTACTATACTATATAATGAACATAAATTTAAGTGGTAACAATATCGCAGCCTTATCTGCCTTTTAACAATAATGTTTCGTAATGTGTGCCACTAAATGAGTATAAATAATTAAAATCGAAATAGTTTAAATATTACAAAACAAAATAATAACTAGAACATCAAAATATCTTAGACATCAACTCACTTTAAAAAAAAAAACATAATAAATGTTTCGTACGAGTATATAATAATAATACTTTATTTCAGATATTGAAAATCCATAATGTGTTAGTAACAGAAATACTTACACAACTATGTTAGTAACACAATGAATTGGACAAATTATAATAATAATAATAACTTTAAAATATCGACCCCTCTTATATGTATATAAAATTAATTTTATGTATCTATGGGTTTTGCCTGTTTGATAGTAAATCATGCCTCAACTCAATATTTGTGCGTGTGACATTACAGGCCCAGCCAGAATACCAGTGCTTCGTTATTTTTTTTTAAATATCATCGCATATACTGAGATAGGTGCCTTTGGGCACCGCAAAGGTTTTTGTTTTTTTTTTATGTTGTTGATTTTACGTTGGTCAATGTGATATTTTATTTTTTGTCCGGTACGTGTCGCAACATTACTTTTTTCTTTCTTTCTCTTTTTTTTTGAGGCCTCAAGGCCAAAATATATCGCTGCGTGTAATCTTGTCTTCCTTGATCGTCAAATGACAAACAATTAATTGTATTTCAATTATACAAATGATTATCCTGAAAATCATACATAGTATCAAGGCTGTGGTTTAAAACAGGATGTATGTATTCAACCACAGGTTCCCACCAATTACTTGTACCATAAACCCACATAAAAAAGTACTAATGATAAGTAATAACGTCGCGTCGAGCAATCACGATACCCGATGGCCCTTTCTTCTCCATAAATTTCCCGTAGTATGCTAGATGGACTTGAGTCTAATCTGAAGAAAATTGCTTAATCAAATCAAGATAATCTTATACATAATTAAATATTTATTATTGTGTTGCACAGTTTGCACCCATGGAGAAACGGTAATAATGGACACAAATGTAGATTTAGGGCTGACACTAATACCCGTATTTATAAACATGTAAAACTAAATACTTAAGTAAAAGTAACTACTATTTGTATTCTATAGTTAAGAAAATTTGAATTTAGAATGCAGATTTCAAACGTCAAGTAATGACTTAATGAAATTTAACTTAGTGACAAGTGAATACTTCTTTATAAATACGGGTGTAAGAATTTTTTGACGGAATAAACCTAATACCTTTGCTTGATCAGAAATCGAGCTAGGCCTCATAGATCTTAGGGCTGTGGGATTGTTCGTAAGAGTTACTGTAGACCGGAACGCGAAGGGAAAAAAAGCACAGGTGGGTTTTTTGTCAGTAAAAGTCTGAGGGGCCCTCTCTTCACCCAATAATTTTGGTCCTTCGACCCGCAAAGATTTTAAGTTCACACTAGCTTCAAAAAGCGGCTACGCCCGCATGAAAGTTGAATATTATTCTAGGGAAAAATACTTCCAGGATAAAAAGTATAAACTGTATAAAGCCACCACGTGAGCCCAAAGAGGGTATGTCAAATGTCTTCAAATTTTTGATTCTAGAACATGTTAATTTCCTCACGATGTTGTCCTTGACTGTTTTGATGAAATAAATTACACAAAGTAAAGTCTGCGGCTGCAGTCTTCCCATCTAATAATAATTTGGGCGTCTTCAAGGCTAGAGTGAACAGTCTCTTAAAAAAACTAGTGCGCCTCACCAACAACGATTGCATCACTGCTTACCATCAGGTAGGATCGTAGTCCAGCACTAGTCTATACAAAAAAAGTGCTAGCCTTTTTGAAACCACGGCCTTCAACTTGTACGTCAGGGCCGTAACCATGGGTTACCACTCCTACTGCCTGTTCACATGTTATATATCCATCCTAAAAGCAAACTTAGGTACTTATTAACCATAAAAACGTCGCATATACGCGTACATCGAAAAATGGAATAATTTGCCTGCTGCGTTCTTCCCGTCCCGATTATAAGGTGTCTTCAAGGCTAAAAAGAAAAAGCTAATAACAAACTAGTGCGCCTCACCATCAACGATTGCATCACTGCTTATCATCAGGTGGATCGCAGTCAAGTACGTTGATATCATTTAAAAGTAAACGACTGAATACGTTACATAACATATTTTTTTATGTACCTACCGCTGTTGGTTACCTAGACAAAGAAAAGAAAAATAAAATATATTTTACCGATTGCAGCTTTCGTTCATAGAAGTTTGCGAAAACATTTTCGTAATAGGGCCAGTAATTTCTTTTTAGAGTTTCGTACCTCAATAGTAAAAAGCGGAAACTTAATAGGATCACTTTTTTGTCCATCTGTCTGTCTGTCCAGACCCTTTATCTCGGGAATGCGTGGAGGTATCGAGTTGAAATTAAAACCAATTAAAAAAATCAAAAGGTCAAAGGTGAAAAATCAAAGGTGAAAAAATCAAACTTAAGCTATTGGGAAAAAAAGATGCGACCGTTTATTTCGCAAAAAACGACATATTGCGACAATATATGGACATGCCATTTTATCCATAATGTGTGGGAAGTACCGGAAAAAGTTCCGAGATTGGAATTATGGACTAAAATAAAATAAAGCGTCATACTGTCAAGCGTCATTTCTAATTCAACAGTAAGGGACAAAATACGGTGTAACTATTCCAAGGTATTTTTGTATAAAATAAAATACTGATTTCTTTCACCATTAGCTAACACTGGCAGCGTAGATTGATATTATTAATACGTTTTTCACCTTAAACACAAATTCGTGCTAATTTCAAAATTTCGGAACAAATATCACAATAAATATGAAGTATTTTCTATTCTATTCTATTTTTGTTAATGGCAAATGAGCCGATGTCGACTATTCTGCCAATGTCGGAAGTAAATTGGAGAAGCAAGTGATGTATAAAGAAAAAAATAATAATAATAATAATAAAAGGGCTTGTGACTGGAGATTTAAAATCCTTCGAGTGGTACAGTTGCACTTGATGTGTTAGTATTGGACTGAAACAAAGATAAATAGAGATACATAAATAATATAATTGTTAAAACATTAAATACACACGTAAACTTCCGGTATTTTGGAGGCATATCCATATTATCCTCTACGTTTGACGTCAACGACCTTAAATCAATCTACCTACCTCTGGTTATATGTTAGTTATTTTCTACGTATTCTAAGGATCATAGCTTTACTTTTCCTTTATTTCATTACGCTCGTCTTGTCCTCAGATAGGTGCATACTGCTACGCGGAGCTCGGCACCATGATCCGACTGAGCGGCGCTGATTACGCCTACATCATGGAGACGTTCGGTCCTTTCGCCGCTTTCATCAGGCTTTGGATCGAGTGCATGATCGTCAGGCCTTGTTCACAGGTAAGGAATTGGTGTTGTAAGTAGATTTATATTAATGTTCAATATCTAAACATTATTTATATCACAAATACACAATTATATACATTAAATAAAACACTTATTAATTAAAACTATATGTATATACAATAAAACCTACTCCTAACTAAAACATGATGTCATAAAACTCTCCGCATCGCTGTCGACTGGAAGTGTGCCCAAAAGGCTGGCGGCATTGCCACGTTGTATGGCAATTAGTATTATACTCGTATATTAGTGTTTAGATTCGGTAAATGGATGGATTGAGCTAGAAGTGATATCAAGTATTTCATGCCATCTGGCGAAAGAGAGACGCGTCACTGCTAAGTCGTATCTTCTGTACCTATGTACACCAGTGGCAAAGATTATGGTTTAGCATTGTCCAGACTTTGTTTTGATACATTAATGATTTGAATCAGAATCAGAATAGTTTATTTCAAATAGACCAATTACAGCCACTTTTGAATTGTCAAAATGTCTGTCAGTCCATAAAAAAGTGAAGCTAAATTGTACGTTCCAAAGCTTAGATCTCTATGGAGACTCTTTTTAAATCATATTATGAGTTACATAAATCTTGGTTACATTTTTCTTGTCGCTTCTATTATGTGAGCACAATGCAGATAAATAATGAAAAAATAAAATGAACTAATTAAAAAATAGAAATTGAATTAAGCTTCTGCAGCTAAGAGATGACCAGTCCTTACTGACGTCGCCCGTTCACGAGCACGACGCGTGCCTCAGCCCCACTCAGCTCAACCATTTTGGAGGGAACTGAATGACCCAATAACACGTGCCACCATCAGCGAGACATTTGAGTGAGCATGACAAACTCTCAACTGTCATGCTTTTAATTTCAAACAAGTTGTAACCTAATAAAACAAAAATACTTTACATTCACAAATTAAAAAAGTGCTTCTACATTATATAATCTTATTGTTTCCAATCACAAAACGTAATAAGTAATTGATCACAAGCTCCATTAAAATAAACCAATAAAAAAATAAAAAATAGTATTAAAAAAAAAACACTTTTCGAAAACAACAATACAAAAAGGGGAATGTATTTAATAAGCATATATTAAAACTAAATCTAATACATACTCGTCAAAATTTCATGTCGGTGTTTGTTATAGAACTCCTTTATGTAGACCTGAGAATAGGAAGTAGGCTATTTTTATCCTTCTACTGCCACCCCCCATTTCTTCTTTGATAATAATTTATATGCCAGAAAATTTTCTCGGGTCAGCTACTTTTCCTATATAATTTTTATTTAATTTCAATGTGGACTTTCATTTATAATTTAATTGTATTTATAGAAATATTCATTTTATAATATTTTAGTGAGATTTAAAAAAGTACTCCTTATGTTTTGTTCGTTATGTATCGTTCGCCACTAAACATAAAAACACATCATGGTAGTTAGGTACCTATGTACGTAAATACAAAACAAATATTAAAATTGGGTTCGGTAATAAAATAGCGTTTTTTCGTACGAAAAACACATTAAAATATATATTGTTACAACTAAGTTACAATAATTAACTTTTCAAAGTTAATGACAAGCAATTATGGGGTAAGCATTATCCTTTACAAACTGAATGATTCAGCGATTATATAACATTATCTGTTGTTTCAGAAAGGTCAGCTTAAATATGTTGTTTTGCTTAAAAGTTATTTCACTCTGCAATTTAGTTTTAATATAGGTAGCATAGCATAGTATAGCATCAGCCTTATAATGTTCCCACTGCTGGGACTCGGGCCTCCCCTCTAGGAGAGGCAATGGGCCGAAATACACCACGCGAGCCCGGTGCGGGTTGGTGGATGTCACATTTCTTCGAATTTTTGGTTCTAAGACATGCCGCTTTCCTCATGATGTTTTCCTAAAATAAATTACACATAGTAATGCGCCTGGCTGGGTTTGAACCCGTGACAACTCGTAAGTCGGGGCCGTTACCACTCGGCCACCATTGCTCTGAACTCACAATATAGGTACCTAACACAAAGTAATATAATATTCCACAATTTTCACACAACGTCGTTTAATCTCAAACTAAGCACAGCTTGTGAGTACTAAAAAACTGATAAATATACTTATAAATTTCTAAATACATACATATTATTATATAATTTTAATTTGATATTGATTAATTTCGGTAGGTTCAAGTGAAAAATACTTCCATCAACAATAATAATTCCAAACTCAAGTTCCAATATGTTTCAGTATAATACTGGCTTATTGAATTGTATTTCTGTCCTTGATATTTACCCTCATTTACAATTTACATACCTTTAATATTATCTAAAGTCGTTATATTATTATAATACTATTATATTGGTCCATATAAGTGTTTATAGTTTAGCCATTGCTTTTTACCTTCAGAACGTTCTTTTGTATTGATTGATTCGAAATTTGAACTAAACCCCGCGGTTGATGGCATACTGAACTAAAGCTCAGTATGCCATCAACCGCGGGGGGGTGATGACGCATTCTTATTGCGTAGGAGACACAAGAATGGAATATAAATTGTAGCTTTCAGCAGCGTAGCCAGTAATCAGATTAAGGATGCCTTAGCGTTAATTTTTTTCATGACTGACCAAAGTAGAAAGAAATTCATAATAAAAATATTTGGAAATGTAAAAAAAAAACACTAGATCATCATCATTTGTCTGCTCTTGTCCCGTATTATTTGGGATCGGTGCAACATATTTTTTTCTTCCACTCTGTCCTGTCATCCGTCATGCTATTAGCTAGACATTTCAAATAAATAAAATTGTATCTACTTATGGTCGAATATACTTATGTTGTAACCTCGATTAAATATAGCTAAAGTAAATGAAAACAACCCTAGTATGATTCTGAAAGCGTCAACCCACACATATTGCCCCCGATACAAAATAAATACAGCCCTCACCCACGCTCACTTGATGAGACTTCACCTTTGTTCAAATAATAATATACCTTCCATCTAGGTATAATTTGGACTACTATCTCCCCTAGTGTTAGTTGCTGAGGCCCTAACACTAGGTCTTAAGGTGATTCATTTCACGACTGAACTGTTAAAGGGATAAAGGGTGTAAAGCTCCATCCGTCTTTCTCGCTCGCACGCTTGATATTTTAACACGTCATGGTAAGGCCCTGGAAACATTAATTACTTATCTGTAGACCATACAAATATTTCCCTCTGATGTGGTCGGCAAAACAGCCACTTCGTTTAGAAGCAGCCCATTCACTTTTGATTTAAAGGCCCTGGAGGTCTTTACTTCCATCTGAAAACTAACATTTTCATGAGAACTCAACACATTTCTTTGCTGACATTTTCCATTATTGGCGCCCACCACGGGACTTATTTCAATGTTGTTTATTTGAAATGTGAGATGATGCGACAAAAACATTGATAAATATTGGTTGATAAAGTACATTGAATTTCATTTTATTACTGTATTTTTAAGGGTATAAAATATACTATATATTTACTTATATCTTATATATTTTTATATTCATAGTTAATTTAATAATATTGTAATTATATATTGTTATTTTGGACGCGTCTGTAAAAGTGTTATAATATAATTGTATTAATAAATTATTAAATTTTCTCTTATTGAGGGAAGCTCAACGTAGGACTTAATGTTGTTTACTATTTAAAAAGTAAGTTCATTGAACTTGATATCTAAGAAGCACTTGTCTTCAGAAGGTTTATAGAATACAATACTGCTATGGAGATTTGGTTTACTAAATTGGTTCATAAATTTCATTGAACTAAATATATTGGGTTTTTATGAGTACACACTTTAATCATTCTACGAATACGGAGATTTGCTTTACAACTATGTTGACATTTTCTCATATTTTCCCTCTAGACCAGAGTTATCTAAATTTTATTTTTATTACATTGTAAAAAAATGTAGGAACATATCGATTGATAAAGTTCATTAATCATTTAGATATTCTAGATGCCGTCTTTATGAGCAGATATTACAGCGGAGATTTCTATTACTACTACGCTTTCATTTATTCTTATTGTCATAGGACTTATTTCAAATTTTTTTCATTAGGCTGTCGCTTTGACCCTAGATTGAATTCTATTGGTTGTAAAAGTTCAATAGTTACGAGTATATACGAGAATAGTGCAATTTTCACACAATATTGCTACACAAGACATTTCCTATAATGGGCGCCTGCTGTGGGACTTATTTGAATGTTATATCTATTAGGTTTCTGTTACTCAGACTCTAAATTGAATCCTATTGGTCGTTAAAGTTCATTGACTATATTCTGTCAGTGACTTTATGCGGGTACAACACAACGTTCCTACAGAAATCTGTTTTATTACTACGCTGACATTTCCTCTTATTGGCGCCCAAACGGGATTTATTTAAATGTTACTTTCATTGGATTACCATTATTGACGCACTAGATTGAACTTTATTTGTTCATAAAGTTGTCTGAACCGATTCTAGTATATCGCCAAATGCTAACATATTTGATTATTGGCGCCCAGCATGGGACCAAGAGCTAGTATTGTATTGGGTTATCGAACGATATTTATATAGACAACTTTATAAGAGTTTACAAAAGTAAAAACTGAACATTACTTATGAAATAAATCATTTAACAACCTAGTGCAGAAAAAATAGAAACAGAAACTAAAGGTTGAAAAATTTTGGCATTGAATAAACAAAACCGTCTGCAAGCAAGGCAGACGGACCATCATACATGTTTGAATAAGTACCTTACTAAAAAACTCATACAATGTAGGTAGATAGGAATACTAGTTTCTACAGTACAATTTATAACCTTCGTCGGCAAATACCACGACGCCGTCTGGAGATATTCGTCCGTTGAGAGATATTATTCTCAACTTATCCCTACTTTTCATTATAAATCGTCTTTATTGCCTTCGTGTATGACGCCATCTTTGTTTTCAGGCGATAGTGGCGTTAACGTTCAGCGTGTACGTGTTGAAGCCCATATTCCCGGAGTGTGACCCGCCTGAAAACGCAACCAGGCTTCTAGCAGCCTGTTGTATATGTGAGTATATTTCAATGTATTTTTGAGTTTATTACAGCGAAGTGTGCGTTTTCTAAATTTACTCTGGAAATCACTATTGTCTAGGATATTTATTTATGATTTGCTGCTGTTAGTGATTTCGCCCACGTGAAAGTAGATATTTCACAAACTTTGGACACTCGTTTCGGCCCCTAAAGGGTGAGTTTAAGAAAGTCCTTTCTTATTCTTTGTAAGCATCAAAATTTCAGCATTCTAGGTCTAAAGGTTTAGGCGGGACGTTGATGAGTCAGTGAGTGAGTCAGGACCTTGCCTTTTATAATAATAATACTATAAAAATGTATATGTTTTTTTTAATGTGTTTTTTTAAAGAAATATTTAAAAATATAATTTATATGTATATTAAATTAATAAAGAAAATATAAAAATAATAATATCATAGATAGATCATAGAAATTGATCGCTTCATAACATTTTAAGATCATTTTAAATTTTTAAGTTTGATGATTTGTCAATTTTCATTTGGCCTACTTTCTTTAAACTATTAATTATCATAGAATTCCTACATCAATGTAATGGCCAAACGAGGATTGACATATCATCAAATGTTAACGTTTAAACGATCTGGCCAGTTTTAGTTGTCTATATCATGAAGTGATCAGTTTCTACGATCTAGCCACGACATATACACAGATTTATATACTAATTGTATACCGTATAACAAGAACCCGGCAAACATTATTTAATTTCTTTTTTTTTATTTACAAGTCTAAAAAATGGGCGGTTTTATCGCATAGGGCAAACTGTTACAGGCAACCTGAAACTTCGTAAGACTTAAAGGGGAATTTTCTTTTAAAAATAAAAACTGAATTTCGGAAAAAGCAGCTTTAGGCGTACATAACTTCTTACTTAGGAGAAGTTGATAAAATTACATCAAACGAATTCCTGGAATTCCAAGGACCGGCATCCTGGTCCTTGCTCCACTTTACGCGGTAGTAATCAACTTTGAGCGACGTGTCTTGAATCACTAATATAACAACTGGGTCTTTCATTTGCAAAGTAATATCCAGTTTTAAAATTCTTTTCTTTATAGCGATCACTTTTCTTTTGCATAATTTATCAACTAAAATTGCAAACACCTTTACATCATTAGCTTTTCTCAAAAACCGTGCCGACTTTAATTTATTTGAACGCATTTTTTAAATTCTGCCTCTGAACCAGCTTAATATTTCAGTAAAGCTTTGCGCGAGATTTTCACCCCAGAATGAAGTATGTAAGTTATTTTAATAAGTTCCGAGTCTCGAGCACTGAGCTTCTGGATTCCCTTCCTTCCCGATACGATATTCGATATTCTTATATTTACAGTATGGTCCCAGTTTCCATTCTAAAATAATAAAAATGTACGAAATGCTTTGGTGTTATTATTTTCAAATCGAAATCAAATCGTTTTATTTGTCACTATGCGGGTATAAATTTTACAATAGACGTTAAAATAATATTCTCAGTGCTCTGCATTCTACTCGCAAGCATACAAATATAGATCTAGATTTTATACATGTCGGTAGGTATAATTAAAATGTCAGCTAATAAATAAAAATAGTAAAGAATATCAAAAATTAAAATAGAATTATCATCAATACTTACATCTAATTATACACGACGATCAAGTACAAACACTTCAAATTATAAAGTATTTTAACATAATCTATAAACTAGTTTGCATTATACAGACTGAAGTTTTTCATGTAACGGTTTTACGTGTTTCTTCGTTTCTAAAACCTTTTGAAATAACTAATTTAACTTTTTAGATCGTTAGGCTATTAATTTATTTATAAAATACTTTTATATATTTTTTAGTATTTTATGCACTTTAAGGTACGAGGGCGGCTTAAGTCCGGCCCCTGTAGTAGGCTGACTGATAGAGCACCAGCCCTTTCTGTTATGATAACTTACAATGAAAACGTCAGATCTAGAAACAAAGTCAGGAGAGAGACAGGAGAGGGGAGGATTCCTGTATGCCTATATTATGTACAAACCTATGATCCACATTCCTTAGGGTGATTTCTAATATTATGCGAATTTCATCACGCATTTTCATTCATTTTCTACATGCGGAACAAATCCGCATGTAGAAAATTTCAAAAAAGAAAAGAAATGCGTCCCGCGTGCATATTGCACGCATTACAAGAAATACTTGTATGAAAAGGACATTTGCGGAAGTTGTGGAATGCTCCGCATGCGTGATGAAATCCGCTCGATATTAATAACACCCTTACTTCATATTTTCCGAGTTATTTATTAGCACCCTATTTTAGTTGCTAAAGATTGTTATATAAGCTACGTAGTTTTGTTTTATTATAAACAAAATGTTTTGTGATTTGATTAGTAATGTACGACAAAAGATTCAATGACAAAAGATTTAATTAGTATTGTACGAATATCTCTAATGTTTACAAGTAATAATTCCAACTGTTGCAACACAATCTGAACCATAATTTTGGTTAGCAAAATTTGTATTTCCAGCCCGATTCATTACATCGATTACATAGCATTTATATCTATGTGTAACAAATATTGACTGGTCTGTTGGTCTACTGGTGGCCTTGAATGCTATGCCGGAGGTCGTTGGTTCGATTCCCACCCAGGACAAATCGACTGTCCCAACGGAAACTCGAATCTGAAAAATTACCTTTTTTTTGTTTCTGTTTCAAGCTTGATAAAAACTAACAAGTTTAATAAAAAATATTTTCGTCTAAGGATTCTTAAACCCAACCTTATATAACAAAAAAAAAAGATAGTTATCCATAAAATTAACTTCAAATTGCTCTCACATAAAGTAAGTTTTTCACTTTTCACACCTAGGGACCGTCGTAATTTTTTTTGTAATGAGCATGATCATTTATATGGTCTGTGTCTGGGTGTAAGTTTATCTATAATATGTATACATATATTTAGAAATAAGTAAATATGTTTATCAGTTGTCTAGTACTTATAGCACAAGATCTGCTTAATTTGGGACTAGATCGCGTTGTGTGAAAGTTTAAATAAAAAATGGATCAAAACTATACCAATAATGTGTGTTATCCCCAGTACTGCTAACGTTCGTGAACTGCTGGTCGGTGCGCGCCGCCACGCGGGTGCAGGACTGGTTCACCTACGCCAAGCTGCTGGCGCTGTTCATCATCATCGCCGCCGGTATCTACCAGCTTTGCAGAGGTACGTGTCATAATAATGATATACCTGTTTTTCAGCACGTTTGCAGCCGAATAATGCAAAAATTCATAAATGAATAACGGTAACGAAAGCGAGAAGAAAGATTTTAGGAATATCGTAGTCCACACTTTCAGACCAGCAACCTTCTATGACATAATAAAAATATGTCATTTGCACTACGTCTCATAAGGATGTTTTTAATATCGTGCGGGTTTCATCACGCACACATTGCTCAGCACGCGTAGTCTCCACAAATGTATAATGCAGGTCGCGGGTTCAAACTCAGCCCGGCGCATTACTTTGTGTAATTTATTTTATCACCACTGCTCTCTAAACGGTGAAGGAAAACATCGCGAGGAAACCGGCATATCCTAGAATAAAAAAATCGAAGACGTCACATCCACCTACTCTCCTACAGAGGAGGCATGATTCTCAGCAGTGGGAACATTACAAGGATCAGCCTTGTAATGTTCCCACTGCTGCTATGCTATGCTATGCTATGCAAAAAGATAAATGAAAAAACATGGGTCGCTTTTAGTCCGTAAAACTTTGAAATACTGTTCACTCCACCCTGAGCTTTTTGATGATTTTCCTCTCTACTCTCAAACAAAGAATGACTTTGAGGTACTTAGTTGCTTACAGGATTTAGCCTAATTTGTAAAATATTTATATCTACTTCATCTGTAAATACAAACTCAAAGATGAAGTAACAAAACGCTTGCTCAATAACTGATTAAACATTCTGATCAACCTTGGACATTTTAAAACATTTGTTCAAACATACGTTTACTCTGTACAGTTTAAACAAATATTACAGTATACAAAACGTGTAATTGATTCAATGGCTTGAATAATACGACGAATAAATAATAAAGGTCGCAGAAGGATAGGACCAATGGCGAAGATGCAATGATCCTCAGGGTGGACTATACATAGGAAGAATTGGCCAAAGTAGAAAAATGGGAAGATATAAATAAGGCAGATGGCAGTAGTGGAGCTATATCATATGAGGCCTTTGGAAAATTTATTGGAAAGGCCCCAGATCGTAAAATAGATTGGGTTACTTTATCTGAGCCCTGAGTTTCTTGGACTGGGGGGGCCATGGCATTCTGCCAGCCTTGCCAACCTATAGTTTCGTCAATAGCAGATGGAGAGAGAGAGGACTTGGAAGACACGACATACGCTGATATCAATGCCAATGTTCTTTAGAAAGATCAGGTTTGTAGGTACGAGTAGCATAAGTAACTAGAACTACTGCTGGGACTCAGGCCTCCTCTCTAGGAAAGGAAACGGGCCGTAATCCACCATGTTAGCCCAGTGCGGTTTGATGAATGTCACATGTCTTTTAAGTTTGTGTTCTAAGACATGACGGTTTCCTCTCGATATTTTCCTTCGGTATTTTGAGAGCAGTGGTGATGAGATAAATTACATAATTAACTGAAATTTATTCGAAATATAAGGAGAATTTAAGGATCGTAGCATTTTCTGTCTAAATGGGAAAAAAATTCTATAATATATGTATAAAGAAAAAGGCATAAAGTTCGATTCCCGAATCGAGTTTCGATTTTTTCCGAACCACAAGAAGTCATTATTTTGTGATGTAGGTTACTTTACAATTTTTTGAGTTTACTTTACTTCTGCTATAAGACCTTGCTTCTTGCCTTTCAGAATCCTAGGTCAACGGAAAGTACCCTACAGGTTTTTATTTCTTTGCGAATGTCAAAATATGCGCCATAAACGGAACATTAACGGCAGACAATGCCGAATTAGATTGAGTTCACTTAGAAGTTTGATTTTTTTCATTGCATCCCGTTAGCAGACTTATTTGATATTGATTTCATTTTATTATGTTTACACGTTCCTGAGATAAAGGGTCTTGACAGACGGACAGACTGACAACGAAATAAACCTATAAGGGGTTTTTTCATGGTAGGTAAAATCATCCATTGACAAATCCCGCCCTTGGACGGGCGGGAGATAGTGTCAGACTCTTACTGACTAAAAATCTCCCCGTTCCTTCGTTGCCTATCATACCGGGGCCGAGCCTTCTTTTCAGAAAGGGGCCCTTGGCCCCAGTAGGCTTCGACCCTGCCTGCCAGCAGGCTGGGCCTCTACGGTTTGCTGACAGCTCCTTGGGGCGCGCGGGAACAGTACGCGCCGTCGACGACTTGGGCTCGGTCTGGTCGCTTACCGGATGGTCGGACAGCGAGCTACCCATTGCTCGCTGTCCGCAAGTCCAATACTACAAGGATTCCGTTTTTGCCGACTGAGGTGCAAGTTAGCCCTTTTTTTTAAGGAAGGAACAATCCCTAATCTAATGACTTCTCCTGTTCTAGGCAGGAGTGGGAAGGCATGTCAGACTTTTTCTGAAAAGGCCCTTGCCTTTTCACAAATCATCCCATAGCCCTAGCAGGTATCGGCCCTGCCGGGTCTCTACAGTTTTGCTGACAGAGGTACTTAACCTAAAAAAGTAAAACACTATCTTTTATATGAAACAGAACAAACCAGTTTAATGAACAGTGAGGCTAGACCGACCACTAAAGAATTTGATTGCGTTTATTATGAATATGATTACTCAATCGACACGACACGATAGTTCTAAACTTGACCGTGATCTACTTACGTTTATGCTAAAATGGCGCTGAGAAATGGAAACAGCTGTTACGAGTACATCATTTGGCTTTTATTGTGTTTTTATTTTAATTTGAGGCGTTTAGTTGAGTTTGCTTGTGAAGTAATCTTTTTGTGGATTATCATAGAGACTTGGTAACCATTATAATATACTAACTGTTCTCCACGGCTTCACCCGTGCTTTGGTTCTCTCCCATGAGTGTACGCCTGATGTTATACAGTCTAGTGTTTTTCAATTGGTGGTCGCAAAACCTTGCTTAGGGGGTCGATCGTCTGTTCTGCTGATCTTTGTTCTATTTTTGTCACGCAAATTATATGTGATTTGAAACACGACTAGATATCTCTTTCAAAAAGCGGTCTCAACAGCGTAGTGCGACTGTTGGCTCACTAATGGTGCGGTCCTAGGAGGTCGCCACTATTTTGTCTTTTTCATTTAAACAAAAAGATTGAATAACAATGATATAGCATCATTCTAATCTAATTTTAATATAACTTATTATAATCAAATTCAATTTAAGTCATTATAATCAAGTTTAATATAATTTATTGTAATTAATTTTAATCTTTAAAGAATTTTAATATAATTTATCAATTTTAATTAATCATTTTAATCAAATTAAAAACCATTTATTGAATATTTAATTTAGTCTATTGGTTGCGCCAATTTGCTATGATCCGCGATTTTGTTTTTTGTAATTTATTTTTTTGGCCTAGCAATCCTATCCCTTCCGTTTCCCTTCCCCCGCACGACCTCAAGAATTGGAATGACATTGACGTTTGTGCATCGATTGTGTATGTGACCGCTCCGCTAACATCGCCCGCTCGAAATTACAAGAAAATTGACTATTTCGTGATCCAACCATTCAAAGACTCAACAATAGTGCAGTGTAGTGCAATACAGGACCTGGCAGTGGTTAAATGTGCGAAGTCGAGGTTCGCCGGCCGGCGCCACGTGGAACCTTCGAGGTCAAAAGGTCAGTGTTCCTCCCTAATACTTCATCCCATCAATAAACGCCAGGCACAGTACCTGCATATTGTTAACAAACCTTAGATCGCTTTTTCAAACTTACAGTCCACACCAAGCTTATTTGCGCAACCATCTATGTTATTGTATGCAATTTTATACATTCTTTTTTCCAAACCTTGTACATATTACTGGTCAAAATGAATTAGTAATTATCTGCGCAAAATGTAGTGCAATCTGTGTTTTTCTGTAAGTGACGAGGCGCTTAGACGTAAGTTACTAATGTACAAAATCAAATTATAATGTTATAGAGTACTTATAGTTGAAAAGACAAATAATAAATAAATAATTAATCTATAGTCTTCATAAATAACTCTTCCTCAAACAAACTCGTCAGCTTTATAATATTAGTATAGAGCTATGAAGTAGAATTATTCTTATCGTTTGGATATTAAAGTTAATGGTTCTTATATATACTTTTATAACTATCTCGTATTCTGTAGCTCTAATGTCATTGTCTTATATAATCAACTTACTATGTTATTTGTATAATTAATGTGGTCTACAAAAATAAATCAATATTTACCAAAAATACTACTCAGGTAAGGCCATTCAAATATTAGTGTATAATATGCATTTTTAATAATATTTGCTTGATCGTTGATGGATGCAAGACGCACGGGACCGTTCGTTGTGTCGACAATTGGCGAAGGCCTATGTCCGACAATGAACGTCTTTCCGCTGAAATTATGATTGGCTTGAAGTAATGTATAAACGATACTTTACTAGTTTCATTCTTATTACTTTTCATTTAAAAACTGCTACTCAATATTACTGCTCTTTTTCCCCGCTTTTCCCTAGGGAAACATCATCCCGCGCGGAATTGCTCCCCTTTCAATATACCGTAGACTTTTTAGTCTTATCATTGGGTCCCATATGCTAGGGGTGGTATACCCCTTGGTATTTACGGGACGCAATTTTAAATGAAAACTCAACCCCACATTCCGACTTCTCTTACAAAACAAATATGTTGTATACTATTCGTATATATATTTTTTTTTTTGAGGTCAGGATAATCAAATAACTTCTCCCGCTCTGGGTGGAGCGACAGGATGTGTCACTAAAGCCCAACTGCGTTCCTTCAGTTGCCCTTTGCGATCTAGGGTCACGGTAACTATTTCAAATATCTTCGCAACCCTTGCGTTTAGGTTTACGTCCTTATCTTGATGATAAAAGCTTAATCTTTTGAATACCGTAATTAGAGACACAATAGAAAGACAATAGGTGTAATTAAACTACTCGACTATACACTTTACTATCATATCCAGCAGGGGCGTAGCTACCGCCGTATCTGCCGTATCAATTATACGGGGCCCCTGACCTACAGGGACCCCGCCGTAAGCAAAAATTCGCAACATGTTATCCACAACCGTCTCGAAGGGTAAACCAAACATTTGTAAAAAAGCACAATTTTTTTATACGGGGCCCCTTTGGGAATTTTCATATGGGGCCCCTATGGGACTAGGTACGCCACTGATATCCAGATATAATATTAAACTCATTTTATTTTAAAAAGAAAAATATCAACACCCGCCTGGTACCTAAACTGTGATCCAGGGACCACTGGCACAAGCCAAAATTATGGTCTATTACGATTATATCAAATATTATACACCATAAAATTTGGTCGTTTTAATCCCACGGAGTTGATTCGGTACATGAAACACTATCGATTTGTAAAGATAAAAATGAACAATAATGTACTTTTTTTAAAACTCGAATTAATTTACGTATATACGAAATAAATTTCTTTAAGTAAACGTCTGCAGATCGAGGCCAATGAACTGTAGGTAGTTAGTACGCAACGGCCGACAACTCCCTACAAGGTCATTGACTCGTTTACTTAAAGAAATTGATAGAGATTCACTTAGTTTTGATTTATAATTATTATTTTTTAATAGGACTGGATTTCTACTTCTTACTAACAATATTAGAGAAACAAAAAAAAAAAGGTTGGTAACCACTGTAATGGATACTACCTACTGCAATTTCAATTGAGTGAATAGATTTCTTTAAGCTGATAAATATTTACTAGCTAACTGTTAATATCAAGGAAAAATAAGGTTCACGTTCATACAAAAAATATGCGGAAACGTCTCTTATTTATAAGAAACCATAAGGATAATACAGTGTTTATTTGCATTCAAAATGTTTGGACGTTCATCAAAACCTATTCAACGAACTTGTTAGGTAGGTTGTAGGTAACTTGTATCTCAAGTTTTCTGTTTTGATTGTCAAATAACATACACCGTTAAATTTTGATCGTTTTAATCCCGTGGAGGGTCGATCCGGTACATGAAACGCTATCGATTTGTAAACATAAAATTAAAAATAAACTACTTTTTTTAAACTCGAATTAATTAACGCATTTACGAAATTAATTTCTTTACGTAAACGTCAGCTGGGGTTCAATGACCTGTAGGTAGTTAGTACGCAACGACCGACAGCTATCTACAAGGTCATTGACTCTATATGTGCTCTGAGAGCTTGCAAAATTTCAGGATTTTAGGTCAACTGGAAATACCCTTTAAATTTTGATTCCCTTGCGAGTGTCGAAATGTACGTTTTTTGCGATATAAGCGGTCTTTTTTCCCGTTAACTCAGAAATGTGATTTTCACAGCTGCGAGGGACCGTGGGTGGACCTTAGTATATAGTTTAAATTTCAAATCGATACCTCCACGTGTTCCCGAGATAAAGAGTCTTGACAGACAACAAATGATCCTGTATGGTTCCGTTTTATTCCTTTTGAGGTACGGAACCATAGTATTAATACATATCTAAAGCAGTAACAGTAAAAAGCGAGTCAAAATCTATCACTAGCCCTTCAGAACCTCCTTGGAAAAGAAAGCATCAAAAAAATAAATCGATGAGCAACACTAAAATGGCGTTCATTAAAAAAGCATTCCGCCCACATTGCCAACAATACTATCACTAGCAAAAACTCGTCTACAATAAGTTCAAGGCGACGTAGATAAAAGAACTCTCATAACAGAGAGCAATCTCCAAGCAAATTGAGTCAACACTTCAATATCCTCCAAGGTCTATGGTATCCTCTCTTAGATCGAACGAGTGTTTGCAGCAGGTTATTAGAAATATGAAAGGGAAATAATTGATTCGGTGCTATTGGTTAGTGACGCGGGCAGATTTTGTGTTCGTCTCCTCGATTTTTTTTTTATATTTTATAAACTAGCACTTGACTGCAATCCTACCTGATGGTAAGCAGTGATGCAATCGTCGATGGTAAAGCGCACTAGTTTATTAAGAGCCTATTCAGAATAATAAACAAATAAACTTATTTTAGACTAGCTTATGTCAGTGGCTTCGCCAGGCAAAAGTATTTATTTATTTTATTTTTTTATGTACACACAAATACTTAAAAAAGAAAACAACAAATACAGATAGAAGAGTACAAAGGTACTGCTTATTTCTAACGAAATTTCTTCCAGCAGACCTGCGACAGGAGAGTTGGATGAGAAATGTAGACACAGTGTGTATAAATAATTCATACAAGTTAAAATGGACTAAAATTAAAATCAGATAATACAAATAAATACCTATATCAATAACAGTAAATAAATGTACACATATATACATAATAATACAATACATAAATTAAATTATAATAACACATAAATAAATTAATTTACGAGACAGTAGAGAGGAAATGTTCTTTGACTAGCTTTTTGAAAGCAGATATGTTATTAAGTATGTTCCCCCATACAAACTTTGGACCCCCCTTTCATCCCATTTGGGGGTAAATTTTGGAAAATCCTTTCTCAGTGCTCGCCTACATCATAAAAGAAAACCTTGTGTAAAATTTAATGCTCCTAGTCCCAGTAGTTTGACTGTGCGTTGATATGTCAGTCAGTCACTTTATTCTTTTATACATTTAGATAACAGCCAAGTTCAGTACATTTTGACCAGTTAGACAATCGCAAATGTTCCAGCAGTTTTTTTCGCGATTTCAGGTTCGGTCCCATAGTAAAAGTTGTTTGTTATCATGACTACAATCACGTGTTTAAGTATCGTTCACTAATTATGAGTCAACAATATATAAAAGCGAAATACCACTCACTGATTAATCACAACAGCATCGAATTCAAGAGTACCTAACGGCACAATTACAATGTTGACCGATCGGAATTACTCGAGAATAAGCCTCCAGTTCGGTATTCGCACCACAAATGCTTTAAAATTGACGTTCCAATGCGACTACGGCAACGGAACCCTCGGTGTGTAAGTACTTAAACTTTTGGCATAAAACGAATAAACACAAAACAGACAAACTTGTTTTTTTTTTTTTTTGGTTTAACAACAACCAATTTTAAAACCAAGCACCAGAGGGTCCATCCAACATTAGTTTGACATTAAGAGATATCGAGCCACTTGCACAACCAGGCAATCTAACCATTTCATAAATAACAATAGAATCACGTGGGATTTGATATAATTATTCTTAACTCTACTATATAATCCTTCAGGGACTGGAGGAACACAGGTGCGTTGGCTTCAAGAACTGCTTAGATTAATTATAAAATCGAGTCGAATTAATCTCTAAAGAACGTAAGAAAATATTTCTTACATTTTGTTTTTATTGAGTTCTGAAGCCAAGTCATCGTACGTCCCGGCCGCTGCAGGAGACGGTCTGGAGACTGGACCTCAGAATTTCCAGGGTCATTCCCATTTATTCCATGTGGGGATCGAACCTGCAACACGTAACGCAACAGTCAATCGCTAAAACACTGCTAACCGTGTCTTTGGGCGCGCTTGAAACACGAACTCTTAATGCGATCCATTTGACGACCTAAACTGAACTGTTAAAGGGATGGACATAATATCCCTCTCTCATTCGCACCTCTGACTTTTTAATATGTCATGTTATAATGACAAGTCGCCTGCTAGGGTTGAGGGCATGTTTAAAAAATGTCACTCCGGCCCTAGCAGAACACAACGGAATAAGGAACAAGGGGTATTGTAGTCCGTCAAATTCTGACACTCAATCCGTCCAACAAATTCTAAAAAAAAACTTAAGTAGGCAAAAGTTATTTGATTAATAATTTCTTCTTACAAAAAGTAGAAATAAACTGCAAAAGTAAAGAAATATTCAGATAATAAATCAGTACACTATCGTGTTCAAAGTAAACGCTATTCAACATGACGATCGAGGAAAAATATTCACTTCACCGATCACGATGTAAAAAATATGAATGGGCGGTTCTCGGTAATAGCAGGTCAAGTCTTTCGAATTAGTTTGTAGGTTTTGTGGGACTTCCAGTTGCTAGCGTGAGCATAGCTACAAGACAGACCAACAAAAAAGCATATGTACCGCAAAAAAAAGAATACACTGAAGTATATCCAGGCAGCTATTATCCGATCAAAACTATTTTTTTTACTTCCGAAACCGAAACCGGTTTCAGTTTCGGCCGAAACCAAAACTTCCGTATATCTACTTTGGTCATATTTTTGGGGGATTTTATTTTTTTAATTTTCATCTTTTACTCTCTTTTTAAATTAAATATTAAATACTATTAATCGTTCAGCCTCTAATAATTAAGGTAAAAGGTATATAATTTATCTTTTAACTAATAAATAAGATGCAACAAAAAATATCCGATCTCACCAGCACGTAAACTATTGAATTCAGTTTCAACTTCAGCCGTAGTTTCGACTGAAACCGAAACTAGACCGGAACTGAAAGTTCAGTCGGACACTGCAGCAATCTTGACGATCCTACATTGAGACCAAGATCGCTCAGCAATAAATAGTACCTATTCTAGTAATAGTGGACGAATTTTTAAAATCCGTCTAGTAGTTTTTGAGTTTTTGAGTTTATGAATCATTCATTAATCTTTTCTCTTTTTAATATTAGTGTAGATTTGGTTTACAGTATGACAAAATGATACGGACTCTTGGAGGAATCACAAATTATTAAAACAATAAAATAAGTTTCTTTTTTTGTTAGATAAACTGCAATGTGTGTTTTTTAATATTGATCTAAAACTTAATAATGCTCATGTAAGATAAGATACGAGTATTGTATTTATTTCACAAATACACAATTATATACATTATTTAAAACACTGATTAATTAAAACTATATACACCGTAAATTTTGATCGTTTTATTCGCGTGGAGGGTCGATCCGGTACATGAAACACTATCGATTTTTAAAAATAAAATTAAAAATAAAGTACTACACCTACTCCTAACTAAAAAATGGCGTCATAAAACTCCTCCGCATCGCTCTCGACTGGAAGTGTGCCCAAAAGGCTGGCGGCATTGCAATTGCATTACTCATATAATGTATTTTCTTTTATACATTAATTATTCAACTACAACATACCCACTAGAGTATTAGAAATTCGTCTTATGTATCGAAGAAACTGTACCACTTTATAAGCGACTCGGTATATTTGCGGCCCAGTGTTTTTAAATTATTTGTGCATATTAAAATACATCAAATAAATTTGAATAAGTAAACTGCTTCATCATCATCGTTATTTCAGCCAAAAGACGTCCACTGTTGGACATAGGCCACACCCAAGTGTCGCCACAATGAACGGTCCTGTGCGTCTCGTATCCATCGGATTCCCGCAACCCTTACAAGTTCATCGGTCCACCTTGTGAGACGCTTTCCAACGCTGCGTCTTCCGGTACACGGTCGTCACTCTAGAACCTTTCGACCCCAGTAAATTGCTTACATTCTTTAAAATACTCCATTCAAGGATAGCACACACAAAAATTATAAGGTAGGGTCGAGAAAAACCTGTTATATTCCTTGCTATTGACCTAGATCTCGGATCTGAGAATTAATCAATTATGGTTAAAAAATATGAATAGGTAAACATTGTCAGGCAGATAATTGGCACTAAGCGGTAATAACCAATTACTGAGACATTTGAAATACGAATAGTTTTTCTGTGTTGGAGCGATTGATGCACTGCGTTTCGAGGGTTCGATTCCCGCACGGAACAAATATTTGTGCAGCCTACAAGTTGTTTTTCCGGGTCTGGATGTTTTTTATTTGCGAGTTTACATGTTCCTGAACCTAGGACACAACAGTGATTTCTAGTGTGCGGCTACCTTTACAAAAAAGCCGCACTCCCTCTGAAGCACCCACAGACAGACGCATCGCGACAGTGGGACAACTATTTATCATATAAATTGCTAGTCTGTGGAAGCTTTAATAGGTCCAGTTTCGCTACCCAAACTGTAGCATAATGTTTTTTGAAGCGGACAAATTGATTTCGCGGTCCACCCTCCTGTGCGTACCCTTAATTTTTTTTTTTTTTTTGTTATGTCTTGGAGGGGTGCGAGGGAGCTTTTTATAAATATCGAGGACACACTTTGTTTATAAACTAAATTACAATACCTACTTTTTTTGTTAGGATATCATCAAATAACTCCACTTCTCTGGATGGACCGAGAAAGACTGTCAGATTTTTACTGACTAAAAGTCACCTTCAGTTTTTCTTTGCGTTCCAGGACTGCGGTAATTCTTAGCAGTAGGCATGCAGTACAAGCATTTGTCAGTATTCGTGTAGCTTAACTCAGGACTACTAAGCAACTCAATGACTTCATGAATAATACCAAGGAAAGTACATTTGGGTAGGCCCCATAAAATAGTCAACGTACCCGACGTAGTTACGTTAAAATTGCTGAAAATAAAAAACAGTTCCCACGTTTACATTATAATAAACTCATAATATGAAGAGAAAAGATTTGTATTTTCGTCCTATTGAATAAACTGAAAACTACTGGAAGGCTACTAGACTAGGCATGCAATTGACTGTTTTCCACTAGTAAAGAAAAGTGCACTAGCTCACCCCGCCAAGTGTATTGTAAACCGTCGTTTTATAAACGTAGAAAGTCACTGCAATCCTCGGCTCTATTAAAACACGCCCGCTACGGTCCTCGGTATTTCCCCACTCATATTTTAATCAACATACATCTTGACACTGATCTGCAAAATGCCAAAAACTTAAGGAAACTTGAATTTCACCGGCGCTTTATGCCATAAATCACGAATACAAACCCAAACTATATGCTTATAATAAAAAGCTCCTGAAATGATCAAAAATCTTTGAATATCCGGCTCAGTTACTAAGGGAACACATAGGAGCCACTTATCTCCTAAGTCCAGATATGCACAATGCACAAATAAGATCAATTCACACTTCCTCCGGTCGCGTGGGCGGCAACAAAGAGAGCGTTATTAAATGATTGCTGCAATCCGGATCGTTGCGGGTCGCCTGCTCGTGTGAAATGACATTACAATAGAATACTGGATTAGATGCTGAGAATTCCCTTAGTAGCTAATCTAGCTTAAAATTTTGGGCAAGTCCGGATCGAAGGGACAACGGCGCGATGTGTTCCACGAGTGCCTCAAAGAGATGTCAGCAAATTTAATGGGCTCTGTTAGGAATTACGCCTGTCATGCCTAGTTTCCTCGTGGGCCCAGCCTCGGCCAATCGCCATTGTATAAACGGGATTTCCCCGTTTACACAATAGCTAGGGATGGCGATTGGCTGAGGCTGGGCCCATGTGGAAACTAGACATTAGGGCTATGGATTGTTTGAAAGAGTACGGTAACTCTTTCGAACAATCTAAAGCCAATAAATTAGATTAGATAGGACATTGACAATCTTTGTAAGGAAGTTAGACCTAGTGCTGTCCAGAAAGGACACATATTTTTAGCGCATTTTGTTCTTCAGGCTAATATTACTTAGTAAACCGAAGCTCTCCAAAATCAGTTCCAGGAGTCAAGAGAAAAAAAGTGTTATTTATTTTCGAAAAGTAGCTTAGTAATTGTTTTCAGCGTAATAGATTACTGACGATAAAATGTAATCAGTGGTGCTATTCTCTAAGAAAACGCAACGCTGTCGCAACGACGAACATCCAAATGGGATACATTGAATTAACAATCCAATGTATAGGTGAATTAAGTCGACAATCCAATGTATCCTATTTGGGTGTTCGTCGTTGAGGCAGCGCTGCGTTTTCTTAGAGAATGCCACCACAGTATTCAAGTTCTTTTTCTTTTTTATTGTGGATAGGCTCGCGTTTGATCACTATATGACCTCAATTACACTTAATGACAGTGATGTCACTTTGTAGTATGTGCATCCTTCTTCTTTGAAAATTTTTCCTTCCACCAGATTTGAAAGGTTTCTTACTCAATTTTGAATGAATTTGTTTCTTTATCTATTTGCGATTTTAAATCAATAAAAAAAAATTGTATAAATAAATCGTTTAAAAATATAAGTACTCTTATACTCAATTGTGATTGAAATGAGATTCAATTTCCAAAGAATGAAATAATCCACACAGATCCACACAATCAAAATAATCAAATAATGAGGGTTTTTTGAAATGACGTTCACCAGGTGGCAGCATTGATGACATTAGTTACAGATCAACGTCAAACGTTAGACGTTAACGTCTTAAGTACTTACTAGTACCGGCTTTAAAAGCAAAAGACCTGTCGGCTAAGTGGAGCCAAAAGGAGATGTGATTTTTTCTGAAAACCGTTATTGTTTTTCTTTCTTTCTAGTGTGCAAGTAATAGTCACATAAAACAACTTTTTGACTACAATCCCACCTGACGGTAAACAGAGATGCAGTCGTTGATGATGAAGCGTTCTGGTAACTCTTTTATTTATTCTTTTTGCAGGTGAGGTGCAAAACTTCACGTTCGAGGGCACCACCAGTGATGTGACGTCTATTGCACTATCTTTCTACTCGGGGTTGTTCGCCTATAACGGATGGTAAGACTTGAGAACTTAAATACTCTTATCATAAAAGTATTGAACGTTTGACACAAAATTTACTGCCGAAACCGAAACTGTAACCGAATATTTGGTTGTTCTTCCGGTTTCGGCCGTATACAAAACTGAAACTGATGAGGAACAAAAAGTATAAGCATAAGCGTAAGCCTCATAATGTTTCCACAGCTGGGACTCGGGCCCCTTATCTAAGATAGGGAATGGACCGTATCCCACCACGCGGGGTTCATTGTGTTTTGGTGGATGTCATATTATGTTTTCGAATTTTTGGTTCTAGATATGTCGGTTTCCTCACGATGTTTTCCTTCACCATTTTGAGAGCAGTGGTGATGAAATAAATTACACAAAGTACTGCTTCTGGCTGGGTTCGAACCTACGACCTACAACTCGTAAGTCGGGGTCATTATCACTAGGCCACCACTGCTCACACAGAACAGAAAAACTGACAATAACTTTCGAGCCGAATATATGGCCATTTTTTGGTCGAAACTAAAACCTCATTAGAAACTAGTTTTTGGCCGAAACTAATATAACTAATATTCCACAACTTTCACACAACCCCATCTAGTCCCTCTAGTAAAGTTTGTGAAAGTAACAGAGCTAATGACACCTCTAAAATCTCGGAATCATAAACATGATGATTAAATCCCGGGATTCATGAAATTGTAATTTATACTTCTTGTCCTCTTAAATATACACTTATGTATGCATATTTTCCGCCAGGAACTACCTAAACTTCATAATCGAAGAGCTGAAGGACCCCGTGAGGAACCTGCCGCGTGCCATCGCCATCTCCTGCACGCTGGTCACCGTGGTCTATACCTTCACCAACGTCGCCTTCTACACCACGCTGACGCCTACTGAGGTATGCTTCATTCTCTTCATCATAGTACAACTGAAGAAACCACGCCATCTCCTGACCGTGAAAGCACAGACTCCGGCAGGAAATTCCAGTACTTACGTAATAGTTTGAAGTTGGACTGGACAGGTCCTCACCTATTGCATGGCGCAGGTCCTCACCGGACATGGTAAGTTCGAGAAGTTCCTGCTCCTGATTCAGGTGAAAGAAACGCCTAATGTCACCATTGTGCGGACCGTCCGGAGGACATGGTGGAGGTGTACCCAGCACGGGCGGAGCACCGCCATGTCCTCGTAAAAAAAACCTGCACATACAATAGATGTGTTCCCAGCACGTTTAGTGCGTAAGTGCTCGATTACGGAGACTCGGCGCGTTGCACGGTGCATCGATCGGTCTGTCGTACATTGCCTTAGGCCGTGTTTACGGAGACGCGGCCCGCTGCTGCAATGTACGACGAAACGCCTAACACGCCGCGTCTCCGTAAACACGGCCTATGGGTGTGGTATGGGTGGGATGTCCATTGTCCACCATATACCTACCGGAACCGAGTCACTCTACGTCTGGTGGTCAGATGATTAACTGGGTGCGGACGGAATTACATTATACTTGAAAATATAGACGGTTTACAGATTGATATTTGACAATAAGCTAAACCCAAAAAAAATATTTCCCCAAAGAAACAAACAGGAAGATAACTTTTTCGACTCCATAATTATGTATAATTACTTATGCCATTCACTTTATACCGAGAAGAAACAACAAAAGTTTTTTTTTGCTTACGCATTTACGATTTCTTAGTAGTTATCGTTTTGTTAAAATAAGGAAGCGTTTATTTTTCAATGTTTTTAACAACCGTTGTACGCTGAAGGCCGCTAAGTAAGCATTTACTAAATCAGTTACTTGACGTCAACAATAATACGTAATACCTACCTTACTTTATGACCATGAGACCAAGAGATTATCTCAAGAAAAAAAAAAAACTGGCCAAGTGCGAGTCGGACCCACACTGATTCGCACTTGGCCAGTTTTTTTTAAGTCCGTACTATATTAAAATCGAGCAAAACTGGTTTTAACTCTACCTTTTATGGTTTATGGATTCAGCCAGCTGACAGACAGACGGACGGATAGTGGAGTCCTAGTAAGGACCCTGTTAGCACCCCGGAACCGCGAAAAACACACGCTACTAGCAAAAATAAAAATGAGTCCGCTGTTACTTTTTTGTTGACCATCGTCAAACCGTTTTCTTTTTCATTTTTGTTGCTTTTTGCCGGCCGTACTTAAAAAAATATTTTAAGTTGTTGCTTTCATGACAAGTAAAATCATAATTTATTATCTGAATAAAACTTTTTTAAGGCATAACCACAATTGCCCGAGATATCGGTGAACATCATAGATAAAATAAACAAACATAAATAAACATTTTTTCTTTATATAAGTGAACATACATAAAAAAAAATACATACAGCCGAACATAGAACCTCCTCCTTTTCGAAGTCGATTAAAAACTGATCGATGGGCTCTAAACGCTATGTGCACCACGGCAGAGTATAACCAAGTTAAATAAAAATAACATCTATATCGCTCTCCGCTAAAACGGTGTGACAACTCAAAAAATACAACAAAAATAATTTTACTATTTTTTGCTACACTATTTGAGCGGAGGTGCTATCCATCTATAAAATATATAAATAACACATTTTCCAATTTGTATTAAAAAAAAAAAATAACCATTTGATCTGACACTTATGATTAATTTGTCGGCAAAACTTCCAATAAATAATTAATTCATAATCAAACATTTGTCCCAAGGTGCTGGGTTCAGCGGCAGTAGCAGTAACGTTTGCAGAGCGTCTGTTCGGCTGGTTCGCTCTGTCCATCCCGCTGTTCGTCGCAGCTTCCACCTTCGGAGCTGTCAACGGAGTACTGCTCACGTCTTCAAGGTAAAGCTTCTCTTCATTTTATTATTAGGCATGTGGCCCCTTAGCGAGGCCTCCGTCAATGTGGCGGACACCACCGTCCGTTGCGCTAGTCTAAAATCCCTAAAATAATAATCCTTTACTCGATCCAGCGCTATCCTCGCTGTCCTCCCTGTCTGTACTCTTCAGGGGGTGCCGGCGAGTTGTTGCTTAGTTTTTAATAAGCCCTGGCTGGAGGTTTTTAATTTTCTAATTAAGGCCCCCAGAAACTAATCCGGTTAAGTAGTCGACAAACTGCGAAAGGCTACACAAAATAATAAAAATTGTGGGAGCATCTATCTCCTTGCATCGTTTCTATAATACTGTTATGCTGTGGGTCGTAACCACATCACGGTTTTAAAGTACATTTTCTCCTCTTTTTTTGGAAGACGTAATTTATTTGTTATTCAATACTTGTTTGTTATCCTAGCAGTTATTTCACGTGAAGCAGGTATACTACAATATTATTGTTATATAGGATGACTGGTAATTAGTGAACGATACTTAAACTTGTGATTGTAGTCATGAAAACAAACAACTTTTACTATGGGACCAAACTTGAAATTGCGAAAAAATATCTGCTGGTCAGTACATTTGTGTTCTGGCCAAAATATGTACTGAACTTGGCTGATTTTTTTCGCGATTTCAGGTTTGGTCCCATTGCAAAAGTTGTTTGTTATCATGACTACAATCACGTGTTTAAGTATCGTTCACTAATTACCAGTCACCCTATATGTTTTGATTATTATCTATTTGTTATGTTTTATAATTTATAGTTCCTTTAGAAAATGAAACATCATAAGAACATAAAACATTTAATTTCATCCAATCCGGAGTTCAATACCAAGAACTCACGCTCGACGGCCCAGCTTACCAGCTGAGGATCAAACATGAAACAAGTGACACAGTTCTGTGTACTAAAATGATTAAACCTTTTTTTTATTACAACATTTTACGATTTGATTTACGGTAAAACCTGTGAAAGGAAATTATGTACCTAGTTTGTGATGAAGGCTTTATGATGAAGGTTGTGTTTAAAACAGTTTACGTTTAAAAATGAATTTAGTTTACCACTTATCCAAAGTCATAAAACAAGTGTTTATGTTCTGCAATTAGTAACTAACGGACACAAATATTGAAATACCTATGGCCGAAATAAACAAATGATTTATTTTAAGAAATTTAGCTCCACATTAGGAATTATTCCTGTAGGTACCCTAAGTGCGTTCACAAACGTGTAGCATAACATAGCATTAGCTAAGGCTCCCACTGCTGGGACTCAGGTCTCTTCTCAAGGAGAGGGAATGGGCCGTAATCCAACACACGGGCCTAGTGCGGGTTTGTGGATGTCATATGTCATCGAATGTTTGGTTCTACGACATGCCGGTTTCCTCAGAATTTTTGACCGTTTTGAGAGCAGTGGTAATGAAATAAATTATAGAAATTAATGCGTTTGACTGGGTTTGAACCTGCGACCTATAACTTGTAAATCGGGGCAGTTACCACTGGACTACCACTGCTCCGCTTATGTGTGGATTGTCACTCATGTCTGAGAGAGGTCGGCCGTGGTGAAGATGGTGTGATGATCTGATCATGATCGCGGGGTAAACTAGGCCAGATATCGCCCTAGACAGAGAGGTTTGGAAAGAGAAAGGGGAGGGCTTTGTCCAGCCGAGGGACACAATATAGGCTATTAAAAAAACCTGTATTCTCCTATTACGCGGGGTCAATTTCTCGTCACAAACCTGCAGTAAATTATGAGCACTGTCAATCCTCGTCCCAGGCTGTTCTACGCGGGCGCGGCGCAGGGGCAGATGCCGGAGATGCTGACGATGGTGAGCTCGCGCGCCACGCCGGCCGCCGCCGTGCTCGCCGTGGCGCTGCTCAGCCTCGTCTACCTCACTGTCTCTGACATATACGCACTCATCAACTACGTGGGCTTCGCTACTTGGGTGAGTCTTTAAATACCTTTTTTTAAATAAAATGCAACTTTTAAGCAACACCATCTAGTCCCAAACTACTGGTAAATATACTCAAATATTTCTAAATACATATATTTATATTAAATTATAGATAAATTAATTACACCCAGACACAGAACAAAACTGATCGTGCTCAACACACAAACATTTATCTTGGATGGGAGTCGAACCCACAGCCTCCGGTATAGGAGTCAGAGCCACTAACTACTAGAATAATAGGCTAGTCAAAATTGTTAGTACTACACGAAATTAAAAATTAGTGTACTCCATTCGAAATAAGATTAAACATTTAAACAAACCTGAATCTGACTTTTATTCCAGAGACATAAGGAAGCAAAAAATGAGTTATAACACCAACTATTTACTGCAGCAACCTTTTATCTTGTCACCAATGCAATAAAAGTTAAAATCGGTTGAACATACAGTAAAAAAGCTTTGTTTAAATGCCCAATCTTATTTCGAATGAACTAACTCTACAGTAGCCATGGCACTTAAAAGCTTTTCAACTTTAACTAGAACAAGATAAGAATTAAAATGACTTAACAAGACATAATTTTAATAGGTCAGATTTTATAGGATACAGTCAGTACAACTCAAATCTGAACTTCGGACGTCAGTGTCATTAAACCAGTATAAGTTGTGTTCTAAATCTATTAAAATCCGTATTACGTTAGATCTGCTCAAGGTCGAAGCGTTACCAACGACGTGTAACCGACTGTAAAAACCTTGTATAACTTTTATAGTGAAAGTAACGTAACTGATTAGTTAAATGCACTTGTATTTTTTTTTAATGACATAATTACTAGTACTTGACTGCGATCCCACCTGATGATAAGCAGTAATGCAATAATAATTGTTGAAAGTAAATCGCACTAGTTTATTAAGATTTAAGAGCATATTCACTCTAACTTTGAAGATACCTAAATTATAAATGACGTAGTGAAATGCTTAGTCCGGACCGTAGAGTCAACAAAGTAAGGGTGGGTATTCGCCGTACGTCGGGTTGTCCGATGATAGAAAGATGATGCATCCTGTAAAATACCGAAATGCTATTAGCATTAGGCCGTGTTTACGGAGACACGGCGCGTTGTCGTTTCGTCGTACATTGCAGCAGCGTAAACACAAACATGTGGCAATGTACGACGGACCGCCCAACGCGCCGCGCAACCCGCCGCGTCTCCGTAATCGAGCACTTAGTGTATTGAGCAAGAACCACCTGGGTACCAAACTTGGCTTACTAACAGAACGACATTCCCTGTCCAGGATAATTCATAAAATTGAAATCATTTTGAGACAAATTCTTAAAAAATGCATGTCTGTAAATGTATTTGAGGATAGATAGTGATCTATCCCCAAACACTACTTCTCCTGTAAGTTGATGCGGGATTTTCTGATTACTGTTGAATCAAGCTTTTAAATTTGTAGTTTTTTTGTTTTTGTGCTCACATCATACATTTATGATTAACTAGCTTTTGCCCGCGGCTTCGCTCCCGTCAACTGACTACTCTATTCTACTCTACCCTACTCTGCCCAACTCTACCCTACTCTACCTTATACCAATGAAGGAGCAGGCTTTGGATTTTTTTATTATTTAACGGGATAAAAAAATATCCTATGTCCTTCTCCTGATTCTAAGCTACCTTCCCACCAATTTTCAGCCAAATCGGTTCAGCCGTTCTTGGGTTATAAAACTTTAAATAGTGTAACTAACACGACTTTCTTTTATATATATAGATGTAATATATAATACTTGTACGTGATGACTTGTAATTGGCTTTCTAATGTTTATGGTTTCTTTTTTGTCTGTTTTTATTAGCTGTAAGTCCTCCATGTACTAAATAAATAAATAAATAAATATTACGATTTCTTTACAGTTAAGTATCGGTGCGGCAGTCTTGTGCTTACCAGTGCTGAGGTATACACAACCCAACCTTGAACGACCCATCAGAGTCAACCTCTTCTTCCCTAGTAAGTGGCTCAAGCATTCACCAAAAACAGAATCTGTCCTCTTCAGTAAGGATTCCGGTACAAATCTTGAGCTCTCGGTGAAAGAGCGAGGATAGCTTTGCGCATCATACCCATCGTCGAACCAATCACTGTATATTACGCGGCAAATAACTTGAACTAAAATATCTGGCGTTGCTATAGTTACCCGCTGTGCCGCACTTTGATTGAGACCCGAAAATCTTATACTGCGCATTGAAGGCGGATCACCATTTTGGTTCAACTTATATGCCGCGTATTGTCCGCGTCTTAGTACCACTAAGGATACCAGATATTTCACAAATGGAAGTCAGCGCTCAAGATCGAGTCGACGAACTTGACTTGCATCTAATTTTGACACGTGGTTTTTAATTTTAGTTTCAGCAGGGCTAACTATTTCAAAACAGTTGACAACTGGCAATTGATGTACACTAAACTTTGTTGTCAACTAACAATTTCATAACTTTGGTATTACGTATGACATCAAGTGGCTAACAAATTACGGTGGATAAGTGGCGGCATCAAAAATTAATGGTGCATATTGTCCGGCTCTAGTTTTTATCGACTATTATACAGCTAAGTTAAATATCGCATCTCCAGCTTAAAGCTCACAATCACAATTTTAAAAGTATCGATACAATAACATCTGTCAAAACGTGTAACAGTGGATATCAAAGGCACCGGTGGATAATGACGTCATATCAGTTGGTCACTAAAGATAGGCAATATGCAATGATGAAAGAAAGGGTAGACGAAATTAGCTGTTTGACAGTTATACGATGTACATTCGAGCAAGTGATCTTCACTTGAGCTGTCAACAGAGTTACGCAATAGCCCCGCCGGTACCGGATGTTTAAATTTGAAACTTCTCGGGTATTGTATCAAAACAACAAACTAACTGTTTCAAATCACCTATTCCAGTAATCTACATAATCTGCACGATCCTGGTGGTAGCGTTCCCCGCGTTCGCGTCCCCCGCGGAGACAGGCGTGGGCTGCCTCATGATCCTCACGGCGGTGCCGGTCTACCTGCTGCTGCTGCATCCCAGGACCAGGATCAAGTGGCTCAGCTCCATCACCAGTGAGTTAACTATAAAGCTTTGAAGAGCTTTTTTTAGCCAGGTCGTTTCTGTAATAGGCTACTACCCGTTGGATGATTTCGGGTGGTTGTATCTATTTAAATCGCGCGGAGAACTTTACTTGCGCGATGCAGAATAGTTCCTTTGTGACGACATAGATGTCGCTACATCACTCCCCTCCGGTGATCGGAGATCAATGGTTTAGGTGCTTTATGATGCGTCGTGATGCGTGCCAGGCCAGTGAAGGTTGGTTTCAGTGGGTCGGAACTGGAATCCGCATAGTTATCGGGTGAGTCGGAACTGTCTGTGGTGATGCCCCAGTAAATTGAGGTGATGCTGACCGAGTGAGTCGGGATGATGCTTCAGTGAGTCGGGGTGGTGTTGTCCCAGTGAGTCGAGATGATGCCCCAGTGAGTCAGGGGTGGTGTTATCCCAGTGAGTTGGGATGAAGCCCCAGTTAGTAGTACAGATGGTTCATCTTGTGTGTCGAGGATTATATCTAAATTTTTATAATATCGTTACGTATATTATTTTCAGATTTCGCTACACTCCTTGTGCAAAAGTTGACTTTATCAGCGCGTCCTAAAATGAAGGTGAGTTTATAAAAATCCAAGTGTACACTTTGGTAATAAAATGGTAAAACATTTTAAAATGATATCCTATTGGTTATTACTATAGTGTGATCTAAACGCAATTTTTTTTTTCAGTGAATGCCTTCTACGACAATTGCATCCGACAACATATCCGACCACATCGGTAAGGCTGTATTGCACCCGTCTGTTTTTCAATGAAAAAATACTAGTAGGTTGTATACCGCAAGTATAAAAAGTTTAGGTAAAATACAATATATTTGTAATTGATGCAGAGCTATTTTGACCTTGGCTGGGTCCACTGCCATGCTTCCAATCGTAGATTTTATTTGTAAAACAGGCAAGTGCAATCGTGCTTTTATATGAAATGAAACTGTTATACTATTCACTGTATAAGAATATAGGCACAGGCCGCTCATACGTTTGTAATTTTTTGTCGTTAAAACGATTTATCTATGTGTTTAGTCGCAAACGTATGAGCCACCTCCTAGTTGTATGTTTCAAATAAAATTAAATGTACTCAATTACCAAATATGTAAGTAGTTGTATTAAAATATGTCATCATAGTATTCACAAGTGACCAGTATATCTTGAAAACCAGTATATCTTGCTAAGGCGAAAACTCATTCTTATGTCGAATTTAGTATATTTTGATTTAGTACCATTTTACGCCAAGACCAAGATATACTGTGTGGTTATAATGTATTTAAGGCGCAATAAATTGGCAGCTAGCGGCAACAAAAGACAATGAATAGAAATAATAAAATGAATATATGCGTGAAATAGTAGTTGCATTTGGTTAACGATTAACAAAAAAGGATGTAGTTAAATGGAGAACGGAAAGCACATAAACGGTGATGGCCAGAAATGTTAGAAGAATAACGCACTAGAAAACGAATCACAGCGTTTAAATTCTGACCACCTATAAAATATAAATCATGTTTCTTAGTACATAATAATCATAAGTGTGTGTAACGCTTTTTAAATGATGATAATTATGTCTATTCATATATCATCATTACGCTACGCCCTATAAAGCATGTTTTGCGTATACAAGGAACATGCATTAGTTGTTGGTTTTTTACGTAAGAATAGGTTTTTGTAGTTATTTTTTTATTTAATAATAGCTTTGACGATAACATTCCTTTTTTTTGTATTTAAGTAAGTGTTTCTCTTCTAAAAGTAATAGCATATGACTTAGCCGAGAGAATTGAACGAAGTAAGTCTGAAGCATCAAAGACATCTCACTACATAATAATATAGAAACAACTATAAAACGTATACTAACAGTAAAAAAATCGTTACGCTAGTGTTAAAATATAAATTCATTATCTAAGAATAACAAACTTGGCTGTGTGCTCTACCGTGCACTCAGTTATCGGACATTACTTTTTAAGTTACAAGTTTACCGGCCTGTATGTTTCAGTTCAATATCAACCCATCAAGGTTCAACCGTATCAATCGAAAAATGTTTGGTCTACAATTACTGTCCCCTTCCATTTTCTGTAATAATTTATACACGCTTGCTTTTCCAATTCACTTTCGATATTGGCAGAATAGTCGACATCTGCTCTACTTGCTATTATTACAGAATAGAATAGAAGTTTCAAGTAACTGATTGTATTTAAAATTGAACGAATTGAATTGGGTACTTACCAATGTTTATTTTTGAACAATATTTTTTACCAAATATCAAATAATTACCTAACACCAAAATAAATATAATATTCTCTTTTTTTCGCGTGCACCCAAATGACGGTGACGTCACATTGTAGTATGTGCAACTTATTTCTGTAACTTGACAGTTTTTCCTTCAACCAGATTTAAAAGGTTTCAAAAGAATGATGAAATCTCATAGGAACTCCGCTTTGCCGTGACCAAAGGGACCATGCTCCTTAGCTATTGCTAAATTCGAATATATTTTTAAGTCAACTTATTTAATTTTGAATGGATTTGTAAAATTTCTTCTATTTGCGATTTTAGATAAAGTTACTTCTTGATACAAATATCTAATACTAAACAATTAGTCAAGTACCCAATTGAGTGATTGCTCTACCATGAGAAATAAGCTATAGGTGGTGTAAAATATATATTATACACACTCTTAAAAGGCGATGATTCAACTAAAAACAAAATTAAAAAAAAAGAATATGTTGCTGCCCTTTGCAGGGACCACAAGCAAAATTCACAAACGTTCCAAATTCAAATCATTTTACAAGTGCACGTACTTGAAATGGACAGTATATAGATAATTCTATAACAATGTTAGGTGTAGCTTTTATATGCCTGTAACTCTTAGATTATTTGTATATTCGTATAAAAGTTATAAGCTTTATAAAATGTTTAGTTTTTAAAGTAACGGTTGTTCGTAGTGGCAAAATGAGAAAAGACAATTATTATATAATTAAAAAAAAACGAATGTGCATTGCGCTTGAAACTGTTTAATTTTTTTTATGAAATTATTTAAATGTATTTTATTTCTTAGAATAGTATTACAATTAATTCGAGAATTATTTGTAATATAGGGAGTTTCCTGGGAGTTTCTTTTCCTAGCTTTTTTAGCATAAACAGTTTTTTTTTTTTTTATAAACTGTACCGATTTTTTTGTCTTTTTTTATAAGTAAAGGTACTTTTATAATTTTTTATAAGTAATATCTTTTGAAAATATACCTACTGACTGACAACATTTTATTTAAATCATTTTATGGATCAATAAACTGTCAATCCAGTAGGTAGGTACTACGTGGGTTTTCTACTATTTTGTGATTGAGTCATAGGAGGAGGGAGAGGGAAGACAGGGAACACATGCAGGAATGTTGGAACAACCGCATGCAGCTCTGGACTGCACAAGGCGACTGAAGGAACACGGGTTGGTTTTAGTCGTTAAGAGTCCAGAGGGGGAGTTATTTGATGATTTCTTATGTCAAAAAAGAGCAGGGATTATGTAGACAGGCATTTCGATATCCTAAAACATTGAAGTCGGTATACAGCGTGTAACATTAAATGCGCAAAACCTCAGACACCACAAATGATTTTTAATTCAGTTGACCTAAATCTGAGAAAAAAAAGGTTTTATGTGCCGTTTTAGTTTTACTGGCAATTCTGATCATTTCTTGCGTCTGCGACGACCGATTGATTGGTTTACTTCAATTGTCTTATTCATAGTACTTGATGCAAGATTCGTATGCGCATTGAAATAAGAACTATTTATTATCCTGCGTATGAGAAAATTTAAATTGGACGACAACCTTTTGAGTTCGTTTACCTATTTTGGCAGGTTTGCGCACGTGATAGCTTGACTTATTAATAAATAGACACGGCAATATTTTCAATGAGGAAGTTTTGGAAAAATGTGATCTAAGTATATTAAAAAGTGGTTCAATTGATTTAGCTCGTTATTCTGAGCAAACTATTTTCAGGTTTTGCGCATTTAACGTTACACCTTGTATTTCTAATATTAATTTATATTAAGATTATAAACTTCTTTGATTTGTCAGTATGGCTGTGCTAAACTAAAATCTAAGTGTTGCCATTCCCAAAGAAACAATTTATTTGATTTTTGTAGTTTAAGTTTAGTTTTAATGTTTGGATGTCGTAACCAAATTAAATAAATATTTGGAAATAGTCTAATAAATATTTAAATGCAAAACAATCTAGATGATAACGTTATATAAAGTAAGTTTAAAATAATTGTATGATTTTTTTGAATTCATCACATAAAACACAGTTTTTTAAGAGAATGATTAAATTGCATAATATATTTTCTTATGATTTTTTATTAGTGCTATAACTGTATGTTGATGGCATAATATTAAGCGTTGCAATATTTTTTTTAGAAATCGTGGCTTTTATCTTTTGGTTTATTTTTAATGTATTCTATGTAAATATAATAAAGTTCGAAACATACTCAAAACATTCCATTGCGAGTTGCAACTGCCAGTTACCAGAGGTAGCTGTTATTAGAATAATATATGTGTATTTTGGCTCTTGTATGCAATGGCTCTCTTTGACTAATCGAAAGAACTGCTAAAGGTTTAAACGAAACAGGTTTTTTGAAGGTAAGTACAAAATAATCATAAGCCATTGTATATAGAGTCTCTAGTTATTGTACTAGCTTTTATCACATGTAAAATTTTTGTAAACATTTATGTTGTCTACCTAAATAGCCGGTATCAGTACCTGAACAGCTCCAAATAAACAACTCAGAGTAGAAAAAGAATACCAGAATATTCGTATTGCCGAACAGTGGCAATTAAAGAAAAAAAAAAATAACGAATTTTGACCATCAAAACTTCACTATTTTTACTGAAACCTCGATTCCGTAGAAATGAGATAACTATACCTACTGCACATAAGAACAAACTCACGATAAGAATCTCAAAAAAGTATAAATACGTACCATTTTTTTTATAATAGCAACATTTTTAGTTAATCTTTTAGGCGTTTATGTTTTTTTTTTTTTATTAAATTAAAAGTAATTTAATTATAGTTAATAAGACGCGCTCGATATAAATAAACGTACAGAAATATTGATGCAATTTTCAATGCATTTATTTTGCTCATTTCTTTTGTAATACTTACTTATATGTTTAGATTTAAATATTTTCGTCGTAGAATAATCATGTATTTGTATATCAATGTTACATGTGTCGATGTTTCTGTTAAGCGCAATGTCTTAAGGAGACGATATGACAATAATAAATTATTGAAGAAAGTATTATTCTTTTTTATTATTCCCAATATTATAGGTACTTCGTTTACCCATTATCAAATAGCGGTCTTTTTTGCGTCGGAGATTAAAAATGATGTTAGATGAGCTTTTTTTTTTATATGAGGAAACCTTCATGGAACCTCAAACTACTATCGACAAAATCCCTATAGTTTCAACTACTAACATGAGGGGAGGCCCACAGTATACATCGTAAAATTTTGGTAGTTTTAATCCCGTGGAGGGTCGATTCGATACATGAAACTATCGATTTATAAAGATAAAATTAGAAAATAAAGTACTTTTTTTTTTCTAAAACTCGAATTAATATAGGCATGTACGAAATTAATTTCTTTAAGTAAACGAGTCAATGACCTTGTAGGGAGTTGTCGGTCGTTGCGTACTAACTACCTACAGTTCTTTGACCTCGATCAGCTGACGTTAACTTAAAGAAATTAATTTCACATGCGTGAATTAATTCGAGTTTAGAAAAAAAGTGCTTTATTTTTCATTTTTATCTTTATAAATCGGTAGAGTTTCATATACCGAATCGACCCTCCGCGGTATTAAAACGACCAAAATTTAGCAGGCCGGTCTGACACCCGCACAACTTCCATTGGGCCACGCCCGGAACAACTGTGTGACGCCTCTTTAGACTTGGCTGACGGTGAAGAATTAGCCCTTAATTCAGGTCCAGCAAGCCTCACGTTATGGTGGCCTGATTTCCGCGGGGTGCCCTTCGACGCCCAGCTGCAAGAAATTCACATAAGAGAAAAGCTAGCCTTTCTATTTTTTGTTGTTATAAAACCGGAAATAGTTTGACTAAATTAACTTAGATAAAGCATTTTTTTAATATCTTAAACTATATAATAAAGACATTTACACAATAGTTACTGATTTGTGCATCTAATAGACATATTTATATTTCTATGGATTTGTGTCACACTGTCAACTACAACTACAAGTTTTCCAAATCATTTACAAACAACACTTTACAAACAAGTCACATCATCACATAAAACAACGTTTGAAATACCTATATAATATTACTATCATGTTAGTAGAGTATCGGGAACCGAATATCTTTTTATATCATGTTTGTCATCGCTGCCGCTATTATTACTTTAGATTAGAAGGGGATGGCGGGGCTAGTAAACGAACACTAATAAATATACTGATAGTACTAGTAGTTAGTATTATTTAGTAAGTGGCATAAACGTAATTTTACCCAAAGAAATAAAATATGAAATGAAAAATGTATTTAATAATTAAATATAAATTTTTGACGGGTTTTTTTAGAATGAATAATCTCAAGTTTTGTCTACACAACTAGACAATAATTGCGTGGAATCATTAAAATTGGCACGATTTAGATAAGATTGAAAATTTGAATAGATAGTGACTATCTCCACCAAAGAGATCTGAAGTAGTATAATTTTAATCTCTTAGACCGCCACGAAGCTTGCAGAGGGGGCTGATTCGATATATTTGCTGTCAAATACTGAAAAACATTAGAATAACATACGTATTCTAATAGAAAACGTAAAAACGCTAAATCGTAAAAAGTGAAAGCTAGTTTTCCTTCTTTCCTAGTTTTCCTTTGTCTAAAGGCTAAATGCACAAAACCCCAAACCGAATGAAGCTAAAAAAAAGTTGAGAGTTGGCTGAAATTTTGAAACATCTTGAACCCCGCGTTCCGAATTGCGCCAAAAGCGATTTTAACGCGAATCCAACCAAATTTTAATAGTCACAAAATATAAGGGCTAATAAGTAATGATTCTGACATTGCGCGTTGGTTGGATTCGCGCTATAATCACTTTTGACGCAATTCGGAATGAGGGGGTATAGTTTATCTCTCTCTAATCTGTGGATGCTGAGACAGGATTGACAGCTGATGTTTGTGTGTTTGTTGCATATGTTAGAGTTGTGTGGTGAATTTTCGTGTTCTTTTTAAATTAAGTATATTATAAAATGGTAAAATTTGGCAAGAATAAGTTCAAAGCACTGAACAAAGTCGCTAAAAGCCAGAAAATTGTAGCTGCAAGTCCGGGAGTATCGAACAAAATCTTGAAAAAGAAAATAAACGCCGAAAAGAAGGTTAGTTTTCAGAAAGAAGTTTTACTGAAAGAAGCAGTGATTAGCGGCAATAATGCGCTCGTAAAGAACATATCAGCTACCAAACTACGAAGTGAAACAAAAAAAGCAGAAAAGAACAAAGCTACAGAGCCGACAAAAGTATCAAGGCCAAAACCTGTTGAAAAGAAGAAGAAACGGCAAAAAACACAAATCAATGATACTAAATTAATGCTAAGATTGATGAAGAAGAAGTAGAATTAAGTTTAAGTTAGTAAATGATCTAAAGCAACTAAAGCACTTTTTAATTTTAATTTTCCATCACAACTGCATCCTAAAACTTGTTACGTTTCCTTATGTTCTAGCTACATAGATTTAGATAAGCTTCACAAAGTGATGTGATGTTGTCATTAAGTTTTGCGCCTAATATTACTACATTTTACTATTACTTCCACACATCACAGTTCTAAATGGTTGAGCGATTGGCTTCTGTCCTATGTATTACAGGTTTGATTCCTGCATGGAACAGATATTTATATGACCTACAGATATTTCTTTTTCTGTTCTGGGCGTCTTTGTATGTGAGTTTAGAGAGCTGGTGTCCACAACTCCATGACTAAACTGCATATTTTTCATACTGGTGAGACAAACATATCATATGGTCCATCCCAGCTCCTCAAGAAAGGCCAGCAGCACCTTGGTGTTAGTAACAACCATTTTGCGGAGGTTTCCAAAGTACTTTGCCATGTATCCAGCAACAACTGGGCAGCATAGAAGCAAATGAAAACACAATACAGGAATAATTCCATGTGGGCCAACATGTTATAAATAAAAACCACATGTATGATTGTGCCAAAGAGTATGAAAGCTATCACTTAAATCGACTAGACAGCCGATATCAGCAAACAGCTTGCCGACTCTTCACGTGACCACAGGGCCCTAATACTCTTTGGCCGGGCTTTTCTTCAGTCAAATAACAAGCGTTGCCATCCAACGTGTATATTGATGTGGATGTATTTTTGATGCCTAATAAGTTCTTTTTCTGCCCATTCGTATGTATTATTTTTAATTTGTGTATTACCTATTGTTTCAGTATTTATCTGATTATTATAGTTAAATGAAAATAAATGTATGTGAAACAACTTTTAACAGAAAATTACAGAACTATAGTGGAGTACTGCCAACATCATGTCACTACTAATGATGTACTTGATTGTTGCAACTGCAAAAACTTATTGATATTGGCTACAACAGATTAATTTTGTTTTCAGGACATAAAATAATTTAAACTCAAGATTGTTATAATACATATTTATTCAACGAATTAAACAATTATCCATGCTATTTATTAACTTCAGAAAAAAAAAGTGAAAATTCTGAGAAAACAGAGTTACACAAAAATGGTAATAAATAATGACTTGAGTCAACAATAAGTTTTGCGTAGACTAGATTCTGTCCAATCCAAATGTCTTAGAATCGTAAAAATCGTGCCATGAAATCCTCCCCCATAAATGCTCTCCAGGTTGAATGTGTAGATCCTCCCCTTACCCTTTGTAGACAATACTTAGCAGATCGTTTTTTGTCAAAAAATTTCTGCCTCATCAACAGAGAGTTACCTCTGAAGCCAATTAGTTTCAGTATGCACTACCTAACTCCTGGGGAGTAAGGTAGTGCATACTGAAATTTAAAAAAAAAATGATTCGAAAAAGGCACTGGGATTTGACCTGATCACCCTAAAGATTCTAAAAAACTACCAAGTGAAAAAAAAACTTGATTCGAAAAAGGCACTGGGATTTGTCCTGATCATCCCTAAAATTCAAAAAGAACTGCCAAGGGAAGCTATTAATTTCATTTGTCTTCTGTTTAATGCCACTTCCACTCTTTTTATTTTCCCCTTCTGTGGAAAGTCTCACAGATACTCATGTATGGAAAGTATCAAACCAAGTGCTTGATTGGCAAAATGTGATTCCAAATTTGATGTATTTTAGAGACCAATAATTTACTACTGGTGCTGTCCAAACTCTGGGCAAGACTTGTGACTAAATGGCTCAAGTATTTACTATCCACTATACCAGACCATCTATGCTCCGTGATCAGAGAAGGTGAAAAAAAAGAGAGAAAGCAATTCTGCTTGGCTGCTTTTCTTGACATCTAGCAAGCATTCGACAGGGTGTGGCATAAGGGACTTTTGGGCAAGGTGAAACTGCAGTTGCCACATGAATTTCTTTCATGGAATTCAGTCTTACTCATACAGATTCTTCAAATTGAAACATGGAGAGTCCAAATCCTCATTCTTTGACATCAAAGTCACATTTATGCAAGGTTCAATACTAGAACCAGTTCCAACATATTCGCTGCTGACCTGCCTCAAACTCTTAGTGCAGTTACTGCCACATATGCTGATGGTACTGCTATATTATCCTGCGATGCCTCCTCTATTCACGCTTCCAGTGTTTTTGAAGGACAACTTGTCAAAACTGAAAAGTGACTCCATAAATGGCGAATACGGACCAGCGCATCCAAATCCAGGCACATCACCTTTGCGCTTCGTAGAGGGTATTATTGTCCTATTGTTAAGTTTGGTAACGCTGTGATTTACTTTGGATCAACGCTATACCTGGAAAGGACATTGAACTGCTTCCAGTGGGTCAGAGCAGTGCTGTGCGACGTACTGGCTGGGCTGCTGATTTTTGCTTGATTCTTTAAGTCTCTCCATGTGACTGGCCGAAAATGCCTAGGTATGACCAGGTAGGCATGATGACGGTTAGGAGACCCTTTATAGCCGTGGGCGCTGACTGCTTGACTCGCTCCTCGAAGAAGTGAGGAAGTGATGATGACGTCACAAAGTAGTGGCTGCGCTGACGTTCATAACCGCAGGTCACAGTTTGGAGGTATTAGGAACAGAGTGTAAAGCCCAGCACATCTCCATTGAAAAGCAACGATCCTCCGACCAGACAGGTTATGTCTGGTGTGGACAACTGCCCGCTAGATGTCTTCGAGCTGTCGTATATGTTCAAATCGCGCGGAGAACTATAATTACGCGATACAGGATTTCGTATTTTTTGTAGTTCTTTTATGGCGCCATAGATGTCGTACGAAACTTTTTAAGACAGGTGTTATTATATTTTCTATTTTATCATCTTTCTGTTAGGGATTTTTTTATAATAATTCGACTTGATTTAAGTTTCTTATTTAACTTTCGCTTCTAAAGAGTCCTTTGGACAGCTTCTCTGTCTTGATTGATGTTTTCTTGGTGACACTAATGGTGCTGAAACATGAAGAAAATCGGTATTTAAAACATAAGTCATTCTCATTAAGAGCCAAATTCACCAATTAACTAATCGCGATTCGTTCAAACAAAACGTAGTTTGAGCGACTAATCGAGATTATAGCTTCATTTTGCGTTTCACCGCGATGAATTGAACCTAGTTTATGCTAAACTCAGTTTCAATTCTTTTGTTGTCGCCCATGTTTACGACGCGGGTCTTTAAACTAGGTTCCACTGAGCTCAGTTTAGTTAAATAAAGTTTTTATATTGAATGATGAAATCAGCCCTAAGTACTTACAATATTAAATAAAATGTGTACAACACTTACTAGGACTACAAAATCTTCTTTTTAAGGGAAGTCAGATTAGGGTCTAATGCTGATGTGGAGGGTACTGTAACAACAGGGTAAATGTTATTTTAATGAAAATTATTCCAGAACAATTACTTGTTAAAATTTCTTTCTCACATCAGCGATCTATTAATGAATACCTCGCCATTCGTCAAAATCGTTCCAGAGATTAGTCTGCACAGACAGACAATTTTAGTGTAAGAATCAATAAGTCTGGTATAGTAAGGCCAGTCTTTGCATGTGTTGTAGTTTGTTTACAGATGTGGCTAGCTTGGTGCGGGGTCACCACGGCCCCGAAGTTATGGGCCGACTTACTGCGATATACAGTCATAGTACGATTTTAGGAGATAGGATCTTACCTATTATTTTCTTACAGAAGATTATGTAAGCCGTCGTGTCCATAAGTGTCATCGAATCGCAAGTTTGGAATCATGGATGCGCCGTAGTATTATTGACAGTACCCAAACTTGGATGTCGAAGCAGATCCACCTGTGGCCCATGCAAGAGGCCTCCTTGGAGACATGGGCCCCAGTAACGAGTTCCACTGCTCCTCCTGTTACCAAAGTGAGGTCTATTATAGCACAAATGCGTCTAATTATAGTACGTGGCAAATAAGTTGAATCGAAAATCGGTTACTACGCATTCAAGGTCGACCATCATGATGGTTCAACTTGTGTGACGAGCATTATTACCGATTTTTGGGTCTCAATACTTGCGCGTAACCAGATTAAATGGTTCAACTTATTTGCTGCGTACTATACAAATGTAGATTCAGAACCTGTTTAGTAGGCATAGGTTTTGACTGGCCTGTTGGTCTAGTGGTTAGTGGCCCTGACTGCTAAGCCGGAGGTCGTGGGTTCGATTCCCACTCAGGACAAATGTTTGTGTGATGAGCACGATCATTTGTTCTGTGTCTGGGTGTTATTTATCTATAATATGTATGTATTCAAAATATATAAGTATGTTTATCAGCTGTCTGGTACCCATAACACAAGCTCTGCTTAGATTGGGGCTAGATGGTGTTGTGTGATAGTTGTGGAATATTATTATTATTATATAGGTTAGTTGTGAACAAGGTAATTTAACAAAGCCTTACCCCTAGTATTTTGCGAGTCCATTCCTAACAGTGCATGGTGTGCAGTCGCACCGGTCCCGACCACCACTTCGTCTTCATATTCATCAATCGCCAACGCTGAGGCGCTACGTTGTATAAGCAGTCCTGCTGCAGAGATATCTGCAACAAAGTCATAAGTTTGATTTAAGGTTACCTGTGACACAGATGCACGATCTAGGGTGATCATGGTCTGTAGTAACAAAGAGCTTACCTAGCCCTCGTATGGGACTTTGACTTAAGTTCCTGTGTCCCCTAAATGGTGCAGAGAGTGACCACAATGAGCAAACATGCCGTTCGGTCTTGAGCTCTGCGTTTCATTTCGCTCCAGGTTCTTCACCTCTGCAAAGACCGATTTTCGCCAGGTCTGTTTAGGGTTTAAGTTTTCGTTGAGGATTCCAGTCTAGGCCTTGCCTTGGTATATGCTCAAGATCCCTTCGGAGCACGAAGCCGATCCAGTTCTATTTGCAGCGTGCGTTTGATCTGTTGGCCCATCGGGGTTTCACCGCAGCGTCTTCCCTGATCTACATTGGAGATTTTCACGGGCCTGTTAATACCGAGAAATACTGGGAAGACAGCGGTTGATAACGACCTGGAGTTTATATGAGATGTCTTTAGTGACATTCCATGTCTCACACCCATTCAGCAATAGGGTCTCGTCAGTTTCCGCGATTTCTACACGGGACGGATCCGTGCGAAAGTTGCTCTTGCCTTGGCGATCCTCAAAGCGATGTCCTTTTCGGTCCCTCCAGTCTCTGACACCACACTACCAAGGTGAGTGAATTTAAGGATCCTTTCCACAGCCCCTGTGCCGATGAGCAACGGCAAAGAGTGTTGACTTTAGTCCCGTCTCTTTAGCCTCTCGTCGTAGGTCGTCCAGCTTAGCACGCGCCGAAATGCAAGTCTCGGTTACCCCTAATCCACTGCTCTGGGATTAGAGCAATAACCGTGTGGTGAACCTCCAACCACTTACGTAGTTGGGCCGTCGCGGTTTGACTGTGGTGGAGGTTCACCTGCACGACTTTACGTACCAACGAAAGGGGCGCTATCGCAGGTGGACCCCTTCTCCTTGAACTTCAGCAACTTGGTAAACAGGTCATCCTCATCGAAACCCTCCCCAGCCTTCTGAGGGACAGCGTCCACATCGGCTGTGGTGACAGCCGGCCGGACTACTTTTATAGCAGAGCCAAACGCTGGTGCTTTCGGATTGTTTGGTGAGAGAAGAGTCTCTCCAGCTTCCTGTGGCTGATTCATGGGCTGGTTCCAGCCTCGAGGAACGTTGATGATCCTGCCGCTCAGACCCTGCAACTTGACGTATACCGTCCCCAAACCCATCGAGAGTCGGCATTCGGCGCGCATCAGAGTGGAAATTTGGTCCTCGGGGATACCCAGGGTAACGAACCAAGATGCTTCCTGCTTGTCGGCGTGCAGAAGTGCCCATCTCTTCACGTCGACCCAGGGGTTCTGGTAGCTGAGCACTCTTCCAATGTTCTTCGGGTTGTACACTCCCTGCTCATCAGGTATGGTGATGCTACAACGCACCCGCTTTTGAATCTCCGACTGACTACGGACGACTAGCTTGGTGTTAGCCAGGTCAGTCAGCTTTGAGACCATCCTCTTCAGCCAGACCAAAGTATGTTCGTTGCCGCACCACAACTTGAGGACTCCTCCGGTATATTGCGGCTTGCCGTTGAATGTCGGTCCGGGTGATTTCCGCTTGGTGGACAAGGCCCCGAGGATGATCTTCAGCTGGATGGCCGCGAGGATCTTATCCGATACTTCCTCACTTATGAACCCTGTGCGGTCGCAAATCATGACGTTCAGGGAAGCGAGCTTGCTTTTTGACGCAACCCGCTTGGACTGGTCACGCCGCTGCCGTTTTTGCTCTCCACGAGGAGTAATGGTCTTCTTGCGAGCTCGCTTGGCCACAACCTGATCATTCCCAGCGGGTACCCGTTTCCTGGTTACTTTTTTAGGCGGTCCTCCTGTAACATGGGTTGGCAGTTGGTCAGGCGTTGGTCAGCTAGTTATAGTAGTTAGATTTATAACATCTATCAAATATGTAGTATCTTTATATTGTACTGACCTTGAATACGTGATTTCCTTTTTTTAGCTGATCCAGGGCCTGCATTTGATGTTAAAGGGTCTTCTGCAAAAAGCAAAAGCAATTATTTTAATTTTATATTTGCTAAGATCATTTAGTAAAAATATCCGGTGTGGCTGTGTCAGTGCACACGGCCGTTGGGTTTAAAAAAAATTAAAGCCAGATTTGACTTCGTCCTAAATATTTTAATACAATCTGACACTGAACAGGTTAAAAAAAAACATTACATTTATTCGACAATCGACGGCAGTAGTCGAAACCGCCTCGCTCGCTCGGCACCAGACATAGAACTACCTGTGCGTGGCCCATAAACCCCTTTTTCCGACGATAGCTGTTTTATTTTTCTGGCTGGCCCTTGCATGGGTTTGGTGTTTTTTTTTAAATCAAAATATAAATAAATACACAACAAAACTTACCTGTAGAACAATCAAATTCCGGTGTGTCTGTTGGTGAGGTTGGTGATGGAGGTTCTGTAAAATAAATGGATTATATGTATCAATTTACACATGTGTACACATGTTTTTGAAAGCGGGTCAATTTAGGTCTAAAATGTGACCCGAAATTATTGTAAAAGTTATTTAGAAGCCAAATTATTTTGGACATGTAGAATCCTGTAAGGGAAGGTGAATAGCTCCTCCCAAGCACTTTGTGTGTTTTCCTGGGTTGCAAGACGGACGCATTGCGCTAAACTCAGCGTAACAGACCGTCTCGCGCCCCGAGGAACTCTCTTTAAAACTGGTGTAGTTTATTTCTGAGTAAGACAGTCTGACCCTTATTATGAACCTATTACATCTTCATAAAGAGCTTATTACACCTAGCTAAATTCAGCTTCCGATATTTAGCGTCCCTAAATTCAGGGAAGTATAATTGCATTAAGGAAGGAAGAATCCGATAAGGAATCGGATTTAGGAAGAGAATGGTTTCCTATGTCCTTCGAATCCTAGCTCATATGCTCCCTAATTTCCATATAATTATTGTTTAAAAAGTACATTAATAACACTAGTTTACAAAATTTAAGTTTTTGTCTGTTGCTGTGAATTTTGTAGATGATATTGTTTACATACGACATGATCTTAACAAATCTACCCTCAAAAGTTTTTGTACAGCTCGAGTTTTTTTGTTATAGATTTTCATCATTTTGGCGTATTTATTTGTTAGTAACGTGGGTATTTCAGTGAGTTAAAAAAATACCATTACTTCCCGGCGTCATTGAAAATTGCACCATTCAGTGTCAAAAACCCGACTAACTATTAAACAATTGAAACAAATCACTTTCAGCAGTCTGATGCAGTTTGTGCAATTCATTTTAGTTCAATCATAGATTAGACACCATCAACTGCATCAGGCATTTTAGTGAGTTATACTTTCGTATCCTCGAACCGTATAATATTTTGAAAACACATTTGGGTCCAGTAAAACTGCCATTTATTATAAACGTATCTAGCGACACCTCTCAAGCTAAAATGTAACAAGCCATTTAGGCTCTCAAGCGTACCAAAGAAATAAAAATATATACAAACAGACACTCGAAAAAAAAAATGACCATTTTCTGGCTCGAGGTTAAACTCCGCTGCCGCGACAAGTCACGGCATGGCAAACAGAGTTTCAGCGGATTCTCATGACGATATGGCGACAGCATGTTTCAATCCAGCTAAGCACGCCACGATTGTGGCGGTAAGACCCTTCTTTGAAGAGTGGCTAGAGAGGTGCCACAGCATCCTAAGCTTCTGCATGACACAGGTCTTTATCGGACACAAGTTCGGGAAGTTCCTAGGTGTCACCATTACGCAGACCGCACGGAGGACACGGTGGAACATACGGTAGAGGTATGAGCCACTTGGACGAAGCATGGCCGTGTTCTAGTAGAGTCGATCAGCGGCGGTGACCTCTCGCGCCGGGTCCTGGTTCAAGCCATGGTCCGGAGTGAGACGGAATGGGAGACGGTCGCATCCTTCTGCAAAGCAGTAATGCTATCGAAGGAGGCGGGTGAAAGAATTAGGGAACGTACATCCTCACGCCCCAGCCGCCGTGACAGAAGACGGAAATTCCAGATCGATCTCTGGCCACCGTAGAGCGGGTAATGTAGCTCGCCGTACGCTCGTCCAATGAGGATCGTCGTCGACGGCGCGTATACGTATAGTCTTCCATCATCTTAGGCTGAAATGATGATGAATCATTTCAGCCTAAGGACGTCCAATGTTGGACATAGGCCTCCCTCAAGTGCCGCCACAACGAACAGTCCTGTGCGTCTCGCATCCACTACATTCCCGCGACTCTCACCAGGTCATCGGTCCACCTTGTGGGCGGCCTTCCTTCACTACGTTTTCGGTGCGTGGTCGCCACTCTAGAACCTTTCGTCCCCATCGGCAATCCGTTCTACGAGCAATGTGCCCTGCCCATTGCGACTTTAGTTTGGCGATATAGCGTTCCACGCGCGCCTAAAAGAGATGTCAGCAAACCATAGGTAGTAGGGTAGTATAGTAGGGCTGCTACCTGCTCGAGCCATGGGGAAAGTATGAAAGGGATACTTATGGTACTAAAATGCAACAGGCAATTGCAGGGACATAGGTGTGATTTTGATTAGTAAAAGTCCGAAATGCCCTCTCGCTACACCCTGGAACGGGAAAAGTCATTACACGATTTCCCACCTTAAAAAAACTCTTCTGGCGCAGTCGGGTAAATAATAATAATTCCGTTTTTTCCGCATGTCTACTAGGGGGCAATAAGGTACTGGTTCCAAATACTTCCAAAAATTAAAATTCCCCTCCCTACCAATTTCCATTCCCTTCTGACTTTCCTCTCTCCTAAAGTGATTCAAATCTTATCCAAATTTTTAAATGATAATAGTATTAGAATGTAGCCTGGGGTGTAATGATTTTTTAGTTTGTAAATATCAATGTTTATTTGTGCTGTCATATTATATTATTTTAAATCTATGTTAACTAACCAAAAATTGTGTTGTCCTTACAGCTACTAACACGTTAGATCTACCACAAAGTGCAAAGTTCGACAGCTCACCTCACGGCACTGCTGTCACCACATGACACTGGCAGAATAGTCGACACCGGCTCAGTTGCCAAAGAAGAAAAGAAAAAAAAAAAAGGTACTGGTTGCACATGGGCACTCCGTAGGCTAGAGCCACCTCTATATTTACCAATTATACATTTATGTTTACACATATTAATAAAATCTACATTACATTAAAAGTAATATAAATCTTACCTTCAGTAATGCTCTCAGTTGCACAATGAATTATATCAGATGGTAAAGCAGTCGATACTGAAGGTGCTGCAATATACAAAAAACTGATTTATTGATGCGTCTTAAGAATGGACACATTACTAAAAAAAGATAATCTTACTCGGTATTCCAGTCCAAGAGCCGCAGTGGTCATGGTCCATAGTTGTTGACACATCTAGACAAGAAGACAAGTTTAAAAAAATATATTCATACAGTACAAAGTTTAGATGAATTAGGCTCAAATGAATAAACTTACATGTGCGATTCAAATCAGTTTTAGTTTTGGCAATGTGTAGAGGAAATCCAATCAAAAGCTTATCTCGTAATGGTTCTGCTGTAAGACCCACAGAAGGAATTGCTGATCTTTTCAATTGTGTCTTCTTTTTATTAAAATCCTTTGGCAGAAAATGTTTGCCACAAATCAGTTTTAATTGGTGGAGCTTTTCAATCGGCACATACACCAAGTCCTCTTTACCCGTCATTTTAACCCATTGTTTACAACTAGAAAAAAAAATTGTATTGCATTACTATTATTAGCATTTCATTAACAGATACCTTAAATATTTGTTTTTCGAATAGCCTAACAGTTCTATTTGAATAAAACTAAATAAAGTTTGAAATATAAAATTATCTGGTCGGTTAAAAATGTCAAGCAGATGCGATAAACTTTTTCAAAACTGACGAATTTCATTTTTCTACGGAGACCTGTAAATAATTAAATATAAAACTATCGATATAGTCGATAAAAATTCCAAAACACAGCACTGTTGAAAGGTTATTTTCTAGATTTTCGACCGATTTTTGCCAGAAATTTGTAAATCAAATCAGGCAAATCTTTTTCTTTAACTGAAAATGAATGTTCATTTACGCTTACCGCTCTTCCTGTAATGGATATTTGGCCATGAATATTCGCTTTTGACCATCCGACCGACCGGCTTTTAGTCCACATATTTCACATTTTTTATAGTGCATCTCGACAGATTAATCACACTCTTGAAAAATAAAATATGGATATCAGTCTGGTGCAACTCCCTAAGAAAAAAATGAACCATCTCAAATGTATGGCCAGTCTGGCGCAACTCCCTAAGAAAAAAACGATCCGTCCAAAATGTATGAAACGCGTACTAATTTTAATGGCGGCCAAAATGGCGGCTATCGCTGTCTCGCTCTAACATCTATTCGACTCTGTCGCAGCTTTAAGCCCCCCAACCAAAGAGAATATAAGCACTACGTTTAAGAGACGGGACTCCCATACAAAAAAATGGCTCAACACGAAACGTCAAAACGTGTACTAAGATTCAATACCAACTTTGACATAGATGATAAGATGACCATATACATGACGTAAGGGCTGCCAACATAACGGCCGATATAGTGGTGTATCTAGGTGCACATGGTAATTTTTTATCGATAGTATTAAAAAAAAAAATATATAGGTCAATTTATTGGATCTGAATTAAGGTCTATTTACGCCAACTTTATTCATCAGTTTAACTAAGAATAAGTGGAATATTCCATATCAAAAAATAAAACCCAAGGTTTCATTAATTGATATGGAATATTCCACTTACCAGCGAATTTACGTTGACGCAAATGAGTTTGGGTTTCAAAGATGGGGTGGGGGTGTGGTTAACGTTAAAGGAAACACCATTTTACGGATTTTAATAATAACAGTTTATTTTATTTCTCTTTATGGTTAAACAAATACAGAAACTATAACCTATTTGCCTATTCTCTATAATGCATAAACCTTAAAAGTATCATTATCTTACTTTATTATTTCTGATTCTGATCTTTATTAGATCTGTAATTGTAAATATAACAAAGTTTACATGAATGATGCTCTAATTAAGATTCTTACCTTTGCGTTTAAGAGTCGAATCAGTATCAGTTTTGCCAATGTGTAGAAGAAATCCAATCATCTCCCTAAGGTTCTGCAGTAAGTCCCACAGAAGGATTTGCAGATTTTTTTAGTTGTGTCGTAAAATCCTTGGCAGACAATGTTTGCTACAAACGTGTTTAATTGGTGGAGCTACGTACGAACATCCAATCCAATGTTTACATCTAGAAGAAAAAAATGTATTGCATTACTTATTAGCATTTCATATTGAGATACCTGAAATATTTATTGTTCGAATAGCATGATCGTTCTATTTGAATTATACTAAATAAAGTTTAAATTATAAGAGTATCGATAGTCGATTAAACATGCCCAGCAGTAGTGATAGATCATTTTTAAAATTGAAGAATTTCATTTTTTATCACGAACTTGTAAATTTTAATAATGAATATTTAAAACTATCGATATAGTCGATAAAAATTCCACTACACAGCACTGTTAATAGGTTATTTTATAGATTTTCGACTGATTTTTATTAAAATTGATTTGTAAATCACCAAATCCTTTTCTGTAACTGAAAATGAACGTTTATTTACGCTTACCTCTCTTAATGTAATTGATATTTAGCCATGAACATTGGCTTTTGACCGTCCGACCGGCTGGCTCGTAAACCACATATTTCACAGATTTTATAGTGCATATCAACAGATTGCTTCACATGGGTACACGTAAACGTCCTATTAATAGGAATTTTCGCTTAAAATTCACGAAACACATATTAAAAACAAAAATTAAACTTTGTATACAATTCACCTCTTGAGAAGTAAAAGATAAATATGGCGGATGGATAGCTGCGACAGAGTCGAATAGATGTTGAAGCGAGACAGCGATAGCCGCCATTTTGGCCGCCATTAAAATTAGTACGCGTTTCATACATTTGGCGAAGATCATTTTTTTCTTAGGGAGTTGCGCCAGACTGTCTTTGCTTGTCAAGAAGTGAATGAAAACAAATTTTGATTTTTGTGTTTTACAACTGTTTCGTGAATTTCAAGCGGAAATTTGTATTATTTATTGTTACTTTTATCTATTATTGGTAATTATACGTGTACCCGTGTGAATTAATATGTAAATATGCATTAAAAAACTTGTGAAATATGTGGTCTAAAAGCCGGCCGCTCGGATGGTCAACAGCGAATATTTATGGCCAAATATCCATTAAATGAAGGGAGGTAAGCCTAAATAAACACTAATTTTCAGTTACAGAAAAAGATCTGGTGATAAATACAAATTTCTGATAATAATCGGTCGAAAATCTAGAAAATAAGCTATCAATAGTGCTGTGTAGTGGAATTTTTATCGATTATATCGATACTTTTATATTTAATCTTATTTACAGACAGGTTTAATTTTGTTTCAAATTTTATTTAGTTTTATTCAAATAGAACTGTCATACTTTTCGAACAACAAAGGTTATGCTTAAATCTTAAAAAGTTTTTTTTTTATAGAAAAGCTTCGTCAGACTCCGTACTTCTATTCATAGATAATACATATAATAAGGGTATAGATGAGCCACTGACAGATCAGTTTTATTTTTAACTACTCGCCCTTCCCGCTAGTTGGCGCTAGTGTCTGCGAAAGCATGATATGTATAGATATAGCTATGTAGGCGCCATCTACGTACACACCTATAGGTATATTGGTGATCTTGCATAGAACGCATTTTTCCATGTAAAAAATGTACCAAGGCGAAAAACCATATGGTTTTTCACCTTAGTACATTTTTTACACGGATATGATAAGGATATATCAATATAAAGGGACATAAAACAACGGAAATTGAAATAGATTATTTTATTAATTACAGCTTTTGACAATTTATACAGATAATTATTTAACGTCTCTAATGTATTGAAATTAAACCACTTTTATGTTTTTTATTGTGATATATTTTCACTATTTCAATTTTCAAATAAAATCTCTTACAGTCTCCATAATAATGGCTCTTCACATCCAAAATAGCAATGAGTGCGAGGGTTTTTCGGTATTCTCGCCATCGTAATCCAAAAACGTAGCCAAATTTGATCAAAATAAACATACACGTCGAAGTCCATAAAACGATGCCAGGGTCAAGCGAAATAAGTGTATTCGTCGGTATCAGTTTACGAAAAGCCAAGTAACTATGTAAGAAGCAATCTCGGGGTCCAGGAAACACGCAATGGTCAATAAAAGACAGATAAATCGAACAGAAAACTCGGAAAACTCACGGCACACACAACGAACGTCCTCGAAATAATTCAAAATAAATTGAATGAAAACTTTGAAAAGTTTTACCTACCCGTATTATGGTATTATCTATTATCAGTTTTGCCATTGGAAAAATAAGTATTAAGTATTTATATAAAAAATGTTATAGACTTTTAAAGACCGAGGACGAATCGAAAAAATGTAAAATTAATTTTTACTTTCTATTATTAATTTACTTTTCACAAATTACTAAAAAAATAAAATTTTAAGACAGAGGTCATATATGGCGACATCTAGTAATATAAATGGAATATTTTTGCCTTAGTTGGCACGTCTTCCCCGCTAGATAGCACCACTTTCCATACATTTTCTTTTCTTGACTTCAAAGTACTGTACTGTCATCCCCATGCTTCTATTCGTAGGGAGATTTGGCGCAGATATCGAGAGATTTTAGACCCACTATTGCCCTTAATAACTCACTAACTAGCAAGATAATACTTTTTAAGGTTTATGCATTATATAGAACAGGCGAATAGGTTATAGGTACTGTATTTCTTTAACATTATTAAAGAATAAACTGTCATTATTAAAATCCTTAAAAAGGCGTTTCCTTTACCCACACCACCCACCTCCACCTTTGGAACCTAAAAATTTACCTGCGAACTTACGTTAACGCAAATGCGCCAACGTAAATTCGCAGGTTATACTTGGTTTAATTTTTTCATTTGAAATATTCCACTTATTCCTAGTTTAACTGGTGAATAACGTTGGCGTAAATAGATCTTAATTTAGACCCAAAAAAAGGAACCAAATTTTTTATATATATATATATATATATCGACTATCGATAAAAAATTACCATGAGCACCTAGTAACACCACTATTTCGGTTGTTATGTTGGCAGCCCTCATGCGTCAAGTCTTTGGTTATGTATGTCAAAGTTGGTATTGAAGCGTAGCGCAAACGCCATACTGAGCCATTTTTTTGTATGGGAATCCCGTCTCTTAAACGTAGTGCTTATATTCTCTTTGATGGATATGGCCCACAGATTACAGAGAGATACTACGATATGGCCTAGGGTTGCCAACATTTCGTCGACGAAATATAGTATTTTTCAAACTAAGCTGTCAAAAATATAATACACTTCAAAAAAATATAGTATTTTATGGAAAAAGCAAAAAATAGACAAAGGTATTATTTGTTATTTAGATTTTTTTAAACTGTATTTTTTTGCACTTCTTGCATTTTTTAAACTAAGTATTTAAACTCTAAAATAAAAGTTTCATACATTATCACAATCAATTTTTAAATTAATATAAATCAAAAAATCTATTTTTTTGTTAGTGGTTTATGTTTTTAAGCTTTTTTTGGTTTTTCCTTAGTGCGACACACTTTTATTATCGCTACTATTTTCTATAACTAATTTATTTAGAACTTTAACTTCAGAAAATAACAATTTTTAATTGAAAATTATCACAAAATCAAAGAGCATAAATATAGCAGACCAATGACCAAACATTCGCTTGACATAGACAAGTTCAAAACTCAGTAAGATAGATAAGTTAGGTTACACGCTACAGCATCGGACAAATGTTGAAAATATAGTATTTACTACTACTATATTTTTGCGTACTATATATTTTTCCAACAGTATATAGTACATAGAACCAAATTAAAGTACATTACTATACATTATAGTACGGTTGGCAACCCTAAATATGGCAGCTATCTGCAAAGGCCAGTGTTGCCACCTTGCAGAAATCTTTCTCACTAGCATTCGTTTTTCGCACTGATTAAGGGATATTTTTAACTAAAAAAAATCCCTAGAATTCACTAAATAAAATCACAAGGTAAGTCAAAGAAATAATATTTCAATTGTGAATACAATGAATAAAATAACTATTTAAGAAAAAAAAATAACCGACTTCATTAAAAATAATAATAAAAGGATTAAAATAATTTTAATTTCGGAAGTCGCTGTTTCTCGGTATTGTTTGTTTCTTATTTAACATCGACTTCCGAAATTAAAGTTATTTTAATCCTTTTAGTGTATTTTTTTTTAATGAATTCGGTTATTTTTTTTTGTAAAAAGTTTTTATTTCATACTTTTTAGTTTTGATGCATATAATCAAAGTGACTATTTCTCATGATAATACCAATAAACACTGCTAGGATAGGATACATTGTGTTATTATAAAGTTCTCTTTACTACCTTCCACCTTCCGGCTCCATCATCAGATCAGTTTGATAGTACCTTAAAAGTGCATCTCATAACGATTCTAACAAGCCCAATCACGGCTAGGATACATTGATTCATTACGGAGTTCCAGTGCCTATCTTCTGGCTCCATCATCATCATCATCATCATCACTGTTATGATACCATTTTCAACATAACTATGTATTCAGAACCATTTATTTATTTGTATTGTCATAGTCCCTTAATTATCTTCATTGTGAGATATATGCGAGTACGAAGTTCCGTTGGCCATTTCTGGTCTTCTTCATCAGTTCCACTTCATTAAATGTTACTTTTTGACCGTAAATGCCCTCGATAAAAATACCAAAATCACTCTAAGATTGGCTATAATATTGGAGGAGTTCCCTCGATTCTTCATGGATTCAATCATCAGAACTGGATTTTGAAAAAAATGGGACCAATCTGGAAGCATACGCTTTAAGGAAAGAAAAAAATTTGCATATCGGTCCATAAACAACCGACTTATCCGCGAACAAATATAAAAAAAGCATGTATACGGTCGAATTGAGAAAACTCCTTTTTTTGAAGTCGGTTAAAAAACAAACTTAGCAAAACTAAAAATTAACTTCAAATATTTCTGCATCAGTTTTGACAGGCTTTTGTGATGAAGAATATTTAGAATTACTTCCAATAGTAGTGTAATTACATCAACCGGGAGGTCGTAACTGTAACAGTGCTACTTCCATATTTAACTGAATTTTGTTGCAATTTTTGTTTGTTTATCTTGTGTAATGTTTGACGAAATTTTATTTTTTTCATTTTATTGAAATACATCGGAAAATAGTAGTTACCGGCGGTATACACCTCCATACATGGGCGTCATCAAGGGAGGGCAGGGGGGGCTGTAGCCCCCTTAGAGAATAGAGAAAAAAAATAGAAATCTTTATTTTTTTATTTAATCTGCCACATTCACACACTTAGGAAGGTGGGAGCAGGCAATACAACACCACGCACTTCGTTTGGTGTTACAAACTCAGCACTTTCAGAGCTAGATTTAGCACTATTATGGTAAGAATTTTGGTGGTGACTACAGTTCCCTTGGACATTTTAGTGGATATTCCATCAACTTTAGCACTAAAATGTTGAAATTTTCACTAGCTTTATAGCTTCAAAAACTCTCGACTGTAACTACAATTCATAGTTTTGACGTCTCCCACAATATAATGGCATCCTATATGTTACCGTAGAAATAAGTCTAGCAATTAGGAGTTATACACCGTTAAATTTCAGTCGTTTATTCCCGTGGAGGGTCGATTCGGTACATGAAACACTATCGATTTATAAAGATAAAATTTAAAAATAAAATACTTTTTTTTCTAAAACTCGAATTAATATACGCATGTATGAAATTAATTTCTTTAAGTAAACGAGTCAATGACCTTGTAGGAAGTGGACGGTCGTTGCGTACTAACTACCTACAGTTCATTGACCTCGATCAGCAGAAGTTTACTTAAAAAAAAATTTCGTACATGCGTAAATTCGTTCGAGTTTAAAAAAATGTATTGTGTATTGTGGAGAAAAAAAACTTTTACTATTAGTATCTATACTTCCATCCAATAGCCCCTTGATCATCGGCGGCGACGCCCTTGCCTCCATTCCATAGGTTAAATTTTTAGTCCGACTATGGTTTTACAGTCCTGTTTGTTATAATAGGGCAATAGCATTTTAATATTATCTTATAATACATTTAGAAATACATAGGTACAAAAGAAAGAAAGTCGTGTTAGTTAAACTATTTATAACTGAAGAACTGTTGAACCGATCTGGCTGAAAATTGGTCGGAAGGTAGCTTAGAACCAGGCAACCGACATAGAATTTTTATCCCATTAAATAAAAAAATAAAATATAGAGTAGGTTGGAGTGGGGTAAAACGGAAGTTAAGTTGCGGGCAAAAACTAGTCTATATAGGCTTGTGTTTAAACACCGCCCAAAAAAGTACCTATTTTAATACCAAAAAAATTCTAAACGGTTACCAAAATGGATAAATGGTCACCAAATTACGTTTCCTAAAATATTATAAAATAAATCCATTTTTTTGTGTTATTGTCTGCCATAAAAATATATGGACGCCTTTAAAATACACTTTAGACTAAATATTATATATTGTCACTACTTATATGTTACCAATTATGTTATACCATGAGTTCTAATTTGGTAATTTTTGCTAGGCTAAAAAAGCTAACGATCTCTAGAATATTTCTCAAATACCAATTAATATACTGGGGTTCCCAAACGTACGTCGCTTATTTATTGTTATATGAAATTCACTATATATACTGGGGTTCCCAAACAAACGTTACGCGCAGCGCAGACCAGAGCAGATTTTGTAAAGCATGGAACATCATTGAGCTACGTATGCTGCAGCGCAGGCACGTGCGGCTCAGATGTGCACAGTAACTGCCCTGCTCTGCGCTGTGCAGTCTGCGCTGCGCGGCCTGCGTCGCCTGCCTCTCAGCATACGCCAACCCTTATTGTTGTATGAAGTTAATTAAATTTTGGGCCTGTGGCTCACGCACCGGTGGTGGTTCTGCAGGGTGCGGGGTGCGGACTGCGGGGTTAAGAAATAAAGGGAAGCAATTGTAATTTTAGTCTTACATTAAAATAGTCTGGGATCAAATAATGTATTTTGGGTGACGTCAAACTATTTTGGAGTAAGATTTTTGGTAGTAATATTAATATTTGAGTTAGACAGAATTTGGTGACCGTTAATCCATTTTAGGACCCATAAATAATATTTGTGCAAGGCTTGCGATTTTTCTGATGTTATTTCATTTATTTTGGATCATAATATTATATACTTTAGGGCCCTTTTAATAAGGTCAATTGATTTTTTTTGGAGTTGTTTATTTTATTTGGTGCCTAGGCTTAGAGACTTAAAAATATTTTTGGTGACCGTCTAAATTATACCCGTCTATATATATAAAAGAAAGTAACTCAAGAACGGCTTAACTGATTTGGCTGAAAATTGGTGGGAAGGTAGCTTAGAAAGGAGACGGACATAGGATTAGGGTTGCCAGGTGCAAAAAACGTGTCATCGTACGCCAACAACAAAAAGATCGTACCTATGCGTGCGATAAGGCTGCTTTTATAATATATATTGTAATCTTGGTGTACCATAAAATGAAAATAAATAAATAGTATATCAAGGAAATTTTGAAATTAAAAGGTCGTACAACCTAGAAGTACAGAGCTTTTATAATAAATAACTAAAATTCGTTTCTTTTCTAGAAGTGACAAAAATTTCTCCAAGAAAATATTTAATATTTTAATCAAGTTTTATTTAACTGGCAATATGATTTAAAAATTGTGGAGTTTTTTTCTTGCCGTCTTCTCCATCATAGAGATCTACCCTTCTTTTTTTGACTGACCGACACTTTGCTAATTGGTCTATTTGAAATACCTAAACGATTCTGATTTCTGATTATGGTGTTGCGACATTTTCTGTAAATAATGTGTTCTGCAAATTATAGAACATTATTTTGTCCTCACACCCTGTAACCCTATTTTCGTTAATTAATTATTATTTCCTTTATTTGTTTTCTATACAAATTTTTCTTAATACAAACATAAGAAAGTATCTAATAAAGTAATTATTTAATGATTAATAATATTAAATAACCTAAATTAAATCTATGTACACAAAAACTAAACTAAGAATGTAAACTAGACATAACTATGTACAAATATAATACAAAAACACCAAATACACTCAGGCGTCGAAGTACTCCTCCACATCACTGTCATCCGGAAACGTACCCAGAAGACTGGCAGCATTGCCACGTTGAATGGCAATGCTGATTCTTTGGGCAAAAAATGAGCCAGCCCTCTGGTAATACAAATAGGTAAATAAAAAAAATAATTAAAAATATAAAAGTAGTAGTCCACCGATGTCGGGAGCAGGGTCCATGCTACCGGTGGTTAGGGCTCTAGAGACAGGAACCTCCTCTGGGTATTTAGCTCTAATGGGCATTTACTTTATTTTAAACATGTGTGACCTATGATGGAGCTCGAAGGTAAGAACCCTGGATTGCTTATTCAAATAGGTAGTAAACCTATCGAGTTTGGGCTCATTAGATTCGCCTTAACCAGTGCTATACATTTCTCATGATGACAAGGACCTGATGCTAACTGGGAGGTAGCTGATTGAACTTTGGAATGCCTAAAAATCTAAATTAAAATATTAGTATAGATTACTGTCTCTTTATATTCAAACTAATGTTGGTTATTTCATTATCGTGATAACCACAAGCTGTTGGGAAAAAATAAAATAAAACAATGCATAAGATTATACAGATTATTTTTATTCCAATAGTCACAAATTACATTCTGAATGACATAAATAGTACGCGCCTAAGATGACAAAACTAAGCAGTTGGGTTAACCACGTCAAGTCACCTAGATGTTAGTGGTTCATACAAAATCAGATTATTAAGGCAAAAAAGTTTTCATCTAACCACTTTCAACCTTATAACCTCGGTACTAAGATTGAAAAGTGGTCGACCGGGCTACCCCGTAAGTACCTTTCCAAGGCCTACTGTCGGTATGTACGCTTCACGTAGGCGTACACCAAACGTATAAGCGTCTATGAGGCTACGCGTCCGGAAACAGTAGGCTAGCCCAAAAGTAATCTTACGTCTCTTTTCCAACATGCACGAAATAGAGAAGTACAACAAAAACTTTTTAGTACTAACATTTTGGCTACTATGTGACATTTTCTAATAGAAAAAGCAAACCTAAACTATAATTCCTAAGTTTACTACGATTCCTAGATTAGTTATAATAAAGAATTTTGAGATACAATGAAGTCTTGTTACATGTTTTTAGCCTAGTGTGCTAGATTTTTTTTTAAAATAATTTATCCTTATTTTATAGTTGTGCATCAATTAGCAGTAAGCGAAAGTATTAAACTGGTACACACTATAGAGATGCGAAATATATCGTCGATCTTATTGCAGTTGCTATATTGTGCCAAGCACAACTCAAGAAGTGGCTAATGATAGTTCTGTTTTATTTTTAATAGCAAACGATAAAATCCCGTTTTCGTGTACCAATACTTTTCTAACATAATGCGAAAAACTGATGTCTATTTATAATTTTTTTTCAAAGCTTATTTTTTTTAGAATCAGTCCTGAAAGAGCAAACATCATACAAACCATTAACATGCTAAAATTGAAAAATTACTCTTTATTTGATTACACTACAATTGCTACAAGATGATGCGAGTGACAGCTGTCGAATTCGTACAGTGTAGCCATTTATCTTTTTCTCTCATCTTAAAGATGAAAATTTTAGTCCTACTGTCACCGCATGGTATGTAAAAAAAGACCTTAGGTACATAACTATTATAGTTGTTTAAGTATAGTATCCCTGGTATAATATATTATCCTGTTTCACGCAAACCTGAATAAGTTGACATTCACTCATTACTAAAACAATACATACATTTTATTATTTAATTAATAAATCAATTTTATTGAAGATAAATAGTAAAAAGAAGAATGATATTACTACTGCTATTGGAAAAAAATAATTAAAACTAAAAAAAATGCGTTTAAAATATCCCTTAGATATTATACTAGTACAGAAAATGATGCCAAATTTAATATTGACATTTCAAGCTAAAATCAAAAACAGTGATATTACTCTAAATATTATGTAAATCTCATACAACTTAGTGTACATTATATGAGCTATTTGACCATGGTCTAAAGAGAAACTCATGTTGAAGAAAAAATTTCCAATAATATAATTCGAAAATTTTCGATTACACCTTAACCTGTTATTGGCCCACAGCTGGACTATGGACCTTTTCTAATCTATTTGATAACTTTATTTGACGAATGAATTATAGGTTATGTCTATGTTGGGATTCTTAGTAAATATCATCATTACTTTCCTAATATAATTAGGGGATTAATTTTATTGGCAAAGTAGTGATTTCAATTTCAAAATACAATCTTCGGCAATCTATCCATTCCATCGTCTAATGACACAACACATGGTGTTACAGCAACTTCTTTTGCGATATATCTTGCCTCGTCACAATATCGCAATCATGATAAAAAAAATATATCAAACATGATCCAATTTACCGTTATGTTTTCGGCTGATTATTCATTCACACCATAGAATTGTCACACGTACTGATAGCAATACAAGATCAAGTTTACCGGACGCAGCTTCAAGCGCTCTGCAAACTCTGGATCTCGTGTGGCTACCTAACACTTTCAAGTAAGGAAACAATACCATGGTGTTTATAGCAAAAAGATTTTCTGTTCGCAATAATGCGGGAATAAAATACAAGGCAAGAGTCACATCAACCGACCATATAAAAACAGCATGTGTGACCTAAGACAATGGAACTAAAATGCACAAAATGATTGTAGTCGGTCTTAATAACGTCCGCGTCCTCGTCCCCGGCCGCGGCCGCGTCCGCGCGGCGAGTTGCGCGGCTTGTCGTCGTGCGCGGCGGCGGCGGCCACGGCGGGCGGCGTCTTGGGGCGCTCCACCTTCACGGGCTCGGGCTCGGGCTCCGGTTCCGGTTCCACGGGAGCTTCTTCTTCAGGTGCTGCCTGATCTTGTTTAGCTGTAGGATATGTTTCGAGATAAGTCATAAGAATTGTTTATGCCGAACATGGATGAAGAACACATGATATCTGGCTGTATAAATGTAGAAAGTAAGCAATTTTAGGTTACTATAAATTTTTAATGTGCCTAAAAAGGTTGGGTATCAGCAAAAACAAGCAGTTACCGAAGATGAAAGTCCTGTTTCGATCGGCCACTAGTTATATTGCTTCAAAGCCTATTTGAACCAAAAAAAATTCACCATTATAACAATAATATGAACTTACCATTGCTCTCATCATCGAGGATCTCATCGACAGTCTGTTCCCAGTTCTCCAGTTCTTCGGAAGGCCCCATGTCCTGGTCTCCATCGCCATCCTTGTTCAGAATACCATCATCGCCGTTCTCTGCGCCATCATCTGGGAAAAGAGAAAATAAATATTAAAAAGAAATACTTAATCATCAAAGGTTATGTGAAAATGTTACCCGGGGCCCTGGGACAAAGGCAATGAATGGAAGGGTAGGTTTTTAGTCAGTAGGAGTCTGACACTATTTCCCGCCCCACCCAAGGGCGGGATTTGTCATTGGATGATTTTACCTATCATAAAAAAAAATCCACAGTGTAGATATTTTTTTATCCAATGCTATTTGAGTTGGAGGTTCTTTCATCTTGGCACAAATGCACTAGTTTCCAAGTTGCATGTGTGCTCTGCACTGTTCCTACGTAAAATACGTACAACTGCACAATGGTAAAGATACAAGAGCGCCGCGTGAAATTTGACTTTCAAACGCAACTTTAAAACTATAATATTTTGCTTTGTTGAGATATTTTAATGTTTTTATTATTTTTATAGTTTTGAAACTTCTCCATAAAGAATCTTGGTCAAAGGTTGTCGTCCACTGTTGGACGGCGGCCTCCCCGAGCATGTGGATACAACGACCACTCCTGTTCGACTCGCATGATGGCAGTAGAGATTGGTGCCGGTGCCATTTTAGACATCCACCGGGCCCGGTGGGTAAAAAAACTGCAGCACGGAAGCCCCAAGCACGGTCACATAGAAAATTGGTCAATTTTATATGTGACCACGATGTTGCTATAAAAGTTTGATTGTTTACAGTTACAGTTACATTGCAGCCCAGCCAGTAGTTATACGATTTTGCTATTTGCTCAATTATAGTTAAGTATATTAACACTTAATAAGTACTTAAGTATATTAACACATCAACCCGGCCCGGCCCGGCCCGGCCGGGTTGGCGGCGAATGTTACCGGACCCGGCCGGGTTGAAAAACATACCGGGTTGCAATCTCTAGATGGCAGCACACTACAGGTCCCACCAGAGCTATCGGTCATCTCGGGGATGCCGCGTCAACGCTGCGTTTTGCCTTTTAGTGTAGAATAAGTTATATTACCTTTAGCATCTTCGTCGTTGTCATGTCCGTTCTGGTCGTCCTGGTCGGCGTCGTCCGTCTTGCGCCGCTTGGCGTCGGAGCCGTCGTCGTCGCCGTGCGCGCGCTTGTTGCTCTCGTTGCCCTGTTCAATGATAAACATCTTCGTAAAACGGACGTCGGTGTAACAGTTGGCGTGGACACTTAGCAAATTCACGTACACTTACGATTAAAAGAATAAAAAAATTACTGAAACTAAAACAGAAAACAGAAATGTTAACTGGATTTGAAAACAAATGAAATAAGTCTCATCAAGTTTTAAGCAGGAGGCTTTTGTTTCAATGTTTCTTTTACCTTCTTAGTTTATCTTGGGTACTATTAATATTTGCCGTGCCAAGAACATCCAATAAATCGTTCATGTGCCTGCACTCGGAAGGTAGAACCTTCTGAGTCGTTGTCATACGTAACTACTGTGGACATATGTTCATGCCCAGTTATCTGCTTACAGCTGATGCCAAGCATGCATAGAATTTTGTTTCTATTGTATATTCCCATATATTTATATGCTTGTGTGAAGCGGTTGGAACACAAGCTACTATAGAGAGAGAGGCCTAAGAACATATAAACGGATTGTATGATGATTAATATGAGAAAAGGGCAGTCAGTGATGTCGTGACTGCTGTTAGGATAGAAAGAAAGAAATAAATGTAAAGTACATACACTGTTAAATTTAAGTCGTTTAAAACGACTAAAATTTAACGGTGTATGTCCCGCGGAGAGTCGATTCGGTACATGAAATACTATCGATTTGTAAAGAAAAAAAAAAAACGAACTTTTTTTCAAAAAATCCGAATTAATATACGCATGTACGAAATTAATTTCTTGAAGTAAACAAGACAATGACCTTGTAGGTAGTTGTCGGTCATTGCGTACTTACTACTTACAGTTCATTGGCCTCACTCAGCTGACGTTTACTTAAAGAAATTAATTTCGTACATGCGTTAATTGATTCGAGATTAAAAAAAGTACTTTCATTTTTTAATTTTCTCTTTACAAATCGATAGTATTTCATGTACCGGTTACGGTGTATATGAAATCAAGTGGAAAATTACAATGTGTGTTACACATACAGAGAAGACGCAGTATATAAGAAGTCTTTCCCTGCAGTAAAACATAAATAGGATAATATTGTAACAACCCTTTTTCCTGAAGAAATAAGGTGCACTTATAGAATATCCACATTTCATCGATTATATTGAAGTGCCATGATGGGCAGAGTCGGTGAAAAATGCGTTGAATGCAGAACAACGGCAAAATAGATTACGAAAACTGTTGGAGGGCAGTATTTACTGAGCAGTCCACAATGTGCTTGCATAACTTAGAGACGCAACATGGTCGCGATAAGGCCATGGGACGCAAAAGCTATCGCCAAGTCAAGTCAGCAAGTATTATAAATTAAAATAAAACATTGAAGGCTGAAACTCGGATAGACATATTTAATTTATTCATGCAATCAGACACATCAATACTAGGAAATACGAATCGAAGGATGGGATGCGTGCTTTCAACATCGAAAGAAAGTGTCTGTCAAAAAAATAATAATACCATTTTTTTTTTTTAAATCACATGTCTAACAATGGAACTGCCCGTGGTTTTGACATGCAACAACAATTAGATACCAGCAAATGGGGTGAATAAGAACGCAGGGGTAAATAGAAACGTTGAAGAGATTCGTTTATGTTTTGAAGTGATTTTTCACGTTTTTAAGAAATTGCTTTCAGGTTTTAAGTACTACAATTTTTATTTACAATGTATAATCTATATATCGACGTCCCGTGCAATAAGTCGGTAATCGGAAAAAAATTGTTTTTCGATTACTGACTTTATTACCAAACCATAAGTCAGTAAATCGAAAAACAAATGTTCGCGATTACCGACTTATTTTCCGGGGACGTCGATATATGTATAAAAGCGAAATACCACTCGCTGATTAATCACAAAGTCCCAGAAACTAAAACACCTACAAACTTAAAATTTAGCAGGTAGGTTCCTTATAGGGTTTAGACATACGTTAAGAACGGATGTTTACGAAACTCTACCCCAAAGCGGGTAAAACGGGAGTTAGAAGTTTGTATGACGAAACCGACTTTCACGCGGGCGAAAAACAATGTTTTTGCTCGAAGCCAATTTAGAAAGTGAGCAGCGCTGTGGAATTGTCTGAAAGAGTAACCGGAGCTTACTAGATGATGTCCCTCAAAAATTAAGGTATAAAGTAAAAATTCTATACAGTTTAGTTTTTCACCCCTTTTTTCGGTAGCAAATTCATCAAATAGCGCCTAGCCCTCTGGGTGGGGTAAGAGGCATCGGCCCTATAAGGCCCTGTCTTTGCTATCGACACCTACATTTCTATTCACCCCGTTTGCAGTTATAGAATAAAGCGAGCCTAGTGTACTTTGGTAGCCGACATCACAGAGGAAAAACATTAACAGTTAAATACTCAAAGACAACTTAAGTTTCATGCAATCTTTTAAGAAAGTCATTGAGTATTTGACGATAACATCTACTGGTTTTTTTTCTTTTAGGTGGACTTTCGTGGCTGACGTCCGACGCGACAAGACTAAACGGTATGACAATGTTTCGCGATATTTCGCATCGTGTATAACTTGAGAAACCATTTATGACTTAGCTTTCAACGTAGGGCCTGTGCACACTACGTTATTTAAACGCGCCATTGACGCGCGCTATAAAACGTAAAATTTTGATCGTCGGCGTCGTTAAATAAAAAAATAATGTACATTTTTTCTAAAATTCGAATTAATATACGCATGTACAAAATTAATTTCTTTTAGTAAACGAGTCAATGATCTTGTAGGTAGTTGTCGGTCGTTGCGTACGAATTACCTACAGGTCATTGAACTCGCCCAGCTGACGTTTACTTAAATAAATTAATTTCGTATATGCGTAAATTAATTCGAGTTTAAAAAAAAAGTACTTTATTTTTACAAATCGATAGTGTTTCATGTACCGACCCTCCACGTGATTAAAACTATCAAAATTTGACGGTTTAGAAACGTGCGTCTACGGCGCGCTTTTATCCTATATTAGGTCTACAGGCTGCGTCTGACTCGCGTGCGTACCGTGTCTGTATCGCTACAAAAACGCGTCAACGGCGCGTTTAAAAAACGTTATGTGCACCGGCCCGGGCGGGTCGGGACAGTCTCGGCAGCGAGACAAATTAAAAGCAAGATATAGCGAAGAAAATCTTGAAGTTAGGTAACCCCACTTGTAATAAACTGTATACATATTCAGTCTTGCTCGCACGAGTCGCGAGCCACGCAAGTACAACGTACGTGTCGTTTGTAAGCAGAACGGCTGAACCAAAATAAACCGCACTCTCTATATTCTTTCTTCGTTACAGACTCCTCAGTTATCGGGTATGGGTGGAGCTAAAAATAGATTATTTGATATTAAAATATTTTTATCGAGTGGAGAATAGTAAGAAAAAAAATATGATATTATTTAAAAAATCCCTTGTTACCAGCTTCAGGCCGTGTTTACGGACACGCGGCGCGTTGGGCCAGCGGGCCGCGTCATCGCTCGCGCAAACAAACTTATGGCAATGTAAGAGGGACCGCCCGACGCGCCGCGTCTCCGTAATCGAACACTTAGAATAAAAAAGAGACTGACGAAGCTACGTGTGAACTCGATAAAAAGGCACGCGGGCTCTTTCGTCAACAAGTTCAAAATCTTTGTTCAAAAACTCGATATTTAAAGCGTGTAAAAATCAACTAGTGTGGAAAATATGATTGATAGTTTCTTCTTGTTCTTGTTTGAATTGATCTGCCACCAAACAAGTGTGCTACGAAATTATAGAATATATCTTAATATACCGCCGGCTTGTAAGAGTTAAACGACAGATAACGTATTGTTCCGACCAAAGGACTATGAATGATCACATTGATGGACAGTATACCTATGTGAAACTCGTGGGTAAAAAATTAAATTGAATTCTTGACATACAAGTTGAACCATAATGGCGGTGTACTTTGAACGCGCAGTAACCGATTTTCGGGTCTAAATCGAAGTGGGGGCTGCGCGTAACCATAGCGACGGGTTCAACTTATTTGCCGCACACTATACACGTTTTAGGCGGGGAAGGAGAGTTTGTTGCGATGATGCTACCATCTGGCTCCAAACTTTATCACTTTTGTTGATATGTTGTACGTACCAACTGAGTGCCGGACTTCTCAGCCAGCAGACGCGTGAAGAGCTGGTGGTGCCTCCAGGTGCGCAGGTGCACCTGGGCAGTCTCCTCACTGTCCAGGAGCTTGCGGCACAGGCTGCACTGCACGCAGCGGAACTCCGACAGGAACGAACCGCCCACGCCGCGTTCAGTACTAAAGAAAAATATTTCGTCTAGTATACATTGTGACGCCTTTGGTTGATTAATGTTAATAACGTGTGACTACTTTTAAGTATTGCTTTAAGGTATTAGGTCCGTCTTTGTACCAATGTGTTGCATGAAGTTTTAGATAAATAAAAGTAAGGTTATAATAACCAACCTGTAAGCCGGGAACATGTCCTGTGTGGCGCCCGTCAGGTCATCGCCCTCCTTGTAATCCAGAATGGTGTTCTCCTGATCGATGGAGTTCTTTTTCTCCTCAGCTTCCGGTTTAGATTCACCCTCACCCTCTTTCTTAGCACCTTCCTCCTGGTAGAAAAAGAAGTTTTTATAATTATAGAACAGCAAACAGTTTGATCCATCGTTTTCGAATTCAGAAAAAAGTGAACTCTCGACGTGATCGCAATGCACTCGCCTCAAATCGTAAAAAAAATCGTTAATACAGACCGAAAATTCCGAAATTAACGTTATTCTAGAGTTTTTAATGTTTTTGTTTGTTAGAAAAATCTATTTAGCCAGGTAAATAAGTTCTATGGCAAGATAACTACAAAATATAACCATTGTGCATATAAAATTTGAAGAGTTCCTTCGTTTTCTCTAGGATCCTATCATCAGATACTGACCTGATAAGCATTGCGAAGTAAAACTCAGTTCAGACATCTTCACATATGTAAAAAAAATTATAACAAATTGAGAACATCCTATGTGCCCTAGCAGTCAAGCAGGCAGAAGATGAATATGGAAGTGTGGCTTAAGCGGATTGGAGTGATGAAGTGGACACCTGGATACAATCACCTTCATGTTGGTTTCTAACTAACCTGACCATCTCCCTCTCCCTCCTTGGTCTCTGCATCCTCAGCATCCTTGTCGTTGTCCTGTTTGTCATCGTTGCGACGACGACGCTGCCTGTCCTCGCGTAAGTACAGCTGCTCCATGTTCAGGGTTGAGATCACCATCACTGGGGAGAAAGTTCAGAGTTATATTGGCTGATGGAAATATTATATTATATTATATATTCCTTTAAAATATCATTTTTAAAAAACTCACAAAAAAAAATAGTACGCGGCAAATAAGTTGAACCAGTTACGCGCATTCAAGCTCGACCACCATGATGGTTCCACTTATTTTGACGTGATTTGTACTATAATGTTTTTTTTTTTTTTTTGGTACCGTGTCCACCGGGCGGTCCGCACAGTGGCGACACCCGGGCGTCGTCTCCGCACGAATCTTGTACAGGTACGGACCGAACTTGCCGTGTTCGGTCAGCACCTGCGCCAAACGGAAGGTGACGACGCCGTGGGGCCTTTCCAGCCACGCCTCAAATAGGGGCCTTACCGCCTCGATCGTGGACTATAATGTGGTTGGGAACTTGTAATGTTTGTTGTACTAAAAAGGTCTTGAAGGCCAGCCTTATAATCTTTACACACTGAATCACCATCATCATCATCGTCAGACATCCACTGTTGGACATTGGCTCCACCAAGTGTCGCCAAAATTAATGGTCAACTCAATGCCAACAAACTTTCCCTTAAACTATGGTGAAATTCGTTCAGAAAGAAGCCTTTAAAGCAATTTGTACGTAACCAAGTCATAACAGCATGGAACAAGTTCCCAGAGTGTTGTGAAGGCTCCCACACTGAACTACTTTAAAAATCGGTTAGCCAGTTGTCTCCAAATTATTTCAAACACAACATCAGCTGTGTCTTACCAAATAATAATAATTTCTTTTAAATTCCACTCACCTTCAGGCTTAGGCTTAGTGATTATCTCCTGCTTATCCTGCATATTCCTCAGATGCTCTGCAGTCAGCCTGTGCTCATCCAGCTCGATCCTGGTGGGCATCTCCTTGTGGCAGGACGTGCAGGTCGGGTGCAGGTACTTCTTGAGCTTGCGGTGGCCGACCGTGGTGCGGTGGATGGCGCCGTCGGCTGCGTACATGTCGCACATCGCGCAGTAGAAGTCGCGGGCAGGTTGCTGGCCGGTCTTGCGGGTGCGTTTCATTTCGCGGATCTGATGGGAAATGAGATTGTTTTAGTTTAAAGCACCAACAGTCAAACTGCGGGTTTTTCTAGAATAAGAGAAGAATTGAGAAATAAGGAGGGAAATCTAAAGCCACATTATGACAGTGGCAGCTGCGCTTCATAAAGGTAGAACTACACTGCGCACACTTGTGCCACACACGTCGATCTGGGCGTGTCGGTCTCATAGATTTTATATGGCAACTCTGACTTGAAGAGCTACACTCGATGCGACGTCGTTCGTGTGCGTCGGTCTAATATAGTTCTAGCTTTACGCGTGTCTAATTCCAGCATAGAACTAATATTTGTATTGCCTACATATAGTTGTTCCGGGTCTGAGTGCCTTGTGCAGGTGAGTTTCCATATTTATGAACCTCATGATACAGGAGAAATAATAGTACGGAGTAAAGTTTTTTAAAAGATATAAAGATTTCTGACTTTTCTTGAAAACAAGTGAATTAGAAAGATATTTAGTCATCAAAACCTGTCCTTTATATTTTAGCTCCAATTGTAATTTATTATACTACAATACACTACAGAATATAAAATAATCTTGTGATAAATTAAAAAATTCAAGTAACTTAGAAAATTCAAATCATAAAATATTCACCTTAAACTCCTGCCTCATGGTATCAGCAGTAAGGGCATAGCTCTCTGCAGTTTTAGACATCATAATAGCATGGGCTCGTCCACTCAAATGGTTCTCAAACGACCTGCCATCCCACATGCTCTTGTTACAAATATGACACTTCAGCAGCTGAGGGTTGATGTCATCATATCTGGTCTTGGGAGCCTCCTTCTTAGTGGTGGTAGTAGTCTCCTCACCCTTCTCCTTGTCTTGGTTCTCGCCAGACTCAACATCATTCTTGTCATCAGTGTCATTGCGGGACGCTTTGCTGGTAAATAAAAAGCAGGTTTATAGAAAAGAGATTATGATGGCTTTGGAACACTGAAGTTGTCTATGCTATAAGGATTGGGTGTACATATTTGTCTATTACTAGTCTAGCAATAAAGGAGGCTTCTAAATAAGTTTTTCTGTGTTGTGTACTTTTTTATTTTTATTGTGTAATGTGTATTGGTAACATATATGGGGTTCATCTGCCAGTAATATTGTATTGTGGTCTGATATTTCAAATGAATCCCTGATAAATAAATTGCATATGAAGTTTTTAAACACTTACAGGAATCCAATTGCCAAGCATTTGAATCGAAATTAGATGGAGTTAACAAAATTTATTTTTTTAGTAAAAAAAACATAACAGGACTTGTAATACTTTACAAAACTGCAAAAAAGTCAGTATTTACATTTATTTGTGAATTCAACTTATTACACACTTACCAATATCACAAATATTAAATGTTTATCAGTCCATTACAATCCAAAGAAGCAAGCATTACATTGGGTTTAAATGGGTGCAAAAACCAGTGATGGGTGATGCACCCATGGGTATGAAGCTCCAAGTACTAGGTCCAACGACGGACCAACTTCCAGTACAGACAGGTAACTATTTATACCTGACTGTGGTGAAGACGATTTTCATTGAAAAGTAAAAACAAACATTCGAGATTTGTAATTGAAGTGTTCATACCTCAAAGAGGCAGAAACTAACGTAATGCCAATTCGGCTAAAGTTTAGAGGCCGGTGAACGTAAGGTGTTAACAGAAACTTATCCACAGTGAGGCTCAACCTCTGCAAGAGGCACAAGAAATGCGGTGTCACCACCGGAAGGAAACATTCAGGGTTCCTTACCTCTCCTTAGGTTTAGCCTTTGAATCGGCATCCTTTTTCGGGGAACTCTTGTTTTGTTGCCTCTGCCCATCATTGGGCCTATACGGTTTACGATTGTTGTTGACACGCTCACCGGAGCGATTGTAAGTTCCCGTACGCCGGAAATTACCTTGATTGCCCATCTAAAGGGAATTGATCAGAACATTTTTGTTAGTACGAAAACTGCAGGGCTCTAACGAGCCACAAAGAAGTGCTGAAATTTGAAATACTTCAGGTTTGTCATTAAAATGTGATTATGAAAAATACTTGAACTGAAGTTTCTGGGATCCATTATAAAGGGGCTTCTAGTAGATTTTAATATTTTTTCATGCATGAAAATGATCACAGAAATACTTAAAAATTTAAACATTAATATGGGAAATGACATACATTTTTGCAACAACAAAAATTACCTTTACTATTGAAACAGTATTGAAAATACCAGACAGAAAATTTGGATTAACTGGTCATTTAAACTGTAAAATTGCATTTCAATTCAATTGTACTGTTATGTAGCTCGTTTCTGAGCTGTCATAAGTACTTACCCTGCTGGGTCCATAACCTCGGTCATACCGACCCATGTTGGCCCCACCAAAGTCCCGTCTAATAGGCATGTCGAGGAGTGAAGGGACAGGGTTCTGCCGCGGCTGCAGCAGGTTGATGATGTTACTTGCTAGAGCCAGGGTGGCTTCAGTAGAGCCGCCAGAAAGAGGCAGCAGGTTTGGTAAGCCACCGCCGGGGCCGCCACCCTGCCAAGGCGACACTCCGCTACGCCCGAAGTTCTTCCCACGGTCGTTACGTTGGAAATCCATGCGACGACCACTATTATTCTGAGGTCTTCGGTTCGCCATTTTAGATTCTAAGACACAAAGTAAACTGTTTTATGTATCGTTCGTACGTAAATTTTATCGATCCATCCGTATCGATACACCCACTGGAGCGTGGTATTTAAATGACTAAAATGAAGCAGCGGTTAGAAAGTTTTTTGCCGGCCGGCAGAAAATAGCACAAGGTGAATATGCGTTATTGATTTTTTCTGTTCTGTACATACGAAAGACATCTTTAATATACTTTGTACTAAATCGAAAGCCTTTATGAAATGAATGCATAGTGCCGTTATATGACACAGATAGAAATCTTTAGAAATTAACCAAAAGAACATACAATGCCTAAACGATGCTTACGTAGCCCGTTCCATGATTGATTTTTTTCCACTAGAACGTATCAAACCACACAAATACTGATTGAAGCAAAATAACTTGAAGTTGTAATACTTACAGTTTGGCTGCTTAACTGCACACTACAACAGCACTGAATTTTAGTTAAAAAAAATACTACACCGTCCACCAAGCCGAACGAAGTCGAAACGTCAAATCAATGTAATATGGCTGCCTGCCGCTGAATCACGGCTTGGCTTGGTTGTTTATGGTTTATTGATTGCATTGCTCCACAGGCGCCCAATACACGGTCAATCATTACCATCAATCGCCATCAATCAATGAATGACGGAGAATGGTTTTTTAATGACTGTGTGTGAGTACTATCATTCAAATTTTATTCATGATACGTCATGCTTGATGGCAATGATTGACGCTTGCATGACCGTGTATTGGGCGCCTTAGACAAGCCAAAAATGTGACGTTTTTCATTGGCAGTGCCACCATTCCACACAGTGAGCTAAAAGTCGACTTTCATAAACATATAATACATTTTTTTAAATGTCCACGACATGAAAATTTTTTGCGAGGCGTCATGCCTAAAAAAATTAACATTATGGAATAGCATAGCAAAAAACGCAAACAGAAAAAAAAAATCAATATGAAGATTTTTTCTCTAAAAAATTAATATTCAGTCAGGTTGTACAACTTTTTCTTTTTTTTTAAATCGCCTTCGATTTTATATTTTACACCCGACCACTACTTTATATGAACGAGCCACATGAATATAAAAAATTAAGTTTCAAAGACCTAATTATGTAATGATCATTATTTTATGAGTTTAAGCAATTTTGTTAAATATTTTATCAATTAGCTAATGAGGGTAGTCAGTAAATTAGTTTAATCAATATATATATATTATTTTGCTCTATTCATCGAAAGTACAAACAAGATGATAAAATCACCGTAAACATGGAAAGCGTCGTAACAAATCTAGCTTTATTTATTATTTTAAAACGTTCAGACAAAATAAATGACTGCCAGATTTGGTTTGCGAGAGAAATAGAAAAGCGTAGGCGTTTTGCAAATAATTTTAATGCGCAAAGCGAAATGTATTGATGAATAAACTATTAAATAATATTAAAACCAAGCGTCTTGTATTATGTATACCCTTAGCAAAAGTTAAAACTACACTGTCAAAGACGTCCATTACACAGTCAATTTTTGCCATTAATCACCATCAATCAATGAATGACAGAGAATGGTTTTCATCATTAAAATTTCATTCATGATACGTCATGATTGATAGCAATGATTGACGCTTCCATGACCGTGTTTGAGCGCCTATATCGATGTTCAAAATACTACCCCGCGTTCCGAAATGCGCCAAAAGCGATTATAGCGTGAATCCGACCAAATTTAATAGTCACAAAATATAAGGGCTATCAAGTAGTAATTGTGACGTTGCGCGTTGGTTGGATGCGCGGTATAATCACTTTCAGCGTAATTCGGAACGAGGGGCTAGTATCTCTCTGTCATCATCATCATCATTTCAGCCAAAAGACGTCCACTGTTGGACATAGGCCTCCCCCAAGCGTCGCCACAATGGCCGGTAATCTGTACAAAATACTAATATTCACTACCTGTAACGCACTGTAACGAATCCGCCAGCTGTCAAGCTGTCAAGATAAAATTATTTTTTAGATATTGTCTATTGAACTGATCTAAAATGAGCTTTACATTTATGAAAATAAGGATCACTGAGGTTTCATGATGTTTCCTTGTTTCCAGATAAATCTTCGTGATAGATGTTGAAAAAAAAAACAGTAAATAGATTCCAAACCCACGTTGAATTGAATAATAACAGGTCACAGGTGCTGAAAGCGACGCGTCCCTGTTGTGTAACTAATTTTATCCAGGTGTTAAGACATCTTCGAAATGGAGGACGTAGAAAATGAAAATGATCAAAAACGTACCAAGGTATGAAATTTTCTGTACCTAGTCTAAATAACTAATTGGCGCTGATATTATAAAAAGTATACTTTTAATGAACTTTATTTTATTCAGTATAAAAAATGTAGCGAATTTGCTCTGTAGGACTAACTAAATATTTCGAATTCGACCTTTTTAGAGTTATAAAATAACAGGTGTTTTACAAAAACATTGTATGTAACAACATGAAAAACTTCATGAATTAAATAAATCATAAATATCTGTATAAAGTTAAGTTTTAAAATGGAAATCTATTATTTAAAATACAGAAAAACGGTAACAAGATTCAGAAAAAAAAGTGAAGGTAGTAATAAAATACTACCAAGTTTGTTGCCGTGCTATAATTTTCTAAAGTCTTGCGTATGGCGACTTCTATAATTTGCCAGGACTCGCGTTGCAAGTCCTTAGCCGTAGGAATGAGGAGGATACATCAAAATCGAATAGCATATTTTTCCATTTCAAGGCGTTGGAAGCTACACATACCATTTAAAGAGTCTTTGCAAATCTATAATAAAAAGTGTTTTGCCTGGGATCACGGTCTTAACTAACTTAAGAGTTTTTGTTAATAGGTCCACTTAAACCTCTTTGTTTTGCATATGTCGCTATAGTTTCCCACCAATGGGAGTGCCTTTGGATGCATTAGCATAGAGCTTAATGAATAATCACTGGTTTCTGCCATGTTCCATGAAAAGTGTTTAAGTGGCCTCTGGGAATTGGCTTCGGCCCCTAGATCACGTCACCGGAAAATTGCAGAACATTTGGTTTCGTTTTTATTAAAGATTTATTACATTTTAACATTGTAATAAATCTTTATTAGATTATCATTTCTATCACAATCTACTCATAAATCACATTCAAATTCATTACTTTCCAATGTAACAGTGTCTTATTTGGAAAAATTTGTTAACAATTTCTTGTGATATTTTATATCCTAAGGCGTTTGCAATTTTCCAGTGACATATACTTTTGTATGTTTGTTTGGTTGGTCTGAATCGGGTGGACTGATTTTCACAGGACTTTCTAGAAAATGTGACCAACTAGCATTGTGCTGTTTAATAAGTCCAACACAGATGTTGCAGACACTGGCATAGCGTAGCATCAGCCTTATAATGTTCCCACTGCTAGGACTCTGACCTTCTCTCTAGGAGATGGAATGGGTTGTATCAACCACGCAGGGTTGTTGGATGTCATATGTTGTTGAGTTTTTGGTTCTAAGACATGCCGGTTTCTTCACAATGTATTCCTTCACCATTTTGAGAGCAGTGGTGAAGAAATAAACTACACAAAGTAAGACCCACCAGGCTAGTAAATAATACATATAAGTTGGTTTTTTTTTGCAGAGTCGCAGTCCCTCTCCGGGCATCAAGTCTACAGCAGTTGTGAAGTACACAGCGTTTCAGAGCCCGGTTGGATATTCCCGTTTACAGTGTAACACAGACCTCAACATGCCTCCCTCTAACTGGGGGGCAGCTATCGACTCGTATGGGTTGAAACAGATTTTGACCAGGGGCACAGGACTGTCAAGGTAAAACATTGACTGCTTTATTGGATAACTCTATACTCAATTATTTATTGAAGAAGAAGAAAAAATATTTTATTTGACACATAGACACACACAATGCAGAAACAACATACACAACATACACTTAAGATAAAAAAAAGGATAAAAGGGAGCATTCAAGTATTACGTAACCCAATTTGGGGGGAGGGGGGGTCTTGTAAAACGTTGCAGTGCGTTACAAGGGCGGGGGGGGAGTATTTAAACTACGCGTTACGTAACATTTTTTTATTTTAATTAAAAAGCTAGGGAATTAGAATCTTCCAACTCGGAGCTAGGGAATTAGAATCTTTCAACTCTCCTACCCTTTTCGTTTATGTTACTTTCTTGCCGCCACCCTGCCCAATCCTTCAAACCTCAAGCAAGCTCGTGGTACCTAGTCAGCAAGACAAAGGATCATGCAAGTTCTCACCACTTCTTGTTAGGTTGTCCGTTGATCTGTCGCCTCCTCTAGAAGGGTTTAAGCAAATGCCTTACAATTTTATTGTCCATCAGTACAATCAGATCTCAAGAAAAAAATATGTGCAATCTGTGGGATCTATTTCTCAACCCAAAACAGTGTGCAAACGCACAGTCGTTACGTGCATGGCAAGACTGCCCAAAACTCTCTTGAAAGTAGAGTACGGCCACAGCGACTTGCTGCCAAAAGGGCAAAGGAGCTGCTCTGCATTGTGCGCCATAGTGAAGCATTGTCTGAGGATGCCGATTGGCTTGATGAAGACGAAGTTGATGCAAGTAGTTTAACAATACCGGAACCATCTTCGTCTGCTCTCCGAATACCAGTAATGAAAGAGTCTGAGTGACTGGCAAACCCATGGACAGAGGAGCAGTAATTGCAATTGAATTGTTTTTACGTACCTACACTTATTTGATTTATGGCTAAATAAAAACATCTCTTCTTTTGTTTATTACTACTGCAAACGCAATTAATACAATAACAAAGGTGTTCAACATAATTGTGACTTTAATGGTCACTTAAATGTTACGTAACGTTTAGGGAGGGGGAGGGGGGGTACAGAAAAACGTTACGGTGCGTTACATGGGGGGGAGGGAGGGTCTAAAATCTTCAAAAATTGCGTTACGTAATACTTGAACGCTCCCAAAGTAACATTGTGTGTATTGCAAATAACTGACTGGTGCTAATGGCTTCGCCACCGTTATAGTAGAAAATTATCCTTTGGGAACATAATATTTGGATAAAAAGTATCCTATTTGCTATTCCAGCACATAGTCTGTGTACCAAGTTTCATCGAAATCTCTTAAACCGTTCGTGTCCATCCGTTCCCACTCACAAACTTTTACATTTATAATATGAGGTATTATAATTCTGTAGAAAGTTCTCCATATGTTGTGTGAACATCTCTTGTTCCAATAAAAAAAAACCTCTAATAGTTTTTCAAAGGAGGTGGGTTAGGTAACTCAGGGCACCGACTGTACGTTACACGCTAACATCGCAATCAAAAACCTGGACACGAAACACACATCTAATCAGTGTCATCACAGCCACTGATAGACAAGGACAGAGACAAGAGCCGGAACTGTCGTGCGAACGAAATAGCGTTAGCCGTCAAATGTGTGTGATTGTCGCGACCGTTGTGAAATCGTGCCATATAGGCTCAATTTCAGCGGTCTACGCGCCAGAGGCGAGTCACTTATCTTCCGTTGTTTTGATATAAGACTATAAGTCCGAACCAATTTTTTGAATGTTAAATACGAATCATGGCCCTTTCCTTTCATCTTCCTTATTTTTAAGCAGGCAAGGCAGGATTCATTTATCATACAGTTTTGTAATGTACATCATTCCACCCTTCATTTATTACCCACCTTGGCATATTTGCAAACAATCGGTAGTTCATTCTCACTATTAATCCCCATAACTTGTAAATAACTGAACAGATTCCGATCGGTCGAGATTGTAATTGTGACGTTAGGTACTCTTGAATTCGATGCTAGCGCCAAATTGGTTTAAAATTGCGTAACTCCACACCGAGCCCTATCCCCATTTTAATTAATTTCCCAAAAAGGTCACGCAATTTGGCCCTACCATCAAATTTAAGAGTACCTAACATCACAATTCCAATATCGACCGATCGGAATTAAACTCGAGAGTTGAGCTTGTGGTAGCACTGCTGCTCTGAAAAGTCCTTTTTGCTTACAGCTTCAGAATGGCTCATATGTTTCCCGACTGCGTGGGGGAAGTCGACGTCATTTCCGGCGCAGAATGTATCAAGAAACTGCTCAAGTTACCGTACCAGCCTAACGGAACTGTAAGTTTATTTTTCCTTCTCAATGCAATCTGTAAACCTAAATTATAATCGAACGGGAAGACCGTAGAAGCAATTAGTTCCAGTTCGTCGATGTACGCGGTATAAACGACGAAGCGAAACGCTTGGTTCGTACCGTAGAGGTGTCAACAATGTGAGCGTGGACACTCGCCGTACGTCTTCGTACTTTCATTAAGTTACTGTTTTTTTGACTTCCCAGGGTAGTATTGTAATGAATTATTTTTATTTATTATTATTATAAAAACTTCTTTTACTTGAAAACTCATTCGTAAAGTACCTATAATACTTTACGAATGAGTTTTCAAGTAATTAATTATCTACGATCATTTGTTCTGTGTCTGGGTGTAATTTATCTATAATATGTATGTATTTAGAAATATATAAGTAAGTTTATCAGTTGTCTAGTACCCATAACACAAGCTCTGCTTAGCTTGGGACTAGACGACGTTGTTGATAGTTGTGGAATATAAATAAATAAATAAATTGAAATGGGCTGGTGCTGCAAAATGTCACCTAGCAGCTTTAGACTCGATGGAAAGGCGTGCAAAGCGGCTAATTGGTGAACCAAATTTTTTTAAGACCAATCTTCAAAGCCTTGAGCACAGGCTGACAGACGTAGAGTAGCCAGCCTTTCGGATTTTTACAGGATGCATTTTGGAGAGTGTACGCGGGAATTGTATGATTTGATTCCGCCATCTGCGTTGTACCATCAGACAACTCGACGTACGGCCAATATCCACCCTTACGTTGTTGAAATTTCTGCGGTCCGGACTAAGCGTTTTGCCTCGTCGTTTATACCGCGTACATAGAAGGACTGGAACAGTTTACCTAGTGCGGTCTTCCCGTCCGATTTTATAATTTAGGTGTCTTCAAGGCTAGAGTTAATAGGCTCTTAATAAACAAGTGCGCCTCACCATCAACGATGGCATCACTGCTTGGTGCTTACCATCATATGTGACCGCAGTCAAGCACTAGTTTATATTAACTAATAATAAAACTGGTTTCCAGGTGAGCATGATGGTCCACCGCGTGGAGAACACCCTGCTCCTGGATGACTTCGACGTGTACGACTACCTCATGAAGTCGGAGTGGTCCTGGCTGAAGGACTTCTTCTATGAGAACATTCTGAAGACGATGTCCGAACAAGTGAGTGTGCATGATTCTGTTTTGTTTATTTATTTAGTACATGGAGAAATTACAGTTAATAAAACCAGAGATAAAAGAAGCCATAATATTACTATAGACATTATAAATACATTATTTATGGTGTAAGTAAGATACAGCATAAATCCTTAGTTTGCTATTAAATTATTCAAATTCAATTCAACTGAATTAATTAAACGTAATAACGCTACTTAAAAATTTGAGGCGGCATTTTCACAAATGATTGAAAATGCGCGTGCAATACGTACCTCATGGACATGGTTCAGTACGCTGTGCTGTTCAAGCGGCCTGGCGTATTTTGAAGCGTCTATGAAGCTACGCGCCCTACGCGTGTAATGGCCGAAATTGCGTAAAGCGGACGCCCGCGCGGTCACATACAAAAATGCTCAGTTGCGGACCCGCGCGGCCATCGACCATATTTTTTTACGAGTCCAAAAGTGCTAAAGTTCGCAGAGCCTAACTACAGATTCACCAAGATCCGTCGGTCGTACTGTAAAAATTAAGTTCTTCATCGACACGACTACATGCACACCTTTAAACTTGAACTAGCAACATAGCGTAGGTAATAATCCGGTTACCGCGACGGTGACCGTCGTACACGAATCACGCGTGACGTCACTTGACGGGTGCCCTTCGCAGGCGTCCGCTTAAAGCAGTTTCGGCCTAAGTGTGTGAGTTCCCCGTAAGTAACGTAACGGCGTGGCGCGTGCAGGAGCGCACGTCGCTGATGCTGGCGCCGGCGCCGAGCTCGGCGCTGCAGCTGACGCACAAGTTCCTGTCGCACAGCGTGGCCGAGCGCCCGCCGCCGCCGCAGCCGCTGCCCGACATAGCCACCATGTGTCTCACTGATAAACGTATGTCTCATCTTATTCTGTTTTTATGGTTTATTTATTTTATTGCTAATTAATATAAATCTAATCATACATTCGAACACGTACACCAGCTTAATCCGCATAATATATCATTCGCCCATATTCGCCCATTACACGCTCACTCGCTCCTCATCACACATACACACCAACTCACATAGTTTAGCTTATGTTACTTTACTTTTGTTTTTTTTTGGTGAACCCAAATAATGCTGCCATGCAATGCTGTACTTGTTAGCTTATTTTTTGTATGCAAATACTTTTCTGAAAGAGGTTTGGCGCTGTATACCGAGATACATGTTTTTACCTAATTTGGTTACAGGAGCTCCTATTATACTGTATTGTATTTATAATTTTTGTTTTTGAAAAAAATATGAATTCTCTAATCAAAGTTGAGAATAAGCTCTCATAATCTTATTTAAAATATTGCATGGAATTCTGTAGTAAATATTTGCTTCACAAAGTAATCGAGTATTAGAACAGAATAAAGTTTATTGTCTACTACAAAAGTAACACAACTTTTACCCAAATATAAATCTATGGGTACAATGGCGGTCTTATTGGAGACAGTGATATTTACGAAAAAACTATAGAGTGGATGTAAGAACTTAAAATAATACAGAAGATACTATTCTCTGGTTTAAGGTGAAAGCTTTTTTTTTGCGCTTTAATCCCGCCAAGTCCGTTCCATCATCGGACCACTAAGCGTACAAAATGTTTTAGAAATACATGCATTGTGCGTACAGCTAAGTGGAGTTCCCAGTTTCAAGTTTAATTAACGGAATGATTTTAGCCATCATCAAATCAATCTTTCAATATTCAATTTCTTCACAGGCCCTTTCTTACCGGAGCCTGAAACTCGAGCCGAAGAACCTCCAAATGAGCATCTATATAACCGCAACGTCCTGTGGACCTTTGAAGACATTCATATGCTTATAGGAAGCGACCTTCCGATATTCGGCGACAAAGACCGGCCCTGCGTCAGCCTACGTCTCAGAGACGCAAGGGAACCGATTAATGTACTTACTGGCATAGACTATTGGCTAGACAACCTCATGTGTAACGTCCCTGAGGTACTCATGTGCTACCATTTAGACGGAATCGTACAGAAATACGAACCAATGAAGACTGAGGACCTCCCGAACATGGAACATTCGAAATTTTCGCCAAAAGTCATAAGAAACGTTGCACAAAACATTTTGTCGTTTCTAAAGTCCAACGCAACGAAAGCGGGACATACTTATTGGCTGTTCAAAGGACCGCATGATGATGTCGTGAAACTATACGATCTAACATCTCTATGTCCAGATAGTTTAGACAATCCCTTCACCACTCCAGTGGCTATGCTTCTGTACAGAGTGGCAAGGAACATGCGGATGACGAACAGGTCGAAACATGTCCGCCAGCTGTTGGAACATGTCATAGAGTTGTTGAAAGTGGAGCGGTACCCGCAAATTATTGCGTCGTCGCACTATATGTTGGCTGACTTGTATGTGCCGGCTACTACGAATCCTGCTGATCCAGATTTTAAAGGTGAGTCTTGTCGTCCTCCATGCAGGCTGTGCAGTGTAGAAAATTAAATGTGATTTTATTTAAATAAAGCCAAGAGTGTGAGTTTTTTTTTAATATCCCTCTTTTTATCATCATGTTCTAGAAGAAAATTCAGACACGGATTGCGAAGATGGGGACTTCGTGAACACCGATTACCCGTCCGAACCGGCAGACATTTGTTCGGACAATGCAGTGGACGTGACAGAGCAGGCTGATCATTCAGATAATGAGGCGGAGACGTCGCTCGCACTGCAGATCAGAGGATTGGCCTTGAAGGAGATAGGAGATAAAGTGCGGAATACTGTTGGGGTAAGTTGTTGATGTGGACACCGCAGTGGAGTGACAGAGCAGGCAGATCAATCAGACAATGAGGCTGAGTCATCGCTCGCGCTGCAGTTCAGGGGACTGGCGCTGTTAAAGATATTGAATGATAAAATATCCAGGATGTCCTTAAGGTGGGCAAGGATATAAACAAGACGGTCGAAAATATCAAAGCAACTGAAAAAGTTAGCTCCGCGTCGCTTTTCGCTGCTCCGCATCCAAATGCAGTTGGTCACGTAGGCCACCGCAATGAAGTATCAATTGTTTGTTCTATTCATGCAGCTTCGCTTCGCGATCGGGTCGAGTTGCCTACGTACCAACACGCGTTTGATTGACTCTTAACTCGTTTAAAAGAAGCAAATAAATGGTTAAAAATGTAAAAGTGCGTCATGTCCGCCCAGGAGAGCAAGCAGCCCGTGAGCGCGCAGGCGGGGCTGGGCTCGGCGCCGCCCGAGCGCTGCGGCCGCGCGCTCTCACACGCTCTCAAAGGACTGCTGGCCTTACACAACGTTACTATTAACAAATGCAAGGTAATTTTTTTCCTTTTTTCACAACTTTCTCACAACGCCATCTCAAAGTCTAAGTTAACCGTCCATATCAACACAAACAAAAATCAAATTAAAAAACCAACCAACCACTACCTCACCTGATGGTAAGTGATGATGTGGTCGACGATGAAGCACACTTGCCTAAAAGTAATCTATTCACTCTTGACTTAAAGATCCCTTGGTTGTGGCTATCAGGAAACACAGACTCCGACTGGGAATTCTATTCCTTAATTATATGCATAATGAATGTGTTCTCAAAACAATTTGTACATATGGGCGACTTTGTAAATTAATCCGGATATACTTCAATGTCATTTCTTTTTATTTATAGAAGTTAAATATTCACATACTCTTGAATCATCCTCAAACAGGAAGAAGAACGAGAACGTCTGAAACAGCAGATAATAATAGAAGAGCAACACCCAAAAATGGCGAATCCATACGAACCTATCAAAATGAGTTACGAACCAATCACCACAAAGCCGAAAGCAGACGGCAAAGAACACTCCTCCCGTAGCCGAAGACGAAAACGAGATCGTAAAAACAGCGAGAAATCGGCAAACTGTTTGATCGAATCGACATCGAACATCGATAAAAACGCCATACAAGTTATTAAAGAGAAGAAAGTTTATTCTACTTGGCACGAACCTAATAGAGATGACAATTTCGCTTGGAAACTACATTTAAAGACTCTTTTGTACGAGAAAATCTGTCTTGCTTACGCTACTTTAGCCGAATATAGTTACTCAAACGAACAGTACGGCTTCTCTCTAAAATATATCGATATGGCGAGTAAATGTCAGAAGTTATTATCAAATATGATCATTAAAAGTAAAGTTGTCGATGCAGGGGCGTTGATAGGCCGTGTTGGTGATAATTATTTCCAAATGAGTAAGAACTGGCATCGTTTGGAACAGTTCAAGAAGCAGTTTCAGACGGACCATGATGTCGATATGAAGATTCGCTTGGAGTTGGACAATGATATGGCTGAAGAAGTCGATCATGTTGTTGCTGATGAGTTTGAGCTTGGTGAGTTTTTTTTTAATCGTTTTGTATTTATTTATTAAGTACTTCATGCACATTAATGTATCGAGGTGGACTTCATGCCTTAAGCATTTTTTACCAGTCACATTTTGGATGATGTAGAGAAAAAAAAGGTTGGTGCAAGAAAAGGGGAAATTAGAGTATACAAATAAAATATAAGTGAACTCGCTTTTGCCAGCGGTTTCATCGGTTATTGCAAATGCGAAGTCGAAATCGGATAAAAATAGCCTTCATCCAATTGCAGCCGATTAGCGTTCCCAGTTTATTCAGGGCGGCTATGAGGGAATGCGGTGGTCTCAATGTTTGCATGACTTATTTGATGGGCTTGCGGACAACGAGCAATGGCTAGCTCGCCGTGCGGCCGTCCGGTAACCTTCCAGACCGAGCCTAAGGCGTTGACGGGGCGTACTGTTCCCGCGCGCCTCAAGGAGTTGTCAGCAAACCGTAGGGGCCCAGATAGCTGCAGGCAGGCAGGGTCGAAGCCTACTGGGGCCAGGGGTCTACTTCTGAAAGGAAGATTCCGCCCCGGTATAAAAGGAAACAAAGGAACAGGAGTGGGTTTTTTACACGACTGCCCCAAAAAAGGAGTGTTATGTTTTCAGAGTTCATGTATGTATGTATGTGAGTTTCTTTATTCCACCGTAACTTCTAAATGACTGAACCGATTTACACGTATGAGGTATAGTTAGAATCCTTGCATCATCCCGAGTAACATAGGCTATTGAAAAAATATGGAAATATAATGTGGTGGGTAAGATACATAAATGAACACCCACCCAGTTTTTTTTTAATTTTTGTTCTCTTAATGCATGTGATTGTCGTCTAGGATTTGACGAGTGGATTTCAAAAATATATAATATGTTACACTATTAATCGAAACTGTCGAGTAAAAAAAATTTTTTTTTCTTTACCAAAAGTGGTAGGACGAATTTTGGCTATGGTGGCCCCCGTAGTCAAAAATCATTTATATACTTTACAAGTCTTTGTTTGAGTAGCAAAAAGACATTAAAACCAAATTTCAACCACCAAAACGGCATATAGATTCAGAGCAAATTGGGTGTTACATGTTATATATGACTCGTCTTCTTCTTCCTGCCTTTTTCCCATGTTATTTTTGGTCGGCGCTACACGTTTTTTTCTTCCATTTTGCCCTGTCACCCGTCATGCTATCACTAATTTCCTTCTCTTTCATATTACTCTTCACATAATCCATCTATCTTTTCTTTGGCCTCCCTCTCCCTCTCCATCCATCCATATGTATACTCATAACCCTTTTAGTAACATGTATTTCATCCTTCCTCTTTACCTGACCATACCAAGACAAACGATTCAAACTTCCTCTAATATACTTACTCATTCCTAACTTAATCCTTTTTTATCACACCACACATCCATCTCAACATTTTCATTTTTTCATCTGTCTTTTTCACAGCCCAACATTCTGATCCCTAAATTATGACAGGTCTTATCTCGGACTTGTCGATTTTACTTTTCAACTTGAGGGGCATCCGTGGGTCACAAATTGTTCCAGTGGCCTGTTGCCATTTTATCCATCCTGAGTTGATCTGATGTGTTACGTCTCGGTCTGCCTCGCCATCTCCTTGGATAAGCGATCCGAGATACCGAAAGTCGGAGCAGGTCTGTATGGGCGTTCCGGCGAGAGCTAAGGGCACACGACCGGAGAGACCGCCGAAATTACAAAACAAGTACTCCGTTTTCATTCTGCTCAATTTCAGGTCAACACTCTTAAGTCTGTGCCACTACACCTTCAATCTATTCTGGATTTCTAGGCCACTTTCGGCAACCAACACAATATCGTCACCAAACAGCATCCACCAGGGGGCCTCTTCCTGAATATCCGACGTCAGAGCGTCATTATCTTCAGGAAGAGGTAAGGGCTGAGAGCCGACCCCTGATGTAAGCCGAGAGCCACATTGAAGCTGACAGTGTTGCCCGCTGTAGACCGGACTTGGGTACTGCACTAACTATACATCGCTCGGATCAACTGCACATACTTCCTTAGCACACCTTTCTCTTTAAGGGCCCACCATAGAACCTCACGAGGTACCCGGTCGTATGCCTTCTCGAGGTCAATGAACACCATGTGCAAGTTTTTATGCGCACCTCTGCATGTCTGGCACAGCTGACGTAAAGCAAAAATGATATCCGTTGTACCCCCATCAGGCATAAAACCGAATTGGTTCTGTGAAATTACACTCTCTGCTCTTAGCCGCCTTTCAATAACTTTCTCCCAGACTTTCATACTATGTGACATTAACTTTATTCCTCTATAATTGTTGTACTCAAGCATATTGCCCTTGTTCTTAAAGATGGGCAACAATGAACTGTTGCACTAATCATCAGATATGACTTCTTTCCGCGATAACTTATTGAAGAACAAAGCTAATCACGTCCATCCATCCACTCGCAGTAACTTCCACACTTCAACTGGCATTCCATCTGGACCAATAGCCTTACCATTCTTCATACCATTTACTGCTATTCAGACTTAATCTATACTAACGATTCTCACTGTTTTAAAGTTTCGTGACATATCACTAAAAGGATTAAAATAAAATAAAGTAATTTAAAAAAATTAAAAAAACACGACTGCTATGTCAAAAGAATAAACTAAAAATCAAAAAACAAGATGTTTCGATGATGATTCAAGATGATTAGAAAAGTGAAGAAAGTAGTCACTCGTTGATTAAGCACGGAATCTCGGAAACTACTTGATCTACAAAACTGAAATTTTCATCGCAGTCGGGGGACTTTTTATACTACAAGAACGTATTTCATTACTTTATTTTTTAGTCAATATAAGTCTGACACTATCTCTCGCTCCGCCCAAGGGCGTGGAGATGTCATTGGATGATGTTCCCACCTACAAAAAAAAATGCCCCAATGTGAGCACGTGTGTGACTGTTTAGAAATCAGACACGTTTATTTCAAATTGGCCTATTACAGGCACTTTTGGTTGTCAAAATGTCGAACAGTAAAAGAAACTATATGTGCACTCTTTTACATCATATTATGAGTTACATAAATCTTGGTTACATATTTCTTGTCACTTCCATTATATGATAACAATGTACACATGTAATGAAAAAAAAGTAATTAATAGAAATTAAAATAAGCCACTGGCCGCTAAGAGGTGACTAGTCTCAACTGACGGCGCCCGTTCACGAGCATGGCGCATGCGTCAGCCCCACTCATTCCAACCAGTTTGAAGGGAACTGAATGACCCAACAACACGTGTCACCATCAGTGAGTGAGATATATAGGGTGACTGGTAATGAGTAAACGATACTTAAACACGTGATTGTAGTCATGATAACAAACAACTATTACTATGGGACCAAACCCGAAATTGCGAAAAAATCAAACAAGTTCAGTACATTTTGACCAGCAGATTTTTTTTCGCGATTTCAGTGAAAATTGCTTCGTGAGTTCTCTCCCTAAGATGCCGTAATTTAGTTCTTGCGTGGCGCCATAGATGTCGTTACAAGTACATCACAATAGTGTTGTTGTGTGTGCAGATATCTCCCTCCCCGGCAGCGAGATGTCGGCCATGCTGGCGTCGTGCGCGATGTACCGGCGCGCGGCGGGCGCGGCCCCGGCGCGGCGCGCCGAGCTGCAGCGCCGCCTCGCCTCCGTGGGCAACGAGCTCGCCGTCAGGCACATGAATGATGCGCAGCGTATGTATACTTTCAACTTTTAGCTTATCTTACTAATAACTCCTTACAGCCACTAGCGGACCGAGGGGTAAGTGTAAGTTTCCACTAATGCGGAGTTCAGAGGAAAGGACTGTGTATTGGCTAATCATAGCTCACGAATTCTTTTTTTTTAATTTATATAAACTATAGTGCTTGATTGCAATACCACCTGATCGTAAGCAGTGATGCAATCGTTGAAGGCGAGGCGTACTAGTTCGTGTCATTCCGTATTTTCGTAAGAGCTTATTTCCATATAAAAACTAACTTATTTCCCAACAGAAATCTACGTGAGATATTTAGAAGAGGATGACCAAAAAAGCCCCAGAGCAAAGCTCCTTTTCAAACAGTTCACGGTGACTTCCCGCAAGTCGCTCGAGTGCCTGGACGAAGCCACGGCGATCTTCAAAGAGGTCAATGACATTCCTAATCTGGCGCTGTTGTACTGTAACAAGGGAAGGTACTTGAGGTTCAAAGCACATTGCACTCCAGGTGGATTCAGGTAAGAAATACTTTATTTTGTAAAGAAAGAGAAAAAGAAAGATTTAAACGCTATTCACTTATTTCCGGGTACCCGGCCCTGCCGTATTCCGTCAGAAAAAATCGGTTACGTAAAATTTTTACGAATTCGTTCACATAGCTCCGTGTCATATCCACATAGCTCCGTATCCGAATCGTCAGTGTCCCGGAGCACGCTTGGACGCACGGACGCACTGACTGTGCTATCCGATTTTTATCTAGGTAGTACGTTGACGACAACATGAACATAGGAAGGTTGATAGAACTTGTACGACAGAATAATGTACTTTACCATCTTTCTAATCCACATTATTTGAATTTTAAGAAGAAATATATGATATATGGGATAAAATAGGAAAAAAATTACAGTGTGACGGTAAATTTAAACATTTTTACACTGATACCGATTTCCTTGATATGTGTGAACACGGGTGACGGATGGCGCGTCCCTCCCTACGGAAACACTGAAACGAATAACTCTGAACAGGATCTCAGGAGAAGAACTCGGATAGCCCTGACCCGGAAATGTGTGGGTAGCGCTTTATTTGGTGACAGTAACTAGGACCACATGATAAAAAAAAGTGACAATCAATAAAAAAAAAATAACATTGTGTGTGGCTCATGGCTGAGTCAAAAAGGTTCATTTCATCAATGTTGCCAGACAGAAAAATACTGTCTGATGCTGGACTTCCAACGAACCTTTACTGACGAGTGACCGAGTTTGAGTTCTATTCCGTAGGCATAAGGATGGCATTCAAAGCCAAAAAAATGGTTTCGATACCAACTGTTTAATGCAGTTGCCATTTGTCATGCCAGTAATGCAATAAAAGTCTGAATAATATCTGTTGAAGGGACAGTAAAAAAGGTTTGTTTAAATGAGTAATCTTATTTTGAATGGAGTTTTAGTTTTTTAAAAAACAATGTGTGCTAGCTGTTGATGGATCAGTCAGTCAAAATAGTTGGCTTTCATATGTACATGGCTAAATTTTAATCGTTTTAATCCCGTGGAGGGTCGAACCGATACATGAAACACTATCAATTTGTAAAGATAAAATTAAAAAATTAAGTACCTTTTTCCTAAAACCTGAATTAATATACGCATGTACCAAATTAATTTCTTTAATTAGACATCAGCTGTTCGAGTGCAATGACCTATAAGTAGGTAGTACGCAATGACCGAGACCTACTTACAGGTCAATGGACTCGCTTAGCTGATGTTTGCTTAACGAGCTTAATTTCGTACATGCGTATATTAATTCGGGTTTTAGAAAATAAGTATTTAATATATTTTTTATTTATAGATCGATACCGATAGTATCCTCCACGTGATTAAAACGATCAAAATTTAGCCGTCTATATACAACCTTATTTTTAATATATGCGAAACTTTAAAAACGTGTCTAGTATTTTTATGTAAAGAATCTATGTACAAAATTTCATAACTGTATTATGAAAAATCACAAAGTTATAAGCTTGTTGTGTTACCACAAACACATGGTCACCGGGCCATCCGGGCAACTGAGGGATTGTTTTGCCCCCGTACCCAGCTGTGCGTTGGTGAATAATGCCCGCAATGGCCTGCTATGAACTGTTTTGTACTTAGTACCGGACTACCGGTGCTGACCAACTTGTGGTGTAAAAAATATTGGAGTCGATTCTTGTGGTGTAAAAATTATTGGAGTTGGTTACTGATTCTGAACAAACTGTATTCAGGTTTCGCATATACTAAAAATAATGTTGTATAGAAGTCGCTTTTTCCTTACAGTACCGAAAAACGTCGTCTATACAATGAAGCAGAAGAGTTGTACCACTCCGCACTCTCCCTCTTGGGCCCGCGCGAGACGTGCGGCGCCACCTCTATCTGGGAACTGGTCGCGTGGGAGCTGTCCTGCCATCTGTACACGCTCGCCGTACAGGAGCAGGAAGCGCGCGAAATATACCGGGTGAGTCTATTCTGTTCTAAGCCTTAGAAGATTAGTAGTTCGTCGTCAAACCGTCCAGTATCCGTCCGAACCGAGCCCGAGTCGTCGACGGCGTCTAGTGATGAATAAAAGTGTGAAGAAAACCATAGGGGGCCAGCAGGGTTGAACCCTATTGGGGCCATGGGTTCGCTTCTGAAAGGAAATCCCGGGGTCCTGGAACACAAGGTAAGGAAGAAACATAGGAGTGGGTTTTAGTCAGTAAAACCTGACGGTCTAACGCGACTTCCCGCTCCGTCCTAAAGCGGGAGAAGTCACCGGATGATTTCCCACCTAAAAAAAACCATCCATCTACATTTATATTCACAACAAATTTTCTGCCCGAAGAAAAGCCCAGCCATCTGGTCACAGGAAGAGTCGACTAGCTGTTTGCCAATATCACGAACAACTCCATGAGCGCTCGGACCCCATGGCCCTAGTGTTTCAACTCCAAACGGCTCAACACGGCCTCGTTGGATGGCAGTGCTGCCAGCCAACGAGGCCGTGTGCAATGGCAAAAGGCAATGCTGCCATCGTTCTGGGCACTCCTTTCCTATTGATATCGATGTGGATGAATTTTTTGATGCCCAATTAGTTCCTTTTCTACCCGTTTGTACATATTTAATTTGTATATATATACCTATTAAGTTTTAATATTTATTTGTTTTTAAGCAGTTGTAAAATTTAAATCTTTAAAATTATAGTAGGTACCAACAAATTTTTGACTTATTAAATCTGTGTATATTCTTTTCTACGATTATTTAGTCATAATTATTTATCTTCAATCTTTCCTGACAGGAACCGGCAGAAGTAGCTGAAGCGTTAAAACGCGCCCTCAAGTACTGCCTGCTGAGTCCAGGGCCGAGGCAATACCTGTACCAGTTCAGAGCAGCCATGATATACCACAAATTGGGATCTCTGTACCACTCACAGTATCGGTGAGTAAAATATGATAAAAATAACAGTACATTGGTTTTTTTCAAGGTTTTCCAACGGGCATTGGAGCGCAGTATACTAGGTGTTAAATTAAATGATTGAGATCCAAATACTAAATAGAATAGTTGATGTGACTCAAAAGGCTGCCCAACTGAAATGGGACTGGGCAGGACACGTCTGCCGCATGCCCGGCAAACTGTGGGCCAAAGTAGATGCGACATGATGCGTCGGATGCGACATGATGCGTCGGAACTGGACTGCGGGGATCTTGCTAAGGCAACAACCGTAGACGATAAACTTTGCATATTTAACCAAACCGTCCTGGCTCTCTATGACAGACACGCGCCTGTTACTCTTAACAGGCGCGTGTCTGTCATAGATAGCCAGGACGGTTTGGTTACTCACTTAGTAAACTTTTCTCTCAATTCCGGAAAATTCCCATCCCTGTGGCGTATGGCCTATGTCCGTCCACTTCCTAAAATCTCAAATCCTTCCCTACCTAATCATTTTCGTCCTATTTCTATTCTCCCTTTCTTGTCTAAAGTACTTGAGGCCTGCGTACATAAGCAGTTTTCGGGGTTTGTTCACCGACATAGCCTCGTAAGCTCTTTCCAATCTTGATTTAGACCTGGGCACAGTACAACATCCGCTCTTTTAAAAGTGACTGGCGACATTAGAGAAGCAATGGAAGATACAAAGGTTTCTGTTTTGGTATTGATTGATTTCTCCAATGCCTTTAATACCGTCAGTCACGATATACTCCTATCTATCCTTTCCCATCTTATGGTTTCACCCAAGGCGTTGGAATGGTTCTCATCTTATCTTCGGGGAGCAGTCGGTTCGCGTTGATGAGAATTCGTCGAGTTGGCGTGATCTGGGTGCTGGAGTTCCACAGGGCGGTATTCTTTCTCCATTGTTATTTTCCATCTTCATAAATTTTATAACTCACTATCTTCGGTGTTCGTATCATCTTTACGCCGATGATCTTCAGTTGTATACAGCTGTACGGGTGGAAGGTTTATCAGACGCTATAGAAGATATAAACCGGGATCTGGATGCTATCAGTAGCTGGTCTGATAGGTTTGGGGTGTCTGTAAACCCCTCAAAATGTCAGGCCATTGTTATTGGTAGCTCACGCATGATGAGTAGAGTGGCGGTCAGCTCTTTGCCTCCTATTGTTTTCAATGGTACCGTTATCCCCATTAGCCCTTGCGTAAAGGACCTCGGTTTGCATCTTGACTCGACCCTGGGCTGGCAAAGTCAAGTTTCCAGTGTATGTCAAAAAGTCAACGGGACCTTGCGGTGTCTGTATCGTCTGAGGAACTTTCTACCTGCAAAGACGAAGACAATGCTTGTGCAGTCTTTGATTTTCCCTATTATTGACTATGGTGACGTGTGTTACTTTGACCTGAACGCGGTCTTACTAGACAAGCTTGATAGACTCCTTAACAATTGCATCCGGTTCATATTTAATCTGAGGAAATATGATCATGTGTCGAACTTCAGGTCTGAGCTCAAATGGTTGCCTATTCGCCAGAGAAGAAGTTTGCGCGCTCTGACTACACTTTTCTCTCTACTCAACTCTCCCTCGCCTCCATCCTATCTCATATCTCGCTTTCAGTTTCTAGGTTCTTCACACGCAAAGAATCTGCGTTCCTCTAATAATCTCCTACTGCTCTGTCCTTCTCATACTTCTGATTTTGTCCATTCTTCTTTCTATATACAGTCCATTCTTCTGTGGAATGCGCTTCCTTTCGAAATCAGGGCGGCCGAAAGTCGGTATGCATTTAAGCGGAAGTTGCGGAATTATTTTCTCCACTAATAGCTGAATCATCTCAATAACTTCTTTCGTTACTTTATATTTATATATTTATGTATATATATATATTTATTATTTATTAATTATATATGTATGTTTATTTGAACTTTAAGTAGTAAACATGAGTACAAAGTCATGTTTTCTAAAAACATGTTTCTTGTTATGCACCTACCACATTGTCTCTTCACCACCCTAGGTTGACTGGTAGAGAATGTCTAAGGCATTAAGTCCGCCTTTGTACGTTGTGTTGCATGAAGATTAAATAAATAAATAAATAAAAGTAGCACAAAGTCGGCGCCCTGAGACAGTGCTCGAAGGAGATGGCGCCACGAATTAGACGGATTCCGCCAGACCTTGCAAGAGAAAGTGCGGGCCCGCGAAAGATGATAGGAGTGAAAGGAGTCCTTTATTCAGGTGTGAAGGGAGCCCTCTGCTTAGGTGTGGGACAGAACAGACTAACAAAAAAAAAACAGTATTAGGGAATTCAACCCCGCATCAAAATGGCGATCCAGTAAGACTGGGGGATTGAACAAATCATCAATCAAGATGGAAAATATGAGATTTTTCCATACAAATTCTATAGAAAAGTTACGAGATCCGTGGAAAGTTGTTAAATCACTTATTAATGAGGTTGTGGGTCTAATAAATAAATCAGAATGGTACGTCCTCTGAGCGTGAGCCCATATTTTCTGTTAAAAAGTTTCAGTACTGCATACATTATTATCGATAAAAGGTTATAACCCGTTTCAGGTTCTCAATCGAAGTGGGGGGGCAACCATAATGGTTTATTTTTTTCCAGGCAAACTGATGAAGAAGGCCCAAGGCGTCGCACATTATTAAATGCGACTCGAACAAACTACGAACAAGCAGCGAACATGTTCGCTTTACTAGAAGATGCAGGCATGTTCCTGACCGTGCAGATGGAACATGTTGCGTTACTGGAGATGCAGGCTGCAGGTAACACTAATAATTAATATGAATTATGAAGGTGTAACTTTGTGAATGTGTGCGTGTATGTGCGTATATTCGAAGACATGTGACGTCCACCAACCCGTCCTGGGCCGACGTGGTGGTCTATGGCCTGTTCCCTCTTCAAGAGAGGAGGACCGTGTCCCAGCAGTGGGAACAATTCGCATGTTATTGGATAGAAGATAAACATTGCCATACAGCGTGGCAATGCCGACAGTTTTTTGGGTACATTGCCAGTCGACAACAATGCGGAGGAGTTTTTCGAAGCCATACTTTACTTTTTAGTTCCTAAGGGATTTTATTTAATTTAGTTTAATCATATATTTAGTTATTTATTTGTTTATCCTCACATCGGAACGCCTTACAGCAATTACATTAATGAAGCTCAATTAGTTCAGAATCTGCTGCTTTTTAACATCATGCGCGCCATGGAGTGGTAGTCATCAAAGGACTGGCCCAGGCACTGTGGTGGTTCACGTACGCTCGCTTACGCAGCATCAGGCCAGCACTCCTCCAGGATTCCACATGTACCAAATCCCATAGCGAATAGATTTTTGAAATCTTAAAGCTTTTTGAATGAGTTTTTCAAAGGAAAATTATTTAAATTGAAAAATACGGAGAATTTTGATATGTTATCTTGACGGTTGACCATAGAAATAATTATATTATAGTTAAATATGTAAATATTTGAAAGCTTTAAAATAAATAATTAAATTATTTATATATTTGTAATAATAACTTGTAACCTTTTTCAACAGTAACGCCCAACCTGAAACTGAAATCTCTCCAATCTGCTGTACAACTCCTTCGCCAAAGCCAGTCCATCATGAAACTCCTATCAGAGAAAGACCCAGAAGAGAAAGAAGCCAAACCAGAAGATACCGACGAGAAGAATATGAAAAGTGAATATAATCTTCTGTCCTTGTACGAAAATAGACTGCATTATATACTGAAGAGTATCATCCAATACTGTATGTCGAAATCAAATAAAGATTACGAGAAAATAACTGATTTATATAAGAAATTGTACTGCGCTAGTCTTAGGATTGTAAAGAACGAAGATATAAGGTTATATGCGGCCAGCATTTGTGACGTTTTAGGTAGTATGGATGAAATTAATAAAGAATTTGAGTAGAGGTTTTTTAGGTATTTGAATTTGTGCTTTGTACAGTTAGCGGCAAAAGCCGATGGTCTCCTTTAGACTAATACCATGTTCTTTTTTTTATAAACGATTTTAACTTGGATACCAAGTCCTTTAAGCCAGACATCGTGTTTTTTCGTCTACGGTATTATAGCTTACTATCATGTGATATACTGCTTCTTTTAGGTGACTTCCTCCGCTCTAGGGTGGAGCGAGAGGGCGTGTGAGATTTTCACTGACTGAAACCGATTTGTATGTTCCTTCATTTGCCCGCGTTCTAGGGCCACGGCAACAAACAAACAGAGTTACTTTCACATTTATATTGTTATAATGTAAATATGAATAGTACTGTTTTTACAGTATCTCAATATAGTTGCAAGATTTTTGACAAACATGGCTGATGTGCAATGATTTTTATAGATATGATGCAAAAAAAATTGGGTTATCGCCGCATCCCAAATTAGAATAGTAGTCAAAAGCGAGCTTATCAGTAAGAAAAAAAAATAGGATTTCTGATTATATTTAATTCAATTTAAAGTTTTTATATTTTTGGAATGATTCTAATTATAAAAAAATATGGATTAGAATAACAACTGACTATTGTATTTGATTTTTACCTTTTTCAAATATGTACATGCAGTTCAGTTTAAAATTTAGATGGCTGGCAAAACTATGGACCGTTTAGTTACAATTGACGACCTCATTTAGTTTAAAATGACGGAAAAATTGACGTGTAAAATGGTTTTGCAAAATAAATATTTAATTTAATTTTGTTGCTAACTGTACAACGTTTTTTATAGACTGCAAATAAGATAGAATCGTGTATTTTAATGACTTGATAGATAGATAATGTTTAATATTTTAAAGTTACCATTTATACACCGTTAAATTTTGGTCGTTTTAATCCCGTGGAGAGTCGATTCGGTACATGAAACAATATCGATTTGTAAAGATAAAATTAAAAAATAAAGTACTTGTTTTTCAAACTCGAATTAATTTTCGCATGTACGAAATTAATTTCTTTAAATAAACATCAGCTGATCGAGGTCAATCAACTTTAGGTAGTTAGTACGTAACGACCGACAACTCCCGACAAGGTCATTGACTCGTTTACTTAAAGAAATTAATTTCGAACATGCGTATATTAACTCGAGTTTTAGAAAAAAAGTACTTTGTTTTTTAATTTTATTTTTACAAATTATAGTGTTTCATGTATCGAATCGACCCTCCACGGGATTAAAACGACCAAAATTTAACGGTGTATATTACACCAAAATAATTTGTTAGGTTCTTGTTAACGCTCCTATATGTATATGTCGCGAAAATTGAAGGTGTTGAATGCTGTGTGTGTGGGCTTTACTGACATCATTATTGATTCACAATAAAATCCATGTTCTGAATGAACCTAATTGATTATTTTTGAAATTTCATGCAGCATTTGATAACTCCATTTCAATGTGTGAATATTTTACAATGTATGCTTTTCAAATATGAGCTTTTTTTTTAAGACTCGGATGCATTCGGGGACAGAAGGTAAAAAAATAAATGTAGATTGAGCGTTGCGTGTTGTGTCAATCCCAGCAACTTGCATCCCAACATTATACGACGCATTCACGTCCGAATTGTTGCGTTGTAGTGTCACGTAGATTGAGCGTTGCACGTCATGTTGGGGGTCATTTTGTCCCCTATTATTTCTGAGGCTTATGGCTGCAATCTACGTGACACAAACGTTGCCCAGTGTCTCGCAACTAGCCCCTCCCCAACATTTTACGACGCATTATGTGCGAATGGCTGCTTTGCAAGGTAACGTATATTGAGAGTTGCACGTCATGTTGTGGGACATTTTGTCTCCATATGTTTCTGAAGCTGCAATTTACGTGACGCTGCAACCTTGTGCAGTGCCCCGCAACTTACTCGTGCGAACTTAACGGGACATGTTCGACAATTTGGCAGTGTTGCGCGTCATGTTTGGGGTCATTTTGTCCCCTGATGTAACTGAAGCTTTAATATAAAACAAGCTGACTCGACAGACGTTATTCTGTCTTAACAAACTGTCAGACGTTCGAATGTTAAATAGTCAAAGTATTAGAAAAATTGAAAAAATAATGCCTGTAAACTCGTTCTCAAGGGGGGAACCAATTTTTATATATTATTATATATAAGATGACTTTTTTAATGAATTTAATTACGTGTAGTAAAGAGCTTTTAACGACTTATCAAACATAAAAAAAACATCACAGAAATACAAGAAATATAAAAAAGTATAATTAAAAAACCTGATTACGAGAAAAAATCAGAAAGTTCCAAATAGTCACTTCTCGTACAGTCTGGTGCAGTTGGTGACTTTATTTTGATGCCATCAATTTCATTTTTTATTATAATTTATATTAAAACGGGTATAAAGCTCAAATTGGGCTGTGTAAATAGATATTAATTGTGACCTAAGCTCAACAAACTTGGTTTAGTCCATAGTCTAACTGATTTAAGATGAACTATCAGAAAATAATGCTTTTGCACTTTTTTGCTTCTATGTACATTTGTCTTGTCTCAATGTTCCTTCAAACATGTTTATTGCAAGGAGGTAAACAGGTATATTAGTAAAGATTACCATTTTAATAATAATCTCGTAACAATTTGACTGCAAGACTGATGTGTTTAGCTATATGTGTAATAATTTTATTTAGTGTTAAATACAGTATTTTTTATGGAAATGTTTGTTTTATTTAGTATCGATGTTTTTGACCCTAAAACAAAAACAAATTTTCGATTTATGGGTCGAGCCAGTGTGTGCGTGTCTAACTTTAAGGGCCAACGCTGTGTCAAGCGGGCGCAGGCTTTCGTTGCGTGACGTCGTGCTTGTGGCGTGTGCTCCCCGTCGCGGAAACCGGATTATTACTTACGCAGTATCGCTAGTTTAACTTGAATGGTGTGCATGTAGTCGTGTCGATGGAGACATTTAATGTATATTGTTACGTAGCCTGCGCGGCGAGCCCGGACGGAGGACTTTAGTATGGGAGCCATTATAACTGATTCGAACAATTTCGCTACTCAAAATAGCCTCCTAAAGTAGAGTCAGAAACGCGGTGTCGATAAATCGGAATTCATTTTTATTGTTCTTCCGGCTTGCCGCCAAGTATAGAAATTAGTATCGTTTATATATTACATCAATCAATTGATTGTTAGGTTTTTAGTAACCACGAACTTAAACTAAAATCATATTAGTTTGGTTTTGGCCATACGTACCATCAAAGACAGTTCCGCCTGAACACCGTTAAGTTCATTTTTGCTTGCACTCAAAACGAAAATTTCAAAGGGTTTGGTTTGGCGCCGCGCCGCAGGATTCAAGCGATTTTTTTTTAAGTTATGCAAAAATGACCGCGATGGTACCTACATAGGTACTCTAGGATTCCCTCCTCCGCGCGCACTCGAGCTAGACGTGTTGCGATACGCTCCGATAATTAATATTTATTTTACCGTACTGAGAGCAAGTTGTACAGTGTCACACTATATATTCCCAATAATAATAGTATCTTGTAAAAATTTAATAGAAATATGTGAACAAAGCTATTAAAAGTCAAAGTCAAAGCCATTTATTTGCATTAAATGTGGTGTAAGAGATAGTGACATATAATATATTAGCACAAAGACTCATTTCGCCATGAGTTGGCATACAAATATTAAAGTATAATATGAGGTGCTTTTAGTAAGCAAAACTCAACATCCAGTTAAATACAAAATTTCCTTTTAGGAAAAATATCCTTCTGATCTCAGGACAATCAGATATTATTATTTAAGATATTGTCACTTATATAAACAAAATAAAAGCTTTACAAAAATTAAAAATTGGAATTTCTTATATCCATATTAAGTTTTTTAAGCACAAAATTAAATAACCAATTTTAAAATATAATAAAGATAATAACAAAAAATAATAATAATTATTAGATACAATTTATAATAATAATAATTATTAGATACAAGTAGCAACAAAAAAAGCAGTGGATCCTGCAACAGCAAGACAGTACCAAAACGATCTACAACACATTTCTGTAATGGGATTCTCGCCACGGGTTCCTTGGTTAGCACGTGTGTTTTGAGAGTTTTTTAGATTTGAGTGTTTCCGAGTGATTGTTGTGACTTTCGTGACCTAATTTGTGCTGTCTTTGTGTTCGTTAACAGGTTTGCTTTGTGATTGTCTGTATTTTACCAGTCTTATCCAAGATGGATAGGAATAAACCTCCCGATCCTGACCCCCCTGACATCCAATCCTCCTCAAATGTCTTTTCCCAAAACCCACTGTCACAATTTGCCGACGTTGTCTGTAGTATTACAGATATGGAAGTATCCTAGAGTACTCGTAAACGCCCAAATGTCGAAGAGACTCCCATTTCTACCCCACCAAGCAAACAGCCTAAGAGTCAGATAGGTCGCGTGAAATACTCTGCTGTGGATAAAGGTCCGTACATCGTGCATGTTTCTCGTCTGGAAGCTGCGCCAAACGCAGGCGCCACGCTACACCCCGTGAACTTTGGCAAGTTCCTATTATTTAATAAAATTTCGAATGTTCGCCGAGACGGTGTGAATAAAGTTGGCCGAAACCGTGTCTCAGTAGAATTCTCTTCTCCTCAGGACGCAAATGCGTTCCTAGCCAACAACATTCTACCGAAACATGGCTACTCAGCATCCATCCCTACATTCAACATTACTCGGATGGGTGTTATTTCTGGTGTTCCCACTGATATCTCAGAGGAAGAAGCCTTATCCTTTTTATCTGTGCCTTCTGGATGTGGTCAAATATTAAAAGTTAGACGCATTAGTAGGAAAATATACAATGACGGTGCTATTGAGTGGAAACCAACAGAAACTTGTGTTATCACTTTCGATGGCCAAGTTCTACCACCAAGAGTATACTGCTGCTATACATCTCTTCCAGTTGTACAGTACATTTACCCTACAATACAGTGCCGTAAGTGCTGTAGATTCGGACATGTGGCCAACCTATGTAGGTCCAAACCACGCTGCAGTAAATGTGGCCACGATCACCCCGGTGATGGTTGCAACATTGCTGAGGGCGAGGCTTTTTGTGTGCTCTGCTCGGGCAATCACTTCGCCAATAGCAGGTCATGTCCCGAGCATGGTAGACAGAAGGCCATCAAGACCATTATGGCTGAGAAGTCAATTTCTTATGTGGAGGCTAGCAAAATAGTTCCAGTTCCTTCCCAGAATTATGCCAATGCTGCCAAAACTACTCAGTCATACCGCAAAACAGTCACACTCAACCCCAAAACCCATGCCCCACTTTCCCCATCATACAACAAAAGTATCCACAACAATTTAGTAAGCTCTCCCCAATCCACACAGCCAAATGGCTGCGCCCTCAACCTGAACAATGCATCACCTAGCAATAATATTTCCATTGTTGAACTCCTTATCAAACTCTTACCTACCCTTATCTCATCTTCTTCTAATCCCCAATTACCGTCCAACGTTGCCGATCAACTAATAAAAATCCTTTTACCAATTAGAAATGGCGTCCAGCCAAACATTTCTACAGTGGAATGTGAGGAGCGTGTGGCATAAAAAGCACGACCTCATATTCCTTCTCAACAAATATAAACCTCTAGCTTGCTCCATAGCTGAGACTTAGCTCACCCCAAGCCTTAGCTTCCGTATACCACATTACAATGTCCTCCGATGTGACAGATCCGACGGATATGGAGGACCGGCTCTCTTTGTTAACAATCGGGTTCCACTTTTGCCCTGATCTTTGCCTTCACTTACTGGCGATATGAGTATTGTAGCTGGAAAGATGGAAGGTATCACAGTATTATCAGTATATATTGCCCATCCTCAACAAAATTTTTTAGTTGTTTTAAGAAATATTCTTTCAAACATTCAAGGTCCTATTCTGGTCATGGGTGACTTTAACTGTCATCATTATAGATGGGGGTCTGAGCGTTGCGATGCGTTTGGTACGGCTCTGATCGAGATACTGGATGATTTGGACCTTTGTATATTAAACAATGGTTGCCCAACACGCAGGTCTCCCCCTGGTCAGCAGAAAAGTTGTGTTGACCTAACATTTTGCTCTGCTGAGTTAGCTGCTTCGACTCATTGGGAATGTACAACCTTGTCGCATGGTAGTGACCATTACCCCATTGTCATTTCGTTGATTAATAGAACTTATTTAGAAAAAGCTTCCCCTCCACTTTTGAAGTACAACTTGTCCAATCCAGATTGGACAAAGTTCACTTCATTACTGGAGCAGAAAATTGATACTCTTCCAAATTTAAATTCAAGTTTATCCGATCCTTCTGATCACCGCCATGCCAAGAGCTGTTATAAAGGTTTCGTTGAAGCAGTTACTTCTAGTGCAGATTCTTGTTTCCCATTAAAAAACAGTGCCCGAAACAAAATCCCGTCACCTCCATGGTGGGACCAAGAATGCACCTCAGCAGTTAGGTTGAGGAACGAGTCTGAAAGACGTTACAATAGGGAGATGACCACCCAAAATCTGCTGGCGTATCTACAAGTATGTGCCCGATCTAAACGTCTTCTCCGCAGGAAAAAACGTGCAGGTTGGGTGAAGTTCTGTACATCCTTGTCCCCCTCCACTTCAATCTCATTAGTATGGAAGAACATCAAAAGATTTAGATGTGGTTGCTCACCGTCAATATCATCGCCAATTACTAGGGAAACAGCTGAATTATTTTTTGACAAAATAGCCCCTCCGTATGTTCCACTTGCATCTGATTACCATAGTGTTCCCTTAAATACTATATCCAACGATCCCTTTGATGCGCCATTTACTTTGAAGGAGTTGAATATGGTACTCTGCCATGTCCGTGACTCGGCACCTGGTGCCGATGGTGTAATATACTCGTTTATAAAACATTCCGGGGATAAAGCTAAATCATATTTCCTCAATATTATTAATTTCTGCTATGATAATGGTTGGGTTCCAGATCAGTGGAAACTACAAATTATTATCCCTTTGTTGAAACCGGGCAAACATGTAGATGATCCGAATGGCCTTAGACCTATAGCTTTGTCCTCAGTCTTAGCTAAATTAATGGAGCATCTTATTAAGAACCGACTCGAGTGGATAGTGGAATCCAGAGACTTACTGCCGAACTACCAATTCGGTTTTAGAAAAGGGCTTGGCACAATGGATAGTGTTGGAGTTTTAGTGACAGATATCCGTCTGGCATTTTCTAAGAACGAGTCCGTCGTCGCAGGCTTTTTAGATATCTCCTCCGCATACGATAACGTTCTTCTTCCCGTCCTCAGGCAGAAACTGCACCAGCTGAGCATCCCGGTAAAGATGATCGAATGCATATGTGGACTATTGTATTGTCGCTCTTTGACTTTGAGGGTCCAGGGAGAGGACTTTGATGAAAGGCTTACTTGGAGGGGACTCCCACAGGGCTTCGTCCTCAGCCCTATTCTGTACAATCTCGAAATTGGCTCCTGTCTCAACAATAACTGCCACATCCTCCAGTATGCCGATGACTTAGTCCTGTACGTGTCAGATTCCTCCATCGTTGACGCTGCATCATCCTTATGCTTCTCTCTGGACTCTTTGAATCACTGGCTGTTGAACCACGGCTTATCATTATCTCCACCGAAAAGCTCTGCAGTAGTCTTTTCTCGCAAAAGAACTATCCCTCCCATTACAATAACTATTTCCGGAAAAGCCATTCCGCTGACAAACAAAGCAAAATTTTTAGGCGTTTTTTTGGATTCAAAATTAATAGGTAAGTACCACATAAATTTCTTAATCCAAAAATGCGAACGCGTTATTGCCATTTTAAAAGTCCTTGCGGGTGTGTGGTGGGGTGCCCACCCCTACACCATGAAACTTATATATAACGCCTTAGTACGCAGCATATTAGATTACGGTACATTTCATTTAATACCATGCAATAAAGGTGCTTTGGCCGGACTAGATAGGATTCAGTCTAACTGCCTTCGGATCATCTCTGGGTGTATGAAGTCCTCCCCCGTTAACGCGTTGCAGGTCGAGTGCGCTGAACCACCTCTAGCCCTAAGGCGGCAATATTTAGCCTCCCGTTTTGTGTCTCGGATAATATGTAGATCCTCCCATCCCCTTATTTTAAAACTGAACGCACTAAATAACTTATACAGATCTTCAAACTACTGGAATAATAAAGAAATCCCCTTAATATTAAAATAGTTTTCGTATTACTCAAAACTTCGAATGTCCGATCGTCCAATATCCCAAACTACCCCTTTTTAATTTTGAATATGAAGTTTTATGTTTCACCCCAAAAATTTTCTACAACATCGGCATTTCCAAAAATTCCCCTTCGGCGGATTCGGCCTTCAACGCGGTGGTGGGCGAGCGATGGAATGGTTATCAAAAATTTTTCACTGACGCTTCGAAATTCACTGACTCCAGTTTCACTGGAACTGCAATTTACTACCAAAATTCCAGGATTATCCTACAATTTAAATGCCCCAAGGAGTCCTCTGTGTTCACGGGCGAATGTGTGGCTTTATTAGAAGCTTGTCTTTTCATAGAGTCACACCATAACATCGACAAAGCCACAGACTCCCTTAGCTGCCTACAAGCTTTGGTCCAGAACCCCTTTAAAAGTAAATTGCACAGCTCACTAATTTTAAAAATTAAAAAGTCTCTCTTTTCGTCTTTTAATAATCAAAAAGAAGTTCAGCTAGTTTGGATACCTAGCCACTGTGGCATCAAGGGTAACGAATATGCTGATACCTTGGCAAAAGACGCTTGTTCATCAACCACAGCTGACCTTTCTCATTATTCTTATCAGGGGTACGACTTACTGAACCTGCCAAAAGCAAGTCTTCAATGTGCTTGGCAGGAACGGTGGAATGCCTCTGGTAGGAAGAAAGGTAAATTCTACTACGCAGTACAGCCAACCATTAAATCTAAACCTTGGTTCTACCCTTTCAAAAAAATGTCCAAACCAGTCATTTCCGTCCTTTGCAGAATTCGCTTAGGGTTCTGCTGCACTCCTGTCTTCTTGGAAAAAATCCGAGTTCGCGACTCTTCTATATGCGAGTGTGGCCTAGAAGAAGGTACATTGGATCACATATTTTTTGAATGCACAAACAACGTCCCTCCTTTAGATCTTTATAGCCGTCTCCCAAAATTCAAAATTCCTCTCCCGATTAATGTCCCCGCCCTCCTTACATATTCCTCTCCAGAACTACTTGTGGCGCTGATGAAGTTCATCCGTCACAATAACATCAAATTATGAGCCCTGACTTCTATGTAATTGTGGTTACGTGTATATAATTAATGTTCTAACAAATTTAATATTTATGTATCTTTATTTTTTGTTTGTTTCAGTCCAGTACTAACACATGAAGTCCAATTGTATCAATCGAAGACTTTCACCTCCATAGTTACTTCGTTTCTAGCATATTAATTGTTTGTGTTAATGATTCACATACTTGCTTATCCAATTTACTTTTGACATTGGCAGAATAGTCGACATCGGCTCTATTTGCCAGCTTTTAAAAAATAGAATAGAACATTTCTGTAATGGTAGGATTGACAAGAACCATTTTTTAAAAATTCGGTCAAAGAATAAAAACTTTCTGAAATGAGCCACTTTTTGAGTACTTTGCAAAATTTTCCGTAAGGAAGATCAGTTATGAAGTTTGGTATCGAGTTATAAATAAGTGGGGCCATGTACACACAACTACGTCTAAATAATTCTACTTTTGGTACTGGCAATTGTAAATGGTAGTGCGTGACTTTTCGTTTTTTATTATTGTTTCTTGTTTTAAATATTAAGTAAATCAATAAACAATAACAAAATAGCAGTGATCAAGACAAGGAAGCAAGTCATCGTAGTGAGTCATACGGCGCGCACCGCTACTATTCGCCGACAGCCGGTGAGTCACCGAGACACTGTGGACTGCTAAACGCTAACTTATATGGTCAAAAACATAGATATCCGGAGATATGCCTTCATTGCAAAGTAATAAGAAATCCTTGCGCAACCGCTTATCTCCCACCAAAATAATTACAACATTCACAAATAGTGTATTTACGACACACACTCAAAATTTGTACACGCACACTAAGAAGAAAACAGCTACACTAAATCAATTTCTAATAGCACACATAAATAGAATGGGCGGGGCATTCGCTTGTAAGCACAGAAACATTCAATGCACACGCATGCAATTAGAGCATCGAACCGATTGTCGATAATTGTTATCGATATTTAATTTCAGCATATTCTTGTAATATAATTACTTCGTCTAATTTTCTTTAAATAATTTCTTTTTTATATACTTATCCGAAAAGTGAGTAATGATTATAAAATAAAATAGGAATTAGTTTTTTTATATCGTATTACCGGTTCAAGGGAACGTTCTCTGTTAAATATCATGCTGTTATTATTAAGCAATATATTACTTAATCTTAACTATATGATTTTAATCTTATGTGACTACCTACATTCAGAGTTGGTTTAAACATTTAGGTAAATTTTATACACGTATTCAAACTCGCTAGCGTTAACATAAATTTCTATGGAATCAAAATAGCGTCATCTAGCAAACTCGTTTTCATTTTAAACAAATTGTAGGTAGTTGATGCTGACAGGATCGAATTCTTTATGATGAAATAACTCACACTAACTACTCAAAATAAATACATCTAACAAAAAAATACTGGTCCAGTGTGAATCCGACTCGCGCACCAAGGATTCCGTATAAATTTACCTATGTAAATGGTTCAATTCCAAAATTTCTCAAAGACTTTTCCGAATCGCAAAAAAAGATATTTTTTTCATCACAAATCTTTGCTGGAAGTGAGTTACACAGTCGTACTGCATGAAAACAGAAGGAGTTGGAATAGAAATTATATTATTATAAGTTGGAGAATTATTTTCAAGATAAAAATGCTTGGATCAATGCTGGTCCAGCTCCACTACAACTAGGGCGTACGAAAACACCAAATACCCAGATTTAAAAAAATAATGATTTAATAGTTTTGCATAGCGAACATAAAATATTGTAACTTTTGACCAAAAATAAATAACTGTATAAAATTATACTTGTTTATCGTGCTACTTATCATATTGTACTATAATTTTTGATCATCTCAATCTTTAGATATAATGTCAATTTAAGTTCACGGGTATTGAAATAACAATACCTTAATTTCGTTCAAACAACATTCATTCAATAACTAATTTAACTCTTACTATACATGTAATACGACAATATTCATAGAAATGTAAAAAAATATATTGAACTGCGAATAATACGCATATCGATAAAATTAGCCTCACGCACTCGATTGCACCTCTCTAAATCTTGAACGGTCATTGCGGTCATTGCGTTCGGGAAGATTCGGGCTAGTTCGGTCTAGTTCGTGTCGTTCCGAACTTGAGTTCGTGAAATATTTAAAAATTGATTTAAAATATAAAACAGTGACTTAATTGTTTAATTACCGGTGGCAGGATACGCCATTTGTCTTCAGGTTGATGATATGTGACCTATTTTTGCATATAATTACTGCACAACTCGGCATTTTGGTTTTTTACGCATCAGTAGTACCATGTACGCAATTGCAAAGCGAATGAATGAAGCGTACAGCCGTTGTTCGATTATATGGGTCGTTTGCCCAGATCGAGGCGCCACGGGCCACGCCCCCAAGGCATATCCCTCGATATCCGTGAGGGTATGTGATGTACATTTGAACTTGAATGTTTGGCACTTGCTACTTGAAAATAATAATATATACTCAAGTTTTACAGCAAATCAAATTGAAATAAAAACTACCAACATTTAATTGAGAGAGTGACATGTTTTATGGATCAGCTTAACCGTTTAGGAACCTTTGTAAGGGAAAACAATTTAAATAGGCAACAAAGTTTTTAAGAGTGAATGGTAACCTGCCCCAATTGGAGAGTTTTCCAATATTGGGGCATAGTGACTTAATATTGATGGCATTAGGACCATATCAAGCCAAACAAGCTCAGTCATACTACGGAGAGCATATTAGAGCAAATGGTGTTTACAATATTGAAGTGTGCCCAGATCTTGAAAGAGTAAATCATTTAGGTGCATCAAGACCTCAACTTCTAATAGGCCGAATAAAGTCGAGGCATATTGGTCATAAAATATACTATGTGTATATTTTGTAGGAAACTGAACCCACAAACAATCATTTTGATGATATACTGTCATATTACTGCAGCCGTATTGTGAGTAACAGAACTCTGGGCTGTTGTCATGTCATGACAGTGGTCTGGTATCTCGGGTGGGCGAGACATTAGAACACATTATCATCTCCGGCTTCATTTTTAGATAATGTCATAATAAGACTTACCAAATAAATAAATAAATCGCATTTTTATTGTTTTATTATATATTTTTTATGTCCCTGGTTATTCAGTGCGTTAATTATCTAGTTTATGCAGAATTGTTTATAAAACTACCTCAATACAGAAATTACAAATATTTGGCTTAGTTAAAATTTAATATCTTTTTCAAATATGTCATCATTTCAATTTTAGTGTTATTTACATTGTCTGTGAAAACTGTCTTTATTTCAACTCACTTGGATAAGTAGTTTAGGTTTTACAACAGAATACACTTTTAATATTATGATTTTTGTGGAGATTATCTATCATAAGTCCGTTGAATCAAGTTTTTTTTAGTGCATTTACCTATTTGTAGATTTTTACTTTAAGTACCTTAGTGAAAAATCGTCAGTGAAAAACACAATCATCAATAAAAATCGTCGCAGCCACATTAAAGCGCCTAGTTAAAAGTTCATAGCAATGTCATTGTTTGAAATTTTTATACCTTTGCCGTAGGAGTTACGCGATTTATTTTCAGGATTGTGCAGATCTGAAAAGTTCCTGAACCTTGCTGATTATAAAATACTATTTTTCAGCTATTCAGCATTATATATTACTAGGTGCCATGTTTATACATGCATTTTCATTGTGGGGCAGTCGTCCATACTTCAATTTAGCCATGTCCTTTCTATAGAATCAAAATAGCGTCATCTAGTAAACTCGTTTTAATTTTAAACAAATTGTAGGTAGTTGATGCTGACAGGATCGAATTCGTTAGGATGAAATAACTCACACTAACCACTCAAAATAAATACATCTAACAAAAAAATACTGGTCAAGTGTGAATCCGACTCGCGCACCGAGGATTCCGTACAAATTGACCTATGTAAATGGTTCAATTCCAAAATTTCTCAAAGACTTTTTCGAATCGCAAAAAAAGATATTTTTTACATCACAAATTTTTGCTGGAAGTGAGTTACACAGTCGTACTGCATGAAAACAGAAGGAGTTGGAATAGAAATTATATTATTATAAGTTGGAGAATTATATTCAATTTAAAATTGCTGGGATCAATGCTGGTCCAGCTACACTACAACTAGGGCGTACGAAAACACCAAATATCCAGATTAAAAAAAATAAATAATTTAATATGTAGTTTTGCATAGCGAACACAAAATATTGTAACTTTTGAACAAAAATAAATAACTGTATAAAATTATACTTGTTTATCGTGCTACTTATCATATTGTACTATAATTTTTGATCATCTCAATCTTTAGATATAATGTCAATTTAAGTTCACGAGTATTGAAATAACAATACCTTAATTTCGTTCAAACAACATTCATTCAATAACTAATTTAACTCTTACTATACATATAATACGACAATATTCATAGAAATGTAAAAAAATATATTGAACTGCGAATAATACGCATATCGATAAAATGAACCTCACGCACTCGATTGCACCTCTCTAAATCTTGAACGGTCATTGCGGTCACTGCGTTCGGGAAGATCCGGGTTAGTTCGGTCTAGTTCGTGTCGTTCCGAACTTGAGTTGAGTTCGTGAAATATTTAAAAATTGATTTAAAATATAAAACAGTGACTTAATTGTTTAATTACCGGTGGCAGGATACGCCATTTGTCTTCAGGTTGATGGTATGTGACCTATTTTTGCATATAATTACTGCACAATTCGGCATTTTGGTTTTTTAAGGCATATCCCTCGATATCCGTGGTCACAAACCTCTACTTCAAACTTCGTTGGCGCAAAATTCGAAAACATAGAACCGTAAATTCAAAGTCTTTAATAGTCGACTTAGAAACTTGTGCGATTCTCAAACACGAGGACGTGAGTTCGGATCTCCAAACTTGCAAATCTTTTTGCGTTTTGTTTTTTTCTTTTTTACAAAGTTTTTGAACTTTTGTGAAACTTTTGGGTATTGTGTTTTGCACCTGGCTATTTGCGATGCCATTGAAAAGAACTCCCCCATATACATCTAAGGGCAATTCCAAGATGGATACTAACCATAGTTCAGCACCAGCCACGGACACTGATAACGAGAGCTCAAGTAATGTTCACGCTAGAAATCGGCCCCGTAAGCGTCCCTTTGACCACGAACTGACTGTAACCATATCAGACACCAAGAAAACCCTTGAAACTTTTAAATTACAACAGAACTCCATACAGGAAAGTATAATAAATGGGACACAGAAACAAAAAAGTGAAATAGAAAAATCTATAAAGTTCATGGAAAAACATTATGAGGAAAAGAAAGACAAACTTATTTTAATGGAAACTGAGAGACGTACACATTTAGCCTACATACAAACACTTGAACTGAAAGTGGAAAATCTCGAGAGATCTCAAAAGCAAACAGCATTGAAATAAGGAATATTCCTGTCCAGAAAAGGGAAACAAAAGAGGACTTATTGAAGATAGTGTCAAGGGTAGGACAGGCAACCAAAACAGCTATTAATGAAACTCACATTAGAGATGTTTTTCGCTTAAATGCTGACAAAAGTGGGAATAGACCTATCATAGTGGACCTGTCATCAGTAATATTAAAAGAACGGATTATAACTTCCGTGAAAAAACACAATCAGGCCAACAAGAGCAACAAATTAAATACATCTCACCTAGAACTCGACGGTCACCCTCAACCAATATACCTCGCTGAATGTCTCACTCAAAAAGCTAGGAGACTGTTTTATCTGGCTAGGGAGTTTGTTAAACAGAACAGCTACCAGTTTTGCTGGACTGCCCATGGGAGGATTTTCCTCCGCCAGAAAGTGGGCGTCGCATCTAATAGATACTGACAGTGATTTAGAGAAACTGCGTTCTCAATCTAACCTCTGACTAGGAAACATTGTATGCCATTATCTTTTACGCTTTTATTTTTGTATTGTTTACTGCGTGTTATTGATTATTTTAAGTTTAAACTACAAATATTGGCATGATAGATTATACAAATTTATATACTGCTCCCATCTTGTACCACAAGTACCCCAAGCACTAAGTCTATCAAACTCGAACACTAAACATAATACACTATCACTGCTTGTAAAATCGCAAAACTATTCCTGTAAAATACTTAGAGGATTTTCTTTAAACATTACTCAAGTACAATTCTATTTTGTAACTCATGTAATTATGAGAAACACTTATTTACAATATCTGCAAATTAAGATACACTTTATAGATCATTTACGAAATAGCGATGGCCCTGGATAACATATCGAATGACATTGATTCAGTTCAAGTATCAGATTCCCGGATTTGTGTGTCCCTTCGTCCAGCATACTCACCATGGAATCCTGATATTTCATGAATGTCAAAAAACTGTTCTGAAATAGTGCTAAATAGTGCCCAAAGGAAAAAAATAGTGCTCTTGTACTTGCGAAGTTATAGCCATAGTTCGATGAGTATGCTGGACGAAGGTTTCGCCCAGCATACTCACCTCCGTCCGGAGAATCTGTATACGCTTCAAACATAATTCATACTTCAAAAAATAGTTCCCAAATAGTGCCAAACGGTGCCCAAAAAGAAAAAACAGTGCTCGAATAACTTCGGAGTTATAGGCTTCGTTCAGTGAGTATGCTGGGCGTAGGTTCTACGCCCAGCATACTCACCTCAGTGCGCGAATATCGAACGAGCTATAGGTACAATTAACGTCTCAAAAAATTGTGCTTGAAATAGTGCCCAATATCAGTCCAATTTTTGCTTGACTTTTGACTTAGAAAACCATTAAATTTTAATGTAAACTTCTACATACTAACGTAAAATGGGGTACAGTCGTCGACACATGTTTTTGGACAAAAATATTAAACTTTCTAATTGTAGACTTCATGTTATTGGAAATAATTATGGTATTTTCTCACATGTCAAAAACTTTCGATTAAATGCATTATTATATATTTTATAAATAATAATAAATGAATGAAACTTTAAGCGTAAATGAAGTCTATTACTTCATTGCATTGTGTGTTTGTCTGAATAAAAACAGTCATTTGCAGCCAATAAAATTAATATCTTGAAAAATTGTAAAAAGGAAATTATACAGTTTCTTTTTGTATATATGTTGCAGGCAAAACTTATAACCAGTCAAAACTAGTACTGTGACATAGTTATACAAATTTTTAAAACTCTTTCCAATAGTTTCATCAATGAAACTTCTTAAGCATGTCCTTAATTTTAAGTGTACAGTGTCATATTCAACGAAAAAATGAACGTGTTTTTGTAAAAAACAACTCGCTTGCTACCTAGTTTTACAGTGCAATTAATGAATGAGTGTAAAATCAATTTAGTTAAATGCCACTATTATAAATTGAAATATACTTACTGATTTGGGTGCAGCTCCTATATTGATTACGTACTAGATACACAATTTTATATAGGTAAATAATGACATCACCAACACATTGTTTGGTTTTGCAACCCACTATGTAGTCAAACTCAAAAGCCGGCGTTATTATAATGATGTGCGACGAAGTAAACAAACAAAGAAACTGAGAAGCGCTTGTTCGTTTCGATTGCTTTGTGACACAAAATGGACCCTTATCACCTTCAAAATACAGATCAGTCTTGTCTAATAATCGTAAGATGTTAGGGCAGCGCCATCTAGTATTTAAACATAAACATATTCATTTGCGTCGCGGGCGCCGCGCGTCGTAAGCCCCATACCTATTGACCGTACGTGCATCCATTACTGCCACACTATATTGAACTTTATCACATGAGGAATACAGGTCAATTCCGTAAACGTTGTGGTACCGTCCTTGATCCGGAAAATGATTATTTTGAATAATTTTGTCAGTTGTAATGTAAGCATTAATAACAGCAACTTTATTTTTCATGCATGATTTACTTCATTTGATATCTTAATCCTTCAAGCGCCGTGATCTAGACAAAATATATAAAATCATTGTTCCTAGCTACCGGGGTCCCATGCGACGCGCGAAGGCTTAATCATATTATTATAAAGTATTATTAAAATAATGTGTAATTAATAATATTGCGATTCTAAAGTAAAAACTCCCTTACATAGACAATTAATAATTTACACAAGACAAAAATTGTTAGAAAGAAAGTTAATAATATTGTATTCGACTGTACTCAATGTAATGTATGTAGAAGTTTACAATCAAATTTAATGGTTTTCTAGGTCAAAAGTCAAGCAAAAATTGGACTGATATTGGGCACTATTTCAAGCACAATTTTTTGAGACGTTAATTGTACCTATAGCTCGTTCGATATTCGCGCACTGAGGTGAGTATGCTGGGCGTAGAACCTACGCCCAGCATACTCACTGAACGAAGCCTATAACTCCGAAGTTATTCGAGCACTGTTTTTTCTTTTTGGGCACCGTTTGGCACTATTTGGGAACTATTTTTTGAAGTATGAATTATGTTTGAAGCGTATACAGATTCTCCGGACGGAGGTGAGTATGCTGGGCGAAACCTTCGTCCAGCATACTCATCGAACTATGGCTATAACTTCGCAAGTACAAGAGCACTATTTTTTTCCTTTGGGCACTATTTAGCACTATTTCAGAATAGTTTTTTGACATTCATGAAATATCAGGATTCCATGGTGAGTATGCTGGACGAAGGGACACGGATTTGTTCCCCTGAAAGCTTGATAAATCATATCGATTTGTCCCGAACATCCCTAACTATAATGCACACAAACATTCGCAGCGTAGCTTGTAACTTTGATAGCCTTGTAGTTCTGCTTGAAAGAATCAGTATACAGTGTGATATCCTCATACTGACCGAATGCTGGTTAAGTAAATCCCCGACAGTTCCTGTTATTTCTGGCTACACACCGTACTCTTCTGACTTCCCAAACCAGAATGATGGCGTTCTAATATACGTAAAATCTGAGATTAGTCATAAAATAATAAAGCCACAGGTGCTAGACGCCAACTGTCTTGTTTTGCAGTCTGGAAATGATTATGCTATTGTGGCTGTATACAGGCCGCCATCATATCGCAATATAAATAGGTTCTGCGACAGCCTCGATCAGTGTCTTGCATCACTGAAAGCAGTGAAGTCTGTAATTGTGACAGGAGACATTAATATTAATATCTCACCACTTGGTAACGACCCTGACTGCAGTACTTATTTAGATCAGATGGCTTACTACGGATTTCTTCCTGCCCATGTGTTACCTACTCGTAATACTAGCTGTTTGGATCACGTGATGCTAAGATCTGATAGATTTTCAGCTACTTATGTATTGGACTCATTCATTACTGACCACGCACCTCTCATTTTTAGTCTTGATTGTAAAATTAACAAGGAACACCGTCAAATCCTCTTTTCTAAAGATTGACTATCCCTCTTTGGTCCCAGCGCTGGCTGATACTGACTTCAGTTCAGTTTTTTCTGCAAGTGATGCCAATGTATGCGCTAACAATTTCGTAAACTTGATTTCGTCGACTATCCTTGCGCACTCAACACCTAAAACTATTCCTCACCGTCAGAGAACAATCAAGCCTTGGTTGACACCGGGCTTGTTACGGTGCATCAGACATAGAGACAGGTTGCACAAGAAAGCAAACCTAAATAAAAACAATGCAATAACGCAAGTCACTTATACGAGATACCGCAACTTCTGTAACAACCTCTTGAAAAAACTAAAAACTAATTATGAAAAATCTGAATTCCAAAAGTATAAAAATAATCCAAAAGGAATGTGGAATACTATAAACAAAATAGCCAACCTTAATCAAATTTCACCCCCTCCCCGTGAGTTACTAACTCTTACTCCAGAGCCTATAGAGTCATTAAATATAGTGAATAACTATTTTACTGGAATCGGAGAAAAACTAGCTAATGATATATTGAATAAGCATAATGTTACTGGAAGACGGCCACGCACTTCAATTATAGGGGACCTGTCTAACTCGCCTAGAGATTCCATGGTACTGTTCCAAACGGATTATGAGGAAATCGAAAATATTTTTGTCAATTTAAAGACTGAATCTGCTACGGGCATTGACAACATACCTACACTAGTTGTAAAAAGTGCGAAGATGAGTCTAATTCCATCTGTGCTTAAGTACTGGTGTTTTCCCGGATATTTTAAAGAGAGCTTTAGTACATCCCATTCATAAGAGTGGCAGCAGAGAGAGTGTTGGAAACTATAGACCGATATCTGTGCTAACAGTAATTTCCAAGATTCTTGAGAAACTTTTAAACAACAGACTAACCAAATTTTTGCATCAGAATAACGTTATTGCAAAAAACCAATTTGAGTCAACAGAGGATGCTACTTTATTGCTTTCAGAGATTATAGCTCGTCACTTAGACAATAAAGAGAAAGTAATAGGTATTTTCTTCGATATGTCGAAAGCTTTCGACACTGTTTCTGTTCCAATGCTGCTCTCAAAAATGGAGTCGATTGATATTCGTGGGATCGCACTGGAAATTTTTCGCTCTTACCTCTCCAACAGAACTCAATGCGTTGGGATAGGTGATTGCATTAGTTCAAAGGTTTCTCTCTCTTTTGGCGTGCCTCAAGGCAGTGTTCTCGGACCCACTCTCTTCCTGTTGTACATCAACACCTTGTGTTTAATGAACTTACCTAAATGCTGATGACACTGCGTTGATTGTGCATAGAAGAGACTGGAAAGATACTCGATGCTATGCAGAGCGAGCTCTTCAAGATATATTAACTTGGCTTAATGACAATCTATTGATGCTAAATGTCGAAAAGACCAAATATATGACCTTTTCTCACCGCTCTATTACCCAACCTCCGTCGGATTTCACAATTGCTGCACATATGTGTGACCCTTCAGAAAACTGTAGTTGTCCTATACTAACTCGCACTACCAATATTAAGTATCTGGGTCTTATAATAGACAATTCTCTGAAATGGTCAGCACATATAGAACAATTGACTGCCCGCATAAGAAAATTAATGCCGACTTTCAGAAAGCTCAGGAATTCTGCTGATAGGGAAACTTTGCTGTGCGTCTACTTTGCCCTTGCTCAAAGTTTGTTGCAGTACTGCGTTGTTGTTTGGGGTGGGGTTGGTAGGACTGTCCTGCTTCCCCTGGAGCGTGCGCAAAGGGCGGTCTTGAAGGTCATGCTTGGTCGCCCCCGTAGATACAGCACTGAATCGTTGTATAATGACTGTCCTGTTTTGACTGTCAGACAGCTTTTTGTACTGTCGACCGCTCTCCGGAAGCACAGAAGCATGGTATTTAAACCAGTCCAAAAGCGTAATAAATCTAGAGTTTGCTCATCAACGCCACACAGAACGACTCTTGCTAGACAACAGTATTATGTTATAAGTAACCATATATATAAAAAAGCGACAGTACATAACATCTTTCCTCTACCTATCAGCAGGTGCAAGGATGTAATACGTCGCTGGGTTCTACGGTTAAACTATTCCGAAACAGAAGAGATATTGAATAGTAGAACTTCATAATTACAATGACACTCTCACCAACACATCACACTACACACCTCACCAAACTCAAGGGTACTTGTACAAGATTTTGTTATTTTTCATTATTATTATTATTGAATTTATGCTAAATTAGTAAACGTAAGTAAGTAGTTTACAAACTACCATTATCAGTTTTTTTTTTGTCTTGACGCTATGTATCGCATGCATTGTAATTATTATTAATCATTCATTTTGAGTTACAAAGTTACATCACAAATAAATTAGAATTGTATTAAATTACACAAATTTAAATCAAATTATATTAAATCATAAAATTTATATTTAATTGTATTAAATTATAATATAGGGAGGAGGACGCTGTCGACTGTGTCACAGTTCATACTAGTACAGTCGTCAACGTTATCTCTTAAACAGTTTGCTATGAAAAATAAAAATTTGTCTGTGGAAAATTGAAGATTAAGAGAAATTTGTGAAATTGAAATATTAAATAAATAAATATAAATATAAAAAAATATAAAAAACTAGCTTTTGCCCGCGGCTTCGTTCCCGCTCTACCCTGCTTTACCCTACTCTATCCTACCCTACTCTACCCTACTCTATCCTACACTACCCTACTCTACCCTACTCTACCCTACTCGACCCTACTCTACCCTACTCTACCCTACTCTACCCTACTCGACCCTACTCTACCCTACTCTACCCTACTCTACCTAACTCTACCCTACTCTACCCTACTCTACCCTACTCTACCCTACTTTTCTTTGCTATAAACCTCACGGAGCCCGAGACCTTTCCAACGAATGCAAGATCGTGGAAATCGGTTCGTGCGTTCTGGAGTTATAGCGTCAGGAAGGAAAACCCGACTTATTTTTATATAAAAAATAAATATACTTGTACAGTACGGTTAAAATATGTTGGCCACGCGCCTTATTCTTAAAAAAAATATTGCGCAGCCAATTGTTCGAAGCTCAGACCGGTCAAGATATTTCGCCCGTAACTACTGTATCTATGTTTTTTTAGGTATTTACATCTCTGCCCATGCAGTTTCTATCACAATTTTGTTCTATAAATGACTGTACACGCTCACAGCCGTTTATATAATACTAGCGACCCGCCCCAGCTTCGCACGAGTGCAGTTATGATATTAAATATATTATGCATGTATTATACATATAAACCTTGAGTTATTTGAAGTTTGAATCTTTTGATTCTTGAATCACTTTATTAAAAAAAACCGCATCAAAATCCGTTGCGTAGTTTTTAAAGATCTAAGCATACATAGGGACAGACAGCGGGAAGCGACTTTGTAGTGATGTGGTAAAAACTGGAAATGGGGAGAAAAACCAAAAATATTAATAACAATCATCCTGACCGAATTTTGATCACGGTGGCCAATTTCATCTTAGATGTCTTCGAGGCTTGAGTGAATAGGCTCATAATAAACTAGTGCGCTTCACCATCAACAATTGCATCACTGCTTACCATCAGGTGGGATCGCAGTCAAGCACTAGTTTATATAAAATAAAAAAAGGGTTAACCAAGATATTATAGTGCACATTGCACGAACACAGTGCATTCTCGCCCCCAGACACGACTGGATGTCTATCTGGTAAGGAAGGCAGGTGGGCGCGTCTCTCTCTATTCCTAAAATCAGTTCATATCCAACACTAGTGTGTGTTGCATCGAAACACATATTTTATTGTTTATCTATCGGCAGTGGAATCTGTCGGGTACGATATGGCCAGATTGTAGTATCATTATGCCACAAACACCGTCAAGAATACCAGTCGTCAAAGATATTAACAAAAATAGTGTGCCACGCTTTTTTTCTGTAAAATTGACTGTTTTGTGTATATAGAACTTTGACAAATATGTGAGTAGATTTTTTGTGTTAATTATATTTATAATTTCATTTAGATTTTTCCTTAATTTTTTTTTGTGCACTTGTAAAAATTCTACGGCTATCAGGACAATCCCGGAAGAACGGTCAAGATCCCTACCAGCATTTTACTGGATTATATACATCCTTCTCCGGAGCGCGTTTGCACTTGCGAATTTCCACTCAAGCCAGCCAGAGGCTTGCTGTCTCTTTAATCTGTTTAATCAGTAAAAAAAAACTTTATTTTTTAAATTTATCTTTACAAATCGATAGTGTTTCATGTACCGAATCGACCCTCCACGGGATTAAATCAATCAAAATTTTACGGTGTATAAAAGTGAAATACCACTCAGTTATTAATCACGAAATCTCAGAAACTATGACACCTACATACTTAAAATTTGGCAGATAGGTTCCTTATAGGGTGTAGAGTTCCGCTAAGAACGGATTTTACAAAACTCCACCCAATGAGGTAAAAGCGAGTTGAAGTTTGTATGGAGAAACCGACTTTGACGCGGACGAAGCTACTGGCAGAAGCTAGTTTATAATAATTGTACTTAGTTTAAATTCCACGTAGCCGATTGTTCCAAATATTATCTACACGTAAAACTAGTGATACAATAATGTCATTAACGTGTTTAATTTTTGATAATAATTTAAATATCTATAGATAGATATATAGAATAGATATACAAAAACCTACTAATTCGCCCTGCCTTCGTACGGGCGCAATTAATAATTCCCGAAATTTAGAAAACACTAATTCATATTTCTTTGACGTGTCAATTAAGGCGTATACTCTTACTGCCGCTTAGCGTTTAAGCCCCGCTGACTTTTAAATCCATTTTCTTTGCGAAATATTGATTGATATTTGTAAATCAATCAATATTTCGCACAAGTATTTTGCACTATGTACATTCTGAAGAACTATTAACTAGCAATTTTTATGTGTAAACATTATTTCTAAAGATAAAAGCCGTTTGAAAGTGGTAGGGAAAATAAGCGAAAAATATCATGTTGTTAATTTTTATTGTTTTTGCGAAAAAAATCATATGTTGATAATGTTGTACATACATTTGTAATAAGCATATATTTTTCTCAAACTAATTGACCCAGCCGATACAGAGGAGTAGGCTTCAGAAAATTACTTTTTTATAGCACTGCTCGGGAGGTAGCGCCTTAAGTACTGGCTATATATATGTATGTATCAACTTTTTCGGGATACGCTATGCAACGATAGCTACGCTATGCTACGAAAGCTACGATGTGCTACGATAGCTACGCTGTGCTTCGATTGCTACGCTATGCTACGATAGCTTCACTGTGCTACGATAGCTTCGCTGTGATACGATAGCTACGCTGTGCTATGATAGCTACGCTGTGCTACGATAGCTACGTGACTAAAACCCGCGGTAGCAAATTTTTTGTAGCACAACGATAAATTTGCTACCGCGGGTTTTAGTCAGTAAAATTCTGACACTTTCTCTCACTCCAGCCAGCGTTGGAGGGTTTAATCAAATCAATCACCGTGGGCAAAGTCGGGTAATAGCTGGGTTTCAGTTTTAATCTGTTTTTATTTGACTGTACTGTATAGACTCAGCTGGGACTTTATAAGTAAAACAAGTGGATAGTATGAATAGGGTGTATTACTGTCATTAACGAGGATATAATTTGGAAGACCGTACAAAAGAAATGCCCGGAGTGGCTGACGTCTGTGAGCTCAGTGTTGAGGCTGGCGCGCCGCGGCCGCCGCGCGGCCCGGCACAACCGGTTTCGGTGTCCCGACCCCCGCGCCTTCCCCGCGATGATCCATGCATGTGTGGAGCGCCGACAGTACCTAATATATGCACGCGAGATGACAACAAAAAAGTAGATAAAACCAGAAGTTGTCAACTCGTGAGGACTTGCGAGATTCCTAGTCGCGAGTTGACTAAAAAATCCAACAAACTTGACCTCCATTTAAAGAACTTTATCTAATTTACTTAATATTTTAAATAATCAGTTTGACGCAAATTTCGGCCAACTGTTATCAATATTATCTACTGGTTGAACTGATAGCAACATCGATATTTAATTGCTATCAAATAAATCAGCAATTACATTGATAGTTGACCTTAGTTTTCTTTCAATTAGGTACTATCTAACGCCTCGCGGAGATTACATTTTTGATAAAACACTGATTTGCTCAAAGGTTTTTGTTAATCTTTTATTTTATCAGCTATTGTATTATTTAAAAATATATCGGTGTTTATTATTATAAATATGGAATGATAGGACGGCATTATCCATTTACTGGCATAATAATGAAACGTGATTCATATTGCTAATAATCGCTTTTGGCCAGAGCACCGCCGTGTCCTCGTGGGGGCAATCGGCGTCTGACACGCCCTCCCGCTCCGCCCTGAGCGGGAGAAGTTATTGGATGTTTTCCCACCTAAGAAAAAAACGGGTGAAAGTAGAAAATTGCCCCAAGGGAACATACTCCCGGGAAAAACAAATATCCTATGTGCTATTCCAGGATTTTCTCAACTCTCCTCTGTATGTATGTTTGTTGCTCCTTCACACTCAAACGGCTTAACGGATTTGGATGAAATTTGGCCCATAGGTAGAGCATGTCTAACAATACGACATAGAATACTTTTTATCATGGAAATGAATTCCCAAGGGATAAATTTCAACAGTAACTTTAGGATAAGGATGCGTCACCACCATTGGCTTATATTTACGTACAAAAGAGATAGCGCGATGTTGAATAGAAATGCTCGGGTCGATCCGGTACATGAAACTATCGATTTGTAAAGATAAAATAAAAAATAAAGGAAAACTTAATGAAGAATGGCCATTCCAAATCTTTATGGCATGTGATCTTTGACGGTCGCCCACGCTGCTTCTACTGAAAATACTCCTTGCCAATTTTCCGGATATGGCTGGTAATGGCAGTCAGCATGGGGTCACGTATGGGAAAAATCCCAAATTATGACAAAATATTAACACGAGGTCTTCTTCCACAGTCTTGGCGGCAGAACATCGGGTGTCTGCCAAACATCCTCCCTCGAGCTCTGCTCAACGTAAACGGAGCAAAGTAACACAATCGGGTGACGTCGTGTGACGTATGGCAGATAGGACTTACGCTTATGAGCTGGTTGGCCAAACCGGTGCGCCAGTCAGCCGACATGCGCACAGACTGGAGGCAGGACAACTGTGGCGGCAATTTATTATCGCCGGCATCGGTACATAATACTGATATTTTTAATATTGCCGTGGCTGTATAAATAAGACTCCAAACTATTAAAAAAGTATAACACCGTGAAAAGAGCGCGTAGTTCTTTGTTCAGCTGTCAAAGTTGCTAAATCCGGGAGCAATGACGCGTGACGGCAGTAGGGATGCACTCATTCATCGACTTTTTAGTCTAACAGTTCGGCCGTCCTACCATCCTTCATCCTCGAAGGTTCTTCGACAGCAGCTCTTGCATTCCATGATTCTTCAATGTTCCTTTATTTATTTTTTTAGTTTCTTTAATGTACCTACGAGTATCTTACAAATTCATAATAAATATTAAGTTTACCTGATGATGTAAGTACCTAAATTTTTTTGGTTTTTCCAGCGAACATCGCGATGACATCGGTGGGTTATTCTATGGGATGGACGTCCCCGGTTAACTTGAAGCTGCAGCAGAACGGCACGGACAACCCCGTCGGAGAACCAGTGACCACGGACCAGGAGGCCTGGATCGGTTCCCTGCTCACTGTCGGCGCTATCTTCGGTAATTAATTATACTCTGTTGATGATTATAATTTTAGCAGTAGCGGCCAGGAGTTAGGAAGTTGGTGAGGAGCATTGGCGTGTCTAGGGTTTTTATTCAAGGGGGGCCTTGCCTCTGACATGCCTGATTTTCGTGTCAAGTTTTCAGAATTTTGACGTTCTTCATAAAATTTCGAATCGGTTACCCGAAATCCTGGGATGGGTGCTAGACGAGGAGATGCTTATTCCTATTTACCCTTTTTTTGTAAAGTAGGAAAATCATCCAGTGGCATCTCCCACCCTTGGGCGGTACGGTATGTTATCGATGTCATGTCAGACTTTTACTGATTAAAAACCCTACTGACGCATACTGGGCCCCTACAGTTTGCTAACATTTCCTTGAGGCGCGCGTAGATCAATACGCGCTGTTGATGACTTGGGCTCGGTCCGGACGGTTACCGGACGGCGGGCGGCGAGCTATCTATTGCTCGGCGTCCGCAAGCCCGCGCTTACGGTGACCGGGCGTAAGGGCCGCTCCCTGACGCATGCACGTGCGGCCTCCTCCTTTGCTAGCATTTCTGCTTCGTAGGAGGTAACCGCTTGCCACTCTTACTCCTATATACCCTTATGATGAAGAGATATTCCCGTGGGTGATGCGAGAGGGAGTGTCAGACTTTACTGGCTAAAACACACCCATGGTCCTTCAGTTGACCTTTGCGTTCCATTGCCGCGGTACGACCCACAGGTATCGGCCCTATAATATGTGTGTGTATGTGTTGTTACGTACAGGTATGAGCTGGTAATAACTAATGTTAATAATATTATACACTTCTAGGTTCATTCCTTGGCGGTTTCGCAGCATCACAGATCGGTCGCAAATGGGGTCTCCTCAGCACTTCCATCCCTCTGTTCATCGGTTGGATCCTCATCGCCACCGCCAAGAACGTCGGCATGATCTACGGAGGCAGGATCTTCTGGGGTCTGGCCATCGGAATGATTTTCACGATCACACCTATGTATTGTGCTGAAATTGCTACGGTAAGGAACCTGTATTATGACTGGACTGTTGGTGTAGTAGTGGCCCTGACTGCTATGCCAAGAAGAAAGACATATTTCATCAAAACAACGCATTTAATCACCTAACGGTGCGTAGTTGTTTTTTTATGGTAGGTAAAATCATCCAATGACAAATCCCGCTCTTGGGCGGAGCGGGAAATAGTGTCAGACTCTTACTGACTAAAAACCTACCCCGTTCCTTCGTTGCCTATCATACCGGGGCTGAGCCTTCCTCACAGAAAACGGCTCTTGACCCCAGCAGGCTTCGACCTTGCCTGCCTGCAGCTAGCAGGCTGGGCCTCTACGGAACAGTGCGTATATGATGGGAAAACTGCGTGATTTCTCATCCCCCATATTCTCCTAATTTGACGCCATTAGACTTTTATCTGTTTCTTTATTTAAAAAGAAATTTCTTTCTGAGAAGCTTTATATCGCATGAATAAGTTGAGAGGGCCATGAATGTTTATTTTAAAATCTCAACATTCAACTCGCACTTTCGGAAAGGAATAGTGACGTTGGACAACCGCTGGACCAGGTGTATTGAGGTTAAAAGAGATTATGTAGAACAGTAAAAACACTTTTTAACTGAAATTCGTAGTGTTTCATTATCAGGCCGAGACATTTCACCCCGCTCTCGTACATACTTATAGGTAATTCTGGCTAACTGCTCCAGTCTTGGACTGGTGGGGCTTATAGTTTACCAAACTTAAGTGGCACTGCCATTTGGATTGTACTAGTGTGGGTAGGCTTACATTTGACCATTATCTTACGTGATGGTAAACGATGATGTGCTTGACGAAGGAGCGCACTTGCCTAGAAGCAAATTCTTGACCTTATTGCTGGGTCAGACTGGCAGTAGCGCGGTGCAGGGAGCGGCGCGGGTGCAGGAACGCGCGCGATTTGCTTGGCCAGTCTGTCAGTGCATTGCGGGGAGCGGTAGTTGCATTAGCATGCCCCGAACTAGTTTGAGATCCCCGCTACCACGCTGGTTGCCGCTTGCTGCTCGCGCACTCTCCGTCGCCACTTCTATGAACCTTCCCTTCTTTCTTCCAGAACGACTCTCGCGGCGCTCTCGGCACGTTCCTACAATTGTTCATCACGCTGGGTTTCCTGCTCATCTACAGCATCGGTCCCTATGTATCCTACTTGGTCATTGCCTACGTTGGTGTCATCTTCCACGCGGCCTTCGTTGTGGGATTCTTCTTCATGCCTGAGTCGCCCTTCTACTATTTGAGCAAAGGTGAGGCTGGATTAGGGTTGCCAACTTTTATTAGTAGAAATAGAGTATATCTGATTTCAAAGGAAGTAAATAAAGAGTATGGATGTATAAAAAAGAGTATCATTTATTTAAAGCGGTTTATTATTTAGAGCCGGTTGCAGTCACAGAGTATTTTTTAGGTACTGGCACTGGTTTATATCGATTTCGCCGCCCCATACCTGGATTTTATTTTTATATATAAAAAACATAGTAACTATTATCTTAAAGTTTTTTTATCGAGCCAACTAATTTATATCATGTTTTAATCTTTACCCAGAGGTTGGTATTATGACCAACCGCTGATTAAAATTTTAATCAATCATCATTTTAATGATGTAATTTTTAATGGTGTTCTCTTTTATATTTGTGAATTTCCAGCGGTTTAAAATTAGTGCAACCTCGCATTAAAAGTATTCTTTGATACTTTTTGCAGCACATAACCATTTTTCATTGTTTTCAAATAAATAAAAATAAATAAAGCCTACAATATTTTAGAGTACGGTTAGCAAGCCTATTCTGATGAGTTCTTTTTGCAAAGCAGATCTTATACTATTTAAAGGTCCCAAGAATTTGAAAACACACGAATACAGTTTTAGTTTTGCTAAAATCTTGATTTTTTTTCTGTTTTAATTTTTCTGATTTTGTACACTGCTTAAGATATTCTCTGGGTGCAGCAAGAGGGATCGTCAGACTTTTGTATCTTTTTTAACCTTTAAAAGATAAATAATATAACTGCACTGGCTCTATATGCATTTGATCTAACTCCTTTCGTTAATTTTCCAAAATTTGCACCTTTCCAAGTCGTGAAACAAGGCGCGGACCCCAGTTTTTGAGCAGGAGATGGGGGGGGGGGGGGGGGGGTTAGCGCATAATTTACTCTTTGTCTTTGTCGCTCTATTTGTCTTAAGCGTCTTATACACCGTTCGATATTCCGCACAAGTTACACAGACTGTCTTAAAGTTTACTTCCGAGTAAGACAGTTTGACCCTCATTACACTACACGACGTCGACAAAACCGGTCTGAATATCGAGTGGTGTAATGGAACTTTTAGGTCCTTAATCGTCAGTGGTTCGTTGGCAGGTGACCGCGAGTCCGCGACAGCGTGCCTGGCCAAGATCCGCGGGCGCTCGCACGAGGGCGTGCAGGCCGAGCTCGACCTCATGGCGGCTGACGTTAGCGCTTCAATGAAGAAGACTGCTACGGTATAGTACCTACGCGACAAATAAGTTGAACTATAATGGCCTTCGTAGCTATGGTACGCGCAGCCTCCCGCTGTTCCGCACTTCAATTGAGATGAAAATCTGTTATTGCGCATTGAAGCCCGATCGCTATTTTGGTTCAAACAAAGACATTAAATACATACATATATATATTTCTCTTTAAATCTCTTTGGGTTAAAGTTATATACCGCGTATTGTACCTAACTTTGCTTTACTCCCATTAGTTAAGAGCTCGCTGACGTACCTTTGGTATTGACGGTGATCAAGGGTAGACCAAAAGCGTCTTAAACTGCGGTGGGTGATGCAATTCGATCGAATCAACTAACTTTAACCATAACTAGTACGAGTACCTCGACAGCTGTCATATTTCTGATTCAGGGGCGCCCAACGCCCACGGCTCTCAAAACGGTGAAGGAAAACGGCGTGAAGAAACCGGCATCTACTAGAACCAAGAATTCGAAGATGTCTGACACCCACCAATCCGCATCGGGCCCATGTGGTGGATGATTACAGGCGGCTCATTCTTTCTTCTAGAGAGGAGGCCTGCATCTCAGCAGTGGGAACATTATAAAGCGAATTATGCTTATTTTTTCCGTGTACAATTAAGTTTATTCTATTCTAATATCGAAATATCTTATTTTCAATGTCAGGTGGCCGACGTGTTCCGTGGCAGCAACTTCAAGGCGTTCTACATCTCGTGCGCGCTGGTCTTCTTCCAGCAGTTCTGTGGAATCAACGCCGTGCTCTTCTACATGACCAACATCTTCGATGCTGCCAACTCTGGCCTGGACTCTGCTGTTGCCACCATCATTATTGGTGCTGTACTGGTAACTATAATATGTTCTCAGTGGATTTGACAGCTGACAAGGTCCGGATATGACGTGGTGCACGCACGCACTTATTCGCTCACTTTTGACGTGTTAGGAGGAACCATCATTTTGATTATATCGCGCAACCCGTGTCCTAAAAGGGCAGTCATACCGATCCTGCCAACTATCGGCTGATTTAGATAGCCTCTATAGGTATAGGTAGGTTATAGAGCGTATGTTGAAATCGCGCCTCAAAGTATACCTGTAAGGTAACGATCTGCTCAGTGACCGAAAGAAGAGGGACCATCGACCATACGCGACGCATAACGACCCTAAACGTCTTGAAGACCTTCGACGTAACCCAACTAGCAAAATTTTAATTTACAAGTGTCCCAACACCTATGTTTTTTTCTCTTTTACCATACTTACACAGTTGTTACTTGGTGTCTAGTTAGGCGCACTTTATAAGAGAATATTCACTTAGAGTTATACGTTCTACTTATAGCGCTCTTTCTTTCTTGTTTTGCCTGGTCGTGTATACAGCGTACATCTAAAGGTTGAAAAAAAAAACTTTTTGCGGTCATCCTATCCGATTATGATAATTTAGGCGTCCTCAAGTTTAGCATAGGCTCTTAATAAAAAAATAAATATTTATATATATATATGTTGCTTATGTGATTTTAATATGATATTTTGCTCTGCTTAGCTTGGGACTAGACGGCGTTGTGTGATAGTTGTGGAATATTATTATTTCCTTTATTCATTATATAAACTTATTAATTACATTTTTAAATATTTTTTAAAAAACTTACAAAAAATAAAAAAAAAACATTTAAAAATATAAAAAATAGTGTCCCACCGGTATCGGGAACAGAGTCCAAGCTACCGGCGGTCAGGGCTCCAGAGAAAGGAACCTCCTAACAATACGAGCCGTGTCCAGGAGTACCGCTTTCTGAATCAAGCCCTTGATCCAGCCGCCTAACGAGAGCCTCCTAAGGTGTTGGTCGAGGCTCTTGGCTATTAAGCCATTACCCGACACGACTATCGGTACAATGATCGCCGAATCCACTTCCCACATGTCGACAACCTCGCGAGCCAAGTCAATATACTTGATTTGTTTATCTTTCTCGGCTTTCACGAGGTTCTCGTCATGCGGAACGGATATGTCAACAATCATTGCACGCCTCTCGTTTCGGTCCACCACCACTATATCAGGCTTATTGGCTACAATAGTCCTGTCAGTGATGATGGACCGATCCCAGTACATTATTATTATTATTTTCCGTTCCAGGTGCTTGCGTCCTTCATCACTCCCCTGGTAGCAGATCGTCTCGGACGTAGAATCCTGTTGCTCATCTCTTCATGTGGAACTGCTATTGGACTTGTAAGTATCACGAATTTTTTTTTCAGTTCTTAGATATTTGACAGCTGTTGCGGGTAATCAGTCCCTATCATGTTGCTTCATGAGAAGCAAAGTAAGTGTATGCTTTCCCGTACAAGATGGTCAGAGGCCGAAGGTTCCAACTTCTAGTGTGGCGACCACGTACCGGAGGATGCAGCATTGGCGTGACCTCACACGCGGTGGAGCGGTGACCTGGTGAGGGTCGCGGGAATTCGATGAATGCGAGACGCACTGGACCGGTCGTCGTGGCGACACTTGGGAGAGGCCTATTTTTAGCCGTGAACATCTTTTGGGTGTAATGATGATGATGAATGCGGAAGTGAGGTTGTCCTTTTTACATACTCCCTGGGAGAATACAGGAGTATGACACTGTTACTGGAAAAATTATTTCTGTTCCCAGGTCCTCCTCGGCATGTTCTTCACCCTAGCTGAAAACAAGAACCCCGTGGTGGAGAAGATTAGTTTCCTGCCCATCCTGTCCCTGGTGCTGTTCATCGTGACGTACTGCTGGGGCCTGGGCCCGCTTCCCTGGGCCGTCATGTCGGAGCTGTTCCCAATTGAAGTCAAGGCCATCGCCTCGCCCATCGCTACTGCCTTCTGTTGGACGCTGTGCTTCTTGATTACCAGGCTAGTTCTTGGTTTTTGGATTGTAGGCTTGTCTTTGACTGTCAGGGTTACGTTAAATGTTAATGAAAAAAAGAAAATAAATGAATAATAAATATAATAAATTAAAATAAATAATAAATGAAAGAACCGGGCAAGTGGGAGTCGGACTCGTGCACTGAGGGTTCCGTACAACTTAGATATGAAAACAGTTCAATTACCGAATCGAGTTTCGAAGATTTTTCCGAATCGCAAAAAAGTTGATGTACATCCACTGACCTTTTATTGTTTTATTAAAACTGTATGTACAATAAAGAATAAGAATAAGAATAAGAATAAGTTTTTAATTTTGCAATCTTTGTTTTAAATATTGTTGAAATCGATATTATTAGAAAGTTTTAGGTTCTGTGAGAAGACAGAGTGAAAGGATTCACATTTTTAGTGTTTTTCTTTTTTAATTTATTTTTTTAATTATCTTTTATAAATTTAGATACTTTTGGTCACAGTAAGACCATGCCAGCCCAAATTTTTAGTGTTAATGGCTATATTACTGTAGTAAATACATAAATGTATCGTTTCCTCTCCGCAGGTACTTCAGCGCCATCGCCCTTGCGCTGGGCATGGGCGGCACGTTCTTCATCTTCGCGGCGTGCTGCGTGGCCGCCTTCTTCTTCACGCTGTTCCTGGTGCCCGAGACCAAGGGCAAGAGCTTCCAGGAGATCCAGGATATCCTGGCTGGCAAGTAAGTATACCTAACCTGGTGCTTGCGGAACTTCATTATCATTTATACAATATTGGATCACGTTTAAAACACTACATTGCGCTCCAAAATACATAGAGAAGGCGCTCAGCTTAAATAGGACTGGGCTGGACAGTGGACAGGTCTACCGCATGCCGATCGAGCGATATCTTATTTTTTTAAAGGTTTCGTACCTCAAAAGGAAAATACGGAACCCATATAGGATTGTTGTTGTCCGTCTGTCAAGACCCTTTACCTCAAGAAAGCATGGAGGTATCAAGTTGAAATTTAAACCACTCACTCAAGTCTGCGGTCCCTTGAAGGTGTGAAAAAATGAAACTTCTAAGTTAACGGCAAAAAAAAGATACGGCTGTTTATGTCGCAAAAAAAGTATATTTCGACACTCTCAAGGGAATCAAAATTTATAGGGAACTTCCCGTTGACCTAGAACCCTGAAATTTGGTATAGAGCAAGGTCTCATAGCACAAGTATAAATCTGAAAAGTATTTTGTAGTTACGTCACAAAAAATAGTACATTTTGATAAAAGTGCAGAAAGTTTGTCACTGCGACCGAGGCAGAATTCTCACGAGCCGAAGGCGAGTGTTTTGTGGAGCCGAGGGCTACAGTGACAAATTTGCTCGTGTATCAAACGACGTTTTTCAATACACTTACAAAGAAATACTTTCTCTGAAACTTACAACATGTTTTTGCTCATTTTGTACTGAAGAAAAATTTTCAAAATTGCCATACATTTTAGTTGTGACTTAGATGGTAGCAGGCAACAAGTATATTTTACCTTAATCACAATATCTGGCGGTGGCGGCGTAGCATTTAAAGAATTCTCTTAAATTCAGTATTTTTTTTCACAAATAACACAATACTTAAAAGTTAGATATTAGTATTTCATAAAGTTTTTTTCCCGCGTTTAATCTTTGCAGGTTGAAAAATAGGCAAAGGTATCAAACTTTATTCATCCTAATACACTAGTTTACAAAAAAAAAACTTTTTGTCGAACGCAAAGATTACATTAATTGTTTTTGATACATTACTGGATGCGCGAATTTGCTTGATGTTTTAATGGACTGTAGGTTTGAAAAGCGATCTTAGGTTTGTTAACAATATGCAGATACTGCGCCTGGCATGGAATAAATGTATTGGGAAGGAGCACTGACCTTTAGACTTCGTTGGTTGCACGTGGCACTTCGAAGATTGCACGTGACACCGGCCGATCCTCGTCTTCGCACATTTAAATCACTGCCAGGTCCTGTATTGCACTAGCACAGCACTATTGTGGAGTCTCTGAATGATTGGATCACGAAAATAGTCAATTTTCTTGTAATTTCGAGCGGGCGTGTTAGCGGTGCGGTCACATTCACAATCGATGCCCAAAAACGTCAATGTCAAATCATTTTCTTGCGGTCGTGCGGGCGGAAAACGGAAGGGATAGGATTGCCAGGCCAAAAAAATAAATTACAAAAAAACAAAATCGCGGAACATAGCAAATTGGCGCAACCATTCCCCCCGGGTTTGAAGGGTTACCTTCAAAGAAAAGAAAAAAAAAAAACAAAAGCGAAACTAAACCCTATTACTAATCTAAACTATCAATACTAGGTAGCGAAACAACTTATAACTAACTATGCCACTACTACTGATTAGGCAGAGGGCAGAGGCGAATAACCGGACGCAGGTACGATCCAGTTGCGGTTTTAACCTTTACGACTCGCGTTATTCCGTTCGAACCCGGAAAAACTTCTTCCACTACACCAAGAGGCCATTGCAGAGGAGGCGCACTCTCAGTCTTCAGTATCACCACAGTACCGACTGTGACTGGATCTGAAGGAGTGTTCCACTTTTGACGCGACTGCAGCGTATGCAGATAATCTGTCCTCCATCGCTTCCAAAAGGACTGAACTAAGCTATCTAGCAGAGCGTGACGCGGGTGGAGCTGCAGTTTGTCAGTCTCGACATCTAAAGCGGGCAAATATTTAAGAGGAGTCGTCGTCAAGAAGTGAGCCGGCGTCAACGCTAGTGGCTCCGATGGATCACTAGACAAAGTCCGACACAACGGACGCGTATTCATCAACGCCTCTACCTGAGCGAGTACAGTGCTCAACTCCTCGTACGAGAGAATCTGTTCGCCTATGACCCGAAACAGGTGCGACTTAAGGCTTTTAATATTCGCCTCCCAATTGCCACCAAAATGACTAGCTGCTGGCGTATTGAAACACCAATCAATGCGATTCTCAGCTAAGACATGGGCGAATTCACTTTGGTAGTACTTGGAGCGTAAGAATGTATGTAATTCCGAAATATTGCGTCGCGCTCCAACATAATTTGTGCCGTTGTCAGAGTATAAGCGCTTAACGGGACCACGGCGAGATAAAAATCGTTTAAATGCAGACATAAAACCCTGCGTACTCAAATCACTGGTTAACTCTATGTGAACCGCACGAGTTGTCATACAAACGAATAGGCAAATGTATGCCTTTGTGGAACGTATACCACGACCACGGGCAATAGTGACTTTAAACGGTCCAGCATAGTCCGTCCCAGTATGTATGAAAGGTTTCACCGTCTGTACAACACGACAAGAACGATGGTCGGCCATTTCCGGCGCGTTGAAACGCGGGCGGAGCTTAAAGCAGGGCACACATCTGTGCACTCTAGCGCGTATCAAATTGCGAGCGGAAAGTATCCAGTACTTCTGTCGAAGAATGGACATTAATAAATCGGGACCAGCGTGACAATTCACCTTATGGTGATAGTCCACCAACAAATCCAAAACGTGATCCCTGCGTGGTAGAACTACTGGATGCATTTGTTCAAACTCTAACTTAGCATTTCGCAGACGGCCACCGACACGAATGAGTCCGTCTTGCAAAAATGGTTTCAAATGTTGAAGTGCGCGACTACAAGGTTTATGTGATTCTAAACTACGAAATTCTTTTGAAAAATAAAATTTCTGCAACTCTCGAAGTACAACTGATTCAGCTCTATCCAAATCAGCTGCGATTATAGAACCACGCGATGGTAATAATCTCAAAAATCTTAGGACGTAAACTACACAGCGTAATAGTCTCGACCAAGACGAGACTCGATTAGACAACAACAATACAACTGACTCTTCACGCGGAACTGATACTACAAGCGTATGTTTCTTCTCCTCGGGTGGTTCTGAAACAGTAGCGGGGTTAAACGGAGCATTTGGCCACTCGTTAGGAGTGGTATGCAGCCAGGGAGGGCCACAAAACCAAAGCGGATGATTTAAAATTTGCGCGGGAAGCAAACCACGTGAGAGACAATCAGCTGGGTTTTCTGTTCCAGCGACATGGAATATATTTTCCTCTGCGGAGGCACGGGAGCCACCGAGCGAAAAAATATCACCCTTGAAAGGGAGCGCGACAACATAACGACCATCTTTATCACGAGTAGTCGTGCGGGTATAAATCTCCTCAGTGACCTGATCCTCAGGGCTGAGAATAGGCGGGACATTGACCTCTTCAATCTCCCAGAACTTGCGGATGGTAGACTCAAGCGGCGGCTCGACGGTGCAACAGTGCGACACAGTCGAGTAACTATTTAAATAAGCGGGTGCGGAACCAACTATAACAAACCCGAGAACTGTTTCCAGTGCGTGCGGAGCGGGGTACATCGGAAGACCCTGAATTTTACGTGATAACTGGAGATGCGGGAGAATCGAAGCACCGATCAATAGATCGATATCTCCAGGGAAAGCGTAATTTCCGTCGGCTAACTGCAAGTTCTTAAACTCCGTCAGCATGGACGTGTCAACCGGTACCGTGGGCAACCGTTCCGTAATCTTATCTGCGACTAGCGAATCCATTTCAAACGAAATATTACGATTAAAACGTGAACTAAATATTATTTTAATGGAACCGTGAATGGTTGCCTTTAAACCCCCAAAACCCCTCACTTCTGAGCGGGATGACCAATTATTAAAACTAAAACCAAGGCGTTGACAACAATCCCGAGTAATAAAATTACTCTGGGAAGCGCCATCTAGTAGCGCTCGAACGGTGTGCGGTTTGCCAAAGGCATCTACAATGACAACTTGCGCGGTCGCAAGTAAAACGGTAGTGACTTGAGTACCAGCGGCGGAAAGCGAACACAATGTTACGTCGTTTGCACTTGCAGCAGGCCGCGCGTCACAAGCGTCGCGCGTCTGCGCAGGCTGCTGCTGCGATGGCAGCTTACTACTCTCAAAATGTAAGAAGGTATGATGTCTAGCTGGACATTTACGACAGCTAACACCACTTTTACATGACGTAACCAGATGTTTGTCACTTAGACAATTAAAACACAAATTATTAGTGCGGACAAACTTGTAACGATCACTAGGCGATAATCTCTGAAATTCCGAACACTTGTACAGCTGTGTATGGCTACCCTTACACAGAGAACAGTCAGGTGTTGAGGCGGTATTAACTAGCGTATGTGCAGTCTTGACTGACTTCGATGACGCGTCTATACGGCGATCGGAACCTGTCCTATTCGTGCCTTCATGACGTGCCGACGTGCGCTGCAACACCTTAATATGGTCGCGAATAAAAGATTCTAAATCTTCGAACTTAGGTATTTCTTTACCGCGCTGAGTCGTTTCAAACAGACGAACAGTTTCAGGATCTAATTTCTTTAAACCGATATACAAAAACAAAAAGTCACAGAGGTCATTGACCTTTAGGTTCTTTACTGCACGAACAGATGATGCGAAAATATTTAAAAACTTCTCTAAATTATGATCGTTACAAACGGAAAAACTTTTCAAATCGAATAATTGATCTAAATATGCGGTGGCTACTAATCGCTTATCTTCGTATTTTGTTTTTAAAGTGTTCAAAACTAAATTGTAATTTTCAGCGCTAAACGTAATTCCAGCACAGACAGCCTTTGCCTTACCGGTCAATTTTTCTACGAGATAATGCAATCTCTCGTGATCTGTCAGCGATGTGTTCCTATGTATTATATTTTCGAAACTATCTATAAATAAATTCCAATTTCGAATGTCACCATCAAATTCAGGTATTTGAATTGGCGGCAATCGTGGGCGATCGCGAGGAGGGTTAGATAAACCACTCGCGGGGGGGGGGGTCTCTAAACTCCTAGCAATACGTTTGATACGACAATACAAGTCATCAAAGGACGACAATGCCTGATAACTCACACAGTAATCAGGATTTAACTCCAACTCTAAAATGTTTATATTCTTAATTGTAGATTTAAAATCCTCGCGCAAACTATCTAAAGTTTCCAACGAACACAAGAAAGCATCTCTAATCATCAGATCCGAGATTTGCAAAGATTTATCACAAATTGATTGAACACGTGAAAACTGTGAGTCCCTTTCGGCGTATAAAAGCTTTAACTGAACCTTTAAATCAGTACTAACCTTGGTTCCCTTAAGAGACATCTTGTTTTGATATATTCACACTATACACTCAAACAAACACTTAACGAATTATTAAGTAAGCGATAATTATCAGATAACAATATGGTAATATTGTAAACAACAAAGCGAACGGCGAACGAACGGAATAACCTGTCTATATAATCTATGGTTTATCCGTTTCCTACAAATATTCACTCAACAATGAACGGGTATTTTTGAAATGCGTCTACCTACATGCAATTTGTAGGATGGTCGAATGAATTTTGACAAGAAAAGGAATGCGTAGCTAACTATAATTATGCGGTGCGGTTGACGGCGTAGGTACCGTAATTATCAATGACACTTTAACTATACGAGCGAAATAACGTATAGTTGCCTAAATGCCTAGATGCGGGTTTTCTACTATTATATCTAGGTAAACAGGCGCGTTGCGTTTATTCCCTATGGAACAAATACTATATTGCGAAATTACAAGAAAATGATTCACGATCCTGCTCGTATGGACCAAAAAAAGTAATGGATGCGCGAATTTGCTTGATGTTTTAATGGACTGTAGGTTTGAAAAGCGATCTTAGGTTTGTTAACAATATGCAGATACTGCGCCTGGCATGGAATAAATGTATTGGGAAGGAGCACTGACCTTTAGACTTCGTTGGTTGCACGTGGCACTTCGAAGATTGCACGTGACACCGGCCGATCCTCGTCTTCGCACATTTAAATCACTGCCAGGTCCTGTATTGCACTAGCACAGCACTATTGTGGAGTCTCTGAATGATTGGATCACGAAAATAGTCAATTTTCTTGTAATTTCGAGCGGGCGTGTTAGCGGTGCGGTCACATTCACAATCGATGCCCAAAAACGTCAATGTCAAATCATTTTCTTGCGGTCGTGCGGGCGGAAAACGGAAGGGATAGGATTGCCAGGCCAAAAAAATAAATTACAAAAAAACAAAATCGCGGAACATAGCAAATTGGCGCAACCAATTACTACCCTACATAAATAAATTTAGTATTCATAAATTTCTATCACGTCAAACTTTTTAGTTAAACATTAAAACATTTTACGACTACCCGCGCATAAGTTGGATTGTGTAAAAAGTGAAATAATTTGTTAAAAAGTGTCTTAATAATAATTTTGTGTTCTAAAATGTCATCGAGGGTTTGTAAAACTAATCCAGACCATTTTTGTTACATTTGTGGCAAGATTGTGTTGTCAAAAGACAGAAGAAACATCACGGACTCAGTGAAAAGAGCTTATTTTCATTATTTTGGTTTTTCGATTGGAAACCTGGACAAACCATGGGTCCCTCATGTAGTTTGTGTGAGCTGTCAAAGCATTTTAACCAACTGGGAAGCAGGCAAAAATAAATATTTGCAGTTTGGAGTACCAATGATGTGGAGAATGCCAACAAATCACCATACAGATTGCTATTTTTGTTTAACAAAATCATTTGGTTTCAACCGCAAAAACAAAAGTAAGGTTCGATATCCTGAAGTTTCTTCTGTGACAATGCCTATTTTACACACTGATGGCATTCCATTCCCATCACCACCAGGCTCATCTTCTGGTGTAACTGAAGAAAGCAGGCTAATAAGTCAGAGTGACTTGCAGATTGAAAACACCAAAGAGGAGATCAGTTCTGATGAAGACGAGACTGACAACAAGGAACCACAACTTATAACACAGTCAAGGTTGAATGACCTTGTACGAGACCTACAACTGTCAAAGAGCAAAGCAGAGTTAAATTAGGTTCACGATTACAGCAATGGAATTTGATAGCATCTGAGACTAGAGTCAGTATTTATCGCAGCAGAAGTGAACGTTTCTCAAAATATTTTCAGCGGCATGATGAATTTGTGTACTGTTCGGACATTAATGGCTTATTCGTGTGTATGGAACAGGTCTATGATTCCAACGAATGGCGTTTATTTATTGATTCATCCAAAGCAAGTTTGAAAGCTGTGCTTCTACATAACGGAAATCTCAAACCGTCTATTCCTATTGGCCACGCTGTAAATACAAAGGAATCTTACGAAACGATGTCAACGTTAATCAAACTTATAAAGTATCATGAGCATAACTGGAAAGTATGTGGCGATTTAAAAGTGGTAGGCTTACTCTTAGGTATGCAAAGCGGTTACACTAAGCATTGTTGCTTTTTGTGTCTTTGGGACTCGAGAGCAAAGGATCAACATTATGTTGTGAAGGAATGGCCTAAAAGATACGAATATTTGCCAGGTACCAAGAATATAAAATACAATCCGTTAATTAATCCGAATAATGTTATTTTGCCACCCCTCCACATCAAACTAGTTTTGATAAAAAATTTCATTAAAGCCCTTGACAAGAATGGTCCTGCTTTTACATACTTAAAAGCTATTTTTCCTGCTCTTTCTGAAGCAAAATTGAAGGAAGGCATCTTCATAGGCCCTCAAATACGAAAATTGTTAAAGGACGATACATTTTCGTCACATTTGACTCAAATTGAAAATGCTGCCTGGATATCTTTTAAAACAGTGGTTCAGAAATTCCTCGGAAATAAGAAAAGTGTTAACTACGAAAGTATTGTTGCTGAATTATTACAGAATTACCAAAAAATGGGAGTAAACATGTCTTTAAAAATACATTTTCTTCACTCGCACCTAGATTTCTTCCCTGAAAACCTAGGGCAATTTAGTGATGAACATGGTGAACGTTTTCACCAGGATCTGAAAATGTTTGAAGAAAGATACCAAGGATACTGGGACCAAAACATGTTGGCAGACTATTGCTGGTCAATTATAAGGGAAACTGAGCAGTCTGATTACAAAAAAAAGGCGAAAATAAGTCACTTTTAATTTTTTTGTCGACAATTTTCTATAGAAGTGAAGTATTTTTGTAAATTTCAATTTTATTAAATATTTTTGAAACTAGACGTGCTACATTTTTTTAAGTCACAGATTCGTAACCAGCATAAAAAATTCTATTTAGGCACATGTATCTCATCTCTGCGTTTTTTTTCTTGTAAACTAGTGATATTAATAAAAATAGAGATTCAAATATCTTTGAATTTAGAACGACGATAAATGTTAATTTGATGGTAATAACAAATTATTGTGTAAGTAATCGTGTTTATTTATTATATTCTGTTAAAAAAACACAATTTAAATTTTAATTAAATATTAAGACCTTAAAAATATCAACCTCTTTGCTTTAAAAAAAAAATAATCACGCGTGACCGTGACGAAATAAGAATGAAAAAGCCCAGTGTAATAAATTAAAAAAAACCACGCGGGTGATATAATATATCACCCGAGATTACCACTACAATTAGGTTCGATATGGCATATTTTATATGCTATATCGAACCTAATTGTAGTGCGATAAGAGACAGTTTTCGAGTAAGTGTATTGAAAATATTTTTTTCGATTGGGAAAAATTTCGAGACTCAATTCGGGAATTGAACTATTGTGAACTATATACATACATAAGTACGGAACCCTCGGTATGCGAGTTCGACTCTCACTTGCCCAGTTTTATTTTTTGCTATGGTTTCGCAACAGAATTAAACCAATAAGAACTAGAAAGTATTTAGTTTTTTGTTGAGTTCAAGTCATCTTGGTGAAAGAATTACCTAGACTCTGCGTTATCGAGCGCGAACTGTCTAGGGGACGGCGGGCGTTTGACATCGCTGTATTATATTTTTGCCGCCGCCCCTCGGGGAGGTTCCTAGTTTTTGGTATAGAATACAGTCTCTTTTATCTATTAGGATGCGGATATAACACATTCTAACGCTTTTACAGTCTTGGCAAACATGGCGGATAGGCTGGTGCTACGTACTACAATCAAATGTTCAACTTCATTTTACCGCAATTGCGCCTTTCGGCATTTGAGATACAATTCTACATCAAAATAATATCCACAAAGAATCAATTTTCGAATAATTAAAACAGCTACAGTACGCGGCAAATAAGTTGAACTATTTGAGCTATGGTTACGTGCAGCCCCACACTTCGATTGAGACCTGAAAATCGGTTACTGCGCATTCAAGATCAACCGCTATGATAGTTAATCTTATGCGACGCGGATTATAACCGATTTAAGATTTTCGGGTCTCAATCGAAGTCGAAGACTGAGTGTAACCCATAGCAAATGGTTCAACTTATTTGCCGCGTACATACTGAACTTCATTCGAAAAAAACCCGCCAAAATCCAAGGGCGACGCAAAGGACGGTTAGGGGGCGCTACGGCCCCCCTAGAGGCTTGCTTTACAGCTTCAGAGCTTAGTTTAGACACCAGTCTCCCACAATATAATGCCCATCCTACAGGAAAATTTTTTAACCACTGCGTAATTTTTTTTTGGAGGCTCAGTGTAAGCAATAGAACACATTTCCATTTTTAGTTTATGACTTTTTTTTTTCTCATTTTTCCACTTGGTCCCAATTTGAAATAAGCAAGACATGGATATAATTTAATAGTAATACTATGAATGAGCATGAATGAAAACGCGAAGGCCGCCGGCCGCTGGACCACGCCCAGCGCACGAGACGGGGGTGCGGGGGCATGCGGCGCCGGCGTTTGATAAACAAAACGCATGCACATGCAGTACGTCACTTACGGAAGCGGAGGTCGGACGTTCGCGCCCTTCGCCGTCCCTGCGCGTGTGCCGCGTACTAGACTAGCGCAGTGACAATGTCTCATTTTACTCACCGCGAGTATTATGAAATGGTGCGAGTGTATTTGTTAAGCAATGAAAATTTACGAGCAGCACGAAGAAGATACGAAAGGGAGAGCGTACCTCGTATGCGAGCCCAAAGGATCCTCAATCCTACGGTCCCTAATGAGAGGACAATTTTAGCAGCTAACCAAAGGCTGCTTGATCACGGCCAGTTCAGAACACCGAGCCACGCACAAGGGTCTGGCAGACCTCGACTGGCAGTCGAAGCCGATTGGCCGACGAAGATTTTTGAACGCAATCCAAGAGCCAGTACCTACGACGCAGAACGACGTTTTGGTGTTAGCCAAAGCGCAGTATGGAAGCTGCTAAATACAGCCGGACTCCATCCATACCACTTTCAGCCGGTACAACAACTCCATGACCCAGACCCAGCACCACGTCGAGCCTTTTAAATCACACCACAATTTTTTAAATACGCCAAAATGCAATTGTTTCAATCTAAATTGTACCATGTCTAAATACCTATCATACCTAAATGTTTTATTTTGAATGGATTAAAACGTATTACCTACTTTCTTACTTATTAATTATTATGATTTATTTTCTGCATTTTGATGGTCCTAAGCCCATGAAAGTATGAAGGATAAATTGGAATTACGTTTACAAATAACTTTACACAGTCTAAACTTAAAAAATTGTATCGCTAAACTGGGGTCAATAATCGCACCGCGTTAGTAGGTACCGTCGCATAGAGCGAGCGCGCGTGAGTACTTCTGATCAGCTGGCGCGTCAGGCGAGCGGTCGACGCGCGGCGTGAATCGGGCGACCAGTCGACGGACTGGCAAGCGACGTCCATAAAATAAATTTCTGAGTAAACAAGTCTCGTAAGCGTTAACTTAATTTTTTACTATTGAAACATATCAAAATAAAAAATACGTGTTTATTAAAATATATTCAAGTTTATTATGTCAAAATTTGCGCACTGGTTAAAAACTTTTCCTGTATATGTTACCATAGATATAAGGCTAGCAATTAGGAGTTATATTGTTTAGAAAAAAAACGTTTATTATTATTAAAAAAATATATATATATTATTCTCTATACTACCCCCCCCCCCCCCCCCCCCCTTGATCATCGGCTGGCGACGCCCTTGCCAAAATCTGAGTCAGCAAATTATAATATAATAATACATCTTTTTTATTACATTGTCTAATGCCATTTTTATCCTTTGTCCACAGGTCGTCAAAGTCGGAGAAGGCATAAAGCAATAGAGTAAATCGAATTTATAACGTGTGTGTTGTTGTTCATAAGAATAATCGCTAGTTATAGTATTACCGGGGCAAGCCGTCGGGGTCTGGGGCATAAATGACCCTACAAATGTTGTCATTAGGGGATTCAATGGAGGTTTTAACTTTAATGATGCATTTGAGTAAAAATGTTTAGAAAAGAACGAGAATCGATTACGATTGAAAACGACAATTTAAATTAAATTTATAAGATGCGGTTGGCAAAAAATAAATTTATAGGCTCCGCATTTCAAAATCCTTTGATTTTTCCAATGCAATACAAACGTTATTTTTGTAGAAATAAAGTAAATTTTGTATCAATTAAAAATATTCATTCACTGACCTGTATGACTTTACACAATCAAATTATTCATTGAATCCCCAATTTTGATTAAAGGTTCTTTTTTTTAAACTATTTATTGTCGTAGCCGACTGAAGATCAAAATTATGACTTTTATTCCAGTGAAGATATATTTTTAGACATATGTAATCATAATTCATTATTGTATAATTTTGATTTGTAATCAGCAATGAAAACTATTAATTTAAAAGGACCAAATTTTGTAATGAGAATTATAAAAAGTTTCCTCCTTAAGTATATTTATGTGTTCCTTTTCTACCTTTGGGGTGTGAATGACCCCAAAGCTGGCCACTATTACCGTTAGGACGTATTTTAATATAAGTTTGCATTACTTTAAGTACAAATTAGTGGAAGCCAGGAGGACGGTGATGGCAGACGCAACTATTTGTGATAATAGTTAAATATTTCTATTGTACATAAATATTTTTAACGTTTAGTCAGATTTTATTACGAATAAATTGTTTTATACTATGTGTTAATTGAGAGTTTTATTTCCGTTGTACCTATTTGGTGTCATATATAAATTACGTCACATGAATTTTCTCTTTGCATTCTACGCTCTAGGAATTTATAGGAAAAATATTGACACGTCCAAATGTGCCTTAATTTTAGAGTAATCAACTGAGGTAGTATGTTGACGTCTTAATTTTGATGTGTTTTGTTGACAAAACTTTATTTCAAATTTACTAACATACTTGTTGATAGAACTTTGATATATAATTTTATCAACCTACACTCCGTGACCAAAATATATATAAATGTATTAATTATTTGATAAAAAGTTTTGCTCGCGGCTTCGCTCCCGCTTTTACCCTAATCTACCCTACGCTGCCATACTCTATCCCTACCCTACCCTACTCTACTAATTGGGTTGTCAAGTTATGGTCATCCTAAGGACATATTTGTATCCTAAAGGTAATCAGTATAGTTATCACTACTTGTGGGTTATAAAATACTTGTCAATATACTTGCTCAGAAAGTGGTTCTTATTGCACTGTGCTGTAATGTAGCTATAACCTTTTTGTTCAACCTCTTTGTTCGCAAATCAAATTCTGAATAAGAAAAAAATCATAATTATTTATTAGGTTATTGCGTTCGTTCAATAGTATAAATTAGTGTCTTATTACTTATTTCATGCAATTTCAACCATTTTAACTTGTAAAAAAGATTTATTTAATAACAAAACATTTAATATATAATTCGCGCGTTCAAATAAAAATTGTTTTTTCGTTGTGGTCTATGGCCGCGATGCGCGCGGTTTTTGGTGTGATTTTTTCGAGTGAAGTTCATTGGCTGTATTTATAATTAAAAAATTCAAATACTACAAAAACTTTAGGAAATGTTATATCCGTATTCTATTGTCACTAAAAATGACATTATAGTAGAAATATTTCACGCAAGAAAACAAACGACTTGGCAATTTGATCAAAAGACCTTCAGCTATGGGTAAATTAAAAAAAAAAATTATATGCACGACTATGAAAACAGATTTAATTTTTTAACGCCTTATTATGAAAAATGTTACTAGTTTTGCTGTTGTAATAATAGTTAGCTAAATTATTTTTCTTCACAAGTTTATTGAAAAACGTCGCATGATACACGTGAGTAATCTATGGTTACCGTTCTCGGTAACCACTTTATAGGTACACTTGTATCACAATATACTATTTCAATACACTTGCTCAGAAATTGGCTCTTACTGCACTACACTTAGGTATATAATTAGGCATAAATTGTAATCTTGTTTAATTGCCAACTTTTATACCTAAATTGTTTTAAAAATAGTCGACTTTTTATTATCTAAGCGACGGTTTTTACGCGATCGAAGTTACGGACACAGCTATTTTAATAATACCTAAATAAAATAATATCAGCCGCTTTGATCAACAGTCTTTTATGTATGTGTGTTTTGTGTTTTTTTGTGTGTGTGTGTGTGTGGTGTTTTTTGTGTGTGACTGGCCTGTTGGTCTAGTGGTTAGTGGCCCTGACTGCTATGCCGGAGGTCGTGGGTTCGATTCCTACCCAGGACAAATATTTGTGTGATGAGCAAGATCATTTGTTCTGTGTCTGGGTGTAATTTATCTATAATATGTATATATTTAGAAATATTTATGTATGTTTATCAGTTGTCTAGTTCCCATAACACAAGCTCTGCTTAGCTTGGGACTAGACGACGTTGTGTGATAGTGTGTGTGATATTATTATTATTATTTATTATTATGTGCTAGATGAGGATCCGTAAAAGTGACATAGGTTAAACTATAGATAATAATCTGATCGTAATGGTTTTTTTTTTTCAAGTACCCGTAGTCAATCACTTTTTGTTAAATACAAAATTTTTTCGCTGGTTTGATGTTCGTCTGCCGCGCTCAACCGCCACATGCATAGTAAATATGTAACGTGCAATTTATTGTCAGTGGTGGCTCGAGACTGGTTTTTCTACTAAGCATTAAAAAAAATTATTCATATTACGTATCTAAACAACTGACACTTAACATCTTTTATGATTTATCATTTTGTACATATTAACATTATATATATACTTATATATTTACTAAAATTTATTTATTTCTCACATGACAAAACTGATTTTCATCCGTACCTACACTCAAAAGGTTCCGTTGAAAACCAGCGTCAGGCAACTGCTGCGTAGCCGCAGTTGTCTGATATATGCTGCACTGAACCTTTTTGGCGCAGCCGTGTAACGTATTATTGTTGTTAATTTTTATTTCTTTATATTTCTATTTTTTTTTGTGTTTAATTAAAATTTGCAATCACTTTTGTTTATAATCATGGTGTGCCAAATAAACATGTTTTCTTTCTTTCTTTCTTTTCTTTACATACTCCATCAAAAATTACGGGGACAACCTGAAAACGAGCAATTGTGCCAAATAAATACATATATATATAAATTAATATTGTGGTCAGATGAAGGAAGAGCTTTTTTACAAGGGTCCATCCATAAATTACGTCAAACGTTGAGGGCCAACGCTGCGATAAGCGGGCGACCGCGCGGGCTATACGTATATGTTTGCGGCGCGCGGCGGTCCATGTAGCGGAAATCGGATTATAACTTGCGCAGTATCGCTAGTTCAACTTTAACGGTGTGCATGTAGTCGTGTCGATAATGAACTTTAATGTATTATTACGTAGCAAAACGGGCGCGAGGTGTGGCTGCCCACGACGGGCCACTTTTGTATGGGGCCGTGCAGCGTTGGTTCTAAGAGGTGGGGAGGAGGTCGGCAAAACATTGTGTGATAAGGGTTCCTAGCTTTCGTGACGTCTTAAAACGCTAAATTCTATGTATCGTAATACTTAAAAATATTCCATGTGATGTTGTTGTCAATATTTTCAAATGTTTGCCAAATACTTTTAAATATTGACATCAAGTAATTTGATTATTTTTAAATATTTTGAATGGAATTAATACTAACTTCGTAACTGCTGTTTTAATAATTTATAGATGTAAAATTGCTAAATTGCTGACGTCACACTTGGGGGGTCTCACAAATGTGACCAAATGTGAGGAGGACGCGGAGTGACGGGGTCAAGAAAAAATATCAGGTATCACGGAAATAAAAACTCCCTATTAACACATATGTAGTATAAAACAATTTATTTGTAACAAAATATGATTAGAAGTTAAAAATAATTATGTACAATAGAAATATTTAACTATTATCACAAATAGTTGCGTCTGCCATCGCCGTCCTCCTGGCTTCCACTAATTTGTACTTAAAGTGATGTAAACTTATATTAAAATACCTCTTAACGGTAGTTGTGGCCAGCTTTGGGGTCATTCACACCCCAAAGGTAGAAAAGGAACATACAAATATAATTAAGGAGCAAACTTTTTTATAACGATATTTTTAACATGCCGTTTTCAGAAACAGTTTACTCTATTGAAGCGCAAACTATATCCCTGAAACAAATTATTGACAACAACAAAAAACTTTTCGATAATACTCTGGGAGAAGTTAAGGACTGTGAAGTCCACATTCATGTAAAACCTGGAACGGAACCAAAACATTTACTAGCAAGACCAATCAAGATAATTCTCATTACAAAATTTGGTCCTATTAAATAAATAGTTTTCATTGCTGATTGCAGATCAAAATTAAAGAAATATTAATCATATTTAAAAATATAGCTTCACTGGAATAAATAGTAGTAATTTTGATTTTCAGTCGGCAATGCAATAAATACTTTTAAAATATACTTTTATTGGGAAATTGGGGATTCAATGAAGAATTTGACTAGGTAAAGTCATACAGGTCAGTAATGAACATTTATCTCTGATTATTATTATTAATTTATATTCCTGTGTAATATATGTTGAAAAAATTGTAAATTAATATTTTGATAAAATAAATTTTACATTTCTCTGATACAAAATGCACTTTATTTCTATACAAATAACGTTTCTATTGTATTGAAAATCAAAGGATTTTGAAATGCAGAGCCTGTATACTTATTTTTTTGCCAACCGCATCTTATCAATTTTAATTCAATTGTCGTTTTCGATCATAATAGTTTCTCGTTCTTCTATATTCACACATTTTTACTCAAATGCATCATTAGGGTTAAAATCTTCATTGAATCCCTTAATGTCCATAATTGTGGGGTCATTTTGAGCCCTAGACCCCGACGGCGGCTTGCCCCGGTAATACTATAACTAGCGATTTTTCTTATGAACAACAACACACACGTTATAAGTTCGGTTTACTCTATTGCTTTATATATGCCTTCTCCGACTTGGACGACCTGTGAATAAAGGAAAAAAAGGCATTAGGTAATATAATAAAAATAAATATATACAACATTGTTTTTAGTATATGGGAATGAATATAGAATATAGTGCGTTCAAAATCAGTAATGATTCAGATTCCATTCATTTTTACATCATGGTATATTTTTTCCCAAAAATATTTTTAAATTGTCATAAGTTGGACTGACACTAAGTACAATACAGCTGCAGGCCATAATGGGGATTAGGAGCCAGCGTACAGCTGGGTGCGGGAGCAAAACAACCCCTCAGTGGCGCAGATAGCCCGGTGACCAAGTATTTGTGCGGACAGCCAGGTAACATAACAAGCTTATAACTTTGTGATTTTTCATGATACAGTTACTCGTATAAAATTCTTTACATAAAATTACTAGACACGTGTTTCAGGGTTCCGCATATACTAAAATTAATGTTGCGTATAAATAGCTGACCGAGATATTGGCGGGATTTTTCAAATTAAATTCAGTGGCTGTTTAATATCTATTATGTTGAAGGATTGGTGTAGTTTTTTGTATTTCGAGTGTCTGCGCTACTGGACAGTATATTGATGAAACAAATTTTTTACACATTGGACAATATAAACCATTAAATTTTGATCGTTTTAATCCCGTGGAGGGTCAATTCGGTACATGAAACACTATAAATTCATAAAGATAAAATTAAAAAATTAAGTACTTTTTTTCTAAAACTCGAATTAATATACGCATGTACGAAATTAATTTCTTTAAGTAAACGAGTGAATGACCTTGTAGGGAGTTGTCGGTCGTTGCGTACTAACTACCTACAGTTCATTGGCCTCGATAAGCTGACGTTTACTTAAAGAAATTAATTTCGTACATGCGTAAATTAATTCGAGTTTAAAAAAAAGCATTTTATTTTTCATTTTTATCTTTACAAATCGATAGAGTTTCATGTACAGATTCGACCCTCCACGGGATTAAAACTACCAAAATCTAACAGTGTATGGAATCATTGATCTTGGTGCTATGCTATGTTCGCCTAACTGGTCAAAATGTACTGAACTTGGCTGATTTTTTTTCGCGATTTCAGGTTTCGTCCCGTAGTAAAAGTTGTTTGTTATCATGACTACAATCACGTGTTTAAGTATCGCTCACTAATTACCAGTCACCCTATATATTACACCAATAGTACATTGTTACCCTAGGGGTGAAAGTAACTTATTTAGTCCCGAGAAGAAGTTTGGCGTCCGAGCGAAGCGAGGTCGCTAATATTCGAGGGACTAAATAAGCCTTTCACCCGAGGTAAACACTGTGCTTTTCATTACGAATAAAAGGAAAATAAAAATAAAAACCTGAGTCGTCGTCAAAGGTCGTCGTATGATTTTAGATATTTTTCTTTTGATTTAGGCCGTAAAAAGTTTCCAACTACTGCTTTAACCTCTTCTCTTAAGAATCAGGCGCTGAATCCTTAACTGAATTTAATTATTGTGTAATTAAAAAAATTCTTACAGCAGAGATTTAGTAAAGTACTTATACACAAAATACTACAACAAGTTTCCCGCCATTTTTTTTCTGTGGTCAATCGGCTTTTCAGCCATCATTTTTCATTTAACTATCAGTGAAAAATGGTAAATATTTCTCATATCTATGTTAGTTTTAAAGAATTAAATAATTAATTGAAAGTAAATTATAAATAATTATGTAATTAAAAAAAAAAAATAGATACTTATCTCTTAATTTCAATTTTGCATCGCGCTGTAATTGACTGGCTGTATAGAAAGTTGAGACATAGATCAATGGAAATGTGACGATAGAACTAGTTTTTTTTAATAATTTGACAACTGTCAGTTGAAAATGATTCTCCCTAGGGATAAAAAGTATCATTTTCAACCCGCTTCTCAGGCATGTTCAGACCTACTTTCAGCGTATGAGTAATGAAAAATGATTTATTAGGTTCTTGTAACGTTTCTTTATGAACATGTTGCGAAAATTGAAGGTGTTGAATGCTGTGTTAGTGGCTTTACTGACATTATTGATTCTTCAGTTTTCACAATAAAATCCATGTTCTGAATGAACCTAATTGATTATTTTAGAAATTACATACAGCATTTTAATATGTTTTTTTTTTGACAAATCCATTTTAATGTGTGAATAATTTTATTCAAATATGAGCTTTGTATTTTAATCGGATACATTAGCAGACAGAAGGTAAAAAAATAAATGTAGATTGAGCGTTGCGTGTTGTGTCAATCTACGAGACGTTGCAAAGTTACCTATTGCTCCGCAACTTGCCTCCCAACATTATACGCCGCATTCACGTGCGAATTGTTGTGTTGTAGCGACACGAAGATTGAGCGTTGCACGTCATGTTGGGGGTCATTTTGCCCCTAATATTTCTGAGGCTTTAGGCTGCAATCTACGTGACAGTGACTCGCAACTAGCCCCTCTCCAACATTTTACGACGCATAACGTGCGAATTGCTGCGTTGCAGCGTAACGTAAATTGAGAGTTGCACATCATTTGTGGGATATTTTGTTTCCTTATGTTTCTGAAGCTGTAATTTACGTGACGCTGCAACCTTGCGCAGTGCCCGCAACTTACTCGTGCGGACTTAACGGAACATGTTCGACAATTTGGCAGCGTTGCACGTCATGTTTTGGGTCATTTTGTCCCGTGATGTACCTGAAGCGACAGCTTGTTTTATATTAAAATGTAAAACAAGCTGACTCGACAGACGTTATTCTGTCTTAACAAACTGTCAGACGGGTAAGGTGGGCAGGTAGGCGCGTCCCTCTCTTCCTAAAATCAATTCATATCCAACACTAGTGTGTGTTGCATCGAAACACATATTTTATTGTTTATCTATCGGCAGTGGAATCTGTCGGGTACGATATGGCCAGATTGTAGTATCGTTATGCCACAAGTACCGTCAAGAATATCAGACGTCAAAAACATTAAAAAAAATAGTGTGCCACGCTTTTGTTCTGTAAAATTAACTGATTTGTGTATAATCTAATTTTGACAAATATGTGAGTAGATTTTTTTTTGTATTAACCCATGGCTCGTCGTCCACTAAGAAACAATACGGGTCGATGGCGCGTTTGTTCCACGTGGCTCTCAAAGAGTTTATTATTTTGATAATTTCATTTCGATTACTCCTTATTTTTTTTTGTGCTCGTGTAAAATTTTAAACGAGTAATGTCTTTTGATATTAAAACAAACATTCTAATAATTTATCATGCGGTATTAATAAAAGACAATTTATGTTATAAACACCACCAACAATTGCTAAAATCAATTGCAGAGGGAAGATTTTCATTTTAACTGTACTAAGAATAAAATAGCTGTTTTGCCATTACATGTTATTCAAATAGAAATTAAATAAAACCTAAATAAACTAAAAAAAACAACTGTTACTACTAATAACGTCCTCTTATAAAGGCATTGCGGTAGACTATTTAACTTATTTTTCTTTTCTGTAATAAATTATTATTTTTAAATGCATTAAACCGAAACCGCCTTGCAGAGGTCCTTTAGACACTTTTAATTGAACGTGATACCAACCGACGATTATTCCTGTATGCGCTATGCTACAAAGAGAATGTAAGCACTACGTTTACTATGCTAATGCACCCAAAGACAACCCCCGGTTGGTGAAAATCTATTGCACCATATCGAAAACAAAGATAATAAGGCTATGTTTTGGAGTCTAAGTGGACCGGTTACCAGGAACTACGCCTAATCATGGCCCCTGCCTGAACAAGTTATTAATATTCATCGACAAAAACGCAGGGAATGACTTGCACAATCGACAAATGGTCCTCCAAACACGGCCACTGCAACAGCAACAAGAGAGTAACATATCCTGAGGTGCTTGAGGAGTCGAGAGGTATACTACGGCTATCAGGACAATCCCGGAAGTACGGTCAAGATCTCTAACAGCACCTTACTGGATTGTACATTCATCTCTAAAGCTGGTTTGCTCTTGCGAATCTCTACTCAAGCCAGCCATTGAAGGCAAGAGAGGTGGGAGCTCTGTTCCCCGTCAGTATTCATACGGCCGGCCAATATAGGCAAGCCGAAGATGAGGAACAAGAATTTCCCCTGGAGAACGGGTCCATGGGGTCGCTAATGCCCATCAGTTCGTTACAAAACTATATTAGTTTTCCCCAATTAGATATTAGCTATTTAAATATTAGCTAGCCCGCAATCGCTCTTTATTACATTATTTCAATCGGCACTCAAATTGTAATTTTTCAATCTTCTATAGATAATAATTATAAAAGCGAAATACCACTCACAGAAACTATGACAACTACAAATTTAAAATTTGGCCGGTAGGTTCCTTATAGGGTGTAGAAATCCGCTAAGAACGGATTTTACGAAACTCCACCCGTAAAGGGGTAAAAGTGGGTTGGAAGTTTGTATGGAGAAACCGACTTTCACGCGGGCGAAGCTACTGGCAGAAGCTAGTTTATTATAATTGTGCTTAATTTAAATTCCACGTGGCCGATTGTACCAAATATTATCTACACGTAAAACTAGTGATACAATAATATCATTAACGCGTTTAATCTTTGATAATAATTTAAACATCTATATATGTATAGATTAGATATTTATACAAAAACTTACTAGCGATTCACCTTACCTTCGTACAGGCGGAATTAATCATTCCCGAAATTTAAAAAATTACAAATAAAAAAAACTTTTTAAAAACAAGCTTTCAATTAAATGGGCTAAAAAGAATAAAATAAACTTTTCCTTTATAACTTTTACTATCAATTTATAACGGCATTACACGATTTATATGATATAAAAGCTTGTCGCGAGATTTTGAAAATATTAAAATCAATAGATGAAGTTATTTAATTTATTTAATGAATGACGTTATTTAGCCGTGTATTTACACAGTTAAATCTCGCGACAAGCTTTTATATCATATAAATCGTGTAATGCCGTTATAAATTGATAGTAAAAGTTATAAAGGAAAAGTTTATTTTATTCTTTTTAGCCCATTTAATTGAAAGCTTGTTTTTAAAAAGTTTTTTTTATTTGTAATTTATTTTTTACTTTTTAGTTATACCGTTATACCTTATTTAAATCACAATTGTATTCTCAGCAAATCCTTTCATTTGTTACCTATATTATAGGAAAGCATAAGAAACTTAGTCTGCTATCTTTAGAAGTCTGCCAGGTTTTTTTTTATGGTAGGTAAAATCATCCAATGACATCCCCCGCCCTTGGGCTTGGTTCGGTCTATTACCGGACGGATGGACAGCGAGCTACCCATTGCCCGCCCTCCACAAGCCCGCACCTACGGTGGCAGGAAATCGGGATCGGAATCACGGCAACGGCTGCGGCGTGAGCGCCGTTGCCTGATGCGGTCGGCCTCCTCCTTTGCTAGCATTACTGCTTTGCAGAAGGAAGCGAAGTCTACCAGGTTGGTTTATGAAACAAAAATGATGAGTGGTGGATCAGGTAAGACTAACAATCAACCTAACTTCGATGAATTAGCCAATTGCGAAGTTGTCCAGAGTTTATCTACCTGGGATCCACAATCACAAATACTAGGAAATGTGGAGAAGATTCACGCACCGTAAAAAGATTGACGCTCTTGAAATGTGACGCAGGAGGCGTCCACTGAGGATAAAACAGACTGCTCAACGCACTAACGTTTTCATTCTTAAAGAGCTTTGCATCAAAACAAAAACTTTTGTCGATTATGCAACAGCGAATTTTTAAAATGTTTGGATATATCATACGCAATGAAAGCTCTTTGGAAAGTTTAGTGGTACAGGGAAGAGTAGAGGGCCTACGTTCTCGCGGCCAATTGCCTATCAGATGGACAGGCCTCACTAAATCATCTTCGAAGTGTTCCCTCATTGAATGTACACGAAGTGTCATGAATAGAGAGAGATAGAGAAGTCTCGCAAAAGCCGCAACCAACCTACCAGACGATCCATGACCACTACCACTCCACCAAGAGTATGACTGAGAAAAAGGAAAATATTGGATTTAGAGTAATTTCACTTTATTTCTCATGTTACTCTCTGCAATCCCTTTCAATTGGTACTTATTTTGTAGGACTGTGTTAAAACTAACTAGCTATTTACTTTTGTAAATTTGTACGGAACCCTCCGTGCGCGAGTCCAAGTCGCTTATGACCGGTTAGAACTTATTTTATTCGATCCGAAATTTGATGGGATTGTGTCGTTTTATTGCGGAACTCCTATGGCCACCTTCCAGCTCCATCATCAGATCCAGACTGCCATATTGATCCAAGTACAAATCAAAGTACTTGCCATTACAAATCTAACGAGACCAAAGACGAGCGGGTTGTGTCGTTGCGGAGTTCTTGTAGCCACCTTTCAGCTCCATCATCAGACCCTGGTTACCATATAGGATCCAAGTACTCATCAATATAAATCAAATGAGCCCAAACTCGATGGGATTGAGTCGATTTCTTACGAAGTTCCTATGTTAATCTTCCAGCTCCATCTTCAGAACCTGGTTACCATATAGGATCCAAGGAATCGTCAATACAAATCAAATGAGCCCAAATTCGCTAGAGTTGTATCGTTTAACTACAGAGTTCCTAGGACCACGTTCCAGCTCCATCATCAGACCCTGGCTACCATATAGGATCCAAGTAATCGTCATTACAAATCAAATGAGCCTAAAGTCGATGGGTTTATATCGTTTTATTGCGGAGTTCCTATGGCAACCTTCCAGCCCCATCATCAGACCCTGGCTACCATATAGGATGAAAGTACTCATCAATACGAATCAAACGAGCCCAAATTCGATGGGCTTGTATCGTTTAACTGCGGAGTTCCTATGACCACCTTCCAACTCCATCATCAGACCCTGGCTACCATACATGATCAAAGTACTCGTCAATACTAATCAAACGAGCTCAAACTCGATAGGGTCGTATCGTTTAACTGCGGAGTTCCTATGACCACCTTCCGGCTCCATCATCAGACCCTGGCTACCATATAGGATGAAAGTACTCGTCAATACAAACTAAACGAGCCCAAATTCGATGGGGTTTTGTCGTTTAAGTGCGGAGTTCCTGTGACCACCTTCCAGCTCCATCATCAGACCTTGGTTACCATATAGGATGAAAGTACTAGTCAATACAAATCAAACGAGCCCAAATTCAATGGGTTTGTATCGTTTAACTGCGGAGTTCCTTTGATCACCTTCCGGCTCCATCATCAGACCCTGGCTATCATACAGGATCAAAGTACGCGTCAATACTAATCAAGCGAGTTCAAACTCGATGGGGTTGTATTGTTTTATTGCTGAGTTCCTATGGCTATCTTCCAGCTCCATCATCAGATCAGCTCCATGTCATCATAAAGTTGCATTGTCACCCGATTTACATATGCATGTAAAATTTCAGCTTAATCGGTTGAAGATATCTGCTTCAAAATTGAGTTGCAAGATTTGAGCCGAACATACATAGTTACATACAGTGCAAGCTAATAGAAAGCTTGTAAAAACAATGTAATTTATATTTCTTTGACGTGTCAAATAACTCCTCCCACTCTGGCTGGAGTGAGAGGAAGTGTCAGAATTTTACTGACTAAAACCCACGATAGCAAAGTTTTCGTAGCACTGCGTAACTATTGTAGCACAGCATAGGCCGTGTTTACGTAGACGCGTCGCGTTGCGCGGCGCGTCGGGCGGCGCGGCCCGCACTAAATTCAAACATATGAAGTTGTATGAGAGTGTTTACGGATACGCGGAGAAAGCCGCCTTCGCACGCCGCGTCGGCCGCGGCGTCGCCCGCCTCGTGCGCCGCCGCGTCCGTCGCCGCGGGCACCGCCTATATTTCAATACTAGCTGTGCCCGCAACTTCGTTCGCGTGAACGACGAAACTTATCAATGAGTTTTTTGTGTAAAGTGCTATTTGTGTAGAACGTTATCTATCGAGCATACTTACCGGTATTAATACTTCTGTCTCGGCGCGGGCATTTAGTGGCTAATTACAATAGAAACGGGTGACGTAACTTGCGACAAACTTATTATTTGCGGTTGGTACAGTAATCGGACTTAGGGATCGAACCGCAAAATTAAGTTGGTTTTTTATTTTATATACTTTTTCGGGATAAAATGTACCCAGTGTGGTGCCCAGGATATTAAAGAATACCAAGTTTCATCGTAATCGAACCGGTAGTTTTTTCGTGATGCCTGAACAAACAAACAGACAGACAAAAATTTTTTAATCACATTTTTGGGTTCGGTGTCGGTCTAGTAATACCCTCTGCCATTTATTTTTTTGATATTTTCAATGTACAGAATTTTTACTTCTACAGATTTATTATAATATATTTCAATATAAGCATGCGGCGATTCTGCCAGTCTCCTTTGGAAGTCGAACAACGAAGACGTGACTTGCCGACAGCCATGGAGGATGACATAATCGACAATTTTTTAGAAGACAATTTTGTTTTAAAAAGTGATTTATTTAATATAAGACGTGGCCCAATGTTTACAGCAACCGAACATCAGAAGTTTCAGGAATGTGCAACTCTTTATAGGAAAATAAGTAGAATATGTTCGACTTCCAAATGAGACTGGCAGAATCGCCACATGTTATATTGAAATATAGGCGGTGTCCGCCGCGGAGAACGCGGCGTCGCCCGCAGCGTCGCCCGCCTATATTTCAATACAAGCAAGCGGCGATTCTGCCAGTTTCAATGTGATTTGCCGACAGCCATGGAGGATGACATAATCAACGACATTTTCTTAGAAGATAATTCTGTTTTAAAAAGTGAGTCTCCGTAAACATTATCGAACATTGTCATATGTTTGTTTGCGCGTGCGATAGCGCGGGCCGCTGCACTCGCCGCTTCTCTGTAAACAGTAAAAACGCACGACGCGCCGCCTGACGCGCCGCCCGACGCACCGCGTGTACGTAAACGGGCACGTAGCGGTTGTGGCACAGCGTAGCTATCGTAGCACAGCGTAGCGATCGTAGCACAGCGTAGCTATCGTAGCACAGCAAAGGTTTTGTAGTAAATCGTAGCCTGACCTTTTTTTCTGTGAGAATTCAAAAATTACTGGTTAAGTGTTCTTCAGATTGTACATAGAATATCTAAATCAATCAATATTTCGCAAAGAAAATGGATTTAAAAGTCAGTGGGGCTCTAACTGCCAAGCGGCACCGCAAGTATGTGTGCATTTAATTTCGGCCAGATGTTCAGGGGAATATAGGTACGCCTTAACTGAATCAGTCAGCTTGTCAAAGCCATGCAAGTATTGGTTTCAATCGATTTTTATTTAACTTATTACATGCGCGCGAGTTGACGACAAAAAAAGTAGATAAAGTCGGAAGTTGCCAATTCGCGAGCACTCGCGAGATTCGCAGTCGCGATTTGACGAACAAAACCAACAAACTTGACCTCCATTATAACTTTATCTAATTTTAAATAAATTAGATAAAGTGATAAAGTTATATATAAAGATTAATTAGATACTAATTAATCAGTTTGACGTACATTTTGGCCAACTGTTAACAATACTATCTACTGGTTGAACAGATAGCAAAATCGATATTTAATCGCTATCTAATAAATCAGTAATTGCACTGAACCTCAACCACTCAACTCAATTCTGAATTCAACTGAAGTCAACTTTAGTTTTTTTTCAATTAGGTACTATCTAACGCTTCGTGGAAGATTACGACATTTTTGATAAAACACTAATTTGCTCAAAGGTTTTGGTTAATCTTTTATTTTATCAGCTATTGTGTTATTTAAAAATAAATCAGTGTTTATTATTATATGGAATGATAGGACGGCATTATTCATTTACTCAATAAATATAGGGTGTAACCATTATAATTTAGACAGCTATCTATAATGAAACGTGATTCGTATCGCTAATCGCGTTTAGGCAGAGCACCGCCGTGTCCTCGTGGGGGCGATCGGCGTCTGACACGCCTTTCCACTCTGCCCAGAGCGGGAGAAGTCATTGGATGATTTTACACCTAAAAAAAAAAACGGGTGAAAGTAGAAAATTGCCCCAAGGGAACATACTCCCGGTAAAAACAAATATCCTATGTAATATTCCAGGATATTGTCAACTTTCGTCTGTATGTATGTTTGTTGCTCCTTCACACTCAAACGGCTTAACGGATTTGGATGAAATTTGGCCCATAGAGCATGTCCAACGATACGACATACTTTTTATCACGGAAATGAATTCCCAAAGGATAACTTTCAACAGTAACTTTAGGATAATGATGCACATTGCACACATTAAAAAGTGACGTTCTCGCGTCACCACCATTAGCTGATATTTATGTACAAAAGAGATAGCGCGATGTTGAATAGAAAAACTCCCTTGCAATGCTCAGGGATTAATTATACACCGTTAAATTTTGATCGTTTTAATCCCGTGGAGGGTCGATCCGGTAGCAATCTTAATTTCATTCGAAATTCAGTATGCCACCCGCGACTTAAATAATAATAATAACAAGACTATGTTCCCTCTAAGGACAATTTTCTGCTGCCATGCGGGTGATGTCACAGGTAGTATCTACAAAGAAATATTTACCTTTTTTATGGTGGGAAATCATCCACTGACTTCTCCCGCTATGGGCGGAGCGGGAGTGCGTGGCTTTCCTTTCCAGAAATTCCCCCGTAAATTAGTTGGTTATTGGGTGTATTTACTTGTTTATATATATGTACTTTATCATTGAGTGTTTTTTTGGTTGTATTCATTAAGTTGGTAACTCTAACTGATTGCTAAGTTCTAACCCCGAATACAGTGAGGGATTTATATGTAAAATTGTCCATCAACATGTTTCGCGTTACGACAATGCAACGTAAAATAATGTCGGGGAAGTTGCGGAACACCAGGCAACGTTACAGCGTCAGAGTGAGCGTTGGGCGTTATGTTGAGGGACAATTGGTCTCCTAATATATTATATTTGAAGCTTAATCGTGGATGAAATGGTAAATTAGCTTAATATTATTAAAAATTGTCACCAAAGCGACTTGTAGACATTTTTTGTCGGGCATGTGCTTTGAAAGCAACAAGAGCGAGGAAATGACTGCAGCTGTAAAGACAACGCTTGCCAAACAGATCGGGGATCGCAGTTTGTTGTTATATTAGCAGATAGGGAGATGCGGCAGCTTTACTATAAACCAGCAGACCTTAGTAACCCCTTAGTATAGACTGAAAAACTTAATCAAGAACGGCCCTTCCAAAAATCTTTATGGCATGTGATCTTTGACGGGCGCCCACGCTGCTTCTACTGAGAATACCCCTTGCTAAATTTTCGGATGTGGCTGGTAATGGCAATCAGCATGGGGTGACGTATGGGAAAAATCCCAAATTATGACAAAATATTAACACGAGGTCTTCTTCCACAGTCTTGGCGGCAGAACATCGGGTGTCTGCCAAACATCCACCCTCGAGCACTGCTCAACGTAAACGGAGCAACGTAACACAATCGGGTGACGTCGTGTGACGTATGGCAGATAGGACTTACGCTTATGAGCTGGTTGGCCAAACCGGTGCGCCAGTCAGCCGACATGCGCACAGACTGGAGGCAGGACAACTGTGGCGGCAATTTATTATCGCCGGAATCGGTACGTAATACTGATATTTTTAATATTGCAGTGGCTGTATATTAAAAATAACAAAGTGACTTTTTATGAAAAAAAAAGGTGTAAAAATTTGCGCGCGAAAATTTTTGAACTTCGAATCTCGGTGTTGTTTATCTATGAAGTCGTTAGTGTATTTTTTTCTTTAAAATAAAATTCGAATAACGTGTGCGTGATTGCTAAATTATACCTAATTACTAGATATTAAAGATGTACTCAAAATAAATGAATAAAATATTTAAATAAGACTCCAAACTATTAAAAAAGTATAACACCGTGAAAAGAGCGCTTGGTTCTTTGTTCAGCTGTCAAAGATGCTAAATCCGGGAGCGATGACGCGTGACGGCAGTAGGGATGCACAGATTCATCGACTTTTTACCCGACTGCGCCAGAAGGAGGGTTATGTTTTTCGAGAGTATGTATGTATGTATGTATGTATGTATGTATGTATGTATGTATGTATGTATGTATGTATGTATGTATAATTGTTTGGCACGCCCTGCAGCCTAAACGGCTCGATGGATTTTAGCTTGAGAGGTGTCGTTAGATTCGTATTTACTGTGAGAGTGACACTGGGTATATCAAAATATAAAAAAAAACAAAGTGGCGGATTTTTGGCGCCAAATTCAAATGTTTGGCACGCGCTGCGGCCTGAACGGCTCGATGGATTTTAGTTTGCGAGGTGTCGTTAGATTCGTAATTACTGTGAAAGTGATATAGTAATAAAATAAAACTAAAAACATAAAAAATAAAAAACGGTAATTTAAAAAACTAAAAAACCCGACTGCTTTTCTGAGTATTCATGAAAAAGCTCTAAAACAAGAAAGTCGTTGTACCCGATTGCAGTTAGCTATATAATATTTTAAATACAAGATAAATTGTAGCAGTCGGGACCCATTCTAGAAAGTCAGACGTCTAGTCAGTAGATTGGAGTAATCTGCAATGTAATATAGGTATGTGCTCTCAATTCACTAAGCCTCCATTTCTAGAATGGGTCCCGACTGCTACAATTTACCTTGTATTTAAAATATTATATAGCTAAGTGCAATCGGGTACAACGACTTTCTTGTTTTAGAGCTTTTTCATGAATACTCAGAAAAGCAGTCGGGTGTTTTAGTTTTTTAAATTACCGTTTTTTTTAGTCTAACAGTTCGGCCGTCCTACCATCCTTCGTCCTCGCAGGTTCTTCGACAGCAGCTCTTGCATTCCATGATTCTTCAATGTTCCTTTTACTTTTTTTCTTTGTTTTCTTTCATGTACCTATCTTACAAATTCATAATAAATATTAAGTTTATCTGACGATGTAAGTACCTATATATGTATACAAACTAAAGGGGCTAAGCAGAAGTCATTTACTTTGTTCCTTCAGAACATTCAGGGTTTTTCTTCAAAACAATTGGAAATAGAATTATTTTTAGAAAAAACAATGTTTGACATTATTTGTATTACTGAGCATTGGTTAAAGGATTTTGAAATGTTAATTAATAATGATAATTATAATGTGGGCAGTTGTTTTAACAGAAAATCAATGTTACGTGGGGGTTCACTCATACTAATTAAAAAATGTATTAAATTTAAAACCCGTAAAGACATAGTTGCACTGTCCATTGAACATACCATTGAACTGTCTTGTGTTGAGCTGGATAGGCATGTCATAGTGTGCGTTTACAGACCCCCTAATTATCAAAATTACTCTGTTTTTGAGTCAGTCATGGAAGATGTTATGGCAAAACTTTTACCTGGTAACAAACTAGTAATTGTCTGTGGAGACTTCAATGTCAATATTTTAGAAAATAATTCAGATAGCAGTAGATTACTAAATCTCTTCAAATCATTTAATTTATTAAACGTGTTCATAGAACCAACTCGAACGACCACAACTACTGCTACATGTATTGATAATGTTTATTGTTGCTGCAACTATCTAGAAAAAGCCATTGTAAATTATCTGCCTTCTGATCATAGTGGCCTAATGGTAACTTTTGAATCCGACATACCAATACAACAGGTACAGATACAATCTAGACCAATAACATCTGGTAAACTAAATAAATTTAACAGTAATTTAATAAACAAGTTAGGTGATTGGAATCCTGCAGAGATCAATGGTAATATTTTGTATAACGATTTTTTTTCATTAGTTCAAACCGAGTTTAATAAGACTTTTGAGAAGAAAACTAAAAGTATCTGCCCTAAGTTTAGATTTAGTGACTGGGCGACTAAAGGAATCAGAATAAGTAGGGAAAGACTTTTCGACCTGTATGGCCTTAAGCCTATTACTAACACTGAAACTTTTAATAAGTATGTAGCTACCTATTAAAAAATGTTTAAAAATACTTGTAAGGTAGCTAAGGCCTTATATATTAGCAACAAGGTTAAAACAGCAGATAATAAAATAAAAACGGTTTGGAAAATTATAAATAATGAAACCAACAGGAACAAAATAAATAATAATGATTACACATTGGAGACTCAACACGGTCTTATTAGCGATAGCAAAGTAGTTGCAGAAGAATTTGTAAATTTCTTTACCAGTATACCAATCAAAACTACTGAAGCCTTAAATTCATCGCCATCGCATGCTTTCGGTTTGTTACAGGAGAATGTTGCAGCCTGCCCGACTGAGTTAAGCATATAAGCCCCACAACAGTAATAAAAGCTTTTAAACAAATCAAAGTTAAATTAACCGAAGATTTGTGGGGTATGTCTATTAAAGTTTGTACTTCAATTATTGATACTATAGCGCCATATTTAACTTTGTATAGATCAAGGAGTCTTTCCGGATCTAATGAAATATAGTAAAGTGATACCACTTTTTAAATCCGGGGACAGTAAAGACACTAATAATTATAGGCCAGTGTCCGTGTTGCCAGTTTTTAGCAAAATATTTGAAAAGGTGATGTTAAATCAAATGCTTAATCATTTTAACACGAATAACATCTTACACGATAAACAGTATGGTTTCACCAGAGGACGTTGTACAACTGACGCTGGTGTCTCCTTACTAAAACACATATTTGATGCGTGGGAGAAGGCACAAGATGCTATAGGCATCTTCTGCGACCTGTCTAAGGCATTTGATTGTGTAGTTCATGAAACATTACTCCTGAAACTTGAGCATTACGGACTAGGTAGAACCGCGTTAAGCTTATTAAAATCTTATTTAAATGGTAGACAACAATCGGTTCAAATAAACGGTGTAAATTCGTCGGGGTTAGATGTTAAAATGGGAGTACCTCAAGGTTCAATTTTAGGTCCTTTTTTATTTTTAGTTTATATTAATGATTTACCCCATTTATTGCAAAACAAACTTAATATGGTGTTATTTGCTGACGACACTTCTTTGATTTTTAAGATAAATAGAAGGACTAATAATCTTGACGACGAAAATAACGCCCTACTGCAGGTTCAAAGCTGGTTCACTGCTAATAATCTAGTTCTCAATGGGAAAAAAACGAAATGCATAAGATTTTCCTTACCAAATGTCAAAAGTAGTGATTGTGACATAGTATTGAACAATGAGAAACTGGAATTTGTCGATAAAACAGTTTTCCTGGGGATAACGCTTGACTCAAGGCTACAGTGGGGTCCTCATTTAACATCGCTTGCAGGACGGCTTAGTTCAGCTGCATATGCTGTTAGAAAAATCCGTCAATTTACGGATGTTGATACCGCTAGACTAGTCTATTTTAGTTATTTTCATAGTATCATGTCGTACGGTATCTTACTATGGGGACGGGCTGCAGACATCGACTCAATTTTTGTACTACAGAAAAGAGCCATTAGAGCCATTTACAATCTCCGCCGTTGCGATTCTCTAAGAGAACTGTTTAAGGATATTAACATCATGACGGTGCCTTGTCAATACATCTATGAAAACATCATGTACGTTAGAAAAAATCTTCATCTTTTTAGCAAAAGAGGCGATAGACATAATTATGTTACAAGGCATAGAGACCAATTAGTTCAACCAGGATTCAGACTGGCTAAAGTGGCCTCTTCTTTCATGGGGTACTGTTTAAAATGTTATAATAAAATACCTCCCCACATATTAGAACTCAATGAAACCAAATTTAAATCTTGTGTTAAACGCACACTATGTAGACAAGCGTATTATAAGTTTTCTTTTTATCTTGTTTACATTGTTCTCACATAATAGCAGCAACAAAAAACATGTAACCGAGATATTTGTAATACAAAACAAGTTTGAAAAGAGTGTCCATGGAGTTTCTTGCACATTCTTCTCCATAGAGATCTACGCTTTGGAATGTGCAATTAGCATCATTTTTTCTGACAGACCGACTTCTTGACTTTTCAAAAGTGCCTGTAAATGGTTTATTTGAAATAAAATGCTTTGAATCTTTGAATCTATATTTTTTTGGTTTTTCCAGCGAACATTGCGAGCATATCGGCGGGTTATTCTATGGGATGGACGTCCCCGGTCAACTTGAAGCTGCAGCAGAACGGTACGGACAACCCCGTCGGAGAACCAGTGACCACGGACCAGGAGGCCTGGATCGGTTCCCTGCTCACTGTCGGCGCTATCTTCGGTAATTAATTATACTCTGTTGATGATTATAATTTTAGCAGTAGCGGCCAGGAGTTAGGAAGTTGGTGAGGAGCATTGGTGTGTCTAGGGTTTTTATTCAAGGGGGGCCTTGCCTCTGACATGCCTGATTTTCGTGTCAAGTTTTCAGAATTTTGGCGTTCTTCATAAAATTTCGAATCGGTTGCCCGAAATCCTGGGATCGATGCTAGACGAGGAGATGCTTATTCCTATTTACCCTTTTTTTGTAAGGTTCCGAAAATCATCCAGTGACATCTCCCACCCTTGGGCGGTACGGTATGTTACCGGGATCATGTTAGACTTTTACTGATTAAAAACCCTACTGACGCCTACTGGGCCCCTACAGTTCTCTAACATTTCTTTGAGGCTTGCGTAGATCAATACGCGCTGTTGATGATTTGGGCTCGGTCTGGACGGATACCGGACGGTTGGGCGGCGAGCTATCTATTGCTCGGCGTCCGCAAGCCCGCGCTTACGGTGACCGGGCGTAAGGGCCGCTCCCTGACGCATGCACGTGCGGCCTCCTCCTTTGCTAGCATTTCTGCTTCGAAGGAGGTAACCGCTTGCCACTCTTACTTCTATATACCCCTATGATGAAGAGATATTCCCGTGGGTGATGCGAGAGGGAGTGTCAGACTTTTACTGGCTAAAACACACCCATGGTCCTTCAGTTGACCTTTGCGTTCCAGGGCCGCCGTACGACCCACAGGTATCGGCCCTATAATATGTGTGTGTATGTGTTGTTACTTCTTCACGCTTACAGAGCTGAACGTATTTGGATGAAATTTGGCACACGGGTTACCATGTCCTGCAAATAGAATACTTTTGCCGTATATATTCGCTTGGGATTATTTTCTACTTACGCTCGGGCAAAGCCGCTGATAGGAGCTGGTAATAACTAATGTTAATAATATTATACACTTCTAGGTCCATTCCTTGGCGGTTTCGCAGCATCACAGATCGGTCGCAAATGGGGTCTCCTCAGCACTTCCATCCCTCTGTTCATCGGTTGGATCCTCATCGCCACCGCCAAGAACGTCGGCATGCTCTACGGAGGCAGGATCTTCTGGGGTCTGGCCATCGGAATGCTGTTCACGATCACACCTATGTATTGTGCTGAAATTGCTACGGTAAGGAACCTGTATTATGACTGGACTGTTGGTGTAGTAGTGGCCCTGACTGCTATGCCAAGAAGAAAGACATATTTCATCAAAACAACGCATTTTAATCACCTAACGGTGCGTAGTTGTTTTTTTTATGGTAGGTAAAATCATCCAATAACAAATCCCGCCCTTGGGCGGAGCGGGATATAGTGTCAGACTCTTACTGACTCAAAACCTACCCCGTTCCTTCGTTGCCTATCATACCGGGGCTGAGCCTTCCTCACAGAAAACGGCCCTTGACCCCAGCAGGCTATGACCTTGCCTGCCTGCAGCTAGCAGGCTGGGCCTCTATGGAACAGTGCGTGAAGATAGGAAAACTGCGAGATTTCTCATCCCCCACATTCTCCTAATTTGACGCCATTAGACTTTTATCTATTTCTTTATTTAAAAAGAAATTTCTTTCTGAGAAGCTTTATATCGCATGAATAAGTTGAGAGGGCCATGCATGTTTATTTTAAAATCTCAACATTCAAATTGTACTTTTGGAAAAGAACAAAGACGTTGGAGAACCGCTGGACCAGGTGTACTGAGGTTAAAAGAGATTATGTAGAACAGTAAAAACACTTTAGTCTTTCATTATCAGGCCGAGAACTTTTCACCGCGCTCTCGTACATACTCGTACTTATAGGTAATTCTGGCTAACTGCTCCAGTCTTGGACTGGTGGGGCTTATAGTTTACCAAACTTAAGTGGCACTGCCATTTGGATTGTACTAGTGAGTAGTAGTAGTGATGTAGACGACGGAGCACACTTGCCTGGAAGCAACTTCTTGGCCTTATTGCTGGGTCAGACTGGCAGCAGCGCGGTGCAGGGAGCGGCGCGGGTGCAGGAACGCGCGCGATTTGCTTGGCCAGTCTGTCGTTGCATTGCGGGGAGCGGTAGTTGCATTAGCATGTCCCGAACTAGTTTGAGATCCCCGCTACCACGCTGGTTGCCGCTTGCTGCTCGCGCACTCTCTGTCGCCACTTCTATGAACCTTCCCCTCTTTCTTCCAGAACGACTCTCGCGGCGCTCTCGGCACGTTCCTACAATTGTTCATCGCGCTGGGTTTGCTGCTCATCTACAGCATCGGTCCCTATGTATCGTACTTGGTCATTGCCTACGTTGGTGTCATCTTCCACGCGGCCTTCATTGTGGGATTCTTCTTCATGCCTGAGTCGCCCTTCTACTATTTGAGCAAAGGTGAGGCTGGATTAGGGGTGCCAACTTTTATTAGTAGAAATAGAGTATATCTGATTTCAAAGGAAGTAAATAAAGAGTATGGATGTATAAAAAAGAGTATCATTTATTTAAAGCGGTTTATTATTTAGTACCGGTTGCAGTCACAGAGTATTTTTTAGGTACTGGCACGGGTTTATATCGATTTCGCCGCCCCATACCTGGATTTTATTTTTATGTATAAAAAACATAGTAACTATTATCTTAAAGTTTTTTTTATCGAGCCAACTAATTTATATCATGTTTTAATCTTTACCCAGCGGTTGGTATTATGACCAATCGCTGATTAAAATTTTAATCAATCATCATTTTAATGATGTAATTTTTAATGGTGTTCTCTTTTATATTTGTGAATTTCCAGGGGTTTAAAATTAGTGCAACCTCGCATTAAAAGTATTCTTTGATACTTTTTGCAGCACTTAACCATTTTTTATTGCTTTCAAACATTCTAAGTTTACATAGATTAGAAGATCATTTTTATAATCAATTTTAATAAAGCCCTGTTCGTCTCTTCCCACCAGTTCACATTTATGAATGATAGAGTACAACATTTTAGGGTACGGTTAGCAACCCTAGGCTGGAAGGACTTTTAACCCTTTAGCCTCCTGTGTCGGATTGATCCGACAAGTGTTTTCACGTCCTCTTCGCCAGAGCTGTGCGTTTGCAACGGGTACTGCAATTTATTTAGCTTTACAATCCCGACAGAAGAGCTAACGAGAGTATTTGGTCGTGGATGTATGATCCTGGTGTAATATGTAATTACGCGAGAGTGCTTGTCGGATATATCCGACGTAGGCGATTATAGGGTTCAATGGAACTGCATTTTGATGAGTTTAAAAATGCAAAGCAGTTCTTATAATATTTAAGGGTTCTAAAATTTTGAAAACCCTAAAATACTATTTTAGTTTTAACAAAATCTTGTTTTTTTTTTCAATTTTAAATTTTCTGATTTTGTACGCTGCTTAGGATATTCTCTGGGTGCAGCAAGAGGGATTATCAAACTATTGTATCTTTTTTAACCTTTAAAAGATAAATAATATAACTGCGCTGGCTCTATATGCATTTGATCTAACTCCTTTCGTTCATTTTCCAAACCTTGCACCTTTCCAAGTCGTGAAACAAGGCGTGGATCCCAGTTTTTGAGCAGGAGATGGGGGGGGGGGGGGGGGGTGTTAGCGCATAATTTACTCTTTGTCTTTGTCGCTCTATTTGTCTTAAGCGTCTTATACACCGCTCGATATTCCGCACAAGTTACACAGACTGTCTTAAAGTTTACTTCCGAGTAAGACAGTTTGAACCTTATTACACTACACGACGTCGACAAAACCGGTCTGAATATCGAGTGGTGTAATAGAACTTTTAGGTCCTTAATCGTCAGTGGTTCGTTGGCAGGTGACCGCGAGTCCGCGACAGCGTGCCTGGTCAAGATCCGCGGGCGCTCGCACGAGGGCGTGCAGGCCGAGCTCGACCTCATGGCGGCCGACGTCAGCGCCTCCATGAAGAAGACTGCTACGGTATAGTACCTACGCGACAAATAAGTTGAACTAAAATGGCTGTCGTTGCTACGGTTACGCACAGCACAGCCCCCGGCTGTGCCGCACTTCGATTCAGACCCGAAAATCACCTGTTACTGCGCATTGAAGATCGATCGCCATTTTGGTTCAAATTAAATGCCGCGTATTGTACCTAAATTTGCTTTACCTTGCTTCACTTCCATTAGTTACGAGGTCGCTGACGTACCTTGGTATTGAAGGTGACCAAGGGTACATCAAAAGCGTCCTAAAGTGCGGTGGGTAATTTAATGCAATCCGATTACATTAACTAACTTTAACCATAACCAGTACCTCGACAGCTGTCATATTTCTGATTAAGAGCGCCCAATGGCCAAAAATTCGAACACATGTAATACCCACCAAACCGCACTGGGCGCGCGTGGTGGATGATTACGTTTACGGCCCATTCCTTCTTATAGAGAGGAGGCCTGCATCGAGGTTGTGGGAACATTATAAGGCGAATTAAGCTTATTTTTTTGGTTATTCTAATATCAAAATATCTCGTTCACATTCGAAATTCAATGTCAGGTGGCCGACGTTTTCCGTGGCAGCAACTTCAAGGCGTTCTACATCTCGTGCGCGCTGATCTTCTTCCAGCAGACCTCTGGGATCAACGCCGTGCTCTTCTACATGACCAACATTTTCGAGGGTGCCAACTCTAGCCTGGACTCTGCTGTTGCCACCATCATTATTGGTGCTGTGTCGGTAAGTACAATACGTTCTTAGAGGATTTGACAGCTGACAAGGCGCGGATATGATGTGGTACGCGCTTCTTCGCTCACTTTTGCTTGAGAGCTCGGATGCGACGGACGTGTTTAAGGAACCATCATTTTGATTATATTGCGCAACCCGTGCCCTAAAAGGGCAGGCGTACCGATTCAGCCAACTATCGGCCGATTTCGATAACCTCTATACTCTGAAACATATCAAATGCCTCCTCTACATCCTGGTCATTCAGCTAACCAATATCATCGACATTTGAATCTCTTGTCTGAACTTTCTTTGCTCCACTTAGAGACTATTTCTGTTAGTTGATTTAGTTATTCAATAGATACAAAAACTTTTGCATGATATCAAAATACGTATAAGCGACTTCTTCTTTCTTTTTAGTCGATCGTAAACTCGCTAAACGGTTTGGGCCCAGTAGCGGCTGTTGAAAAAATTCTTTATTACCTTTTCCACAATTTTATTTTCCGTTCCAGGTGCTTGCGTCTCTCATCACTCCCCTTGTAGCAGATCGTCTCGGACGTAGAATCCTGTTGCTCATGTCTTTATGTGGAACTGCTATTGGACTTGTAAGTATCACGAATTTTCTTTTTAGTTGTTAGATCATTGACAGCTGTTGCGGGTATAAGTGTATGCTGTTCTGTACAAGATGATCTATGAGGCAGAAGGTTTTAACTTCTAGTGTGGCGACCACGTACCGGAGGATGCATCGTTGGCGCGACTCACACGTGGTGGAGCGGTGACCTGGTGAGGGTCGCGGGAATCCGATGGATGCGAGACGCACAAGACCGGTCGTCGTGGCGACACTTGGGAGAGGCCTATTTCCAGCTGTAAACATTGTTTGGGTGTAATGATGATGATGAAATAATTTGTGGAAGTGAGGTTGTCCTTTTTACATACTCGTGACACTGTTACTGGAAAAATTATTTCTGTTCCCAGGTCCTCCTCGGCATGTTCTTCACCCTAGCCGAGAACAAGAACGCCGTGGTGGAGAAGATCGGTTTCTTGCCCATCCTGTCGCTGGTGCTGTTCATCGTGACGTACTGCTGGGGCCTGGGCCCGCTGCCGTGGGCTGTCATGTCGGAGCTGTTCCCCATTGAAGTCAAGGCCATCGCCTCGCCCATCGCTACTGCCTTCTGTTGGATACTGTCCTTCTTGATTACCAGGTTAATTCTTGGTTTTTGGATTGTAGGCTTGTCTTTGACTTAGTCAGGGTTACGTTAAATGTTAATGAAAAAAAGAAAATGAAACAATGAAAGAATCGGGCAAGTGCGGGTCGGACTCGTACACTGAGGGTTCCGTACATATGAAAACAGTTCAATTGCCGAATCGAGTTTCCAAGATTTTTTCGAATCGCAAAAAAGTTGTTTGATTTTACAATCTTTGTATTCAATATTGATGAAATCGATATTATTAGAAAGTTTGCGGTTCTCTGAGGAGAGTGAAAGGATTCTCATTTTTAGTGTTTTTTTATTTTTTATTTTTATATTTTTTATAAATATTTTAGAGACTTTTGGTCACAGTAAGACCATGCCAGCCCCAATTTTTAGTGTTGATGGCTATTTTATTGTAATATATACATAAATGTATCGTTTCCTCTCCGCAGATACTTCAGCGCCATCGCCCTTGCGCTGGGCATGGGCGGCACGTTCTTCATCTTCGCGGCGTGCTGCGTGGGCGCCTTCTTCTTCACGCTGTTCCTGGTGCCCGAAACCAAGGGCAAGAGCTTCCAGGAGATCCAGGATATCCTGGCTGGAAAGTAAGTATACCTTACCTGGTGCTTGCGGAACTTCATTACCATTTATACAATACTGGATCACGTTTAAAACACTACATTGCGCTCCAAAATACATGGAGAAGGCGCTCAGCTTAAATAGGACTGGGCTGGACAGTGGACAGGTCTACCGCATGCCGATCGAGCGATATCTTATTTTTCTAAGGGTTTCTTACCACAAAAGGGAAAAACGGGACCCATTTAGGAACTCTTCGTTGTCCGTCTGTCTGTCAAGATCCTTTACCTCAAGAACACGTGAAGGTATCAAGTTGAAATTTAACCCACTTTCTCAAATCTACGGTCCCTTGAAGCTGTGAAAAAATTAAACTCCTAAGCTAACGACAAAAAAGATACGGCTGTTTACGTCGCTAAAAACGTACATTTCGACACTCTCAAGGGAATCAAAATTCACAGGGAACTTCCCGCTGACCTAGAACCCTGAAATTTGGTATGAAGCAAGGTCTCATAGCACAAGTGTAGGAATAAATCTAAAAATTATTTTGTAGTTACGTCATAAAAAAAAATTTTTTTGATTCGGAAAAATCTTTGAGACTCAATTTGGGAATTGAACTACTCAGTCCTCCACTTCGATTGAGACCCGAAAATCGGTTATTGCGCATTCAAAGTCGACCGCCATGATGGTTCATCTTGTGTGATGCGGATTATAACCGATTTAAGATTTTCAGGTCTGAATCGAAGTGGAGGACTGAGTGTAACCCATAGCAAATGGTTCAACTTATTTGCCGCGTACATACTGAACTTTATTCGAAAAAAATCTGCCAAAATCTCAGTCAGCAAATTGTAAAATTTTTTTACTAGCTGTGCCCGCAACTTCGTTCGCGTGAACGACGAAACTTATCAATGATTTTTTTTTTTTGTGTAAAGTGCTATTTGTGTAAAACGTTATCTATCGAGCATACTTACCGGTATTAATACTTTTGTTTCGGCGCGGGCCTTTTGTGGCTAATTACAATAGAAACAGGTGACGTAACCTGCGGCAAACTTATTATTTGCGGTTGGTACAGTATTCGGGCTTAGGGATCGAACCGCAAAATTAAGTTTGTTTTTTATTGTATATACTTTTCCGGTATAAAAAGTACCCAGTGTGGTGCCCAGGATATTAAAGAATAATTATATCAAGTTTCATCGTAATCGAAGCGGTAGTTATTGCGTGATGCCTGAACAAACAGACAGACAGACAGACAAAAATTTTTTTAATCACATTTTTAGGTTCGGTGTCGGTCTAGTAACACCCCCTGCCATTTATTTTTTTGATATTTTCAATGTACAGAATTTTTACTTCTACAGATTTATTATAAGTATAGATTACATTATCTAATGTCATTTTTTTCCTTTGTCCACAGGTCGTCCAAGTCGGAGAAGGCATAAAGAAATAGAGTAAACCGAATTTATAACGTGTGTGTTGTTGTTCATAAGAATAATCGCTAGTTATAGTATTACCGGGGCAAGCCGTCGTGGTCTGGGGTTAAAATGACCTCACAAATATGGACATTAAGGGATTCCATGGAGATTTTAACTTTAATGATGCATTTGAGTAAAAATGTATATACAAGAATGAGAATTGATTACGATTGAAAACGAGAATTTAAATTAAATTGATAAGATGCGGTTGGCAAAAAAATAAATTTAAAGGCTCCGCATTTCAAAATCCTTTGATTTTTCCAATGCAATACAAACGTTATGACCTTAGAAATAAAGTGTATTTTGTATCGGAGAAAAATATTCATTACTGACCTGTATGACTTTACCTAGTAAAATTATTGAATCCCCAATTTCCTGATAAAAGTATATTTTAAAACTAGTTATTGTCATAGCCGACTGAAGATCAAAATTATGACTCTCTTCCAGTAAAGATATATTTTTGGACATATCTAATCATGATTCATATTTGTATAATTTTGATTTGTAATCAGCAATGAAAACTATTTATTTAAAAGGATCAAATTTTGTCATGAGAATTATAAAAAGTTTCCTCCTTAAGTATGTTTATGTGTTCTTTTTGTACCTTTGGGGTATTAGTGACCCCAAAGCTGGCCACTATTACCGTTAGGAGGAATTTTAATAAAAGTTTACATCACTTTAAGTACAAATTAGTGGAAGCCAGGAGGACGGTGATGGCAGACGCAACTATTTGTGATGATAGTTAAATATTTCTATTGTACATAAATATTTTTAACGTCTTATCATATTTTATTACGAATAAATTTGTTTTATACTATGTGTTAATTGGAAGATTTTATTTCCGTTGTACCTATTTGGTGTTATCTATAAATTACGTCACATGAATTGTCTCTATACATTCACACGTCCAAATGTGCCTTAATTTTGGAGCAATCAACTGTGGTAGTATGTTGATGTCTCTAATTTTGACGTGTTTTTGTTGACAAAACATTATGTCAATTTTACTATTCACATACTCTTGTGATAGAACTTAGATATATCATTTTATCAACCTACGCTCCGTGACCAAATTAGTATTAATTATTTGATAACAAGCGTTTGGTCGTGGCTTCGCTGTCGCTCTTACCCTAGTTCTACCCTACGCTGCCCTACTCTACCCCTAACCTACCCTACTTTACTAATTGGGTGGTCAAGTTATTGGTCATCCTAAGGACATGTTTAAATCTTGACCTATTGAGATATCAAGATGCAGCCAACTCAAGTTTTGTATCCTAAAGGTAATAAGTATAGTTTTCACCACTTGTGGGTTATAAAATACTGTTTAGTTGCCAACTTTTACATCTAAATTGTATTAAAAATAGTCGAGTTTTTTTAATATCTAAGCGATGGTTTTTACGCGATCGAAGTTACGGGCACAGCTATTTTAATAGTACCTGGATGAAATAAAATAATTTGCATACAATTTCATTCGCCAAATTATTCGAAATATTATTATGGTCTAGCTGAGAAAGGAGTGAGTTCCGAAAAGACTTACTGGGGTAGTTCTCAAAGGTCCACGATTCAATTGATCTCAAAAATTTAAACTACGAACGTTAGTTTCCGGGCCCTGGGACAAAGGCAAGGAATGGAGGAGGGTAGGTTTTTAGTCAGTAAGAGTCTGACACTATCTCCCGCCCCACCCAAGGGCGAGATTTGTCATTGTCATTGCCCATGAGAATATTTGGTAAAATCAGCAGTAAAAGCTTTGATAAGGGATAAAGGTTTATTACTTCTATGTCTTTGAAATAAAAGGCAATTCATATTTTATTTCATTTACGCAGTACTGTGGTGGGTGGAGGCGTAAATCAAAGAGCTTCTATGATATATTAAAATATTATATTGTTATTCGAAACTTATTATTATAAAAACATTAATTTCAATTCTTCTTTTTTCATTCATTGACAGTCTATCACAAATCTATGTCTAATACTAACTTCTTTTTAAACTTAAACCTTTAAAGTTATTATAATGTGCCAGTTTGCACTTTACCTGTATATGAACGTTTACAAACTGTAAACATTGCTCTACATGTAAATCTCCAAAGAGGTGAATAGTCCTAACAAAAAAAAAGAAAAAGTTTTTTAACAATAATTTAATGTTACACTAAGATAGACTTTTACTGCTTCGCAAAAGTAGGCGACCGCCCGCCATCCCTCCTCACTCCGGACCATGGCCTGAACCAAGGCCCGGCGAGAGAGATCGCTGCCGCCGATAGCCCCCACGAGGACACGGCAACGCTCTGCCCAGACGGGGCACACCTCTACAGCGTGCTCCACTGTGTCCTCCGGTTGTTCCGCACACCCGGGTGTGTGATAAGGGTTCATAATTTTCGTGACGGCTTATCTCAAAATATAAATCATATTAAAACGCAAAATTCTATTATTCTATATTTCTATTTTTGATGTTGTTGTCAATATTTTCAAATGTATTTGGCTAACATTTGTTACGATGCTGGCTCAGCACACCTGCAAACAAGCGCGAAGCATCAAGTTCCACGAGTAGCGCTTCCCACGGTAACGCTGATTCCCGGGGCTTTTTCCATCCTAACATTGGTGGGAACAGACACTCGCGCTCATCGCGTATAGTTTTAGTTACTCTTATTTTACATTTAATTTTGATTATTTTTTAAGAACTTTTGAAACCTTTTTTGTGAACATTAATTAAACTTTTTATCATACGAAACGGACTTTATTCTAAACAGTTTCCCGACACGCCCCACACACGTATCTCATTTGAAAATATTGACAACAACATCAAGCAATTTGATTTTTTTTTTTATATTTTGAATGGAATTAATATTAACTTCGCAACTGCTGTTATAATAATAGATGTAAAATTGCAAAATTAGTGACGTCCCACTTGGGGGGTCTCACAAATGTGGTCAAGATTAAATATCATGAAATACGTGTGACATTAATGGAAGGCCCTAAATACTAGGTATCACGGAAATAAAAACTGCCAATTACACATAGTATAAAACCATTTATTTGTAACAAAATATGATAAGACGTTAAAAAGAATTAAATACAATAGAAATATTTAACTATTATCACAAATAGTTGCGTCTGCCTGTTGGCTTACACTAATTTCTACTTAAAGTGATGTAAACTTATGTTAAAATACCTCCTAATAGTAGTAGTGGCTAGCTTTGGGGTAATTCACACCCCAAAGGTAAAAAAGGAACACAAATATAATTAAGGAGCAAACTTTTTTATAATTCTCATTACAAAATTTGGTCCTTTTAAATAAATAGTTTCCATTGCTGACTGCAGATCAAAATTATAGAAATATGAATCATGTATAAAAATATAGCTTCACTGGAATTAATAGTCGTAATTTTGAGCTTCAGTCGGTAATGATAATATAATAAATTGTTTAAAAAAATATTGTTATTGGAAAATTGGGGATTCAATGAAAAATTTGACTTGGTAAAGTCATACAGGTCACACTTTACTTCTATATAAATAACGTTTGTATTGTATTGGAAAAATTAAAGGATTTTGAAATGCTGAGCTTGTATTCTTATTTTTTTTTTGTCAACCGCATCTTATCAATTTCAATTAAATTGCCGTTTTCGATCATAATAGTTTCTCGTTCTTTTATATTCACACCTTTTTTACTCAAATGCATCATTAAAGTTAAAATCTTCATTGAATCCCTTAATGTCCATATTTGTGGGGTCATTTGAGCCCCAGACCCCAACGGCTAGCCCCGGTATTACTATCTATAACTAGCGATTATTCATATAAACATTAACACACGCGTTATAAATTCGGTTTACTCTATTGCTTTATATATGCCTTCTCCGACTTGGACGACCTGTGGACAAAGGAAAAAAAGGCATTAGGTAATATAATATAAAAATATATATACAACATTATTTTTAGTGTATGTGAATGAATATACACACAGTGACTCGGGGCCGCGGCAGACCACGAAGGAGATGGCGGGACGAACTGGATGTCTTCCTTAAGAATTGGAACGAGAAAGCAAGTAACCGTGATACTTGGAAATAATAGACGGAGGCCTTTGTCCAGCAGTGGGACAGTACAGGCTAAATATAATAATAATAACGTGAATGAATATAGAATAGTGTGTTCAAAATCTATTTTTTACCAAAACTATTTTTAAGAAGTCACAAGTTGAATTGACACAGCTGCAGGCCATAATGGGGATGAGGAGCCAGCGCACAGCTGGGTGCGGGAGCAAAACAACCCCTCAGTCGCGCAGATGGTCCGGAAACCAAGTATTTGTGCGGACAGCCAGGTAACATAACAAGCTTATAACTTTGTGATTTTTCACGATACAGTTATGAAATTCTTTACATAAAATTAGTGGAGCGCGCCACAATCGAGGCGATAAGGCCCATCCTTGAGGGGTGGCTGGAAAGACCTCACGGCACTCTTAACTTCCGCACGACGCAGGTCCTAACGGAACACGGAATGTTTGCCAAGTTCCTGTTCCGGATTCGTGCGGAGGATTCGCCCGGGTGTCGCCACTGTGCGGAACACCCGGAGGACACGGTGGAGCATACTGTAGAGGTGTGCCCCGCCTGGGCGGAGCATCGCTGTGTCCTCGTGGGGGCAATCGGCGGCAGCGATCTCTCTCGCCGGGCCTTGGTTCAGGCCATGGTCCGGAGTGAGGAGGGATGGCAGGCGGTCGCCTCCTTCTGCGAAGCAGTAATGCTAGCAAAGGAGGAGCCCGACCGCATCAGGCAGAGGCAACGGGGCGCTCGCCCCAGCCGCCGCCGGGATTCCGATCCCGATTTCCGGCCACCGTAGGCGCGGGCTTGCGGACGGCCTGCAATGGGTAGCACGCTGTCCGATCGTCCGGTAACATACCGGATCGAGACCAAGTCGTCGACGGCGCGTTCTGTTCCCGCGCGCCCCAAGGAGCTATCAGCAAACCGTAGAGGCCCAGCCTGCTAGCTGCAGGCAGGCAGGGTCGAAGCCTGCTGGGGTTAAGGGCCGTTTTCTGAGAGGAAGGCTCAGCCCCGGCATGAAAGGCATGAAGGAACGGGGTAGGTTTTTAGTCAGTAAGAGTCTGACACTACTTCCCGCTCCACCCAAGGGCGGGACTTCTCATTGGATGATTTTAACTACCATAAAATAAAAAAAAACATAAAATTAGTAAACAGTAGACACGTGTTTCGGGTTTCACATATACTAAAATTAATATTGCTTATAAACATAGCTGATCGAGATACTAGCGGGATTTTTCAAATTTAGTTCAGTGGCAGTTTAATATTCACAAATTAATTCTTTGTGGCTATTGTGTTGAAGTATTGTTAAAGTTTTGTTTTTCGAGTGTCTGCGCTACTGGACAGTATATTGATGAAACAACTTTCTACACATTGGACAATATAAGGAATCATTGATCTCGGCGCGATCTCGGTAAAATGGAGCTGAGAATTTTGGAGTTATATTGACTAGCTTAGCGAAGCTTGCCAAGAAGGCTGATTCGATTTATTTTCTTGCAAATACTGCAAAAGCATTAGAATGTGCAAAATCATAGCAAAACAAAAAAACTAGATATCGCTCGGTCGACCTGTCCAGCCCAGTCCCACTTTAGCTGGGCTGAATTATCCTTGGGTTAGGCTGTGTCCTTGGCCTTGTGCTAGGCCTTGTGTTGAGGCTAAACAGTGTTTCAAACACAATCCGTTAGTTTAACAATAGTGTTATATAAAGTTTCAATAAATGATAATGATGTTCCGCTTGCACCAGGGAAGGTATACTCACTTTCCAGCCAGGATATCCTGGATCTCCTGGAAGCTCTTGCCCTTGGTCTCGGGCACCAGGAACAGCGTGAAGAAGAAGGAGGCCACGCAGCACGCCGCGAAGATGAAGAACGTGCCGCCCATGCCCAGCGCAAGGGCGATGGCGCTGAAGTACCTGCGGGGGGAAACAATAAATACTTAATGATAATTACGTCCAAGGGGGTGTCCAAATAATAACTTGAGGTGATTTTGGCCATATTTTTGATCCCCCTCCCGCCATAGTGACATGTCGTAAGATTTGGTTCGACCCCTTCCCTCCCCTTTAATTTCACGTAAGATTGTTCAAAATGCACAGTTTTGGTATTTTCATAAAATTTTAAATAGCGTTACATTAAAATATATCTCAAGAGATTGTAAAACCGAACATACTGCTTACAATTTAACACATTATCGACGACCAATCAGATACGACTTTCGCATAGTTGACAACTTAACGCGTGACGGCCACCGTAGGCGCGGGCTTGTGGACGGCGTGCAATGGGTAGCACGCTGTCCGATCGTCCGGTAACCGACCGGACCGAGCCCAAGTCGTCGACGGCGCGTACTGTTCTCGCGCGCCTCAAGGAGTTGTCAGCGAACCGTAGAGGCCCAGCCTACTAGCTGCAGGCAGGCAGGGTCGAAGCCTGCTGGGGTCAAGGGCCGTTTTCTGAGAGGAAGGCCCCTGGCATGATAGGCAACGAAGGAACGGGGTAGGTTTTTAGTCAGTAAGAGTCTGACACTATTTCCCGCTTCGCCCAAGGGCGGGATTTGTCATTGGATGATTTTAACTACCATAAAAAAAAAAATTACGCGTGACAGATTGTGATTTAACAGTTTCACTACGATAGATTATAAACTACCAAAAAATAAGGTGTTTAATTGTAAGCAGTATGTTACGGTTCACAACTTTTCGACAGTTTAGAATCTCACGAGATAGATTATAATCTAACGTTATTTACAATTTTACGGTGACAAATTTATATTATTATAGAAAACTATTTGTTTAATTTAGGGTTGATTTTGTGTTTCTGACATGTGATACTGGATTTTTTTCGAAAAAATTCCAATACATTTCACTTACTGGATGCCCTTGCCCGTCGGATCATGCAATCTAAAGCGTACAAGTTAAACAGACTGTCTTAAAGTTTATTTCCGAGTAAGACAGTCTGACCCTTATTACACCACGCGACATCGACAAAACAAGTCTGAATATCGGGTGGTGTAATAGACCCTTTAGATTGCGTGATCCGACGTGACTCCCTCCCGCCCTAAACACATCGCGTATTTAATGGACGCCCCCTAGCAGAGGTCTTCGTTACGTTTAATATTTATCTCCCGCTCTTGGGCGGGGCGGGAGGCCGTGTCAGACTTTTACTGACTAAAACCCACTTCTGTTCCTTCTATGCCTTCGTTCCAGGACCCCCCATGGCCCCTGTAGGATTCGACCCTGCTGGGTCCTTATGGTTTGCTGACATCTCAATGAGGAGCGCGTAGACCACTGCAATTATCGGACTGCCGGAAGGCGAAGTACCCATAGCTTGACGTCCGCAAGCCCGAGTCTTCCGTGGCTGGTAGTCAGGGTCGGGGCTGGGTCGTGAGGGCCGTTCCCTCAGGCGTGTGGCCACCTTCTTCACTAGCGTAGCTACTTTGCAGAGGTAGTCGACCACCTGCCATTCTTCTCCGCTCCGGTTCATGGCCTATTTAATTTAAACCTGACAGTCAAAGGCAAGCCTGCAATCCAAAAACTAATAACTAACCTGGTAATCAAAAAGCACATAATCCAACAGAAGGCAGTAGCAATTGACGTAGCGATGGCCTTGACTTCAATGGGGAACAGCTCCGACATGACGGCCCAGGGCAGCGGGCCCAGGCCCCAGCAGTACGTCACGATAAACAGCACCAGCGATATGATAGGCAGGAAACCGATCTTCTCCACCACGGGGTTGTTATTCTCGGCTAGGATGAAGAACATGCCGAGGAGGACCTGGGAACAGAAATTTATTTTCCAGTAACGGTGTCATAAACCTGTGTTCTCCCAGGGAGTATGCTCTCACTTCCAAAAATTATTTCATCATCAACCTTTCACCCGATAGACGTTCACTCCTGGACATAGGCCTCTTCCAAGTCCCATGCGTCTCGCTTCCATGGGATTCTCGTGACCAGTACCTCTACCATGAGTTTTAAGCAATAGTATTCGTCGCTACTCGATATCGACGCCGTAAATATTTTGTATGGCAAATTTTGGTTCTGCAAGTGAGTTCTGCTGCAAAATTTGAGGTACAGGTCATCGCTCCACCGCGTATGAGGCCGTAGTAATTTTGGCGCGCCAACGCTGCTGTCTTCGGTACGTGGTCGCCACTCTAGAACCTTCAGCCTTATCCGATCTTATATTTGCTAGAGCAGTACACTGCAGACTACCCCCTTTTTTGTATTCCATCCTAAGGTTGTCTGGTAGATACGAGTATCACTGTCAGCGATAAGACCGTCATTGTACCCATAGATTTATGTTTCTGTCAAATTGTTACTATTTTGGTGTACAATAAAATTTAACCATTTGCTATGGTCACGCGCAGCCCCCACTTCAATTGAGACCCAAAAATCTGTTACTGCGCATTCAAAGTCGACCGCCATGATAGTTCAACTTGTGTGACGAGGATTATAACCGATTTTCGGGTCTCAGTCGAGATGGGGGGCTGCACGTAGCCTTGGTGCCTGGTTCAACTTATTTGCCACGTGCTATATTTCTTTGCTTTTCATGAAGCGACATACTAAGAACAGTATGGACTGACTATGCCCACAACACCTGTCAAAAATCTGAGAACTGAAAGGAAATTCGTGATACTAACAAGTCCAATAGCAGTTCCACATGAAGAGATGAGCAACAGGATTCTGCGTCCGAGACGATCTGCTACCAGGGGAGTGATGAGAGACGCAAGCACCTGGAACGGAAAATATCATATTAAGGCCAGCCAACCCGAGGTACGTTTTAATACAACCGCTCTTACGTAATTATAATATTACATTACACATCTTTCTTCAGATATTTGGGATACACAGATATCTTGTGGATATTATCTAGGCTTTTATAGAAGCCAAAACATAAATTTATGAAAAACTAATTATTGGATTAGTTTTACAAAAATTATGTATTATAAATTTACGTCAAACTAAATACCATAAAATCGTAAACAAAAAAAAACGGTATTTTAAAAAACTAAAAACCCGACTGCTTTTCTGAGTATTCATGAAAAAGCCCTTAAACAAGAAAGTCGTTGTACCCGATTGCACTTAACTATATAATATTTTAAATACAAGATAAATTGTAGCAGTCGGGACCCATTCTAGAAATGGAGGCTTAGTGAATTGAGAGCACATACCTGTATTACTCCAATCTACTGACTAGACGGCTGACTTTTTAGAATGGGTCCCGACTGCTACAATTTATCTTGTATTTAAAATATTATATAGTTAAGTGCAATCGGGTACAACGACTGTCTTGTTTTAGGGCTTTTTCATGTATACTCAGAAAAGCAGTCGGGTTTTTTAGTTTTTTAAATTACCGTTTTTTGTTTTTATTTTTTTACTTTTATTTTATTACGATATCACTTTCACAGTGATTACAAATGCCTCACAAACTAAAATCCATCGAGCCGTTCAGGCCGCAGAGCGTGCCAAAAATTTCGCGCCAAAATCCGCCCCTTTGTTTTTTTTATTTTGATATACCCAGTGTCACTCTCACAGTAAATACGAATCTAACGACACCTCTCAAGCAAAAATCCATGGAGCCGTTCAGGCTGCAGAGCGTGCCAAACAATTATACATACATACATACATACTCTCGAAAAACATAACCCTCCTTCTGGCGCAGTCGGGTAAAAAGAATACCATTTATAAATATCGGTACAATAACGATGATTTTTTCTGGTGTCATTTTTTTTGGTAGTCGTAACTTCTTATACATAAAGTAGAAAAAGCTGGAAATAAAAACACAAACTACATTAAATTACACAAATTACATTAAATTAAAAAATAGAACAAGTGATGTACACATACCAGATTAACCCATAATTGGGTTTTCTTACAGCAAACCTTTACATAAATTGTGAAATTAAAAAAAAAAACATGAGGATGACTCATATGCACAACAGAACTTAACCTACTCAGAACATAAATTGTATTATACTTAAATCTAAAAAGCTGTATAATTTATTGTCGGTGCCACTCTGTATACACCAAAATCATCCTAGTGATTTAACTTATGTATTCCACAGCTGATTTGTAAACAGCGCTGTGGGCTACAATATTGTTTATGTTTTGTGTACCTGTAGTACCTAAGTTTACAGACACACACGTGTGTGTGGTTGCACAGACTGGAGAGTGTTGGCCTGAAATTAAGTAGAACGAAAACGGAGTACTTGTTCTGCGATTTCGGCGGTCTCTCCAATCCAGTGCCTTTAGCTCTCGCCGGAACGCCCATACCGATCTGCTCCGACTTTCGGTACCTCGGGTCGCTCATCCAAGGGGATGGTGAGGTAGACCGAGACGTAACACATCGGATCAACGCAGGATGGATGAAATGGCGACAGGTCACGGGAACAACTTGTGACCCACGGATGCCCCTAAAGTTGAAGGGTAAAATCTACAAGTCCGTGATAAGGCCTGTCATACTGTATGGATCAGAATGTTGGGCTTTGAAAAAGACGGAAGAAAAAAGATTGCACGTAGCGGAGATGAGAATGTTGAGATAGATGGGTGGTGTGACGAGAATGGATAAAGTGAGAAATGAGTATATTAGGGGAAGATTGAAAGTGGCGCCAGTGACTAAAATGTTGAAAGGAAATCGTTTGTCTTGGTATGGTCATGTGAAGAGGAGGGATGAAACGCATGTTACTAAAAGAGTTATGAGTTTAGATGTGGATGGATGGAGAGGGAGAGGGAGGCCAAAGAAGAGATGGATGGATTGTGTGAGGAGGAAGAAAAAAACGTGTTGCGCCGACCCCAAATAAAACGGGATAAGGGCAGGAAGATGATGAGATGATGATGAGTACCTAAGTTTAATGTTGTAGCTGTTTGCTGTTCCTTTATAAAAAAAAAATAAAGTATGCCAAAAGAACAAAAAATAATAGGTCTTGGGAAACTTGTGGCAAAACCTGGGGGCCGACTATAAACTTTGAGAAAACAATCTTATTGCAGGAGAGTTTTGTTTTAATCTTAAAGTAATATTACTTAATTTTGCACCATAAGCTTAATCGCTCAGTATGATTGTATTCCTGCTAAGAGCTGGGAAAGAATTAACGATTTAAAGATTTTGTCTATTCCCTTTCCCTGCTAAAACAGAAAAGATATGCGCTATACTGATCTGTATTGCGTTGTCTCTTTCAGATGTTTGTTGTTCAAATCGCTACATTATAGTTCATCGTGAACTAATAGAATATTGAATAGAATACATTTGACTCAAAAGATGCCTTGTTAAAATATATTTTTAAAAGGATCTATGTAATTTTCATAAAAAGGACGTAAGAACTTTCAAGATTTTACATTAATAAAGTAGAAAAACCAAAAAAGCTGCGACCGACAACGTCGACATTTAGTTGCATGTTAGTGTGAATCGTAACATTCGGAATTCGGAACGTTTGTTTACATTAACAAAATTGCTTTTGGTGGGTTGTACCAATTAGTACCTAACCTAACTTTTGTTTTTAACCTAAAACTCAGAACGGACAAACATTTCAACAAAGTTGTCATAATAAATATTGTTCCAGTTAAAAAGACCTATCTAACGATATATATCTCATTGCTATTGGAGGGGTGTATCAGCTTCCATACATTTTTGCCCATTGTCCTTTAGAGTAATCTAGTTAGTGTTAGTGTTAGGTGTTCGAAGCTGATAATGAACTATGCTTAAAACTTATTGTACATGGACATCATGGAATCAAGGTAAAGTTAAACAGTGTATTCCAGTGAAATACGTGACTTGTCGTTCGTGCACTATTGAATTCAGTGTTATCTGCTTCCAAAAACACAAAAATTTCATATATGTTCCCCATCTAGAATACAATAATAAATTAATAACCCACATAGGTACTAGAGTCTGTCTAAAGAAAGCGCGACCTGAGAAAATGAGGTCAAATTAAAAAATATTGAATATGGTATTACTGTCATACTAGGAAAAGAAAATTATGAAACTTGAGTATTTTTTTGTATTTGCGACAACCGTATTATTCTTTTTGACGAACTATATTCCTAATTTGAAGAACACAAAATGTTTAGAAATAAATATATTCAACCAATACGCTTTTAACAGCATCACACATTCAGCAATATTCAATTCCCTTACAAAACAAAAATAGGATCCACACATACTTCCAGCAAAATAGAGAGATTAGATTCTATATTTAAAACTCTTAGGGGAGTAAAACAGGGCGTCCCGTTGTCCCCATAGTTATTCACCAATTCTTACAGACATTAGCAGTCGAATGGGAAGAGAAGTACATTGTCATTGGCGAAGCGAAGCTAACTAATTTGCGTTTCTCTGATAATATTGTCCTGTTCTCTCTTACAGCCACAGGACTAGAGCCAATGCTGGTTGGACTAAATATAAACATGTTGAAGACCAAAATCATAACCAACAGCTCCAAAAGGAACGTACACGTAGGCGGACAGAATATATAATACGTTCCAAAATATATTATTATCTACTTAGGCCAAGTAGTCTCTTTTTGGGCCAGATAAGACAAAGAAATAATGGGTCGAACAGAAAACACCTGAAAAAATTACTGGTCTATGAAGGAACTATTTAAGGGTACTTTGCCCATATCACTGAAGCGTAAGCTTATGGACACGTTGATTCTACTCATTTGACCTATAGTGTATACAGACTTGGTCTTTGACTAACATCCAAAAATCTAAACTCAAGGTTTGCCAACCGACCTGGATGTCTTTCTTAAGAAATGGAATGTGAGTAAGGAACTGAGACCATTAGAAAGAGTGGATGGCTTTTGCACAGCAGTAGAACAATACTGGATAGCTATAATAAATAACCAATACAATACAAAAACGAGTAAAGATTTAAAAACAATTAACTCGACACGTTTAGTTTGCGTTTCGTGTTTTTAAAACACTTTAAATAGTATATATTTATAAAACACTTTAAATAGTATATATATTTATAAAACACTTTAAATAGTATATATTTATAAAACACTTTAAATAGTATATATTTGGAAAACAATAATAAATCCGCTGCGTCCGAGCAACTTTTTTAAGCCTGCTAATTTGACGTAAAAACAATACTGCTAGCGGTCAAAAATTGCCATAAAATATGAAATGAATGAACTTTATAACAGTGACGTCACAAAATCGCTAAGAAAACATTCTTGTTTTAATATAGTAATAAAAATGTTTTGAAGGCCATGGAAGAAGGCATGGTACGAAAAACATAAGTAAGATTAAAACAATACTGCTATAAGAGCTTGTGGTCGGCCACCTGTACTGTTGGTCACTAAAGAGATCTTCCAGGTATGCCATGAGGCGCGAGTTCAATACACGCTCCATAATCTTGCTAAGTATAGAGGTTATTGAAATCAGCCTATAGTTGGCAGGATCGGTACGACTGCCCTTTTTGGGCATGGCCTACACGATGTAATCAAAATTATAGTTCCTTAAACACATCCGTCGCATTCGATCTCTCAAGCAAAAGTGAGCGAAGAAGCGCGCGCGCGCATTATGTCATGTCCGCGCTTTCACAGCTGTCAAATCCTCTAAGAACATATTATAGTTACCTGTACAGCACCAATGATGATCGTGGCAACAGCAGAGTCCAGGCCAGAGTTGGCAGCCTCGAAGATGTTGGTCAAGTAGAAAAGCACGGCGTTGATCCCACAGAACTGCTGGAAGAAGACCAGCGCGCACGAGATGTAGAGCGCCTTAAAGTTGCTGCCACGGAACACGTCGGCCAACTGAAATTGAAAATGAGATATTTCGATATTAAAATAGAATAAACTTTATTGTAAAGTTACCACGTCTGGGATGCAGGCCTCCTCTATAGGAGAAGGTATGGGCCGTAAACACACATGACGCGGTCCCAGTACGGGTTGGTGGATGTCACAGATTTTCGAACTTTTTGAGGCGCCATCTTGTCGTCATGTCATTGTCATCTATTGGTTAGCATAAATAATAAGGACTTTACAATCGCATGGCGCCATTCCTAAAATTCGCAATCTGATGCAAAGTTACGTACCGTAGCAGTCTTCTCCTTGGCGGCGCTGACATCGGCTGCCATGAGGTCGAGCTCGGCCTGCACGCCCTCGTGCGAGCGCCCGCGGATCTTGGCCAGGCACGCTGTCGCGGACTCGCGGTCACCTGCCGACGAACCACTGACAGTTAAGTACACCGAAAGCAAGTAGAGGGGGGTAGGACAAAGAAAAAGATTTGCACCCACTCATCCTCCAGTGCGAAAACTGGGATCCGCGCCTTGTTTCACGATGACTTGGAAAGGTGTAAGGTTTTAAAAATGGACGATAGGAGTTAGATCAAATGCATATAGAGCCAGTGCAGTTATATTATTTACCTTTTTTAAAGTTTATAAAGATAAAATAGTCTGACATTCCCTCTTGCTTCACTCAAAGAAAGATTCTTAAGGAGTTATTCAAAATCATAAAGTTTAAATAGTGAAAAAAATACAGGATTTTGGTAAAACTAAAACTGTATTTTAAGGTTTTCAAATTCTTGGAACTATTTATGGGTGTAAACAGTTTACGATCTGTTTTGCAAAAAGAACTCATCACAATCATCAAAACGCAGTTAAGTCAAAAGCCATTTAATTCTTTAACCGCCTTGCCTCCTGCAACCCTTACCATCGATCCACCTTGTGGTCACCACTCCAAAACCTTTCGGCCATGCGTTCTGCGAGCAATGTACCCTGCCCATTGCCAGTTATGTTTAGCAATTGTTCGTGCTAAGGCGGTAACCTTAGTTTTTCTGCGTATATCCTCTTTCCATTGCATAAGTCTTTTGATGAGGCCCATTGTAAGCGACCATGTTTTAGAGCCATATGTCATCACTGGCAACACGCACTGGCCATAGACATTCGTCTTGAGACACTGTGGTATATTGGACGAGAAGATACTACGCAGCTTCCCGAATGCTGGCCAGCCGAATCGGGTTCGACGACTGATCTCTTTCTATTAAACCTACCCAACTGGACCGTCTGTCCCAGGTAAACGTAGTCGTTCACAACTTCGAGTGTAGAGTCTCCGATCTTGATAGGAGTGGGTGCTACATGGCTGTTTACCATGACTTTGGTTTTGTCCATTTTCATTTAAGGACCCACTTTAACGGAATCACCACTGAGGCCACGACGCATTGTACTGAGATCCTCCGTAGTCTCAGCCATGACACAAAGACATACGCTAAAATCGTAGGCAAACCGAAGATAAGTGATGTACTCGCCATTAACATTCAGTCTCACCTTTGTTCAAATAGTAGAAAGGCGATTCAGGCATGAAGAAGAATCCCACAACGAAGACCGCAGTGAAGATAATACCGACATAGGCGATGAACAAGTACGACACGAAGGGACCGATGCTGTAGACGAGCAGGAAACCCGATGTGATGAACGCTTGCAAGAACGAGCCTAGAGCGCCGCGAGAGTCATCCTGGAAGAAAAAAGAAGAGGTTTCAGATGTACTCGTATCAGTGACAAATCCATTCTTACATATCGCGCGCGTTCAAAAAGAATTCCTTCTTGTTTGAGTTTCCGACGTAGGTAACGCAAAAAGGTATTTGAAAATGGAACCTTATTTTTAAAATGTATGTTTATTTTTTTTAAATTTTGGCTTCGCAGTTTTTGCATTTAGCCAATGTCAAGTTCAGAAGGTATTACGTTTTCAGCCACATTATGTTACTTTGGAATCAATTGGAACGCAGATATATGTAATATCTGCGTTCCAATTGATTCCAAAGTCGATTGCAAAGTTAAACATTCTAATGTTTTTTTACTATATGGCAGCAAATGTATCGGGTTAGCCTACTGGGTAAGCTTTGCTGTAGTTGTCATGTACTCGTAGTATTAACAATAATTCTCAACTCCATTTTACAAGATAATCTTTGGACAAACACAAATCCAAATTATTACGGTTCGGTCTGAGCGTTTCGTTTCTTTGTTTATACCGCGTACATTGAAGGACTGGAACTATTTGCCTGCTGCGGTATTTCCTGTCTAATTATAATTTAGGTGTCTACAAGGCTAAAGTGAATAGGGTCTTAATAAACTAGTGCGTCTCACCATCAAGAATTGCATCACTGCTTACCATCAGGTAATGGTAAGGTGTGGGATCTCAGTCAAGCACTGGTTTACATTAATTAAAAATAAAAATAGAGATATTTGATACCAGTCACTTTTGCAATTTTATTACAAGAACAATTTGTGCTAAGTAGAAAACTATCACAGCTATGGATTTTAAGGTTAAAATTAAGTAGAGGTTGAATGCTCTTGTATTTTGTAAACATAATATACTTGGTTTTAGAGGTGTTTAGTGTAAGCAAGTAAGAATTTAACCACTTAGCAATCTTCATGAGTGGAGGGCTCATGAAGATTGCTAATTACTATTCAGCAATTTTATATCCAGATGTCTATGTATCTGTATTTTAAGTGAAAATAAGGGCCGTATCATCTCCATAGGAGAAAAAACGTCCACTGTCATGCTTCATTTTGTAAAGATTATTAGTATAAAAAGAGAAAAGAAAAAATTGTTTATTTTGCCCAAATAGACGCGAAAAATATAACAAACTGCCAGCCATGTGTGAATATAAACAAGGAAAAGCGTCGGACCCAAAACACTGCCTTGCGCAACACAGAAATTCACCTCTAACTCACCGCTGATGTAATTTCCTATCTTTACATTGCTTTCTGTCGTGGTGATAATCTATTAACAAAACTAAGGGGACTCCTCTTATACCTACATACATATGTTATCTAGACTACGCACAAGAATACGAACAGAGACGGTGTCAAAAGCCTTTTATAGATTTAATAAAACATTAAGACAGGTTTATATGGGAATCGAACGTCGTGATTTTGATTCCCACCTGAGCCTCTCAGGCATGGCAGTCTGGTTCACTAACCACTACACCAACAGTCCAAATTATAATACAGGTTCCTTACCGTAGCAATTTCAGCACAGTACATTGGTAAGACCGTGAATAGCATTCCGATGGACAAGCCCCAGAAGATCCTGCCTCCGTAGATCATGCCGACGTTCTTCGTGGTGGCGATGAGGATCCAACCGATTAACAGAGGGATGGAAGTGCTGAAGAGACCCCATTTGCGACCGATCTGTGATGCTGCAAAACCGCCTAGGAATGAACCTAGAAGTATATTATTGGCATTAGTTATTACTAGCTCCCATGGAGACTCCATGCTAGCTCTTATCAGCGGCTCCGCCCGAGCTAAAATAGAAAACAATTCCAAGCGAATATACTACCGGAAAAAAAGTATTCTATTTGCAGGGTATGGTAACCCGAGTGCCAAATTTCATCCAAGTACGTTCAGCTGTTTATTATTATTTATTTATTTATTTATTTTTATTTTTATGAACTAGTGCGTTTGAGCATAACAAGCATACACACACATAGGGCCGATACCTGCGGGTCGTACCGCGGTCCTGGACGCAAAAGACAACTGAAGGAACGTGGTTGGGATTTAGTCAGTAAAAGTCTGACACTCCCTCTTACTTCTTCTAAGGGATTATCACTTACCATAGGGCATCCCCCCGTTTAGCACCCACCCAGGTTGTCGGGAAACCGATTCGAAATTTTATGAAGGACGCCAAAATTCTGACAACATGACACGAAAATCAGGTATGTTAGAGGCCAGGCCCCTCCCTGAATATAAACCCTAGACACGCCAATGCTCCTCACTATCTTCCTAGCTCCTGGATGCTAAAATCATTAATCACCAAAAGAGAAGAATTACCGAAGATAGCGCCGATAGTGAGCAGGGAACCGATCCAGGCCTCCTGGTCCGTGGTCACTGGTTCTCCGACGGGGTTGTCCGTGCCGTTCTGCTGCAGCTTCAAGTTGACCGGGGACGTCCATCCCATGGAGTAACCCGTCGATACGCTCGCAATGTTAGCTGGAAAACAAAAAAATATAATTATGTCGTTAGATATGATTGATTATGAATTTGTAAGATAGATTACGGTGAACGAAAACATCGTGAAAAAACCGTCCTAGAACCAAAAATTCAAGGGAATATGGAATCCACCAGGCCGCACTGAGTCAGCGTGACAGATCATCGCCCATTCCCACTCCTAAAGGCTTGAGTCCTAGCAGTAGGAACATTATAAGGATATGCTAAGCTATGCTAAGATAGATAAGGCTGCGGTTGAATAAGTAAGTAAGATACCATTTATTCCAACCAAATGATGAATCTAGAAAGAAATAAACGTATGTTTAAGACGCTTAAAATGCACTACCGTCCCCCCGTTAGGTTCTTCTCTACAATATTATACAGGTATTAGACATCATCAGCTTAAAAATCCATTTAAAAGCTTTTAACTGACGGGGGATTTTGTTTTACAATATGTTTGTGTTGCCGCTGAAGTGCGTAAATCAGTTTAAGTGCAGATCAATTAGTTAATCTGCAGATTATCTGATTGAGTCCGTCAAAGTGGAAAAAATGTTTAAGTCTAGTTAATCTGCAGATTCGCTGGGTAATCAGCAGGCTAACGGCCTAACATAGGGTTAAGTTATAAAACTGGTTCTTTGTTTAGGCGAATTCATTGTTATTATTACATTTCTAATAATAATCTAAAGATTGGCTCAGTTCACCCATGGTTCAACGCCGATTGCATTCAAGCTGAAGAGCGTAAGCATTCGGCGTTTCTCACCTGGGTTGATGCTCGTGACCGCAAAGCTCCGGATCTGAGTTCAAAGAAGAGAGCCTTCAACCAAGCTGCCAGGTCCTACAAAAAGGCACTAAGGAAGGCTCCCTTTGACCGCATTACCCATATCGGCACAAAGCTCTCTGCCCAACAATCCGGTAGCAGAGCTTTTTGGTCCCTTGCCAAGTCGGCCGAAGCGAACTTCTGTCGGCCCACACTGCCTCCGCTGGTTAAGCCTGATGGAACACTGGCTCATACCGCGAGAGAGAAAGCAGGTCTCTTTGCATCTCTCTTCACCCATAATTCTCGTCTTGACACTTGTGGTGCTACTCCACCGACTCTGCCTTTCTGCGACACCTCGATGCCCGAGGTTCGCATAAGGAACAAAGAAGTTCTGAGAGCACTATGTCGTCTAGACGTGAATAAAGCTAGTGGACCAGCGATAGTTCTCAAGGCTTGTGCGCCCGAGTTGTCTCCTGTATTGATTCGCTTGTATCGCCTCTCATTTAAGACTAGTATAGTGCCCAAGTCCTGGAAGCTTGCCAATGTGCAACCCGTGCCCAAAAAGGGCAGTCGTGCCGATCCTACCAACTATCGGCGAATTTCGGTAACCTCCATACTCTGCAAGATTATGGAGCGTGTATTGAACTCGCGCCTCATGGCATACCTAGAAGGTAACGATCTCCTCAGTGACCGACAGTACGGGTTTCGGCGCAATCGGTCTACTGGGGCCCTACTGGCTTATGCCACCCACTTATGGGGCGCTGCCACGACAAGTCGAGGCATTTTCGGGGCGCGCCACAATTGGGGCGATAAGGCCAATCCTTGAGGCGTGGCTGGAAAGACCTCACGGCGCTCTCAACTTCCGCACGACGCAGGTGCTTACCGAACACGGAAAGTTCGCTAAGTACCTGTTCCGGATTCGTGCGGAGGATTCGCTCGGGTGTCGCCACTGTGCGGAACACCCGGAGGACACGGTGGAGCACACTGTAGAGGTGTGCCCCGCCTGGGCGGAGCATTGCCGTGTCCTCGTGGGGGCGATCGGCGGCAGCGATCTCTCTCGCCGGGCCTTGATTCAGGCCATGGTCCGTAGTGAGGAGGGATGGCAGGCGGTCGCCTCCTTCTGCGAAGCAGTAATGCTAGCAAAGGAGGAGGCCGACCGCATCAGGCAGAGGCAACGGGGCGCTCGCCCCAGCCGCCGCCGGGATTCTGATCCCGATTTCCGGCCACCGTAGGCGCGGTCTTGCGGACGGCGTGCAAAGGGTAGCACGATGTCCGATCGTCCGGTAACCGGCCGGACCGAGCCCAAGTCGTCGACGGCGCGTTCTGTTCCCGCGCGCCTCAAGGAGCTGTCAGCAAACCGTAGAGGCCCAGCCTGCTAACTGCAGGCAGGCAGGGTCGAAGCCTGCTGGGGTCAAGGGCCGTTTTCTGAGAGGAAGGCTCAGCCCCGGCACTATAGGCAACGAAGGAACGGGGTAGTGTTTTTAGTCAGTAAGAGTCTGACACTACTTCCCGCTTCGCCCAAGGGCGGGATTTGTCATTGGATGATTTTATCTACCATAAAAAAAAACTCACTTATGGGGCGAAGCCCTCGAAAAGAATGGGGAAGCGATTGCCGTTTCTCTAGACGTCTCGAAGGCCTTCGACAGGGTATGGCACGCTAGCCTTTTGAGTAAGCTTCCAGCGTACGGCATTTCCCCTGGCCTGATTAGTTGGGTAAAAGACTTCCTGAGTGAACGGTCTCTCCGATTTGTTGTCGACGGATGCTCATCAGAGCCCATGACGACTAATGCCGGAGTTCCTCAGGGGTCTGTTCTCTCTGCAACTCTCTTCCTCTTGCATATCAACGATCTGCTGATGCCCGGTATCTATGGGTATGCAGATGATAGCACAGTTGTAGAGAGATACCTGCCAGGTGCTCGGGTCAGTAAGGAGATAATCCGGTCCGAAAGAGAGGCTATGGTAGAGCATACGAATGTCTCACTTCGGGCAGTCTCCAAATGGGGCGTAGCCAATCTGGTGGGATTCAACGCCGCCAAAACACAAGCGTGTCTGTTCACCTCCAAAAGGCGCCCTTTCACCTTGGCTTCTGCTTTCCAGAATGTATCCTTGGAGTGCACCGACCGCCTTCAGCTCTTGGGAGTGGAAATTTCCTCAGACCTCAATTTTGGGCGGTTCATTGAGTCCAAAGCTGAGATAGCAGCTAGGAAGCTTGGTGTGCTTGCAAAGGATCGACGGTATTTCACACCGGGACAGCTTCTAATGTTGTACAAAGCACAGGTCCGATCGTGTATTGAGTACTGCAGTCACATATGGGCTGGTGCTGCAAAATGCCACCTAGCAGCTTTGGACTCGGTGGAAAGGCGTGCGAAGAGGCTAATTGGTGATCCAGACTTGGTTAAGTCCAATCTACAAAGCCTCGAGCACAGGCGTAGAGTAGCCAGCCTTTCGGTGTTTTACAGGATGCATTTTGGAGAGTGTGCGCGGGAATTACATGACATAATTCCGCCATCTCAATTCCGCCATCGGCGAATATCCACCCTTATGTTGTTGAAACTTCTACGGTACGGACTAAGCGTTTTGCCTCGTCGTTATTATATCACGTCTCAGCCGTCAGTCGCATCGAGGGACTGGAACAGTTTGCCTGCTGCGGTCTTCCCGTCCGATTATAATTTAGGTGTCTTCAAGGCTAGAGTGAATAGGCTCTTAATAAACTAGTGCGCCTCACCATCAACGATTGCATCACTGCTTAACATCAGGTGAGATTGCAGTCAAGCACTAGTTTATATCAATAAAAAAAAAAAAAATAATTTGGGTTCGCTTCCCGACTTTAAATCGAATTTCGAATTTTTTTTTTTATAAAACACGGCGCGTTAATAATTCAGTTACGATGTTTTATTCCATCGATTCTTTATTGGGCCTGGTCCGGACGGTTACACTATCTCTCGCTCCACCCAAGAGCGGGAAATGTTATTGGATGATTTATCCACCAAAAAAAAACAATAGTACTACTTAACCTTGAAATTCACTACTGTTGTTTATTCATTTGTTACGAGCTCCCCAAATAGATTACCAAATACCTTTTACTTTTATAACCGTAATCAGGAAAGCGTTCATGAAACAACAGCTTAAAATATAATATTATCTATGAACCAACAAAACTGTGGCCTAAAGACATCATTAAGTTTATTGTGGCAACACTGTGTATATTTAAATAAAGATTTATCTTACACCTTGCAGTATTTATTGAGGAGATAAAGTCTTATAATGACTCTCGTATCTATGATAAGATCTTAAATATTTGTCATGTCACGCAAATATCGACGTGGAGGTTTTGACGAGGCATCATGTGGCTTCTGTTTGTAGACATCCTACTACGAAAGTATTCAGGAGTCACGTGTGTTTGTTACTTTCCGCATATGCGCCAGGGAAGTAGGATTATTTGAAAGAGTTATAGTACGCGTCAAATAAGCTGAACCATTTGCTACGGTTACGCGCAACTCTCTCTTTGTTTGACACTCGAAAATCGGTTATAATTCTTGTCAGTTGAACCATCATGGCGGTCGACCTTGAATGCGCAGTAACCGATTTTCGGTTCACCATTGAAGTGGGGAGCTGCGCGTGACCATAGGAAATGGTTCAACTTATTAAAACCCTTCAACCACTTTTACTAAAAGAACAATAGGTTTTAGTCTGTATACCTAAGTCTGACACTACCTCCCGCTCCGCCTAAAGTGGGAGAAGGTATTTATTTCCACATAAAAGCCATAATTATGAAATGCCATAGATCAATTGCTTGTAATTTTTATTCTACCTATTCACTAGCTTTGAGTTTACCGTGTTCATACAAACAGACACCGGCACTAGGCCCGCGTGGTGGATTATGGCCCATTTCTTCTCCTAGAGAAGAGGCCTGAGTTCCAGCAGCGGGAAAATTGAGGCTAAGTTCTCACGAAGCGGTTTTTACCCGCGGCCGCCGCGGTTGTGGGCCCGCAGCTTTTGTAGAATTATCTACATTCTACAATAGCTGTCAAAAGCAAAAATTGGTTAAAAATTCAAGCGCATTTCATGACACTTTTTTACGCCTGTGATATGCGCGGTTGTCACAGCTCCCGTTGCACCGGCGCGGGCCGTCTTGCAGCTGCATGTCTTGCGATTATCATCCGCCAGGTTTGCGGGCGAAAATTGTAACCGCGACGACTGCGTAACCGCACAAAACGACAATGTGAGTTTGTATGTTTGTGAAGGCACCTATGATATATGAATCACTCTTAGTGTAGGGCAACGTCTATTTAAAAAAAAGAACCTTTCTCTTACTAAACAATAAATGGTTTTCCTTAAAAATAAACAATAATTTATATTTTTTTCATTCCGACCAACTTACTGTACTATTTAACATGTTTTTCTTTAAAATAAATAATAAATTATAACTTTAACCGGGTACAGGCCTCCCCAGCTCACTTAATTTTTCCTTTTTATTTTTTTTTGCTTTTTGCTTATTTTAATATCTAACTATGTTTTTTTACTTCATTTACATTGTCTTCACATAATGGTAGCGATAAGTAACATGTAATCGAGATATTTAAACCAGTGCGCGTCACCATCAACGATTGCATAACTGCTTGCCTTCAGGTGTAATCAAAATCAAAGTCAAGCACTCGTAAAAAAAAATGTAACATAATATGATGGAAAAGTGTGTTCAAGGAATTTCTTGTACATTACAAGTATTTTCCATAAAGATCTACGCTTTAGAATGCGTAATTATAATGGGCAATCAGCATAATTTTTTTGGCTGACTGATTTCTGAACGTTTCAAAATTGCCTGTAAATGGTTTATTTACTTACACGGAACTCGTTTCTGATATGAAAGTATTTTTTTCTTTTAAACAATGCTGGTTTACTTACTTAAAATACTAACTATATTAAAGTAAAATAAAATTATAGTACTTAATCTACGCTTACTACCAGTTATGTCCAAGCTATTTGAGAAAATACTGCTGCATAGACTAGCTAATGACCTAAAAGAAAAGTCCATCATTCCCGACCATCAATTCGGCTTTCGGAAAGAACATGCAACTACGGAACAGGTTCATAGAGTGTGCAGAGCCATTAGAAAATCATTTGAAAAAAAAGAATATTGCTCATCAGCCTTCCTTGATATACAGCAGGCTTTTGACAGGGTTTGGCACAAGGGACTGTTATGCAAATTGAAATCACTTCTGCCACATACATATTTTGGAATTCTAAAATCATATATGTCCAACCGGCTATTTCAAGTCAAAGAAAACAACTGCACATCAGATTTCCATAATATCACCGCAGGAGTGCCACAAGGTTCTGTCCTAGGGCCTGTCTTGTACACCCTGTATACTTCTGACCTACCACAAAGCCCAGAGATCACAGTTGCGACCTTTGCAGATGATACGGCTCTAATAGCTTCAAGCCCATGTCCAGTTCGGGCCTCAGAGCTCCTGCTAACAGGACTATATAAAATGGAAAAATGGTTGAGTAAATGGAGAATCGCAGCCAACGTGTTGAAATCAGTGCACATAACGTTTACACTCCGCAAAGAGGACTGTGCTCCAGTTACTCTCAACGGTACCCAACTTCCACATCAAAATACAGTTAAATACTTGGGATTACACCTGGACCGCAGACTCACCTGGAAAAAATCATATCCAAACAAAAAGAGACGAGATGAATTTGAAATATAGAGGTCTCTACTGGTTGCTATGTAGAAACGCAAAACTAGGAATCGATAACAAGATTCTTATTTATAAAACTATCCTGAAACCAATCTGGACCTATGGCATTGAACTGTGGGGTTCAGCATGCGACTCCAACACTATGATAATTCAAAGGGCACAAAACTGCATTCTAAAGCAGATATCTAATGCACCTTGGTTCATCAAAACAGAAGAGATCCATGAAATTCTGAATGTGCCAATGGTTAAAGAGGTGATCAATTACCATGGTGCTAACTACAAGTCACGTCTCCAAAAGCACCCAAACCAACTAGCAGGACAGCTTACTATTCCCGAAAGTATTCGTCGACTGAAGAAGCGGCGGGACATCTTTACCCAAGAAAAGTCACACAAATGTCTCGTGACTTCATTTCAGGAAGGGCAGGCCCCGCAGGGGGCAGCAGCCTACAAGCCATCCAGACTACATCTCATCTGTTTATAGTCCACAGGACTGATCACATGAAAAACTAATAAAAAAAAAAAAAAAAACTTAATCTACGCTAACTACGACAAACTAAAATATGGCGTCAAAAACTCTTCCACATCGTTGTCGACTGATAAATAATGTGCCCAAAGACTAGCGGCATTGCCACGCTGTATGGCAATGCTTTTCCTCCCTGACACACAGATGTTTATACAACTTGTGAGCACTCGGACCCCACGATCCGAAAGTTTCAACCCCAAATGGTTCGAAAATACAAGTTCCAAAAAGGTTCTCCGCCGCTTGCGGTTCTCCGCAGCTGCAGCGGCAGCACCAGCACACACGACGAGTTAGAAAGATGGGAAGTCGCAAGAATATCGACACAAGTAGCGTCCAATACTAAAACCAACTCATCTTCCATGGGAATAACGACATGCCGTCTGGTCTCTTGCGATCATCGCGTGCCAGGCCATGGGGTTCTAATACGGCTGGAACGCCGACGGTGAAACGAGCGCGTCTTATGATGTCTTTAATATTCGCGTGTCCCGCTATGCAGCTTGGTCGCATGACAGACCGACACCACGGTCGACGAGGTTGTGGCAGCGATGAGAAGAACAACAGCGAGCGCCTAGACGTAAGCAAGACGTAGAAGAAGAATGGTTTATTTGAAATAAAATGCTTTGATATTGAAATTGCCGATTCCTTTCCTACCGTTGCTATTATTTCGCTATTATGGGGGGCAGCGGGGAGCTACGCCCCCCCCCCCTAGAGTCTTGCTGTACAGCTTCAGAGACTAGTTTAGGCACCAGACTCCCACAATATAATGCCCATCCTATATGTTACCATAGATATAAGGCTAGCAATTAAGAGTTATATTGTGGAGAAAAAAATCATTTTTTTTTTTTTTTTTTTTTTATTATTCTCTATACTTCCAATAGCCCCCCCCCCCCCCCCTTGATCATCGGCTGGCGACGCCCTTCATGGTGCCGTGGTTAATCATTTTCGCCAGTTACAAACTATTTACGTTAATTTAACTACAGTTTACCTGATAAAAATAAATATTAAATATCAAACATATAATTTATTTATACAAAGATTATTTTATGAGCAGAAAAATTAAACTGTCTGGTTGTCTAAACACATAACAGGAGATCTGACTGATATACGAACGAACAGCTGAATATACTCGGAAAAAAGCCTGAAATTTTGCAAAGGCTTCCTTTCATGATGTAGCTGCGTAATAATACGGTTTTTTTCCATTATTTAAGACGGTAAAAAGGGTGAAATTCGTAAGTTGGCAATATCTTGGCGGAGCATCCCGTGCCGTGTCCTCGTGGAGGTGAGGTGGCGGCTTGAGCGGGAGGAGGCTAGAGGGACTGGGAGGTAGTTACTATTTGCGGGTCTGTTGGTCCATAGCAGTCAGGGCCACTAACAGTAGTTAGTGGCCCTGACTGCTATGCCGGAGGTTGTGGGTTCAATTCCCACCCAGGACAAATGTTTGTGTGATGAGCACGATCATTTGTTCTGTGTCTGGGTGTAATTTATCTATAATATGTATGTATTTAGAAATATATAAGTATGTTTATCAGTTGTCTAGTATCCATAAAACAAGCTTTGCTTAGCTTTTTTTGTTGTCGAGGGGAAACCTTCAAAAGGCGCCCGGACTTTGGGGATAAGTCCGGGGAGTGTCTAATACCTACCACAAGTTAAAAATCACACAGTTTGCCATAGCAATTTTCTTTTTAGGGTTCCATACCTCAAAAGGAAGAAACGGAACCCTTATAAGATCACTTTGTTATCCGTCGGTCTGTCAAGACCCTTCATCTCTGAAACGAGTGGAGGTATCGAGTTGAAATTCAAAACATATTCTCAAGTCTGCGGTCCATTGAAATTGAAAAAAAAATTCAAACTTTTAAATAAATGACAAAAAAAGATTCGGCCTTTTATGTTAAGAAAAACGTATTATTTCGAGACTGTCAAGGGAATCTAAATTCAAAGGGTACTTTCCGTTGACCGAAAACTCTGAGGCATGAAGCAAAGGTTCATTAACAAGTATAGTAAAAAAATCTGAAAACAGTAAATTTATAGTTACGCTACAAAAAAAAAAAAAAAAAAAAATTGTCATTTGGAATATTCTTCTCCGATATCGATAGTATGTACGGAATCTTCGGTGTACGAGTCCAGATCGTAGTTACGTTACAAAAATTTTTTTTTTTTGTTTTTGGAAAGTTCTTCTCCGATATCGATACCTATATAGGGAACCTTCGGTGTGCGAGTCCAACTTGCACTGGCTTAGATTTTTAAAAAATGTTTTACCGCACTAGGTTAAGGACTACCACAAAAATTGCAATGCGATACGATACGCTGCCGCATCGCAGTAACATGGGATACGAAATGCTGCGTTGCGATTTCGTGCGTAAAAGTCGTTGAGTACCTCTACCATGAGTTTTAAGCAATAGTATTCGTCGCTACTCGATATCGACGCCGTAAATATTTTGTATGGAAAATTTTGGTTCTTGCAATGCATCATGAATGCTTGCAGACTTTTTCACCCTGTATTGTAGGTTTTATTTTTATTATTATGTATAGGCACGCGTTTTTTTTTTATATATAGATATATAAACCAGTGCTTGACTGCGATCCCACCTGATGGTAAGCAGTGATGCAATCGTTGATGGTGAGGCGCACTAGTTTATTAAGAGCCTATTCACTCTAGCCTTGAAGACACCTATATTATACTCGGACGGGAAGACCACAGCAGGCAAACTGTTCCAGTCCGTCGATGCGACTGACAGCTGAGACGTGATATAAACGACGAAGCAAAACGCTTAGTCCGGACCGTAGAAGTTTCAACATAGGGGTGGATATTCGCCGTACGTCGGGTTGTCCGATGGTAGAACGGAGATGGCAGAATTTAATCATGCACTTCCCGCGCACACTCTCCAAAATGCATCCTGTGAAAAACCGTTTGACCACTATCTCACCTGATGGTAAGCGATGATGTCTCGTTGCTGATTGATGATCACTCTTGACTTAAAGATCCCTAGGTTACGACCATGGATATATAAACAACTATCAGGAAACACAGACTCCGGCAGAGAATTCCACTCTTTAGCTGTCCGCATAATGAATGGGTTCTCAAAACGCTTTGTACGTATGTATCTATCGTGTATCGGTGGCGCCAAGCCGTAAGTCTTATGGTCCGATGCTGCAGAATGCTACCTAGCAGCTTTGGCCTTTTTTTTTTTGGTGGTTTGTAAAATCATCCAATGACATCTCCCGCCCTTGGGCGGAGCGGGAGATAGTGTCAGACTCTTACTGACTAAAAACCCACCCCCTTCCTTCGTGGCCTTAGATACCAGGGCCGGGCTTTCCTTTCGGAAACAAACCCTTGGCCCCAGTAGGCTTCAGCAGCTTTGGCCTGTGTGGCTTTCCACCGAGTCCAGAGCTGCTAGGTGGTATTGTTACGTGCGAAGAGGCTAATTGGCGATCCAGATTTGGTTAAGTCCAATCTACAAAGCCTTGAGCACAGGCGTAGAGTAGCCAGCCTTTCGGTATTTTTCAGGATGCATTTTGGAAAGCGTGCGCGAGAATTGCATGACTTGATGTCGCCATCTCAGTTCTACCATCCGACAACCCGACGTACAGCGAATATCCACCCTTATGCTGTTGAAACTTCTACGGTCCGGACTAAGCGTTTTGCCTCGTCGTTTATACCGCGTACACCGAAAGACTGGAAAAGTTAGCCTGCTGCGGTCTTCCCGTCTGATCATAACTTAGGTGTCTTTAAGGCTAGAGTGAATAGGCTGCTAATAAACTAGTGCGGCTCACCATCAACGATTGCATCACTACTTACTATCAGGTCCCCACGGCGTCGTCACCTTCCGTTTGGCGCAGGTGCTGACCGAACACGGCAAGTTCGGTCCGTACCTGTACAAGATCCGTGCGGAGACGACGCCCGGGTGTCGCCACTGTGCGGACCGCCCGGTGGACACGGTGGAGCACACAGTCGAGGTGTGCCCCGCTTGGGAAGAGCAGCGCCGTGTCCTCGTGGGGGCGATCGGCGGCGATCTCTCGCGCCGGGGCTTGGTTCAAGCCATGCTCCGGAGCGAGGAGGAGTGGCAGGCGGTCGCCTCCTTCTGCGAAGCAGTAATGCTAGTAAAGGAGGAGGCCGACCGCCTTAGGCAAAGGCGGACACGCCGCCGCCGCCGCCGGGTTTCCGATCCCAATTTCCGGCCACCGTAGGCGCGGGCTCGCGGACGGTGGGCAATGGGTAGCTCGCTGTCCGTCCGTCCGGTAACAGACCGGTCCGAGCTCAGGTCGTCTACGGCGCGCACCGTTCCCGCGCGCCTCAAGGAGTTGTCAGCAAACTGTAGGGGTCCAGCAGGGCCGAAGCCTACTGGGGCCAAAGGTCATGCGAGAGTGTCACCACGGGCCCCGGGACAAAGGCGAGGAATGGAAAGGTAGGTTTTTAGTCAGTAAAAGTCTGACACTGTTTCCCGCCCCACCCAAGGGCGGGATTCGTCATTGGATGATTTTACCTACCACAAAAAAAAAAAAAAAAAAAAAAAAAAACTTACTATCAGGTGAGATTGCAGTCAAGCAAAAATTTATATCAATTTAAAAAAAGAACTTTGAAGTTTAAATTTTTCAGAGCTTCAAGGGACCGCAGATTTGTGTTTATGTATGTTTTTAATTTCAACTCGATATCTCCACGCGTTCCCGAGATAAAGGATTTTGGCAGACGTACAGACAACAAAGTGATCCTATGAGGGGTCCGTTTTTTCCTTTTGAGGCACAGAACCCTAAAGAGAAAATTACTATGGCGAGCTGAGTCAATGTGATTTTAACACACACAGGTGTCTAGGTGACAGTCTTTGTGTAGAAACACCTAGGCCAGTTTTGAATAATTTGGAGTCAAAATTAAATGGTTTTATGTGTGCGAATATCTATAACAGTAGTTACGTATAATTTAGTAATCACGCTTGACACTTAAACTTTGCTGCAAACACGTATTTTAACTCCAATTATTCGAATTTAATTTTGACGATAAAAATGCACTTACCACTTCATAGACAAACAACAACGAGGTTCGAAGTTCAAATATTTTCGCGCGCATTTTTTTTGACACTTTAAAAAAATAAGTCTCTATTTTTTTTTAACAAACAGCCACTGCAATTTTTTTTTTTTTTTATAAGTACGTACCGATTCCAGCGATGATATATTGCCGCCACAGTTGTCCTGCCTCCATTCTGTACGCTTGTTGGTTGACTGGCGCACCGGTCTCGCCAACCAGGTCGTAAGCGTAAGTCCTATCTGCCATACGTCACACAACGTCACCCGATTGTGTTACGTTGCTCCGTTTACGTTGAGCAGTGCTCGAGGGAGGATGTTTGGCAGACACCCGATGTTCATGTTTGGCAGACACCCGATGTTCTGCCGCCAAGACTGTGGAAGAAGACCTAGTATTAATATTGTGTCCTATGGTGATAGCTATTACCTTAAGGGTTACTAAGGTATACTGGTTATAGTAAAGCTGCAATATCTCCCTATCCAATGTATTTTTTTTTCCACAACTACCACACAACGCCGTCTAGTGCCCAGCTAAGCAGAGCTTGTGTTATGTGTACTAGACAACTGATAAACATTATACTTATACATATATTTCTAAATACATACCTATTTTACATAAATTACACCCAGACACAGAACAAATGATCGTGCTCATCACACAAACATTTTCTACTGGGGCCGAGGGTTAGGTGAAAATGAACCCCGGGGCCCTGGATCGAAGGTAATGAATGGAACAGGGATAGTTTTTTAGTCAGTAAGAGTCTGAAATTATCTCCCGCCCCACCCAAGGGCGGGATTTATCATTTGATGATATTACCTACCATAAAATAAAAACAAAAACATTTGTCCTGGGTGGGAATCAAACGCAAGACCTCCGGCATAGCAGTCAGAGCTACTGACCACTAGACCAACAGGCCGGTCAATATATTCTTTCGCAATTGATACATTTATGCATTCTCTGAAACCACTGTAAAAAGCAGTTGGACCAGTCTTCTTTAGGGATTCAGGGCTCGCAAAACGTTTGCCTCTAAGTTTGTCTTAAAATTTTGGCATCAAATAGAAGTTCCAGGGTGCGAGGTCCGACCTGTAAGGCTGATGCGTCATCAGTTCCACATTTGAGGCCTTCAAATACACTTTTGTTACGTTAGCGGAATGTGAGGATGCGTTGTCGTGGTGGAGGCGTACATTGCTTCTTCAACAATATAGTTCAATTGGTAAGGATTTGGATAAAGTTGAAAATCTAAAAGTTCTCGATCTCTATCTTGTGCATTTTTTATTAAATGCATATTAAGAAAGTTTCGTTTTCTGTCGGTTTGTCCCGGTTAATCTTCAAAGTGACAACCAATTATGACGGGAAGTTCACTGACTGATAGAATATTATAAAGAGTAATTTTAGGATAAAGCGATTAGCGATACGAATCACATTTCATTATTGATAGCTATTTAAATTACAATGGTTATACCGTATCTATTGAGTGAATGGATAATACTTTCCTATCACTTCATATACTAATAAATACTGATTTATTTAGGAATCCGTAGCTCAAATGGTAAAAACGGAACCTTTATTGTCCGTCTGTATGTTTGTCACCCTCTATCTTACGCACGGAACGCGTGGGGGTATCGAGTTGAAATTAAAACTATATACTCAGATCTCCAGTCCCTTGAACCAGTAAAAAATCTAACACAAAAATAACAAAAAAAAAATGTTGTCGCAAAAAGCGTATATTTCGACACTCAAGGGAATCAAAATTCATAGCGTGCTTCCTGTTGATCTAGAACCCTGAAATCCGCAATGAAACAAAGTCCTAAAGCACAAGTATAGAATAAGAATAAATCTGAAAACTGTAGATTTTTAGGTATATAAAAAAAAAACTATTTTCGTTTCGAAAAATCTCCGAGATTCAATTTGGGAATTGAACTTCTTACATAAGTTAGCTCGTACGGAACCCTTGGTCTGCGAATCCGACTCAAGTGTGTGTGCCCAGTTTTAATACTAAAATAATTGATAAAATAAACGATTAACAGGTCAAAAACCTTTAGGCAAATCAGTGTTTTATCAAAAATGTTGTAATCTTCCGCGAGGCGTTAGGTACTAATTGAAAACAATGTTTAACGATCAATGTAATTACAGATTTATTTCATCATAACAACTAAATATCGATTTTGCTATCAATTAAACTAGTAATAATGTTAACAGTAATGGCCAAAATATGTGTCAAACTGATTATCTTCTATACATAGTATAAAACAAAGTCACTTCTCGCTCTCTGTCCCTATGTATGCTTAGATCTTTAAAACTACGCAATGAATTTTGATGCGGTTTTTTTATTGTAGATAGAGTGATTAAAGTGGAAGGTTTATATGTATAATGCATGCATATACTACCACCAGGGGCGTAGCTACCACCGTATCTGCCATGTCAATTACACAGGGCCCCCGCGCTACAGGGGCCCCGACCAAGGCAACAATTCACAACATGTTATCCACAATCATCTCGTAGGGTAAACCAAACATTTGTAAAAAAAGTACCATTTTTTTATTCGGGGCCCCTGTGGGACTAGAGCTACGCCACTGAAAATCACCATTGCACCCTCTCCTAGAGAGGAGGCCTGAGTCCTAGCAGTGGGAACATTAAAAAAGGCTGATGATGATGATGATGACCCGTGCAAAGCTGGGGCGGGTCGCTAGTTATTTTAATAAAATGTAAATTAGATCAAGTTATTTAATAGGGGTCAAGTTTGTTGGACTTGTTTGTCAACTCGCGACTGCGAATCTCGCGAAGGCGGCAACTTAAGATTTTACCTACTTTTTTTTGTCGTCAACTCGCACGCATGCATTAAGTACAGTCAAATAAAAACAAATTTAAACCAATACCTAGTTATTGCCTGCGGTTTTGTCTACGCTGATTTGGTTAAGTTGAATTATTTGCTATGGTTACGCGCAGCCACTTCGATTAAGACCCGAAAATCGGTTATCAATCAATCAATTTTTATTTAAGGAACAATTTACATTGTGTTTGAAATGAAACATTATTTAAAATTATAACACTAACACATACTACATAATTCAATAAAACATTAATAAAAAAAGTCAATTAAATTACAAAGTCAATAACATTAAAATAAAAATAATAATAAAAAAAAACGTCAATATCATTACAAAACAATTACTAATAATATTATTCAGTGTGTTACGATGCCAAGATGCTGGCTCAGCACACCTGCAAACAAGCGCGAAGCATCAAGTTCCACGAGTAGCGCTTCCCACGGTAACGCCGATTCCCGGGGCTTTTCCATCCTAACATCGGTGGGAACAGACACTCGCGCTCATCGCGTATAGTTTTAGTTACTCTTATTTTACATTTAATTTTGATAATTTTTTAAGAACTTTTGAAACCTTTTTTGTGAACATTAATTAAACTTTTTTTATCATACGAAACGGACTTTATTCTAAAAGTTTCCCGACACGCCCCACACACGTATCTAGTGTTACATAAATATTATCAAATCATGGATATGTCATCATCTATCGAATAGAGACATTTCTCCAATAAGAAAGCCTTGAGTCTACATTTAAACGAGCTCGTGTAAATTATACTTTTTAAGTCTAATGGCAACCTGTTAAAAATCTGCTTGATATTGAGGACTGTGCTGAACAATGTTAAGGTGGGGTATTATTTTGTTTTTAAAATCTTTTCTGCGTGTACCTTCTCTTAATTGTCTCTCCTCATCAGTTTCATAGTTATGTAAATATTTTTTGAAATTCACCCGTAATACTAAGACATAAAGGCTGGGCACAGTAAGAAGTTTTAAATGTCTAAAATGTGGTCGACAGCTCTCTGTTTGAGATATTCGGACCATAGTTCTTATAGCTCTCTTCTGGAGTACAAAGGCTCTCTGGCAGTTATATTTAAAACTATTCCCCCAAAACTGAACACTATATCTCAACCTTGATTCTATTAGAGCATAATATACCATTTTAAGGTGTTTTATGTCTATTTCATCCCTTAGAGTACGTAAGGCATAACACGCCGAGGAAATATACGAATCAATCGCTTGCAATTCCTTTTTCCAATTTAAAAATTTGTCAATGTATACCCCTAAAAACTTTACTTCATTAAGTATGTCAATTTTAACTTCGTTAAGTTTAATCGCCATGTTGTCGTTATTTCGAGCTGTTGTACTAAATAGAATTATTTTGGTTTTTTCCGAGTTAATTATGAGTTTGTTACACTCAAACCAAGAATTAAAAACTGTTAACACTGCATTAACCTTAGCAGAAAGCTCCTGTATATCATCAGCTTCAACTATTGCGTTAGTGTCATCAGCAAAAACTGTCAGTCGTGTATCGGGAAATATTGTACTCATGTAATTAATTAGATCATTTGTGAATAATATAAACAAAATAGGGCCTAATATTGAACCTTGGGGTACGCCTGCTACTATGTCCTGCAAAGAAGACTTGTTTCTATTACTATTAGCTTGCATATTACTAATATCTACATACATTTTCCTATTCTTTAAATATGAAGAGAAAAGTTGTAATATTTTGCCCCTCACACCGTAATGTTCTAATTTAGCAATGAGTAAGTTGTGGTCGATTGTATCGAAAGCCGAACTTAAATCAAGGAAAATGCCAGCCACTCTTTTTCTCCTATTCAATTTACTGATTACGCATAGATAGCGTCCCCCGTGCCGACGTTTTTTTGGTATCTAAACTGTCTCAAGTGCAAAACCTTGTTCAAACTTAGATGAAGAACTAGTCTATGTATAATTATTTTTTCGAAAATTTTTGAAAGAATTAGGAGCAAAGAGATCGGTCTGTAATGTGGAGTGGGATAACTTTGCTATTTTCAACTTTTCCGGAATGATACCTTCTAAAATGCATTTATTGCAAAAACTAGCCAAAGGTTCTGCTAATATATCCAAATTTTCTTTAATAACTGCTATTGGAATGTCGTCATAACCACATGATTTTTTATTTTGCATACTATTAACCAGTTTCACAATCTCACTTGGGTTAACTGGCGCAATTACCATGTCATTTTGAACTCTTTTAGTGCTTTGTTTAAGAAATTTAAGGGCATCACGAGTTTTAACTTTACTCAATAAACATTTGTTGTTAAATTGATTCACCAGTACATTTGCAACATCCAAAGGATTTTCTATAATTTTACCGTCAAGTTTAAGCAAGAGATTTTCAGAACGCGGTACTTTTATTTTATTCATGCTTTTGTTTATAATTTTCCAAACCTCTCTACTTAAGTTGTTAGAATTTCTAATTGTTTCTGTTATTGATATTTTTTTGGCCTTAGATAGTACCCTTCTGTATATTCTTATATAATTATTTTTATATTTCTGAACACTATCTTCCAGTTTATTAGCAGTACCAGCACACAACAAACGTTTCATTTGGCTTGATGTTTTAATGCCTTTTGACATCCATTTTAATTTTAATCCCTTTTTGAGTCTAATTTTATGTTCTCTTTTTCTGTAACAATTCCTGAAAATTGTAGCAAACGTCTGCAAAAACTTGTTTATTCCCATACTATTGCAATCTGTTTCAAGTAATTTTTGTCTAAAAGCTAGACGGTTTTTATTGTTAAAGATTCTCTTATTCACAACTATATATTTATTTTTATTTGAATTATCACTTACATTATCTAATAAAAAATCGCCCAATAGCGCACCGTGTCCATCTGCTAAGCCATTGTGGTCAACTTCGCACTGTTCTACAAAATCATCTGGTAGATTAGTTATTACGTTATCTATGCAAGATGCGCAACTATTGCGAATAAACGTAGGGGTATCAATAAGCAGTCGGAAATTATAACACGCCAGTAAACTTATAAATTCAGTCCGGGCTTTGCTCTCTACCATGAAGTCTACATTGAAATCACCGCAAATAATACTTTTCTTATTGAAAAAATATTCCAACAACTTCTCCATTTTTATCGTAAAAATATCGAAATTCTTAGTACTAGGGGTACGATAACAACAACACAAATAAAGACCAGTAGTAGTATCCTTAACATATTTCAAAAATATCCATCCTATACAGTTTGTTTATAACGTCTATATTTTCCACTTTTCTGTCTATGTGGCCTAAGATTAGACTCCCACCCCTAATTTTTTTAATCCTAGTATTATATGAAATTAAATTGTAATTTTCAAGATTTAAAACATGAACCGATTTATCATTTAAAAAATGTTCACTTATACAAATAAAGTCTACTCTTTTACCCAGCGAATTAATGTAAACTTCTAGTTCAATTTTCTTGTTACTGATACCACATACATTTTGATGACATATAAAGACATTTGTTTGAATGGGCGAACACTTTGTATCAGGTTTGTAGCAAGAATTGCAAGTAGTATTCAAATCATTCACGAAAAAAGTCCGACTCCTGAATAGAGTTGTGAGTTTGTGTCGCAGAGGCAACACACTGTGTAAAAATTTGATTGCAACTTTCATTTAACATGGAATCTGTTTGAGTACTAACATTTTTTAAATATACAGTTTTCATCTGTTGACAATTTGCTAAAGTTGCCTTATAATTTCGATAGTTGGTCATGTATTTGACATTTAAGATATGTCTATGAACTAGTCTGCATGCATGTAATTTATTTATACGTTTCACTGACTTACTGAAATCGGAATCTAGATGAATAAAAGTTGAGTTAACACAATTACAACACACAAAATTAAGTAGACGGTTTAACATTTTTACGCTAATAAAATTATTGCTATAAATATTTCCTATTATAATATTAGTATTACTTAATTGACTCAACGTATAATATAAATGTGACTGTACCAACATCGGATTTTTATCATTAGAGCCTGCCATTATCAATACAAAATCAGATTTAGTAAAGTCTTTACACATAGACACACAAGACCTCAGTACTTCATCCATGGTTGCGTAGGGTTTTATTATAGAAATTAAAGAAAAATCATTTCCAAGGTAATTTTGTAGAATTTGTCGTACACCGTAACCAGTTTGATCCGCAAATATCATAAGTCTATTTGTCTTGGTATGGCTGGAATCATTGCTACGCAGTTCCATTCTTTCTATGCAGTTTATTAATTGTTCTTCCTGTCTTTCATGCTCGTCGTCATTTGGCAATTCGTTAATTTGCAGTGAAACTTTATTTTCTAAGGTAATTTCTTTAATTTGTGGAGAAACTTCCCTTGTGATTTGTGTGTTTTTGTTATGTTCACAGGACTCATTTAGACGTACCGACATATGCAAGTTGTCTGTGACGGAGCATCTACTCCGTTTCCTAGCCGAGAGTAATTGTATTCTGTGTGATTTTAAGGGGCTACCACAGATCTCTTTAAGTGCAGTTATTTGTTTTTGTTGTCGCGATACCGTCTCTTTTAACTCATTATTTTCAAGTATTATATTTTCTAACTCATTACGCGTACTTTCTAGTTCCCTCCTTAATTGCGAGATTTCGTTCTTCCAGACATCATTTGAGGTATTTATTTTCAATGGGTAGTTCGAAACTTCTTATATTTATATCAAGGTCCGAGTTACTCAATGATGAGTCAAAGTTAACAGATTCGATAGATTTTGATTTAAACAACTGCTTACGGGCTCGTGTTACATTATTTTCTAATGACATCTTGGTAATTTAATAGATTTTGGTGTTTCTAAACTTATAATGTAATTTCCATATCTTACAGAAAGAATCACGATTAGTGAGATACGAACTTGCGACCTCACGTCCACACTTGATTGTTCCACCTCCTTAACCAACCACGCTGAATAATCGTTGAGTAAAACATCGAAATCATGAGTCCATTTGTAGTTAACGAATTTTTTAAATAAGGAATAGTCGTTAGAGATGATTCATGCTAATAGAATTTTTAAACACTTCTTTGTTCATTTTGTTTTATAAATTGTCACTCTTTTAACTTAAATTGAATCTCTTGTTTTCTTTTTATCTACTAGCATTAAATCCCACACCCATCCTCTAATAATCCCTAGTAGACTACGCATTATAAAGCTTTGGATTACTCCTGGGCTTCTGAGATGTATTCGACATAGAGACCGACTTTTTAATATATTCAAGAAAAATCCTGAAAATAACACACATAAACTTATTTTCCTCCGGTACCGAAATTACTGTAATAATCTACTTAAAAAACTAAAGCATGAATATGAAACTACTGAATTTCAGGAGGCCAGGAATAATAAAAAGGCGACATGGCAACTTATCAGAAAAGTGGCAAATTTGGATCAATGTAACAAAAGGTCTGCTTCAGAGCTGCTAAAAGTCTGTGACGATCCCACGGAGTCAGTCAATAAAGTTAACCAATATTTTGCCACTATCGGTAGTAGCTTAGCTTCAAAAATCCGCCAACCTGATTCACCTTTAATAAATCCAAATATTCAACCTGAAACTAAAAGCTCCTCCGTTTCTTCCCCACAAGGGTCAATGGTACTTTGTGACGTGAATGAGGAGGAGATCGACAGATTAATTTTGAACCTTAAGGACAAGTGCGCTGCAGGTTATGATGGCATCTCGTCCTCCATCATAAAGGCTGCTAGGCACATTATAGCTCCTGTTCTTGTACATATTTTTAACTTATGCCTATCCACGGGTGTATTTCCGAACGTTTTTAAAACGGCAACAGTACATCCAATATTCAAATCTGGGGACAAGAACAGTGTCGTTAATTATAGGCCTATATCGGTCCTTTTCACACTTTCTAAAATATTTGAAAAAGTGATTAACGTAAGACTCACAAATTTTCTAACTAAATACCATATTTTAGCTCCCAACCAATTTGGCTTCAGAACTGGAAAATCCACGGAGGATGCAGTTTTGGACCTTACAGATACAATAGTAAACCATTTAAATAAAAAACAAAGAACACTTTGCATCTTCCTGGACCTTTCCAAGGCCTTCGACACTGTTTCTGTGCCCAGATTGCTCATAAAACTGGAAAGAATAGGAATTCGTGGTGTTGCTCATGATATCTTCCGCAGCTACCTAGAAAACCGTGAGCAAGTGGTTAAAATTGAAAACTACACTAGCATGAAAAAAAACGTAACATTTGGTGTGCCACAGGGCAGTGTACTTGGGCCAACCCTCTTCCTCATTTACGTGAATGAACTGTGCCAACTATCCCTCCCTAACTCTAAAATAATAGCTTACGCTGATGATACAGCTCTTATTATTCACGGAAATGGCTGGTCCGACACGTTCAGCAAAGCCGAGCATGCTCTAAGCGTGGTTATGAATTGGCTAAACACAAACCTTTTGACCCTCAACATTAATAAGACAAGTAACCTAACCTTCACACCAGGCTCTCAAAGTCAACCCCCAAACTCCCTTAAAATCAGAGCACACATCTGCACCCCATTCAACTCTGACAACTGCAACTGTATATCCATCGATCGGCCTGACAATATTAAATATCTTGGAGTAATCATTGATAATCACCTCAAATGGAAAAAGCAGATCAACTCCTTAGTGACTCGTGTTCGTAGATTAATCTACGTCTTTAAAAAGCTTAGGGCGGTCGCTGACTTCAAATGCCTCATGACAGTTTACCTTGCACTCGCTCAATCAGTTTTGGGGTATTGTATAATCTCGTGGGGAGGAGCCCACAAAACTGCCATGCTCCGACTAGAAAGGGCGCAGAGGGCTGTACTAAAGGTTCTTTGTAGGAAACCTATCCGCTACCCAACCTCAAACCTTTACTTAGATTGTAACGTACTTACAGTTAGGCAAATATTTATTCTGCAGACTGTGCTAAGAAAACATAACCTTGAACCTTATGATCCCAACTTTAGTACCGCTAGGCGTCTCTCAGACAGAGTCTGCAAAATAGTACCCTGTAGAGTAAAAATTGCAAAAAGGCATTTCACATTCATCAGTGCCAAGATTTACAACAAAATAAACAAACTTGTTAATATCTATCACCTGAAACGAAATGACCTTAAAAGGAATTTGACTGAATGGTTAAAAACACTCTCGTATAGTGATACTGAGAAAATTGTGGAGCCATAGCAAATATTAATACATACACACACACACACACACACACACACACACAAAACACACTACAAATTATACACTACATACTTCACACTTACTGTTAAGTCTGGGACATTGTTTTTCTTAATATTAAGATGGGCGTTGATAGTTGCGACACAGTTTGTAACTTTTGCAACTGTCATCGTTATCTATGTCTTTATTGTCAGCTGTTTTGTGTCCAAAATAAATATTTTTATGTTTTTTTTTTTTTTTAATATCTTCATTTAAACACAGATTTAGTATGTTTATAGTCAATTTAATTATTAAATGAGTTTTTAGTGGTGGTTATTTATAACTTTGCTTAGTTTATTAACACTGTTTATTAAATATTTGTAACTTTATTAACACATTTTGAACTTTATTTTGAACAATGTCACTTTTATTGTTAAAATATAGAAGTTTTGTAGTGATTCACTTCAATATTTATGAATACTTCACATATTTATCACAAAAATTAAAGTCACCGAGAATATAATACCGTTCTTCACTTTTTGTCTTAAACACCTATTGTCTTCTGTCTTGCAGAAGAAACCAGTTCCTTTATCATCACATTTACTACAAAAAATTTATATAAAAACTATTTACTTAATTTTAAACCAAATAAAACTTGACACTAATAGTACGAGATCCAATAGAAGAAGCACCTTCCCTCATCGGTTATTTGATTAGGATAAATATTATATGCTAGATGATGCTTTTATTGATACATTGCGAGTAGGTTGCCTATCTAAATCTGGTGCCAAAGATTTGAAAAAATTAAATTAGTTACAAATTTTTTTTCATCAACTACCCTGATTAGTTATTTAAGAAAGTCGAGCATCAGCTGAAAGAATGCGCTCAAAATTTTTAAAAATCTTATATATATATTATCTAGCATTTATAATCTTTACTGTCATTTGATTACAGATGAGTGAATATATTTCTATGACCAGAAGTAGCCCAGAAAATTGTACATATTAAATCTATGTAACCATGAGTTTACACCAGTTTTTGGTGAGGCAACTTAATAGGGCTGGATTAGGAATAAAATAGCCTTTCATTTGATACACGATTCAATGTTTGGGGGTCGTGGAACATAGAGTAAAGTCCCATATACCTCCGTTGAAAAGGGAGGATCCTCCGACCAGACAGGTGTTATATCTGGTGGGCTACTGCCCGATAGATGATTTCGGGTTTGTCCTATATGTTCCAATCGCGCCGCGAATCTTACTTGCGCGATGCAGGATTAATTCATTTGTGACGACATACATGTCGCTACAAATGAAATAACAGATGAGAGTATCATGTGAACTTTTATTTACCTGTTTATGCGAGGCAACCCCCATAGTTGCACCGAGGAAAAGTAGGCAACTTATATTTTTCCAGTTCTTTAGGGCACATTCTTTCAGCTGATGCTCTACTTTCTCAAATACCAACTCAGGAAAGTTGATAAAAAAAATAATAATAACAGATTTTACTGTTTAACATCATTGGCATTTTATTTAGCTAAGTAATCTACTCGCGATGTATATATTTATTATTTAGCATACCTATAATCTTTACTGTCATTTTTATACAGATGAGTGAATATATTTCTATGACCAGAAGTAGCCCAGAAAATTTTATATATTAAATCTATGTAACAATAAGTTTACACCATTTTTGGTGAGGCAACTTAATAGGGCTTAATTAGGAATAAAATAGCCTTTCATTTGATACACGATTCAATGAAATAACAGATGAGAGTGTCATGTGAACCTTTATTTACTTGTTTATACGAGGCAACCCCCATAGTTGCACCGAGGAAAAGTAGGCAACTTATATTTTTCCAGTTCTTTAGGGCACATTCTTTCAGCTGATGCTCTACTTTCTTAAATACCAACTCAGGGAAGTTGATAAAAAAATAATTAATAACAAATTTTATTGTTTAATATCATTGGTATGTGATTTAACTAAGCAATCTACTCTCGATATATCGATATATGCTTTATCTGGCGTATAATCTTATTATCATTTAATTACAGATGAGGAAAAATATTTTTAATACCAGAAATTTTAAATTTTAAATGTAGGCAACTATTCATTCACACCATTTTTGGGAAGGCAACCTAATACGGTTGGATTAGGAATAAAATTACCTTTCATTTGATATATAATTCGATTAAATAACAGATGAGAGTATATTACCACCATTTATCTACCTCTTCAAACGAGGCAACTCCTATATTTTCCCCAAGGAAAATTAGGCAACTTATACTTTTTGAGTCCCTCGGAGCGCATTCTTTTAGCTGATGCTCGACTTTCTTAAATAACCAATCAGGGTAGTTGATGAAAAAAAATTATTAACTAATTTAATTATTTCACATCTTTGGCACCAGATTTAGATAGGCAACCTACTCGCAATGTATCAATAAAAGCATCATCTAGCATATAATATTTATCTTAATCAAATAACCGATGAGGGAAGGTGCTTCTTCTATCGGATCTTAGATCATTAGTGAGAATCGAACTTGCGCCTCGGAGCGTACACACGAGATTGATTGGTTATGATCCTAGTCACGCAAGTTGAACCATCATGGCGGTCGACCTTGAATGCGCAGTAACCGATTTTCAGATTTTAGTCGAAGCTGCGCATAGCAAATAGATCAACTTATTTGCCGCGTACAATACTTTTTCAGGATACGAATCTTTAAGGTGCGGAATGAGAGGAGTAGGAGTCGGCCAACGACGCATGACGCCCAAGCACAGTATCCCGAACAAGTCGTTTGTTAAGATCAGTCTTAGGGTAAGTGGGTTTCAACTGGATTGTTCGAAAGAGTCACCACGGCCCTGGAGCGCAAAAGGGCAACTGAAGGAAAATAGGTCGGTTTTAGTCAGTAAAAGTCTGACACTTTCTCTCGCTTTAGTCAGAGCGAAATAAGTAATTTGATGAATTCTCACAGAAAAAAAGGTCAGGCTACGATTTGCTACGAAATTTTTGCTGTGCTACGATTCGCTACGAAAGCTTTGCTGTGCTACGATATTGTAGCCACGCTGTGCTGAGAATAATTATGCTGTGCTATTTTAGGTTGGAAAATCATCCATTGACATCTCCCGCCATTTTCTATTTCTGACTTTTATTGATTAAAAACCCACTCCTGTGACTTTTTTGCCTTCGTTCCAGGGCCCCGGGGTTCACTTTCACATAAGCCATGACCCCAGTAGGCTTCGACCCTGCTGGACCTCTACGGTTTGCTGATGTCCTTGAGACGTGCATGGAACAATACGCGCCGTCGACGTCTTGGGCTCGGTCTGGACGGTTACCGGGCAGTCGGACAGTAAGCTACCCATTGCTCGCCGTCCGCAAGCCCAAAGGAGCTAGGTGCTGTTTAAATGTTTGGTAATTTATGTTATCTTCTTATTACCCGAAAATAGAAGGTAATAAAAGGCTACTGGATTGTTAATTAGAGTCATTCCGGTTCTGGATCGCAGAGGGCAACTGAAGAAACACAAGTGGGTTTTAGTCAGTAAAAGTCTGATACTCCCTCTCCATTTAACCAGAGTGGGATAATTCCTCCTCAAAAAAATATGAATGACAGTGATTTTAAAATTTCGGTAATTAAATTTCGCTTGTACGGAGGCAGGGCGAATCGCGAGTAGGTTTTTATATAAATATCTATTCTATATACGAGTATCTAAAGATATTTATTTATCTGCTTAAAATTTAAGCTAGTTTTCTTGTGACATTATTATCAGCGATTAAACACGTTAATGACATTATTGTATCACTAGTTTTACGTGTAAGCATTATTTGGAACAATCGGCCACGCAGAATTCCAACCAAGTATACCACAGATATGTCAAACAGTAAAGTATATAATCTAATCGTTATAAACTAGTGCTTGACTGTGATCCCACCTGATAATAAATATATTAATGAAAAATAAATAAATATTTTAAAAGTAATAAATAAATATATGTATTCTTCAGATATAAATATTATTCTGTAGTCTAATTATATTGTAGTAAAGAGTGGGAAGAGGCGTTATACTAGTTACATTTCTACAGTAACAAAAGCTTTAGTCATAACTTAGTCACAGATGTAATGTGTTGGCGCAGGCTTGCGGACGGCGAACATTGGGTAGCTCGCCGTCTGACCGTCCGGTAATCGTCCGGACCGAATCCAAGTCGTCGACGGCGTGTATTGTTCCACGCGCGCCTCAAGGAGATGTCAGCAAACCGTAGGGGACCAGCAGGCTAGAAGCCTACTAGGGGCATAAGTTCACTTCTGAAAGAAAAACTCGGCCCTGGTACGAAAGGCAAAGAAGGATCCGGAGTGTGTATTTAGTCAGTAAAAGTCTGACTCTATCTCCCACTCCGCGTAAGGGCGGGAGATGTCATTAGACGATTTTTCCACCTAAAAAAAGATGTAATGTGTTTTTGTACCCCAAATAGTTCTACATTGACGCCTATCAAACAACAGCATCCCTCGGCACGTCGCGTCATTTCGCGGCAACGTGGTATCGAAATAAAGTAATATAAGTTCTAAACTCATTGAAATAAGATTCAGAGTAACTTGATTAGTTATAAAAGACGCGCCGTGCCGTGCAGGCAGTGAGAGCTGGCCCTTATGGACTAAAACCCATCCGTGTTCCTTCAGGTACTCTTTGAGGCACTGCAAGCCCGCCCTCTATAAGCCCACGCTTACTGTTTCCAGGAATCGCTGTGCCAATAGCGACGGCTGCCAACAACGAAGGTAGCCGGGGCGCAAGGTTATTTGTCCTCACAGTTTTTCTCGGAATTCTGAAGTATCGGCCCTGTAGTGCATACCCTGCACTGCAGGTAGAGTCGGCCCTGTAGGTATTACAAAAATAAAAAAAACTGCCAATTAACACATAGTATAAAACAATTTATTCGTAACAAAATTTGATTAGACGTTAAAAATAATTATGTACAATAGAAATATTTAACTATTATCACAAATAGTTGCGTCTGCCATCACCGTCCTCCTGGCTTCCACTAATTTGTACTTAAAAGTGATGTAAACTTATATTAAAATACCTCCTAACGGTAATAGTGGCCAGCTTTGGGGTCATTCACACCCCAAAGGTAGAAAAGGAACATACAAATATACTTAAGGGGCAAACTTTTTTATAATTCTCATTACAAAATTTGGTCCTTTTAAATAAATAGTTTTCATTGCTGATTGCAAATCAAAATTATACAAATATGAATCATATCTAAAAATATAGCTTCACTGGAATAGTCATAATTTTGACCTTCAGTCGGCAATGATAATAAATAGTTTTAAAGTATTCTTTTATCGGGAAATTGGGGATTCAATGAAGAATTTGACTTGGTAAAGTCATACAGGTCAGTAATGAACATTTTTCTCAAATACAAAATACACTTTACTTCTATATAAATAACGTTTGTATTGCGGAAAAATGCGGAGCCTGTATACTTAGTTTTTCCAACTGTATCTTATCAATTTCAATTCAAATCTCGTTTTCGATTAAAATCTTTTCTCGGTCTTTTTTATATTCACACATTTTTACACAAATGCATCATTAAATTTAAAATCTCCATTGAATCCCCTAATGACAACATTTCTGGGGTCATTTATGCCCCAGACCCCGACGGCTTGCCCCGGTAATACTATAACTAGCGATTATTCATATGAACAACAACACACACGTTATAAATTCGATTTACTCTATTGCTTTATGCCTTCTCCGACTTGGACGACCTGTGGACAAAGAAAAAAAAGTAATTAGATAATGTAATAAAAAAAATATATAACTAGCTTCTGCCAGCGCCTTCACTCGCATGACAGTTGGGTTTCTCCATACAAACTTCCAAACCCCGTTTTACACCCTTAGGGGTTTTTTTTATGGTAGGTAAAATCATCCAATGACAAATCTTGCCCTTGGGTGGGGCAGGAAATAGTGTCAGACTCTTACTGACTAAAAACCTACCCTGTTCCATTCATTGCCTTTGTCCCAGGGCCCTTGGTGACATTTTCACATAACCTTTGGCCCCAGTAGGCTTCGGCCCTGCTGGGCCCCTACAGTTTGCTGAACTCTTTGAGGCACGCGGGAACAGGGTGTGGAGTGTCATAAAACCCGTTCTAAGCGGATGTCTGCACCCAATAAGGAACCTACCTGCCAAATTTTAAGTTTGAGGTTTTATAGTTTCTGAAATTTCGTGATTAATCAGTGAGTGGTATTTCGGTTTTATATATGTAGGTTAGCTGATCGAGTTTTTGGCAGGATATTTTAAGTGAAGTTCAGTGTCTTGTTTAAGTATTCGCAAATTGATTCCTAGAGGATATTGTAATGTAAAGTTGGTGTAGTTTTATATCTCAAGTGCGATTATTATTAACATATTTAGTCCGCGCTGTCCCATAGTTGGGCCTAAAAGCCCTTCTTTCATTTCTGTCATTTTTGCCGGCTCTAGGAGACTTTTTGCTGATTCTTAATAAGACATCTACGTCTTTCCACCATCTCCTTCTCGTCAGTTGCGACACCAGCGTGCGGTGTTATTAGTCCTTGCTTCATGCCAAATTGCAGGGTTCTTGGTCAAAAAGTCGACCCCATGAATTTTGTTTCCCTTGAGAGTATCGAAATATACGTTTTTTTGCGAAATAAACGGCCCTTAGAAGTTTGATTTTTTGAGATAACTTGACCAACAGACAGACAGACGAACAATAAATTAAGGGCCAAACAGGGTTCACCAATAAGGTATTGGGTTGGGTTAACCAATAAGGGTTCCGTTTTTTTTCTTTTGAGGCACGGAACGCTAAAAATGGTATTGAAGTTCCGCATGCACCAGGGAAGGTATACTCACTTTCCAGCCAGGATATCCTGGATCTCCTGGAAGCTCTTGCCCTTGGTCTCGGGCACCAGGAACAGCGTGAAGAAGAAGGCGCCCACGCAGCACGCCGCGAAGATGAAGAACGTACCGCCCATGCCCAGCGCAAGGGCGATGGCGCTGAAGTACCTGTGGAGGGAAACGATGCATTTATGTATTTACTGCAGTAATATAGCCATTAACACTAAAATATGTTAATCCTTTCACTCTGTCTTCTCACAGAACCGCAAACTTTCTAATATTATCGTATATTATCATCAGCAAACAAATCCAGTCCAGGGTTGATCTCCACGAGCGCACACACACACACGGTACAAGACACACATTAACACATACACGGTATATGGGTATAATAATATATATGTCGTATCCGGTTGTTGATTTGTTGACAACCAACAAAACAAGACACGCCATCTAGTGGCAACTAGAAGAACTAAAGGTGAGTGAGGTGTTTCCGCTTGGACTATGAGCTCGAGGGGGGAGAAACCACCGAGGATGGGCGACACTCTCCGCCAGGCCAGCGCAGACTGAAGACGCATTGGAACTGTCCTACGTTTTGCTGTTTGTAAGGTAGCTACCTAACAATAGTGAACTGTACTGATTGTATTGAGAAGTAAACTGATTCAGTCCTTAGCCGTTTTTATTTATTGCACGATACCCACACAGGCCTACCTGATACTCACGTCTAAAGAGGCGTACATTAACTACATGAGGTAGTGATTTGATTGTTTTTACTCCCTTCCCCTTATCTCCCTCTCTATCTTCTCCCTCCCCCTTAATCACTCGTGAGATTATTCAGAATGCACATTTTTGGTGTTGGTAGACCTCGTTCAATAACTAACCTGGTAATCAAGAAGGACAGCGTCCAACAAAAAGCAGTAGCGATGGGCGAGGCGATGGCCTTGACTTCAATGGGGAACAGCTCCGACATGACCGCCCACGGCAGCGGGCCCAGGCCCCAGCAGTACGTCACGATGAACAGCACCAGCGATAGGATGGGCAGGAAACCGATCTTCTCCACCACGGGGTTCTTGTTGTCGGCTAAGATGAAGAACATACCGAGAAGGACCTGGGAACAGAATAGTACATTTTGATTCAAGTAGTCAAATAAGTAGGAACATACGCCCGAGCCCAAGGCGAGGTCATTATGGAGCCGAGAGACTAATAATAAAAGCCCATCTGTACTAAACGACGTTTTTCAAGATATAAACATTCCAAAACATAGGGAGCATTTGTCCACACTAATGCTAAATATATCATTGCATGTGTAAAAGCGGTGAAGTAGGAGGCAATTTTTGAATAAGTGTGTTGAAAATGATATTATACAACATCTTACTATGTATTTTGCAAGTTACGAAAATTCGTGATACTAACAAGTCCAATAGCTGTTCCACATGAAGAGATGAGCAGCAGGATCCTGCGTCCGAGACGGTCTACTACCAGGGGAGTGATGAAGGACGCAACTACCTGAAATGGAAAATATTATATTGAGTATGGAAAAATTAAATTCAAAAGGTGAGGGTTGATAAGGGGCATTTTCGCCCATCACACTTCAAATCAATTCAAAATCTTTTATTTCAAATAGACCAATTGCAAACGGTTTTGAATTGTCGAAATGTCGGTCAGTTAAAAAAGAAAGTGAAGCTAAATTGCACACTCCAAAGCGTACATCTCTATGAAGAAGAACGTGCAAGAAACTCCATGGACAGTCTTTTTAATCATACGAGTACTCTGAATCTGATGATCAACTGACGAGGGATCAACTGTCGGCGCCTGTTCACGAGCATGACGCGTGCATCAGCACCACTCAGCTCAACCATTTTGAAGGAAACTGAATGACCCAATAACACGTGCCACCATCAGTGAAACATTTAAGTGAGCATGACAAACTCTTAACTGCCATACTCATAATGTCAAAAAAAAACAGTATATATAAAAATAAAAAAATTGCGATGCGCACATTGCTCTTAGAATAGATGGATGATCACGGCAGTCGCGTCATGTCCGCACCTTTTCAGCTGTCAAATCCTCTACGAACATATTATAGTTACCTGTACAACACCAATAATGATGGTGGCAATAGCAGAGTCCAGGCTAGAGTTGGCAGCCTCGAAGATGTTGGTCATGTAGAAGAGTACGGCGTTGATCCCACAGAACTGCTGGAAGAAGACCAGCGCGCACGAGATGTAGAACGCCTTGAAGTTGCTGCCACGGAACACGTCGGCCACCTGAAATTGAAAATGGAATATTTAACGACATCTATGACGTCATATAGGAACTAAACTACGAAATCCTGCATCGCGCAATTAGAGTACTCTACGCGATTTGCCCGATATCATCTATCAGGCACTCATTTACCCACCACACTTAAGAATTTAATGAGTGCCACCGATGCTGCAGTTAATGTAGCCAGCTGTTGGGCCAAAACAGTTCTTATTTTAAGTAAAACTGAGTCTTATTGCTAAAGATTGGAAACTCTAGTTTTCTTTCTAGATTTTAGTCATGTAAAATGAATTTGAATCTTTTTGAGAGATCTTACACAACTAAGTCTGTTCGATCACTAGACTGGAATCACCTTCTGCTGGGCATTTTTTTTGTAAATGATATAAACTAGTGCTTGACTGCGATCCCACCTATAAACTAACACTACTACCATCACCTGCACCACTTATAGAACTCCTTTTCTTCAGCATGCTTCCAAGTTCCGCCCTTATGCAGAAGTTATCCGCGAAATGATGATATCGTCCATCCACCGCGGTTTAGAATGCCTTTGGTCCACCCTTGATCATCATCAATACCAAAAGTACGTCAGCGATGACGTAAGTAAGTGGTTAAGAAAAGTAAAGCAAAGTTACGTACCGTAGCAGTCTTCTCCATTGAGGCGTTGACGTCGGCCGCCATGAGGTCGAGCTCGGCCTGCACGCCCTCGTGTGAGCGCCCGCGGATCTTGGCCAGGCACGCTGTTGCGGACTCGCGGTCACCTGCCGATGAACCACTGATAGTTAACGACCGAAGGCAAATAGAGAGAGGGGACAAAATGTAACTGGGAAATTTGCACCCAACCTCCTTTCTACTGAAAGGAGGTTGTGTGCAAATTTCCCGGTTCGATCGAAAGAGCCTAGTTTTCGCGCAGTAGCGCGAAAATTGGGTTTCGCTCCTTGTTTCACGATGGCTTGGCAAGGTGCAAGGTTTTAAAAATGGACGAAATGAGTTTGATCAAATGCATATAGAACCAGCGCAGTTATATTATTATCTTTTAAACAAAAAGCGAACTACACTATTATTATTATAAAAACTCTGACACTCCCTCTTGCTTTCGCTGGGTGAAGCAACAGGATCTAGCTTTATCTAGAGAAAGATCAGAAAGTCGATATAGTAAAAAAAAAAAAACAGGATTTTGCTAAAACTAAAACTGTATTTCAGGGTTTTCAAATTCTTAGAACCCTTAAATAGTATAAGATCTGTTTTGCAAAAAGAACTTCCCAATCATTGCAGTTCCAATTAACCCTTTAACCAACAAGCACTCTCGCGTTTGTATATTTCACCAGGGTCGTACATCCACGACCAAATACTCAATCTCGTTAGCTCTTCTGTCACCTATGGGGATTGAAAAGCTAAACGAGTTGAAGTACCCAGTCGCAAACGCATGGCCCTGGCGAATGGGACGCGAAAACACTCGTCGGTTAAAAGTCCATCCAGCCTCACCTTTGCCCAAATAGTAGAAGGGGGACTCAGGCATGAAGAAGAATCCCACAACGAAGGCCGCAGTGAAGATAATACCGACGTAGGCGATGACCATGTATGAAACGTAGGGACCGATGCCGTAGATGAGCAGGTAACCCAGTGTGATGAACGCTTGCAGGAACGAGCCGAGGGCACCGCGAGAGTCATCCTGGAAGAAAGAGGGGAGGTTTCAGATGGGTCCGTGACGAATTCATACTTAATATTATGAATATAATAGAAGTGGAATGTCCTTGCCGGAGTCTATGCTTCCTACCCCTCTAGTCAATATATGATTGGTTCTTTGAGAGTCAATGCTTGGAGAGCTCATTCACGTGGTCAGAACAAAGGAATTGGGGGCGTGAGCAACTCCAAGTATTCACGCTTAACGAAACGATTGTAATTTGGCTAGGGGGGCTGATAGCTACAACATAAGGATCATCAACTCAGGACTCAAAAAGTTGCTACTAGGCAAGCGTGCTCCGTCATCCCTTACGACGATTACCTACCATTGTCTCTACCATGAGCTCTTGACGCGATCCATTTGACGACCTAGACTGAACTGTTAAGAGGATGGAGCTATATAGGGTGTATAGTTACTTCCCTCTCTTTCACTCGCGCGACAGTCAAACGCAAGTCTATGGTCCACTTAAGTTTGCTCAACTAAGCGCCACCAGTCCAAGATCGGGGTGGTTGGCCAGAATTGGCCAGAAACTGTGCTAGTATTATATTATAAGTGAAAGTAAATTTTGTTTGTCTGTCTGTTACGTATTCACGGTTAAACTACTGAACCGATTTTATCTGTCTTCGACTACAAAGAGACATAACACAACTACAAGTTCTCACCGTAGCAATTTCAGCACAGTACATTGGTGAGATCGTGAACAGCATTCCGACGGCCAGACCCCAGAAGATCCTGCCTCCGTAGATCATGCCGACGTTCTTGGTGGTGGCCATGAGGATCCAACCGATGAACAGAGGGATGGAAGTGCTGAGGAGACCCCATTTGCGACCGATCTTTGATGCTGCGAAACCGCCGAGGAATGGGCCTAGAAGTTTACAATATTTGTTAACATTAGTTATTATTACTGTCCTTGTGTGTTGAGCAGTGGTGGCCAAATTGCGAGCAGTGGTGGCTCATCCATCATGAAAAAGGAGTTAGGTACGAAGCATTAGAGCGGTTTTGCAGTTCGTCCGATCCGAATCCGATTCGAACCCGTGAAAGTATGATCCGTAGTAGCTGTAGAACTATTTCATTACAATAAAATTGCGGTATGGGCGAGCACGCCCAATTTTCTGCACTAGTGCGGAAAACTGTCAATTACGTGCCTAAAACAGATAAGAGCGGGTTTTTGTCGGATCGGACATAGTGCGAAACCGCTCTTAGCGTGCCTTAGACGTCAATGCTTTTTACCTTATCCTGGCTACTTACTGCCACAACCCTTAATCATCAAAATAGTATAATTACCGAAGATAGCGCCGACAGTGAGCAGGGAACCGATCCAGGCCTCCTGGTCCGTGGTCACTGGTTCTCCGACGGGGTTGTCCGTGCCGTTCTGCTGCAGCTTCAAGTTGACAGGGGACGTCCATCCCATGCAGTAACCCGTCGATGCGATCGCAATGTTTGCTGGTAAAGAAAAAAATATATTTCGTTAGAAATAATTGATTACGAATTTGTGACAAAGATTACTGTGAAGGAAAAAAATTATGACATCTCTACAGCACGAACTAAGACTAAAAACTCACGAAGCGGTTTTCGATCGCGGCCGCCGCGGTTGCGGGCCCGCAGCTTCTATAGAATGCAGATATAAGTAAAAAATTAAAGCATATTTCACGACGCGTTTTACGCCCGCAATGTGCGTGGTTGTTCACGGTTTGTGCTAACCAACTAGTAGAACCTCACGGGCCGCAGTTTGCGCCCGCACGCAGTATGCGGTCGGTTGGCGGGCGACCGGGCACCGATCTCACCGCTCGTCTTGCGATAATCGCCCGCCAGGTTTGCGGGCGAAAATCGCAACCGCGGCAGCTGCGTAACCGCATAAATCTGCGGTCTCGTGAGTTTTGGAATAAAATAGGTGTTAGTTCTTTGCCTAAAAGTTTCGCCGCGTCTTTTATTCAGCGTACATCGAAGAATTTTAACAATTTGCCGTCCGATTATAATTTAGGCGGCTTCTAACAAGTGCATCACTGCTTACTACCAGGTGGGATCGCAATCAAGCACTAGTTTTTATCGTTTAAAAATACACCGTCAAGAAACCGACATGCCCAAGAATTAAAAATTCGAAGACATGTGACATCTTCCAATCCGTGCTGGGGCCGCGTCATGGATTACGGGATATTGTAATAGTGCCAAACATCAGCTTAAAATATAATATTATCTATTAACAAACATAACCGGTGACATAAAGAGTCTAGCAACACTAAGTTTACTATGGCAACACTTGTGTATATTTAAACAAAGATTAATCTTACTCCATGTAGTATTTACTTATTGAGGAGATATAAAGTCTCATAATGACTGCCGTATCTTTATAAGATCTTAAGTATTTTTTTTATCTTAAGTATCGACGTGGAGGTTTTGACGTGGCCATCATGTGGCTTCTGTTTGTATATCTTGCGGTAAGAGGAAGTGTGGTATTTTACAGGATGCATTTTGGAGAGTGTGTGCGGGAATTGCATGATTTGATTCCGCCATCTCATTTCTCTTGCGACAACCCGACGTACGACGAAACCTCTGCGATCCTAACTTAGCGTTTTGCCTCATCATTTATACCGCGTACATCGAAGGACTGGAACAATTTGCCTGTAGTGGTCTTCCCGTCCGATTATAATTTGGGTGTCTTCAAGGTTAGAGTCAATAAGCTCTTAATAGACTAGTGGGATTGCAGTCAAGACTAGTACATTTCAATAAAAAAAAAATGTTCACTCATTGGGTGAAAATATGGTAATGATGATGACGAATATTCTAAGTGCTTATGGTAAATAAGTAAACTTCTTATATGCCATTCCATACCAACACTATACTGTAAAAGTTTATGAGTTTATTCGAAGTTATTTACGACTAGCAGCGACGGCCACTGTGGTACTGTAAACAGAGTAATACGTTCTTATGGGGCCAAGCCCTTTCTCGTAGTAGCTAAACAAATATCTAAGTTATATATGACTAAGTAAGTTATACATAATGTCAAGTGATTTTTTTAAGTTGGTAAATTATGTAATTTCCTTTAATTTAGCGTTTTGCCTCGTCGTTTATACCGCGTACATCGAGGGACTGGAACAATTTGCCTGCTGTGGTTTTCCCGTCCAATTATAATTTAGGCGTCTTCAAGGCTAGAGTGAATAGGCTCTTAATAAACTAGTGCGCTTTACCATTAACGATTGCATCACTGCTTACCATCAGGTAGGATTGCAGTCAAGTGCTAGTTTATAAAAAATTAAAAAAAAAACCCTTTCTAGAGTGGGGCGGGAGGGCATGTCAGACTTTTACTGACTAAAACAATACTTATGTTCTTTCAGTGCCATTTTGCGTTCTAGGACCACAATTATCTCTTTCGTAATTTTCCCTATGGCCCTATGCAGGTATCGTCCCTGCTGGGCCCCTACGGTTTGGTGGACGATTCGTTCGTTATTAGATAAGCGGACGGCGAACTACCCATTACTTGCCAACCCACAAACCCCGCGGTCTGCAAACCCACGCCTACGGTGGCCGGAAACCAATCTGCGATTCCCGATGCCCGGGGCGTCTTTTGTCGCGGTGGCTGGGGCGTTAGGATTTACGTTTCGTCACTCTTGCGGCCGCCAGCATTACTGCTTGGCAGAAGGTTGCGACCACGTCTCATTCCCTCTAGCTTCGGCTCATAGCTTGAGCCAGGGCCCAGCTCAAGATGTCATCGACGCCGATCGCCTGCAGGAGGATACGACGGTACTCCGCCGAAAATCATCCAATGACATCTGTCTGAAAAAGATCCGCGGCGCCAGTGGGACCACCACTGTATGCCATAGATGGACCGGGAGCTCCTCCTGGAAGCCGCGACGGTACAGGCCTGGGTGCAAGCACCGGACAGGCCTGTCGACATTGACGTCGAGGCAGAGTGGTTCCGGGAGGGCATGTCGCAAATCTGCGACGCGTCAATGCCCCGAGTCCGTCCAGGACGTGCCAAGCGCCAGGTGTACTGGTGGTCGCCGGAGATTGCGGCATTGCGCAATGCGTGCAACCACGCGCGACGCCGGTACGCCAGGTACTGCAAGCGCCGCAACCGCCCGCCGGATGCGGAGGCTGTTGAGGCGGAGCTGTACGAGGGTTACAGGGTAGCGAAGCGCACCCTCCGAGCGGAGATTAAGCGGTCCAAGATGGAGGCCCGCAACGTCTGGCTGGGGTCTCTGAATGCAGACCCGTGGGGACGCCCATACAAGATGGTACGGGAGAAACTCCGTCCATGGGCTCCCCCACTGACTCAGAGTCTCCGGCCCGAGCTCGTGGAGGGTGTGGTCAGCACTCTGTTCCCTACGCGGGGGGTACACTCCCCCCCGTCTATGGCTCCGCCAACACCGGCAGTACCTGACGCGGACCACGACGACGACGACGATGTTCCAGAGGTGACCGAGGTAGAGATGAGAGTGGCGGTACGAAGGCTGAGTGCCAAGAATACCGCCCCAGGACCTGACGGCCTGCCTGGGAGGGCCTGGGTCCTGGCTATGGAGGCTCTCGGGCCTCGATTGAGGGGGCTCTTTAGCGCATGTCTGGAGAGGGGCCAGTTCCCACTTCGCTGGAAGACGGGGAAACTGGTCCTCATAGCGAAGCCTGGGCGCCCTGCGGACTCTCCGTCCGCGTACCGGCCCATTGTGCTGCTCGACGAGGTGGGCAAGCTCTTTGAAAGAGTCATTGCAAACCGCCTCGTCGCGCGCCTTGCAAGGGTGGGGCCGGACCTGTCGGACGGACAGTTCGGTTTTCGCAGGATGCGCTCCACGGTGGACGCCATCATGCGCGTGCGAGCCCTCACGACGGGGGATGCGGTGTCCCAGGGCAGGTGTGTCGTGGCAGTGTCCTTGGACATTGCCAACGCCTTCAACTCCCTGCCCTGGAGTTGCATTGGAACGGCACTCCGGTACCACCGGGTGCCCGACTACCTCTGTCGTGTGATCGAGGCCTACCTATCGGAGAGGTATATCATCTACCCCGGTCACCAGGGAGAGTGGAAACGTCGAGAGATGTCGTGCGGTGTTCCGCAGGGATCGGTACTAGGACCACCCTTGTGGAACATCGGGTACGACTACGTGCTGCGCGGCGACTTCCCCGACGGGGTCAGCGTGGTCTGCTACGCGGACGACACGTTGGTCCTAGCGCGGGGAGAGTCGTACCGGACGGCGGTCGAATTAGCGACACGCGGGGTTGCGATGGTCGTTGACAGGATCCAGCAGTTGGGACTCGAGGTGGCACTGCACAAGTCCGAGGCCATGTGCTTCCACGGCCCTCGGGGTGCGCCACCACCTCGTTCCCAGCTAACGGTAGGTGGGGTTCACATCAGCGTCGGGTCGACGATGAAGTACCTGGGACTCGTCCTCGACAGCTGGTGGAACTTCAGGGAGCACTTCCGACGTCTGGCTCCCAAACTGAATCGGACTGGGGCTGCTCTCGGGCGGCTCCTGCCCAACCTCAGGGGACCAGACGCCTCCTGCCGGAAGCTCTACGCGGGAATCGTTCGGTCCATGGCTCTCTACGGGGCTCCGGTGTGGGCACCGACGTTGCAACAGCAACCGAGGACCCAGCTGAATGCGTGCCAGAGGGTCATGGCAATACGCATGGTGCGAGGGTACCGAACGATCTCCCGCGAGGCGGCGACCCTCCTTGCTGGCCAACCGCCGTGGGATCTGGAGGCAACAGTCCTTGCACACATGCACGACAAGCGCATGGAGATGCAACGCCGGGGCGAAATTCCGCTGCCACGACAAGTCGAGGCATGGCGGACAGAGCTCCGGCGGGATCTCATGGCGAAATGGCGTCAACGACTATCGCAACCTCGTTCGGGGCGCGCCACAATTGGGGCGATAAGGCCCATCCTTGGGGCGTGGCTGGAAAGACCTCACGGCGTTCTCAACTTCCGCACGACGCAGGTGCTTACCGAACACGGAAAGTTCGCTAAGTACCTGTTCCGGATTCGTGCGGAGGATTCGCCCGGGTGTCGCCACTGTGCGGAACATCCGGAGGACACGGTGGAGCACACTGTAGAGGTGTGCCCCGCCTGGGCGGAGCATCGCCGTGTCCTCGTGGGGGCGATCGGCGGCAGCAATCTCTCTCGCCGGGCCTTGGTTCAGGCCATGGTCCGTAGTGAGGAGGGATGGCAGGCGGTCGCCTCCTTCTGCGAAGCAGTAATGCTAGCAAAGGAGGAGGCCGACCGCATCAGGCAGAGGCAACGGGGCGCTCGCCCCAGCCGCCGCCGGGATTCCGATCCCGATTTCCGGCCACCGTAGGCGCGGGCTTGCGGACGGCGTGCAATGGGTAGCACGCTGTCCGATCGTCCGGTAACCGACCGGACCGAGCCCAAGTCGTCGACGGCGCGTTCTGTTCCCGCGCGCCTCAAGGAGCTGTCAGCACACCGAAGAGGCCCAGCCTGCTAACTGCAGGCAGGCAGGGTCGAAGCCTACTGGGGTCATGGGTTAGTTCCGAAAGGAATGCTCGACCCCGGCACGATAGGCTACGAAGGAACGGGGTAGGTTTTTAGTCAGTAAGAGTCTGACACTACTTCCCGCTCCGCCCAAGGGCGGGATTTGTCATTGGATGATTTTACCTACCATAAAAAAAAAAAAAAAAAAAAAAACCACTGTATGCCATTCAACCGTTTTTCCGGAAGAATTAAAGGTGGGTTTTAGTCAGTAAAATTCTCTCTCGGGCCACCCAGAGCTGGAGGGTTTATTTGATGACATCTCACCGAAAAAAAAATGCATCCGAAGTTCCTATAATAATTGAATGGCAAGCAATATCGAACGATGCAGTTTGTCTATACCACGATCGTAGTATACATGACACAGATAATAAAATCCTATTGTAATATTATCAAACTGGCTTCAAAAGATAAGCCGACAATTAACACTAACAAGTGTTGTAATTATTAAAATAATAATAACAACAGCTTGGTATCTGAACTAGTGTATTGATTGTTTTGTTATTGAATGAACTATTATAGTACGTGGCAAATAAGTTGAACCAAAATGACTGTCATTGCTGTCCTTACGCGCAGCCCCCGCTTCGATTGAGACCCGGAAATCTGTTACTGTGCATTAAAGGTCGATCGCCGTTTTGGTCCGACTTATCGTATGCTTAATAGAAAAGAGGCCTAACTCAAAAAAGAACCATTATTTATTTATTTACTAGCGACCCGCCCCAGCTTCGCACGGGTGCAATGGTAATATTAAATATATTATGCATGTATTATACATAATATAAACCTTCCTCTTGAATCACTTAAACCTGCATCAAAATCCGTTGTGTAGTTTCAAAGATCTAAACATACAATATAGGGACAGACAACGGGAAGCGACTTTGTTTTATACTATGTAATAATGTAATGAAGCTTCATGTACAGTACTGGTACATAGGCGGACTTAAGCAACAAGGCATTCTCTACCAGTCAACCTTTAGGTTAAAAATGATGATGTTACCGCGGTTAATCATTTTCGTGACTAACTATTTATATTAATTTAACTACCGTTTACCTAATTAAAATAAATATTAAATATCAGACAGTAATTTATTTGGACAAAGATTATTTTATGAGAAGACACATTAAACTGTCTGGTTATATAAACACATAACAGGAGATCTGACTGATATACGGGAAGCAATAATTTCTTTCTGCGAAGCAATAATGCGTGCGAAGGAGGCGATAGAAAGCGTGATGGTGAGGACTTCCTCACATCCTAGCCATCACAGCAGGAAACGATGATCTTGTCAACCTTGCAACCTTTCATCATAGGTATTATTTATGTTGCTTAATGGTCTAGGTCCTACACAAAGATTGTAATGAGTCAAAAATCTAATTGATAAATTTCATTCATTTTTTTTTTTAAGTTTCACTGCCTTAGAATTTAGGGCTGCTTCACACAAAACTGAGATGCGATGCGATACGACGTCGCATCGCAATAACATGCGATGCGATTTCGTGCGGCAAAGCATCTGTCATCAAGTAACCAATAACCATACATTCATTTATTAATTTATTTTCTCTTCTCAATAGATTTTCTGATAGTTAATAATGTTTATGACATAAAGACTATATTCCACTATTGTAAGAGTATGGTGTAAATAGGTTTTTGGAAAAAACCTATGGTACAAGTCACCAGGACCTCTCCATACAAAAAAAAAATAGTACCTATCTATTTTATTACACGACCTTAAGTTTAGTGTCAGTAACACATACAACCAAGGTAAAAATAAACAAAATACAATATTCGATACGAATCAATTCGTAAGTTCTTGCGATACGTCATGCGAGCTCGCAGATTTTAACGATGACTTTCCTCATGTATTATAGGTGCGTTTACAAACATCTAAACTCGCAAACAATTTGAAGGACACTCACAAATACGAGAGCGACAGTGTAAACTTTTATCGATACCTATCTGATGCTAGAACACATCTGAAGACGTTACAAGATACGAGAATGTCTGATTGCTTGTCATATTCTCTTTTCTATATGTGGCATATACAAGTACATTAAATATCCTAATACTGTAATTGTACTTGAAAACCGAACTAGTGAATATTGTAAATTATCACAGATAAATTATCATCTGAGTGCTAAATATCTTGAAATCTAAATCATTTTATAAAAAGGAAGAGATGTGGTATACACATTAAATGTAGACCAACTGAAGTGTGACGTCGTGAGCACTCTCGATTTATACCCAAGACCGACCTCGTCGTCCTCTACTTGTGCCTACTTACTGATGATTTTGTTGTTTAATTTATAAATCCAAATCCCTAAATAGTGATTTAGTGAACACCACACTATACAGGAGAGCAGTGGTGGCCGAGGGGTAGCGGCCCCGACTTACGAGTTGTAGGTCGCGGGTTCAAACCCTACCAGGCACATTACTTTGTGTAATTTATTTCATCACCACTGCTCTCAAAACGGTGAAGGACAACATCGTGAGGAAACCGGCATGTCCTAGAACCAAAAATTCGAAGACATGTGACATTCACCAACCCGCACTGGGCCCACGTGGTGGATTACGGCCCATTCCCTCTCCTAGAGAGGAGGCCTGTGTCCCAGCAGTGGGAACATTAAAAGGCTGATGATGATGATGATGACACTATACAAACCAGACTGATACACATCTGGAGAACTGTCTCTACAACTGTATTAGCTGATGGTAGATGTAATCAAACTTGCTGATTTTGTTAACCTTACTACGCGAATAGATCTATAGTAATACCACGGGCTCTTAAGATATCCTAAGCTCTCAACTCGTAGTCTTCTCGTGAAGACTAATTTTACCGGCATCAGAAAGGTTTTTGGAATCTAAATAGTGGGTTCATGTGCCTACTAGACGCAATCCTGCCAAGTGCTAGACAATCGGCCCTTTTTTTTAAAGTGCGAACAATAATATGTCTTCTCCCGCTCAGGGTGAAGCGAGAGGGCGGGTCATTGCAGACTTGGACTAGAAACGAAATGTGTTCCGTTCCTTCAGTTGTTCGTTGACACAAGACATGACAGATACGGGACCAAATGGCTCAACGTGCTTTTCGAGGCATGGAGGAATTTCAGACTACAGATCGACTTCACAACAACTATATTATAATTTATACTATTTCATACCGAGAGAAGATTGCTCTCTCGAGGTCAATGTGCTTTAAATTTGAACATAATAGAAAATGTTCATTGAACGACAACCGTGCGAAGTTGAGATCTAAATTACCTACTCATTCATTCACTGTATTATTTTTGTCCCTAATGCCCTAATACGATATAATATGTTGAAAAAACTATAATCTAACCTCGCCATTGACCAATGAGTCACTAACATAAACAAACACTATCACATACATACATAGGTGGCCAAGTTGACTAGTCAGTGTCTAATATGAACACACCTTCACAGTTCAAATCCCGTGTTCTAAATTTAAACTGTTTTATATTTAGAACAGATTTTATTGTTGAATCGAATTACGATGTCATTTTGTTTCGTTCATTATGCTTAATCTTTTTTTTTCTTCTGTTTGGCTTCGCACAGATGTAACGGAAAGTTATTCATTTGGGTGGGCTTCATCAGATGACTTCTCCCACACGGTAGAGTAGCGAGAGGGAGTGTAAGTTAACTGATTACAAGTCACGCGTTTTTCTGGATCCATATCTCTTTTATCCCTGATCCTATAGCCTAGCCATATAGCTTGATTTGATGGCTATTATTAGAAATGGTCTTCCATTTTCCGCATGGGGATAATAACTTCTGTAGTTCGTGTTGTTGATCTCTTTAATAAACCCATTACGAGTGTCAACAATGTTTGTCAGGCTGCCAAAGTCTTAATGTTTGTAAAGTAATTGTAATTATGACACTGATCAACTGATGATGACTGATACTAATGGTTATTACGTTATGCTTTGTTATACAAAGTGACTTTTTAGTACCTATACCTATTGGCATTTCTACGGGGGTGAAAGTATTCATGAATTTGAAAAACTTATTGTAAGACAAACCCTGACATTGAGAAATAAAATCAGATAGGTCCTACAGACTAATTAAATAATTAATTTAAAAATATTCCTCATTTTAATTACCTAGCCGAAGAGCAGGGGTGGCCGAGTGGTAACGGCCCCAACTGTACGAGTTGTAGGTCGCGGGCTCAAACCCAGCCAGGCCCAACACTGTGTAATTTATTTCATCAACATTGCTCTCAAAACAGTGAAGGAAAACTTCGTAAGCTAACCGGCTTGTCCTAGAACCAAAAATTCGAAGACATGTGACATCCATCAACCCGCACTGGGCCCGCGTGGTGGATTACGGCCCATTCCCTCTCCTAGAGAGGAGGCCTGACTCCTGGTAGTGGTATTTCGCTTTTAAATATATAGAGACGTCATTTTGTCATGTTTAAAAATCGAAGAGTGACTGCAGTTGAATTCTTTTTCAGGATTTTTGCATTTAAATTTCGTTTTCGTGGCTATTTTTTTACGATTGATTACATAAACAGCTTTCTACGGTAAGTATATTGTATCATGAAAAGACTGAAAAAAAAATTAATTTCACAAATAATTCGGAAACCTTTTAGAGTAATATGCAAACAATATTTTACAGGAAACTATTACTTAATTCAAGAACTAAGCATCTACTTTTTTATTTTGCTAGTTCCGCTACCAAGCAAAGACAAAACCTCTATTATGCCATATTAACAATTTGCTTTGTTTATGCTATTCTGTTCCGCAGCTGAGCAAAGACAAAATATCTATTATAAATTATTAAAGTTATTTCAAGTGACACACGTAAGCAATCTATTAACTGTAGAATACGCAGTTTAGTATGGCCTAAACGCTGACGATGACAATAATGCAATTAAACAGCTGTAGACCGCATACAAATTGGATATTTATAATCATGGATGTCACGCTATTACTAGCACGACCTTGACAGTAGAAAATAGCGGAAATATTTGTATTTATACGTAACAATAGATCACTTAAATATTTTTTGGTTGAGCGGAAGGTAACATCAAAGACACGTGGCTCCTGAACACATTTTTTTAGGGTTCCGTACCCAAAGGGTAAAAATGGGACCCTATTACTAAGACTTCGCTGTCTGTCCGTCTGTCGGTCTCCAGGCGGTATCTCAAGAACTGCAATAGCTAGACAGTTGAAATTTTCACAAATTGTGTATTTCTGTGGCCGTTATAACAACAAATACTAAAAATAAAATTAATATTTAGGGGATATCCCATACAAAAAACGCCATTTTTGTTTATTTTTGCTCGATAATGTTGTTAGTCAATGGTACGGAACCCTTCGTGCGCGAGTCCGACTCGCACTTGGCCGTTTTTTAAAAAATTATTTTAAAATAGTGCTTGACTGCGATCCTGCATCCGAATGGTAAGTAGTGATGCAATCGTTGATGGTGAAGCGCACTGGTTTATTAAGAGAATATTCATTCAAGCTTTGAAGAAGACATCTAAATTGTAATCAGATGGGAAGACCGCAACAGGCAAATTGTTTCAGTACAGTTCAGTGATGTACGCGGTATAAACGACGAGGCAAAACGTTTAGTCTGGACTGCAGTGGTATTTTTTATGAAAATAGCCTTGAGCGCAACGCTGGTCCAGCGACGAAATCCAAATAGTTACCTATATTCAAATCTCATACGAATCTAACGATCCTATTTGGATTTCGTCGCTGAACCAGCGCTGCGCTCAAGGCTGTTTTCTTAGAGAATAGCACTGCAGTACCTACTTTGATGTACGCGGTATAAACATAGAAATATAAAATCTTATATCTTTGGGTATAAACGACGAGGCGAAACGTTTAGTCCGGACTGAAGTTGTTAACGATGTGAGGGTGAACACTCGCTGTACTTCGGGTTGTCCGATGGTAGGAAGGTGATGGCGGAATCAATTCATGTAATCTTATACGGTCCTTATTTATGGTAGGTAAAATCATCAAATAACAAATCCCGCCCTTGGGTGGGGCGGGAGATAGTGTCAGACTCTTACTGACTAAAAACCTACCCCGTCCCATTCATTGACTTCGATCCGGGGTCCCGGGGTTCATTTTCACCTAACCCTTGGCCCCAGTAGGCTTCGGCCCTGCTGGGCCCCTACAGTTTGATCTTATACGGTTTTGCTGTACAGAGTTGATTAGGTTTCGCTTTATTTAAAAACTAGCTATCTCCCGCCATTTCACTTCGACTTTCCTTTGGAGGTGCTATTCTCTAAGAAAACAGCCTTGAGCGCAGCGCTGGCCCAGCGACGAAATCCAAATAGTTACATTGGATTTGTATGAGATTTGAATTTACTTACCTATTTGGATATCGTCGCTGGGCCAGCGCTGCCCTCAAGGCTGTTTTCTTAGAGAATAGCATCTCTGACGAAAGACCCCTGCTCCGTTTCCATAGGTCGTAGTATGAGGTTATATGGGCTATACTATTTATCAAGAACCTGGGTATCGTATACAAAGAGATTATTCCATGCCGACTGGTATTTCCAGAGAAAAAAATTCAGTAATTAGTATAGATAATGATCTTCCAGCTATCATCGTGTGTCGTAGAAAATATGCTTGTCACTCACTGAGTGATGCGGTTTTTGCGCGTGTAAAGCTGTTGATAGAAACAAGTCTATCATATCGACGCTTGAAAGGCAAAATTACTAAGCGACATTAAGTAAACTTTACAGGAGAGAAATTTTAGAAAAAAGTTGTCATTGAATGTTTTCAGTATGTTAAAAATGACGAAATGGTCGGATTTATATATTACTAGATTTGCCCGTGGCTTCGCTCCCGCTCTTCCCTTCTCTACCCTACTCTATCCTGTATCGATAAATGAGCAGGTTTTTTTTTTGCTTTAACGAGATAAAAAAATATCCTATGTCCTTCTCCTGGTTCTAAGCTACCTTCCCTCCAATTTTCAGCCGAATCGGTTCAGCCGTTCTTGAGTTATAAATAGTGTAAGTAACATGACTTTCTTTTATGTATAGATTACCATCATGGTAATAGTATTTAAATCAGACTTTTTTTAGCTAATTTTTTTTTAATTTTAACTTAAAAAAAATTGTTATCTAAAAACTTTTTTAGATTTTTTCTGTAAAGTTTACTCGATGTCACTTAGAAATTTTTGCCTTTGAAATTCTTGTTATGATTAAGAATTTTTGTTAAAATTCCTCATACAACGCATTATACCTATCCTTTTATTAGACTCTATTAAAAACGAACTAAATTCTAAAAGGGCCCCTGTACGTAGAATACACGAATAATAATAAAAAAGCTAATAACACGTAAATACAATTCAGTTGTTTACAATAAATTAATATTTAAATCGGAAGCATTATTTGACCTTCACAAAGTCATTGACTCCTACATTATTTACATAATAATTATTTTTCTTTGTAAGGCACAGCGAAGTTTATAAGTTTATTATCTATAAAAATGTATGTTATTATATTCTTCTATAAGTGTGTTTGTCATCTACCTCCTCCTTAACTGCTTGAAAGGTTTAGATAATATTTTATATGTACATATATTTGATTGGGTTCCTGGATAGTATAAAAATACAATTGAAGCCGGTAGATGACACTGCAAGCGGGTTCTCCTTTTTTTTTTCTAATGAAAAACCAGCTTTTGGGACCGCAAGTTTATTGCATAATTTTAAAAACGTGATACTTACATGATAAGATTTTAAAGATAAAGTCGGACAAATACATAATAACATATCTTCAATACATATAGGTAAGTACTCGTACATGCCCAATCTTTGCTTACCAAGTGATAAGGTTACCTACAACAGCGGTACCTAGGTAATTATTTATTTATCTATCGAAGATTTGCCTCGATACGGTACAGGGAAAAACTCACGGATGGATCGTGTGGTATATCTCATATTTTATCTTTTATCTTGTGTGAATATCGGCCCCCTTTCGATCGTATCTTGAGAATCTTGGTGGTATTATTACGATATATAAGCATGTTTATAGATTTACGTAATTTAGCATTTAATATAGCACGTAGGTACATTGTATGTAGGTTTTTTTTTATTACTATGAATAGGTTCGCGTTTGACCGCTATCTCATCTGATGGTAAGTGATGATGTGGCCGACGATGGCACTCGATTGCCTAGAAGTAACCTATTCAGTCTTGACTTAAAGATAAGTTGTAGCTATATGTATAGGAAACACCGAATTCGGCAGGGTATTCCACTCCTTAGCTGTACGCACAATAAATGTGTTCCCAAAACGCTTTGTAGGTATGGGTGGCATGTCTACATCGACTTACATTCTAAGTGATAGACAAGAAGCTCGTTCATAGAAACTATTTGTCACAATACCGAAACGTTAAAACAAAAGTTCGCTACAGCGCTAAATTGTCATTATGACGTCTAACAAATCTTTTAAGGTTACAGCGCTTAAATACTGCAAAACTGCACTAATGTCATCAAGTCAAGATGTTCGGCAGTACACGTAAGTCAAGGAAAGTTATTGTACGGCATGCCTAATCTAGTGCGTAGTACATATATATCGATGCATGTCTACCATGTACCGGTGGCGAATCGCCGTACTTCTAGTAGTCCGATAATGGAAAGGCCTTAGCGGAATTAAATTGTGCAATTCCAATGCACAACAGGAAGCAAGCAGACTCCGATAGGCTAGCAACTCGGCGTCGATGCCCAAGACTGGAGTTTCGACTCAACAAGTGCATCACGCTGGTATTTGGCCGACCCGCAACAAAGAGGAGAGCAGTACTTCTTACTGCTGTATTGCATAGCAACCATAGAAATATAAAATATATAATTATAATATTAATATATAATACTAGTTTTTGCCAGCAATTTTGCCCGCTCGAAAGTAGGGTTTTCCATACAAACTTTGTCCCCCGTTTGACCCTAAATTTCATCCCATCTTATCAGATGGCTACGTCATACAAATAACTCTCCAAGTTCTTGAGAGTGGTCTTTACGATCAGCGTTTAGGACAAATCATTTTATAGCTATGGATTACTACTAATATACAATACTCCTTTCTGATATCTATGATGGCGTGACGCAAGAGTTGCCTCAGATACATTAGGGCACAAAATTTCCCCCAACACGACGAGCAAGGCTCTATCTACATGACGTTGCCCAGTATCTCGCAACTTGCGTTATGTGTTTTGTCGTAGTAGGGTTTTAGTTTTTTTTTTTTAATTTTTTAGGTGGATCTCCTTTCTACCATCGAATATCCACCCTTACGTTGTTGAAACTTCCACGGTCCGGACTAAGCGTTTTGCCTCGTCGTTTATACCGCGTACATCGAGGGACTGGAACAATTTGCCTGCTGCGGTTTTCCCGTCTAATTATATTTTAGGCGTCTTCAAGGCTAGAGTAAATAGGCTCTTAATAAACTAGTGCGCTTTACCATCAACGATTGCATCACTGCTTACCATCAGGTAGGATTGCAGTCAAGTGCTAGTTCATAAAAAAAAGGTCTAGCTCTGGGTGCATAATCTGTTCATAATAGTTTCCAAAGAAATTTGACCCTGAAAGAAGTTAAGCATAGCCGTAAAATATTTCAAACTGGCGTGACTGCGTATCTAGGTGCATGTTACTGCTTGAAAAATGCAAAAACTCGATAGAAAAATTTTGTCTTTAAGATTTTTAGAAGCTGTATACACCGTCAAATTTTGATCGTTTTAATCCCGTGGAGGGTCGATTCGGTCCGTGAAACACTCGATTTGTAAAATAAAAAAATAAAAAATAAAGGAATTTTTTTAACTCGAATTCATTTAGGCGTGTACGAAATTAATTTCTTTAAGTAAACGTCAGCTGGGCGAGTTCAATGACCTGTAGGTAATTAGTACACAACGACCGACAACTACCCACACATAATCATTACCTTGTTTTGCTTAAAGAAATTAATTTTATACATGCGTATATTAATTCAAGGTTTAGAAAAAAAAGTACTTTTTTTATTTTATCTTTACAAATCGATAGTGTTTAATGTTAATGCCGGATTGACCCTCCACGGGATTAAAATGGTCAAAATTTAACTGTGTATAGACGCTTACACAATGGTTAGACACGAACATTAGTTACCTACTGTAATATATAAATTCCACCGATTCCACGAGGTAGTTTAGTTTAACTGACAATCATTTTAATGACTAATTTCCGTGACTATAACTTGCGTACATACTATTTCTGTAAACATTATGTTTACATTCATATATTTTTAATGCTATCAGTATTTAGTTTTTCTTTTTTTGTGCAAAGTTTATTTTTAGGCTTCAGTCGAGTTTTACTTCAATTATGTATTAAAAACAAGTTTTCTATCAAAACTTGAAAAAAACATGACGTGTATAGTCGGTAGTTAAGTTTTGGCGTAACTAAGGGAGATAGGAAATCATTTTTGTATTTAGACTCTTTTTAGGATCGTAACCGACAAATGCCTTTTTTGCAGAAATGGGTTTTCTTTATCTTTTCTTTATAATTAAAAAATTAGTATTTTTTTAGAATGGTAATAATAAATACCTTTTAATTATGGAAGAGAAAACCAACTACTGCAAAAAACGCAAATTGTCACTTACGATGTTCTTCCTGAAATGCCTAGATATACATATATAGGGTGACTGGTAATTAGTGAACGATACTTAAACACGCGATTGTAGTCATGATAACAAACAACTTTTACTATGGGACCAAACCTGAAATTGCAAAAAAATATCAGCTGGTCAGTACATTTGTGTTCGCTTAACTGGTCAAAATGTACTGAACTTGGCTGATATTCTTCGCGATTTCAGGTTTGATCCCATAGTAAAAGTTGATTGTTATCATGACTACAATCACGTGTTTAAGTATCGTTCACTGATTACCAGTCACCCTATAGAGATTGGGGGTTACAATCGGGTGACCATGATGCAAGTTTTTTTTTTTTTTAAATAAGAATGATAAGGAAAAATTTATAAAAAAATATACAGTGCATGTTGTTTACTTTCAAACTAGTATCTGTAGATAATTTTAAGTTCAGATAGTTTTAACGCCCGACCGAGACGTAGGGTCAGCTTAAATCAAAACATTATTACAATCAATGTCTGCAGAGTTTATGTTTTGTATTTCACCATCTTGTTGTGTCGTCTTTTGGATAAGATTAGTTCATCTGCACTTATTACATTTATGCTTTGGGTAGATTGAGAAGGGCTCTGGGTAGATTAAGAGGGACTGTGGTTGGTCAAGAGTGACTCTGGGTCGATTAAGAGAGATTTACATTTTTTTTTTATATCATAATTTTTTTTTTACATTTAAATTTTTTACTTATTAATATTATAAAACTGAAGAGTTTGTTTGTGTTTTTGAATGCGCTTATCTCAGGAACTGTTGCTTCGGGTTAAGAAAAAAATCTTAGTACTAGATAGCCCATTTATTGAGGAAAGCTATAACATCACGCTAAGAGTATTATACGAGTGAAACGGCAACCAAAGATTCGTGTGAAACCGCAGGGGACAGTAGCCAGTTACAAAAGTTTGTTTCTGTTACTTCAGACACAAAAAAAAACTTAATTTTAATTTATTGCAGTTTAATATATAATTTTAAAATAATATTCATTTTTAAATACGTAAATATTTTTTTTACGATGCGTTGTGCAAGAACTCATTAACTGACAAATACAAAACTTTGAATAAAGCCACTTTTATTGACTATAAAGGTTGACACTTATTAACCCAGGTCCAGTAGTAGTCATACTGGACCATACCATGGAGTTTCTTGCCGGTACTTCTCCATAGAAAACGACCAATTTGGAACCGTGCACTAGCTTCTGACGTTTTAGAAGCGCCCATGAAGGTCTATGTCAAATAAAAATAAGTTTGATTTGATTCAAATTTTTGTTTATGTCAGTTGATGAGTTCTTGCAGTAGACCGACAAAAGCACGATGAAAAAAATCGGATATATCAATATATATCGTCTTCTTCTTAAAAGTATATCTACAATATCGTTTCTATAAACTCCGAATTAATGCACTGAAGCTCTACCAGGAGCTCTTAACGCGATCCATTTGACAGTCTTACCATGACGTTTTAAAATGTTGATGTTGTTTGTTGTTGTTTTGTTGTTGTTGGTTGTTGTTTTGTTATGTTGTGTGTTTGTTTTGTTTTGGCATAATTAACTAAGTACTCATTTAATTAATGATTAACTGTGATCATAAACCACAGGTTTCAACTATCTCTCGAATTAATTAAAAAATAATAAGCAGTTATTGACATTGCCACGTTGGCAAAATAAACATATCTCATTTAATTAAGATTTGGCTGTAGATAGATTATAAAATGATGATAAGAGTATTTAATTGCTTTAATAATAAATAAATTTTATCTGTATTTGAGGTGTTTTAAGTGTTGGTGTGTAAATAAGTTAATTCATAAATAGTATATATATATCTCGGTATTGTAACCTGTTTTGAGGAAAATAACGAATTACATTTTTAAGTAGGGAAAAAATAAAGTACGAAGAAGATAAAAAAGTATTGACCAACGATTGTTGAGTAAGCTAGCATTATTATAAAAACGAACATATGTATACTTTTCTGAAGTAAATAAATTCAGCTAATGATATGAAAAATAAACTAATAAAAGAATTTTATAACCGACATATTTACGTCTTATTATTGGCTTACTATATTAGTATGTTATTATGAGCTTACTTAGCCAGATAAATAATTTTATTAGTACATAATATAATATAAATAGCAAAAGAGACCTTCCAAAGTGAATATAAAAAGTAAGCTTCAAATGTTTTATCGCAAGTTTGATATTTCTGGGATTAGGACTCGTCTCTAGGGTGATAACTTATCCTTACGTAGGTATAGAATATATACATTTAATATAAATAATCCATAATAATATTTTAAATGTGAACTCTGTCTGTTTGTTTATTATTATATATTATTATATTTCTTCAAAATACCATCTCAGACTCCAATCCACATGGTTCTCATATGATTTGACCATTACATGTTTGTGTATGGACTTTAAAAGAGACTTTGACCCCTGAGTTTGTTTCGGTGTTTCTTCTCAGGGTAGTCAGCTAGGAAACACCGGCCTCATCTAGTATAAACTGACGAAAAAAAAAATGACGTGTAAAAGTGTTTTTAAAAACCTATTTACAAAAATAAATATCATTTATCATTAGTGTATTAGTGTTAGTCTTTTTGGCCTTGCACAGATTTTAATTTTATTTTTCTCTATTTTTTCTTTATTTGAACCCCATTGTACCATAACCAATTTATGTAAAAATACAATTAACAATATGACGTTATGAATTATCTGTTAAAGAATTTAAATAGGACTCTCTCAATTACTCTCCTGTCTAATACAATATTTGTCAAAAACTTATTTATTTATTTAACTATTTATGTACACAAGTAAAAGAAAAGAAAAGGAAAAAAAAGGAAAAAGAAAGAAACTTATTAAGTTCGCCAGAAATAATTTTCAAAACAGAAATAATGTTGTCTCCAAAGTACCCTCTGGCAGTGTAATATTTTTTTTTTATTTTGTATCATAACTTCTTATACTCAAATTTACATGTGATATAGGTTGCTAGTTGATAATATTTATGAAGAATCATCTTCTTAACAATCTAACTATCGCAATTATGATGGTGCATTATTTTTTTTTTTTTTAAACAAGCATCGACCGTATCAGTTTTTTTTTAAATTATATTTATATATAAATCATGACCATTTTACAGTGTTTACAGTCCGGATAACCTTTTTTATTGCACACTATCCGCGGACCGCGATAATCTCGTCGTGCCCCGTCTTATCAACACTTAACTGGAGGTCAAAATTATATAACGAGATAAATAAGGAATTCTACTTCACCAGTGACGTTTTATATCCATGCTTGTTTGTCGGGGTAGGGCAGAAAAGTAGTAAATTTTATGACCTTTTGGAAATGTAGTGAATCGTGCGTAAAAGCAACAAACTAATCGTAAAGCACACGTTTAGATACCAAAGTTCAATCTTTCCCAGAAACTTAATGACTTTGTGAGTCCTGATGGCTACAGCCTGGGTATCTTGAAGCCAAGAGTGAATAGATTACTTCTAGGCAAGCGTGCTCCATCGTCGACCACGTCGTTGCATTCAATCAGGCGTTATATTGGTCAAACGTGAGCCTGTTAAAATTAAAACCATCCCTGTGTTGAATGTATCAAATTAAGCACCTATTTCACTTATCGTCGTTGTGTCTTTAAAACCTCTTAAGTGTAATTTTTGGCCAAACCACTTTAGAACCCTGCCTTTTAGACATTTTGAAGTTCTATGGAATGCAAAAACTCTCATGTGTATATTTGTTTTGGGGTAAAAAAGTGGTGTTGCTAATAGTGACACATAGGAGGTCTTAAAGTCACAAAGACGTTATATTGACAGTCTTTCAGAGTTTTTCTGTTAATTCACACAACTAGAGTAATAGCTCTGTGTAAAACACTGTATCCACATAGCTTGAAAGCTTATCCGACCCTAACAGAATTATGAAAAGGCTAGGTACGTCATGATGCATTGATAATAATATAATACCATTTATTTGATCGTAGGAGTAACTAGGACTCATAATTACACATAACACAAAACGTATCACTAACAAACAAACAACATATAAAGTGGCCCTTTCCCACTTGCATATAATCAACGTCGACTATGGTTTAAAAGCTTGTTGCTTTATCTAACGCAATCTAACGCGATGTTTGATGATGAGGCAACGCGAAAAAAGAGATATAACGCCTGAAAACTCTGTTCACATTTTTGACCTTTAAAAGTTTTTGAGAAAAATTGTCATCATTTAAAATCTCGATTAAATGTGCAAGACTTGAATATATGCACTTTTTTATATTTTTATTTTACACTTTTTTAATATACGAGTACATTATGGAGGGCCAAAGTTCACGTAAAATAGCAGATTTTCAGAGGTCTTTACTGGATTAGTTTTACACAAATTGATGTTTTGATTTCTATAGAAGCCTAGATAATGTCCACAAGATATCTGTGTATCCAAAATATCTGGAGAAAGATGTGTAATAACATCATAATCACGTAAGAGCGGTTGTATGAAAATGTACCTCGGGTTGTCCGCTCTTGAACAGTTTCTCTTTGCATTATATGGCCTTGGTGACTCTTTCTAACGATCCTGCAGCTAACTATAATGCTTTCCATGTAGTTCTACGTAAGCACTTAGGAGAGCTACCAATGACGTGTGGTACTTCAGCCAACACGTTTAGTTAATCGCCACGATATCAGACAACGTGATAGCAAAAATTGAACATTAATAATAATAATATTTATACGGAATACTACTTTATTCATCAAAATTATCAATACGTTAGGGCAGGCTACTGAAATGGAAAGAGCTATGCTCCAAGTTTCTTTGCGTGATCGAATCAGGAATGAAGATATCCGCTGGAGAACCACACACTAAGTTGTAGACGATTACGTTTATTTGGGACAGACAATGCAGTTGGGTAGGTCTAACTTTGAGAAAAAGGTCAATCGTCGAATCCAACTCAGCTGGGCAGCGTTAGGGAAGCTGTACGGTTTTTCCAATCCGTCCGATCGTCTCGTCCAACATACCAATCAGTGCATGTTGTCAATGATGACATATGGCACTGAAACGTGGTCGCTTACAATGGACCTCATCAAAAGGCTTAAAGTCACCCAAAGGGCAATGGGCTATCGGAGTTTCCTTGCATGATCGAATTAGGAATGAAGATATCCACGGGAGAGTCAAGGTTACCGACATAGGTCAAAGAATCGCCAAACTTTAAGTGGCAGAGGGCAAGGCAAATTGCTTACAAAACAGATGGCCGTTGGAATCGAAAGGTTTTGGAATGACGACCGCGTACTGCAAGACGCATCCTCTTACAAGATGGACCGATGACTTGGTGAGGCTAGCGGGGATCCGATGGATGCGAGACGCACAGGACCGTTCATTGTAGCGACACTTAGGGGAGGCCTATGTCCAACAGTGGATGTCTTTCGGCTGGAAAGACGATGAAGATGCTACTGACTAGCTCAGTAAGGACTAAGCCGAACTCGACGGCGCATACAGCTTCATCGTCAGCGAACCTAAAGCGAGCGGGAATTACGTTAGACCGATACGTGGGCCACGTCTGATTTGTATCTACAGTCGCGTCGCGTGGCGTGGATCTAATCTAGCTTTATAAGTTTAGTTGTTATATGAATTGCATGGAGCCCGACGCGGCCAGATCGGCGCACGTGGCCCATGTGTGCCCAATGTAGTTCTACCTTAAATGGGCCCAGTAGGCCTGATGCCTGCTAGAGTTGCTAGAATGTTCGAAAGAGTTCCGGTCCCCATGGAACGCATAGGGCTACTGAAAGGACCCTCTCGCTCCAACCAGAGCGGGACAAGTTATTTCAATACTCAATACGTTTATTGCATTCCACAATGTGAACTTAGGTGGTAGGTACATAAAGACATACATTCCTTTTGGAGCATTGTGGGCCCTGTCGGGCATAACAACATAAAAATTAGGAGGAGGGCTATTATAGATATTTGTTAACAATTTTAATATGACAATTTTTTTATTTGATGACTTTCTTACTAAAAAAAAAGGTAGACGACTGATATTCGATGATACAGGTATCTAAATACATTATACTGAGTAATATATTGCCTTAATCTTAAATACTCAATCTAGATTAGCGAGGGAAATGAATTTCTTTAATACCGTGCAATCAACTCGGCGCACGTGCTTTTTAATTGATTCACAAAAAGAGGTTCTCAATTCAGAATGTTTTTTTTTTAATGTATTCTGTGATAACCACAGACTTATTTAGGGCGGGAGGGTCTGCCATGCCCATTCCAGGATGTTGGGCTACCGATTCGAAATTCTATGATGGACGCCAAAATTCTGATTACTTCATACAAGAATCGGGTATGCCACGGCTTTTTTATACCTAGGATTATTTTACCAAGGCAGGCCCCTTGTAAAATAACCCTAGGTGCAGCAATGGTGATTGGCCAATGTTGATACGCAAGTTGTTATACGCTAATGGTGATACGCCAACGGTGACACGCTAATGCTGGTGATAAACCAATAGTGATACGTCAATGGTGATACGTTAATGATGATACGACCTTTTATTAAGCGGTCGCCACAACGATCGGTCTTGGTCCGGTCCTACGATAGCTCAAATAAATATATTTAATAAGTTATTCTAAAAACACGTGCATTTCACGTTCTTTTGAAAGCGTAGCCGTGGACATTAGAAACCCACAGTAGTCTAGGTCATTTTAAATTGCAATTATTTGTATTAAAAGGTCATGGAAAGACTATTTCGCCAATGATCTTAAATTTTATCAAGTTAGTGCCATATTTGAGGAAGCTTAGAAAAAATAAACCTGTTATTGTTGTGATAACAATGAATTAAATTATTTTATCATAAAGAGGCCTTCAGATAGCAATAATGACTGAATAAAAATTAATCAAATTTAATTTACGCGTAATTTTCAATCAACATCCAACATTGGGAGGGTCATTCGTCGCGAATTTATTAGACATAATAAATAATTTGATTTGTCCATCATATAACTGCAATATCGCAAATTCGTCAATATACTATTTACACAGGGCTAAAGAATTGCCCTAACTACAAAATGAGGTTATCAGTTACCATAAATAACTTCGAAAATTATTCATGAAACAGAATAACTCGGCCTGTACGATTTTTTTGAAAATTTACTATCTCAAAACTGTGAAGGAAAACATCGTGAGGAAACCGGCATGTCGAAGAACTAAAAATTCCAAGGCATGCGACATCTACCAAACCACATTGGGCCCGCGTTGTAGATTACGGCCCTTTCCCTCTCCTGGAGAGGAGGCCTGAGTCACAGCAGCGAAAACATTAAAAGGCTGACTATGAAATTAAAACTAATCACCCACCCCAATTTTGCATGAGTGTTAGAAATCTTTGAAATACTCGGCTTTTCTCTACTGTAATTTTCAAGTTATAGCTACATCTAAACCTTTTTCACGAACTATTCCGTCTATCGGTGGCAAACGCATGTAAATTCAGTAGTTTTTGAGTTAATCGTGAACAGACAGACAGACTCGGTGGAGGACTTTATTTCATAACATGTATCTAATCATATCTGGGAAAAATTCTAACGTGGCATTCAGGCTTACAGCGCCAGTGTCCGTAATGATTTTATTAAAAACTGACATAATCTAATCATACCAAAAAGTTGCTAGAAGTATAAAGAACCTTCTTTGATTTTTGGTGTTTCTTAGTCTAAGTACATCATATTGTACATACTTTTCAGAAATGCTACTGAATGATTGCACTGAATGATTACGACTGTAATAATGCACAATAGATGTGTTGAAATAAGTTTTGTTTTTTGTTTAATTTAAAGCATAGATTCTATGAAAGAAGAGATTTATTTTAAAGAGTTTGTTATACATTCGACTCTTTGTGAAAAAAAATATTATTCAAAAAATTGTAAATGCCTACTGACCACGGACGTACGCTAGCTCATAGCTTACATACAACACTATAAAACTGTCGACCAAGCGGCAACATCGTGTATGCATAGAGTAAGCGTATAATGACGTGTATGCGAACACGTCTATGAAGCTACGCGTCCAAGTCAAGAGTATTCAAGTCAAGAGTTTCAGCATTAGAAACTACTTTTACAATGATCAGTTCTCAAAGAAAACTGTATTTAAGTGTGGTTATTAAGTCATTAGGTCTTGAATTTACTGCACGTAGATACCTATTTTGCAACTATTGTGCACTGAACATTAACAGAATGTGTCCATTACATGTGTTACCTATGCATGTCCTCATTTAAAATAATGCACTTGTTTTAAGTAAGCATAGATCATGTTATGGTTTTTTTTTAATAACATCCTTGAAGGTTTCTTACACTGTTATTGTCACGACCAGAGAGATAATAAAAATATTTTTTTGAGGGCCCAGGTTGGGCGCAGTAAAGACAATCTCCACAGATGGGGGTTGTCGGACGGTTCTGATCTTTAGCGTTTGTGCGACGTCTTTCCGCAATCCATGTCCCACCTTCCATCCACCACGTGCCCTGTTACCTCTTCACGTAGGGACATAACGACAGCATCAGTGGTCGGCATTGCCGTGGCCGAATACTGGGCCAGGCAAGGAATTTAATTAATTTTGCCATCGACACGCTAAGAAGGGGAGACGGCAGATCATCCAAACCACATGCCATCCATTAATAAATAAAATTACTAGAATATAGAAACACTATATGAACTTAGAATACAGAAAAATCGTCCGTTCAACCCATCTGAAGACGATGCCAAAAATTATGCAATTGCAACTTGCAATCAATAAAAAAACGCGGGAAAATAATCCAGCCGATCCGGATTCTAAACAATTGTTTTTCCTCTAGAAACACACTGACTTGCATTGTTACTTGTTGACCCACGCACACATTTCATTTCATACATATTCAATGTATTTTATAAGACAACGATCGTCGAGCATTTTTCTTTACCTTATCGCTTATTTTCCTATTGTATATCACCGTAAACCAATGAAATTGTTATACGACATATTTTAATAGGCATCACATCTTGACACATTAATAATTTGCAACATTGCATATTAAAATTGGTCGAATTAAATTTCATCGCATTTTAACTTATACAATCGTGATAATTGTTGTTGCGATAAAATATATCGGTATGTAAACATATGTTCGATTTATTCTTAACAATGTCAACGAAAAACTCAGTTTGCGCGCTTCGATTTGAAAAATATTCCGTGCCATTATTTGGTTAGTTAAATCGAGTAATATTATGTCATTAAATTGCGATTATTTCACTATTCGCTCCGCTCGTAATGTCGCACAAAACAATTGTTTCAACTTTAATCTTCATACTGTTTTAAAGTAGTTAGGTATAATTTAGTAATCACACTTGACACTTCAACTTTGCTGCAAACATGTTCACTGTGATTTTATTTAATTCAATCGTATTTTAAATCACATTATTCGAATTTAATTTTGACAATAAAATAGCACTTACGACTTCATAGACAAACAACGATGAGGTTCGAAGTTCAAATATTTTCGCGCGCATTTTTTATGACACTTATTTTTTTTTAAATAAAATTTTCACTATTTTTTTTTTATCCTACAGCCACTGCAATATATTTTTTTTAGTAAGTACGTACCGATTCCAGCGATGACATATTGCCGCCACAGTTGTCCTGCCTCCATTCTGTACGCTTGTTGGTTGACTGGCGCACCGGTCTCGCCAACCGGGTCATAAGCGTAAGTCCTATCTGCCATACGTCACACGACGTCACCCGATTGTGTTACGTTGCTCCGTTTACGTTGAGCAGTGCTCGAGGGTGGATGTTTGGCAGACACCCGATGTTCTGCCGCCAAGACTGTGGAAGAAGATCTCGTGTTAATATTGTGTCATAATTTGGGATTTTTCCCATACGTGACCCCATGCATCAGCATGGGGTCACGTATTGTGATGACGTTTCCAGATATGGCTGGTAATGTGCCATTACCAGCCATATCTGGAAAGTTGGCAAGGGGTATTCTCAGTAGAAGCAGCGTGGGCGACCGTCAAAGATCACATGCCCTAAAGATTTTTGGAAGGGCCATTCATCATTAGGCTTTTTAATCTATGTTAAAGAGTTACTAAGGTATGAAGGTTACAACATCTCACTATCTGCTAATATAGCAACAAACTTCGATCCCCGATCTATTTGGCAAGCGTTGTCTTTACAGATGCAGACACTTCCTCATTCTTGCTACTTTCAAAACACACACTCGACAGAAAATGTCTACAGGTCGCTTTGATGACTGTCTTCAATAAACTTAAGCTGAAATAGTTTAGGGGGCAAAATGTCCCTCAACATGACGCGCAGTGTTCAATCTGCGTGACGCTGCAACGTTGCCCGGTGCCCCTCAACTTGCCCCCCAATATATTACGATGCATTCTCGTGACGTGGGCCATGTTGGACAATTTAACAGTGTTACTAGTCAAGTTAGGGGATATTTTGTACCCTAGTGTATTTTTGGCCCTTTTACCATAGACAAGAAATCTAAGTGACTCAATAAAGTATGATATGACTTCTTGGTAGCTTTATCACTGCATAAAAACGTTTTTTTACCAAGTTACAAGATAAACAGTAGTAAATAAACAAATACGCCCAAAATAACATAACTGTCAGTGACGAAAATATGGGACACCGTCTCGATAAAAAAATATCGAATTGTCAAAATAATATCATCACTATCGTTGTTTTTTTTTTTAATGTTTGGATACGCTGCTTTTGATCACAACTGACCTCTGGTATCTATAGAACGTACGGTTACTAGCGTGTTTAATTCTATCAAGCTTATCTTTGGTTCGATTCCCAGATAGAAACGGACTTAAAATTATAGTGTGTTTTTTGTTTTCGATCAAATACATATCGTGGAAAGCCATACTCCTCATATTCCATCTTGGGGCTATTGAAGAGATACCCATTGTAGGCGAATTTACACCGTAGCTTCTCCTCTTTTGAAATTTTCTTCTCCTTTATTGAATTTTGAAATCTAATAAGGCTTGTCAGCAAAATGTAGGGGCCCAGCAGGGCCGAAGCCTACTTGGAGCCTAGGGTTATGTGTAAATGAACCCCGGGGCCCTGGAATGAAAGCAGCAGGGTAGGTTTTTAGTCAGTAAGAGTCTGACACTATCTCCCGCCCCACCCAAGGGCGGGATTAGTCATTTGATGATTTTACCTACCATAAAAAAGTAAAATAGATAATAATAATAATATTATATTAAAATAGACTAGCTTTTGCCAGTGGTTCCATCCGCGTAAAATTAGGATTCTTCATGCAAACTTATACATCGCTCAATGACCTTCAAGAATTTACCTCTACACTAGTAGAGAAGATTTGACCTCTAAACAGGCATTACAGGGGGTGCTGCGCGCGGAGTGTTAGTACTGATTCGAGTTTTTTCTTGATTACTTATCGATATTCAATGAAATTCGAAAAAAAATCAATACAAGTTATTCAATTTATCGTAACATATATTTTGGTATAAATTCAATGTATAAATATAGAGCCGTTTTCGAGAAAATATGGAATTAATGTTCAAAAAAGGCCTATTTACCAGATTTTTTTTCTAGAGTTAGGGTATTTTTTTGAGAAACGTAATCAATACAATTTATTAGTAATGTCCTTAAGTATCCCCTTCATTTTTTATATGGTAATCGTACATAAGGAAACTTCAATCAACCTAGGTGTTTTTTTGGATTTGGGCGATGTAATCCCCTTAAGGGCTGAATTTTTGAAAATCCTTTCTTACGAGTAGTGCTTACGTTATAAATTCACGTTCCTAGTCCTAATAGTCTCAGTTGTACGCTGATATGTCAATCAATATAGTCGCGGGAATATGATGGATGCGAGATGAACAAGACCGTTCGTTGTGGCTACACTTAGGGGAGGCCTATATCCAACATTGGACGTTGGACGCTGAAATGATGATGGTGATCTTTGATTGAATTCATGATTAATCAACAAAGTTTAAGTCCTAGTAACACAACCATCTCCTTTCAAGAGTTGCTGACGATTCGGACACATTTTAATTAATTATCGACGCATTTTAATTCAATATTTTTACACTAACGATCCGGACACCATTGAAGCTGTTAGTACAGTCAGATAAAAAGTATAACATAAGATATAACGTATGGGAAAAAAGCGTTACTAAACTATTTTATGATGGATTTAAGACAACAACTTTATAATGTTCTAAAACTTTTTATCTCACTGTACTAAAAACATAGTGTATCCGAATCGTCAAAATGTTGAAATAATATAGTGTCAATTCGGACACTGTCAATCGTCAATAACTCCTTTTTACTCAACGTGACACTGGCAGAATAGTCGCAACCGGCTCAATTGCCATTTCAAAAAAAAAAAAACTCCTCTTTAAGGTACTTATTTCTCTTAGAACAAATCTACGAGTACAAATTCATCACTCAGTATATTTATTTCTACATATTGTTAGACTCGGTGCTACATAGGTATTTACATATCTTACATCTATACATAACACGTACGTCTAGATAAATTAACCCGAGAATATCGCACATGTGTTTATTATGATAACACGTAGATAAATTATAGATATAGTAAAATATCGCTGGGATATCATGTTGCTTTGTATGATGTGTCTATCTGAATGTCAAAACAATACATTCTCGCCTCTATTCTAAGTTTCATAAGATCCCTGATTTTTAAAGATAGAATCTTTATTTACTATCTTTATTTTTTCTTTTGGCGTTGAATTTAACCAGTGTCAAGGTTAGATAGCATTAGTTTTTATACAGACACGTTTTTAACCCATAAAAGTATTTGTTTCGGGCGGGGATCGAACCTGTGACACGAAGCGCAGGCCAATTCAATCACTCAATCACATCTCTCATCACACACCTTCCTACCATCACTCCTCTTCAATCCTCTTCTTTCCATTAGCCTTAATAGTTATATTTACCAACTAAATAAATATAACCAAATAAATACACTCAGTAACCAAGTAAATTGATTTTTATTGATTTTTTTCTTTAAAAAAACGTTACCCCACACTAGGAATGACTCCTGTATCGTGGCTGCGTTCACAAACATGTAAACTCACGTACACAAGACACCCAGACCTGGAACACCTATCTGTAGGCGTTACAAATATTTGTTCCGTGCGGGGCTCGAACCCGCGACCCGTAGCTCAGCAGCGAATCGCTCAACCACTGCGCCAACCGTGCCGTAAATAAATAAGTATATCCAAATTCTAAAAAGGGAACCCGTAGTTCTAGACCGCAATGGGCAACTGAAGGGACTTAGTTAGCAGAAAAAGTAAATAGATGATGTCCCACATTAAAAAAAAAGTAAATAAATATATCGAAATAAATTAAGCTACAAGAAAATGTCACATTTAAATTATTTAAGTACATAATCAAAGACTGATCAGTATTCCGTGCACAGCTAGCACGCATATCGGAAGCACAAGGCGAGATGAATAATGGCGCCGAACTGACTTCCGCTTTCCAACTTCCTGTACTACAATAATTTGACATACTGGACACGTCAAGTAGAAGTTTTCCTCTGAATCTTTAAGAATAAACTATCCTTAAGGAAAAATGTTGATTAAAATATTTGCGAATTGTTTCAATCTAGACTGCCAACAGGTAAATATATCTTACTAGCTCCTGCCCGTGGGTTCACTTGCATGAAAGCAGAAAATTGTCCCCAGGGCGCATACTCCCGGAATAAAACAGTAAATTATGTGGCTAAGGGATAAAGCAGTGTCTTACAAGTCGCAGACGACATGTTGAATTTCAGTTTTAACCCCGAAAGCAGTGAGGGATTTATATAATTAACTCCCGAGCACTGCAAGGGAGTTCATCTAACCAACATCGCACTATCTCTTTTGTACATATGTAAGCTATATTATACGGTGGCGACAGGGCGTTTTCACATTTTAATATGTGCAATGTGCATCCTTATGCTAAAGATACTGTTGAAGGTTACCCCAATGAAACACACTTCCAGAAACTTAATCCAAATCCTAACGTATTTGGATGAGCGTGAATGAGTAACATACATACAACATCTCGTTTTTTTTATATATACAATATAAGTATGATAACATGAGCTAACCAGAGGGAAAAGCTTGACTAGGATGTCTTTCGTAAATTGAGTGGGGTTTCCAAGTAACAAAAATTCAACAGGATAATCACACCACATCGCGCAAATATTGTAAAAGCAATAGTCTGAGTATATGTTTGTAAATTCTTCATACTGGAACGCCTTAACGGATTTTGGGGGAAATTTAGCAATGTAATGAATAGCAAAACAGTATACATCTTACCAAGAGAGAAGGTCTACTGGGGCTAAAGGTTATGTGAGACTGTCACCAAAGGCCCCAGGATAAAGGCAAGGAATGGAAAGGTAGGTTTTTAGTCAGTAAAAGTCTGACACTATTTCCCGCCCCACCCAAGGGCGGGATTTGTCATTGGATGATTTTACCTACGTTAAAAAAAAAAAAAAAAAAAAAACCAAGAGAGAAGGTGTAATGTTCCCTTGGGCACAGAATAAATAATAGTAGGTACAAGACCTTGTACCTACTATTATTAGTTGCTCAATAAGTTGAAAAACTATCTACAAATGAAAGTTTTATCTAGAGGTTAGTTTAAAATGCTATAGGCGTTCTTTCATTTATAACGGAATCCTAAAAAGAGTTGATAAGAATTAACATACTCGTAAATACTTATTCTGTGATTTAAATAAATAAACATAATAAAATGTTTATTTTGCAGGACGGTATCTATTTGTTTAGAATGCATGTGCGAATGCATTCGGCATATCATAACTCGTTACATATAATCTGTGATAATTCATACTAATTTGACGGGAAATAATAACACTAGCTAGTCGGAAAAGATAATAATGAATAATTGCTCAATGTCGCCACAATTATTTCGACTGAAGTGTGAAAATAGAAACTATTATGCAAATATAGAAACTGTTTACTGAAGGAAGGCATTTTTTTATAATGTTTAACTTATAAAACTTCTTGATGATACAAGAGCATTGGCTCAAATAATATTGCGTTGACAAAGTGTATTATTTTATGTCAACAACGCCTAGTAATTTTCTCTTAGCAATAAATACAATACAATATTTTCACAGTATTCATTGCTATGAGAAGATTTGTAGGCGTTTTGGTCGTCGGAACCTAATGAGTCTGACTGTAATGAAACCTATTTTAGACAGGAATTAGTTTATTTAACTGAGTGATTTTAAAACTTTTATGTTGTTTAATCGTTTACGCACGTAAGCAAAAGTGCGAATCAAGCGTGAATCGCGTAAATAAAATTATAATAATTAAAATATTACTATTCATTCTTCAGGTTTATAAATTCATGAGCTAGACTAGAGTAGGCATGTTGTTACGTGTATTGCTGTTCTTACCTAACAACAATGTTTATTGAGGCAGGGAATAGACACAATTTGTAAGCTCAACAGTCTTTGATTTTTATTGTAAGCACTACATGCTGCTATTCTTCCAAAATTGTATCGTTAAATGAGGCCAGTACCTCTACCATGAGTTTTAAGCAATAGTATTCGTCGCTACTCGATATCGACGCCGTAAATATTTTGTATGGCAAATTTTGGTTCTGCAAGTGACCGCTAGAGGCGCTGCAAAATTTGCCATACAAAATATTTACGGCGTCGATATCGAGTAGCGACGAATACTATTGCTTAAAACTCATGGTAGAGGTACTGAAGTGAACTAATGTAAGCTCTTAACTAACCTCTGGTTTAAAATGAAGGTTATGAGCGCTTTTTTCGCTTGATGACGCTAAACTCAATATGTTTGCTTTATTTTATTTTTAGTGCATAAGAGCGTAATATTGATTCAAGCAAATGGTATTTGCTACAATCATTTATCGATCTGCTGAGGTGGAACGACGACGTATGAAAAAGAGAGATGGAACATCTGGGAACAGGACAGATGAAATTCGACGTCTGGCAAAGACAGATGAAATTCGACGTCTGGCAAAGACAGATGAAATCCGACGTCTGGTAAAGACAGATGAAATCCGACGTCTGACAAAGACAGATGAAATCCGACGTCTGAGAAAGACAGTTGGAACGCCAATTTCTAAGAAAATATGTACATATGGAACGCTGCCACCAACGTCCACTTAGAGCAGGAGGAATTCTTTACCTCAATGACGCATTTAACCTACATATACCCAACATTCTAGAAACCCATGTACCAACTAATGCAGTCCATTTAAAAGTGGAGTACATTTTAAATTATCAGTTCCAGTGTGAAGTGTCTCTGCTTTTATATTATTAGGTATTCATTATCTGTTCAAGGGCACTTGTCACAAGTGCTTGCCTCCATTTGTGATTGTGAAATCTAGTAATCAGGTTATCTAGGTGGCTGGATTTTTTCTTTGAAATAGGCTACTCTCTACATCTACGCAGAGAGTTAATAATGGTATGATTTACTTCTACCCTGAACGGAGTATGTCCTTTAAAGGAGCATAACCTCTTCTGACCAATCTCCTATTATCATTTTCTTTTGTAGTCGATCATCTCGGCAAACTTTGCTGAGTTAGTCATTACAATAAAATTCTCAACTCAATTTTACCGCGATCGCGCCTGTTTCAATGAATCCACATATTATTGTCCAGTTGCTCAGACGCTTGAGAAACAAAACTACAGCAATTTTACATTACAATATCCACTAGGAATCAATTCACGAATAATTAAAACCGCGCAGAGCTGGCAGCAAGGGTAAAATAACTCCTCAGTCACCCGGCTGGCCAGGTGACCATGTTTTTGCGGACAACCTACATGGTTGTCCGCAAAAACATGGTCACCCACACATAATAAGTATACAACTTTGTGATTTATCATGAAATTTTGTACATAGAATTTTTACATTTTGTTTCTGCAAACTATTGTTGTTTAAACGAACACTTAGAAAATGTTAGACGAGTAAGTCCGCTGGTAGAAGCTAGGGAAGATATTAAGATTAGGTTCTTGACGAAGACACGTCAGCAGCCATCCACAGGTTGATAAATGAAGACTAATTATATAGTACCGTAACTAGGGCAGTGCCAGCGGTGCGCAGGCAGAGGGCGCAATCCCTAGAGGGGCCGTAGAAATTGTTGTAGATACCGGCCTATTGTGCCGACCTATTTCTAAGTTTATTTTATTTTATTAGGTAAGTCATTTTAAATTATCTATATTTTAAAATATTTGTATTACCTAGTTACTTTTTTATAAATAAACACTCATGACAGTAGCATATTTTCTCTTATTTATTTAGAAATCCTTTATATTTACGAGCCTTCGTCATTTTATTCTAACAGAAATGATCAAACGAGGCCCAAGTTTTGGATCGTGCTTGGTAATTAGCAGCATACATACAATAGCTACTATTTATTGTGTAGGTACCTACCTATTACGGGTGTAGAAGCGGCCTACCAAGAATACCTTACTTTAGATGCTCAGCGTTTCAGTAATACCAAGAGGCAAATAGTAGGTGATTGTGGCAGGTGGTGTATTTGAAGCATAATATTTTTATTTTTAGTTGTTATTTATGTTTTTTTCGAGCCTGGTAAGATTAAAGCGGGAACCACATTAGACCGACGCACATGTGGCCCACGCCTGATTTGTACATATAGTCGTGTCACTTGGGGTGAATCTAAAGTAGCTCTACAAGTCTAGTTGCCATATAAAATGTTTGGAGACCGACGCGCACAGATCGGCGTACGTAGTTTACGTGTGCTCAATGTAGGTCTACTTTTAAACTTTTCTAAAAGGACAGTTACAGAAACTTACACCGGGCGTATAAAGCCCTAGTTACGGCACTAACAATTATATCGTCCTTGATAAATCAATTAAGTAGTAGCTAACGTACGTAATTAATTAATGAGCTTTTTACATTATCAAATAATACTTTAGGATTAGGTACATACAAGTGACAATAGACCTTGTCGATAAGTGTTTATCAGAAAGGTCACTCGTGACAGTAGCTGTGTACGAAAATGTGTTTAGAGGTGACCAACACACTAACCTTTTTTTTAGGCTGGAGACTCATCAAAGACTTATCCCGCTTTAGGTGAAGGGAGAGGACGTGTCGGACTTTTACTGACTATAGCCTACTTCTTTGCTTTGCGTTTCAGGACCCCAGGGGTTTTCTTTTTGCAAGCGATTCCATATCTCCGTAGGCTTCGGCTTTACTAGACATCAACGGTTTTGCTGACATCTCATGAATTATATGTGTTTGCAATGTTCCTTCGATTGTCTATTGCCTTCTAGGACCACGGGTAACCTTTGCAGGCGTCAACCCACGCTTTTAGTATTCAGTTGCTGGGTTGTAAGTGTACAGCTCATATAAGCAGCTGGTTCATGTAAGTTACATGGGCCAAAGCCTATATGAGTATTCAGCTGATTGCAGTTACAGTAGAAGTCGACCCCAACCCAACAAAGTTTGGAAAGTCAAGATCGATAATAATGATCTTGCCTTTCCCAAGTTTGTTGGGTTATTATGAGCCGAAAGACGTCCACTGTAGGACATAGGACTCCCCCAAGTATCATTATAACGTCCGGTCCTGTGCGTTTCGCATTCATCGGATTCCCGCAACCCTCACCAGGTCATCGATCCACCTTGTGGGAGACCTTCCAACGCTGCGTCTTTTGGTACCATCGCGGTCATTTGTGCCTGATCACTTAAAAAAAAATTTGCTTGAACACTGCGGCGGGGCGCCAAACCAAACTCTTTGTAGTTTTCATTTCGAATGCAAGCAAAAATGAACTTAGCGGTGGTCAGCTGGAAGTATCTATTATGGTACGTACTTACGTAGTCACCACACCAGAACCTTTCGAGGCGGTATAATATATATATAAATCATTTAATATATTGATATAATATATTATATTTAACATATTGATTGATTAAAAGGGAAATGCGGTGACTTTTCTTTTGTAACCGTGACTTTCAAAGAATGTTATCTTTACACGCGGCCAGCTTAATAGCTTACCAATGCACACCCTGACTGATTCATAGTTACGATTATAATATCAAAATATCAATAAATATATAATTGATAATAATAAGCGTATCACTAAAAGTGTTATGATTAAATATTGCTTCCAATTTATTACCCTCATTGGAAATCAATTTATGACCACAAAAGGCTTATTTAAATTTATTACTATACTAGCTACTCTGTCCATATGGCCTAGAGGTTTTATTTCATCGTTCAGCTTAGGCAATGGTAGCAAATATGTGGCCATGGTTCAGGCGTAAAGGAGTTGGCTGAAATCGAGAGACAGAGACAAGCCTCACGCCCTGACCCCACTGGAGTCGCTCTGAGTGTATACAGTCGCAGAGCGATTCCCGAGCAATGGGTTACTCGCCGTCAGCCGCGAAACTTTGCATTTCACGCGCACCTCAATGAAATTTTAGCAAGATTAACGGTGGGGCCAGTTACGCTCGATGCTGCTTTATTTCGTACTTGGGAAGCCAGTGAGAGCCGAAACCAGCCAAGGTTTTTTTTTATATAGGAAATTATCAGATGATTTCTCCCGCTCTGGGTGGAAGGGAGTGTCAGACTTTTACTGACTAAAACCCACTGTGTTAGTTCTGTTGCTCTTTTGCGAGGGTAATGGTAACTCCTTCGAATAATCCGCAGATTCAATAGGTTGCGGACATTCATTCAAAAAATCCATCTTAACAATCTATCCTTGCAATGGACTCTTGAGAAAAGAACCAAAACTGTAAATTAACTAGAGGTCATCATCTCTTCTCTCGCTCTTGGCCGGACGGGAGGGAGTGTCAGACATTTACTGACTAATACCCACATTCCTTTTTTGCTTTTGTTCCAGGACCTCTGGGTTCTCTTTCGCACAACCCATGTTCCCAGAAGGCTTCGGCTAATCTCCTGCTGCTACACTCAGAGCAGGAGATGTTATTTGATAATTTTCCACATAAAAAACGGGGCCTTATTTTTTTTCGCCCCAGGGCCGTTTGGTCACCTAGCTACGCCACTGTCTATTGTACGAGTTTTACTCAATACCGATGCAATTGCTTTGTAGGTCAGTATTACCGTGCACTCGGTCAGTGGCCGTCTCCAGAGACAATGTGAAGAGGTCCCTCTCCAGCACTTAGCATTTAATTTCATTCGGACTTATTCTAGTCGACATAATTGGGCCGAGCAATCGCGACTCTATCGGTGGGTATTACTAATAGAAATCCTTGTTTAATATGTGCTTGTGAACTGAGGGACCGCACTGGTTTCGCAACAAAAAAACGGTAATTTAAAAAACTAAAAAAACCGACTGCTTTTCTGAGCATTCATGAAAAAGTCCTAAAACAAGAAAGTCGTTGTACCCGATTGCTCTTATCCATATAATATTTTAAATACTGGCAGTCGGGACCCATTCTAGAGTTGAGAGCACATACCTATATTACATTGCAGATTACTCCAATCTATTGACTAGACGGCTGACTTTCTAGAATTGAGTCGGAACCAATTCTAGAAAGTCAGCCGTCTAGTCAATAGATTGGATTTAAAATATTATATAGATAAGTGCAATCGGGTACAACGACTTTCTTGTTTTAGTACTTTTTCATGAATGCTCAGAAAAGCAGTCAGGTTTTTTAGTTTTTTAAATTACCGTTTTTTATTTTTTTAGTTTTATTTTATTACGATATCACTTTCAAAGTAAATACGAATCTAGTGACACCTCTCAAGCTAAAAATCCATCGAGCCGTTCAGGCTGCAGAGCGTGCCAAACAATTATACATAAATACATATATATACATACATACATACATACTCTCGAAAAACATAACCCTCCTTCTGGCGCAGTCGGGTAAAAAAAAAACTGTCTAGAAAATCTCAGGAAATTATGAATAAATTAAGTACTGAGTATTATCAATTATTCAAACAAATACTTTGATAAAATAGAATAATACGAATGAGTTGTGTTGGCTGGATTGAAAAATTAAATTACAATTTAAAAAAGTTCGGTACTTATAATAGTAGTATAGTAGTAGTATCATTTTTGTTTTAAGAGGACCCGATCCTGATCCGTTTATCGTCAACGGACATGGTTTTATAAGCTTGTTCTTTCATCCACCGCAATGTTTAACAAATACGCAACGCGTATAAAGTAGGTGATCGATGTACGAGCCTATACCGCGGTTTTAAAGCACGTCGGTTTTACTCGCGGCTCGTCGGTGCTAATCGACTAGCGAGTAAAACAGTTTTGCTGAGCCGAGTGGAAAATGATGCAAACACTATGACTCCCGAGCCGGGCTCGTCGTTCGTATTGCAATGATACACCGGCGAGCTTTACCGACGAGCCATAAGACCGCGGTTTTACTCGCCCGTCGATCTGTACCTCTACCATGAGTTTTAAGCAATAGTATTCGTCGCTACTCGATATCGACGCCGTAAATATTTTGTATGGCAAATTTTTCAGCGCCTCTAGCGGTCACTTGCAGAACCAAAATTTGCCATACAAAATATTTACGGCGTCGATATCGAGTAGCGACGAATACTATTGCTTAAAACTCATGGTAGAGGTACAGGGCCTTAAGAAAGATAGTGCCTGAAAGCTCACTTGGCATTCGGTAACTTCAGTTTCACGAAACGTATGCCAGGCAATATGGGTGTGGTATACCCGACATCAAAGTTTTCCCTAAATCAGTTAGTACTTAAAGTATTACTCGACTAAGGTGAAGCTCAAAAGGATGGTAATGTTTTTGAAGTCGTGTCTGGCGCCAGCTTAGGTCTAATTTTACAAAATGAGAAATAATTGATAAGTTAAAGGGATTATTACACAATAATCTTCACCTACTTATCAAGATCTAGTTTCGATATGGTATCAGAATGAAATTCTAGTAATTATTATTTTTAATCAAACGTTTAAAATCAGTATGTGAGGTCCCCTTAATAAATATTTTTTTTTATCTTCTTTATCATATTTTTAAAAACGAATAGTCATCGTCAAAACACGTGTGTGTATGATAAAATTTCGTTTTAGACAAGCGGAAGCCTGCAACATTATCGACCACGCAGTGGCGTAGCTAGTCCCACAGGGGCCCCGTATTAAAAAAATGGTACTTTTTTTTATAAATATTTGAGTTACTCTACGAGACGATTGTGAATAACATGTTGCGAATTTTTGCCTAGATCGGGGCCCCTGTAGCGCGGGGGCCCCGTGTAATTGATACGGCAGATACGGCGGTAGCTACGCCCATGCGACCAGGTCATATCTCACTAACAGGCGAGATAGACCAAAAACCTAACCTGTAGCGACATCTGAGATAGGAAGGAACGAAATAATTCAAAATTCTGCATCACCGTATCTTAAAAGCGGTAATTTTTAATTTGGGGAAGTAAGCAGGAGCAAAAGTTACTGTGACGGATTTGGTCAAGCTTTTATTTATATATATATATATATATATATAAACTAGTGCTTGACTGCGATCCCACCTATGCGTTGAGTGTGAGTTGCTCTTACGTTAACGCTATCGAAAAGTTTGCCGCGTTTGGCTCTGATTGGTTAAGAGCTTGGAGCGGGCCAATCAGAGGCTCGAACGTCATAAACGTGTCGATCGCGTTAGCGTAAAACAAACTCACACTAGGCACTCTCATGGTTTCTTTTCCCGTAATTCTCCCGTGAATCAGTTAGTTAGTTATTTAATTGATATAAACGAGTGCTTGACTGCGATCCCACCTGATGGTAAACAGTGATGCAATCGTTGATGGTGAGGCGCACTAGTTAATTAAGAGCCTATCCACTCTAGCCTAGAAGACACCTAAATTATAATCGGACGGGAAGACCGCAGCAGGCAAACTGTTCCAGTCCCTCGATGTACGCGGTATAAACGACGAAGCAAAACGCTTAGTCCGGACCGTAGAGGTTTCAACAACGTAGGGGTGAATATTCGCCGTATGTAAGCTATACTTAGACTGATACTATTATCTACTGATTATTATACTGATTATTTACTGATGTACATACCGCGAGGCTGGTCTATTTTAGCTACTTTCATAGTATCATGTCTTACGGTATTTAGCTATGGGGACGGGCTGCAGACATAGAGTCTATTTTTATTCTGCAGAAAAGAGCTATCAGAGCCATATACAATCTTCGCAGGTGCGATTCTCTAAGGGAACTGTTTAAGGATATAAACATTATGTACGTTCGGAAAAATATTCATCTTTTTACTAAGATAAGTGACAGGCACAATTTTAATACTAGGAATAGGCACAAACTAGATCAACCTCGATTCAGATTGGCTAAAGTATATAATTCTTTTATGGGGTGCTGTGTAAAATTTTATAATAAGATACCACTTGAGATTATTCAATTGAATGAATCCAAATTTAAAACATGCATTAAACGCACGCTATGTAGACAAGCATATTATAAAGTGGAAGATTATATCCTCGATAAAAATGCTTGGCTAAATGCTGGTCCTGCTCCACTAACACTTTTGCCTACTAATTAGTTTTTTGTTTTTTTATAGTTTTATAAATATTGGAAGAGATGCTATTACCCTTTCCGTATGTTGTTTTTTTCGAAATGGTATGATATTGCTTTAATGAAGCTTATGACCTTTTAATGCTCTTATTTTGTTTATTTTTCTTATTTGGAACCATTAGCATTGTATAATGTAGAAGCACTTTTATCAAATTTTTGTGAATGTGAAGTCCCATGGAGCATTTTTACTAGGTTACAATTTGTTTGACTTAAATGAGCATGGCAGTTGAGAGTTTGTCATTCTCACTCAAATGTCTTGCTGATGGTGGCGCGTGTTATTGAGTCATTCTGTTCCCTTCATAATGGTTGAGCAGAGTGGGGTTGAGGCACGCGTCATGCTCGTGAACGGGCGCCGTCAGTTGAGACTGGTCATCTCTTTGCTGCCAGTGGCTTAATTCAATTTCTATTTTTAGTTAGTTTTTTTTTTCTCACTACTTTTCTACATGGTGCTCACATAATTGTAGCGACAAGAAATATGTAACCAAGATTATTGTAACACTTAAAATGATTTTAAAAGAGTGTCCATGGAGTTTCTTGCACGTTCTTCTCCGTAGAGATCTACGCTTTGGAATGTGCAATTTAGCTTCACTTTTTTTTTTGACTGACCGACATTTTGACTATTCAAAAGTGCCTGTAAATGGTCTATTTGAAATAAAAGAGTTGATTTTGATTTTGATTTTTGATTTTGACTAATATGGTATAATCTTTCCTAAATACTCGTAAATCTTTAAGCTAGCACCACGATACGTACCTATTTTTTTTTAATGGGAAATCATCAAATAGCCTGCTGCACTAGGTGGAGAGAGAAAGAGTATCAGAATTTAACTGACTAAACCCCACAGGTGGGTTTTAGCCCTTCATTTGCCCTTGGCGTTCTATTGCTGTAGTAACTATTTAGAAGAACGTTGCTTTAAGTATTCCTGCCGAAGCTGATCCGATTGAAGTAAGAATAGGAAGGAAGTAAGTGTCGTAATTTGAGGTAAATCATTTAAACTTTCTGGAATAGTACGCGGCAAATAAGTTGAACCATTTGCTATGGTTACCCCGAAAATCGATTATAATTCTCGTCACACAAGTTGAACCATCAGACGGTTCACCGTGAATGCGCAGTAACCGATTTTCGGTACTATATGGCCACGTCATTCCTACCCAGCCTCTAGCATAACAGTTGGACCAGTTATTGATTTATCAGTCAATAACATTCAAAGGAAAAACTTTATTTACAGGAATAGCAGACCAGTTTGCTCGTCTTAAACACGTGCAAATGATGACATAAGACTTTACATAGCATACCCATAACATGTGAACAACTACATAAATAAATTTAATGGTTTCCTACACTTTTCTCGTAACTCGTTGGTTCTGAGCACCTCGTGTACCTACTGCATATTTATTTATTCATTACAGAACATAATAAAGCAATTAATGTGAATCTATTTCTACTGAGTTGTAGGCAGAATGGGAAATTGGTCATGTTTCTAGTTTTCCACGTCGAGTACAATAATTTTTTTGTGGTTTTTTTAATAGTCTAAATTGTGTCACAATGTTTGGCAAAGGCCGCCCCGAAGACGATTTCAGACGAAGTTTAATATATAATAATATAATATTTTCACAACTATCACACACAACGTCGTCCAGTCCCATGCTAAGCAGAGCTTGTGTTATGCTTCTAGACAACTGATAAACATACTTATATATTTCTAAATACATACATGTTATACATAAATTACACCCAGACACAGAAAAAAATGAACGTGCTCATCACACAAACATTTGTCCTAGGTGGGAATCGAACCCACGACCTCCGGCATAGCAGTCAGAGGCACTAACTACTAGACCAACAGGCCAGTCCAGTTTGCCTCACATGTGATCAGATCGTCACACCACCTTCGCGTCGTCGGTAGACGCGGGACTGCAGACGAAGAGCGGCTGTCCGGTAATCGACCAGACCGAGCCCAAGTCGTGGACAGCGCGTAGTTATCTACGAGGTTCTCAAAGAGATGTCAACAAACCATAGGGAACCAGCAGGGCCAATGCCCGTTAGGACCGCAAAGATTTTCGAATTTTTTTGGAGGAAGAAAAGGAAACCCATAGTCATAGAACGTAAAGGGCAACTTAAGGACACAGGTGTTTTTTTTTATCGTAGGTAAAATCATCCAATGACAAGTCCCGCCCTTGGGTGGAGCGGGAAGTAGTGTTAGACTCTTACTGACTAAAAACCTACCCCGTTCCTTCGTTGCCTATCAGGCCGGGGCTGAGCCTTCCTCTCAGAAAACGGCCCTTAACCCCAGCAGGCTTCGACCCTGCCTGCCTGCAGCTAGTAGGCTGGGCCTCTACGGTTTGCTGACAGCTCCTTGAGGCGCGCGGGAACAGAACGCGCCATCGACGACTTGGGCTCGGTCCGGTATGTTACCGGACGATCGGACAGCGTGCTACCCACTGCACGCCGTCCGCAAGCCCGCGTCTACGGTGGCCGGAAATCGGAATCGGGATCCCGGCTACGGCTGGGGCGAGCGCCCCGTTGCCTCTGCCTGATGCGGTCGGCCTCCTCCTTTGCTAGTATTACTGCTTCGCAGAAGGAGGCGACCGCCTGCCATTCCTCCTCACTCCGGACCATGGCCTGAACCAAGGCCCGGCGAGAGAGATCGCTGCCGCCGATTGCCCCCACGAGGAAAGGACACAGGTGTGGTTTTAGTCAATAAAAGACACTCACTCTCGCTCGCTAAAATACATGTTGTGTAGATCGATAAAAGTATTATCTAATATTCGTTACCTGTTTTTCATAACCATGTTTGCAGAACAAGAACAGACACAACCATACACGACAAAGCACATTGCGCATTTTTCTGACATTGATTGACAAGAAATAATGTCAAATTATTGGAAAAAAGACTTAGTTTGTTTATTAAAAAGCTCGTATTCCTAACCTATAGATAACAGTAGGTAGGGACCAGTCTGTCTAAAAAGTTAAACGACTAGGGTAATTGGAAAGGATCCTGATACAATGAATTATAGTCAACACTGGTTGATCAATAAAGGTTGATGAGAAGGTCTTGATCATTGTTTACCGTCGTTTACTTATAAAAAGTTTCGAATATAAGTTTTTTTTTGTTAATGATTTAATATTATTAGGGAAATTTTTAACAATAATAAAATACAAAAGATCTTTCAGTTAAAATATATTTCGGTATCTTTTGTGACAAAACTACTTACTAAGAAAAATAGAAAAATAAATAACATTAAATTATCAAGTATCAATGAATGATCAATGACAACTAAATATCGCGTTGTAGCGTTGTAAAGATATCTATACTTATTTTACGGTTAATTCTCGCTAAATACTCTCCAGCGTTTGATGGTATATTAACAGTTCGTACGTGGTATTGGCAAAATTGTGGTGACTCTTCCACAAAGGCCATTAATCAAAAGTTGAAGTTGAAGCAACAGATTTTTTTTGTTTCGTTCAAAAATTCCCAAGTTGTTTAACCCTTTAGACTTTTTTGGGTTTGTTACCAGTAACTTGTATGGCATCTTTAAGTTCATTTCAAACCTTATTTTGACCAAACATCCAGTATCTCTATAGCTATCTCTGATAAAATATAGATCAAAAGCCAGCTGACGCTGACTTAAAGAAATTAATTTCGTACATGCGAATATTAATTCGAGTTTTAGAAAAAAAAAGTACTTTATTTTTTTATTTTATCTTTAAAAATCGATAGTGTTTCATGTACCATGTCAAAATTTAACGGTGTATATCTATCGAATATTTATAAAGAATATAAATCAAAGAATTATATACACCGTAAAATTTTAGTCGTTTTAATCCCGCGGAGGGTCGATTCGGTACATGAAATACTATCGATTTTTAAAGAAAAAATTAAAAAATAAAGTACTTTTTGTCAAAAACTCGAATTAATATACGCATGTACGAAATTAATTTATTTAAGTAAACGTGTTAATGATAACTTGAATACCTTAACAATTGTTAGGTACCTTATCAATTGTTAACTTTTGGTCGTTTTATTCCCGTGCGAAGCTGGGGCGGGTCGCTAGTTACATACATGTAACTAGCGACCCGCCCCAGCTTCGCACGGGTGCAATGGTGATATTAAATATATTATGCATGTATTAAACATAATATATAAACCTTCCTCTTGAACCACTCTGTCTATAAAAAAACTGCATCATAATCCGTTGCGTAGTTTTAAAGATCTAAGCATACATAGGGACAGACAGCGGGAAGCGACTTTGTTTTATACTATGTAATGAAGATATGTGTAGATGTGATACAAAACCATAATCCACAGTTTACCTGGCACACAGCACACTCATTCGTTTACTCTATAAATCAAAGAATCATGGGAATGAAATCATAACCAGTCATAAAATCAGGAATGTTGTCTTATTATCATAGCGTAAACAAAAAACAACATAATAAACACTATTAATGCGCTGTTTTACTGTATTATTCACACAGCGTTAATTATACTACAATTGCTATAGAATGGTGCGGGTGACAGCTGTCGGATTCTTACAATGTGGCTACCTATCCTTTTCTCTCATCTTAAAGATACATATATGCGTCCTGCTGTCATTCTACCTCTGCTACGTCAAAAAGATTTCAATGACTTTAATTGAGCTGTATCATTTTTATTTTTAATGTTTTTTACTGAGTTAAGTTCGGTTTATTAAAATCAGACACACGCCATCTAATCGTACTACATACATTTTATAAATAATATTCTTAAGAGTTTATGTATTGTCTTTTAAATATAATAGCTACATAATATCTATGTATACTGTATAGTCTAGTATATAATTTTTAATGTAATATTTTATGCTTCTTTAATTTGCAGTATTTCCTGTTTATTAAAAGTTCGTATTGTCCATCCTAAGCTTGTCTGGTAGATATCGCTGTCAGCGATAAGACCGCCATTGTACCCATAGTATAAGTTTGTGAAAGAGTTTTATTACTATTTTCGTGTACAATAAAGTTTAATCTATTTTATTCTATAAATAAAATGGAAGGGTCTGTTTTGTAATATCATATGATCATAATATTTTTTTTACTAAATGCAAAGTATATTCGAAATTTATAACAAAATGCAAATTTTGGTATGTTTGTTTGTTCCGGCTTTTGACGGAAAGTTTACTAACGGTTAAAAAACTGATGTTACAAGGAGTACTTTAGAATAAAGCGATTAGCGATACAAATCATATCACATTAGATAGCTGCCTAAATTACAATGGTAACACCTTATATCTATTGAGTATATGAATATAATGCCGTCATATCATTCCATAATAATAATAAACACTGATTTTTTAATAAAACAATAGCTGATAAATTATACGACTAACGCAAAACTTGAGCAGATTAGAGTTTTATCAAAATATCTTAATTCAGTACTTTTCCGCGTGGTGTATTAGGTTATTGAAAACAATGTTAAACTATCAATGTAATTACCGATTTATTTTATGATAGTAATTAAATATCGTATCGTATATATTTTGCTATCAATTAAACCAATAATATTGTTTACAGTAGGCTAAAATGTGCTTTAAAGTGATTATTTTAATAATATGTAAGTAAATTAGTGTTTTTTTTATGGTAGGCAAAATCATCCAATGACAAATCCCGCCCTTGGGCGGAGCGGGAAGTAGTGTCAGACTCTTACTGGCTAAAAACCTACCCGGTTCCTTCTTTGCCTTGGTTCCAGGGCCCTGGTATTCATTTTCACACTATCTCAAGGCCCCAGTGATATTTTTATTTGCATATTAGTTTTCTGCGATCACTAAATGTATCATAGGCACACATTTGCGTATAAGCTAGGCCAGATGAATGAGACATTCTCTCGGTTTCAAAAAATCACCCATTAGATCAAGTTCTTCAATAGAGGTCAAGTTTGGTGAGGTCGTACTCTTAGGGTCAGTGGGCTGTTACGAGTTGTTAGAAGGAATTATCGTGGCCCAGTGGTGCTATTCTCTAAGAAAACGCAGCGCTGCCAAGACGTCGAACACCCAAATAGGATACATTGGATTGTCAACCTAAAATACCTATACATTGGATTGTTAATTCAATAATAAATATCCTATTTGTATGTTCGACGTTGTGGCAGCAAATAGAGAATAACACCACTGGACGCTAAGGGCTACTGAAGGAATACAGGTGGGTTTTAGTTAATAAAAGTCTGATACTCCCTTTCCCTTGTAACACTCAGAGCGAAAGAAGTCATCTGACGAATTCTCACAGAAAAATAAAGACCTGTGACCTACAATTTGCTATGAAAGTTTTGCTGTGCTATGATAGCTACACTTTGCTACGAAAACTGTGCTACCGTGACCTTGACTTTTAGTTAGGTATATTATCTGTTAGGTATACTACGGAAAGGCCTCGTGGGCGCAGCCCAATACGTTGGTCCGACCAGAGCCGCACCGCTTTTGACTCTACGATATACAATGCTCTTCACACCGCCAAAGACAGGAACAGATGGAGGAACATCATTCAGAGAAAAGTGATGAAATAGGGTGGTCACGACCCCCTCAGCATTGAGGAGAGGGAAGGGGAGGTTAACTATCTATATCTTATTACTAGAAAGGAGTATCGTTATATTAAAACGTAGGAGAACCGAGTAAAATAATAGTATGCGGGATTCTGCAAAAGAGTCACTGTAGCAAGACGAGTGGCTTTAGTCAGCAAAAGTCTGACACTCCCTCTTGCCAAAGAACAAAAAGGTCAGTTGGCTACGATTTCCTACAAATTATTTGCTGTGCTACGATAGCTACGCTGTGCTGCGAAGAGTTATGCTGTGCTACGATAACTGTGCTACCGTGACCTGGATTTTTAAAATAAGTACTGTTTAAATGATTTTTAATTTATGTTATCTTCTTATTATCAGAAAGGAGTATCGCTATAATAAAGGAGGAGAGCCGAGTAAAAAAAAGACAGCGGGATTATTCTTAAGAGTCCTAGAACGAAAAGTGCTTCTGAAGGACTACTTTGGGTTTTAGTCAGTAAAATTCTGACACTTCCTCTCACACCAGCCAGAGCGGGAGGAAATATTTGAAAATCTTTCACCTCAAAAAAATATGAATGACAGTAATTTTTTATTTCTGGAATTAAATTGCGCCCGTACAAAGCAAGGACGGGTCGCTTACTAGGTTTATTTAAATTTACTAGTGTATGTCATCATCATCATCATTTCATCCGAAAGACGTCCTCCCCCAAGTGTCGCACAATAAATAAATAAATAAACAATGAACGGTCCTGTGCGTTTCGCATCCTTCGGATTCCCGCAACTTTTGCCAGGCCATCGGTCCACCTTATAGGAGGCCTCCCAACACTGGTCAGTTTAAATCAAAACATTATTAAAATTAATGTCTGCAGAGTTTATGTTTTGTATTCCACCATAAGAAAGTAGTGGTGGCCGAGTAGTAACGGTCCAGACTTACGGTCACGAGTCCAAACTCAGCCAGGCGTATTAAGCACTTTGTGTAATTTATTTCACGGTGAAAGAAAACATCGTGAGGAAACCGGCCTGTCTTAGAACCAAAAAATCGAAGACATGTTACATTCACCAACCCGCACGGGGCCCACGTGGTGGATTACGGCCCATTTCCTCTCTTAGAGAGGAGGCCTGTGTCCCAGCAGTGGGAACATTAAAAGGCTGATGATGATGATGATGGTTCTGCTGCGAATATCTTCTTTTCTGATTTAATAATGCAAGGAAACTCCGAGCATAGCCCTTTCCATTGCCCTTTGGGTAAATATAAGCCTTCTAGTGAGGCCCATTGTGTATTTGGAGGCACTCAGGACAGAGAATAAAGTCCCACATACCCCCGTTGAAAAGGTGGGATCCTCTGACCAGACGGGTGTTAAGTCTAGTGGTGCCCGATAGATGATTTCGGCCTGTTCTATATGTTCAAATCGCGTGGAGAACTTTACTTGAGCAATGCAGCATTAGTTCTTATATGACGCCATAGATGTCGCTACATGTATTGTATATCAGTTGGTATTCATAATCTATTTACAATTTAAGCTAGTTTTGTTTGTGACTTTATTATCAGCGGTTAATCACGTTAATGACATTATTGTATCACTAGTTTTACGTGCAGGTATTATTTGGAACAATCAGCCACGTGGAATTTAATCATTACGTATTGTAAAACTAAATCATAAATAATAAATAAATAAGTCATTTACCGCTTCCGTATGACGCGTGATAATCATGCAGTTTTATCTATCTATTTATTTATTTAACAATTTGTACACACATAAAAAAGGAAAAAAGAAATGAAGAAAACAGATAAGTAGGTACAGAGGTGATGCTTATTTCTATATATCATCATCATCATCTTTCTGCCCATATCCCGTTTTTTTAGGGGACGGCGCAACACATTTTTTTCTTCCATTCTGTGCTGTCACTTGTCACGCTATCACTAACTTCTTTTTCTTTCATATCACTCCTCACACAATCTATCCATCTCATCTTTGGCCCCCCCCCTCCACATGTAAACTCATAACTCTTTTAGTAACACGCGTTTCATCCCTCCTCTTCACATGACCATACAAAGACAAACGATTTCCTTTCAACTTTTCAGTCACTGGCGCCACTTTCAAACTTCCCCTAATATACTCATTTGATCATTTCTCACTTTATCCATTCTCGTCACACCACACATCCATCTCAACATTCTAATCTCCGCTACGTGCAATCTTTTTTCTTCCGTCTTTTTTATAGGCCAACATTCTGATCCATACAGGTCTTATCACGGACTTGTAGAGTTTACCCTTCAACTTGAGGGGCATCCGTGGGTCACAAGTTGTTCCCGTGACCTGTCGCATTTCATCCATCCTGTGTTGATCCGGTGCGTTATCCATCTTTATATATAAAAGCGAAATACCACTCATTCATTAATCACGAAATCTCAGAAACTATAACACCTACAAACTTAAAATTTGGCTGGTAGGTTCCTTATAGGGTGTAGCCATCCGATAAGAATTTTACGAAAATCCAACCCCCAAACGCGATATTGTTTTTTTTTTTTTTACGAGGGTTGGAAGTTTGTATGGAGAAACCGACTGTCACGGGGGCGGAGCCGCTGGCAGAAGCTAGTTTATAAATAAAACGTTTCGGGAAAAAGGCGGAGGTGTATAATAGAAACATAATAATATTATTATAGAGGAAAGCCGAGGATTTCGAAAATTACTAACTCCCATGCGAAGCTGGGGTGGGTCGCCAATTACAATATCAATTGAAATGTTACAATTTGTTACAGACTAAATATTGTAATATAGAACGAGAAGATGCGTTATAGTAACACTAACCTTTTCCAGCGGTTTCGTTTGCTTGGAAGTAGGTTTTCCATACAATCTTTGGAGCACCGGTTCATTCCCTTAAAAGTTAATTTTTTTTAAATACCTCCATAGTGCTCGCCTAAGTCATAAAAGGAGGCATTTTGCTTAATTTCACATTCCTAGATTCAGGGCCGTAAAGTTAACTAGTTTAGACGTGGATGAAATCACATCAGCGAGGCCTTTTTTCTTTCATGTAGAGTGACTGGTGATTAGTGAACGATACTTAAACACGTGATTGTAGTCATGATAACTAACAACTTTTACTATGGGACTAAACCTGAAATCGCGAAAAAAATCTACTGGTCAGTATATTTATGTTCGTTTAACTGGGCAAAATTGTACTGAACTTGCTGATTTTTTTGCAACGCTGTATTTGACCACATCGTCGCTTGGTGATAAAGTGGTCAAAAAAGAGCCTATCTAATATAAAAAGCCGTGTTCTTATAGAAGCGAGGGCTTACGCGACGCCCCTTTGGATTCGAGGCCAACATCGAATACGGCTAGCTACGCCACTGCCTAGTCTCAGTAGATTCGACTGTGCCTTGATATGTCAGTCAGTCAGTTTTTCCTTTGTTGTGTATACATTTTCGCAGTAACAAAAGCTTTTTGTACTAAACTTAGTCATAGCATAAATGAGTCACAATATATTATTGTACACTAAATAGGTCAACATTGACGCCTATCAACATTTTAAACACACTTGTATAACGTCATATTTTTTAAAGACGTAACTAAATACATGATAAGTTCGGTATAATTTCTTTTTTTTATTTATTCGTTAAGGACTCGAGCTTGAGCACTATCTACAAGATAGTAAGTGATGATGTGGCCGACGATGGAGCACGTTTGCTAAGAAGTGACCTATTTGCTCTTGACTTTACTCCTAGGTTGTAGTTATCAGAAAACACAGACTACGGCAAGGAACTTTACTCCTGCGCACAATGTATGTGTTCCCAAAACTTTTTTAGCGTATCGGTGAGATGTCCACCATGCACCGGTAGCGCATCGCCCTACGTCTTGTGGTCGGATGATGGAACGGGCTTGGCGGGATTAAGTTATGCTCTTTCGACGCACACTGCACTCAACACTCAAATGAGTGCACCATTACCAATGATCTTCTTGGATCGTTCCTCAATTAACTCAAGTTTATCAAGCTGGTATTATATATGGCCTTTTGGAGGGATTGGAGCTGAGACCCACTAGCTCTCACGCTGGACACGTAGCTCTCAATAACGGCTAGTGCTTTCATCTGCATACCCAAAGGTATTGGGCTTAAGTCGATTATGGGCAACAGGAATAATGTTGCCGAACCTTGAGGGACATCGGCATTAATAATGAATTGACAGGACAAGCAGCCATCGATGACCACTTGGATGGACAAATCACTCAAGAACTCTTTCCTTTTGCTAGTTAATTTGGGTTAGCGCACCATATCATTTTATTTCATATTTCAGGAAATCATTTTAATGTGTACTGTAACGTATGCATTAATAAACAATACTTTATTGACACGAGCACTTACAGTATACTTAATATCAGTTAAATTACAATACCTAATTAAAGACGTACAAAATTTGACATCCTGACTCCTAAACTAGGAATTCCTATGTCTTTGGAGTCAGTGTTCTACTGCTACTTGGACATTATAAGCCCACGTAAGAATTATAGAGAGCTAAAAGCTTTGCAATATGTCCCGTTGAACTAGTTATTTTATTATCATGTGTTATGATAATAAAATTAAGGCAACAGGATAGTTTGAAATTCGAAAGAGTTACCGAGGATCTAGAACGAAAAGGGCAGGTAAAGAAACATAAGTTTGTTTTTAGTCAGTAAATGTCTGACACTCCTTCCTACTCCACCCGGAGCGAGAGAATAAGTTGTTTTATAATTAACAACTTAAAAAAAAGTTACTGTAAGCTTTATCTTTAGCATGCAAATGATTGATTGATAGATAGACAGATAAAGTACATTTAAGTGTTGAGTGCATCGTAGATCAAATACACTGCGTATTTCAGTGATCTTGGATCAAACGCAGTCTCAAACTGCGATTCAACGACTATTTTAGTCTCTTCTTCAGGAATGTCAAAACAAAAATAACCTTGCTACAGTTTCAATACTATTAGCAGACTTGTATTTATTTGAAAAATAATGACAAAACAGATGTTTTGTTCTTTGTATAGTTAAAATGGAAATCTTCCCTCTACAGATGAATTCAGCAACTGTTTCTGACATATGGTATTAATAATATCTATTGTCTTTTAATAATACCATAAAATAAATTATTACAATGTTTGTTTTAATATCAAAAGACATTACTCATTTAAAATATGATAAAACATATTTATTATTGTTTATGAATTTTTGAATTAGAATACATTTTATTATATTAATATTAACTATAATATTTATATTAACTTTATAAAATGATTCGAGCAACAGTCAAAATAGTGAATACAAATTAACTCACATATTTGTCGAAATCCCGTACACACAAAAATCAATTAATTTTACAAAACAACAGTGTGGCACAATATTTTTTTTAAATAAATGTGCTGGCTGGTCTCCGTGGCGTGGCTTGTAGCATAATGATACTACAATCTGGCCATATCAAACCCGACAGACTCCACTGCCGATAGATAAACAATAAAACGTATGTGTTTCGATGCAACACACACTAGTGTTGGATATGAAGTGATTTTAGGAGTAATACTTTTTGTGACTCAGACTACTAAAACTGAAAAGCTTTTTTGATATGGTGGTGTCTCTTCCACAAAGGCCAATAATCAAGAGTTGAAGTTAGACAGAATATCTTCTACAGGTTGCCAAATTTTGGAGCTGCAGGATTGTATTCGAAAGAGTTATGCGGCCTTGGAACCCAAAAGGCAACAAATACAGGTGGGTTTTAGTCAGTAAAAGTCTGACACGTATCGCTCCACCCAAAACAGGAAGAGGAAAATAGTTGCGTTTACAGTAAGTATCATGATTTACTAATTGATGCATTTATCACCAACATTCTTCACCGTCTTCCGGCCCTTGATACTTCAGATCGGTACGGGCGTAACACGATTTTTATATTAATTTCTTCCTGTTATTCCTTACGCTATCATTAAATTTATCGTCTTTCATTTCCACAGAATTCATAAACCTTCCTTAAAAAATCTTATTTATGGAAAAATATTATGTTGAATTATTGATCTGATACTTCTGTGTCCTTCGTTAAGTTGATTTTATGGTAAGGTTAATAGTATACTAAATAATGCGCTTGCGCCTCCGTACCACCTAAGGATTTTCCTACATTCTGTTAAAATGAAATGTTACTAATATTACAAAGGCAAAAGTTAGAACGGGTGTAGCTTCTTACGTCAATTATTAGGAAGATGATTTTACACCGTTAAATTTTAGTCGTTAAAACGACTAAAATTCCTCATTTCATGAAATATTATCGATTTGTAAAGAAAAATTCAAAATATAAAGTACTTTTTTTCTAAAACTCGAACGAACGAAACGAGTCAATGACCTTGTAGGTAGTTGTCGGTCGTTGCGTACTAACTACCTACAGTTTATTGGCCTCAGCTAACGTTTACTTAATGAAATTAATTTTGTACATGCGTAAATTAATTCGAGTTTAACGTACTTTATTTTTTAATTTTCTCTATACAAATCGGTAGTATTTCATGTACCGAATCGACCCTGCTCGGGATTAAAACGATCAAAATTTGACGGTGTATACACTATTATTGTTCTGAAATAAATGCACATATGTTATATATACGAGTATACTTAAAATTGCAATTCACACCTTTTTGCAGCCAATTTCAAAACCAACAATTGTTAAATCAACAAAATTGTGCAAACCTTCAATATACAAATTACCAGTTTCAGGAAATGCATGAAAATAGACTTGTGTATTGGATGCGAAACATTAACCCGTTAACAATGGAAATCTATAGCGTCCTGTCAAATTGTCTCACACAGCCATCGCTCAAATCTTGGAACCGCTCCAAGTTTGCCGCCGGGGGAAACTCCAGATTTATTATAAACAAAGACTATTTCCTGCTCCTCGTCGTTACCTAATACTGAAGTCCTGCATTTTGTATCTTTACGTCACGCCTCTTCTCTGAAAGACTTATGATAGATTGAGAGGGAGAGGGAGGCCAAAGAAAAGATGGATGGATTGCATGAGAAGTGATGTGAAAAAGGGGTTAATGATAGCGTGACAGGTGACGGGACAGAATGGAAGAAGAAAACGTGATGCACCAACTCCAAATAAAAGGGGACAAGGACAGGAAGGTGATGACGCCTCTTTTCTCCAATAGTATATTTTGATACAAGTGCAGAAAGTACGTCCAGCCTGATACGATAAATGTAATAAAATTGTGGCAAGACGAGCACGCGCACTTTTCTGCACTAGAGCGGAAAACAGTCAATTGGATGCCTAAAAGCGGTGGAATCAGAGCAGGTTTTCGAGTAAGTATATTGAAAAAGACTAAGCAATAGTGACGCAGGGTTGTTAGAAAGAACTCTCACTGCTTTTCAACGCAAAGGCAATTGGAAAGACACAATTGGGTCAGAAATTAGTCAGAAATCTAACTCTATCTCTCGTTTTATTTCACATAAAGCGCAAGAAGTTATTCAAACTTAGCTTTTGCCTTTTTTAATATATATAGATATATATAAACTAGTGTTTGACTGCGATCCCACTTGATGGTAAGCAGCGATGCAATCGTTGATGGTGAGGCGCACTAGCATTCACTCTAGCCTTGAAGACACCTGAAGAATAGCCTTGAAGATCGCTTTATACAGAGCACGCGATGTTGCTTGGTGAGATCCCACGCAAAACAAAAAGAGTAGAGGTGTAGCCTCATCAATTTAGTTTGATTACCGAAAAACGAATGATAACAAACGCCTGAGAATAAAAAAAGAACGGATGACAAATTAAAAAAAAAGTAAAGTAAAATTTAATAAATTATTTTCCACACTATTGAAAACACAGTACAGAAAGTACAGAAAATAAATGAAGAGGATAGGAGCCTAAACTAGGGCAGCCCTGTATCGCTATATGTTTCAGGGCTCCAGTACCTCTACCATGAGTTTTAAGTAATAGTATTCGTCGCTACTCGATATCGACGCCGTAAATATTTTGTATGGCAAATTTTGCAGCGCCTCTAGCGGTCACTTGCAGAACAAAAATTCGCCATACAAAATATTTACGGCGTCGATATCGAGTAGCGACGAATACTATTGCTTAAAACTCATGGTAGAGGTACAGGTCACCCCCAGCGAGTGAACTGGTCACAATTCTTTAGTGAATGTCAACTAGAGATTGAATTTATGAAGAGAAGCAATTTTTATATTGTAAATAAACTTCAGAAAGATAGGTTCTGTCGGTCGCGTTTGATTTTGCTTTAAAGTGTACACACCAGCTAATTTATGTTTGCTTGTGATCGGCAATGAGGATAATCGCGAATAGGTACGTATGCGCAGTCCGGATAACCGAGTCTCTTCTATATTAAAAATTAAATAACAACTTGTAGCTTTAATCTAGACTAGCTTCTGTCTGCAGCTTAGCACGCGTGAATGTAAAAAATATACAATAGATAATGCAGCTACACATTAGTGAAAAAAGTTTCATAGATCACCTCATACTTACAAACTTCCAAATTATACCTTTATAATATTACTATGACGTATAGAAAATAAAAACAATAGTAATTTATTTAATTTAGGTATGTTACTTAAAGGAGGCATGGCAGAAGAACCTATAGATATTTGAATATATCCACTGAACTTCTAAGTCTCAAGCAAAAAAACACTCACTACACCACACACTCAATCAAAAACAAATTTGTATTCACGTCTCCATTGTGAAAAAAATAAATAAGTAAGATTAAAACTAAGTTAATATCCTGCCGAAAAACTTAATTCAATTTTAATAGAACTATAAGTAAATTATTCAACTAAGTACTTACTGGGTGTCAAGGAAGAGAGAACCGACCACAGAAACACACCAAGCACAACTAGACCTAAATCCAATCATATACAACTAAATATGATATGAAGAGTGTAGTATCAGGCGTGACTCAGGATTCTGTTGAAGGGTTCCGTAGATAATATGTTTATTGGACCTGTGATGGACAAAGGCAGGTAGCCCTTCGGCTAAGCCGTTCGGAATAAGCCCGTTCAAGTCGAATTTTTTGGCAGAACTGTGACTGTATATGTGCTGATTGGTGACAAACAAAATCAGTTAAAATCGATTCCGTTAGTCTTGAATTAGATATAAATAAAAACTGCTGCAGCGCCTGCCCTAGTCTTTTATAACACTTGGGGTCACTTCTCTCTTGTTAACCTTTTCTGTCATACAATTCCTCGCACAATGCATATAAAAAAATCCTGTTCTTTGTCTTAGTGCTAGGGAACAGTCTCCGTTTTAGTTTTCAAACTATCTGTTAGAGAGTTACTTAAAAACTGTTATCCAAATGCCTCAGCGACGCCATCTAGTTTTAAATAGCAAACACGCGAATTATTTAATTTTAAGCGCAATTATATGTGAAATTATGAAACAAGAAAGAAATATTGGATTAGTAATTTAATTCTATAACCAGTATTAGCTATTCTAGATGTTATTTATATCTTTTCCTACCCCGTGTTGAAAATACGATACTCGACGATATCTATCCATGAATAAATCATCTTATCCAAAGTCTTTTACAACAGAATTTCAAAGACGGAACCCTAAAAATAAAGTGCATTTTATCAAGCAAGCCAGTCAACAGCGAACCCCTTGAGCAAATGATAAATGTCGCCGTTTTCAGCAGAAATGCGACTGCACGTGAATACCGAAGCACTAGTGTTATTCCTAGCGACCTTGGTATGCCTATTGAACATTAGGTTATACCGTGATTGGACAGGAATGCTGAAAATCCTCTTGGACTTGTAATAAGTGGTGAAACGTGGCTTTAAACTTCATCTACGAGCGACGAAGTTTTTGAAGAGTCTTCTTTACAACTGCCGCACAATTTATAAACGCAGTAAATGACAGTCAAGGTCTCCGAGCAAAAAATCGGTAATCGCAAAAATTTGATTTTCGATTATCGACTTTATTACCGGACAATATTGTTTTCTGCTATTATTGTGTGTACATGAATTGTTAAATAAATAAATAAGTCGGTAAATCAAAAATTTTTTTGGCAATTACCGACTTATTGTTACACACATACATGTTCTTTACAGCGTTTATAAATTGTGCGGTAGAATGTAGAATAGGCATCCAATAGTTACCTATATTACATAAAAACATGACTGATTTTTCATTAAGTTTTTGTTTGTTGTTGATAATCATAAAGTTTTTGTTGATAGGAGACCAATAGAACCCTGCCAACATATGCCTAGAAGTATCGTATTATCCAGAAACTGGTCAATTAGGCTGTCGCACCGGGTAAAAATCTAATCTTCAATGGTCAATGTCTGGCCAATCAAACCTCAAAACTTATCCTTCTGCAGCGTGATGTGAGGCAGGGAGACTGGTCTTCAAGGTTCTGGACTGGACACTGCATTAATGTCAATTGCAAGTAAATTACCCACCTTCGGTTTGCTGACGACATAGTAGCCATAGCTAATACATAGAGCTTCCGAAGCTTCTGAAAGAATGGGTCTCGAACATGGACAAAACCAAGGTCAAGGTAAACAATAAGCAACCATGTAGCACCCATTCTCAATCAAGATCGCAGATTCTACACTCAAAGTTTTGGACCATTATGTCTACCTGGGACAGACGGTCCAATTGAGTAGATCTAACTTCGAGAGAAATTGTCGAATCCGATTCGATTGAGCAGCATTCAGGAATCTGCGAGGTATCTTTTCGTCCAACATACCACAGTATCTCCAGACAAGTCTTTGATCAGTGTGTGTTGCCAGTCATGACATACGAGGAAACGTAGTCGCTCACAAATGGACCTTATCAGAAGGTTAATGTGCAATGGAAAGAGCTATGCTCAGAGTTTCCTTGCGTGATCGCATCAGAAATTAAGATATCCGCAGGAGAAACCAAGTATGCCGACAAAGTTCGAAGGATCGATTAAGTGGCAGAAGACGCAGTGTTGGAAGGCTTTCCAAAAGGCATATCGATGTCCTGATGGATGCGAGACGCACAGGACCGTTCGTTGTGGAGACACTTAGGGGAGACCAGTCCAGGTGTGAACGTCTTTCGGTTGGAATGATGATGCTGATGATGAGACTGGACACCGACTCCAAGAGAGTTGACAGGAAGGAATGTAAGGAGTTACAGCGGCCCTAAGACGTAAAGGGCAACTGAGGGTGGGTTTAAGTCGGTAAAAGTCAGACCTTTGGTTCCACCCTCAGCGGCAAGAGTTACCTCAAAAACAAAGGTGAACATAAACTCGAATTAATCCTTCAACCTAACAATGTCGATACTTCTACAAGCAAATGTTTATTGGCTTAGTATGTTTAATGAATCATAAAAGTAACTTACTATTGCTACTTGTTATTTATCTAATATATCACACCTGCTTCCGAAATTATTAATTTACTTGGTAATGAAAACTTTTGTTAGTTTTGCAATCTTCAAATATTAACCTACGTATTAATACTGTTTATAGAATAGAATAGAATAGAATAGAATATAACTTTATTGTACACCAAGAAAGAGAGAGTTTATTTTCTCTAAGAGGATATAAGACACAAGTATTTCATTTCATTCTGTTCGTTGAACTTAGTACTCCGTGCCATTGGTGCATCATGCATGCTTAATTCAATATTGTATTTAAATAATTAAATATTACAGAATACCAGCGCTTCGTTATTTGTGGTTTTTAAATATAGCAGCTAGCCGTGCACAGTTTATTTTTTTATTTTTTATTATACAGATTTATAATTTTAGTAAGTTTGCGTGCAATTAACAACTTTTTATATTTTAAGTTCTTGTGTAAACAGAACATAATTAAAAATATTATAGTAAAACTAAATTGAGTTATTTTCTCATTAAATTCATTCACTCATTAAATGAGCCTGTACTTCATCTTTCTTTTGAGCTTTTCCCAATTTATGGTCATCGCAACATAATTACATTCTTCTTCGATACTTAAAGTCAATATCATCTTTCAGAGTCCATCGTTTCTTTTATCTGTCCTTTATCTTATAGACATCTACATTAACAAGATCTTTTTTTTATACCATGACCACCGATTTCCATAAATATGCTTTAAGCAATGGGTTCCACAAGACATTTATATTGTGATTTTAAGGTGGAAATAGAAAATTGTGTATTACAAAAGTAAATAATACCCACATAAATCTAAGAATCTAAGATTTCTGTGATAATACCTATCTTTGTATAAAACTAATGCATTAGGGCACGTCCTTTTCGGTCAGTACCCTTGTGACATTGGAGTGCGTGCGTTTGTAGTTTATACCGACTGTGATAGGACGAGCATTTGTTGGTATAGCTATATAATGTAAGAGATTTTTTAACTTGTGTTCTTTTCCAATACAGAAAATGCAATCAGGAATGATCAGTTTACAATTAGTAAGCGGCAAAATAAAACAAATAGAATACCTAAATTAAACAAATCACTTTTGCGATTGGGGTACCCCAATTATATACTATGCCTCCATTTTCTGTTCGGGGTACCCCAAGGTCCCATTCTAGTTTTTTTATTTTTTTATTGGAGTATCCCAAGGTGCTAAACTAAGCCTTAATGTGGCATTTGAGATATCCCAAAAGGTATTAATCTAATTCTTAATTTTGCGTTTGGTTTCCCCAAGGGTTTATTCTAGATCTTAACATTTTCGGTTGGGTTACCACTAGGTGCTATTCTCGTCTTTTGTAGTTATTTTTATTGGGTTGCCTAATAGTGATATTTTGTATCTAGTAAATTTAGTTTGGCGAGGTAATCTTAGACGTATACTCATGTGAAGAGGTAGGTAGGTATCATTAAGAAATCACGTGTCGATACGAATAGAACAATTAAGAAAGATAAAATAGCAAAATTCAATCAAAGTTCGCAGTCACGTTTATTATGTCATAGTAAGTATTGTAATTTGGTATCGTATCTTGTAGCAACAACGGCACATCGACATAAAACAACCAACATAAGTCGATCTAACATTGGATAGACTTGCTGTAAATTCACAGGTCAGGTAATACTAGAAATGAGAGGATTAATGTGTCGTGTGTGCTTATAAAAATGTGTCACTTGTTCAGGTTGAGGAAAATTACAATTATGAAAGTGTTGATGATAAATATAATGTTTATGCGGTAGTGGAGTGGTAGATAAGTGAAGTGCTTGATCATTGCTGAAGGAATTTTCATTACCTATGTTAGTTATAGGAATTAGTATTATATCTATAGGTACATGAGAAACTTGAATATTAACTAAACTAAGTATTTATACGGTACCTAACTAGGTACATAAAAACTCTATATAAAAAAAAAATACAACCGATTTAAACACAAAATAGTGCAAAATAAGTTTGGAAATCGGTGTTTCTGTAATAGTTTGGTCTCTTCGTTATTTAACACTGACTTCCGAAATTAAAGTTATTTTGAACTTTTTTTTAACATTTGCTCTGTTTAAACATGTAGTCGGTCTACATGTTACAGAGCAATTTTACTTGTTACGACAGTTCTATTGTGATTTTTTGAAGAGTTCTGTTCTGTATCTTCGAAGTTCATCATCATATCAAAACCATATTGAACATAGTAAAAGTTATTTGTTATCATGACTACAATCACGTGTTTAAGTATCGGTCACTAATTATACCAGTCACCCTATACATATATTTAGGTTCAAAGCTACTGAAACCCTGCAGGACTGCAGGCTTTTCTTTTGTTTCGGCTAATCAATGTAAGGACATTTCACACCCTTGATCGCCTACATTTCACACCCTGGAAAGGTCCAGGGTGTGAAATGTGGACGATCAAGCACGGGCTTGATATGCACGGGCATATCTATTTAGAGCAACGAAAAAAGCGGTTCTTCCAATCCGATCAACGGAACCGCTCTACTGGTTTACCAGATTGGAACTCGATCGAATCACCGTTTATTCTTTCACTTGCTTACTATCTAGAAGGATCAAACGAATCCAAACTCGATGAATTTGTGTCATTTAACTAGCGAGTTCCTATGGGCACCTTCCGATTCTATCATCAGATCAGCTCCACGTCATAATAATTTTGTATTATCAGATTTACACAGGAATGCAAAATTTCAGCTCAGTCGGTTACCGGGAAGATCAAATTTAATTTGCAAGATTTGATCATAGACAAGACAGGTGAGGTGAAACTAAAGAAAAGCTTGTAAAAAGGACAAGAGCCTCACAAAGATTACTGTCTAGGGCGCCTCCTAAAGGTTAAAGCGGCCTCTACCAAAGTCCAACATTGCCAAACATATTGAGCTGTTTAAAACGGTAGATGAAGTAAGCTCACGTAGTCGGCATGATCAGTACCTCTACCATGAGTTTTAAGCAATAGTATTCGTCGCTACTCGATATCGACGCCGTAAATATTTTGTATGGCAAATTTTGCAACGCCTCTAGCGGTCACTTGCAGAAACAAAATTTGCCATACAAAATATTTACGGCGTCGATATCGAGTAGCGACGAATACTATTGCTTAAAACTCATGGTAGAGGTACAGCACCAGCACAGACGAGATACCTAGGATAGTAAAATACAATAAGAGCTGTCCAGCTATGTATGTGTTTTTAACAAATTACCGAAAACGTTAAAAACTTTAAACTGCAGGCTGTTCAAATTTAAATTGTATAATTTTTTGACTCATAATAATTTCTATAGTATCAAAAAATTTTTGGAACATAGATTTTGTTTTGTATAATCGTGTTTTTCGCAAATAAATATATTATTATTATTGATCCGATCTTCCTCCACCAGATCAACATATACGTAGATAGACGTAAGTCTATACATACTTGTATAATCTAAGAAATGGTCTCAGATTATACATTACCTACATTAATTAAGTAACAGTTTTATCTTATCCTGTTACGAGATAAACTAAGTAGTAATAGCGGTGACCCTATGACTTAGGGCTCGACAAACTTGTCATTATGACTTTCCATGTAATCTACTGTTGATAAGACTGCTTTGATAACGATGTTCTCACATTTCATCGGTTGGTGTTACTGCAGGACATTGTATCTAACTTTTTCTAAAGACATAGGTATGTACCTACCTATCCATCGTCTTCATCATCATTTCAGCCGAAAGACGTCAACTGTTGGTCATAGGTCTCCCACAAGTGTCGCCATGACCGGTCCTGTGCGTCTCGCATCCATCGGATTCCCGCCAGTCTCACCAGGTCATTCGCCCTCCTTGTGGGAATCCTTTCAACGCTGCGTCTTTCGGTACGTGGTCGCCACTCCAGAACCTTTCGTCCCCATCTGTTCTGCGAGCTATGTGCGCTGCCCACTGCCACCGATTCTTCGAGCTGGTTCTCTTGCGAATATCCTCATTTCTTTAGGTACCTATCCAAGACTTTATTTTTATTATATCTAGGGTTGCCAGCTGTAGGTATTTACTATAAAAATATAGTTTTAGTCATGTACTTTATAAAATCATATGTAGGTAGTACGAACAATACTATTTTTCCATTTTTGATTCATAATATTAAAAATACGAGTATTTACTAAAATCCCAAATACAGCCAAAATATGTTAGTAAACCAGTTAGGAGTGGTACCGAAATATTTGCGCTCGTTCTAAGATCAAAAGCTCTATCACATATTTCTTGATCTTTTCTGCATCTTTGCAACTTGACTCCTGTATTGTTTTAGAAATATGCACGTTCTAGCACGTGGACCGCTAAAATTGTGCCTATATGGCACGATTTCACATCGATCGCCACGATCATACACATTTGCCGGCTAACGCTACTTCGCACGCACAACAGCGCCGGCTCTTAACTCTGTTCTTGTCTACGGCTGTGATGACACTGATCATAGATGTGTGAGTCCAGGTTTTCTGATTGTGATGTTAGCGCGTAACCTATCTTCCTTTATAAAGGGTCTTTCAACAAGGATGGGTCGATGTTGAAATTAAATAAAACAAGCTGTATGTGAGATATTAAATAAAATATTTTTTTATTTGAAAGGCCCATTTATGCCATTATTTATGAAATATGACATTGTTTATATGTCCACCGCGGCTCCGAACGGTGGCACGGATCTGAGTGGTCCAATTTTCAATTACTCTACTGCATAGATCCGGCTGAATCTGAGCGATGGCTTGCGTTATGTTGACTTTTAGGGCATCGGTTGATTGCGGATTATTAGCATAAACCTGTGACTTGAGAAAGCCCCCCAATAAAAAGTCTAGCGGGGTCAAAACGCACGATCTTGGTGGCCAATTCACGTCCCCTCTGCGAGAGATAACCCTACCCTCGAACCGTTCATGCAGAATGTCCATTGTGTCGCTTGCTGTGTGGCACGTAGCGCCGTCTTGTTGGAACCACATGTTGTCCACGCCCATATCGTTCAATTCAGGCCAAAAAAATTGTTAATGATTGATCTGTAGCACTCGCCGTTGACAGTAATGACCTCGCCATCATCATTTTCGAAGAAGTACGGACCAATGACATATTTCATAAATAATGGCATAAATAGGCCTTTCAAATAAAAAATAATTTCTTTAATATCTCACATACAGCTTGTTTTATTTAATTTCGACATCGACCCGTCCTTGTTGAAAGACCCTTTATATCAATGATGCTGAAGCTCGCACCGCTTACCTCAGTGTTTAATTTTTTCATCATTTCAGTTCTTACAGACTTTTTCCTACTCAACAATTTGAATATTGACATCTTAACCTTCATGGTATGATGTAACGTATATCTAATCGTTCCTTATCTTATCATTGTGCCCTTCCCCCCGCGTCGTTAGCAGGTCAGCGTGACGAACTGCAGTGGAAAGTATCACGTAGCAAGTACGCTCATGCAATCATATCATGGTGAAGCGGTCAATATCCAAGCCTTCGTTTATTAAACATTAAATTAATTTATCAGATACTTGTTTAGGTATCTGCTGACCTGTGACCATCTAATAATAATAAAAAGTTTATAGTTAAAAGTTTCGACGACCGTCTGTCGAAGCTGTCGTTGCGCAGCTGGATCAGGGGCCTGATACAGAAGGCAGTGCTCCTCGATGCGGCATGCATTGTTAGGAGGTTCCTGTCTCTGGAGCCCTGACCACCGATACCTATATAAGACCCTCAGCCGACATCAGTGGACTATCGACTATATTTCAATATTTTGAAATGTTTTTTTTTTGTGTTGTTTGTGTGATAGTTGTGGAAAATATTATTATTATTATTATTTATTTATTTATCTCAGGACCCTGAGGTCCTGGACCTTTGGGAGGCATACGAGGAGCCGAAACCAACTCGCAGAGGCCCTTTAGGTACTTTTAATGGAACGTGATGCCAAGCGACGATTGTCCCTGTATGCGCAATGCTAGTACATCCAAGGACAACCCCCGGTTGGTAAAAACTATTGTGACATATGGAAAATAAAGACAATAGGGCTATGGTTTTTGGAGTCTTAAGTGGACTGCTTACCAAGAACTATGTGAAAACTATGGCCCCTGCCTAAACAATGTTATTAATATCCATCGGTAAACAGGCAGGGGGTGACTTGCACACTCAATAAATGGGCCCCCAAAAACGGCCGCTACCATGAAGTGACGTAGCAACAAGAGGGCAACATATCCTGAGGTGCTTGAGGAGTGGAGAGGTATACCACGGCTATCAGGACAATCCCGGAAGTGCGGTCAAGATCCCTACCAGCACCTTACTGGATTATACATCCTTCTCCCGAGCACAATTGTTCTTGCGAATCTCCACTCAAACCAGCCAATAAAGGCAAGAGAGAGGTGGGAGCTCTGTTCCTCGTCAGTGTTCACTACGGCCGGCCAATAAAGGCAAACCGGAGATGAAGAACGAGAATTCTCCCGGGAGATCGGGTCCGTGGGGTCGCTAATGCCTAACAGTTCGCCACAAAACTGCCCTGCGGATTGTATCGCTCTTAGTCTGGCCCCTCACCCTAGGCAAGTTACAACCTAGGGTTTATTGGAGCACGCAAGCCCCATCACGACGTCAACGTAGAGATACAGCGATGGGGTAAGATACAGCGATGGGGTATTATTATTATTTATGTATTTATTTATCTCAGGACCCTCAGGTCCTGGACCTTTGGAAGGCGTACGAGGAGCCGAAACCAACTCGCAGAGGCCCTTTAGGTATTTTTAATGGAACGTGTTGCTAACCGACGATTGTCCCTGTACGCGCAATGCTAGTGCATCCAAGGACAACCCCCGGTTGGTGAAAACTATTGTGACATATGGAAAATAAAGACAATAGGGCTATGGTTTTTGGAGTCTTAAGTGGACTGGTTACCAAGAACTATGTGAAAACTATGGCCCCTGCCTAAACAATGTTATTAATATCCATCGGTAAACAGGCAGGGGGTGACTTGCACACTCAATAAATGGGCCCCCAAAAACGGCCGCTAGCACGAAGTGACGTAGCAACAAGAGGGCAACATATCCTGAGGTGCTTGAGGAGTGGAGAGGTATACCACGGCTATCAGGACAATCCCGGAAGTGCGGTCAAGATCCCTACCAGCACCTTACTGGATTATACATCCTTCTTCCGAGCACGATTGCTCTTGCGAATCTCCACTCAAACCAGCCAATAAAGGCAAGAGAGAGGTGGGAGCTCTGTTCCTCGTCAGTGTTCACTACGGCCGGCCAATAAAGGCAAGCCGGAGATGAAGAACGAGAATTCTCCCGGAAGATCGGGTCCGTGGGGTCGCTAATGCCCAACAGTTCGCCACAAAACTGCCCTGCGGATTGTATCTCTCTTAGTCTGGCCCCTCACCCTAGGCGAGTTACAACCTAGGGTTTATTGGAGTACGCAAGCCCCATCACGACGTCAACGTAGAGATACAGCGATGGGGTTATTATTATTATTATTATTTTACTATTATTTTTTAAGATTTATTTAAAGTGTCAAATGTAACGTGAAAAATGTAAATAAAGAAATAATTCCGCTGCCCTAGCAGGCATCGATCCTGTATATTTTCCATTTCCATTTTATAAGGTGGCCAGGAATTGCCCTGCGACTTTCGACGGCTGCCAAAGGCGGTAGCTTGGGCGTGAAGATGTCCTCTCACCCTGTACCATGTCCTGAATACATCTCTAGGCGTTAACAATTTTGAAGTCTCTGTTAAAAAAGATAGCATACCAAAAAAAATACAGGCACTGAAGAAGACATGCCGCCAAGACCATAAAGAAAAAAAAACACAACATTATACGCTTCAAATTTCGCATGTAGCGTCACGAAGTGTCATAGGATATTTTTTTACATTATTATTTTACTGTTCGTCAAATTGACACGAAAAATTACACAAAAATGCACATTAGTTACCAAAACATAAAATTATTCCGTGTTAACTTACCAAAGAACTATTAAAAAAAAATGGCTTGCCACACGAAACTTATTCCTAACAAGTTGAAAGAAGAAGACCTGGCCATCAAGGGAGCACATTTGTTTGGACCGAGTGTGGAATCAAAATTCGACGAGTTGAAGTATGAAGTGATTCACAAGATAGACAAAGAGTTGGTCGACTCTCAGAATGCTAGAGATTATATATCTCAGAAATATGATGAGCTTTGCACCAAGATACAGTATCTGACGGAGATGGATGCCACGGTGACTGGGTTCAGGAGTGATGTGAAGGCCATTGAGAAGCAGATCACCGAGCTAACTATGAGAGTCGATGATATTGAAAAGAGAACTATTTGTAGGGAGTGCCCTTCGCTGACTTCTTCAATGTTTTGATAACTCAATAAAGGGTATCATGTGATTTTTGCTTTTTATTTTTCATAGGCACCTTACTGGGAAGTTAAAATGTTGGCATTGGCGCCAGGTCAAGGTCGTGCACTTGCATGCCCCTGACTTTCCGTAAAAGCTTTAAAATCCATATCTACTACATATAATTCCAATTAACCCTACCTTATTATACTAAGATCCCAGAGTGATCTGACGTAACTTATTTTCATATGGATGAAACCCTAGGTTCCTTGAGATTCTCAGTAGCGTCTCATAATGTGCATAGAATAACTGTGTGCTTTTGGAGTTTCCCCTTGGGGGGGGCCCTGGGCAGGTGAGAAAGGGAATTATTAGAATTGTCATGATGATTTGATCATGGAACCGAATAGCTGAACGTATCTATTTAAGTTTGGCTGAAGGGTACAACTAAAAAGTGGGAAATAAAAAACGTTTTACAAAAAAAAAATACAATCGACTTCAATGTAAAAAAAAACACAATAAGTGCAAAATAACTTTAATTTTGGAAGTCTGTGTTTATCCAAACTATTATATAAACACCGACATCCGAAATTAAAGTTATGTCGGTTGTATTTTTTGCCTATATTTTTGGTATGTATGTATTTATGTACCTATTTTATAGCATATGCATGTATCTGTGTATCTATTATAGTATATTGTAATAAATTTTTGTTGCAAAACATGTTCTGAGAATCCAGTTCATTCAAGGTTGCCTGGAAGAGATCGCGGAATGCGATAAGGCTGCCCATTATTTTTATTTTTTTATAAGTTTTTCTTTTTTGTGTTTCTTATAAATACCGACAGTAAAGTATTTATAAATAATAAATAAATAACCAGTGGTTGCGCTAATTTGCTTGATGTTTTAATGGACTGTATGTTTGAAAAGCGATCTAAGGTTTGTTAACAATATGCAGGTACTGCGTCTAGCGTTTATTAATGGGATAAATGTATTAGGAAAGGAACACTGACCTTTTAACCTCGAAGGTTCCACATGGCGCCGGCCGGCGAATCCCGAACTTCGTACTTTCAAGCACTGCCAGTTTCTGTATTGCACTACACTGCACTATTGTTGAGTTTTTGAATGGTTGGATCACGAAATAGCCAATTTTCTTGTAATTTCGAGCGGGCGTGTTAGCGGTGCGGTCACATTCACAATCGATGCACAAACGTCAATGTCAAATCATTTCTCTAGAGGTCGTGCGGGAAGCGGAAACGGTAGGGATAGGATTGCTAGGCCAAAAAAATAAATTACAAAAAACAAAGTCGCGGATCATAGCAAATTGGCGCAACCATTCCCCCCGGGTTTGAAGGGTTACCTTCAAAGAAAAGAAAAAAAACAAAAGCGAAACTAAACCCTATTATTAATCTAAACTATCAATACTAGGTAGCGAAACAACTTATAACTAACTATGCCACTACTACTGATTAGGCAGAGGGCAGAGGCGAATAACCGGACGCAGGTACGATCCAGTTGCGGTTTTAACTTTTACGACTCGCGTTATTCCGTTCGAACCCGGAAAAACTTCTTCCACTACACCAAGAGGCCAGTGCAGAGGAGGCGCACTCTCAGTCTTCAGTATCACCACAGTACCGACTGTGACTGGATCTGAAGGAGTGTACCACTTTTGACGCGACTGCAGCGTATGCAGATAATCTGTCCTCCATCGCTTCCAAAAGGACTGAACTAAGCTATCTAGCAGAGCGTGACGCGGGTGGAGCTGCAGTTTGTCAGTCTCGACATCTAAAGCGGGCAAATATTTAAGAGGAGTCGTCGTCAAGAAGTGAGCCGGCGTCAACGCTAGTGGCTCCGATGGATCACTAGACAAAGTCCGACACAACGGACGCGTATTCATCAACGCCTCTACCTGAGCGAGTACAGTGCTCAACTCCTCGTACGAGAGAATCTGTTCGCCTATGACCCGAAACAGGTGCGACTTAAGGCTTTTAATATTCGCCTCCCAATTGCCACCAAAATGACTAGCTGCTGGCGTATTAAAACACCAATCAATGCGATTCTCAGCCAAGACATGGGCGAATTCACTTTGGTAGTACTTGGAGCGTAAGAATGTATGTAATTCCGAAATATTGCGTCGCGCTCCAACATAATTTGTGCCGTTGTCAGAGTATAAGCGCTTAACGGGACCACGGCGAGATAAAAATCGTTTAAATGCAGACATAAAACCCTGCGTACTCAAATCACTGGTTAACTCTATGTGAACCGCACGAGTTGTCATACAAACGAATAGGCAAATGTATGCCTTTGTGGAACGTATACCACGACCACGGGCAATAGTGACTTTAAACGGTCCAGCATAGTCCGTCTCAGTATGTATGAAAGGTTTCACCGTCTGTACAACACAACAAGAACGATGGTCGGCCATTTCCGGCGCGTTGAAACGCGGGCGGAGCTTAAAGCAGGGCACACATCTGTGCACTCTAGCGCGTATCAAATTGCGAGCGGAAAGTATCCAGTACTTCTGTCGAAGAATGGACATTAATAAATCGGGACCAGCGTGACAATTCACCTTATGGTGATAATCCACCAACAAATCCAAAACGTGATCCTTGCGTGGTAGAACTACTGGATGCATTTGTTCAAACTCTAACTTAGCATTTCGCAGACGGCCACCGACACGAATGAGTCCGTCTTGCAAAAATGGTTTCAAATGTTGAAGTGCGGGACTACAAGGTTTATGTGATTCTAAACTACGAAATTCTATTGAAAAATAAAATTTCTGCAACTCTCGAAGTACAACTGATTCAGCTCTATCCAAATCAGCTGCGATTATAGAACCACGCGATGGTAATAATCTCAAAAATCTTAGGACGTAAACTACACAGCGTAATAGTCTCGACCAAGACGAGACTCGATTAGACAACAACAAAACAACTGACTCTTCACGCGGAACTGATACTACAAGCGTATGTTTCTTCTCCTCGGGTGGCTCTGAAACAGTAGCGGGGTTAAACGGAACACTTGGCCACTCGTTAGGAGTGGTATGAAGCCAGGGAGGGCCACAAAACCAAAGCGGATGATTTAAAATTTGCGCAGGAAGCAAACCACGTGAGAGACAATCAGCTGGGTTTTCTGTTCCAGCGACATGGAATATATTTTCCTCTGCGGAGGCACGGGAGCCACCGAGCGAAAAAATATCACCCTTGAAAGGGAGCGCGACAACATAACGACCATCTTTATCACGAGTAGTCGTGCGGGTATAAATCTCCTCAGTGACCTGATCCTCAGGGCTGAGAATAGGCGGGACATTGACCTCTTCAATCTCCCAGAACTTGCGGATGGTAGACTCAAGCGGCGGCTCGACGGTGCAACAGTGCGACACAGTCGAGTAACTATTTAAATAAGCGGGTGCGGAACCAACTATAACAAACCCGAGAACTGTTTCCAGTGCGTGCGGAGCGGGGTACATCGGAAGACCTTGAATTTTACGTGATAACTGGAGATGCGGGAGAATCGAAGCACCGATCAATAGATCGATATCTCCAGGGAAAGCGTAATTTCCGTCGGCTAACTGCAAGTTCTTAAACTCCGTCAGCATGGACGTGTCAACCGGTACCGTTGGCAACCGTTCCGTAATCTTATCTGCGACTAGCGAATCCATTTCAAACGAAATATTACGATTAAAACGTGAACTAAATATTATTTTAATGGAACCGTGAATGGTTGCCTTTAAACCTCCAAAACCTTTCACTTCTGAGCGGGATGACCAATTATTAAAACTAAAACCAAGGCGTTGACAACAATCCCGAGTAATAAAATTACTCTGGGAAGCGCCATCTAGTAGCGCCCGAACGGTGCGCGGTTTGCCAAAGGCATCTACAATGACAACTTGCGCGGTCGCAAGTAAAACGGTAGTGATTTGAGTACCAGCGGCGGAAAGCGAACACAATGTTACGTCGTTTGCACTTGCAGCAGGCCGCGCGTCACAAGCGTCGCGCGTCCGCGCAGGCCGCGGCCGCGATGGCAGCTTACTACTCTCAAAATGTAAGAAGGTATGATGTCTAGCTAGACATTTACGACAGCTAACACCACTGTTACATGACGTAACCAGATGTTTGTCACTTAGACAATTAAAACACAAATTATTAGTGCGGACAAACTTGTAACGATCACTAGGCGATAATCTCTGAAATCCCGAACACTTGTACAGTTGTGTATGGCTACCCTTACACAGAGAACAGTCAGGTGTTGAGACGGTATTAACTAGCGTATGTGCAGTATGTGCAGTCTTGACTGACTTCGATGACGCGTCTATACGGCGATCGGAACCTGTCCTATTCGTGACTTCATGACGTGTCGACGTGCGCTGCAATACCTTAATATGGTCGCGAATAAAAGATTCTAAATCTTCGAACTTAGGTATTTCTTTGCCGCGCTGAGTCGTTTCAAACAGACGAACAGTTTCTGGATCTAATTTATTTAAACCGATATACAAAAACAAAAAGTCACAGAGGTCATTGACCTTTAGGTTCTTTACTGCACGAACAGATGATGCGAAAATATTTAAAAACTTCTCTAAATTATGATCGTTACAAACGGAAAAACTTTTCAAATCGAATAATTGATCTAAATATGCGGTGGCTACTAATCGCTTATCTTCGTATTTTGCTTTTAAAGTGTTCAAAACTAAAGTGTAATTTTCAGCGCTAAACGTAATTCCAGCACAGACAGCCTTTGCCTTACCGGTCAATTTTTCTACGAGATAATGCAATCTCTCGTGATCTGTCAGCGATGTGTTCCTATGTATTATATTTTCGAAACTATCTATAAATAAATTCCAATTTCGAATGTCACCATTAAATTCAGGTATTTGAATTGGCGGCAATCGTGGGCGTTCGCGAGGAGGGTTGGATAAACCACCCGCGGGGGGGGGAGTCTCTAAACTCCTAGCAATACGTTTGATACGACAATACAAGTCATCAAAGGACGACAATGCCTGATAACTCACACAGTAATCAGGATTTAACTCCAACTCTAAAATGTTTATATTATTAATTGTAGATTCAAAATCCGCGCGCAAACTATCTAAAGTTTCCAACGAACACAAGAAAGCATCTCTAATCGCCAGATCCGAGGTTTGCGAAGATTTATCACAAATCGATTGAACACGTGAAAACTGTGAGTCCCTTTTAGCGTATAAAAGCTTTAACTGAACCTTTAAATCAGTACTAACCTTGGTTCCCTTAAGAGACATCTTGTTTTGATATATTCACACTATACACTCAAACAAACACTTAACGAATTATTAAGTAAGCGATAATTGTCAGATAACAATATGGTAATATTGTAAACAACAAAGTGAACGGCGAACGAACGGAATAACATATGCGTATATAATCTATGGTTTATCCGTTTCCTACAAATATTCACTCAACAATGAACGGGTATTTTTGAAATGCGTCTACCTACATGCAATTTGTAGGACTTCCGAATGAATTTTGTCAAGAAAAAGAATGCGATTTATATCTACGCTGATATTTACGTAGCTAACTATAATTATGCGGTGCGGTTGACGGCGTAGGTACCGTAACTATCAATGGCTCTTTAACTATACGAGCGAAATAACGTATAGTTGCCTAAATGCCTAGATGCGGGTTTTCTACTATTATATCTAGGTAAACAGGCGCGTTGCGTTTATTCCCTATGGAACAAATACTATATTGCGAAATTACAAGAAAATGATTCACGATCCTGCTCGTATGGACCAAAAAATAATGGTTGCGCTAATTTGCTTGATGTTTTAATGGACTGTATGTTTGAAAAGCGATCTAAGGTTTGTTAACAATATGCAGGTACTGCGTCTAGCGTTTATTAATGGGATAAATGTATTAGGAAAGGAACACTGACCTTTTAACCTCGAAGGTTCCACATGGCGCCGGCCGGCGAATCCCGAACTTCGTACTTTCAAGCACTGCCAGTTTCTGTATTGCACTACACTGCACTATTGTTGAGTTTTTGAATGGTTGGATCACGAAATAGCCAATTTTCTTGTAATTTCGAGCGGGCGTGTTAGCGGTGCGGTCACATTCACAATCGATGCACAAACGTCAATGTCAAATCATTTCTCTAGAGGTCGTGCGGGAAGCGGAAACGGTAGGGATAGGATTGCTAGGCCAAAAAAATAAATTACAAAAAACAAAGTCGCGGATCATAGCAAATTGGCGCAACCAACCAGTTTAAAACTAGCGCATATAGACCGCACTCCAAGCTAACATCCGTCCGGCAAAAAAATTATACATGTACAAACTAGATACGCTCAACGCATTTTCCGTCCGTCTGTAGATATGTACCGACCCTTACTCTCAGAATACCCAATTTGCTAAATTCCTACTTCTCAAAATGCCCAATTCGTTAAACCTAAACCCTCTGACCAAGTTTGCTTCACGAACATAATCATTTCGTCACACCACCTTCGCCTTTTTAAATAAAATAAAAAGTGATTATAAATAAAAAACCAAAAATAACAGTTTATTATTTATTATTCTAAATTTCTTATATTTAACAATTAACATAAGTTATAACATTAGCAACGATCACTGTATAAAAATATACTTTAAACAGACACTTGTATACATTTGGCACATTTTGTCTTATTTTCAAGTACCTAACATTATTTTTAGAGCATTGTAGACTGGTGACCGATAGTCATTTTGCTATTTTTTGTTATTTTATTTTAGGCACTTTTAGCACATATTTTTATTTTAAAGGCACTGCATTTTCTAAAAGCATAATAAATTAGTTTACATGAAATAATAGAAAAACACGATTCTCAAAAACTGTCGTTTCTAAATGCTCTAAATTAAATTGTATTTAATATTAATTTTGTTCATTTTATTTGATCACATTAGACTATTTGAAAATAAATAATCATTACTCTTATATTTTTCTATTTTTTATATATTTTTATAATAATTAGCAGTCTAACTGATGTTAAAAAACTTTTTAGACTCTCTTAAATTAATTTGGTATTTAATTTTATTTACATTTCTTTTTACAATCTTTGACAGGTCATTAATGGGAGGTAACTAATTGACAAACTTGCCACAGTAGTTGGTATAACAATTATATTATGATCGCTTTTATTGTTTATGAAATAGTCTCTCCCCATTATATCAAATTATACGAGTATTATATCACAATAAATTGGACTCATGCACTCATACAATCACTTTCCATTAATTAAATATTCCTTATTTTATAATTGATTTAATTTATTATTAATTTAAATAACTAAAGCAGTAGTTTTTTTATCTCAAAACTTTTTGTTTCATAATTCTTAACAATTTGATTATTTTTGGCACTGAAATCAGACGGTATTTATTCCTATATTTTTTTTGCTCTAAGCACAATTAAATGATAATTATTAACCAAAAAGTTTTAAGTAAAAAGCAGAAAAGTCTAATACATTTTGCACTATTAGGCCAGCTAAGAGTCTAAAATTATTAAATAGCTAAATTATTATAATATTTTGTTAAATTATTATCAAAAATTAAATTATCAACATTCAGTATTTTACAATTTGACTACACAAGAAATAACCAAAATAACTATTAGGTGTTTCATCACAAATATTTTTTTTTGTGTCCTACATTATCAACATTTCAACAAAAAATCGGTGGAGCTACAAGATATTGATATAAAAAAAAATATATTATAACAACAGTTGATATATATTATGAAAATAAATTACTTTATTGATTTATAAAATTTAGTATAATTTTTCATGTCATGTAAAGCCAGCTAATTTCAAAAAATGTCGCACTCTACTTACATAACTAACACAATAAAATAATTGCGTTTCAACTCGGCAGTACCCATTACGATTTTCTACGATAAATTATTTCATAATGCCTTAAATCATTCACAAAAGTATCACAACATTTTACTAGAGGGCTTTACCATAATCCTTCGTTTCTTTATAGTTTCTAAGCTTAAACTATACCTTCTTTTTTATAAACCTGGGACAAATTTATACCAATATAAACCAAGTTTTAAACTTAAATTTATCTGGGTTTAAGTTTGGCAGGACTTTACTCCAAGTATTATTAAGGTGGAGCATATTTTAATTGACTTACAAAGTCATGGTATCCCTCAATTCTAACCACATTTATTCCTACTTGCCAGCCAGGATAGCTTGGATTTGCGAAACAGTCTTGCCCTTAGTCTCCGGGATCAGGAAAAAGACGAAGACTGTACCAATGATCATGAAAGCGGCGAAAAACCAGAAACAACTGAAGATTCCGATAGCTTGCTTCATGATCGGGAAGCAAAGGGTGACGATGAACACTAAAATCCAGTTCACAATGACTGTGACACCTGTAGCAGCTCCACGGAACTCAACAGGGAACAACTCAGCCATCATCATCCAAGGAATAGGACCGAAACCCATGGAGAAGGAAATGATAAAGAGAATCAAACAAACTAGTGGAATCCAGCCAACAGAGGCGACATTGTAGCCATCAGTTTGTAACTTGAAGTAGATACCAAGGATGATGAGGCAAAGACCCATGATGGCTGTACTTTGGAGTAAGAGAATTCTACGGCCAGCCTTGTCGACGAAGACGGAAGAGAGATACGTGGCAATGGTTTGTACGACGCCGACGATGATGGTGGCAATGACGGGTGGAATATTGGAGCCAGCAGATTGGAAGATGTTGTTTGTGTAGAAGATGACGGCGTTGATGCCGCTGAACTGCTGGAAGAACATGAGGCCGAGGCCGCAGATGAGCGCCATGCGGGACGCCTTGTTGGTCACCATGCTCATCATGCCGGCGCGCTGCCGGGCTGCGTCGTCAACCTGCGAATAGAGATATTTATTAACCATTGAACTGCTTGAAATGAGTGTGTATTGAGTGTCTAGTGCGAGTTTATTTTACGTTAAAGGCTGATTTACATTGATACAATAGCTGGCACCAGCATCACTATGTTCCAGCGCTGGATCAGCACTGTATCAATGTAAATATGTTTCAATTTCAATCCAGTGCAGCATTGATACAGTGCTGATTCAGGGCTGGAATCCAGTGATTTTGGCGCCAGCTACCGTATCAATGTAACGCAGTTGACACGTTTATAACGTTCGGCTCTCCGATTGGCCCGCGGCGAGCTTTTAACCAATCAGAGAGCCAAACGCGATACACGTTTCGATCGAGTTACCATAAAATCAACTTACAGTCAAGCTTCAGGTGTACTTTTACGAAACCTAAACGCTTCTTTAAAGCTAAGAATACTGTGAAGATTTCAGATTTAATCTTATTGCAAACTCTTTTATACAATTTCAAAATCTGGCAGATACTAATCTAAATGTACCAATGAACATTGGTTATGCTTTTAAAAATAGTGCCAAAGAAATATCTTACATCAAGTGAATTGTATGTTGGAAATTGAGCTTGAACCGCATCGAACGTGCTTAAGTGTCGTGAATCACAGATGCTACAAGAATGCTCTCGTCTATGGAAGCTAAGCTAACTATGTATCTAGACCTATAAACAGTAGCATTTAGTGACCAAACACGGCCACTCCTTTGTTCCTTCTTTGCGTTTACATTCCAGGACCCCGGGTTCCCCTTTGTCTCATACCCTAAGAGAGTTTTATTTTCAAGGGTTTGAATTGGGCTTTGATGACTAAGGCCCGTATTCACCAAGAAACTAATCGCGATTCGTTCAAACAAAACACAGTTAGAGCGTCTAATCGAGATTATAACTTCATTTTGCATTTCACCGCGATGAATTGAACTTAGTTTATGCGAAACTCAGTTTCAATTCTTTTATTGTCACCCATGTTTACGGCACGGGTCTCAAACTAGATTACGCTGAGCTCAGTTTAGTTGAACTAAGTTTTTATAGTGAATGATGAAATCAGTCCTTAGTGCGTAGCCTTGTCTTTTATACAACATTATTTTTAGATAGGCAAAACCTGAATTTAGTTTATTCAGAATCAGTAACTGAATCGATTCCAATAATTTTTACAACATGTTATATTTTTCTCATAAATATTTTAAATAAAAAGGACAACAGTTAGACCAGTTGCTGCGAGAGTATTGCAACCTCTCAGTTGCCCGGATGTCCCGGTGACCGAGTATTTGTGCGCACAATCAGGTAACATAACAAGCTGATTACTTTGTGATTTCTCATGATACAGTTATGAAATTTTGTATATAGATTCTTTACATAAAAATACTAGATACATGTTTCGGGTGTCGCATATACTAAAACTAATATTGTATATACATAGTGAGATGATCGAGCCGCTGTCATTATATCCTCCTTATATTTTAGTAAATAATTATAAAGGAATTATAAGTCTTACATCTTTCTGCATCTCCTCCAGCTCTGACGTGAGGTCGGCGTTGGGTCCTCTCAGCCAACGGAGTGACTTCTCAGCGTCTCGTCTGCGGTTCTTGCCAAGAAGGTATTGAGGAGTTTCGGGCATCCACCTGGAATTTAGAACAAATTGATCAAAATAATATACAGTTATAATTGGTAAAAATATCAATTTAGCCACGGTCTCCGAATGGAGAATTTGTAGTTAACAACTGTTCGAAATAGTTTACCTTTTAGCTCTCATGTCAAAGTAGAGTTTGACAAGATTAACATTAAATTCTCAATTTATAAACGGGAGATTCTGGTAGTTTGATGTAATAATGTGAATAGGTATTCTTGACCTATTCAAATTATTATTACATGCATACTGTGGCCAAAGAAAAGATGGATGGATTATGTGAAGAGTGATATGAAAGAGACAGAAGTTAGCAATAGCATGACAGTACAGAATGGAAGAAGAAAACGTGTTGCGTCGACCCCAAATAACAGTGGAAAAGAGCAGGAAGATGATGATGATGAAGTACGTCAGTGGAACTCACTTCTAGCATATCATCCGTCACTATAAAAATGTAACCGACTTCAAAATACCTATACATAATATAGTCAATGAACCTGGCCTCTATATCGTCCCGTAATTTTGTATACTTAATATAGATATTTTTAATAATCCTTTCTTATTTATAAAAATGAATAGCTGTTCGTTGGTCTCGCTAAAACTCGAGAACGGCTGGACCTATTTGGCCAATTTTGGCCTTGATATATTCGTGATACTCCAAGGAAGGTTTAAACGATGACAAAGTATGGAAAAATACACGAAAAAAAAATTGTTATCACAATATTCATAGACTCTTAGGCGATACGAAGTTCGCCGGGTCAGCTAAAAAAAAGCTAGTATGATATAAAATATGAATTTTATCTATTTATCTACACGTTGTTTGCTGTTACGTGATTGATATGTCAGACTAAATTACGTTTTTATAATCTATTTTAAGTTTTCTTATGTATTTATACACACTGTGTCTACATCTTTCATTCAGCTCTCCTGTTCCTTGTATGCTACAAAAAATCTTTTTAAATAAGCAGCACTTTTGTAAAATGAATAAAAAGAAAGAAAACACCTTATCTGCTCGAACAACTTATTCTGCCCGAATAGACGCACAATTAATTATAGAAAAAGAAGTTCGTTTTAATATTTGTACATATAGGGTGACTGGTAATTAGTGAACGATACTTAAACACATAATTGTAGTCATGATAACAAACAACTTTAACTATGGGACCAAACCCGAAATCGCAAAAAAATCAGCCAATTTCAGAACATTTTGAGCAGTTAGGCGAACACAAATGTACTGACCAGCAGATATTTTTTCGTGATTTAAGGTTATCATGTCTACAATCACGTGTTTAAGTATCGTTCACTAATTACCAGTCACCCTATATAAATTAATTAATAAATAAAATCGTTTTTCCTTGTTTCGTATTCTTTATGGTAATTTTTTGACTGGCCTGTTGGCGGCCCTGACTACTATGCCGGAGGTCGTGGTTTCGATACCCACCCAAGACAAATGTTTGTGTGATGAGCATGATCATTTTTTCTATGTCTAGGTGTAATTTATCTATAGCATAGCATAGCATCAGCCTTATAATGTTCCCACTGTTGGGACTCAGGCTTACTCTCTAGGAGAATGGGCTGTAATCCACCACGCGGGCCCAGTGCGGGTTGATGGATGTCACATGTCTTCGAATTAAGTGATTATTGATTATTAAAATTTGTTAATTTATCTATAATTATTTAGAAATATGTAAGTATATATGTTTATCAGTTGTCTAGGACTCATAATAAAAACTCTAGTTTAGTTTGGGACTAGATGGCATTGTGTGAAAATTATGAATTAAAATACATATACGTATTTATGGAACATAATATATTATTGAATATAGAATTTATGTTCGCACTTGCTTACTATTAATTTCTACTCTAGGAGAAACCCGATTAAAATTAAATTTATCCACAAAGTTGTTTAATAAAACAATGCAAAGGAAAATGCCACCTGAAAGGTATTTTTAGATCGAAAACAATGCAAGTGAACTCTGCAACTATATTATCATAATTATCGTTAATTTAAAATACGGTTTTAAATTATCCGAAGTAGAATTTAGTAGTAGTTTGTTTGTTTGTTGTGTGTTGTATTGTAGTTGTAGTTTTCTTTTAATTTACTTTTTGGTTTTTATGTGTCTATAATTATGTAGTTTCAGCATTGTGTGTTTCTATGCCCAATAAAATTATTTTTATTTCTTTCTTTCTTTTTTTAATTAGGAAAATTTATATTTATACTAGCAGGGGCCTTACCATGACGTGTTAAAATGTCAAGCGAGCGTGCGAGCGAGAAAGAACGATGGGGTTCGACACCCTATATAGCTCCATCCCATTAACAATTCAGTTTAGGTCCCAAAATAGATCTCGTTAAGAGCTTGTGTTACGGCCTCAGTACCTCTACCATGAGTTTTAAGCAATAGTATTCGTCGCTACTCGATATCGACGCCGTAAATATTTGGTATGGCAAATTTTGGTTCTGCAAGTGACCGCTAGAGGCGCTGCAAAATTTGCCATACAAAATATTTACGGCGTCGATATCGAGTAGCGACGAATACTATTACTTAAAACTCATGGTAGAGGTACAGGAGCCTTGATAGTTTATTATCCGCTCAGCTGTAACGCGAACTCATTGAGTCTGCATAAAAAAATTGCGCAAGAGAATGATGATTGAGTGCAAGAGCAAGAGAGAATATCCGACCTGTACTGACTAAAACCCATCATCATCAACCTTCAGCTGCCCTTCGCTCTCCAGGGCCACGATAACTTTTCCATCTCCGACCAATCTGCATGGTTCTCATATGATTTACCATTACCTATTTACTTGACCCCTGAGTTTGTTTCGGTGTTTCTTCTCAGGGCAGTCAGCTAGGAAACACCGGCCCTATCTAATTTAAACTGACGAAAAAAAAACTGTTTGCAAAATAAATATCATTTATCACTTTTTTCTAAGCATATGTTTCTGGATTAGATTTTCAGGTCGTTCAAAGTATTATTCAGTTCTTCGTGTAGAATTTCTCAGTATCATTCCGGTGTCTGTCAGTAATGATGTCTCTCGCTCTGGGTAGAACGTGAGTTTTTACTGATTGAAGCCCACCCGTGTCCCGTCAGTTATTCTTTGCGTTCCAGAGCTACGGGACCTCTTTCGAATATTCCCACAGCCCTGGAAGATATTGGCACTACCAGGCCGGTTAATTGAACTATCATCTCTTTCTCTACTAGCCCCTATCGGAGGACGAGATAAATATTTTTGCCATCCGCAAGCCCGCATCTGCGCGTTATGTTTCAACGAATTTGCGAAGGATTTGAGATAACATAGTGTTGCTAGATATACAAAGTGCATACAAATCAAGAGTTGTTTATAGAGCACTTTTAGCTGCAAACACTTCTAACGAAGGAAGTATCAAGTATCGAATCAATGCTAATTAGTTAGGTACTCATTACAATCTATTAAATCTGAGAACCTCGATATAGAGAGCATTACTATGATCGCTACAATTTTTTAACCGAAATACGATTTGTAGCTGAAAATGTATATTCAGAACTTCCTGTTTCGGCCGTATCTGACGTCTTAACATAAAAACTGACAAAAATAAAATATTTCGATCCAGTTGTTACTATTTTTCAATATAGTTATACTTAGTTACATGTAATAAATTGACCATATTATAACCATAATCAGCCTTATAATTTTCCCACTGCTTGGAGACCTGAGTATGTCTCCTCTCTAGGGAATGGACAGTAAGCCACCTTCTGGGGTGCTCGAAGCCTACTCTAGGGCTCTGGGGAGGTATGAAAATGCATACCAGGCCCCTGGAACAAGGGAATGAAGGAAAGGGGTAGGTTTTTAGTCAGTAAGTGTTTGACTCTATCTCCCGCTCCGCCCAATGGCGGGAGATGTCATTGTCATTGACTTTACCTACCATAAAAAAACCTTCAGGGGGGCGGATTGGTGGATGTCACATCATCATCATCATTTCAGCCGAAGGACGTCCACTGTTGGACATAGGCCCTTGAATTTCGCAGGTCTCCCATGATCTAATAATCCGAGGAGGAATCAGGCGCAGACTAACGCACCACGTGCTGTCTGAGGTACGCTACTGCTGAGAATTACCCTGGAATTCGGAACAGGATGTAAAGTTCCACGACCACTAATTAAAAAGGAGGATCTTCCGACTGTTGTTGTTTCTGGTCTATATATGTCCAAATCTTGTGGATAACATCGATGGTGATCGCAATGTACGATATTTTGTAATTCGTACGCCAAATGCTAGCCTATCAATAATAGTACTGAAAAAATAATAAGAAATAAAAAAGTTACTCACCAAAACATAGCTACAAGAAGAACAGGGAAGATAGCAGAAATGATGGAGAGTGTCCTCCAGTGCGTCCATCCGCCCACGACGAAGGTGAAGAGGATGCCCACGGTCAGGAACAACTGGAAGAAGGCGCCTAAAGACCCTCGGATGGACGTTTCCGCTATCTCACCGATGTACATGGGGGCTGCCACGCAAGCACCACCTGGAAGGGACAGGCGGTGTTAATTAATTGTATGTTGTGTGACTACTGAAGTCAGCTTGTATCAGCTTGTGCATATGATTGGTAAAGTCGTTTGTAGTAGTAATTTCATGCAATAATGGCAGAAGCTGAGAGATTGCCTGCTGCGCTGCATATCGACTCGATTTCTGCACGGAACAAATATTTGTATGATCTACAGATAGTTTTTCTTGGTCTGGGTATCTTGTAAAGTTTATAATTCTGTTTGTAAACGCACCCACGATACAAATTATTCCTAGTCTGGGGCAAAGTTTAGAGTAAAAACATAGGTTTATTTGATGGATAGTGATAGATAGTTTGGTATTTAACACCAATGGATTCACTAAAGCTAATATTTTTATTTCTCTTTACGAAATATGTTTTTTTAAAAATTAACAGTTTGTGACTAATACTAAAAACTTTATGCTACCATTGTTAGAGACTGGAGAACCTGAGCTTTTAGAAAGCCCATACCTTCCTCCTTTCAGTTCTGGCTGAATCTGTCTGATTATATCAAAACAAAGCCACGCTGCTAGGGCAAAGTCAATCGTTGGTTTTTTTTTTATCTTATCTATTGCGAAATAATGAGAAACAGAAACACCAACTCACACCTTTTTAGCGGGATAGGCAAAAACTACGGAAAGTCATAAAAACTACAACAAATGCCGTTTTATTTCTAGAGCGGGAAGTCCTCAATTAACTTTTACCGCTTTGGGAGCAAGAGAGTGTGTCAGACTTTTACTGACTACAACTCATCCATGCTCCTTCAGTCTCCCCTTGCATTTTAGGGCTGCGGCGACTCTTTCCAACAATAAACACTCACTATTTATTTTGGATCTAGCTGTGTATTAGTAGGAAGATGTTACGTTCGCCATTCCATCCTATTTTTTTTAATTATCACATGTCCTTATGGCACTTACAATGACAGATTTAACATGGATTCATTTTGATACGTAAATTAAAACTTACCAGTAGCCAAGCCAGCGAAGAATCTCGCAGCAATCAACATGCCAGCTCCATTGGCGAAGATGGTGATCAACCAGTTGAGCAAGAACGGGATGGAGAGGATGAGCACAGTCGGTCTTCTGCCAATCTTATTAGCCAGCATACCCACGGGGAGAGCGCTGAGCGCCGCCCCGATGGCTAGGATTGATGATACTAGGGAACCTGGAAATGAGGAGGTTTTAAAGATATTTGTCGACTAGCTTCACCTGCAAAACTCATGATGTCAAATTAATTTGTAGCATACGTATTAGTGAAAGAATTTCAGATTCCGTTCAGTAATTTCAGAGCTTTCAACCCCATTTTGGAATTTAGTGGTAAAATTCGTAATTAAAAAAAAAACTACTTTTGTTACAATTTTAGTTCTAGTATATGCCAAACCCGAAACACGCGTCTAGTATATTTATGTAAAGTATATAGAAAATTTCATAACTGTATCATAAAAATCACAAAGTTATAAGCCTGTTATGTTACCTGGTTGTCCGGACAAAAACCAGGGCCGAGGGGTTGTTTTGCTATGCGCTGGCACCTAATATTTGCTATGACCTGCCGTGACCTGTATTGTACTCAGTGGCGGTGGAGTCCAACTTGTGACCTTTTTTAAATATTTTTAGGAAAAAATATAACAAGGCGTAAAATAATAATAATCCTTTTATTATCAGGCAACTAAGGCCCATAAAACAAATACACACATAATCTTACAAAATAATATACTAATACATATAAAATTAAACTATAACAACAAAACTAAACTATTGCACACGAAGTGACGGCGTCGTGTTTCGCTGCGAGGTCGGTATCTTTCCGCGAAATCGTCGATACACGACACCCTACGGCCAAAACTCTCCCTTGAGGCAGGTCTCCAGATGGTGAGTCGGAACCCGCACCACAAATGACTTGAAATTAGTGTTATGGCGCGGCTCTAACTGCACAACTCTCAAAGTCCAGTTGGTCTTCACCCGTACATACTCCACGATATCCTCAACCTTCGTGGTGTTTTTTTTTTTTTTTTTTTTTTTTTTATGGTAGGTAAAATCATCCAATGACAAATCCCGCCCTTGGGCGGAGCGGGAAGCAGTGTCAGACTCTTACTGACTAAAAACCTACCCCGTTCCTACGTAGCCTATCGTGCCGGGGCCGAGCATTCCTTTCGGAACTAACCCATGACCCCAGCAGGCTTCGACCCTGCCTGCCTGCAGTTAGCAGGCTGGGCCTCTTCGGTGTGCTGACAGCTCCTTGAGGCGCGCGGGAACAGAACGCGCCGTCGACGACTTGGGCTCGGTCCGGTCGGTTACCGGACGATCGGACAGCGTGCTACCCATTGCACGCCGTTCGCAAGCCCGCGCCTACGGTGGCCGGAAATCGGGATCGGAATCCCGGCGGCGGCTGGGGCGAGCGCCCCGTTGCCTCTGCCTGATGCGGTCGGCCTCCTCCTTTGCTAGCATTACTGCTTCGCAGAAGGAGGCGACCGCCTGCCATCCCTCCTCACTACGGACCATGGCCTGAACCAAGGCCCGGCGAGAGAGATCGCTGCCGCCGATCGCCCCCACGAGGACACGGCGATGCTCCGCCCAGGCGGGGCACACCTCTACAGTGTGCTCCACCGTGTCCTCCGGATGTTCCGCACAGTGGCGACACCCGGGCGAATCCTCCGCACGAATCAGGAACAGGTACTTAGCGAACTTTCCGTGTTCGGTAAGCACCTGCGTCGTGCGGAAGTTGAGAACGCCGTGAGGTCTTTCCAGCCACGCCTCAAGGATGGGCCTTATCGCCCCAATTGTGGCGCGCCCCGAACGAGGTTGCGATAGTCGTTGACGCCATTTCGCCATGAGATCCCGCCGGAGCTCTGTCCGCCATGCCTCGACTTGTCGTGGCAGCGGAATTTCGCCCCGGCGTTGCATCTCCATGCGCTTGTCGTGCATGTGTGCAAGGACTGTTGCCTCCAGATCCCACGGCGGTTGGCCAGCAAGGAGGGTCGCCGCCTCGCGGGAGATCGTTCGGTACCCTCGCACCATGCGTATTGCCATGACCCTCCGGCACGCATTCAGCTGGGCCCTCGGTTGCTGTGTCAACGTCGGTGCCCACACCGGAGCCCCGTAGAGAGCCATGGACCGAACGATTCCCGCGTAGAGCTTCCGGCAGGAGGCGTCTGGTCCCCTGAGGTTGGGCAGGAGCCGCCCGAGAGCAGCCCCAGTCCGAACCTTCGTGGTGTGATGTAGCCTCGAAACGTACAGCTGCGTCGTGGGTATTGCTGGACGCAGCAGCATGTTGGTTCCAGCCAGCGCGGTACCGCACTGGTTCTGACAAGTAGGCTTCTTTTTCTTCTTCTTCTCTACCTTTGTGAAGCCATCCTCATCGCTCTGCTTGTCCCCCTTGGTTTTACCTGCTTGTCGTGTTGTTTGCGCTGATTCTGAACAAACTATATTCAGGTTTCACATATACTAAAAATAATGTTGTATCATTGATATATATGTACTAGTTCATTTAACGTCATAGATGTCGCTACAGATCCATGGTATACGAATGTGCGTTGATGTCTGTGATACGGATACGGTGTATAAATATTTGCCCATCCATGACATTTCTGGCACAGCTGAAAGTAATAGTAGTAAATATATAAATAGGGATTCGTCTACAATCTGACGTATTTGAATAAACAGTGAATTTAGAGTTATCATTGCCAAGATCTTCACAGCGTCCTCCTGTCTGCTAGTAATAAAATGCATCAATCTTATCAATCTTAGTACATGACTTGGATTCAAATACACCAACAATGACGTCGTTATGAGTTCAATTGTATTCTTTGACCATTTACACGTTAATAAAAGAGACATTAAATAAAGCGTTTTATAATCTTTTTTTTCTTTGGGTGGGCAATCGTCAAGTAACTTCTCACGCTCTGGGTGGAGCAAGATTGAGTTTTTAAACCCGCGGTAACTCTTTCGAAAAATCGGCACGGTTAGAGCAGTCCGGTGCGCTGTATGTCGCGGGTTCGATTCCCGAAAGGAACCATTATTTATATGACCTACGTATGGTGTTCTGGATCCAAACCCGACACACAGCCGTACAAGACACCCAGTACCTCTACCATGAGTTTAAGGCAATATTATTCGTCGCTACTCGATATCGACGCCGTAAATATTTTGTATGACAAATTTTGGTTCTGCAAGTGACCGCTAGAGGCGCTGCAAAATTGTACAGGTACAGGTGTCTTCTAAGTGAGTTTACATGATTGTGAACGCACTCACGAAACAAGCTTTAGTCCTAGTGTACAACCGTAACTTGAAAGTACGGTTCTAATATAACGTACTGGATTCGAGCCATCAAGATGTAATTATGTCTTCGATTTAACCCACTAATATTATAAAGGCGAAACATTGAGAATGTGTATGACGTCAGGCCTGCTGTACGTTAACTACTGTATTCGAGCAGCTATAGATATGTACCAATGGTCATCACAAACTATTTTATATTTTGTTTTCGATTCTTTATCCTGTCTCAGGCCCGAGTTTACTCACACATAAGCGGGCATAGTCGCTTCGGCAGTATTCATTGCATTCGGTTTGCACCATTCGGGTAGAGCATTCGGTTTGACACACCACACCACTCGATTCGGCAGTATTTGTGGAACGCAAACGGCGACCCGTAGCATGCATTATTATTATTCGTACATTACGTCTGGCATCATTCGGTTCGGCAAGCCGAGCGGCATTTTCCCCGAATATTCATATACACATGGGCTACCACACAAAACTACGATGCGATGCGAAGCGCCACCACATCGATTCGAATCGCTGCTACCATGCAATGTCGTACAAAGCATCGATTCAGATGACCAACCAATCTGCAAAGCGACTTTTCGATGCGACGACGCACCGCAGTTTTGTGTTTCAGCCCTATTATATTCGATTTTACCGCCTAACTAGGGCTGTGCTGAATATTACCAGCCTGCTTATGTGTAACCATAAATCAATCTAAAACAAGCAAACCATACAAGACAACGATGTTTGCAGTATACACGTCTAGATGTCTATTTTTACCACAAATTCGAATGACGTATTATCGTAAACATGAGTCGTGGCCGTACAATACTGTTACGTAATCTGGGGGCCTGCCAGTACCTCTACCATGAGTTTTAAGCAATAGTATTCGTCGCTACTCGATATCGACGCCGTAAATATTTTGTATGGCAAATTTTTGTTCTGCAAGTGACCGCTAGAGGCGCTGCAAAATTTGCCATACAAAATATTTACGGCGTCGATATCGAGTAGCGACGAATACTATTGCTTAAAACTCATGGTAGAGGTACAGATAGCGTCAGTTGAGTGCCCTTTATCACAGGATGTGCTGACCTCTATTATTACGAATATTAATAAATTGGCATGTAGATGGGTGACCGATCACTCGACCGATCTCCTTTGTATTTCTTCCACGTTGACCAAACAGTCCCCGCTGTCATTTTGTGAAAGCGCCAGGTTACATATCCCGCAAAATTCTAATTTTCATAAGTTTTTGCATTATGCAAGTCAGTCATGTTCTGTGTTGATTAACCTAATATGATTGACGCCTACTGGGGCCAAGGGTCTGCTTCTGAAAGGAAGGCTCGGCCCTGGTTTGAAAGGCAATGAAGGAACGGGGTGGGTTTTTTAGTCAGTAAAAGTCTGACACTATCTCCTACTCCGTCCAAGGGCGGGAGATGGGCTCGCGGACGACGGGCAATGGGTAGCTCGCTGTCCGTCCGTCCGGTAACAGACCGGTCCGAGCTCAAGTCGTTTACGGCATGCACTGTTCCCGCGCGCCTCAAGGAGTTGTCAGCAAACTGTAGGGGCCCAGCAGGTCCGAAGCCTACTGGAGCCAAAGGTTATGTGAAAATGTCACCCGGGGCCCTGGGACAAAGGCAATGAATGGAACAGGATAGGTTTTTGGTCAGTAAGAGTCTGACACAAATTCTCGCCCCACCCAAGGGCGGGATTTGTCATTGGATGATTTTACCTACCATAAAAAGGGCGGGAGATGTCATTGAATGATTTTTCCCACTAAAAAAAAATGAATGTACCTGACCATCAGTGTTCAAAAGTAGTAAAACATTGCTATTTTATGGTTAAGGCATATTAAGGGCGTGTCGAATTGAAAATAAAAAAAAAAATTGCGCTCCATACGACCTTAAACCTCGAATGCCACCGTTTTTTTATATGCATTGTGTTGAAGTTGAAGATTTTCACTTTTACATTTTCGCTTCGAATCTACGAGTGGTCCTTAACGTCATAAAATCAACCATATCCACATTATTTCAATTGACCTATTGACCTTTATGATATTATTATAACAGATCTAACAAAACAAGAAACTGCATTCGCATTCACCATTCTCTGTCGCGACGTTGAATTTATTTGCATTGCGTAGCAGCTGTGAAGTATTCCAGTCCATCCCACGTGAAATGTTTTAAACACAAACATTTTCGACGTATTTTTTCTGCGACTCTAAACTAATTTTCTATAATTCTGTTAAGCTTCACTCCAATCTTTCTCACCAAATTTTCATGATCATCATTTCAGCCGAAAGACGTCCACTGTTGGACATAGGCCTCCCCCAAATATCGCCACAACGAACGGTTCTGTGCGTCTCGCATCCATCGCATTCCCGCGACTCTCACCAGGCCATTGGTCCATCTAGTGGGAGGCCTTCCAACGTTGCGTCTCTCATCTTAAGGCCCCACCGACCACCAGTTCTACGAGCAATTTGTCCTGCCCACTGCCACTTAAGTTTGGCTATTCTTTGGGCTATGTCGGCGATCTTGGTTATCCTGCGGAGATCTTTACTTATCGAGGAAGTCTACAGGCTTCATAACATCACGCTACTACCAGACTCACGAGACCAGAGCCGAGAAAAGTAACCTAAAACGCGATTGAAGACGCGGGTTGAAAACGCGAGAGACAGCAAGTCATGTAACTGCTATACTACAGAGTGCATTGCCATTGGTTGTTGAAAAATTTGTCGAATTCCAAATTCCTCATAAGAACAAAAACGCGTACGAAAGCTTGTTTATACTAAGATAAGATTATTACAAGACTGACGTCTTGCGTTTGTTCTGAAAACAGTTTATTTTTCTTGGGGGCGTGTCTTGTGATCTCGTGACGGCGACGTCATACAATCGTGTGCCAAGAAAAATTGTTTAGATCGTAAATATGCGCCATTCAGTGCGGATAGACGATGTTTATCACTAAATACCGGATACTGACGAATGATGTGATGTGGCAAACGATGGTCCACGCTTGCCTAGACGGTACCTGTCTGCATATTTACTTGTATTCCGTGATTTTTACTAATTACTATCGGGAATAGGTTCCAGTCTACTCTTGCTAATACTACTGTTTTTTTTATTTGATATAAAGAAGTGCCTGATTGCGATCCCACCTGATGCTAAGCAGTGATGCAATCGTTGATGGTGAGGCGCACTAGTTTATTTAGAGCCTATTCACTCTACCCTTGAAGACACTCAAATTATAATTGGATGAGAAGACCGCAGCAGGCAAATTGTTCTAGTCTTTCGATGGACGCAGTATAAACGACGAGGCGAAAGGCTTAGTCCGGACTGTAGAGTTTTTAACAACATAAGGATTTCTTTTTTTTTTTTTTTGTTGGATATTCACCGTACACTGGTTTGTCCGATGGTAGAAATGAGATGGCGGAAACAAGTCATTTAATTCCCGCACACACTCTTCAAAATGCAACCTGTAAAATATCGAAAGGTTGGCTACCTTACGTCTGTGCTCAAGGCTGATAAAAAAAAAGAAGATTGAAAGTCTGTTATGAAAAAAAAAACTGTAGCAAATTCGCTAAGCTTTTTGTTTTGTGAGCTTTTATTTTAAACAGCGGTGACACGTTAAAGGACAGAATGAATGTGTTTGTAGGAGGTAGTCTGAAAATAACACCGCTGTGGCCGAAGAGTAGTGTGGAATTCGAATGCCATGGTATTTGCTGCGAGGTTGTCAGATCGTTCGAAAGAGCTAGTGTGGCCCTGAAACCCAAAGGGTTACTAAAAAAAAGGTTTATTTCAATTACATATTACTTTACAAACTTGGTTTAGAGATCAACTATTAAGCAAAAAGACGCTTGTGTTAGGTGACTCCGCTCTTCCACTTAACAAGAAACGTAACTGAAGAAATACAGGTGGGATTTGGTTCAGATAGTCAGCTTCTTTTTTTTGTCGTAGGTAAAAATCATACAATGACATCTCCCGCCCTTCCAGTTAGTGCTCGATTACAGAGACGCGGTGCGTTGCGCGGCGCGTCGGACGATTCGTCGTACATTGCCATATGTTTGTGTTTGCGCGAGCGATGACGCGGCCCGCTGCTGTAATGTACGACGAAACGCCCAACGCGCCGCACAACGCACCGCGTCTCCGTAAACACGGCCTTTGTCAGTTAGGTTAAAGTGTAGTAGTTCCTCTCACTCCATCCAGAGCGAGAAAAGTCATTGGTTGATTTGACATCTATAGTATAACTCTGTATATCTTCGTTCATGAACTCATTATAAAACAGCTTTGGAGTTAAATAAGTATAAAAAGATTTTTTTTTAAACATTTGTCAGCCTTTCTGTCTCACTCCTCAAGGCATCCCTCCACTCCTTCCATCTTTAGGGAGACCGCGCCAGAAGATTCTGATCAAAACCTGTTCAATTCATACAGGCTACCATCTTCTTCGAAGTCCGCCTATGTGGGTAACGAGTAGACTGGGGTAACTTTGGTCCTGAGGTAAACTTCGGCAAAACTTATTAACCAATAGAAACACAGTAAACACAGTTTCTCATTTTTCTATTGGTTATAAGCTTGTACCAAAGGGCATAACTTTCCCAGGGCCAAAGTTACCGCACATTACAGTATATTATAATATTGTAGCCTATAATCTTAGTTTGCCCACATGTTTACAATCGCAAAGATCATTCAAGTCTTAATGGGAGGCGTGTGCTTTTTGTAACCACTAAAATAGATTGCAGATGCCACGCCAACCGCCCACCGCTATGCACTCATCACATTGCACACACAAATGTAAATATAATATGTTTTAACAAATGTTTTTACCGGATAAAACTGGATTTTGCGAAGTTTAGAAACGGGTCGTTTTTTTTTTTTTTTTAATTGGTATAAACTAGTGCTTGACTGCAATCTCACCTGATGTTAATACATAATCTTGGCATCCTAAATCTGTCAGCAAGTGGGTAAACTGTTTATTGTTAAAGATAAGCGTAGAATGTTGGCATGTACTCGTATGATTGTTCATGTAAAAATTACTTTCGAAATAGAACTGTGTTCATCTCTCAAGATCCTTTAGAGCGGTTTCATATTAACCTTTTGAATACCGTAATTAGAGACACAATCGAAAGACAATAGGTGTGTGGACACCGGTGTCCTCTTGTCTTGATAGTGTGCGCCGTGTCGTAGACAAAACAGTCCTGTCGCAGACGAGTCTGCGACGTGGTAGACAAGTCTGTCTAAGACAGCAAACGGGCTTAAGTTATTAAAACTTCTACTTCGATCCGGACTAAGCGTTTCGCTTCGTCAATTATACCGCATACATCGAAGGACTGAAACAATTTGTCTGCTGCGGTCTTCCTTTTCAATTATAATCTAATTATCTTCAAGGCTTGAGTGAGATAAACTAGTGCGCCTCACCATCAAAGATTGACTGTTTACCATCAGATGGGATCGCAGTCAAGCACTAAATTATAAAAAAAAATATTTTCTATAATGTATCATCGTTTTAGGTTGTAATTAAATAAATATTCACTAGTCACACCGTTTGTTAATTGGCATGTTTTGAGGAAAATATATCATAAGGTTAATATAATATCTAATACAAAATATCCCAAATTAGAACAAATTCCCACTGGCTTGTCCTATTTTCCTATTATTCATATTAGTTCACGACATAAAGTGAGTTATTTTAGACAGGCAACTCATACTCGTAGATTATGAAGTAGGATAATGGCTACAAATGTGCTGATCAAAAATCCCATGTAATGTCGAAGCAATTAAGAGCTGGTTGCAGTCACAAAGTATTTTTATGTTCAGCTGTATGTATTTTTTTTATGTATGTTGCATAGATATCTCGGTCAATTGTAGACCGATTTTGATTTTTGTATTTTGGTTGAAAGATTATAGTCCCGAGTTGGTCCCATAGAAATATTGTTTTGATCTGATGATGAACTTCGAAGATATAGAACGGAACTCTTCAAAACATCATAGCAGAATTGTCGTACCAAGTAAAATTGCTTTGATTATACATGTCGTCGGTGACTGACTGAAGGAAGAAGATAGGAAGAAGGGATACATAGAACTGATCTGATGATGAAACCGGAAGGTAGGTAAGAACCGGAATTCTGTAATAAATCAGTGTATCCTAGCCGTGTTTGGTATTATTTTTTTTTAAATAATAATAAAGTATTTATTTGCGAAAAACATGGTATAAAATGGTGTTACATTAAATGGAAACGGTACAAACATGTTTAGCTATTTTAAGACATAGCATGCAAATTATTAGAATTGTCATGATGATTTGAGGATGGAACATGGAACCGAATGGCGGACTCCGAATAGAACATGGAACCGAATGGCGGAATGAATCCGAATGGAACATGGAACCGAATGGCGGAATGAATCCGAATGGAACATGGAACCGAATGGCGGACCGCGGAAGGTATCTATTTAAGTTTGGCTACTAGTACTAGTAACAACTAAAGAGTGTGAAATAAAAAACTTTTTACAAATAAAATACTACCGACTTCAAAATTAATTTTTGAAGTCGGTAGTATTTTATTTGTAAAAAGTGATAACGAAGAGACCAAACTAGGAACACCGACTTCCGAAATTAAAGTACATTGAAGTCGTTAGCATTTTTTTTTTTTTTGTAAAAAGATTTTTTGTAGACAATGGATCGGGTCTGTGTCGACTTCCCGGCCCCGTGACAGCGATTTTATTAAGATGAGTAATTTTCTAAGAATTAAATGACTGAAAAGGGTTTGTCTTGATGACGATTCGAGTGACGAACAAACCGCAGAAGGCGGGGCTTTCAATGTGTGTAAACTGTGACGTCACAAAATGACTGTAAGGATATAAATGACGGTAAAGGTAATGACAAAATGACCAGTTACTCGTTTAATGTCTTGAGGGAGTTCCAGTGATGTTTAAATTACAAAGTACGAATTTAGACACAAACAGGAAGATTTTGCGAACGGATTTTCCCGTTACGCATAATTGTATTGTTATAATAGATAAGAACATATTTAAAGTAACTAACAGGTATCAAAATCCACATTCAAATCACATACAAATCAAACGTTCCTATTTGGATTTCGTCGCTGGGCCAGCGCTGCGCTCAAGGCTGTTTTCTTAGAGAATAGCACTACAGGCCTCCTCTGAAAAATAACCCTAGATACATCAATCCTTCTACCCTCGTTATTAAAGAATTAAATGACCTCTTCGGTCCATCGTTTTTACCGTGTACATCGAAAGACTGGAACAATTTGCTTACAGTGGCCTTCCCGTTCGATTATAATTTAGGTGTCTTCAAGGTTAAAGTGAATAGGGCTCTTAATAAACTAGTACGATTCACGATCATCGATTGCATCACTGTTTACTATCAGGTTCGAGTTTAAATCATTAAAAAAATCATCACTTACTTTGCTTAGTATCCAACAAGAAGTCAGCAGGCTGTCCCAGAGAGTTGATGAGCCCGCTGTAGCTGCCTGCCGTGGTGTTGACAGCCGTCAAGTTGAGAGCTGTCACGTTGAGCGCCGTCACGTTGGCTGCCGTGCCGTTGACAACTGTGACGTTCTTGAAGGGTTCCAGCTGGGGCAGCGCTGGAGACGTCCATGCGAGGATCGTGCCGCCAGCTACTGCAGCGATGGCCGCTGTGAATAGGATTCACAGTTTAATTAAAAGGCTTGAGAATATTTTGACTTAGTAAGTCCTGTATCCTCGGGTATAGTGTTCTGTCAAGTGAAATTATGTTTTTTTTTTTTTTAATAAGTGGCCTCTCGAAGGATGCCATCTGCTTAACTGGACTTGAAATAAAACCTAGCTAGTCTTGGACCAAATTAAAAACTAAGGGCTCTCCCTGTGGAGTACAGACTCGGAACAACCCTTTGTAGGGGCTTACAAATCTTTATCTCAAGCAAGAATCGAACTCACGACACGCAGTACAGCAGCCTATCATACAATCACTGCGCGTACCATTTTTTTCTTTTACGTGGGAAATGTTCCAATGACTTCTCGCGCTCTAGGATGGAGCGAGAGGGCGTGTTAGAATTTTACTAACTAAAACCCACTCCTGTGTTCCTTTTTTGCATTACGATCCATGACTTCGGGTTTCCCTTTCGGAAACCAATTCATGGTCCCAGACTGCGCCTTCAAAATCAATCAAACAAAATAAGGCCTACATGGGCACTTATAAAACGTCAAAAGCTGGCGCACGGTTCCAAACTGGTCGTTTCCTATGGAGAAGAACCGACAAGAAACTCCACCTACATCGAGGAGGGATTCTCCACCTCCATCTAGAATTAACTAATTAATCAGTTAGGCGTCGCTACAAATGATCTTTGGCACTGCCGACCCATGAAATGATCAAATTAATTCACCCGACCTTTATCCACCATCCATGATTCATTTAACAAATATAAACAATACGAGTATCAGAATTCATTCATAATCTGGACTATGAGGTCGCGCTTCAGGTTACAAAGACTCCATCATAAATTGATACTCGAATTTCTGTGTAACTAACATAATGTACTGGATCATATCTAGCTCATTGACATTTGTCGTAGTAAGTGGCGCCACTGTGGCATGCCAAGATATTGTGGTCGTCGTAAAAATAGATTGTCAGTTGTGGCCAATAGTTCTCAGCTAATAGAGTCGTCAATGTAAGATTTATTTTTATTTATGACGATAGTAATGATGTCTGATTGGCATTGTTTTACATAATGGGATTAGGCAATGTTTATTATATTAGTTCATTGCTATAAGTAATGTATTTACAACAGTATAGTACAAAAAAGGACATGTTCTTTATAATTCGAATCCGTGAAAGATTAACTGATTCGTCTAGTTTAGCTTCCGATAAAAGTATCCGGCTCGAAGGACCAAATTATATAAATATTATAGTAATAGACTTGCATTTCTCTAGTTAGGTTCAAGTCCTATTTAATTGTGTTAACCAATTTAGGTGAGCAGTAGGCTCACCCCACCCAGTAATCGATATCGATGTGTTCATCATCATCATAACCATTTCGCCCGCTTGACATTCCCTGTTGTACACAGACATTTCCTAAGAATCGCCACACCGACCGTTTCTGTGCGTCACGCATCTATCGTATTCCCGTGACCCTCACTAGGTCATCAATCCACGTTTTGGGGGCGTTCCAACCTATCATTTATTATTTGATAGCAATGCTACTGAGAAAGACGGCTATCTTTAAACTATACTGGTTACCTTTCCCATTTACAAGTCAATGCACTGAAGGTGCCTTTTCAAGAAGAGGTAAGCAGAGGTCACCGTTGCACTGCGTAGGTACTGACGAACGCTAAACTCAATGCATAAACATTACTTTGTCAATCAAAACAATGGCTGCGATTTACCAAACAAGTAACAGCAATATGTTAATAACAGTAGGAGTATGTAAATAACAATAGACAGCCTATGTGTATAGTTATTTACGTAAATACGTAATCCTATTCTTGGACAGTTAGCAAGAATCGTGTCTGATGTTCAGACGATATTCGTATATCACTCAACTCTGATATAAATGTATTCTCCGGACACGGTGGAGCACACAGTCGAGGTGTGCCCCGCTTGGGAAGAGCAGCGCCGTGTCCTCGTGGGGGCGATCGGCGGCGATCTCTCGCGCCGGGGCTTGGTTCAAGCCATGCTCCGGAGCGAGGAGGAGTGGCAGGCGGTCGCCTCCTTCTGCGAAGCAGTAATGCTAGTAAAGGAGGAGGCCGACCGCCTTAGGCAAAGGCGGACACGCCGCCGCCGCCGCCGGGTTTCCGATCCCAATTTCCGGCCACCGTAGGCGCGGGCTCGCGGACGGTGGGCAATGGGTAGCTCGCTGTCCGTCCGTCCGGTAACAGACCGGTCCGAGCTCAGGTCGTCTACGGCGCGCACCGTTCCCGCGCGCCTCAAGGAGTTGTCAGCAAACTGTAGGGGTCCAGCAGGGCCGAAGCCTACTGGGGCCAAAGGTCATGCGAGAGTGTCACCACGGGCCCCGGGACAAAGGCGAGGAATGGAAAGGTAGGTTTTTAGTCAGTAAAAGTCTGACACTGTTTCCCGCCCCACCCAAGGGCGGGATTCGTCATTGGATGATTTTACCTACCACAAAAAAAAAAAAAAAAAAAAAAAAAAAAAAAATCATCAGAGGGGCTATAGCATAGCATCTTATTCTTCTGACTAGACCTTGTCCCATTTATTTGGGGTCGGCCTTCCTTGTCTTTGTTTTCCATTGTGCAGGATTTTGTGTCATGTCGGTATCGAGATGAGCTTCTCTAAGGTCTCTTTGGACTAGGGTTGCCAACATTTCTTCGACGAAATATAGTGTTTTTTTAAATAAGCTATAAAAAAATAGTACACTACAAAAAAATATAGTATTTTATAGAAAAGCAACAAATAGACAATAATAAAATATTTGTAGGCTTTTTTAAACTGTATTTGTTTTTACTTTTTGAATTTTTAACTATTTAAATTATAAAATAAAAGTTACATACTTTATGATAATCAATTTTTAAATTAATATAAATAAAAAACTCTATATTTTTGTTAAAGGTTTACATTTTTTAAAGTCTTTTTTGTATTTTTCTTTTTGCCTATCGGTTAGCTACCTACTTTTGCTATCGCTACTATTTTCTATAAATAATTTATTTAGGACTTTAAATTGTCATAGAAAAGAATAATATTTAATTGAAAATAATTACCAAAATCAAAGAACATAAACATAGCAGACCAATGACATGAATGATTCATTTGAGTGTAAGATAGACACGTTCGGTTACACGCATCAGTCAAATGTTGAAAATATAGTATTTTTGCGTACTATATATTTTTTCAATAGTATATAATACGCAGACCCAAAATATAGTACAATACTATATATTATGGTACGGTTGGCAACCCTACTTTGGGCCGTCGTCAGCCAAGTGGATGGGTGGTCTTCTACGCACGTGCTTCGTCTTAAGCAGTTCAAGTGCTAGCTTTACCATACGGTCAGGGCGTCTTTGCACGTGACCATACCACCGCAAACGCTCTCTTTGGACTTTTTCAGATATCGGAGCCTATAGCAGCCTTATAATTTTCCCACTGCTGGGACTCGGGCCTCTTCTCTAAGAGAGGGAATGATTCATAATCCACCACGCGGGCCCAGTGCGGGTTGGTGGATGTCACAGCCTTCGATTTTTTAGTTCTAGGACATGCCGGTTTCTTCATGATGTTTTCTTTCGACGTTTTGAGAGCAGGTACGTTGAAATAAATTGCACAAAGTAATGCGCCTGGCTGGGTTTGAACACGCGACCTATACGTAAATCGGGGCCGTTACCACTCGGCCACCACTGCTCTCATTAGAGGACCTAATCTGAGTTTTTGAAGGTGAATGCTCCAGGATAGCCTGCTAAATGAAGACATGACTCCCATGTCTAACTAGTGAACACTCCGCTTATAGCAAGATCATGGTGGATACGGATCTATCCTAATGTGCAAATCAATGTCTGCGATATTTACGCATATGCTCAAACCATATCATCGCATGTTACTAAAAGAGTTATGAGTATACTTAAAGATGGATAGAGAGGGAGAGGGAAGTCAAAGGAAAAATGGATGGATTATGTGAGGGTGGCAGGACAGAATGGAAGAAAAAGACGTGTTGCGCCGACCCCAAGTAATATGGGACAAGGGCAGTAAGAAGAAAAAGAAAACCGTCAAACCATGTTACTACCTCAACAAAAGCATAGATCGGAATACTGGTCTAAGACATTGTTCAAACCAAACGTATTGTCGGCCGCTGACTTTGAGCAGGTGTTACGCAGTTTATCACTTTTCCATATTAGGTATCTATATTAACTTCTCGCTGACTCTCGGTGGCTGATTATTGTACTACGCGTAGCTCTACCGTTTTGTTCACATAAATAATGCATTTTACGCTATAGCGTATCTGCTTAGTGAGAATGCATACTGTTGACTGCGTCCACGTTCACACTGACGCTGATCGCTGACAGTGAGCGTACTCATAGTCAGCGGCAGAGAATACGTTTGGTGCGAATAATGCCTAACAAATAATGTGATGTGACATCATGAGAGATAATGTACCTGCAATAGCGGCGAGATACTGGTTGACTTTCCTGGTTTGTCCACCTTTCACCTCGACATCCAGCATATGCATCGTAGGCTTATCCATCTTTGATTAGGTATGATGTCCTGGTACTCGCATTCTGAAACAAGGATGAAAAGAACAGTTAGTTATATAAAGATCCAGCTTACAAGATGGACGAGGGATGAGGAACTGTTCGATAGAGTTACCGTGGCCCTGAAGCGTAGAGGGAAAATTGACAAACATAGGTGAGCTTTGAGAGTCGTGCACTTGGAGACGCACCATAACACTAATTTTATGTCGATTGTGGCGCGGGTACAATAATCTCATCATTTAGAGACCTTCCCCAAAGGAGAGTTTTGGCCGAAGTGCGTCGTGTATCGACAATTTCGTGGATGGATACTGACCTCGCAGCGGAACACGGCGCCGTCACTTCGTGGGCAATTTGCATAATTTGCTATAGTTTTTTTATGTGTATTTTGTCTAAAAGTGTTTTTAATATTATGCGTTTTTCATCACGCATGCGGAATTGCTCCGCATTCGCGGCTGCCGCCCGATATCACCCCCCGCATCCCATGCGGGATGCGCATGCGCGTATCCACGCATTAAGTAAGTACAATAAATGCTTGTATGAAAAGGACATTTGTGGTGGCTATGCGTGCGGAGCGTGATGACCTTACGGGCCTTAGTTGTCTGATAAAGGATTATAGACAGTAAAAATTTGACACGCCCTCTCGCTCGACCAACAAAACAGCATTCTGACATATTATAAAACAAGGTCTCCTACCGAGTTTGTTTATCTGTATGAACGCGATAAACTCAAATACTACTGAACGTATTTTATTACAGTTTACACCAAAATACAGAGTGATTCATTAGGAAGGTTTAGATGTATAATACATGCACATTGAAGTTGAGTAAGATTACTAACACCAGTACAAAACGGGGGCGCGTCGCTAGTTATATAATATTTACGGCAAAATTAAAATTTTACTACCGCTATTTAGGTTAAAATTAGCAAAACAAGTTTGATATTCTAATAGAAACTTGTTCCATTGGTATTTAATTAAGATTATCTCGTATATTAACAAGTATAGTGGCCTTGGTGCGACCGCTGTGGGCTGTGCTAATAATCTTCTTAATTGTGCTAATTTGTACAGCAAATACCTCTTTACGAGTACCACTATAGTTCTGTTAAATCGTATTTAAATTCTATGTTTTTGAATTTGAATAAGGAGGAAAGAAAATTTTATTTTAACGTACATAGTTTTCGGGTAAGATATCAACAGCCTTGCTCACCACGCCCACAACTTGTAATGCAGCCGAAGTGCTGATAACATAATACGGCACGCGAACATCAACGTCATCATCATATGTGTTGTTACTTTCGATGTTCTGGTATATTAGATTGCGTGGCCTGGTCCGGTACGTGACGATAGCAAAAACCTGACGGCTTTTTTTTATTTACTCTTGCACCATCACTACTTCATAACTGCCTAGCTAACCGTGCTGTATGGTCACTGCCGCTACAGCTGCAGAGAACACTTCAAATGGCAGGAACATTACTGACTTGTCAGTAGTTATGTTTTCGAGCGATCATTTGAAGTTGAAACTCTTGTTCCGTGGGGTACCAGTGGCGTAAGGGGTCCAATAGCACACATTAAGGAGTACATTCCAATCACCTAGTTGAGACGATATTTTGAATTTTAGGCCTTATTTTTTTAAAGTGTTGGTGTATAGTTTTTATAAAAACATAAAATGTAATTGACAATTTTAAATTACAACAGTTATGAAGTCCACTTACACATTTGTTACAAGATTATTCTTTTCTCATGTTAGTAACATTGATCTACAATTGTGTTAAAAAAGTATTTTTAAATGGAAAATTCATGACGTTATCCCTATCATATCACGAGCATTCTCATCTGGTAAAATTGAATATTAGTAAACGCTTTCTTCATCTTTATATTCTGTATAACTCGTACAATGGAATTTCTCCTACTATATTGCATCACCACCATCTTCATCTTCCCGCCCTTGTCCATTGTTACAGTGCGAACTGCTCCGAACTTCGAACAATTGGCTGCGCACACAATCTTTTTAAGAATCATGGCGAATCCGTATTGCATATTTTTTCGAGCATGCGCATAGTTCGAAACGCCTAACTTCAGAGCGGACAACTTTAACCGCTATACTTCGAGTTAGCACAACACGATTTCCATGTCCATTCCATATTGTCAATTGTCGTGTTATCATTGACTTAATTTTTTTTTTCATATCACTCGACTCAATTGCGTGAGCAATTAATCCATCTACACCGGCACGGAAAAATAAATGCAAAGAAGTCTGTATCGAGGCCAGGTTCCATCTTTAATTCCGTGACTTTCTGGACCGTTCGAGACCCGGATGCAGTAAACAGATGCAGTTCGTAATAGGGGTCAAATCAAGCGCATCGCCAGTGCATTATGGCGCTAACGAGGCTCAATGGAGACAACGAGGTGATCTCCAGTCATGCTCCCGATCGACAGATCCATAAAACAGCATTGTGTTTTTATTTCCAAGCTAATGGTATGACTAGGGCTGACTACTTAAACGTATTACAATAAGAACTACCGTATACTTAGAAATAAATATTACTAAATAGCCATGGATACTTCTGCTTTACAATAAAACTTTAGCGAAACTCAAAGAGAATACTTTATTTATGGCATGAGAAGCGTCATCCTCATCATAAACGGCACAATACTAAAAAGTTAATTAAAAAAAAAAAGCATCATAAAGTTTTCACTTATAATACCACAAGAGCTTCAAAATTATCGGATATTTCCCGATAGGTTCGTTGCAAACAAATGAAGGAGTCAAGTTTTTCAGGTTAAAAAATTTTTCCTGAAAAACTTGACGACTTTATTTGTTTGCAGGGAACCTTGAGGGAAATGCCAGATAATTTTGAAGCTCGTGTGGTATTCGGGGGATTATTTTTCCGTCCCAAATGTCGGCCAATAGAATCTCCAATTTTCACAATTGAATTCAACCTGTCAGTTTGACGTGTGGTTAATTTGACTGGATCATGTTTTGTTTTTTTATATATAGCAACTACCAGAGAAAATTTTCAAAAAATTATCAGTATAATACCATGTAGGTTGTACCACGTGACGTCGAATGGTGCAATTCTATTGGTCGATATTTGGGTCGGAAAAATAATCTATAATATTTTCTCAGTAAAGGCCCTGATCGACGAGCGAGAAAACTGCGGTCTTATGGGCTGTCGGTAAAGCTCGCCGGTGTATCATTGCAATACTGCAGTTTTATGAGTTGACGAGCCTGGCTCGCGGCTCGTCATATTTGCTTCATTTCTTACTCGGCTCGTCGTTTAAAACCGCGTGGCGACAGTGCTAGAGGACTAGATAATAAATTCGTTTTATTCAGACATTCTCAGATAATTTCTGTAATCGAGTGGTCCGAACAAGACATGTTAACTTAAATTCGACCATGATACGACTGTTTTACTCGTCGATCAGCACCAACGAGCCGCGAGAAAAACCGATGTTCTTTAAAATCGCGGTATAAGCTCGTATGTCAATTCGAATCAATTACTGCGAAACATATTTAGTTGATGTTCGAACATCGGACATGATGCTCGAACAAAGACTTTGATAATATATTAATCGCGATTATAAATGGGCTGTATTGATTGGTTATAAAGTTAAAAGACTGCCTACAAACTGTAATTTAACAAAAGCAGTGTTAGATGTCATCAGAGAGCTTTTCAATTTTATTTTTAACTTTTCCTGCTTTTTGGAGAATGTATGTACTATAAAGTATATAATAATAAATAAAAAATAAATAATGGAGCAAAATTTTACACAAGGTTTCCTTTTATGACGTAGGCGAGTACTAAGGAAAACCTACTTCCCAAAAATCTCCCTCTCAGGGAATGAAATGGTGGTTCAAAGTTTTTGTATAAAGAAACCTACATTTACGCAGGCGAAGCTGTTTGTAGAAGTTAGTCTTGTATATGAGTTGAGATTTAATTTTATTGGCATCTTGAATCATTAGACAAACATATATATATACCTATATATGTACATATATATATATATATATTTAAAATGATCAGCAACCCTACCTCAGAATAATGAATACATAAGAATGACTCTCTATATTCCAAGGATTTCATCAGTAAACAGTCCGCATTGCTAGGCTATCCCACACATATATAGACTTCCTGTCTATGTCCTAAACTGACGCACACAAGACGAACACAGCCCAGAAACAGACTATTCTCTTCATTCCGTGGGTTGAACCGACAGAGCACAGAATCTACTAGAAAAGCCATTTGAACTTCTGAGCTATAATCCACAAATGCAATATACTAATGGATATACTATGACCTGTCTATCGGTTCTGTATCTAAAAATCAATCTGTATAAACTTCGGTGAAGTGAGCGGCATCAACATCAACAAACAATTTAAACTCTTTATCACACTAATATTAAAAGCGAAAATATGTACGAGATTGTGTGTATATTTAGTTAAGTTCAAAAGGGTGAGTGAATTTGGTCACACGAGTAGACCATGCCCTGGATTAGCATATAATATATTTTTGTACACTAAGAGAATGTTACCCTGGAATAATTTCAAGGGCGGGAGATGTCATTCAAGGGCGGGAGATGTCATTGGATGATTTTACCCACAATAAAAAAAAAAAAAAATACCTTGAATAATTTTCTAAATTTCACGCGGGCGAAACTGCTGGCAGACGCTAGTGTAACAAAAAAGATGTAAACTTTGCTATAACAAGCGTCAGGTGGGCGGCTAGACTAAGTGCTCGATTACGGAGACGCGGCGCGTTGCGGGGCGCGTCGGACGGTCCGCCGTACATTGCTTTATTTTGTGTTTGCTCGAGCGATGACGCGGCCCGCTGCTGCAATGTACGACGAAACGCCCAACGCGCCGCGCAATGCGCCGCGTTTCCGTAAACACAGCCTTAGAGACACAATCCGCAGGGCAGTTTTGTGACAACTGTTGGGTTGTAGCGACTACTACTACGAACTACTACGAACCCAATATTTTACAAGAATGAAACCAGGATATTATCCAATCCCGTGGGTTGCATTAACAGAGCACAGAATCTACTAGAAAAGCCATTTGAACTTCTGAGCCAGATAATCCACAAATGAAATATATATGCTATAGCTGATGGATATACCATAATATAAAAACTAATCATACTCTGTAAAAACTTCAGTGAAGTGAGCGGTGCCAACATCAACAAACAATTTAAACTCCTTTTCATACTTTTATTATACCAATCCCGTGTTCTTTGTTTTTTTTTTAAAGACAACTATCAATTCCTATTTCGTAGCATTAGCCACTTAGTTGGCTCCGTACTCTATGGCGGAGCTAATAGACAACGCAAATATTTGTGGCGCAAGGGCACTGAACTCGCGACCCTGTGCACAAGAGGTGTACATTCGGCATTATCTGTACACTGTTGTATTAATTTGCTTAACAACGGTCTTCTTGTAAGGAAAATAGAATGGATTCAAAAACTGATATGACTTTCTTCTTCTCTTGTTTCCTACACACTTTTGTCGCATTCTTAATTCTCTCATTTCTTATAATTTCTCCTTTCGCAGGTCTGATGAAAGAAATTTCTTTGGAAATAAGCACTACCTTTGTAATATACTATCTATTATGTGTTGTCTTTTTGTGTTTTATTGTGTGTACATAAATTGTAAAATAAATAAATACATAGGTATTTCTTTATTATACGGATGAAGGCTCGTATTTCACCACTATTTCTCCTGATAATGTGGCCGACGATGGAGCAAGCTTGCCTAGAAGTAACCTATTCACTCTTGACTTAAGAACCCCTAGGTTGTAGCTCACACAACCTAGATAGACAGGAAACACAGACTCTGGCAAGGAATTCCATTCCTTAGCTGTACGCACAATGTGTGTATTCCTAAAATAAACGGTCTATTGTAGTCTTGAATATCTATAGGCTTACAACAACCTATTTTTGACCATCTTTTCGTGGTACATCGGCGTATTTCGATACCTATCTCACGAACGAGATGGACCAACACGATATTTTTTTTTTTTGGTGGTGGGTAAAATCATCCAATGACATCTCCCGCCCTTGGGCGGAGTGGGAGATAGTGTCAGACTCTTACTGACTAAAAACCCACCCCGTTCCTTCGTGGCCTTAGATACCAGGGCCGGGCTTTCCTTTCGGAAGCAAACCCTTGGCCCCAGTAGGCTTCGACCCTGCCTGCCTGCAGCTAGCAGGCTGGGTCTCTACGGTTTGCTGACAACTCCTTGAGGCGCGCGGGAACAGGGCGCGCCGTTGACGGCCTGGGCTTGGTCCGGATGATTACCGGACGGTTAGACAGCGAGCTACCCATAGCTCGCCGTCCGCAAGCCCGCGCCTACGTTGGCTGGAAATCAGGATCGGAATCGGAATCCCCGCGGCGGCTGGGCCTTGTGGGCCGTTGCCTCTCGCGTGCGGCCTCCTCCTTTGCTAGCATTACTGCTTCGCAGAAGGAGGCGACCGCCTGCCATCCCTCCTCGCTCCGGACCATGGCCCGTACCAGGGCCTGGCGCGAGAGATCGCCGCTGCCGATCGCCCTCACGAGAACACGGCGATGCTCTGCCCAAGCGGGGCACACTTCGACCGTGTGCTCCACCGTGTCCTCCGGGCAGTCCACGCAGTGGTGGCACCCGGGCGTCGGTTCCGCACGAATCCGGAACAGGAACCTCCCGAACTTACCGTGTCCGGTGAGAACCTGGGTCATGCGGAAGGTTAGGACGCCGTGAGGTCTTTCCAGCCACGCCTCAAAGAGGGGCCTTACCGCCATAATTAAGGCGTGCCCAGGTTAGTCCATATCTAAGGTGCGGGCGTAACAAAAGATGGAACAAAGGCGATGACGATGTTTATTGAAGCGTTCTGGACTAAAATATGCTAAGTTTTTATTGTGATCTTATACATACTTATATCGGACTCGCGCCCCGTGGGTTCTGTACAAACTAATTTATGTAAATATGAACTATTTACTTAAATTAGTTTGTACAGAATTCCCGAATCGAGTCTCGAAGATTTTTCCGAATCGAAAGAAGTATTTTTTTTTGTGAAGTAACTACAAATTTACAGTTTTCAGATTTATTCCTTTATTTGTGCTATGAGACCTTGCTTCATGCCTTTCAGGGTTCTAGGTCAACGGGAAGTACCCTTAGAATTTTGATTCCCTGAGAATATCGAGCCGTACCTTTTTTTACGTTAACCTAGAAGTTTGATTTTTTCACACCTTGAAGGGAACACAGAATTGAGTACATAGTTTTAATTTTAACTCGATGCCTGCACGCGTTCCCGAGATAAAGGGTCTTGACAGACAGACGAACAGCAAAGTGATCCTATCCCTTTGCGATACGGAATTCTAAGAATGAGCGGAGCAAGCTATGAAATTACAACCTCCAATTATAATAGTCTTTATTCTTTCACAACCAATGTTTTGCACACTCTGAGGCCACTATAGCCCGGGGGGCCTGTATCATCGATAGGACTGATACGATGGTAGCTACGCCCCTGCAATCTCTTCACTTCTGTACCTCTACCATGAGTTTTAAACAATAGTATTCGTCGCTACTCGATATCGACGCCGTAAATATTTTGTATGGCAAATTTTGCAGCGCATCTAGCGGTCACTTGCAGAACCAAAATTTGCCATACAAAATATTTACGGCGTCGATATCGAGTAGCGACGAATACTATTGCTTAAAATTCATGGTAGAGGTACTGAATCCACGGTGAGAAAACAGAAACTATATTCTTAAACACATTTTAAAGAACATAAGTTGAAGTAATGATCTTCCTACGTACAGCCAAAAGTCTGTCTTATAAATAGGTTAACAGGATAAACGACGATTTCCTTATATAAAACGGGGTTAGATTAAATAATCTCTTTCGTTGTGTTGTGTCATTCACTTGATGACCTGTGTGCTGAATACGAGTTGTTTCTACGGTAACCGATCGAAACGTTTATCACGTTTAGCTCTCTGATTGGTTAAGAGCTTGGAAGGGGCCAATCGGAGCGACGAACGTCAAAAACTTGTCAATCGCATTAAGAGGAAAGTCCTTAAGAAAAACCTGCAATGCACCGCACTGCATTACACAAAAATAAAATGAAGAACCTAAATAGATGTGCCAACAGTTCCACGGTGAGATATTTGCAAACCCATCATATTGTAAGTGCCTTTTTGATCTTTCTTAACGACTCTCCTCTCAAGCGAGACTGCTTCAAAATTTTCAAAAGTTTTTTTTGCAATTTGCTGTTCAGTATCGGATAGTAAGGTAAAAAAAACATTTGAAGCACCATCTCTAACTCAGAGAAGATTTAAAATATATCATATTAAGACAAACTACGTTTTACCTTATCTCTAAATATGGCAGTAGCAGGCAAATAAAACCGCTGTCCTTCAAACTAGAAATCCTGTATCTTGAAAAAAGAACAGAGTAGGTACTTTATATAGATTGATACAGATTTGTTGATTGTAAGTGGATGTAGATAAGAATGAGCAATAACATGTCAACCCACAAAGCTGCGAATTTGAGAAAAAATCGTTTGAAATAGAGATGTTACGTAGGTTCAAACTTCCGATTGATTTCGGTTCCGATAAATTTTATTCGGAACTTACATCGGAGGTAACAACAAGTTTGAACCTCCCTGTCCCCGTGCTTTCTGTCGATAAATCTTTCACTTGTTATTTTGTTTCGTATCTGGTATGTTGTGAATTCGCTCTTCATTTTGGTATGTAGGTACACTAAAATATTTTTTTTTATTAACTTTCACAGTTTTATAACCTTGAAAGTTAATTAAAAAAAATTGTACGACATTACAGAAAATACAAAACACATAGAGTACCTAATTCCGAAAAAAGAATAACGAACCATTAATTAAGTAAGTCAATACAAAGATACGAGTATTATACTTCAAAGCAACCCGTGTTAGAAAACGGCAATTTCATTTGACACTTCTGCATTCGTCTCTGATTTCGGTTCCAACTTATACCTAGATAACTAACCACATCCCTAGTTTTAAGCTTTTGATCTCTTAGGATCATAGAATAATAATATAATATTCCACAACTATCACACATCGTCGTCTAGTCCCAAGCTAAGCAGAGCTTGTGTTATGAGTACTAGACAACTGATAAACATACTTATATATTGCTAAATACATACATATTATAGATAAATTACACCCAGACACAGAACAAATGATTGTGCTCATCACATAAATATTTGTCCTGGGTGGGAATATTAATATGGTAAAAGATTAGAATTGTCATAAAGAGCCCTATCTCAAATCACTTGCCCATCATAGAGTGGTAATACAAAGCCGTACTTGAAGACTGTTATCAAAATATTTGCAAGGATTGATTTGCGATAAATACCTTTCAGCTAGTAAGTAGCAATATAGATATGCTGAAGTGCCTCTTAAGCATTAGATTTCAATAGAAAATCACGACAGACGACCGAAATACGATTGAATTGTTTTTTTCCTTATGTAGATATGTATTTTAAATTTTTATCACAAGACAATATGTAACCAAAATATTTGTATGTAGGTTATATATAAAATGATTTATAATAGTGTCCATAGAGTTTCCTGCACTTTGTCTATAGATATCTACTCTTTGGATCGTGCAATTAGCACAGAAACATTAGGTAAATGGTTTAACTTTAAGTATGTAAAAATGAATAGCTGCTCGTTAGTCTCGCTAAAACTCAAGAACGGCTGGACCGATTTGGTTAATTTTGGTCTTAAAATATTCATAACAGTCCAGAGAAGGTTTAAAAGATGAGAAAAAAAAGTATTTGAAGTATTCGACTATTAGGCGGTACGTAGTTTGCAAGGTCAGTAAATAAATATTTTATTGACAGTTAATCTGTCAATAAAATAGTTTAACAACTAACGTATACACATAATAATCAGGAAGAGGGAGCCCAAAGATAAAATGGATGAATTATATGAGCACTTGAGGAGTGATATCACCATAATTTCTGCCGAAAGACGTCCCCTGTTGGACATAGGCCTCCGGTCAACATTCCTGTACGTCTCGCAACCATCGGATTCCCACAACTCTCACCATGGTCATCGGTCCACCTCTTCCAAAGATGTGACCACTTTTCGGAGCCATGTGTCATCACTGGCAACAATTATAGCATGTTAGACGAGAAAATACCGCACAGCTTCCCATAGGAGTGATATGATAATAATATAAAAGAAAATGGAGTCAGTGATAACGTGACGGTTGATAAGAAAAAATGAAAGGAAAAAATATGTTGCGCCTACTTCCGATCATAATTAAATATTTCAAAAGCAGACTTAGTCAAACTCGTATGTCTTATAGTTTCTTATAAGCCATTAATTTTACAATTCACTAGCTCCTCCCAGCGGTTTTGCCCAAAATTATCTAAAGGGAATATACTCCCTCCCCACCAAGAGCAAAAGAAGTTATTTTCTTAATTCCCACGTAAAAAATGGAGCCCCATTTTTTTCTGTCCCAGGGCTATTGGGCATTAAGCTACGCCACTGACAATGAAGTGGGCCAATTCCTAGTAGTTAAATCACCCGGTCACCTTACCCATACTTCAGCCGAACCTTGGCAATATGTATGAATCAGAATAAATACCATCACCAATAAAATCATTATCATAAATATTACTAATCTATTATTTATTCGTATAAGTACCGCACACGTGCCTTTGAAAGTATTGGTGTTATTCCAAGAAGGTTAGCGTATGCGCAATCATTCGGCGCCAAATCTGTTCGTTATCTCTTATCAAACTATCAGGCAATTCATCAGGAATTGTGAAGTGTCAGCGTATCGAGCGACGGAAGCCTGCCTGAAGTGGATTAACCTTGGGTATATAAAGATGGGGTTACACGGAATAAAAATACCGGTAAACACTTTTTATTTGAGAAAAAAAGGGTTAAAAAGTCGCCCGTGTTCCGTTCAAGGGCCGCTGTGTCTCTTTCGAAATACTGGTAAATCTTGTATAGGAGTACGCAGGTATACCGGCAAACACAAAAACTTTTATATTACAAAGGTATACCGGTACACCCTGGATAGGAGTATCCAGGTATACCGATAAACACTGTATAAAATTACACAGGTGTACCGGCACACCATGTATACGATTACGCAGGTATACCAGTAAACACTGTTTGGGATTATGCAGGTATACCGGTAAACTCTGTCTCGAAATGACGGATTTATGTACGCACGTTGTCCAGTTAGATTAAGATAGATGTTAGTAGATTGACAATTTTGTGGACACCGTGGCTACCTGTGAACCTTATTACCTGCTAAATGGACGAACGGGTTTTCCTATTAGCACTGTGTTCAATGTCAATAGGCGTAACAGTTAGCCATCCAGCTCTGTACTTACATATTGTCGTATTATTCTGTAAAATAGTCCAATAAACGAATAACTGTGATATGAATCGGTCAGAAGCAATTCCGTCTATCTTGTATCGTGTTATGAGTGGGCAGCTTCCTTTTAAGCGCTCATAACTGTCTTGAGATCACAAATAGTTATTTTACTACGTGACGTAAATAGCATTTATTTTACAAGCTTTTATTTAGTTTCACCTGACCGATGTGTGTCTGTGATCTAATCTTGCAAATTAAATTTGATCCACTTCCCGGCTATCGATTGAGCTGATATTTTGCATGCATGTGTAAATCGCATAACAATGCAATATTATGATGACATGGAGTCGATTTCATGATGGAGTTGGAAGGGGGCCATAGGCACTCAGTAATGACACAACCACAGCGAGTTTGGGATCGAGTATTAATTATATAGGCATATACCGCGCTATAAAAGCTTGCTGTGAAAAAACTATTTTCATTGAAAACTTGCTTACTTTTCAGTAGGTTTTTCATGTACCCGTAAGTCCAATATTCGAAAATTCTAACAAATGGCGAATTGTACAGCAGTAAGCAATAAAATACCTACGATAATAATTGATTTCTTTATTAAATACTGTATGCAGACAAAAGAACACAGGCAGGCTTAATGTCTTCTAGGCATTTTCTACTAGTCAAACTTTTTGACATTACCTTTGAGTACAGGTATACCTGTACAGTCAGAAAACACTAATTATGTTTACAATGAGACAGTTACTCTCGGCCTTCTAGTTAAATAGCCCACTCATATTAAAGTCTCAAATAAAGAGGTAGACGCCGACACTACAAATAATTTATGTATAGTAAGTTTCTATAAACATAGACATAAGAGACATAATACCGTATAAAAGGGTCTTAGGATGGATTGTTCGAAAAACTTAGAACCTGGAATGCGAATAGCAACAGAGAAACACAGGTTGATCACACTGATTTTAGTCAAGAGTATTCATTTTTTTCTACTTCAAAAAAAAGGGGAAATGCCTAAAGGTAGCCTGCGAAATTCACTTTCGTATTTTATTCAACAAGATGAATTCGGATAGCGGCCATTAGGAGCTACAGAGCACAACAAGATAACCCGACAGTATTCTGGTTCTCTGGACACACAATGAGCCCATTTTGCCACGACATACCATGAGCCTCTTTGCCACGACACGCCAATATAGCCTTTGCCACGAAACCCTTTGCCACAATACGCCATGACTGTTTTTCCACGACACGCCATGAGCCCCTTTGCCACGACATGCCTATATAGCCTTTGCCACGATACGCCATGACTCTTTTTCCAGGACACGCCACGAGCCCTTTTGCCACGACATGCCATGAGCCTCTTTGCCACGACACGCCAATATAGCCTTTGCCACGAAACCCTTTGCCACGATACGCCATGACCCTTTTTGCACGACACGCTACGAGCCCCTTTGCCATGACATACCATGAGCCCCTTTACCATAAAATGCCACGAAACCCTTTGCCACGATACGCCATGACCCCTTTGCCACGACACGCCATGAGCCCCCCAAATCTACAGTAGCCACGCGCCACAAAAACAGGTGCTTCACTTACATAACGTAAATAGTTTTATCACGATTACACGTGACGATAAAACTGATTTATTACTATTATCTCGGTAAATTTTTATGTCGCACTATCATAGTCAAATGCGTAATCAACATTGATTTCTTTGATAACGTCAGCGGTATCGTTATTTTTACGCACATCGTGTGTAAACTAAGGATTAATATCCTTTACGGACTTTTCATTAAATGTTTTAACAAATACCTGTAAAAAATAAGTATGAAAAATTAGTCTGCGCATCGGTGACGCATTGCTGTTTAGCGCATGTCTAGTGTGCGATTACATTTTTAAATGTATACGTGGCTCGTAAAGTGATCCAAGCTGTATTGAAAAATACTATATGTTTATTTATTTATTTATTTTATTTATTATCTATTAACACATACACTTGCTTTAACAGGCGTCAGTCAGGGTCTAAGCTATCTATTGGGCCCTAGAGATAGACTCTTATGATGCGAGCCGTATCGAGGACTGCCTTTTGTATCAGGACTTTGATCCACCCGTGTAACAACAGGTTCGACAGATGGTCTTCGAAGCTTTTGGCTATCAGACCGTTGGCGGTCACGACAATCGACACCATGCCAGCCAGGTCCTTATTCTACATGACGACCACCTCTTTCTCAACTTTCACGATATTGTCATCATGTGGGAATAGTTTCTGTGTCATGGGTGCGTTCACAAAAATGTAAAATCACATACACAAGACCAGAAATGCCTATCTGTAGGCCATATAAATATTTGTTCCAAGCGAGAATCAAACACATGACACGCAGTGACGCAGCCAACCACTCAACCACCGTGCCCACCGTGCCATCCATTGTGAAGCGCGCTTATCGGTCTATCACCACATTCGCCATTGTATCCGGCTTATTATCAACAATAGTCCGAATATCGATAGAGCGAATGTAATAAAATTATTACCAGTTTTTTTTTCCACAATAACCGCAGATAGCCAACATGTACGCAATAGCATACGAGTGGACGACTTGCTGACGATGCGGGTACACACACAGTGTCCGAATCAACACATTTAGTTTTTCACTGATAATTCGGACACCACCAAAATTTAAGCTGTTTAAATAAAATTAAAAAAAATATATATTACCCGAAATTGTATTACCTTATATCCAGCCTATAATAGTTTTATTAACACTTGTTTTCCCCATATCCCATATTTTACAATAGTGTGTAGCCAAATCGTCAATGAAAAAAATTTTGATATAAAAATGTGTCAATTCGGACAGTGCCCAAATATAGTGTGTCCAAAACGTCAGTACCTGATAAACGCAGACAGCGTATTGTATGATTGAATAAAGGTTAAAGGTGATATCATGTGTATTTGATATTCTAGCATTTGTTCAGGACTAAAATAGCTAGTTTATGCTACAACGCGCTGGTGTTGCCAAAACAAAAATAATTTATGTAAATTAGTAGAAAATGTTTCATGCAATAAGATAGTGACGTGAGTTTGTGGTAATATGTTTTGTGCATTGGTGGATAAAACGCACAGTCCACAGTGGTTAACAACCAGAGCCGATAAATTTACTAACTGTAAAAAGAGTTTCTACTGGACCTAAGATTCCAGATTTAGTTAAGTAGGTCAGTGTATTTCCATTCTGTCGAGCGCTGAAATATGCTGTTCTATCTATTCTATTCCACTTTTTTTTTATCTAAAACATTATTGACACCCCATGCTTCGAATGCACGTAAAGCCGTTGGTCCCGTTTGTCATTCGCAGATCTTTGACAGTCGTTACAGGTAGTCAAACTCCAGAAATTCTGACCTTTAGTGTATTCAAGGAGTAGGTATCGTGTTGCCCAGTAACTGGACTGTGGAGGGTTGATAGGTAGTCCGAAGGGAAGAAGATTTCTATCGAATTAGGAAAAAGCTAGAGAGATAATGATTTTTCTAACCTGGGCAACCGGCTATTTGTTACACAACTAGCTTTTGCCCGCGGCTTTTCCCGCGTACTTATATAAAATATAACCCATGTCACTCAGGAATAAGGCAGCTTTCTAACGGTGAAAAAATTTTAGCAATCGGACCAGTACTTTCAGAGATTACCTCCTAAAAACAAAAAAACAAAAACAAATTTTATTAGTGTAGATTTGCGAATTCTACTGCACCGTTACTAGGATGGCAACACTTCGGTACTTGTTGTGATTCGTGGCCATAGACATGTACATGTTAATTGATTATGTACATACTTAATACGCATTATTGTTTAACCGGTTACAGAGACTTAATGTTTGTGTATTAATTTTCCATATTATTACAGACTTCGACAGGTCTTGCATATCATTACCAAAAATCCGTGTTCTCTTTGTTCCCTAAATCATTACATCATTGAATTGAAAACGCAAAAAAATACAGGACTGCAGTCTGATGCACCTACCCCTAAAAGAAATACCTATCAGCAAAAAACCACGTATGGTTCACATGCATTTATTTTAACTTTTATATCGAAATTGAACCCTATTATTACTACCATAACAACTACTAGCGATTAAACTGTCTATCTTTACCGCCATATCAAGAGATGATCCCAGGCTTACGATAATCCGCATTCGGCTACCATATTCAATAGAATAATGTCTACTTATCTATAGTAATCCTTTTGAAAAGCGTGATAATGTTTGTTATAGAGTAAATCCATTTATAATAGGCAATAAATGATATAAATAGGTAAGTGCATTTCTTTTTTGTGCACGAGGTATTCGCGTGGTGAGAATGTGATGATGTGTTATTTTCGAGGAGCCTCCTTCAGTTGCCCTTTGCGTGTCTGGGCCGTGGTAACTCTTTCGGATAAACCCACAACCTATCTAGATGTAGCAATACCAGTATCATTGTAGTGTTGTTTCTGCATTGTGTGTGTTTCTGCAGCTATATGTATCAAATAAAATATTTTTCTTTCTTTCTTTCTATCATCGATATTAATAGCCGGAATAAATACTGGTCATCGACTTATATCGCTAGTCGATCACCAATATTTTACTTATTAATGATATAAATTGTACTGTTACAATTAAGTTGAAATTGAAACGCTAGGGCCATGGGGTCCGAGCGCTGTTCGAGTTGTTCGGAATATGGTTGGTCGACTCTGCGTGACCAGGGGGCTGACATTTTCTTCGGTCAACGAATCTGCAATCTATCCAACGGGGTAATGCTGCCAGCGTTCTGGGCACTTTTCCCATTGACATCCGATGCGGATGAATTTTTTGATGCCCCATGAGTTCTTTTTCTACCCGTTTGTACATATTATTATTTTTAGTTTGTGTAAATACCCGATAAGCTATAATACTTATTAGTTTAGATGTATATTAGTTCATTAAGCAATTTTATGTGTTAATAGATAAATAAATAAAATAAATAAATTATGATATAAGTGTGTAATGTAGGAGGTTACCGTCGAGGCTGTATTAAGATCCGAGCCTTGGCGAGGGTCTTAAGAGAGCCAAGAACGGTAACCAGTCATTACTCACGTGTATCATACGATGTTTTTCAATACACTTATGAAGAAAAATAATTTAGCGAACTGATATTACAACGGTAAAACTAGTAAAAATTTTCATAACATAACGGTAAAAAATTAAATCTGTTTTCATAGGCACGCGCTACGCTATGGCTATATGGTCTTTTGATCATATTGCCTAGTCGTCGTTTGTTTTCTTGTCTGAAAAGTTTTTCGTTAATGTCATTCGTAGTGTGAATAGAATATGGATGTAACATTTTATAATGTTTTTGTAGTATTTAATTTTATTTAATGAATGCAGCCCATGAACTTCACTCGAAAAAAATCACGCCAAAAACCGCGCGCATCTTAAAAAGACGGCCATAGACCACAATTTTTTTTTATTTTTTCGTATTCAAAATTTGAATCGCAAACAAAGAGGTTGAACAAAAAGGTTATAGCTACATTACAGCACTAGTGCGTAATGGTAATCAAAATGTCACCGTTTGGAAACAGGTGCCATTATATACCTAAGTATAGTGCAATAAGAGCTACTTTCTGAGCAAGTGTATTGAAAATTTCTTAAGCGGTACGCAAAGGAAGCTGACAGAAAAAAACCCAGCCAGTTGCGAGTCGGACACGCACTTGAAGGGTTCCTTAGCGTCCGTTGCAAAAAATGGCAAGAAAGTCACGTAGGTACTTGTTGTATGTATACTAAAAAAATAACAGAATAAAATAAATATTTAAGGGGGTACATTAAATATTTATTTTATTGTTTTTTTTTTTGTATAAAATTTGTTATTACAGCGGCAACCGGGTTTGAACCCGCGACCTACTACTCGCAAGTCGGGGCTATTACCACTCGGCCACCACTGCTCTCTCTGCATATTAATCAGCAGAATACTCTAAACGCAGACATTATCTGATTCCAGTCATGGTTTGGTGAGGTGTTAGCTGTCATGGAATGGCTGGGCCATGTTTGATGGGATGATGATGAAGATGCGATTCTTGAGAAGGTGGTCAATCAACACCACGTTCCATAACCAAGAATAGCCATTTCAGCAAGACTTAGCGCTGGGTCATAAAGCTCAATCTACCCAAGAGTGGTTTTTTATGGTGGGGAAAATCATCCAAAGCGTGGTTGGAAATCGACCCGAACGTCTGTCATTATTTAAGGGCCGGTTCCAGTCACTGTTTTTTTTTGTATGAACTTCGCTCGGGATTATGTCGTCTTCGCGGCCCCAAAACAGCGGTTTTATTTCTATATATAAAAAAAAAAAACAACAACTATCCAAGATTTTTGCTCTTGCGAAGCGCTTTTAAATAACAAGCTTTATTTATTTTTTTTGGATCTTTCAAATAGTTCCGTAACGTAATCTCGTAGATAAATACGTTTGAAATCGTAAATTAGGGTCAGGTTCGCGATTTTTTTTATCGAGCCAACTAATTTCTATCGTGTTTTCATTTTTGCCAAGCCCTTGGCCATATTGTCATATAGTCAATTTTAATAAAATAAATTTTCATGGTGTTCTCTTTTATATTTGTGGATTTCCATAGGTTTAAAAAAGGTCAAAATGAGTAGAACCGGGCCTTAAGAGCTAACCACGATAACACGATGGTAACAGCTGTTAATCGAGTTTATTTGAACTTATTATTATAAAATCTATTTGTGGAAGTGGACACTGTATACAAGTGATAAAAGTGCTCATTAACTTATCGCTGGAACAAAGTGCAATGGACACGATTATAAACGAACAGCAGATACAATAAGGGATTGTTTACGGCGACGCGGCGCGTTGCGCGGCGCGTTGAGCGTTTGTCGTACATTTCCGTTTTAATTAACTATTAATAAAATAAATAAATTGCAGCAGCAGGCCGCGTCATCGCTCGCGTAAACATGTGGCAATGTACGACAGACCGCCCAACGCGCCGATTCTCCGTAATCGAGCACTAAGTGAATAACTGACGATTCTCAACTATAGGAATTATATGGAGTTCGATAATAAACATTGTGACACGAGATTTTATATTAGTTTAGGTAAGTACTTAGGTAGTTGTCTATAAAAAGTCGAATGCGCGATCGCCGAACACCTTTTCACCAGTTCAAGGCCAATAAAAAACTAAATAGTAATATGTAGTAGTTTTAGATGCGTGGGTCATTCACATCCAATCCCCGAGACCCCGTCCTGGAGTACCCCCATTTATTTTTATTTTGATGAAAAACTCAATCAAGATTTTCCCCCTTATTTACTATACTCTTTGATCAAGATCATCGAGGGAATAACCCTGATGCATTTGGGCAAACTTAGATATTTCAGCTCAAAGTGCCCGAGCGGAAAAAAGGCCATTTTGAAGTCGAGACACCATGCCATTTTCCAACACACTCGAATTTGTTTTTTAAAGTTTCCTCATAGTTTGTACTAAAATATTTTTGTAAAATGGCTTTATGATTTGCAGATTTTCTTTAAACTGATTTAGAAATATAAAAATTAAATATCTGAACGTTTTTGTATTTAGAATCCGAACATATAATATCTTGAAATCATAACATATACATGGCTAAAATTTGATCGTTTTAATACCGTGGAAGGTCAATCCGATACATGAAACACTATCGATTTGTAAAGAAAAAATTCAAAACAAAACAAATCGATTGTGTTTTATGTACCGGATCGACCCTCCACGGGATTAAAACGATCAAAATTTAGCCGTGTATATCAATAATACACAAGAAACCGAAGTCGAAATCGAAGAAACAAAGTACACTTACTTAGGTCAATCTTCCTGGGTAATGTACGTTAATAATCGGGATAAACAAAAAAGATGCTAAGTCATTTTGTACACCACAGAACAATTATATGAAGACTACTAAATAAAACTAGTTTTTTAATTGTACTCGTAGTTTGTTAATTGTCTAAAACACTTTTTTTTGGATGATTAGATGGCTTGCCAGTCACGATGTTTAAGTCACCTTGTTTCCTAAAAACATAAAAATAAAATTAACGGAGAAGAGTGAAAAACACAAAGAATGGCACGGTTGACGCAGTAGTTGAAAGACTGGCTCCTGTGCTGCGTGTCACAACTTCAATTCCTGTACGGAATGTGTACAGATGTTTTTACGCGCGCCTCAAAGAAGTACTATCAGCAAAACCGTAAACCATGGTTTGACTTCTGAATCGGAAATCCGTGGTCCTAGAATGCAAGGGCAACTAGACGAACATGAGCATGGTTTTAGTCAGTTATATTCTGAAATGGAGTTATTTAGTGTTTTACTACTTCCAAAAAAAAACAATGGATAAACTTCATACCTGTTTCGTAAGAAGTTTATCAATGCTATTTTTTAAACATATTATAATATGAAAATATTATAAAATTAATAATTATATTATAAAAAAACTGATTCGAAACCACTTCAATATTTTTACTGAACATTATTAAATTTTATTGGGTCATATTTTATTATACACCTTATCTAAAAATACGTTAATGTTACTCTACTGTAGATAAATAATAATAATAATTAACAAGTCAAGTTTGGAACGAGGCTTATAAAATATGTTCAGGATCAATTTGTGACTTTATCAGACTAATTATTTCAAAATTTAATGATAGTAATCACTCACGCTTTATTAAAAAGCCAAGTAAGATAATGATCTCACGAACACTCCCAATTTTAAGTAGTTTTTAAGCGACTCTACCTGTTTGATAACGATAATATGATGATAACAAATTTTCGCATAATGCATACTAAAAGATCATCTCGCATTAACTCCAGAGTGCCTAGTGTGAGTTTGTTTTACGTAAACGCGATCGACACGTTTATGACGTTCTTCGCACCGATTGGCTTACTTGAAGCTCTTAGCCAATCAGAGAGCCAAACGCGGTAAACGTTTCGATCGCGTTAACGTAAAAACAACTCGCACTCATCTTGGTATTTACTAGCCCGAGAAAATCTCCGATATACTCGTAAGTCTGTGGGAACGCTGTGACGTGTGGTGAATCACTTTTTTAAAATAGTAACCATGGAGTTTCTTGCCAGTTCTTCTCCATAGGAAACGACCAATTAGGAACCGTGCGCTAGCTTCTGACGTTTTATAAGTCCCCATGTAGGCCTATGTAAAATAAACGATTTTGAGTTTTGAGTTTGAAACCCCGATCGATCAACAGATCAAACGCCTGGCAACGAATGGTCATCACAGAGGCGAAAAACATAAGTATATATGGAAGACCTAGTGCGAACTATATGAAGCGCGAAGCTCAAGTCTGAACGGGATGGCTGCCCACTCTGGACGACTTATACCCCATCTAGAGGACACAGGAACTTAAGTAAGTCACACCAAGAGATCTTTCTTTTGAAGTGAGAAATCTCCAATTAACTTCTCTCGCTCCGAGTAGAACGGAGAGTGTCCGATTTTTATTGACTAAAACTTACCTGTGCCCCTTCAGTGCCCCGGGCCCCTCAAGCTCGGGGCCCCAGAAGCCTGATTAACAAACCGCTTAATGGACGAGTGAAAAATTCTTCCAATATAAAGCCTTAAAAGTTTAGAGGCCCCAAGTTGGTTTTTGCCCCAAGGCCCTTGCTCACCTATCCTCGCCACTGGGCCAAGAGCTGATTCAAAACTAAACTAAACTCTAGCACAAACTAGGGGTAGTGGCTTCGCCCGCGTGAAAAAAAGTATCCCAAGGGAATATAGGTACCCACTCCTGAGATAAGAAGCACCCTATGGACTATTCCAGGACCCGTGTGCCAAACCTCATCGAAATTCGTTGAGATTCCCAATAATACCCGCTTCCGAATATATTTTTCATTCAGCGTTATTCTAACTTGAGATTAAACATTCGTTATCAAAAGAGGATCTCGTAGTCACAGACAATAATAAATTATCAAGAGAGTGACAGCTGTCAACTGTCAAAATTCAACAGTTCTGCCAAACGAAAGGCAATGGAATTCTATCATACAGTTAGGTTGACTAGAACCATAAACGGCGCCAACATTACTGAATGCAGGGTCGAAGAGTTAAAGATCACAATTATTTAACACATGGCCAACCAGATATACCTACATATGTAGATATTAGAGCCGGCAATTTAAACACTGAAATGAAGTAAGCATTTGCCGGATATTGAGCGGTAACTTACCACGGCACTGGAACGCAACGAGCAAATGAAGGAACTTGGAGGGTTTTATTCAGAAATAGTCAGACGATACCTCTCGCGACGACTTAAAAAAAAAACACTGATGAGCAAGCGGGGTTTCTAAATGGCACTCCAGATAAAAACTAATTCGCGTGTTACAATAACTAGTGTTTTTTTATTAAGGAATGAAATTAGAAATAAAAATGCGTGCCTCAGAAATCAGCAAGTTCAGTACGTTTTGACCAGTTAAGCGAACATAAATGTACTGACCAGCAGATTTATTTTCGTGATTTCAGGTTTGGTCTCATAGTAAAAGTTGTTTGTTATCATGACTAAAGTCACGTGTTTAAGTATCGGTCACTAATTATTACCAGTCACCCCATATATATTTCTAAATACATACATATTATAGATAAATTACACCCAGACACAGAATGATCGTGCTCATCACACAAAAAATTGTCCTGAGTGGGAATCGAACCCACGACCTCCGGCATGGCACTTAGGGTCACTAACCATTAGACCAACAGACCTTCACGATCAAACGGCTGAACGGATTTTGATGAAACTTGGTACAAGGGTAGACCATGTTCAGAAATAGATACTTTTTATCCCGAAAGTAAGTTCCTTGGGACCATTTTCTAGTATCACGCAGACGAAGCCGCTAACAGCTGCTAGTTTTAATATGAAACAAAGATTGCAATAATCATTTCGCCAGATAAATTACTGATTCATAGAAACAACATCGTAATTTTAATGTAAAATGGATAAACATGATATTATTCACATTTATCACTCATTGGTAAATGCAGCTAAATAATATTATTAGTGTCTATAAGTTTTTTATAATTGAATGCCTACTATTTAAAGGATAATGCCAATTACTTTAATTTAGCTGCAGTAATGTTTTCCTCTCGTTTCTAACTTTCAAATATTATTAGCAGCTAAGCTACACGAGAGCAGTGGTGGCCGAGTGGTAACGGCCCCGACTTACGAGTTGTAGGTCGCGGGTTCAAACCCAGCCAGGCGCATTACTTTGTGTAATTTATTTCATCACCACTGCTCTCCAAACGGTGAAGAAAAACATCTTGAGGAAACCGGCATGTCCTAGAACAAAAAATTCGAAGACATGTGACATTTATCAACCCACACTGGGCCCGCGTGGTGGATTACGGCCCATTCCCCCTCGTAGAGAGGAGAGCTGAGTCTCAGCAGTGGGAACATTAAAAGGCTGAATATGCTATAAGCTAATATAGTGCGTGTCTAATTCACAGCAGACACCAGTCGTTTCTTAGTAGGCAATTCGAAAAGCTTTAAAAAAGTTTTTTATTGCAATTTTTTTTTTATTGAAGGAGCCCAAATCGTCAACGGCACGTACTGTTCCAGCGTGCCTCATGGAGATTTCAGCAAACCGTTGAGGCTCAACCTGCAAGCAGGCAGGCTGGGCCGAAGCTTACCGGGGCCAAAGGACGGCTCTGAAAAGAAGGCTCGACCCCGGTATGAAAGGCAACGAAGGAACGGGGTGGGTTTTTTAATCAGTAAGAGTCTAACGCTATCTCCCGCTCCGCTTAAGGGCGGGGGATGTCATTGGATGATTTTCACCCACAGTAAAAAAAAAAAAAAATTTCACGCTTTAGGTTGAAGCGAGAGGCTTGTCAGACTTACTAACAAAACCCACCTTTATCCTTGAGTTCAGATTCATGAAAACTCTTTTAAAAATTCCCGCAGGAACTGTTAACATTGACATTTAGACGTCGTCTCAAAATCTGACACCAGTCTTGCCAAGGAGTAGTGTAAACTGTTTTAAAAGGTTGTGGAGGTCATACTTATGACCTCTTTCTCCTCTTGAATACTTTTTATCGCTTACGATAATTGGTCTTCCTGAATAGGATCTATAAGCACCTCTATGAAATAAGGTAGATACGAGTAGATTGGAAATATTGGAAGTCGGTCCTAACTCTAAAATATAATTACAAATAGGAACGACTAAGCAACTTGATTGACTTTAGTGTTAACACACTCACCAAGGTGCTACGATAGTTTCGGTCCGTCATCGTCCCAAGGTCATGTTCGGTCCGTACCAAGGTCGAGCATGACAGCTTAAAATTTGGTCTATCGTACCAAGTTCGATCGTGTGTTAACACTATTACGGTTATTCGACTATTTATACCTAATTTCGACACTGACCTTTATTAGAAATATGAAAAGAGGGTAGTCCAACATTTTCAAATTATTAATTACACTTCGACCTGTAAATTTTTCTTAAATATTTGCAATAGCAGCAAACAAGTGTTGGTCAGTGTTTTCGTATATTTCAAATGATTATAATTAATGAAATATACGAATACACTGACCACTGACTGTGTATCGAAACAAACGGTTGATAAGATTTCTAATTACAAAATTTGTATCTACCTATTGCTGATAATATAGTAATTTTCGACATCTAAGTTACGTACCCACATTTTATCAGAATACGTATAGGGGGTTAGGTAAATTGATTTATTTTACAACGTTATCTATAGGATTATTGTAATTGCTTTCAATTATAAAGTATCTAATACTTAGTATCTAACGATTAATTCCTTTCAATTACATTATGATTTATCTAATACTTTGAAGACTATTTGGCTTTAGCTTTATCAAGTTGGTAAGAATTTCTGATTCTTTTTCGCCTTCTTCTTGCAAATGTAAAAACAAAGTTTATAATCTGCCTTTCTCCAAATTACTACAATAATAAAAAGAGGATCCGTGGTTTCTTTTTTTATTGGTTTCTTTTTTGAAAGAGTTTCCGTGGCCCTAGAAAACAAAGAACAAGAGAATGAACATAGGTTTTAGTCCGTAAAAATCTGATACGCCATTTGCGTGCGGATAATTTGCCGCGTCAAAATAAAAGATTTAAGTAGGTACCTATATGTAAGAATAACAAAATATATTTATATGTGGTTAACAAAATCAAAGTAAGATATCGTCTTCCAAAGATTTCCCTTCGAAAACCAAAGAGAAAAAGGTACTTACCTTTTTTCTTTAAATAACCCAAACTTATTTTGTAAGCAAACGTGAAAACTGAAATAAAATCTTTGTTTTTGCCAATTTTCAACAGTTATTGGCAATGATAGATTATCTTAAAAAACTTTTCACGTTATGCTAAATCACGTGCTGACTGAAAAAATATTTTCAAATATATTTAGAGATTATCTGCCGAGATTAGAAATCAGTGTATCCAAGGAGTACCTATCGTGTTGCCAAGTAAGTGGGTTGTGGAGGTCTGATAGGCAGTCGCTCCATGTAGAACATGGATATTCAGCCGCATTCCGATAGACTGGAAACCAACTTAAAGCTAGTTGGGAAAAGGCTAGGGAGATTATGAGCTACCGAGATTAGAAAAAAGGCACAATTGAAGGCAACCTACAATACAAGAAGTATTTATGTCCATTTTTGAAAGCGTTTTTGTTCTAAATTCAAAAATATCTAAGATTTTTTTATATTGTTGAAAGGTTCGCGATTGACCGCTATCTCACTAAATGCAAAGCGACGATGCAGTCGACGATAAACCGCGCTTACCTAGAAGTAATCTATTCACTCTTGACTTAAAGTTTCCCGGGTTTTAGCCATCTTAAGATATAAAATTTTCATTATGTTCGGAAGATTTGGATCATACCACGGATATCTATGAATCATAGATTATACTCGTAGCAAGCAAGCAAGCAAGTTATAGCAAGTATATTATATACACTGTTCATATACTATGACTGCAACGAATGAGTTATTACTTTTAAAAGTGCATAGCACATACTATTAATAGTATTTATAACCCAAACAATCAAATATCTTAGTTCGGAAATTAGTGACTTCTAAGGCGAAAGTTTGATAGTACGTATATTTGTATGTTTGTTACTACTTCACGCTCGAACGGCTGAACGGATTTAGATGAAATTTGGTATAATGGTAGACCATGTACTGGAATAACATATAAGATACTTTTATCCCAGAAGTATATTCCTTGAGATAACTTTCTAACTAACGCGAGCGGAGCCGCTCGCAGAAGCTGGTTAGCTATATTTGGTTATATTTTGCTCTGTTAGTGTGTTTCAGAATAAATAGTTGGGTATTAAGAAGCAACCACATCGATAATTTTATTTTCATTGAAGGTAGTCTACACAAATAACTCATAATCGATTTATCTCGTAAATGATTTCTACAGCAGTAAGTGAAAAGATAGCCTATAAATTTCGATTAAATTTGAAGAAAAAATATGTAAATACGAATATAAGAATAAATTCATTAAATTAATTTAATAAAATGCTATTTCAAGCAATAAATTGGTAAATCTGCGCACTAGGTTTTTTTTACGTGGATTTTTTTTCTTTTTTTTCTTTAACGACCGCTTGAATTAGATTATTATTTCCATTATTTTATAAATAGGTAATAATTAAATACAATAAAATAGGGAACATACTCATACTATATTTGAAAAATAAACAAAAAAAAACTCACCAATTTTTCACAAAATGTCAAAATAAATAAAACTTAACAATAATACACAAAATCACTGAACACGAGCGGTCACCAGACAGCGCGTTTTTTTTATTTTCTTAAATTATGTAACGAGAGTTGGCGCGGGACACTATCGGACAGCCAAGCGCGCGCAGCGTCCGAACGATTTTGGAGCACTGGCCGAATTAAAAAAAGTTCCGACGTTGTTTGTGCGTAGCGTGCGTACTGATGTATTATGCAACCTTCTTTAATTAAAAAAAAGTTTTCCCGCCTTAACTTCGACCTTTTGACATAAATGTCAAATTAAAAATAACGCGTATTGATTTTAACTCCGGTATTAATATACTCGTAGGTTAATTTTCCCGCTTTTCGTGTGACGTGAATGGGAGGCGTGACTCGAGTCAGGCACACATACAACAAAGATGGTAGAAATTCCAGGAAAATCCACAGGATGACCTACGTGTGATCTACGCTTAGGTTTAGTACCTGACGCATTATTCTTCTGTGGAATGGCTATTTTATTAACGTTGTATTTTGTTAACGTTATTCCCAAACGGTATTACTATTATTGAGAAAATTGACGCCGCTGTGCTAGACTCACGGAATAAGTACCTAACATTTAATGTTTTGGTCTTCATTAATACCTCTATAGTTCTATTCTATTTTATTCTATACCTATGTATTTTTTGTGAGAGAAAACGCAAAGCAGATGCTGATTGCCTGTCTAAGATGTACTTAGAATTAAAAGAGTTAGCCGTTTTTTAAAAATGTGGGCCTTTTTATCGATGCATCGAGAGACTGCAAAAAAAATGCATTTTTTTTGCAGTCTCTTCTGTCCCATCTCCATTCCTCTCTCCAGCTTCCTCCTTCCAGTTGTGGCAAAATCTGTCTAGAACTTTGTACTACTTTGGTCCATAGTTTGTCAGATATGCTAATGCAGCAGACATGTTCTGTGGGCCACATAGTTTTTTTTTTTTTTTTTGAGGACCATAATTTGTCAAATAACTTAACCCACTTTGAGTGAAGCGAGAGGAACTGTCACGTGGACAATGTTTTTTATCCAGTTGGTACTAGTTCATATTCAGGTCACAAGAGATACCTCATAATACGCATCTATTTAAAATGTAAATTCCATCAAATCATGTGGGTATTGCTCAATGTCATGGACGGCATTACACATGACTTTATTTTTAATTAGTTTTCGCTTTATAATATTATTATATATATATATACTTTATTGTACACCTGTTGTACACCATGTGGACAGGTTAAAAATTTACAAAACCTAAATGTTCAATGGACGGTCATATCGCACAGGGCAATCTCTTACAGACAACCTTAGGATAGACTGAATGAAAGGAAATAGATTCGGTTCGCTTTGTGAGAACTTATGTACTGGCTGCATTTATTTATTTTAATTTTGGCTTCGCATGGTTTGTGCATTTAGCTAATGTCAAGTTTGTAAAGTACATATATACCTATTAAGTTTTCAGTTACTTTAAAATCCATTCGTACAATGCGCGCATTATGATGCGCTTATCTGTGCGTGCCGGACATCGCTTGCCGCCTGCATTCGGAATAAGCTGTAAGTCATTAATTAGTAAGTACTAAAATGGTTTTTGCAGTATTTGGCAGCAAATGTATCGATCGGGTCTGCCTTCTCGGTAAGCTGTGCTGTGGTAGTCAATACTACAATAATTTCTATTTTACCGAGATCATTGAAACAGGCGGGCCGTTTCAATAATTTCACATATTAGGGGCCATTTAAGTATTACGTAAGCACTACAGGGGGGTGAGGAGTCTTTGCTTTGATTATTCTTATTGACATGGGGGATGGGGGGGGGTGTAGATGGTGATTACGTCAGCATACTTTTTTTTAGTTTTTTAAGAGGACGATGTCTGTTGCAAAATCACAAGAAAGTATGTCGACACACATCATTGAGCAGCATGCTTTGCATACTCGTACATTTAATGTCTGACAACTGTTCATTTGAATTAATAATGTCAAAATTTTAAATTAACTTTGTTTTTTTTTTTCTTTACTTCAAGTTTTTTTTTTCTGAACTACTGCTCATAAATTAATAACCAAAGTAACACCTTGACATTTGCACGTACCAATGTTTACTTAAGCATGGGGTGGCGGGGGGTGAGAGGTTTGCTTACTTTTGCTGACGAGGGGGAAAGTGCTTAAAATTTTCAAAAAACTACTTTTATAATACTTGAACGGTCCCTTATTCCGTTACGGAGACACTTGAGATACAAAACTACAGCAATATTACATTACAATATTCACTAATTATATTATTTGCAAATTGATTAAGTAATTTGTAAATAATAATTATTAAAAAAAAAATAAACAGACACTGAACTGCACGCGAAGAAATCCCGCCAAAAACTCCTTGGCTTTTTATGGATTTAAACTAGTGCTTGATTGCGATGCACCTGATGGTAAGTTCATGGCGGACAGAGTTCCGGTGGGATCTCATGGTGAAATGGCGAGAGCAACTGTCGCAACCCCGTTCTGGGCAAGCCACGATCGAGGCGGTAAGGCCCCACTTTGAGGCGTGGCTGGAAAGGCCCCACGGCGTCGTCACCTTCCGCTTGGTGCAGGTACTAACCGAACACGGCAAGTTCGCGAAGTACCTGTACAAGATTCGTGCGGAGACGACGCCCGGGTGTCGCCACTGTGCGGAGCGCTCGGAGGACACGGTGGAGCACACAGTTGAGGTGTGCCCCGCTTGGGAAGAGCATCGCCGTGTCCTTGTGGGGGCGATCGGCGGCGGCGATCTTTCGTGCCGGGGCTTGGTTCAGGCCATGCTCCGGAGCGAGGAGGAGTGGCAGGCGGTCACCTCCTTTTGCGAAGCAGTAATGCTAGCAAAGGAGGAGGCCGACCGCATCAGGCAACGGCGCACACGCCGCCGCCGCCGCCGCCGCCGCCGGGATTCCGATCCCGATTTCCGGCCACCGTAGGCGCGGGCTCGCGGACTGCGGGCAATGGGTAGCTCGTTGTCCGTCCGTCCGGTAACAGACCGGTCCGAGCTCAAGTCGTCTACGGCGCGCACTGTTCCCGCGCGTCTCAAGGAGTTGTCAGCAAACTGTAGGGGCCCAGCAGGGCCGAAGCCAACTGGGGCCAAAGATTATGTGAAAATGTCACCAAGGGCCCTGGGACAAAGGCAATGAATGGAACAGGGTAGGTTTTTAGTCAGTAAGAGTCTGATACTATTTCCCGCACCCGCAAGGGCGGGATTTGTCATTGGATGATTTTACCTACCATAAAAAAAAACCTGATGGTAAGTAGTAATGCAATCGTTGATGGTGAGACACACTAGTTTATTAGGCTGTATATATACATATCAAACACGCCCGTTTATCCTAATGGGTTGAGCGGTCAACGGAGTCCGCCAGGACCAGTAGGGCTGCGGGGACGCTCGAAAGAGCTACCGCGGTCCTGGAACGCAAAAGGCAACTAAAGGAACACAGGTAGATTTTAATCAATAAATTAAAAAAGAAAACTGAGTCTCCCTTTCGCCCCACCCAGATCGGGAGAAGTTATTTCATGATATAATTTAATTAGTTATTTATGTATTTTTATGAAAGTTATAAGAATAAATGCGTTTTTTTTATAAAAAAAAAAACATGATTTCTTATACCTCAACAAAAAACGGGTTAGACAGAAGTGAATCTATAATATACTCACATTTTGCCATTATGTATCCACCCTTACGTTGTTGAAACCTCTACGGTCCGGACCAAGCGTTTCGCGTCATCGTTTACACCGTGTAGACTGGAACAATCAGGTCTCAGGATCGCAGTCAAGCATTACTTTTTATCAATTCAAAAAAAAATGTAATTCCCATGAAAAGCATTTTTTTTTTTTTAATACTTTTGCTTTAAACTAGGAATAACTCCTGTATCGTGGGTTCGATCATAAACATGTAACCTCACATACATAAGACACCCAGACACGAAACATCATCATCATAATATCATACAAATATTTGTTTTGTGCGGAATCGAATAAGCGACACGCAGCGAACCAGCCGATCACTGCGCCAACCGCGCCGCCGTCAATGTAAGAGCTAGCGCGCACTGGTGCCTTTTGACAAAAAGTCACTGTGCGTAAAAACCCATCATGTAGTGCGCGCACTTGAACACGTGACAGACGGACAAAAATCGGTAAATAACAAAGACATTAAAATATATACTACTATACAGGATATCGCGAACAAAATCGTAATCCGAGACTTGTTACCTAGCGGTAGTAAGTCATTCAGCCTAGTGTGGACCACTGGACCTAACTACAGTTTATTTTCGTAAATATTTTTCATATTTACTCTGCAAATAATTAGAATTCAATAATTTTCGCAAATAGTTCTAGAAAATAGCGTATAAACATATTAATTGCAAATTTAATTCGCATGTTTATTATTGAAAGTTAGATGACATAGAATGTCAATTTTTCTAAGACATTTTTTCTGATGTCCGCTCTATAGTGTTTCTTTAAATCTCTTTGGTGAAAATATGTATTGTCACCCTGAAAAAAGACATCATTCAGTGCGCGCTAACTCTAAAAGCCAGCGACCTTGATCGAACAAAAGAGGAGCTAGCGTCACTCCCTGCGCATCAAGATTTTTCGAATAATAATATGTCCTGCATTTATTAAACACATTATCGGCCTTGTAATGTTCCCACTGTTGGGACTCAGGCCTCCTTTCTAGAAAAGGAAATGGGCCATAAACAACCACGCGGACCTAGCGCGGATTGATGGATGTCACATGTCTTCGGATTTGCGGTTCTAGGACATGCCGGTTTCCTTACGATGTTTTCCTTCACCGTTTTGAGAGTAGTGGTGTTAAAATAAATTATACTAAGTAACACGCCTGGCTGGGTTTGAACCCGCGACCTACAATTTGTAAGTCTGGGCAGTTATCACTGGGCCACCACTGCTCCATTTATTAAACACAATATGAATAAAAACCGTATATCAAAATTGATAATTAAATTATCTTTTAGTTTTAAAATACACCCAATGGTTTTTGCCTGATCTTCGTTTTATTGTCTGAGTTAGACATAAATTTGAAAATAAATCACACCAAGTTCCATGAAAAAAAAATGTTGATATTCGTATATCAAATTATTAGGCCAATAGTCTATAACATTTTTTTTTTCAAAATATACTAAGTAGCCGTTTAGACGTGATGATGAATCCAGACTACTACTGAAAAATTCCAAATGTAAAACCCAATATTTACCCGACCCGGCAATCAAACTCGGAATCTCGTAACCAGCTGTAGCGCTGACTAGACTAACGGGACAGTTTTTCTCTCTCTAATCATTATCTCGGACATTACCACATTACAAAATGTGTCTTATAATTCGCCAGGATCGTGTGTTTGCGACTCAGTACTTCATCTCTTTTAGCTCTTCAATTTAAATAGGTCACAGAAGAACTGACGAGAGGAAGTATTTGGTTGTGGATATGTGACCCTGGTGGTTTTGGTCGGGTATATCCGACTATCACGACTACACGTATGGCTATATGTACCATTGGTGTATTCGTGCTTGCATAGAATTGCATTGCATCAGCCTTATAATGTTCCCGTTGCTGGCACTCAGGCTTCCTCTTTAGGAGAGGGAATTAATCTATACTTATAATAAATCTGTAGAAGTAAAAATTCTGTACATTGAAAATATCAAAAAAATAAATGGCAGGGGCTGTTACTAGACCGACACCGAACCCAAAAATGTGTTTAATTCATTATTCCCCGAGAGGACGCCGGCGTCCGCACACCTATTGTCTTTCTATTGTGTCTCTAATTACGGTATTCAACAGGAAATTTTTGTCTGTCTGTCTGTTTGTTCAGGCATCACGCAATCACGCAAAAACTACCGGTTCGATTACGATGAAACTTGGTATAATTATTCTTTAATATCCTGGCCGGGCAGCACACTGGGTACTTTTTATCCCGGAAAAGTATATACAATAAAAAACAAACTTAATTTTGCGGTTCGATCCCTAAGCCCGATTACTGTACCAACCGCAAATAATAAGTTTGTCGCAGGTTACGTCACCCGTTTCTATTGTAATTAATAATTACGGATAATACTTACCGATAGTATGCTCGATAGATAACGTTCTACATAGCACTTTACACAAAAAACTCATTGATAAGTTTCGTCGTTCACGCGAACGAAGTTTGCGGGCACAGCTAGTCTTTCATAAAATTAATCTTTTGTAATATCGCCGTCACCGAAACGCCTGCAAATATTTTTTGAGCAACATGTAGTTCGTCACCAAAATTCGCAGTCGCTTTTTTTATTTATAGCTTAAAATAGTAGAGTTCTCCCGCTCTAGGGCGGAGCGGGAGTGCTTTTCCTCCATTGCCTTGCGTTCCTGGACCCCGGATTTTCCTTTCAGAAGCGAACCCATTGCATGGCCTCGGTAGGCTTTAGCCCTGCCGGGCCCATACGGTTTTGCTGGCATCTTGAGGTTTGAGTGGAATAGGTACTACCTACGCGCCGTCGACGATTTGGACTCAGTTCGGACAGCGAGCTACCCATTGCTCGCCGTCTGCATCGTCCACGCCTACGGTGGCTGGGAATTGGGGTCGGATGGGATCCCGACGGCTGGGCCGTGAGGGCCGAAACTGCCTAAAGCGGACGCCCACGTGGTTCCTTACAAAAGTGCTCCGTTGCGGCTCGCTGCACGGAAAGCCGGGCCCCGCGCCTGTTTAGCTACGTAATAATACATTAAAGTTCTCTATCGATATGACTACATACACACCGTAAGGGCTGAGTCACATTGGAATAGCAGCGGCCGCAAGCCACGCGGCGAGCACTTCCATTCCGGTGTGAATCGGCCCTTAAAGTTGAACTACCGAAACTGCGCAGGTGATTTTTTATTTATTTAATCCAGTTATTTTTTATGCATCATCCGGTTATTGTTTATTTAATCCGGTTATTGTTTATTTAATCCGGTAATAATCCGGTTTCCATGACGGGGACCGTCCGCGGGAACACACGCACTTTGGCGATTTGTTCCGCATGCAGAAAATTCCAAAAGCGAAAAAATCGCGTCCTTCGTAAGTATTGCAAGCATTACAATAAATACTTGTACGGACATTTGCGGAGGTTACGCATGCGGAGCAAAACCGCAGGCGTGATGAAATCAGCACGATTAAAAACACCCTTACTTACGCAACGGCTGCTCGTCGCGGGCGTCCGTATTACACAGTTTCGGCCCTGAAAATCGTTGCCATACCATGGAAAAATAAAAACACATTAAAAAAACGATTACATTTATTGAATTACGAATGCTTACTTCCTACGTTAACTTGTAATGAATCAGTATCTACACTTATATGAAAAAAAATCTTCACTTATCCACTTTCAGGGTTATCAACAATAAAAAGTAACAACAGTTAGAAACTTTTTACAAGAACAAACAAAAACAATAAAAATTGAAACATTAACTTTTTACAAAAAAAGAGACAAATATTCCTGTAAGTTACATAATTATGCAAAATACAAGCTTTGTGCTTTAGAAACTCCATTAATTTATTTTTAATTGACAACCCTAAAGTAAAATGAAACAAACAAAAAATAATAATTAAAGTCGTAGGTACATCCAATCATATCATGCAATTTTTTTATTTTTTTGCTATAATCAACTTCAACTCTTGATTAATGGCCTTTGTGGAAGAGACACCACAATTTTGCCAATAACACGTACGAACTGTTAATATACCATCAAACGCTATTTAGCGAGAATTAACAGTAAAATGAATACAAATATATTTTTAAATTAAAGTACAAAATAAAAGAATTTCTTCGCAGATTTTGCTATAGCTATAATATACGAAACACATTTTCATACGTGTCAACATAGAAATACTTTTGCTTTTGAAATAGTTTTAACAGTTAAATCATATCACAAATACACTTCAAAATAGGTTACATAACTTGCTTCACTATACCACGACTGCTGTTGTCTGCGCTAACCCTTAATTAAAGCACTTTAAGCCAGTAACACACTTATAACCAATCAGGAGACCAAACTATGCCAATGAATGTCGTTTTCATACACATTTTATTCTCTATATCTAAATCTGAATACTTGTAGGAAGAAGATAGCTTTCAAAGCTGTTCCCTTAATAAAGATACAATCATTAGAAGGAATTATGTTAGGCTACATTTGTTTTTGGTTAAGTGAATCAAATTTAATACAAGTAACGTCTATCAATCGTTCGAAGTTAATACAGCTAGGTATGTTCTATTTATTAGAAGTCAGTCGAAGTTCTGTAAACCCTGAGAAGGTTAACGAATCAGATAAGTAGTGATCGAAGTCCGGTAAACAAAAACAAGGATTAGCGAATTTTAGAAGCCTTTCGGTCGTAATCCGATAAACACAGCGAGAATCAGGAAGTTATTAGAAGCCTTTCGGTCATAATCTGGTAAACACAGAGAAAATTAGCGACATTTTAGAAGCCTTTCGGTCAAAGTCTAGTACACACAGAGAAGATCAGCAAATTTAGAATCCTTTTGGTCGAATCCTAGTAAGCACAGCGAAAATCAGCGAATTATTAGGATCCTTTCGGTAGAAGTCTGGTAAACACAGCGAGGGTCAGCGAATTATAAGAAGCCTTTCGGTCCAAGTCTGTTAAACACAGCGAGGTTCGGTGAATTATAAGAAGCCTTTCGGTCGAAGTCTGTTAAACACAGCGAGGTTCGGTGAATTATAAGAAGCCTTTCGGTCGAAGTCTGCTAAACACAGCGAGGGTCAGCGAATTATTAGAAGCCTTTCGGTCGAAGTCTGTTAAACACAGCGAGGTTCGGTGAATTATTAGAAGCCTTTCGGTCGAAGTCTGTTAAACACAGCGAGGTTCGGTGAATTATTAGAAGCCTTTCGGTCGAAGTCTGTTAAACACAGCGAGGTTCGGTGAATTATTAGAAGCCTTTCGGTAGAAGTCTGGTAAACACAGCGAGGATCAGCGAATTATTAGAAGCCTTTCGGTCGAAGTCTGTTAAACACAGCGAGGTTCGGTGAATTATTAGAAGCCTTTCGGTCGAAGTCTGCTAAACACAGCGAGGGTCAGCGAATTATTAGAAGCCTTTCGGTCGAAGTCTGCTAAACACAGCGAGGGTCAGCGAATTATTAGAAGCCTTTCGGTCGAAGTCTGTTAAACACAGCGAGGTTCGGTGAATTATTAGAAGCCTTTCGGTCGAAGTCTGTTAAACACAGCGAGGTTCGGTGAATTATTAGAAGCCTTTCGGTCGAAGTCTGCTAAACACAGCGAGGGTCAGCGAATTATAAGAAGCCTTTCGGTCGAAGTCTGCTAAACACAGCGAGGGTCAGCGAATTATTAGAAGCCTTTCGGTCGAAGTCTGCTAAACACAGCGAGGTTCGGTGAATTATTAAAAGCCTTTCGGTCGAAGTCTGCTAAACACAGCGAGGGTCAGCGAATTATAAGAAGCCTTTCGGTCGAAGTCTGCTAAACACAGCGAGGGTCAGCGAATTATAAGAAGCCTTTCGGTCGAAGTCTGCTAAACACAGCGAGGGTCAGCGAATTATAAGAAGCCTTTCGGTCGAAGTCTGCTAAACACAGCGAGGGTCAGCGAATTATAAGAAGCCTTTCGGTCGAAGTCTGCTAAACACAGCGAGGGTCAGCGAATTATAAGAAGCCTTTCGGTCGAAGTCTGCTAAACACAGCGAGGGTCAGCGAATTATAAGAAGCCTTTCGGTCGAAGTCTGCTAAACACAGCGAGGGTCAGCGAATTATAAGAAGCCTTTCGGTCGAAGTCTGCTAAACACAGCGAAGGTCAGCGAATTATTAAAAGCCTTTCGGTCGAAGTCTGGTAAATAAAGCGAGGGTCAACGAATTATTAGATGCCTTTCGGTAGAAGTCTGGTAAACACTGCGAGGGTCAGCAAATTATTAGAAACCTTTCGGTCGAAGTCTGTTAAACACAGCGAGGTTCGGTGAATTATTAGAAGCCTTTCGGTCGAAGTCTAGTGTACACAGCAAGGATCAGTGAATTATTAGAAACCTTTCGGTCGAAGTCTGGTAAACACAGCGAGGTTCGGTGAATTATTAAAAGCCTTTCGGTTGAAGTCTGGTAAACAAAGCGAGGGTCAACGAATTATTAGATGCCTTTCGGTAGAAGTCTGTTAAACACAGCGAGGTTCGGTGAATTATTAGAAGCCTTTCGGTCGAAGTCTAGTGTACACAGCAAGGATCAGTGAATTATTAGAAACCTTTCGGTCGAAGTCTGGTAAACACAGCGAGGATCAGCCAATTATTAGAAACCTTTCGGTCGAAGTCTGGTAAACACAGCGAGGGTCACCGAATTGTTAGAAACCGTTCGGTCGAACCCAGTAAAGAGAGCGACGGTCAATGAATTACAAGTTGGTCGGTAGAAATCCAGTAAACACAGCCAGGTAGGAGAGACCACTTACTAGAATCGTTCGGTTAATCGAAGTCAGATATACACAAAGTAAATTAGAAGTCGGTCGATTGAATCCTGATAAAACATAGCAAGAGATAAAGAAACCAATAATTCCAATTCCAGTGACTATGGCAAAAAATTTCAAAAGTTCAAAGTTCAGTAAACAAAGCGAAAAATAAATTATTCCAAATTCAATTCAAGAAACGTACAGAAATTATAAAATGTTCTCAATCTAGAGTGAACGACCGAAGTTTAAAAGAGATCGATTGCAGATTCAAGAGATACGAAAAAATACTTCTATTATATAATTATATCAATTATGCTACTTAACCAAAAACAAAATGGCCGATAAAATGATTCCATATCAGAACATTTTTCTCCATTCTAGTTGTACTATTTGTTTATCTCTTAGCATTGACTGATAAAATTAAAGTTGGAGTAATATTTGGAAAAAAAAATCCTTTAATACTTGTATGTATCTATTAGTCGCCGTAGTAAATAATAAATTACCGATAATATCGTATAATATCTTTTTAGCGAAATTTTTCACAACATTTTTTTGGTTAAGTACGAACGTTTGACGCCTTAATGATACACTCACATTAATCTTACACTAAAAATAATTCAGACTTAAACATTTTATTATATTCAACATTTTAAAGTTTAACCCCGATTTCTGAATAGAGTTAGAAGTTGAGCATTTGTTAAATTTTACTTTCGTCGGAAAACGAATTCAACCAAGTCCACGGTCGTGTAGGTTCATAGACGCATATTCATTATACGCTTGGTGTACACCAGCTCACAGCTTACATACAACACTATGAAACTCTGTCGACAAAGTTGCAACGACACGACAGAATTTCATCGACTATGAAGCTACGCGTCTGTGGCCTTAGATGTTTTAACTACAAATGCTCAGTGAGGAATGTACACATTTTTTTGCTAAATAAAATACTAGAGACTAATACCTTCGAAAACCTAATACAATGACCTGACCTGACCTGGTCAGCTAAGGACTAGATTTGAGATGGGTTTCTACCCGGTAAATACTAAAAGCACCCCAATTGCAAGGTAGATACTCAAATAGAGGGCATTTACTTTTTAGACAGTAATTTACTTTTGAATGTCTTTTTCTTATCTTGTAATACAGCAGCTCAAATAACCTGGGACAAAAATCAACTTTGTTTACTAGTTAAGGATAATAGAGGTAAATTTGCACTATCGCGTATTTACCAATGTTTTTCGTGTAGAACACAGAACACAGAAGAAAGATAAAAATCAATAGAGAAGACAGAAGATAGAAAATAGAAGACGGTAGATAGAGTTTCACTGTAAATAATTATAAAATATTTTTAACAATTAAGTTATAATAAAGCTGCTTAGAAAGAAACGTCCGAATTGGACTGCAACGTCAAAGCCCATCACGCCCATAAAGCCTCCATAGAATTTATTTTTTGATCAAGGTTTTTTCATCGAGATACCCTATTCAGAAACCGGTCTAAGCCCACACTAGCGTCAGGCACACAGCTTACGGGTTACGCAGTACAAATTGCTGGATCATATCATCTATTTCCCTCAAGCTTCTACGATGCCACAAATTCGGACGGTGCCGGCTAAGATATCCTTCAGCCTTCGCCTTTTCCCTTTGATGTTCAACCGTCGCAATGTGATCCACAATGTCATCCCAATCGTTTTCCGTTATGTTACAGTACCCACAGTGGTAAATGTCTAGTTTTATCTGAAAACGATACAGTTTGTTACATACTTTATGGCGACTGTGAATAGTAGATTATGTGACTAGGGAATAAAGCTGTGTCTTTAAGTCGCGGGCGGCATGTTAAATTCCGAACGAAACGAAGGTTGCCAATTTTTAATCCCGAACGCCAGCGAAGGATTTATATAATTAACTCCCGAGCATTGTGAGGGAGTTAATATAGAAGCTTGAGTGAAATGAGGAATAAAATTTAAACCGCACACGACAAAGACAGCTTTATTCCCGTGTTGCAGTTTTAGCCATGGAGCAGTTTTTTGTAAATAAATTGGCTTTGATTGAAAATACAGATTTAAATGAAAAACAAACATAAAACAGACAGATTCTGCAACCTACCTCTCTAATGAATTCATTTTCCAAAGAAGTTATCATAAGGCATTTGTCGACGATTTGTCTATGATAATCGGTTATTAAGACATGCTGAACAACATTCTCTTCATTCAGATCAATATGGCACCCATGACAGAAGATTCGTTGGTTCTTTTTGGCAATCAAAAAGAAGCCAAACGCGTTAAGCCAAAATTTATCGTTGATGATGATGATACTACCTTCACTTCGAGAATCAACTAGCTCAAATGTTTTAACAAAGCTGGCCAGTGGCTCTTTAACTGGTGCCTTATCAACATCAGTCTTTGATGCTTGTTTAGTGTTCTCAGTGTGAATTTTACTGGCCACATGCTTCTGTAGGTCATCGAGGGTCGTGTTCAGCCGCCGGCTACAAGGGCGACAGTAATAACTGCAATCTGCAACATTGTGAGTAAACCCGTGCTGTTTTGCATAGTCTTCTACCGATACGGTTTTTGGCGAGCGTTTCTGCTTTCCAATCAACACTGGTTTTGTGTACAATGTAGTTTTATTGGTCCCGTCCGACTTAATTCCTGAAGAAAGCGTCTCCGGTGATTTCTTGATAGGAGTCTTCTTATGTTCTTCAATATGTTTCTCAATGGCATCAGTGTTAAAGTCTATATTTTTGGAACACTTCTTACAGAAGGCAGTTTCGTTAATCAAGTCAATATTGATACTATTCTTTTGAAATCTGTCGACGGATTCATGCGGAATGGATTCTTCGTCTTTGCTTGAGATGTTATTGTTTTCTTTCAACTTTTCGTTGTGAACTTTCAGTAAGTTCTGATGGTGTTTGCTCCGGATATGTACTTCGGATGGCTCATCTAATAACCACTCGCACAGAATGCACCATCTGCTTCCGTATTCGCCAGTGATGTAGTTTTTCGCGCCTAAATTTTTACAGTATAATTTATCAAGTTCTTTTGCGTTTTCTTTGTTAACCGATTGCTTCAGTTTCCGTTTTTCTTTACCGGGAGGTTTAGAGTCTTCTTTTTTGACATCTGTGCTAGAATCTTTCTTGATATCTTTGTTGGAATCTATCTCTACTTCTTTATCAGTATCTTTTTTTACATCCTTATTAGCATTTTTGTCTTCTTTCTTCTCTCCATTGACCAGAATATTCCCATTTTGAGTGTCAGTAGCTGTTTGAGTAGTATTTTTCGTTCCATCGTACAATTTATATGCTTCTTTATGGGCAGCTGTAGCGAAATGACTTTCTATATCGTTTCCGATGATTACGTTGCAAGTTAAACACTGCTTGGCTCTATCATCGATCTGTAACAAACAAACCGTTCTGCAGACACGTTACACAGATTACGCCCGTTATTTTCTTAGAGTTTATGTATGTAGGTATATGTTTTGTCATTCAATTTATCTGAAGTGTCGTTAGATTCGTAATAGTAGTGAAAGTAACAATGAGTAAATCAGAATCATAGAAAAATTTATTAGTTAGTGTGTAGTAGTTAAAAAAACGGTAATTTAAAAAACTAAAAAACCCGACTGCTTTTCTGAGCATTCATGAAAAAGCCCTAAAACAAGAAAATCTGGAAGTCGAGACCCATTCTAGAATTGAGAGCACATACCTATATTACATTGCAGATTACTCCAATCTATTGACTAGACGGCTGACTTTCTAGAATGGGTCCCGACTTCCAGATTTTCTTGTTTTAGGGCTTTTTCATGAATGCTCAGAAAAGCAGTCGGGTTTTTTAGTTTTTTAAATTACCGTTTTTTATTTTTTTAGTTTTATTTTATTACGATATCACTTTCAAAGTAATTACGAATCTAAAGACACCTCTCAAACTAAAATCCATCGAGCCGTTCAGGTCGCAGAGCGTGCCAAACATTTGAATTTGGCGCTAAAAATCCGCCATTTTGTTTTTTTTTTATTTTGATATACCCAGTGTCACTCTCACAGTAAATACAAATCTAACGACACCTCTCAAGCTAAAATCCATCGAGCCGTTCAGGCTGCAGAGCGTGCCAAACAATTATACATACATACATACTTACATACATACATACTTACATACATACATACTTACATACATACATACATACTCTCGAAAAACATAACCCTCCTTCTGGCGCAGTCGGGTAAAAATAGTAGTTTTTTGACCCTAAATTATATGTTTTTTTCGTGACATAAGTGTACTATTGTAAACTTCTTTCATAAAAATGTTTGTACTGTGTTAAATTAAGGTGTGCAATAAATTATATAATAATAGGGTATCAAAATAAAGAGTTCAAGAAAAATTATTCTAGAGTAAAATAAAAAAAAAAACAACTAAAAAGTTCAATCATGGAATTAAAGAAAGAAAATGAATTTATTTAACACAATAGAGAGTACACGAACAATAGTGGAAGCGACATAAATAATAAACAAACTACATCTTCCATCTTACCATTCTATAAACTGTACTGTTGCTGTCATCGATGATCACTTCACTCCTGATCAAATTAAGGACATGGCTTCGAATGACCCTATGGGCAGCAACATCATCAAACTCGGTATTACAAAGAACACAAGTGTCTTCGATGCAGCCATTCCAAGCATCAACAGATATTATGAACTGGTTAAAGGCTATGATCTGGTTCTTCTCACGAATGAACGGATTAATTTTGTTTCTTGCGCTAATGTGGCTTTCTTCATCAATGTGCAATTCAACCTTCGTCAGGGTAGGAAAGGTCAAGCGGCATGGTTCGCAGAAATATATTCCTTTACACTAGAAAAAAGAGATGGATATAATTTATCTTCAATTTTTTTAACTTTAATCTCTATGTTATACAGCACAAAGTTCAAATTCTATTGCAACCCACAATTAAGGGCTTTTTTTAAATAAATTTATTAAAAAATACGCCAAGTGTATAGTTGAGTTGGAGGAGATAGATTCGAATTATTCGAATCATATAATCAAGTAGATTTGGCTCATTGTCATTGGTCGATAAGACGGCAGACATAACAGTAGGGGAATCCCCACGGCGTAACGATTAAGACTAATGAAAATAACTCGATACCGCCGTCGGTACACCGTCCATGAAGATTGATTCCCCGTAGCGGCCGTCGCGACCTGTGGCCATCATCGGTCTAAAGCATGCAGATATGGCATGCGTTTAGAAATCACCTGCACCCCGCACGCGGGACCAGTGAAAATGAGCATAATTAAACATATATAATAGCGAAATACCACGTGCTGATTAATCACGAAATCTCAGAAACTGTATAAGTCGCCACACACGGGCCACAAAACAAAGCCACCACAAAAAAAAAACGCCGCCATAGGCATATTTAACCAACGCGCCGCCACAAAAAGCCGGTGGCGGCGTTTTATTGTGGCCCATGTGCGGCGACACTAACACCTACAAACTTAAAATTTATTATATATATTAATTATTTAATATATTAATTAAGGGAGTAGAACGAAGTTTGGAAGTTTGTATGGAGAAACTTTATTGTTCAGTGATAGACCAAATAATTTGACATGGGTAAGGTAAAATGTGAGTATTTAATTTGTAGTTAGAAAAATTAAAAAAATAAAATTAAAATTTAATTTGTATTAGTTTTTTAGTTTGCAAATACAAAAATATACTCAAGTATCAAAATTTTTTTCTCCTAGTATGACAGTAATGCCATATTCAATATTTTTTGATTTGACCTCATTTTCTCAGGTCGCGCTTTCGTTAAACAGACTCTATCCATTACTTACTACATTACTAGTTAAAACCAAGACATGCAGAGATTCAACATTTATTTCCTTTTTTCAAAACATTTACTCAACTCTTGAAAATCGTGGGTGCGTAATATAGACGTATACCGCCTTATTCCAAAACGCGATCTCAAATAGTTCCGATACTATTACTAGCTTGAATTGGTATAGGTATAATAAATAATAATAAAAATCTCTCATCCTGTCGCAGGTCTGCTGGAAGAAATTTCGTTAGAAATATGCAGTACCTTTGTACTCTTCTATCTGCGTTTGTTCTTTCCGATTTTAAGTGTTTGGGTGTATTTAAATAAATAAAAAATATAATAGTCCCGAAAACACAATTAGATCGCGTTTAATTAGTATTAAACCTAGTAATAGTCCCGAAAACTACATTTTGCGCGCGTTTCTCGTTAGTTCAATAAGAGGTTTACTAATGAAGTTTTGGGGGCCTTCCTGAGCCTGGGGGCCCCGCCTAACTCTTCGATAGCTACGCCAGTATCCGGGTATTGACCACAGATGCTCATTCTTAGCAACATTGCCCTTTAGAGGTATACGAAACAGAGAATAAAGCCCCGCAAACCTCTTTTGAAAAAGAATGATCTTCCGACCAGACGGGTGTTATGTTTGGTTTGGGAAACTGCCCGATAGATGTTTTCGGCCTGTTGTACCTATATTTTTGAATCGGAGAACTTAGATTGCGCGATGCAAGATTTCGTCGTTTAGTTCTCAAGTGACGCTACAGCCCCACTGGACCACCGACGCAGTGATGATATAATTACCTTTCTAATAAAATGTTTCTTCAATTTCTCCAAATAACCGCATTTCTTCAAAGCCTCCTTGTGGAGATCATCCAGTATGTGGCTAAGAGCCGCGTCTTCAGTCGTGAAGTTGCCATCGCAGACGAGGCAGTAATAGTCTAACTGACCATACAGAATTACGTTTTTAGAAAATATAGACGCCATTCTGAAAAGAAAAATAAGAAAATTTAGAAAAAAGAAACTACCTAAACAAATACCGTCGAAAACTGTAGGAATGTGTTACGTATAGATCGACGGTCCCTACGTACAAAAGGTCAAGTCAAAAACCGAGGTTTACAGGAGAGCGAAATTTGTGTTCAACACGCTCTAGAAATAATTCTATGACCAATAATAAATATTTTCTTTCTACAATATTTTAACAGTTTTACGAGCTTTATAATGCTATTTACAGAAAAACTGATAGATGACCGTTTCTACGCCGATAATAAAATAGAAGTGTGTCAGTCATGTCTATGATACCTTTTTATACGCAGGAAACCAAAAAAGCTGTGTCTGATATAGATTTTAAATAAAATGTTTTATGAAAATGTAGGATTATCTTACTGTTTTTAAATCAATACGTTAAACATCCTGAAATCGTCACCCATGGATATAAAAAGTACTTAATGAAGACATATCACTTTATACGTGGTTATAGTCTTCCGGGGTAGGACTATAGTTCTTATAATGTAAACAAAGACATGTCTTTAAATAAAATTATCAGGCTTGTGTTTTATTTATTAAACAAGGTTTATAAATTCAACATTATTTATTATTAAAAAAAAATCTTAGCATCTAAATAATAGGTAATTAGGTATAGTCACACTGAAGTAGAACTAAACATTAAAAATCAGAGTACTGCACCTCGTAGGTTCTCCAGTTTTGGAAGACAGTTTTTCTTTATTAGTTGACGACAAAATTGAACTTTCGGTAAGACTTTCCAAAATTAACCTACATTCGGCTTTCACCCTCAGACGGTATTGTTGTTTTGCACCAAATTTCATGTATTTTCTCCGTTCTTCCCCTTTATGAAAGTAGCCACATCTCTTGGACAAAATTGGTCAGACCATTTGGTATACTCTAACTTCCATATTAAATGTGACCCTGGATGATCGAGCATGGCTACAAGCCACCTATTCGTTTTGGTGAGCTCGGTGTCCGCAAAATCTCTAGTGTAAGCCTACTGGCGTTCCTGTCTTCGGTCTACAGTACTCAACAGTTGACCAATAGAATTTTTACTCCATCACTGGTTAACTGTGAGTTGCCGTGCTTAGCCGATGCCGTGAACGCCTGGAAAATGTCTTGACCGGATAAGGCGTTGCCCGAGAATCTATCTTCCAAGAAACAGTGGGATGAGCCGCTCTGCAGGTTGGTACGGAATGCGACTGGTTGCTCCTAGCGGAGCTCCATATCGGTGTCAATGCGCTGAAGCAGTCGACCGCCTCGGATACCATGGCCTATCTTGCAGTAGAAGCGTTGGGTAGGCCCTCGGTGTGGAATGCAACAATTATTAACACCCTTGCGCCATCCCATCTTCTGAGTACGGCGGGCTACGCTGGGGCAGCTGCTGCAAGTGCAGAAAACCTCAAAAGGCGTAATTATAATATATATCAGAAGTTATATGTTTGAGCCGTTTGGGGCTGAAACACTAGGGCCATGGGGTCCGAGCGCTCATCGAGTTGTGCGTGGTATCTGAAAACTGGTCTGGGCTTTACTTCGGTCAACGAATCAGCATTGACATCCAACGTGGCAACGCTTGCTTTTCGCTGGAACCTAACGGGCTTGATCTTAAAGAATAGCGTTACTCTCACTCAAATATTTAAACTCACTTACGGTGTCCCCAAAGGTCCTGCATGGACTTGGCATTGGTGTTGTAATCAAAGATTCTGCATTATCATTTTCAGGTACTTGTCGTGGTGTTTCATTTTCACAAATAGGTGTCAATTATATAATTTAAATCAATTTGCGATAATATATTAGCTGATTGATTTTCGTCGTTAGAAACTTCCTCAAGATCCATTAAAATTTACTGTTTTCGGTATAAACACGACGTGAGTCTAAAAAAAATCAAACTATAATAATCATTTACACCGAGGAACACAAATTTCTTCTCTAAAAAAATGTATATTGTAAGTAAAAAAATGTTTAATATTTTATAGTAACTAACCGTAAATAATAACAAGTCTATAAAAATATTAAGAGTTACGCGTAAAAACAAACATGTAGGACATAACTTCATTTACTTTGATAACAATAAGAAGTTCTTTTCTTTGTAACAATTATTTAGGAAATCATAATCGAAAGAAGCCTGCAATTTATTATTGTTATTTGTGAAAAAGAATTGTCGCAATTTCTAAGTCATAGACTCATAGTATAAGCGGACATGTCTGACAAGACCGTGTTCGCACCGAGCGGCGCGTATTTTAAAACACCGTACAAAAAGATATGTAAAGATGTCCGCATCTACGACACTTATTCGTTGTCTTTATAATACTTGTTCTCTTATACGATTTGTAAAACAAGGTAAATAAATAAAATATAAAAAAAATCGTATGTCAGTATGTGCGCATAGATAACACAGGAAAACAAAATAAAACTTTTTTTTTGTTGCATGAGGTTTTTCTACTGTTGTTTACTAATTTGGGTGCGCTGATTTCAAATCTACCCTTAGATTTTTTGTAGCAGCTCTAGTTAGTGAGATACAGGTACCGTCTTGAATTTACATAAGTAGTCGATAGTTTCTATCAATAGCGGTGTAACTTAACTAGTTTCTTTATAAATTTCATTATGTCTTCCTCAAGAAGGACGTGTTTAAATAATCCTGATTGTTTTTGTGTTATTTGTGGAGAATATATGTTCCAAAAATTTCGTTTAAATGTGTCGGACTTTGTGAAAAAGGCATACTTGGACTACTTTGGGATTCCGTTGCCGTCAAACGCTAAACCTTGGATACCAAGTATGGTATGTAAAAGTTGTGTTGAATCTTTGCAACTGTGGGCAAACAAAAAAATACCCACTTTTAAGTACAAAGCTCCTATGATTTGGCGTGAACCATTCAACCATCATGACGACTGTTATTTCTGTGTAACGAAAATCATAGGAATAAACCATAAAAATTGCTCTAAGTGGATATATCCAAACTTAAAATTGGTCACAAGACCAGTCTTGAGTATTAGTGACACATCAACACCACAGCAGCCATGTAAATCTTTGGAAAATCCAGACCAGTACAGCGGACAAACGAATGTTTCTAATACATGGTAAAAGTGTTTCCAAAATTGAGTAGTGAAAAAATCAAAGGTGGTATTTTCGATGGCCCACAAATCAGGAAGTTGACAGATGATAAAAATTTCATCAACCATATGACAGCTGTCGAAAATTGTGCATGGGAAGAGTTTGTTTGGGTAGTGAGGAATTTTTTGGGCAATAGGAAGTTTCACGGCTACATTCAGCACGTTCAACAGTTGCTGATACACTTGCAGTGGCTTGGATGCGACATGAGTATTAAGCTTCACTACCTTCACAGCCATCTAGACTATTTTCCTGAAAATATCGGTGACCTAAGTGAGGAACAAGGAGAGCGCTTTCACCAGGATATTCGCACTATGGAAGAGAGGTATTAGGGGTACTGGAATAAACATATGATGGTAGATTATTGTTGGAGCATTCAAAATATTACTTATAATACATCTCACTCTAGAAAATCCAAAAAAAGGAAATTTTATTCAGAATAAATATATTTAATAATTTTTTTAAACTTAAACTATGTGCATTTTCGATGAAAAACCCTGTCACTTCATAACTCAAAAACTAGAGCTGCTACATAAAAACAGCATATATTTTTGAAATCAGCGTGGAAAAATTATTCAGATTCATGTAAAAAATCTCATGCAACAGACATGCTGTTTTCCAGTGTAATCTAAAGCCAATGATACAATAAAAAAAATGCCATTTTCGACATGTCTTTATATACGTAGGGACCGTCGAGATACTTTGAAAAAATATCGGGTAAAATTGAAGGAAAAATAATGATATTTCATTGTTGTCCCTTTTTAATCCAAATGGTAAAGTGAAGGTCGTTACTACTCCGCTCCTATTAGTCGTAGCGTGATGTTATACATAATATAATTTTGATGACTTGGGGGACAGGGTGTCTGGATGGTGATTACGTCAGCAGTATTTTTTGTTAGTTTTTTAAGAGAACGATATCAATGTTCCAAAATCACACGAAAATATCAAACATCCAGTGTCTCCGAAGACTTAGAGTCAGCCTATTTCAAGCCTATTCCTTATTTCTAGACTTATAACCACTCCTCTTAAATTAATAACGAAATCAGATCACATTGAAAAATGCAAGTACCAACGTTTACGTAAGAATGTGGGAGGTGGAGGTAGCGAACTTTGCTTACTTTTGCTGACGAGGGCAAGGAGGAAGGTTAATATTAGCAAAAAATCTGTTTATGTAATACTTGAACGGCCCCTTATCCAAAATTTCCAAACACATTCGGCACTCACAGTACGTTTCATTATGCAAGCAGGAAGTGACCGTATCCTATTTGACCACGTATGGTTTTGTCAACAGTATCGCATTGGGTTTCTGTTGGTAATTATAGCTGTATGTACGTATGTATAATAAATACAATAAATAAATAAATGGCTAGCGAGAACTAGCGAAGAACGTGGCTGCACGCGTTTGGAAACGTCCATCTTCCCAGTCCAGCCGCTGCGACAGGCGTCAGGAATCGCAGAAAGTCTACCGGCCACCGTAAGCGCGGGCTTGTGGACGACGAGCAAAGTGTAACTCGTCGTCCGGCCTTTCGGTAAGACGTCGACGGCACGTATACTATGATTTTTTATTAGATGAAGTAAAGTGACAGCAGTGGACAATGCCCAACTGTCAAATAACAATACCCAACTGTCAAACAACCATTGTTATAGCTGTCACTTTACTTCATCTAATAAAAAATCATAGTATAGTGTTCCCCGCGCGCTTCAAAGAGATATCAGCAAGACCGATGTCTGTAAAGAATTTCTGCAACAAATGGACACAGGTGCGGTTTTAGTCAGTAAAAGTCTGACATGCCCTCGCGCTCCACGCTGACCGGGAGAAGTCATTGGATAATTTCCAACCTTATAAAAAGAAACCCCCTGTCACAGTAAATTGTTACTGCTGTTCTTCGCTCAGGGGCGCCGGCTTCTAAAAAACCTCATGGGTGCTCATGCTCATTGATGACTCGAAAAAGTAGCGAAGTGTGAGAAAAGAAAGAAAAGAAAGAATACAGATCGACCGACAAATAAATAAACTTCCTACTTACAGTACGTTCGCCGGTTCTTGGCGCGCCTGAAGTTAGGCTCTGCGAACTTTAGCGCTCAAAATAAGCGCGTCAAATAAATGATTTATAAAAATAAATGCCAATAACAGTTGTTAACAGCAATAACAACTGCTATTGGCATTTATTTTTTCAAACTATTTATTTTTTTACGAGTGCACAAGCCCTAAAGTTCGCAGAGCCTAACTTCAGACGCGCCAAGAACCGGCGAACGTACTGTACATACTGCTTACTTAATTACTATTATGTTTCATAAAAATAGAATTGAATTTGTGTTAGTGCGGTAATCGGACCCGCGAGCTTTGCGTCTCAACCGGCGCTCGCAAAACGGGTCGTTGGGTAATGAAAAAACGCCCATTCAAGGCGATTATTGATCTGTTTTTTGAAGTTGTGATTCTCAGGGGTGCTCGGCACCAACCCACTGTTTATTTCTCATGGGTGCTCGAGCACCCAAGGAGTCGGCGCCCCTGACTTTGCTACATGTTCCTAATTGACATTTATGCTGCATGCTCAGCAGTAGTTCCTGCAACCACTAGGCCAGTAGTTTCTAACCTGTACCTATGGACAATTGGTGGGTGGTAATCTGCAAGAGCTTAAAAATGCCCACAGGTTGGCACAGGCACAATTACAATCTTTTTAACTGAAGAGTTAATGATGTGAACTGATTTTAAGTTTATAATAGACATACAATTTTTGAATTTATGATATTAAAAAAATATACAAGAATTCTTATAAGTAATTAACACGGATTATAGACTTTAATTAGGTAAGTATAATAATCATAACTTGGACCCTGTTCCCAGTACCTGTGGGATACTATTTTTTAATTATTTAAATATTTTTTTAATATTTAAAAATGTAGTAAATATGTTTAAAGGGTGACTGGTAATAAGTGAACGAAACTTAAACACGTGATTGTAGCCATGATAACCGCGAAAAAAATCTACCAAGTTCAGTACATTTATGTTCACCTAACTGGTCAAAATGTACTGAACTTAGCAGATTTTTTTCGCGATTGATGGCTGACGGATGACTACAATCACGTGTTTAAGTATCGTTGACTAATTACCAGTCACCCTATATAAATGGAATAAAGGAGATAACAAAGAAACTAAAGTGGTCTTAAGTTAAAAAATGTTTGTGAACTACTGCAGTAGACTATTTACACCCAATATTCCAATACATTCAGGTTGTGTTTATGCATGATCAGCTGCTGGCAGCAGCCTCACTTGTGTAACAGCAGAAATTTATCCCAGGGGAACATACTCCCGGGGTAAAGCACATCCTGTATGCTATTCCAGGACATGGTCTACTAGTATACCAAGTTTTATCAGAATCCATTCAGTAGTTTCTGCATGAAAGTGTAACAAACATCTATACGAGTACATACAAACTTTCACAATTGTAAAATTCGATAGATATATTAAATATAAAAAAAAAACAAAGAAATAATTAAATTAATTTTTGTTAATGTTACCCTACCCCATTAACCAGTCACTTTAAAAGGTCCCATGTTAAAAAGGTTGAACATGTTAGGAAACTGCTGCGGCTAACTGGACTTTTTTTATAGTAGGCAAAATCAAAGGGACCGCAATCAGGAAAGCTTTAGACCAATTGAAACTATGTAATATCTTCTGACATTTTATAAGTGCCCATGTAGGCTTATGTGAAATAAAATACCTTGACTAAAACCACACCTATGTCCCTCAGTTGCCCTTTGAGTTCCAGGACTCCCTTTCAGAAATTCTCTGTGAATAACTAAAATTTAGTCAATTTCAGTGGTGTTCATTAGTACCTCAAAGCACAATTGTATGAGCCCTTAGGATACTCCAGCATGTGGCTCATGTTCTGGACAAAGAATCAGTAACTAAAGTAGGTTTTATTTTTATATAAAACTTTTTTTTATCTTTTTATCTAATGATTACAATAACGCTGCTATTAACATAGCATAGCCACAATACTTGGCAGGTAGACTGCTACACTGACTTAGTTGCTAACTTGGCTGGCTAGACTAAACGTAGTGCTTATATTCTCTTTGGGCTAGACCAAAAAAAGATGGATGGATTGTGTGAGGAGTGACAGGATCTCAAGTAATATGGGACAAGGACAAGAAGAAGAATATCAAGTACTAGTTGGTAGAAAGTCCTATGAAACAGCGGTTAACACAATTTTTGTAATAGATAACTTACCTACTTTAACCAAACGGTGTCAAATTAAATACTGGTTGATAGTATAATTATATGAGTTGCGATTTCGGGAGGAAGTCAAACAATATGGTACAAAACAATGCTTACCTATACCTACAATGTAAAATGCCAAACCTCAACGGAAGTAGGTACGGTAAAGATAAAGGCACTTCAAAAATTCAATTTGACTGCAATCACCAATTCAACTGATGATTTTGCGGAAGTGTAGCAAATAGGACCCAGTCTTCGCGGCCGTTTTTTCAGAAATATTCATAGACAAAAAAAAAATTAATCGTAAAAGTACTTACTTTTTTTTTACACCTACCTACTTGCTGCCGGTACCAAGTTTTTTGCACACAATAAAACAAAATGAAAGTTACACTCAGGCTATCAGTCACGAGCTGAAGTGCAGTGCCACGAACAAACCGCCGTCAACTGTCGAGTGCACTCGCCCTGGTAGATATTGTATAGCTTGTTAATTTGATGACTTTGTAAATTCCCTACCGTAGAGCATTCGTTGAAATTGAAATTTTAGTGGGAACCATAGAGAAATAAAAAAGTTTTTTTATGGATTTATTTAATTCATTTTATTAGATTACCTACCGTAGAGCATTCGTTGAAATTGAAATTTTAGTGGGAACCATAGAGAAATAAAAAAGTTTTTTTATGGATTTATTTAATTCATTTTATTAGATTATTAATTACTTTGACATTATTGCATCGCCAATTTGCCATTAAAGAACTGCAGCAGTTGCATCGGTGATTTTTTTTATTCTAGCTCAATAAAATCATGCTTTAAATACTAGTGAAGTAGTGACCCCTTATTGATGAGTCACAAGCTGCAATTATGGCGAGGCGAATGTCAAGTACGCATTTGTAAATACCGCGCTAGCTATTCGCCTCCCGAACTGTATAAATGTTCATCAAACGACCACAATAATGGCAGGGCAAGTGACGCGATTGGCTAGCGAGATTGTCTTACAAACGCAGTAACAGACACACATGACACAACCCATCGGACAATCCGACGAGACGTACGAAGAGTAAAAATAATAATCATAGATTTATAATAGTAATAATAATAAAAACCATAGCCTTAGTGTATTTGTTTTCCATTATGTAGCAATAGTTTTTAACCAACCGGAGATTGTCCTTGGGTACACTAGCATAGCGCGTACAGGGATAACCGTCGGTTGGTAGAGTCTGTCTAACGAAAGCGCGACCTGGAGTTTTTTTTTTAAATTAAATTTGCAACATTATGTTGCCGTCAAAAGCACGTCAAAGTCTATGATTGCAATTGTCAGTATTTTGTAACAGATTGATTTTAAAAATATAATTGCTTATCATGGGTAAAACAATAAAAAGTTATGTAGGAAAGCTGTGAAATATTATGATCAGTAAGTATAAAGAAAAACAAGAAGAGAAAGTAGTTGTTTTTGATCTCGGGTTTTTAAGTTAGTATGACATTATAATCTTGATCATTGTTGTTGTTATTAGATATATTTTACGATATGATAATTATTTTTCTTATGTTTATAGAAAATCTTGAAGATATTCAAGGACTGCGCGAAATAAATAAAAAAACATTGAATCGTTAAGGAATTTGGAGAAAAAACCTTTACACTTAAAACTAAGCTCTATGAAGAAATATATTCACTACCGCACTTTATACGATCAAAAGCGGTCGAATTGATGTGATGAAATAGCATACTTTGAGGATGATAAAATTCAACATTTTGTGTTATCCACCTTTTCCCGTGACTTTCTTGATAGAATAGTAATTATACCTATAAATAAATCTTTACTCGTTTTTGTATTGTATTGGTTATTATAGCTATCCAGTATTGTTCTACTGCTGTGCAAAAGCCATCCACTCTTTCTAATGGTCTCAGTCCCTTACTCACATTCCATTTCTTAAGAAAGACATCCAGGTCGGTTGGCAAACCTTGAGTTTAGACTTTTGGATTTTAGTCAAAGACCAAGTCTGTATACACCATAGGTCAAATGAGGAGATTACACATGTCCATAAGCTTACGCTTTAGCGATATGGACAAAGTGCCCTTACATAGTTCCTTGATGGACCAGTAACTTTTTCAGGTATTTTCTGTTCGACACGTTATTTCTTTGTCTTACCTGGCCCAGAAAGAAACTACTTGGCCCAAGTAGACAATAATATATTTTAAGACGTATTGTATATTCTGTCCGCCTACGTGTACGTTCCTTTTGGAGCGCTGGTTATGATTTTGGTCTTCAACATTTTTATATGTAGACCAACCAGCATTTGCTCTAGTCCTGTGGCTGTAGGAGAGAACAGGACAATATTATCAGAAAAACGCAAATTACTTAACTTAGCTTCGCTGATGACAATGTCCTTCTCTTCCCATTCGACTGCTAATGTCTGAAAGAAGTGGTGAATAACTTTGGGGACAACGGGACGCCCTGTTTGACTCATTTCTGTTTGAAACATAGAATCTAATCTCTCTAACTTGCTGGAAGAAGTATGTATGGATTATAATTATTGTTTTGTAAGGGAATTGAATATTTCTGAGTGTGTGATGCTGTTAAAAGCGTATTGGTTGAGAATAAATATTTATTTCTAAACATTTTGTGTTCCTCATATTAGGAATCTAGTTCGTCAAAAAGAAATACACGATTGTCGCAAATACAAAAAAATACTCAAGTATCAAAAATTTTTTCACCTAGTATGACAGTAATACCATATTCAATATTTTTTGATTTGACCTCATTTTCTCAGGTCGCGCTTTCGTTAGACAGACTCTATCACTTTTCACAGAAAGTGTCTAAAGGGCCTCTGTGAGTTGGTTTCGGCTCCCCGTACGCCTTCCCAAGATCCAGGACCTCAGGGTTCTCAGATATTTTTACATAGAAAAATAATAATAACGATGAGTATAAGGCTGCGTTTCCACCAGAGATGTGTGAGGATGCGTAGCGAGGGATATGTTTGTAAAAAATCAATAGAATCGCTTTATTTACTTCGCCTTGGTCAGCACAGTTCTGGTGGAAAAGGCTCAGAGGAGCTAGATTTTTACGCATACCTACAAAACAAGTTAAGAATGTGTATTGAGAAGGATGTGTTGCACGGTTTGCCATATGCTGTACTAGCCAGCCTATCGACGGAGTTTGTTGGAAGTAGAAGTGCGTAAAATAGACATGGATAATTGAAAAGAAGATACTTTTATATTTAACAACTTGCGATGAAGAAATAGAAGCAAAAGATAAGAGTTTATTTATTTATTTATTAAAGCTTTATTTGCATTAGTGTATAATAGGCATTTTCTACCAGTCGATCTTAGGGTGGTGCAGAGACATAATATAGTAGGTGCAACTTAATGGTAAACAAATAGAAAACTAATACAATAATAAATACATACTTATATAAATAAATACAAATAACCAAAATTATTTAGAGAAACGAATCCACCAAATTAACGCAGCAATGAATCTAGCAACTTCTTGCGAATGTGTTCTCGTGCCATTACCTATTATTAGTTTTATAATTTTGAGCAATAGAAGAACACACAGATTTTGGATACGTACGACTATAGATGTAAAACCACCGATTTAAAACGTTTTAAACAAAATGTTGCCGGTTTTAAACTCCAAATAAATCGTTTTAAACAGTTGAAAACTCATCTACAAAATGTGCATGAGAGTGCGTGAGTAGTGGACGTGGCGTCGTGTCACGTCAGTGTGGCGACGTCAACGAGACTATGAGAGTGTGCGTTTGGTTTTAAACCAAATCAAATTATTTAATTACATTAACTGAAAACAATGAAAAAAGTAATTCTTTACCAACACAATTCTTGACTTATCAATAGAGTTTTTATAACTTAGGTAGGTAACTAATAGGTTTTTACGCAGTATGATTGTACAGTTCATCGCTAGAACTAAACCCGCTAAGTATATCAGTTCAATATCGGTACATCACACATTAAAAAAATCTTTACGCAGTTCATAGATATTCCGTTAAATCCCTACTTTGATAAAATCAAAAAATTCTAGTTTTAATAATGAAAAACTTATTCATCAAAAAAAAATATGGTTTATTTGGGTTTTTGTAAACCACTTTTTTCGTTTTGAAAGGATTGGTTTAATTGGTTTTTAAACCGGCCTTACATCTATACGTACGACACATTTCACAGCTTCGCAACGCATCCTTGCACCGCACATTAATGCGCCTTTTCACAGCTCCGCTACACATCCTCGTATGCAAAACTACTGAAACGCAGCCTTAACTAGCCAAAAAATAGATAACAAAGAAATTTTATACAGGTTTTACCCTACCATCGACAATTTCAACAAAGTAAATTGAGAAATAATTAAATATGTAACACCGTAGGGAATACAAGTAACAATTCAAAAAGCTGTCATTGTCAAAATAGTGTCATTCGATATTGACGTTTCGTTAATGTTTGACATTAAAAAACACGTGTTTACATACAGACAGTGTGTACTTCGGTATAATGCGTTGTTGTTCTGCTATAAAATCTTAAATGTGATTTATAAGTAACAAAATGAATTCAAAGAAAATAGCTAAGAATCCTTCTTTAGCGTACACAAGCCACCCGGACTATCGGAAGCCACCGAAAATCGCAAATCCGGTTCGTAACCTATGAAATTGTTTTTTTGTTGATTTTACGCTGCTTTTACTGCCCAAACAGTTTATTTCGACTTTTAAAAATATTTATTAATTTGTTTTCAGCATTTACAATGTCTTGGAGCGCCTCATATAGACTCGTTTAACTATATGCTGCAAGATGGTTTGCAAGCAGCTATTGCTGATCTCGTGCCAGCTGAGTTTGAGCTACCGAGTGGAGAGAGGGTTAAAATAACTATTGATGAAGCAGGGTTCTCCAAACCCAGCGTACCCATGGAAGCTGTTGGTGTTAAAAACCAGACAGTGCTGCCAACGGAGTGTAGACAGAGAGCAGCTACGTATAAAGGGGATTTCAAAATCCGGATGACAATGACTATAGATGAAAAGTCTGTTACTGTAGACAGGTCTCTCGGATCTCTGCCTATTATGGTGAAGGTGAGATTTTTCTATCTAAGTTACTATTATTGAGAGGTTGTTTGTTTTTACGTTCATCTCTAGAATAAAACAAAATCACTGTACGGGTTTCAACGGGTTTTGATACAGGTCTCAGTATTAGAAAGTGCAATAAGCATACTAAATAAATATTTCTGCAAATACAAAGTGAGTTGAATTGAGTTGATTATGAAAATTCCTTCTTAAAAACCTATGCCAGGTATAGTGAACCTTTGGCATGTAAGCAAGTGCTGGCATGTGGTAATATAATTTGGGCTTGCCAGAGCAAGATATATAATATGGTAATGATTTGATACTACTGTAATTACAGTAATTTTCACTTTAATTTAATACAAACAACTGTAAACATTACACTATACATGTAAATAGACATGGTTACCGGGACACCCTGGTGACTAAGGGATTGTTTTGCTCCCACACTCAGCTGTGACCTGTGTTGTACATAGTAGCAGTGGTGTCCAACTTGTGACCTTTATTAAATGTTTTTGGGAAAAAAAATAACATGGTAATTTCATGGTGTAAAAATTATTGGAATTGAATTGAATCTATATTCAAGTTTCACATATACTAAAAATAATATGTTAAATTTTGTATACACCGTTAAATTTTGGTTGTTTTAATCCCATGGAGGGTTGATTTGGTACATGAAAGATTATTGATTTGTAAAGAAAACAATAAAGTACTCCTTTTTTTAAACTCGAATTAATATACGCATTTACCAAATTAATTTCTTGAAGTAAACGTCAGCTGAGTGAGTTCAATGACCGGTACAACGGTACTTAGTATGCAACAACCGACAACTACCTACAAGGTAATTGACTTAAAGAAATTAATTTCGCACTTGCATATATTTATTTATTTATTTATTCATTCTTTATACACACAAACAGTACAGAGGCGGACTTAATGCCTTAAAGCATCTTCTACCAGTCAACCTTTGGGTGATGCAGAGACAAATTCGAGTTTTAGAAAAAGTACTTTATATTTTTATTTTATCTTTACAAATCGATAGTGTTTCATGTATCGACCCTCCACCAGATTAAAACGATCAAAACTTGATCCTATACTGAACCTGTATACACCATTGTGTATAAGATCAAAGCTACAACATAGATCAGGAATAAGAACATGATTGAAATACCAAGTGCAAGATAAATTCCTGTTTTGTTAAAAGCTTGGAATTGAGTGATTTTGCCTATCAACTGATTTACATTGATGGATGCAAAATGAACAAAAAGTTACCTATCTGAAATTATATGATTAGAAAAAATAAAATTTCATATTCAATTTCCAATAATTGTAGTAACTTATTAAAAATATCATATTCTGTGTAAAATCTTTTTCACATATTAAAAGTGCAAAAATAAGGCAATATAATTTTTATGTCACGTCTTTTTTGTTCCATGATGTACACAAGTTAATAGTAAAAAAAATATGTTTTAATAATGAAATCATTTTTTTTTTTTCGTTTTCGTTATTAAACATTTTTTTTTTTTCGTTTTCGTTATTAAACATTTTTTTTTCTTTGGTTAGGTACTATATTATATCGGTAATTTGTATTTTTTTCAGTCCAAAATGTGTCACCTGGCAGATTTATCTCCTGAAGAATTGGTACAACATAATGAACATTCTGATGAGTGGGGTGGATATTTTATTGTCAAGGTAATTGTAATACGATTTTATGGTTTTTGCATTATCTGACGAAAAGCACTAAGCAGAGCATCTGTAATTTTTTTTTTTTTTGCATTATCCATTACTTGTCTCATTGTCATCCTCTTTTCTATTTCTAGGGTCATGAGCGTTTAGCCCGTATGTTACTCGTGACGAGACGTAACTACCCAGTTGCCATCAAGCGGTCTGGTTGGAGGATGAGGGGAAACCTGTTCTCAGACTACGGAGTCATGGTCCGCTGTGTCACTACGGACCAGACCAGCACGGTGCGTAAATTAATCAGATTATACACCGTTAAATTTTGGTCGTTTTAATCCCGTGGAGGATCGATTCGGTACATGAACCATTATCGATTTATAAAGATAAAATTAAAAAATAAAGTACTTTTTTTCTTAAATCCGAATTAATATACGCATGTACGAAATTATTATTTTTTTAGTAAACGAGTCTGTGACCTTGTAGGGAGTTGTAGGTCGTTGTGTACTAACTACCTACAGTTCATTGGCCTCGATCAGCTGACGTTTACGTAAAGAAATCAATTTCGTACATGGCGTAAATTAAGTCGAGTATAAAAAAAGTACTTTAGTTTTCATTTTTATCTTTACAAATTGATAGGGTTTCATGAGCCGAATCGACCCTCCGCGGGACTAAAACGACCAAAATTTTACGGTGTATATTTATCAAGCGGTCCCCCACAGTTTCACCCACGTCTCTTTGTAACAGAAAAATAATATTTCTATACATTTATTTTGTCACACCGAGGATTCCGTACAAACTAATTTACGTAAATAGTTCAATTCCCGAATCGAGTCTCGAAAGTTTTTCCGAATAGAAAAAGTTTTTTTGTGACGTAATTACAAGTTTTCAGTTTTTTTACATTTATTCCTGTACTTGTGCTGTACGTGGGCTGCAGCGTTGCCGCCGCACTGCTTTGTTATTTCATTTTCTTTATCGACGAGCCATAAGACCGCGGTTTTACTCGCCCGTCGATCAGTACCTCTACCATGAGTTTTAAGCAATAGTATTCGTCGCTACTCGATATCGACGCCGTAAATATTTTGTATGGCAAATTTTAGTTCTGCAAGTGACCGCTAGAGGCGCTGCAAAATTTGCCATACAAAATATTTACGGCGTCGATATCGAGTAGAGACGAATACTATTGCTTAAAACTCATGGTAGAGGTACTGGACCTTTACGTTCGTACGAACGCCAATCCAGATTCTGTCAAGCGGTGTGACGTGTCCACTGACGTTCCGTTGTCAAGTTGGCTTCCGTACTATTGACTTCGCCGACACTTCCGTACTATTGACTTCATCGACTTAAATAAAAACAATAACATTATTACAGAACAACGTCCTCCACTTCCTAAACAACGGCACCTGCAAGCTAATGTTCTCGTACCGCAAGATGATGTACTACGCCCCTCTGTTGCTGATCATGAAGTGCCTCGTCGACTGGCCCGACCACTACATATACAGGCTGCTCTTGCACGGAAAGAAGAACGACCTGTATTATGTCAAGTAAGTCAAGAAAGTAGATTAAAGGCCAATTTAGACGGTGTGAGTTTCTCGCCTCGAACATACGATTCCCGCCCGAGTGGACGAGCGAGAGGTATGACTTACCTCTCGCTCGTCCACTCTGGCGATAATTGCGTACGATTTTTTTATTTTATTTATATAAACTAGTGCTTGACTGCGATCCCACCTAATGGAAAGCAGTAATGCAATCGTTGATGGTGAGGCGTACTAGTTTATTAAGAGCCTGTTCACTCTAGCCTTGAAGACATCCAAATTATAATCGGACGGAAAGACCGCAGCAGGCAAACTATTCCAGTCCTTCGATGTACGCGGTATAAACGATGAGGCAAAACGCTTAGTCCGAACTGTAGAAGACGATTTTCTCGAACCAAACCGTTCGAGAAACTCCCACCGTCTAAATGGGCTTTAATCCAAAATGTTCATATTGTTCACAGCAACTTTTCATGACGTCTCGTCTATACAAGGTAGTTACTCGCTTCAGCCGAGTGAAAAATACTGTATTATTCCAAGAAAACTAACTGCCACCCTCAAAAATACAATACGCGGTATATAAGTTGAATCAAAATGGCGATCGACCTTAAATGCGCCGTAAGAAATTTTCGGGTTTCAATCGCAGCGAGGGTACTGGGCGTAACCATAGCAACGACGGCCATTTTGGTTTATTTGCCTCGTACTATACATACATATTCATGTATGTACAGACCTCCGTAGGAACTCTAATTCACATGTGTGAATTAGACTATTAGTTTTTATAACAATTAATGTAAAAACTAATTAATTATATATTTTTTACTCTTCATTTTTCCTTACTAAAATCTGATAGACTCTAATTCTTCTAAAAAAAAAAGACAACATTATTTGCACACACAATATGAATGTCCTTTATTGTTTTGACTGAGCGATCCTAAAAGTCATTCTTCAAAATGAATCCTTTGACAGTTGCATCCAAAACATGCTCCGTGAGCTCCACGAAGAAGGTCTCCATTCGTCCCACGAGTGCCGTTCCTACCTGGGCCGAATGTTCCGGCCCAAGCTGTACGAGCTGCCGCCGTGGGCCTCCGACCTGGACGCGGCCGACTTCCTGCTGCAGCGCTGCGTCATGATTCATCTGAAGGATCACAAGGATAAGTTCAATGCGCTGGTGTTCATGGCTCAGAAACTTTATGATCTGGTGCAGAATAAGTGTAAGGTAAGGAATTTCATTTTTATGTTTTTTGTTCTAGTGTTTGCCAGCGTCAAAGCGATAATGTTTTCATTAGGGTGTTTTTAATATCATGCTGAAAATTTCAAAAGGCATAAAAACGCGGCCCGCATGCTTATTATACTCATTACAATAAATACTTATATGAAAAGAACATTTGCGGAGGTTACGCATGCGGAGTAAACCCGCATGCGTGATGAAATCTGCACGATATTAAATACACCCTTAAAACTATAACCCTTCTTAACCTTTTAACCGTCTATGTCGGATATATCCGACAAACACGCTCGCATTTATTCCGCCACATTCACAAATGCTTCACAAATGCTTGGTTTATCTTACGAGACGGTTGTGGACAACATGTTGCGAATTTTTGCCTATTTCGGGGCCCCTGTAGGGCGGGGCCCCGTATAATTGATGCAGCAGATACGGCGGTAGCTACGCCCCTGGTCGCACATCTACGTTCAAATACTCCATCTCGTCAGCTCTTCTGTCACCTATGGGGATTGAAGAGCTAAACGAGATGGAGTACCCAGTCGCAAAGATACGACTCTGGCGAATAGGACACGAAAACACTCGTCGGACTAACGCGACGCAAGCGGGCAAATGGTTAAACCGTATTTTGAGGGTATTTATGAAAAACTGATTATGAAAATCTTTATTATTCATTTTGATTAGACTTTTAAAACTACCCTTACTCTTCTGATCACCAGGTGGAAGGTGCAGATGCTGTGATGGTGCAAGAACTCCTGGTGGGCGGTCACCTGTACTTGCAGATCCTGAAGGAGCGACTACAGCAGCTCATCACCGTCGTCAGGATACAGGTCTTGAGGAAGGCTAAGACTACCAAGAAACTGGATATTGGAGCGGTTAGTAGAAAGAAATAGTTTTGATTTCACTTTTTCCTAAAAGTCAAAAATGATCCCGGGATTATTTTCCTTTATCCCGGGATAGAGGAAAATAAGGAAAGAATTAAAAAGGAATTTAATTTATGGCGTTATTCCAATTCTTTAATCTTCTTTAAATAAGTGCTGACTTGTTGTTTATCTGATTAAATTTGTTGTTTTAATTTTTTTGCATGTATATACATTATACGCCGTAGAGGCAAAACATAGCACCCTCAGTGTACCTTTTTAAATAAGAACTTATTATGATGTACCTATGTTTGACAATTAATAAATGAATCTGAATCTGAATCTGCTTTGGCAAATTCATTCATTGGATGGGGCACCAGAAAAATCGTCATGTTGTGATTTAGTTTTAATAAATTTAATTTTTATGATGTAGGAAAACCATCCTATGTTATAAAAATTAAATAGATTAATATGGCCCCCTGGTAACCACCATGGGTCCTGGTGACCTGGCGGCCTCTTTTGAACCGGGGGCCCGTTGCATTTTGCCAGCCTTGCAACCCTGTAGTTCTGGCACTTTCCAGGATATCTATTTTATAAATAACTGCGCTTAATATTTAAATGAAATGAATTATTACAATAAATTATCTCCTCCAAAATTCCTTAATCTCTTTCAGCACGAGCTCCAACAAATTCTCCGCAGTTCTGGCAGCTTGGAACAGAAGATGGAAACGTTCCTCGCGACAGGAAACGCGCCGTCTAACAACGTGAACTTAGCGCAGTACAAGGGACTGACCATCGTGGCCGAGAACATCAACAGGATGCGATACATGTCACATTTCAAGTAAGTAAATTAGAGTCAGTATAATCTGTTCAGTAGGTTGGGACTTTTTCAATACACTTCCTCGAAATCTGTATTTACCGCACAACAATGTTTACCCTAGTGTTTTTTTTTTTTTTTTTAATTTATCACGAAAATGGTTTTATTTTCCTGATTTCGTCACAGGTAACAATCAACAACTGTATTTTTTTTTTCAAAGTTACGTGGCCCACATTTAAAGTCAATGTAATGAAAATTTTAATAGTGTTTATGAACAGAATATCATAAATAAACAATTATTCATACAATAATTTGCTTTTACTAACAAATGAACATTAATCTGTGTTCAAAATTCAAAAATAGTTTGGATTTCCATTTTTAATATTAGGATGAATAGCGGTTTCATACCTTTGCTTCTCCTTCAGCCTGCAAAATTGTGCGGGAAAAAAAAACTAATTGAATTGTGCCAAAAAGAAGAAAAAATAAATCTTAATGACTTATTCATTAGTGTTAAGTATTAATGAAAAATTGCTTGCGATAGTGTGTTGCTATTTAAATCAAAGCTAAAAAGTGTGGCAACTTTAGAAAATTTTCGTCAGTTGAAAAAAAATATGCGTCGTCATTTTCAGAGAAAATATTCCTAAATAATCCTCAAGTAACTAATTAAATGGTGCCAAAAGGGAAAAAAATCTTAATGACTTATTTATTAGTGTTATTCATGAAAATTTAGATCAAAGCTAAAAAGTGTGGCAAGTTAACAATTCTTTTTTTAGTTAAAAATTTTGAAATATGTGTCGTCATTTTCAGAGAAAGTATTCCTAAATAATCCTCATGTGTATTGAAAAACGTCGTTTGATACACGTAGCAGCACTTGGCTCCGTAGCCAAGCCTTGGTTGCAATGACAAAGTTTCTCCACTTGGATCAAAATGTACTATTCTGTTAGCGTTCTCGCCAAAAGCTAAGTAAAAAAATATATGGCACTAACATTATCTAGCACGTAACTTCTCCCACTCCACCTAGTAAAGAAGAAGCTATTTGATAATTTCCCACATAAAAAAGCCTTGTGCAGTATGTTTTTCAAAAATGTTTAATTTTGCAATACACCGCAACATTCATCTCTTTTCAGTACACAATATTGTGACGGTATTTCTCAATCCTTTGCTCTACCTGTATACCACCTTGCAGGTCCATCCATCGAGGTTCGTTCTTCATGGAGATGCGCACGACGGAGGCGCGGCAACTGCTCCCGGACGCGTGGGGCTTCGTGTGTCCCGTGCACACGCCCGACGGAGCGCCCTGCGGACTGCTCAACCATCTCACCATGAGTGCACAGGTACCTCCTGCCCTCATCACAATTAGACGAAATAGAACACATATTAGGGCAGTCCTCAGTAGAATTATAGAAGTATGCGGAATACGTTGGAGGATCTTCCTCGGAGGATCAGACGTGTTGTGTCTGGCCTGGGCAACTGTCTAATAGCATAGCTTAGCTTCAGCCTTATAATGTTCCCACTGCTGTGACTCAGGCCTCCGCTCTAGGAGAGGGGATGGGCGGTAATCTACCACGCGGGCCCAGTGTGGGTTGGTGGATGTAACATGTCTTCGAATTTCTGATTCTAGTACATGCCATGGTTTCATCACGATTTTTCCCATTACCGTTTTGAGAGCAGTGGTGATGAAATTAATAACATAAAGTAATGCGCTTGGTTGGGTTTGAACCCGCGACCTACAACTCGTACGTCGGAGCCGTTACCACTCGGCCACCACTGTTTAATAGTTGATTTCGAACTGTTGTTATGTTATGTTCTATTCGCGCGATACATTATGATTTCGAGATGTAGGATTTGTGTGACTCTGATCTTTTAGTTCCTATGTAGAGGCTTAAATAGCGCCACTCAATAAATTGTCTTCTATGCTATTCTAGTCTTTTTCTCTTGTATATCGTTCTTAGTCAGAATATTGTTCTCTTTCATACAATATTGTGTATACTTTGGTTATAATATTTTCTTCTTTTGTTTTTTCAGGTAACACAACCCGCCGACCCCAAGCAAATTGCAGCATTACCACAAGTCTTAGAAAGATGCGGTAAGTGGACATTTACTTTTAAATTTCAGGTAAAAATATAACTATCAATCACATATCGTAATTGTTGGTACTAGCGAGCATTTAGTTGCCATTCTTTGTGATGATATGTATGATTGTGATGATTATTTTTACAGTCGTTTTATTTTTATAATTTTCAGTCGTCGAAAACAAAAATATAAATCACGAGAGACATTAATTTAAGCCTCGAGAAAAACTCGATCCCTGCGGTCATTCGAGCCGAATCTCCTTCATTCGTAAATCTACGTTTGGTCCTTCGAGCCGGATTACCTACATTCAGAATTCCACAAATGGTCCTTCGAGACAGATTATTTACTTTCGGTTATCCAAATCTTCCAGGAATGGAAGCTATCAGCTCAGTAGCGCAGACACCACTGTCTCGCGACGTGTACAAGTACCCGGTGCTAGTGGATGGCAGGCTGGTGGGATACTTCCCGGAGGATACGGTGGAGAAGTCTGCTGCTTATCTCCGAACCTTGAAGATCAAGGGCGAGGAGGTTCCTATGACTACGGAAATTGTCGTTGTGCCAAAGAAACAGGTTGGTTTTACATATAATATTGATTAATTGTTCCCTATAATGGTAGTATTCAAAATGTGCTTTTTACTTTTACCTTTATGGCTGCGGTTTTGCCCGCTTAAAGAAAACTACGAAAGGAACTTGCTCCGATATAGCGGACTCCTGAAGATGGCGGACGAGTTTTTTTTTAGAAGAACTCGAAAAAAAGGAACATTACAAAAAATAAAATATGCCGTCAAATTTTTCTTAAACTGTTTATTCCATGAGTATGTTCCCTTCGGACCTACCTATGTGGGCGAAACTGCTGGCAGTAGCTAGTTTGAGATAAAATTGATATAATTATCCTAATCAACATATAAAATATATTTTTACAGATATGCTCACAATACGCAGGCGTATTCCTAATGACGAGCGAAGCTCGAATGATGCGACCGGTCATCAACCTGTCCACAGGACAACTGGAGCTGATCGGCACCATGGAGCAACTGTACCTCGACATAGCCGTCACACACAACGAGATACTCAAAGGTAAAGCCGATAGAAAATAGTCTGACTTTTGTCAAACATCCAGTCATCAAGCTCTCCTAAGGAAAACTAGGATTCATCGTTACCCTGGTAATGACTTTTCCATGCACTACTAAAATTCGAAAATTAGATTTCTTCGCGCGATGACATGGACACACAAACGAATACCATGGATCCAGTACATGATTCTGAACTTTCTAGTGGTGGAAATTTTCGTCGAGCTTTTCCATATAAAAAAAAAAAATTAACTGTATACAATCGTTATTCTAATCAACCGCGCTGATATTTTTACAAAAAAAAATAAAATATACTGCTGTTGTATACAACAGCCCGATATCATCTATCGGGCAGTTGCCCGGACCAGACATAACACCAGTCTGGTCGGAGAATCCTTCCTTTTCAACGGAGGTTTGTGGGATTTTACACTCCATTCCACATACCCCTAAATCCATATGGCCGTCACACAATGAGATATAGCCGAACAAACATAGCCAACGATTGTGAAGGAATAAATGGTCGTAATAATAGGATCCAAGTAACAGTGGAATAACTTGACTAATATTTTTTATTATTTGTATCAAGAATTAACTTGATCACAAATCGCAAATAATTCAATATTAAGTAAGTTGAACGTTTCAAATCTGGTAGAAGGGGAAAGTGTAAAGTAACAAAAAATGGATGCACATACTGAAATGTGACGTCATCGTCATTAGATAACGTGTGTACAGAAGAGATGTTCCCACCACGCAACCACTTTTCCTCAAACAAATATTTAAAATTCTAATGCCTGCTTTACTTTACTGATACAGTTTTACAAATAAAGATTTATTTTTATTAATATTTGTTCTCTAGTACAGACGCCAGCACGTCAATCTACCCCAATCTGTCAATTTTGCCAATCGAAAATTAACCTTTCAGTATTGTGATAAGGTCGACCGTATCGTCGCTTTCCATCAGGTGAGATAGCGGTCAAGCGCGAACCTATAACTAATAAAAAACAAAAGGTTGAAAATCTATTAAAGAAATTTGACAGATTTAGGTAGGTTGATGTGCTGGCGTCTGTACAAAATTGTACATAAATTTCGACCGACCTTCAATGCGCAGTAACAATTTTTTAATCTTAATTGAAGCGGGGGACAGCGTGTACTTTGTCCAATTTTGAATCGATAAAACCTCCGTCCAATAGTAATATATTAAATTAAAAATTACAGGAAAAACCACCCACTTGGAGCTATCGCAGACCGCGTTCTTGAGCAACTTGGCTCAACTAGTACCCATGCCAGATTGTAACCAGTCGCCACGGTGAGTTTGCTACAAAGTCTGTCCTGTGACCAAATAAAAACCGACTCATCATCCATTATCTACTATTGTGCAGCTATCTTTAATATTTATAAATCAATTTAATTATTGGCAGTAATTGATACTGGTAGTCATTTTGAATCGCTCAGCGTTCGTTTTCGGTTTCGTAATTATTTTAAAGTATTTGGTAATCGTATACTTTCTCTCAGTAGTCATTTTTAACCCATCTAGCTAGTTTCCAGTTGAATCTCATAACAATAATCAGCAGTCAATTCAAACTATCAGCAGTCAATTCCAATTCTCAGTTATCAGCTCAAATATTTTAAAATGTTAACAGTCAATTCTATTTCTCAGCAATTATTTAAAAAAATTGAAACTGTCAGCAGTCAATTCCACTTTTCAGCAATCAATTGAAACAATTGAACCTGTCAGCAGTTATTCCATTTCTCAGCAATCAATTCCATTTCTCAACAGTTAATTCAATTTCTTGATTTTCTTTTAGTATATTTTTTGTCCCATAATTTAAATCAACCGTCTTTTTTTTTAAATAAACAAAATCTAAACAACTATATTCCAGTAACATGTACCAGTGTCAGATGGGCAAGCAGACCATGGGCACGCCCATCCACACGTGGCAGACCAACGCGGAGACCAAGCTGTACCGCCTGCAGACGCCCGCCACGCCGCTCTTCCGCGCCACGCATTACGACAACATTGGGCTCGACGACTATCCCTGTGGGACCAACGCTATTGTCGCTGTTATTTCATATACTGTGAGTATAATAATAGCATAAACAGCCTTTTAATGTTCCCACTGCTGTGACTCAGGCCTCCTCTCTAGGCGAGGGAATGGGCCGTAATCCACCACGCGGGCCCAGTGCGGGTTGGTGAATGTCACATGTCTTCCAATTTTTAGTTTAAGGACATGCCGGTTTCCTCACGATGTTTTCCTTCACCGTGTTGAAAGTAGTGGTGATGAAATATACACCGTTAAATTTTGGTCTTTTTAATCCCGTGGACGATCGATTCGGTACATGAAAACTATCAATTTATAAAGATAAATTTAAAAAATAAATTACTTTTTTTCTAAAACTTGAATTAATATTTGTACGAAATTAATTTCTTCAAGAAAACGAGTCAATGACCTTGTAGGGAGTTGATGGTCGTTGCGTACTAACTACCTATAGTTCATTGACCTTGCTCAGCTGACGTTTACTTAAAGAAATCAATTTCGTACATGCGTAAATTAATTCGAGTTTTAAAAAAAGTACTTTATTTTTATCTTTACAAATCGATAGGGTTTCATGTACCGAATCGACCCACCGCCGGATTAAAACGACCAAAATTTAACGGTGTATTACACAAATTAACGCGCCTGGCTGGCTACAACTCGTAATTCGGGACTCGGCCACCACTGCTCTCACTGTGAGCATATTGCTACTGGAGTTTGTGTTTCCTGATTATTACAACCCGGAAATATTTAAGTTAAAAGTGAATAAGTTACTTCTAGGTAAGCGCACTCCATTGTCGACCGTATCATCGCTTTCCATCAGGTGAGATAGTGGTCAAGCGCGAACCTATGTTGTATGTGAAACGTGATCACTGATTCCCTGCGACACATTCCATATCCAGGGCTACGACATGGAGGACGCGATGATCATCAACAAGTCGTCGTACGAGCGCGGCTTCGCGGCGGGCTCCGTGTACAAGGCGGACTTCATCGAGCTGGCGCACCCGTCCTCGTACTTCAGCCGCGACCCCGCCCGGCCCGGCCTGGCTGGACACATCGATGACGATGGGCTGCCCGCTGTCGGCGCTAGGGTCCGACCTGAAGACCCTTTCTATTGGTAAGCCATCTATCTTCAATCAGCCTTCAAAGATCAAGGTGAAATTCGAACGCGAAATTCAAAGGGTGATGCCGAGTTTCAATACGCAGTGTCAGATTTTTGGATCTCACCGAGGTTGCGTGTAACTATAGTAACGATGGCCATTTTGGTTCAACTTATTTGCAGCGTACTATTCATACTAGGTTATTGGCAAAACTAACATGTTAAACCAAGAAAAACTGAACGACTAAGATTTGGAACTTGGTGCCATAATAACTTTTATTTAGCTTGAAAATACCTATCCAACGATATAGTATACATAGCTATTGGAAGGTGGGCCCAAAAATAGCATCCTCCTTTTCTTAAGTTTTTTTTACATTTTGCAGGTCAGTGTTACATTGTATGTTTATTAGAATATAATTGGCGGCCGTAATTCGTATTTATTTTCGGAATAATAATCATTAAAATCATCAATATAACCCTCTCAGTTCATCTTATTCTATTGAATGAATATTTCATAAAAAGGTCACTCACTAGCCTACAAAATGAAAAAAAAAAACTGAGTATTTTGTATGAACTTCGCTCAGGATTAAGTCGACTTCGCGGCCCCAAAACAGCGGTTTTATTTTTATAAAAAAAAAAATATCTATTCAAGATTTTTGTTTTTGCGAGGCGTTTTTAAATAACAAGCTTTATTTTAATTTTTTGGTAATTTTCAAATGTAAAGTAATCTCGTAGATAAACACATTTGAAATCGTAAATTAGGGTCAGATACGCGATTTTTTTTTATCGAGCCAACTAATTTATATCATGTCTTTTTTGCCAATGTTGTGTTTTTGCAAATGTAATAAAATTTTTTCGTGGTGTTTTCTTCTATGTTTGTGCATTTCTCGGTCATTCTCCAATTCGGCGTTCTTTGCCTAATTACCGTGACCTTTTTTATTCTTTTTTTTATTTTTTATTTTTGCCTCATTAATTATTGAATTCGTATCTTTGATTTGTTTCATATTTTAATGTGTTTAAGTCAAATCAGTGAAAAATAAAAAAGGTCACGGTAATTAGGCAAAGAACGCCGAATTGGAGAATGACCGTTCTAGAGGTTTAAAAAAGTTCAAAATGACTAGAACCTGGCCTTAAGGTGGGCCTTCCCGACTCGCCGTCGTTAACGTCGAGCATGGTTTAAAAGCTTGTTGCTTCATCTAACGCAATCCAACGCCATGTCTGATGAGTAGGCAACGCGAAAAAGAGAGAAAACTTCCGTGATTTGCACGAATATTTAACAAAATTTGTTTCAGGAAATACGTGTTTTTTTTTTTAAACCCTTAAAAGTTTTTGGGAAAAATTGTCATCACTCAGAATCTCGATTATACATATGTGCAAGGCTTCTATAGAAGTACTTTTTTATATTTTTTATATACGCGTACATTATGGAGGGCCAAAGTTCACGTAAAATAGTCGATTTTCAGAGGTCTTTATAGGGTTAGTTTTAAACAAATTTATGTTTTGCTTTCTATAGAAGCCTAGATAATAGCCTCAAGATATCTGTGTATCCAAAATATCTAGAAAAAGATGTGTAATAACATCATAATCGCGAAAGAGCGGTTGTATGAAAATGTACCGCGGGTTGGCCGGCCTCCCAAGTAGCCTGCAAGTTCAAAACCCCTTTGAACTTGCAGGCTACTTGGGAGCATCTCTCCTTCCCAAATCGGCCACGGAAGGCCTTGTTGAGACCTACGATTGACAAATATAATTTATCCTCAGTTACTACGACGGAGAAAAGAGCATATTCATCGTGAGCAAGTACCACGGGAAGGAGGAAGTGTTCGTGGACAGCGTGCGGCTGTGCGGGGACTTCAGCTCGCGGCCGCTGAAGAAGGCGTGCATCATGTTGCGGTTACCGGTAAGCTACCGAAACTTTACTAGAAATAAGACAGCAAGACTTAAAAAAATGTCTTCTTGTAAAATGCAAGACGTCAACTTGTAAAAATGCAAGACGTAAAATACTTGTCAAAAATATTTCCAAATACTCAGGTGTATTAAAAAAAAAAATTTGCGTTTCCGAAAAATAGGTGCGGTTTCCGCAAAGACGTGTGCGTTTTAGAAAAAATAACTTACTAACTGGCTGCCCTGGCTTCGTACCGGTGTACTAATGAAAATAATAAAACCAACGTTTCCCTTACTTGTGATAGAAGATTTTTGTTTTAATTGACAGAAGAGCACAACTGAAGCTGGGTGCTAACCTTTCTTTTGGTTTCGACTTTCGTCGCCGATTCTAACCTCCACCATGAAAATTAACTTTTATTATACACGTTGGTTTTTCGGTGTTACACTCGAAAGTTACAAAGAAAAACGCAAATAAAAGGATTATATGTGTGAGGGCCATAGAGAACTAGTTTTGAGAGGTATGCGGATCGAAGTGTAAAGATCCACAAACCTCCGTTAAAAAAGGGGGATCCTCCGACGAGACAGGTGTCTTCTCTGGGCCGGGCAACTGCTCGATAGTTAATTTCGGGCTGTTGTAAATGTTCTTATTAGGCTAAAAAATCACGACGCGGCTTACAACCGCGCCCGCCGCGGGTGAAAACCACTTTGTGAGTTTTTAGCCTTATACCGCAATGCAGGCTTTTTTTTTTTTTTTGGCAGGCTTTTGAATTTTAGTTGCTATGTGGCTTCTTAAATGTCATTTTAAGTAATTACAAACACTAACTTTAATACAAAAAATCTGAGCTAGCTTCTCGATTCGTAGGTAACACTTTCCATCAGACGGAATAAGGGTGAGAACAGTAACATAAATAATATAGAAAAGTTACCTAGAGTGAAAATGATCAAGGGGGCAAAATCCCCTTTGCAGATATGAAATAGCAACACAAAATACAACACTTTAAAATTAGATCTATGTAAACATTTATTAGAGTGGTAATGGCCCCGACTTACGAGTTGTAGGTCGTAGGTTCAAACACGGCTAGGCGCATTACTTTGTGTGATTTATTTCGTCACCACTGCTCCCAAAACGATGAAGGAAAACATCGTGAGGAAACCGGCATGTCCTAGAACCAAAAATTCGAAGACATGTGACATCCACCAACCCGCACTGGGCCCGCGTGGTGGATTACGGCCCATTCCCTCTCTTCGAGAGGCGGCCTGAGTCCCAGAAGTGGGAACATTAAAAAGGCTGATGATGATGATGATAATGAAACATTTATTTATTTAAATAAATAAGTAAAACAGTGGTACATAGGGGACTTAACGCAACAAGCATGGGCGTAGCTACCGCCGTATCAATGATACGGATCCCCCGCCGTACAGGGACCCCGACGTAGGCAAAAATTTGCAACATCTTATCCACAACCGTCTCGAAGGGTAAACCGAGCATTTGTAAAAAAACACCTTTTTTTATACGGAGCCCCTGTGAACACTTCACGAAGAGACGAAAAAGTTTACCACGGAGCTCGATAGATGGCATTGATCGTTTGACGCACGGTTCTGAATCGCGGTGTTAAGATTCTCCGCGAACGAATGACCCTCGCCCGTACACTCTAAATCGGTATCGCTTCTCGGCCTTTTGGCTAAGATCAAAGTGTAGTATCTGTTCTTTTCAGCTTAATATCTGAAAGTTCCCTCACTGAGGGACCAGTATATTAAACTGATTTTTGTAAGCTGACGGGATGCTCGGGGCTCGCTCCACTCCCGTCGCGGGTCGGCCCGGCATTGCAGTGCCGCCGGGATCGGCCCACATAATACATTTCAATGTGTCTTTGATATCGACTTACTGAGGGGTCATGATAATTATATATATTCATATAGTTCTCCATTTACTTTCCTAATATTGTCATGTTTAACAAAGTTCCTTCCTTCCAAGTGGGGATTTGATACCACCTTGAGCGGAGAGGAATAGAGTACTTTCCTATATTTATTTTTGTACAATATTTTACGACAAAAATAATAAAAATTAGTCCGTTTTCTGAAAAGAGCATCAAAATTAGTCATTAAATGAAGAAAGAAAGAAAATTCTATTTGGCACACAGTGTAGAAGCTTAAGATTAAAAAAAAATAAAAACCCGAAGCAAAAAAAAGCTATCAAAAGTAAAAAATAAGTTAATAAATTACTCTTTTAACTTCATTAAAAGCACCTAAAAACATTTTTAAGTTGAGTGACACTGAATCGGGAGACCGCAATATCTTCTTCCTGCCCTTGTCCCATATTACTTGGGGTCGGCGCAACACGTTTTTTTCTTCCACTCTATCCTGTCAGCCGTCACACTATCACTAAGCCGTCACACTAGACCGCAATATGCAGAAGTTTATTTAGCTAAGCGAATAGAAAATACCGAATAGTTTCAAGGGGGGGCAGGTGTGCTACGCCTCCCCCCCCCCCCCTAGAGGCTTGCTTTACAGCTTCAGAGCCTAGTTTAAACACGCTTAGCATTTCAAATATTGGTATGAAGAAAAGTAATATTAAAATTACTTTTACGTTGCAGAGCCATGGTAACTCTTTCGAATAATCCTCCAAATCGTCTAAACATACTGTAAATTGATTTCTTCCAGCGAAACCCGACAGTGGGCGACAAGTTTCCCACAATATAATGCCCATCCTATATGTTGCCTTAGATAAAAGGCTAGCAATTTGTGGAGAAAATAAACTTTTATCATAATAAAAAAAAAAACTTTTTTATTATTCTCTATACTTCCAATAGCTCGCCCCCTTGATCATCGGCTGGCGATGTCCTTGAATAGTTTCACGGTACTTAGTTTTTCTTTTATATCTATCTATAAGCCTACCTAGGTTCCTTACTTAGCGGTCCTCCGACTCAGTTTCACTCATCTTTAAAATATTTATACGTCTCTTACCTTCAAGCTCCATCATCAGATCAGCTCAATGGCAACAACTTGTACATGAGTATTCCAAATATTAGGTAAATGAAATACGCATTAAGTGTTTTAAATACCCTACCGCAATTAAAAAACGAGCTGATGACTAATGCCATGCGGAGTAGTCCCGCACGCGTGATGAAATCCGCACGATATTTAAAAACTCCCTTAGCATTTCAAATATTAGTATGAGGAAAAGTAAAGTAATGTTAAAATTACTCTTACGTTGCAGTCTAAACATAATGTAAATTTATTTCTTCCAGCGAAACCCAACAGTGGGCGACAAGTTCGCCTCCCGAGCTGGTCAGAAAGGCATCTGCTCCCAGAAGTGGGTGGCCGAAGACCTGCCCTTCACGGAGTCGGGGCTAGTACCCGATGTCCTCTTCAACCCTCACGGTTTTCCCTCCAGAATGACCATCGCTATGATGATCGAGTGTATGGCGGGGAAAGCAGCCAGTATACATGGCCATGTAAGTATTTGTTTAGTAGAGTAACGAGCTTATCTTTTTAGGGTGCTGTACCTAAGTCAGCGAAACCTTTTTTTCTCAGAAACGCGTGGATAGAATTGAAAAGTATAGAATATAACTTTATTGCACACAAATAAAATACCTCAGGTCAGGTCAGCTACCCCAAGCAGCAGTGAAAAAATTAAACTTCTACGTCAACGAAATGTAAAGATACCGTTTGTACTCCGTTTAGGCGTATATTTTGTACTTCTCGTTGACCTAGAATCCTGAAATGCGTTATGAGGCAAGGTTTTCAATACACAAATATAGGAAAAAATACTGAAAACTGATAATTGGACGTTACGTCACAAAAAAAAATACAGTAATATAAACTGCTCTAGTTTTATTATACGCAGAATCACAAAGCATACCAAAAATATTATGTGTAAACTATGTACTAGCAGACACGGCAAACTACGTACCGCCTAATAATTTGATCGGCAACTTCGTACCACTTTAATAGTCTATGAATATTGTGATAACGGAATTTGTTTTCGTGAATTTTTCCATATTTTCTCACAGTTTAAACCTTCCCTGGAGCATAACTAATATTTCAAGACCAAAATTGGCCAAATCGCAAAGCCGTTCTCGCTCGTCAGCTATTCATTTTTACATGTAAGAAAAAAGATAACGCAGTGTAATACATAATAAAAATGTTTTATAAATTACTAGTTTCAATAGAAGAATAGAAGTAATTACTTGTTGCTAAGTATCTTTTTATTAAGTCATTACTCGAGGTCATCGTTAAAAATTTCAATTTTTCTTAACTATAGCATAAAAATTGTTACTTAAGTAGTTACTTTTACTCAATTAATTAGTTTTACTTGTTTATAAATACGGGTGTTAGTATACAAGCTAAAAACATTAATAAAAAAAAAATCTCTTCTGCAGGTCCACGACGCAACACCATTCCGCTTCAACGAAAAAGACACCGCCATCAACTACTTCGGGCGTCTTCTGGAGGCGTCGGGCTACAACTACTACGGCACGGAGCGCATGTACAGCGGCGTGGACGGACGGGAGATGGACGCCGACATCTTCTACGGGGTCATCCACTACCAGAGGCTGCGGCACATGGTGTCCGACAAGTGGCAGGTGAGATCCACAACTAATGTTTTTATAGTTTTTTTTTTTTTGTCGGTGGTAAAATCATCCTGTGAGATCTCTGCGGGGCGGGAGATAGTGTCAGACTTTTACTGACTAAAAACCCTCCCCTGTTACTTCGTTGCCTTTCAAACCGGGGCCTAACCGTCCTTTCAGAAAACAATCCTTGGCCCCAGTAGGCTTCGACCCTGCTATCTGTAAACTTCTTTAGGCGCGCGTGAAACGATACGCGCCGTCGACCACTTGGGCTCAGTCTAGACGGCTACCGGACGGTCCGCAAGCTCGCGCCTACGGTGGCCGGAATTTGAGGTTGGAATTCCCGTTTTTGACGATTGGTGATTAGCCGAGGCTGGACCCACATGTAAACTAGGCGTCAGCTATGCGGGCGGCAAGCTCACATTCCCTTTAACTTGTGATACCTTGGATAGTTTAGTACGCGCGGGCACGCAGTGGCCAACGGCCATATAATATGCGTTTCTCAAGTTGTATGTATTTTGTAAATATGATCTGATATATATCGTAATGGATTTGAAAACTAACCTGATTTTCGCGACGAATATACCGTCAAAACTATGAAGACGATTCTTTTTATCTCGAAGTGTTTGCCGAATTTATGATCTTAAACCAAGATTTGCAATTATATCATTCATCTACCTCTCCTCAAAATGGTAGCCATGACGTGATATTCACAAGATATTTGTCCGATGGTCCAGGTGCGCACGACGGGCGCAGTGGACGCGCTGACGCGCCAGCCCGTGAAGGGGCGGCGCCGCGGCGGCGGCGTGCGCCTCGGGGAGATGGAGCGCGACGCGCTGGCCTCGCACGGAGCTGCCTTCCTGCTGCACGACCGACTCTTCCACTGCTCGGATAAGACTGACGTATGTATGATAACACTAACAACCCCATGTCATCGGCCGGAACACTTAAGTCCGACTACAGGACACAAGTCACCTGCCAACTACACTATTCTTTCCTTCCTTATGAGGGTCCTTCCCAACCCGTATATCATTAACCTGAGCTTGTTTTGTTCATTATTTGATAAAGAGACAACACCAAGTGATAAAGGTAACACCCGAACACGCAAGAGAAAAAGGTGCAAAAAACTCCATGAACACTTTTAATTCATATAAATCTTAGTTACATAATATGTATTTCTTGTCGCTTCTACTATGTGAGCACAATTAGATAAATAATAAATAAAAAAAAATTAAAGCTAACAAATGACCAGGCTCAACTGACGGCGCCTGTTCACAGGCATGATGCGTGCATCGGCCCCATTCAACTCAACTATTTTGAAGGGAACTGAATGACCCAATAACACATGCCACCATCAGCGAGACATTAGAGTAAGGACCTCGTTCACCATCTCCAAGTAAAGCGTTGATTAGTTACTTTCCGATTAAAGTTAATTGGCAAGTAAAAGTTATGAGTATCCTCTATCAATTTCACAAGCGAAAATAAAGCTTCGAGTAACTACTTACGGGTTAAGTGAATGACATACCAAATCATTCGAAACATTCGTTCAATAATACATCAGATACTCGCCAGATGTCATTGTTAGTTGTTTTTTGTGTATATTTTTTAGATCTGTAACGTCGGTTTCGGATGCGTCTTGAATGTTGTGTTGTAGAATAATGCGTGTGAACTTATAAAAGAGACAGAATTGCAAACTTTTCTACAAATGAGAGGGATATTTTGGTATCTCTTGCTCAAATCACCCGCCATTTTAGTTCTACTTATATGCCGCGTATTGTATGCTACGTTATTAGTAAAATCACTTAGAAAAAACCACCACTCACCTTTGCGATTTAGGTATAATTTAATGTTTTATAATTATGCACTTACTTCACTGATAAACGGAATCTAGCAAATCAGTTACATCTAGATTCGGAAAATAATCAACATGGAATTTAAAGACGCGAATCCTCGGTATATGCAGCGCCGTGGAATATTCTAATTCATCCAAATCATAATCAAAGAAATCAATACCATATTTTAAAAACTTTCTTTGATGATATGCGCAAATGACAACAGAAAGGCTACAGACACTACAGTAAAAAATACACAATACAATATTCAGTAAAAAATCACCGTTAACTGCCAAGTAAGTATCCTAATTGGCAGAGCATGTGGCAAGTAAGTTACTGGTCAGTTAATCTTATGATTAGTGCTACTGGGACATCGTGAAACTCGAACATGAAGTTACGGGTGACTTTAACTGACGATTAGCCTACTCGTCACTTTACTTGACGGTGGTGAAAGAGGCCCTAAGAAAGACAGACTCTCAACTGCTAAGTAAATCTCAAAATAAGTTGTAACCTGATAAAAAATGCTCCATGGTACTTCATCGTACATTCACAAATTTGAAAAAAAGGTGCTTTTCACTCGGCTATTTTGTTATTCACTCGAATATTTCAGGAAACTTGTTCCAGAAAATCTCTCTACCAATTAGAGACACAATAAAAAGACAATAGGTGTGCGGACACCGGTGTCCGCTTGGGGCTTGACAGTTTAATGTGACTAAAAATGTGTTTTTGTTAGCAATCCAGTATCTACAAAATCAGTCATAAACTTTTTCCTTTCCAGGCAATTCTGTGCTCAAAATGCGGTACACTCCTGGGCCCTATCATCGGCAAGAGTGAGACCAACAAAGAGAACTGCCGGCTGTGCGGCGACGGCGCGCTGGTGTCGGTGGCCATCCCGTACATCTTCAAGTTCTTCGTGACGCAGCTCGCGTGCGTCAACATCAACGTCAAGATCAACTGTAGCGAGCACCTCGCTATCACTGGATGACACAACCTGACATTTGTACAATAGGTTTATAGTAAAGATATTCTAATGATTTGGTCTTTTAATTTAAGGTGTAATACACTAAAATAAACTATAAAAGTTGAGTTTAGCACCATCTAGTGAAGCTATGGCCACGCTCGAGTTCACAGCTGTTTGTCTTAGTTAAATCAGGTAAAGAAAAAATGGTAATTTAAAAAACTAAAAAACCCGACTGCTTTTTTGAGTATTCATGAAAAAGCCCTAAAACAAGAAAGTCGTTGTAGCAGTCGGGACCCATTACATCATAGATCTACTGACTAGACGATAGACTTTCTAGAATGGGTCCCGACTGCTACAACGACTTTCTTGTTTTAGGGCTTTTTCATGAATACTCAGAAAAGCAGTCGGGTTTTTTAGTTTTTTAAATTACCATTTTTTATTTTTACTTTTTTAGTTTTATTTTTTTACGATATCACTTTCACAGTAATTACAAATCTAACGACACGTCGCAAACTAAAATCCATCGAGCCGTTCAGGCCACAGAGCGTGCCAAATATTTGAATTTGGCGCCAAAAATCCGACATTTTGTTTTTTTTTTATTTTGATATACCCAGTGTCACTCTCACAGTAAATACGAATCTAACGACACCTCTCCAGCTAAAATCCATCGAGCCGTTCAGGCTGCAGAGCGTGCCAAACAATTATACATACATACATACATAAATACATACATACATACTCTCGAAAAACATAACCCTCCTTCTGGCGCAGTCGGGTAAAAAACTTACTGGCTCTGAAAACGGTGAAGGAAAACATCGTGAGGAAACCGGCATGATCCAGAACAAAAAATTCGAAGACATGTGACATTCACCAACCTGCACTGGGCTCGCGTAGTGGATTCCGGCCCATTCCCTCTCCTAGAGAGGAGGCCTGAGTCCCAGCAGTGGGAACATTATAAGGGTGATGCCAAGTCATAGTTTAAAATAAACACTTATTTTCATTGTTAGGAACAATAAATTCGCCTTCTTCTTCCTTTTGCCACTACTCAGACACTTCACACAGTGACGCAGAGATGAGCAAAATTGAAGAACTAGATTCCGACTAAAAAACTTTAAGAATTTTTTAAAATTAAATTTTATATTTTTCTTGTTTTGCTCACTCTACCCAATTTCATCGATTTGACAGTATGACGTGACGTCACAACATGGCGATCGATCCTATTCTTATTTGGAACGCATTGTACATACAGGGATCTACAGTTCAGTTTAGGTCGTCAAATGGATCGCGTTAAGAGCTTGCAGTAGGGCCTCAGGTCCAATAATTAAAACACACATTTATACCTTAAAATTAATGTAATAAAAGAGGTCACATCTATAGATTTATCTGAAAAATAGTTCTTTTACAGCTGTAATATGACTTACAGCTATCACTTTGACAGTTAAAAATGAACTGTCAAATGACTCCTAATCTTCATCCATAGCTTCTTCTTTTTCCTTCTTCTTCTTCTTCTTTTTCTTCTTCTTGGCACTGGCTTCGGCCTCAACAGCCTGTTGTAATTCATCCAAGGCTTCCTTCATGACTTCAATGTTCTTCTTGGGAATGTCACCTGTTTCGTAGAACTTCAGACGGTCTTCGACTTGCTGACGTAGTTTTTCGCCGTAAACTGATGATTGTATTTCTGTAAGAGAGATACATAATTGAGTTTTAAAAGTTCAGTCATTGTGATTTAAATTATGCCAATGTGATATGTCGCTTAGCGCGTGTGGTTGAAAATTAAACTATATTTCGGGGATTGGGTACTTGCGTGAACTTTTTCTTTTTTTTTATCGTATATAGAAAGGATTTCAAATCGATTAAGTAAGTTAGAAACCTTTCCAATCTGATAGAAGGGGAAACTTGTGAAATTACAGAAATAGAATGCACAAACTGAATTGTGACGACACCCCGTTAAGTTACGTGTGTACAAAAAAGATTGAGAGGGATTCTCACCACACCCCCACTCTTCCTCATTCCATTATTTGAATTGTTAATTACTGCTTCACTTTATAGCGAATTTTGATGGTGTGTTCAAAACAAGGTGGCATTAAATAACTGTTAGTTCTATGTATGTGTGTGTATGGGTGTATACCCATAATAAGTTTGTAGCAGTATAATTAGTACACGACACGCATTGGCGTTCATGTGTGGATATAAATGCGTTTACTTTAGCACTACTATTATTACCACAAATGCAGGTAGCACTTGCAATAGATCAAAGTGTGCATATTGGACATTGAAACACATATATTTTGATTCAGTTGCGATAAAGTCCCAAAAGGAAAATTAAATAATCAATTCCATTTTTCTTTAAAAAAAAACCTAAATATTTTTTTTTCATTCAAAATAAGATTAGACATCAAAATTTTTTTTTCGGTCTGTTCAACCGATTTTGACTTCTATTCTGTAGGCTTTAGGATGACGTTAAAAGCAAAAAGGGATGCCATTTTATTTAAATGTCCAATCTTACTGCGAATGGAGTATAAAATACAAAATGCGCCTTTTGTTTCTTTTTATTTACTTTGTAATTTCTATTATCCAATCAAACTAAAATCGCCATCATTGCTATGATTACGCGCAGTACCCCGCTAGGCCGCACTTCGATTAAGTCCCGAAGAACGATCGCCATTTTGTTTCAACTTATATGCTGCGTATTTTACTTACCAGAGAAGCAGTCGATTCGAGACGCAATGGAGCACTTGTTGGCGAGGTAGCGACTGATGCGCCCCTTGTTCTTGAGCCCCGCGCGCCCGATGAACGTCGAGTGGTACAGCAGACCATACTTGGGCGTGTTCGAGCGGGTCTTCAGCGCACGGAACAGCGCTTTTTCGGCACCTGAGGGAATTATTTAGATTTAGTTTAAATCACAGACTGTAAAAAATAAACTTTATTTGGGGTAAAATAAAGTTTATTTTACCCCAAAACAGTAACACTCCTTTTTTTTTATTATTTTATAAACTAGCACTTGACATAACCTAAAAAATAACATAACCTAAAAAATAAAGGGTACAATGGCACATCCACACACACATAAAGGTTTTTTTTTTTAATTGATTTACAACTTACAATAAATATGATTTTAAAATAGATTAAAACTAATTAATCATAACTAATAATTGTTTTTTTTTTTAGTTGTTACTGTTAGTCATTAGTCATGATAACTTATTTTATTCATCGTCAATCATCAATTAAACTAAATTTGCCCAACACTGAATGACTGGACAAACCCAACCACTCACACCAGAGTGGAGGATGTATATTACGATTTTTCTACATACCCAAAATCTGCAGCGTAGACGCCGGATACTTGGCGAGGCTGGTGAGCGAGCCAGCCTTGGAGATGAGCCGCGCGCCGACCTGGTCACCAACCAATGTGGTCAGGTTGGGAGCCACAGACTCCATCTTAGTGTGTAGGTACTCTGATATTTGCTTCCTGTAGGGAAATGTTTTTGGTTAATAACTTAAAGATTTTCAGCATCAGAAAAAATCTAATACCAGTCGGTTCATGAATCATTTGAAGTTAATGGAAATTTTACTTTAGGCTTCCGTCTGTTTAGCCGCTAATTCCTTAACCAAGCAAAGGACTTAGGGCCGAGTCACACCGGCACCGTGGGCGGCCTCGCGACTTTTTCAAGCTTCTCACGCGATACTGGTCTTTTAAATATAAAGATAAAGTTTAAATTATTTCACACTGAAAATGCTCGCCGCGTCGCTGCCATCCGGTGTGTCTCGGCCCTTAGGTGCAGTTTTAACTAATAGCAATAAATGAGGAAGGTTAGTGTGTATAATTTGCACCTATGGGAATTAAGGTTAAGTTGGTCTTGATTAATATTGGTGGCTAAAAACATGTCATATTTTAATTTGATGAATCAGTTTCATTCATATTTCTGTGGCCTTAGTGAAAACTTGAAAAGGTAAGTCCAAAAATGCAAATTTACAGGCGACATAAAAAATTCCGCGCGCTCCAAATTTGTGTTTGACCTCGTGTGATATTTAAACCGCTACTTAATGAAAATATAGTGGTGTTTTTTATATGTAAACGAATTATGCTCTTTATTATTATTGAGCTATTTTTTTATGTAATTTGTGTCCATTTAGATTAAAAAAAAGTATTTGAACCCAACTTCTGTTTTTTTTTGTTTTAAAGTAACTTCTTTATTTTTAGAGATAGCTGAGACCTGTTTTCATCAAACGATAGAATAATTTTTTGTGATCACTTTGGTATAGTAACTCATTTTTGTCAAAATTGGAGTTATACCCTTTTTCACTAGGGCCACAGATTTTACAGTTCATAGAACATAGATTAGAGTTTGAAAGATAAAATATGACAGGTTTTTATCTTTTATTTAATTTAATATTGTTTAAGTTTATATATTATTATTACATATAATTAAATCTAAATAAAAGAAATGGGAATTAGTGATAGCATGATGGGTGACAGGTGAAGAAAAAATCGTGTTGCGCCGATCCTAAGTAATATGGGAAGAGGGGAGGAAGATGATAATGATAACATATTTTGAACATATTCTTACCTATAATTACTGAGTCCAACAACCCTTCCTGCAAACATCTGAATATTAATCAAATCAACAGGCGAGATATCCATTCCCATGGACATCTTAGCGGCATCAATGATAGCCTGAGCCTTCTCTGAGTCTCCAAGGATCTCTGTCAGAGGTTCCACTGATTCTTCACTCAATGACTTCCTGTCCTTGATGTACTCCGCACATTTGGTGTATAACTGGTTCTCAGGTACAATGTTGATCAGCTCTGGGAAGTGGTAGGAATACCATTCTCTGTAAAAAGATAGAATTTTATTTTTTGTTGATGTAGTTTCAATACTTCATTCTATAAATTTTGTGTTTGCTTTTACAGATAAATAAGGGCGTACTATTATCGGACCACCAGACGTACGGCGTTGCGTCACCACTACATTGTAGACTTTCCTCCCAACTATATGTCGTGGCCAGATCATAGAAATTGATCACTTCATGATATGGCCAAGTAAAACTGACCAGATCATTATAAACTTTAAAGTTTGATGATATTTTAATCCCCGTTTAAAAGACGCAATGGCAGCGCGACTTCTGCGCTCGATCCGCGCAGCTTTTATTTATATAGAATAACAAAGCAGCACTGCGGCTAATTTGAAGGCGCCCTTATATTTAATGTAATCTTTAATATTGCGACTGAAGGAGTTTGTATCCAGGGTGAAGAAAAAATTAAATAAAAAAGTAAACATACTTAAACACAAACTGATATTTACCTAATCCGCATAGAAAACGTATTAATATCTTTGTCCAGTTGATCCAGCAGTGCAATCGACTGTATGATCATGTTGTCAACTCGGTGGACGTTGAACTTGACACGGGCTCGGGAGTAGGAGTGGCCTAGACCCAGCTGGGCCACGCTGCATGCTTTCAGGGTTAGACCCTTGATGAGGGAATGGAAGTGATGGCGGATACCTGTTAGGACAATAACAAATATGTTGAGATCGACTGCCGTTACAACTGGCTATAGGACCTTTTATGAGCTCCGCTCTGTCATAGGTGTTACAGACAGCCCACTCTACAGTGCCCACATGAAGGAGGACGAGACAACAGCCAGCGGTCACTGGTCACACAATTTGATGGTGTTGGCCTTTGATATACTTAAACAAAGGAACCACAAAACATAAAAATTATAATGAACAATGAACATGTGAATGATTGTAGCAGAGAATTTCATACACAATACACATATTAATCAGGCACATGTGTGGATATAATTGCATTTATTGTAGCACTACTCTTATTACCACAAGTGGAATGAGGACACTTGCAATAGATCAAAGTGTGCCGTTATTGAAGACTGGCTGTCCCCCATTATTTCACTTGCATCTGTGTTTGGTCCTCTCTTCTGTAGGTTGTAGCGTGATTTTATAGCCTAGTGCATTTATATAAAAAATAATATACATCTGATTTTTTTATAATAATATTAATATTACACAACATTCACATAACACCATCTAGTCCCAAATTAAGAAGAGTTTTTGATATGAGTACTAGACAACTGAAATCCTATGCAGTTATTTCTAAATACATAAATATTATGGATTGGACAGAAGAAATGGCCATGCTCATCACATAAAACTAACGACTTACCTCTCAGAATCTCTGGAACAGCCCCAGTATGTGAACAGGGAATTTCCAGGGCTTCGCTGATAGCTGCCCCCAACTTGGGGTCTAGTACACCAAGGGTGCATTTGCTGCGTTTCTTACGCTTCGGAAGCGCGCCCTCCAGGAAGAGGTTCAGGTCTTCTGGGAGTATACCTGGTTCAAAATTATGAAAATGTAAATAAACAAAAGCTAATTATGATCCATTGACTAACTTGAAACACTATATTTACGATTACATACTATGTTTTTATTAACGATAAAAACTGATGGAAACTTAAAAAGATTAGTAGTTCAACACAAGAATAATGAAAACAGGGTCAATCATAAGAATCTACTATTTATTTACTTTAGTTTTCCTGAGCAAAATGTGGTCTTTCCTGAGTAAATACAATGTTTCCATCACATGTTATTATTTACAAAGTTGGTAAAGTTGATGTGGACATAATCTAAAAACACGCGGATACTAACCTTCAGACACCGCATTGATATTTTCTAAAGCAACCACCGCCGATTTGAATGGCTGGAAGCCACTTAGCGTCACAACTGAGTTGAACCGCTGCAAGTCAGTCACAGATTCTTCAACTTGAGGCAAGAAGGCCGCAAGCTCCTCAAATTCGGTGACTTTGAACAGCGCGAAGCCCGCGCTGTGTTCATACAATACATACAACTTACTCTGAAATAACACAAAAATTTTATCACAAACTGCCGTCACTCGTTGCAAATCAATGAAATAAGGACATTACACACCATTTTTAGTTGATTTTACTTCAATTTATTTTCATTTTTCGGGGAGAAACAAACACGTGAATTTGTTTGCTCACCCGATAATGAAGAAATGTTAGAGGTTAGAATGTTTCGTATTACGTACGCCAACAATTTTAGTTTTGTATTGAATATTTTTGACACTCTTGAACTTCAAGTTACAACTCATAAGTCACAGTTAATTACAATAGTTTTGAAATGACTTCTATTTATTTGTGATTTTTGCTGTAATATAAATTCAGACACGAATAAACAATTACATTAATTTACATTTCAATAATTTCGTAACGTGTAACGAAACGTTGCGACGAATTCGTTCAGAAATATTCGGTATAGTCCTTGAGTAATAGTAGTTGATTTAGTCATTTTCAATACCCGTTTTATCCAATCGGAGAAAATCACGGTGATTCATTTGTTATTTTTAAGTTTTTTATCTTAAATAAGCTAACCAAGAACTTCCTGTTATCTTATGTAGTTAATGAATTTATTTCACAAAGAGTTTCGATTTCTTTTTTTTCTACTACATCCACCCAATCTCTGGTTTTTGAACGGCACATAGTAACGTACCGCAAGAATAATCGACAAAATATAGTCTAAAGCAAATAATATCAACTAAAATATACATACAAATATTTTGTAACCAAAGAAGGCTCGCCCGTTATGAAAGGCAACGAAGAAACGGGGTAGGTTTTTAGTCAGTAATAGTCTGACTCTATCTCCCGCTCCACTCAAGGGCGGGAGATATTATTGGATGATTTTACCTACCACACGAATTTGTTATTGCAATGCGACTCACCTCGTAATTCAAGGTGCCACACTTATATTACAAACCTAGTGCAAGGTTTTTTTGGCAGAAAAAAGGCCTTTATTATACTGTGAAACTGATAGCTATTTCAAAATCATAATCATTTTATCTGAGTGTCCATGTAACTTGAATTTCTGGTGATTTTATACTTCCATAACACTGTAAGTAATTTTGTAAAGGCGAAAGTTTTCGGGAGTACGTGTATGTATGTTTGTTTATTACTTCGTCGTGATAAAAAGGCTGAATAGATTGGGATGAAACTTGATACAGGAATAGGCCTTGTACTGGAATAGCATAGGATATGATGGGATACTTTTTATTCCGGGAATAATAAGTTCCCTGGGGATAATTTTCTACTATCACGACGTCGATGAGACCACTGGCAGCAGCAAGTATTGTCTGTAGATATAAAATTGCTTGGATAATTATTCTTCTTTTCTATTTTGAAACGTTGCCCCACACTAGGAATTGCAAAAAAGTAAAATCACATATTATGCGTTCCAAATGAGAATAGGAAAGTCAATAACCTCGATCTGTCAAATATTGAGTTAAAAGTACGGTTTGCAAAGAAAGCTTATTTGCGTATCAATAGAAGGTGTTTTTTTTTTGCTTTGTATGACTAAATCTTAGTTAATTCTAGGTAGATTCGTGCGGAGACGACGCCCGGGTGTCGCCACTGTGCGGACCGCCCGGTGGACACGGTGGAGCACACAGTCGAGGTGTGCCCCGCTTGGGAAGAGCATCGCCGTGTCCTCGTGGGGGCGATCGGCGGCGATCTCTCGCGCCGGGGCTTGGTTCAAGCCATGCTCCGGAGCGAGGAGGAGTGGCAGGCGGTCGCCTCCTTTTGCGAAGCATTAATGCTAGCAAAGGAGGAGGCCGACCGCATTAGGCAAAGGTGCACACGCCGCCGCCGCCGCCGGGTTTCCGATCCCGATTTCCGGCCACCGTAGGCGCGGGCTCGCGGACGGTGGGCAATGGGTAGCTCGCTGTCCGTCCGTCCGGTAACAGACCGGTCCGAGCTCACGTCGTCTACGGCGCGCACTGTTCCCGCGCGCCTCAAGGAGTTGTCAGCAAACTGTAGGGGTCCAACAGGGCCGAAGCCTACTGAGGCCAAAGGTTATGTGAGAATGTCACCACAGGCCCCGGGACAATGGCAAGGAACGGAAAGGTAGGTTTTTAGTCAGTAAAAGTCTGACACTATTTCCCGCCCCACCCAAAGGCGGGATTTGTCATTGGATGATTTTACCTACCAAAAAAAAAAAAAGTTAATTCTAGGTACCACCAGTATATGGGGACGACTATATGGTTTTAAGTCTTATAATTAATTAAAAAAAACTATTTTTTTCTTATTTTCATTTACAATTATTCGCCTTTTTCTTCCATTTGCCACTACTCGGACACTTCACACAATGACGCAGAGATAAACAACATTGAAGAACTGGATTCTGATTAAACTTTTTCGTTTCACAACTCGTACTTAAATAAAATATTTTTTTAAAATACTTCTATCTATTTTTAGAAAAATGGCCAATAGAGCCGATGTCGACTATTCTGCCAATGTCAAAAGTAAATTGGATAAGCAAGTGTGTGAATTATTAACACAGACAAATAATATGCTAGAAACGAAGTAACTATGGAGGTGTAAATCTTCGATTGATACAATTGGACTTCATGTGTCAGTACTGGACTGAAACGAACAAAAAATAAAGGTACATAAATATTAAATTTGTTAGAACATTAACTATATACACGTAACCACAATTACATAGAAGTCAGAGCTCATAATTTGATGTCATGTCATGACGGATGAACTTCATCAACGCCACAAGTAGATCTGGAGAGGAATATGTAAGGAGGGCGGGGACATTAATCGGGAGAGGAATTTTGAATTTTGGGAGACGGCTATAAAGATCTAAAGGAGGGACGTTGTTTGTACACTCAAAAAATATGTGATCCAATGTACCTTCTTCTAAGCCACACTCGCATATGGAAGAGTCGCGAACTCGGATTTTTTCCAAGAAGACAGGGGTGCAGCAGTATCCTAAGCGAATTCTGCAAAGGACGGAAATGACTGGTTTGGACATTTTTTTGAAAGGGTAGAACCAAGGTTTAGATTTAATGGTTGGCTGTACTGCGTAATAGAATTTACCTTTCTTCCTACCAGAGGTATTCCACCGTTTCTGCCAAGCAAATTGAAGACTTGCTTTTGGCAGGTTCAGTAAGTCGTACCCCTGATAAGAATAATGAGAAAGGTCAGCTGTGGTTGACGAACAAGCGTCTTTTGCCAAGGTATCAGCATATTCGTTACCCTTTTAAAATACTTGTTTTGTTCAGCATTGGAAAAATATAGCATTATAATGAACATTAAAAATATCTGCTACAACTCAAATTGGACAACTTGTTACTATCTTTAAATTAAACAACGTGAAATTATAATTTTTCGGTTATTATGGTTTTGTATATTTTTTATTTTTGTCATCTCATAGTCGATTCTCAGTCATCAGAAACTGCACAACACTACGTGGCATCAATGGAAAAAATTGACATAACAAAACGTTTGAATTGATTCATGAATTTAACGGTTTCTACGTGGTTACAACAACAACAAACGAAAAATGGATTGAAACCTATAAATACTGTTTAAAGTGCATATATGTGAAAATAAAGTGCCTAAAATGGCTACGATAGCGATGCAAAGAGACCTTGTCGTTACATTCAAGAAGGAGACTATTTTGAACTTGGGAATACTGAGCAAGTTGCAGCAAATGCCTTCCGAGCTCAGTAGACTGATATTCAAGGAGAATGCATTAGAAAAACCTACTCAAAACTTCTTTAATCATCTGTCACACTATTTGGTGTCAATAATCGATTCGCAGGCTTGTAGTTCATTGCCGTGGCCATTGTATGATACTAAGACTGAAAGAGCGTACAGAAACGAGCTGTCAACCTTCATTAGTGACTGCAGCAACAAAGGTTTGCTGGCACCAGTAATGTCCTCTTACCTCGTTAACCCAGGATGCTACAAAGTGACCATGTTGATATTCCAAATGTCGCAACTCGCAGTCCAAAGAGTGCTGATGACTAAAATGGTCAAGGAAACCCAAATAAAACTGTACAATGACACAACTGAAGCCTACAAGGCAAAAAATGAAGATTTTATTGACAATATTGAGAAAGAAACAGTAAAAATATCTGTAAAATTTTCAAGTTTTATGAAGAAAAGAGCAGCTATGGAAAAGATAGCTAAGATGTTTCGCAAGAAAATAACTGAAATGGAGAATAAAATGGCTGAACTCGACCCTCAAAGATACTTAAATGAAATAGTTGACGGCTATTTGAAAACACATAAAGTGGATGAGATAGTGGCAGCAGAAATTTTAAAAATAAAAGATGTCAACAAACCATGCTCTTTTTTTGATGATTACTTAATTGAAATGGACAACAAAATCACAGAAATGGAAAATGAATGGGATACAAAAATTAAACCATTCCTTGAAAGTTGTAGAGAAACTCATAATGCTACTGAAATGCTAGTCGCCAGACAAACTGGTGAAGCACCGAGAAGTACATACACGCTAGAGTATAATCCGAAAACTGACTACATTTGTACGAAAGAATTACAAAACCAAGTCAATAGTGAACAGAAGTACATTCTGAAAAATATTACAAAAGATGATAAATTGAGTTTCCCTAATCTTATCCGGGCATTTCTTATTTCAATAGGATTTATGCTAAAAAATACTGAAATTGGTAATGAAATATACAAGTTCAATGAGTACTTGGATGGTGGGAGACTGAACTTTGCAGAAATTGTATCTGCTATGAGGATACTGTTGGATAGGGTGATGAGTGCAGAAGCTAGACTTCAGGTGAGTTTTAATATATAATAATTATAATAAAAATTAATCTCTATTTCCCTTGGTGGCGCCATCACGCATGAACGGCTGGTCCAATTTCTCTATTTCTGTTTTTGTTGTGTTTGTTATTGTCAGGAGAATGTTCTTATGGAGAGTAGGGAAGAGTAAAGTAGAATAGGGTAGAGTAAGGTAGAGCAGGGCAGAGTGGGGTAGAGTAGAATATTGTAGTCAGTTGACAGGATTAAAGCCGTGGGCACAAGCTACTATCATTATAATTATAGCTAACAGACATCCACTTCTAGACCTAGGCTGCTCCACAATGTCGCCACAATGAGTGGTTCTGTGTGTCATGCATACGTCGGGTTACCGCTATCTTCACCAGATCGTCAGTGCATCTTGTGGGAGGCCTTCTAATGCTATGTGTTCTGGTACATGGTCCACGCTCCTGAACCTATCAGCATAATCAACATCTGTCTGCAGGTCCTACTTATGTTTAGCAATTCTTGGTGTTCTGCTAGTAATTTTGATAATTTACTCAAGCGAGGAAACCCTGAGCATAGCCCATTAGCATTGGTCATTGGTGTTTGGGTGACTTTAAACTATCTCAGGAGGTTCACTGTGAGCAACCACATTTCCAAGATATATCATCACTGGCAGAACACACTAGTTATAGACTTTCTTCTTGAGACACTTTACGAGAAAATACCATGCGGCTTACCAAACGTTGCTCAGCCTAGTTGGTTGAACCTATAAAAAAAGTTAAAGCTACTTGTGTGGAACATCTGTTCCAGGTACACATGATCGTCTACTACTTCGAGTGTAGAGTTTCCAATCTTGATAGGAGTGGGTGTTACATGGTTGTTCTGTTTTCATGACCTTCGTTTCCTCGTCTATGTTCATTTTAAGACAGACTCTTTCGAAAGCTGTACTGACGTCTTTGAGCATTGTACTGAGCTGCTCAATAGTTTTACCCATGACTACTAAATCGTCGACAAACCGAAGGCGAGTGATGTACTCGCCATTGACATAAGTGCCTAGCCCTCTGCAGTTCAAAACCTTGAAGACACCCTCCATTAGGACTGTGAACAGTTTTGGAGAAATGACGTCTCCCTGCTTTGCACCCTGCTGCAGGAGAACGGGTTTCGAGATCTGGTTCGGAAGCACCTTGGGAACGACTGCAGTATTGGGCTATATTGCAGTCTCTCCCACGCTCACGTTTAGATCGAATCAAAAGCTTTCTCGTAGTCCTCAAACGTTAAGCAGAGACGCGGATTATATTCCTCGGTCCCCTGTACGACTTGCTGCAGCAAATGAACGTGGTCTACGGTAATAAAGCCTTTTCCGGCTTAATTGTTCAGGAGGCTGGAAGTCGTCAATCAGTTTGTAGACATGGCTCAGAAGTGAGATGGGCCTGTAATTTTAAACAAGGCATTGTCGCCCTTCTTAAAGAAAAGTATCACCACACTTTATGACTGGCGTTTTTCCTTCGAGTATAACGAAATACCAGTTATCCGAAGGATCAATTTCCCACCCACTTTCAAGAGTTCGCTTGTACTTCTGTCACTATCCGACGCCTTATTGCTTTAGAGCCATCCCAATCTAGTACATGCTAACGCCTGACATTGTATAGTATTAATTACTGTAATAATTTTACCTTCACCTGTTATAAAATAGTCACTCTCTGCGTTAGGATTTATAAGCCGTTTTCACTTACAACTTTCACTTTCTCGTTGATTGTAATTTCTGTTGAAAGTACAATAAATGAGGAAGCTTCATTTAAAAAAAAATCATTCGTGTAATTTTTCACGGGTTACTAGTTTCCAATAAATTAATTATCTAAAACAGTAGTGATAAAAATAATGTTATGTTGATTTTTAATTGGATTGTTATTTCTTTTGATGGGCAATATCAGGCTTAAATATAATATTGTATTTCGGGCTGGTATCCGCAACTCCACGACTAAAGCGCGTATTTTGCGTACGGGTTTAAATATAAAATATAATATCCTAACTTTCAACTATTACCCTTGAGTAAAACGGTTCTTGCAGTTTGAATAACACTGGTATTTTATACTATTTTAATTATTCAATTTATATTTTCAGCCAACACAAACATCATACAACCAGTCAATATCGCTCTTCTCAGATATACCACCATTACCTGACCTCGCTGACCTGAAGATGGGCAAAGACCTGCAGTCTCAAGTTATATTTGATACTTTCACACCACTTAACATAACTAAACATCAATTTAACTTGCGTAAAAAAGCCAGCGGTTTTGCTAAACCGCAGTCACGGTCGTTACTCGTCGCTCCATCTTACCAAAGACCGAGAGATGATTTCTTAAAGAGCCTCGTGTCATGTCGAATTAGTTCTTACGACCGTCCTAATGTAACACAGAACTTCAACGCATCAGTACTATCTCAGACTAACTATAGAAACAACGAAACTATTGCGGAATGTTCCACAGGCTTTACAAAACAACAGATATTGAGATTGTTGTCGACTAAAAAGTCGAGCAGTTCCAAAAAGTTTAAATATAAAACTGAGAGACCCGAAAATGTTAATATTAAGAAAGGAGGATTGTTTAACGAATCAGTAGCTTCAACGGATAGCAATGGTTTGTTCAGAAGTCATTCATCACCGAACCTCTTTGAGAACAGAGAAAGGAGGTCTAAGATACCTATTCCGAGAAAGTTGTCTGTCATGCAAGAAGACAGTCCACTTCTCGAAGTTTCTGGCATCTTGGCGCTAGAAAGTGATAATAGCTATGGAACTCCCGAAGGTGTTATGCGTCTAGATAGTAATAGAAAAATATTTGATGCTACCAGTCTGCCGGCTATAACTATAACTCCTGAACCGGACAAAGTTTCAACAAATCTCCATGAAGATTCTAATAAAGCACATTTTTCCGATCTAAATGTGCCGAAACTACAGGAAGATATTCTAGAAAAAGAGGATACTAAGACTGAAACACCCAAAACCAACACGCATTTGATTAGAAAAACAAGTTCTTTAGAGAAAATTATCAATAGGTTTAAGAAAGTCAGAGCTAGCGTACTGCCGTGCGATAAAAGCACTGAAGATGGAAATGAAATAAAAACTATAGTTGAAGAAAAAGAAAAAGAGAACCTTAACACAGTTAACATAGATGTATTTACTGCAAATAGGGTCTTATTGCCTGATCTATTGAGTCCGAGTTGCAGTGTGCTACAAAAAAAGTCTTCAGATTATTTGGATCCATTATGGTTTGATGACGAGCCTCCTTCAAGAAAACCGCGGGAAAGTCTCGGTACTGCATTAGGTGTAGACCACACGTTCCTAGACCAGTTTGATTTGCTAGACTAATGAAAATCAGTTAAAATTAAGAAGAATATTTAAAGTCCAGTGTTTTCTTAAGTGTAAGAAAGATGTTTCAAGCTTTAAACAAATATTAAGTTCTATGTTTATGAGTATTGTTAGTTTTACTTAGTACTTTATACTCTTTAGTTCATTAAAAGCTTGTTTTTATAAAGTTATTTTTTACTTATTTATATATATTATTTTCAACTTTTAAACTAGTCTTTGGATTCCATCGCTATACCACCTAGATTCCACCTTAGGTATAATATTTTGTACCATTTTGTGAGTATGTTATGAACATTCGAATAAAGAGAATTAGGTACATTATATGCTTTATAGTTCTTATACTTACGAGCGCCTATACGCCATGTATTTATATTTGTACAATTATACATTTATATATTTTATATTTATTTTAAAATATAAAAAGGCATTTGAAGCATTGGCGTAGCTATGTGAACAAGAGCCCTGGGGCAAAAACAAAATGGGGCACCTAAACGGCTTTATCAATATACTTAAAAATGCAAAGCTACATTATGTTTAAAAAAAAAAAAACTAAAATTATAAGAAGATTGATCGTTAGATTATGGAATGAGATTTTGCATACTCGAAATTCATTCCCCACAAATGAATAGAAGTGAAAATTTGTCGGGAATTTCTCTATTTTTTTTCTTAATGGTTGCATTATTAGTGGTGCAGCCTATTTTAGATTTTTTTTTTTTAATTTCGTAGGTGGAAGAATTTTTCGCTTGATCAATAAGCGGTTTGCTAATCAGGTTTAGAGGCCCCTGTAGTTTGAGGGTCTCGGGGAACTGCCCAGTCTAAAAGCCCCTTGGTAGCTATGAAGCTATGCCCCTGCTTTGAAGCTAATTTCAGACGGCTTGGGAAGGGTCGGTGAGGCCCTCTGAGGAAGCATCCTTTTTACGAGACACGATTTTTTCCTTCACCGTTTTGAGAGCAGTGGTGATGAAATAAATTACACAAAGTAATGCGCCTGGCCGGGCTTGAACCCGCGACTTACTAATCGTAAGTCGGGGCCGTTACCACTCGGCCACCACTGCTAATAATAAACAGTAATTCGGCATCGAGTAATAGATTTTGTTTGAGAACTTAAATTACGAGGGTCATTCAATAAATACTTAGCCTACAAAAAGTAAACGAAAATTTTGGAAAAGTGGCAATTTATTTTTCAACATAGTCTCCTTTTAGTTCGATACACTTAGCCCAGCGATGCTCCAACTTTTTTAACCCGTCCGAAAAATAGTTTTTGTCAAACTCTGCAAAATAGGCCTCCGTGGCGGCGATGACCTCCTCATTTGATCCATATCTATTCCCGGCGAGTGATTTTTTCAGATTAGGAAACAGAAAGAAGTCACAAGGGGCCAAATCTGGAGAATACGGTGGATGGGGCAGCAATTCGTAGCGTAATTCGACCAATTTGGCCATGGCAACGGCAGACGTGTGAACCGGTGCGTTGTCGTGGTGAAACAGCACTTTTTTCTTCGCCAGATGGGGTCGTTTTTTCTTTAATTCGGCGTCGAATCGGCCCAATAAATCGGCATAGTAAAGCCCTGTAATTGTTTTACCCTTCTCGAGGTAATCGATGTAGATCACACCTTGTGAATCCCAGAAAACGGTGGCCATAACTTTTCCGGCAGATTTTACAGTTTTCGCCTTCTTTGGAGCACGTTCCCCGGTCTGGATCCATTGTTTTGATTGCTCCTTGGTCTCTGGTGTGTACCAGTGGATCCAAGTTTCATCGACGGTCACAAAACGACGCAAAAACTCCGCTGGATTCCGCTTAAACAGAGCCAAACACGTCTCCGATGTGGTCTCACGGTTGCGCTTGTTTTCCGGTGTGAGTAAACGCGGCACCCATCGCGCCGACAGCTTTCTCATGCCGAGTTCCTCGTGAAGAATATGATGCACTGTTCCTTCTGAAATGCCTACAGTCTCAGCTAGCTCCCGAACCTTCAATCGGCGATCTGCCAATACGAGATCATGGATTTTTTTAATGTTTTCCTCCGTAGCAGCTGTTTTCGGTGCACCTGGACGTGGTTCATCAAAAACCGACGTACGGCCACGTGCAAACTCGTTGAACCAATTCTTGACGGTGGCCATCGATGGAGAAGAGTCACCGTACACAGCATCCAAGCGCTCTTTGATTTCGATGCGCGTTTTCCCTTCCAAAAATAGAAATCGAATTACCGAACGATATTGCTCTTTTTCCATTTTTGTAAAACCGATCGACACGTTCGCTTCCTTAAGTTGTCAAATTAAAACAAATGAAGGGATTGGAATGAAAATTTGAAAAAAGAATTAAAAAAGAATGTGCTACACTGTGGTAAAACTCTTTTGAAACTACAGCGCCCTCTGGCGATGAGGCTAGGTACTTATTGAATGCCCCTCGTAGTACCTACAAGTAAGTTAAAAGTTCATCATCATCATTTTAGCATAGAGACCCCATTGATCTGCGGTCTTCCCGTTCGATTATAATTTAGGTGTCTTCAAGGCTAGAGTGAATAGGCTCTTAATAAACTAGTGCGCCTCACCTTCAACGATTGCATCACTGCTTACCATCAGGTGGGATTGTAGTCAAGCACTAGTTTATAAAAAAAATAAAAAAGACGTCCACTCTAGGCATAGAGGCCTCCACATTTTTGGTAATTCGAAATCCTCCAATAATTTCTCCCGCTCTGAATCGAGCGAAAGGTTTCATTGTCAGAGTTTTATTGACTAAAACACACCCGTGTTCCACTCTTTTGACCATTCCAGTAGTCTACATTGGCCTCCCTAAAGCGTCGTCACAGCAACCGTTCCCAGGCGTTAAAAATTTTCATTATTCCATCCATCCATTCATTACTTATGCCTTGATCACACGTACCTAGTAAAAGGGCGAGACAGTAAAATGTTGCTCGGCCGAGACAGTGATGTAAGCGAGTTGTAGATATAAGCGCTCGGCCGAGCACTCGGCGCTATGTTTATACGTACCGAGTATTCTGTCGAGAGCTCTGTCTCGCCCGTTTGTTCGGGATGTGTGATCAAGGCTTTATAATAAAGTACAAATCGAGCTCGATATTTTTATTTTGACTGGCCTGTTGGCCTAGTGGTTAGTGGCGTTGACTGCTATGCCGGAGGGTTCGATTCCGACCCATGACAAATGTTTGTATATGAGCACGATCATTTGTTTTGTGTCTGGGTTTAATATAGCTATAATGTGTATATATTTAGAAATATCATAATATGAATGTTTATCAGTTGTCTAGTATCACTCTAGTATCATACCACAAGCTCTGCTTAATTTGAGACTAGATGGCGTTGTGTGAAAGTTGTGGATTATTAATATTAAATTTCTAGGGGTCAAAAAGATCAATATGATAATAATGTAAAAAAAAAAACTTTAATATCTAAACATAAAAAAATACATCGTATACTTCGTTGTACCTTCATGTAAATATAAATAATGCTAAAACAGAAAGCAAATGATATAATTTTACATTATAAAGTGACTATTTGTAACTTAAGTTTTAAAGAATCTACAAGAGGGAAGAGCAATGCAATACAAACGACTTTCTATACAATTCTAACAGCTATCCAATTTATTTTAGAAATTGCCGCGAAATTCTGTAGCATTTTGTTAAAGACTATTTTTCTCGACTATAAGTTACAGTGTTATGATGATAATTTTAATGAGTATAGTTGCGTAAATAACTATAATTACGCTCATATATTTTTTTCTTACTATTCTTTCCTATATTAATCTGCAAATGCTAAAAACCTTCTGAAAATTTAAATTTCGAGGGCACCCTTAAGCTTTCATTTTGTACCTACTCACTATTGTCTTACTCCATTAGTCTATTTAAATGAGTAACTAAATCCTAGGATCATCTTCGCCCAACTTCACCATTTTCTCAGAAATCTCCCAAACTTTCCTAGCTCTGCCCATATCGCTAACTGAACTAGACAATGAACTTTCTTTGCAATCTGAGAAATACTTTCCAGACACTTTCTCAAGGCTTTCGTCAACAGCCAGCATTACAGAGGTCTGGCAACCTTGTTCGGGGTTCTTGAAGAAACATTTGGCTATTGGGTACAGGAACCAATTCAATGGAGCAGGTACGGAGCTCCAAATTCCAGTTTCAATCAATCCTGGATGGAGGCAGTTGACGGTGACGCCTGTACCTTCCAATCTTCGAGCTAGTTCTCTTGTGAAGAGTATGTTAGCTTCCTTGGAAGCGTAGTAGAGATATCCTGGTAAAGTGTCAACTGGATTTGGGTTTTCTGGGTTGAAGGCGGCAAGACGGTACAAAGACGAAGCGACTACCACAATTCTTGACGGAGCACTTTTCTTCAGTAAATCTACTAGTAGATGAGTTAGCAGGAAAGGACCATAGTGATTGGTTTCCATGGTCATCTCTAGGTCATCAACCGTCTTCCTCTTCTTGAAGGTATCTGCGTAACCAGCGTTGTGGACCAAGACGTCTAGTTTTGTCTCGGTTTTGTTGATGTCTTCGGCGAATTCCCTGATTGATACGAAGGAACTGAGATCCAGTTTCTTGACCAGGACTTTCGTGTTCTTTGTGGAGTCGATGATTTCGGCTGCAAAATTAAATTGTCGGTATTAGTAGTTGCGCATGGAACCTACTTATGGTAAAATATTACAGTCTTCAGTTATGATATCTCGAACCAGAGCCGTAGCATGGCATGGTATGGGACCCTCAAGCTCCAGATTTCAGGGGCCTCGATTTATGTGAGTATAAAATCGAAATTTTTGTATTCAGGACCTAATTGGACCTATTCCGCCTTATTCCAAAACGCGATATAAAATAGTTCCGGGACTATTACTAGTTTTAATTGGCATTAAACCTAATACCTAATAGTCCCAGAAATACATTTAGATGGCTTTTAATCGGGATTAAACTTTAGATCGCGTTTTGGAATAAGGCGGACTTAATTTTAAACCATTAAGAACATTGAAATATTATAAGGGAAGATACGTTACGGCTAACATTGCAATCAGAAAACCTGGACGCAAAACACACATCTACACTACCTGTAGTCACTGATAGGCAAGGACAGAGATAAGAGCCGGCGCTGTCGTGCGAGTGAAATAGCGTTTGCCGCCGAATGTGTGTGATCGTCGGGCGATGTGAAATTGTGCCATATAGACACTTCAGTGGTCTGTAGTGTCTGTGTGGTCCTATCTTCAGCTGTTTGTATTTAAACTAAGATGTAGAAAAAAAATATTTGCCTTTAACTTTCTCAGCAACCTCCAAATTCCTGCAAGCCATGATAATCCTGGCTCCTCTCTTAGCCAGCTCTCTCGCAGTCTCCTTTCCAATTCCACCGGTACACCCGGTCACTATAACCGTCTTCCCATCCATTCTTGTTGGCTTTTGGTACTGTCCACAGGTGTACTTAGCGAAGAGCCTGATCGCGAAGATGACTCCGAAAAGACCGAGTATCGCGAAGATTGTTATGATGATGAGGACCGGGAAAACCCAGTAGAGGTAGGTTGCTTTCCAAGCTTCGGCGACGATCATGTCTGGAAAAATGGAGAGGGTAGTCAGTAAAATATGTTCGTTGAGGGCATTTATTAGTGAACATATATGTACATATTTTGGAGAACTTAAAAGAGTTGTTTGTAATAGTAAGCGGCAAATAAGTTGAACCATTTGTAGTGGTGCGCGCAGTCCCCCAATTCGATTGGGACCGGGAAATCGGTTACTGTGCAATCTAGGTGGACCACCATGATGGTTCAACTTGTGTGACGAGGATTATAATCGATTTTCAGGTCTCAGTCGAGGTGGGGGATTGCGCGTGGCCTATTAGTGGATGGTTCAACTTATTTGCCACCTACTACTTCACGCTCAAACGACTTGACGGAGTTGGATGGGTTAGCGGATATACCGTGTCTTGGAATATTTTTTGCTTATAAAGAAAACATGTTTATTTTCTACACATTTAATACGCACAATTTAGGAATAAATATACAGTAAGTCTCAAAACGGTGAAGGAAAACATTGTGAGGAAACCGACATGTCTTAGAACCAAAAATTCGAAGACGTGACATCCACCAACCCGCACTGAGCCTGCGTGGTAGATTACGGCCCATTCCCTCTTCTTGAGAGGAAGCCTGAGTCCCAGCAGCGGGAAAATTATAAGGCTGATGCTATGCAAAAGGATAAATGAAAAAACACGGGACGGTTTTAGTCCTTAAAACTTTGATTCTTCTCGCTCCACCCTGAACAAGAAAAGATTTTTGATGATTTCTTTACTCTCAAATAAAGGAATCAGAATCAGAATAGTTTATTTCAAATAGACCAATTACAGGCACTTTTGAATTGTCAAAATGTCGGACAGTCCAAAAAAAGTGAAGCTAAATTGCACGTTCCAAAGCGTAGATCTCTATGGAGAAGAACGTGCAAGAAACTCCATGGACACTCTTTTAAATCATATTATGAGTTACATAATCTTGGTTACAAATTTATTGTCGCTTCTATTATTTGAGCACAATGAAAAAAAAAAAAATTAGAAAGCAATGAAACCACAAATAATGAAAAAATACAATAAACTAATAAAAAAAATAGTACTGGCGTCTGCCTACTGTCAGTCATCAGTGGTCCCGCTTCGGCCATCAATATTTTAGTCATCACGTCGGATTAGCTAACACTGTCTGTGTTTACGACCATCAGACTAACACGCAATGCTACCAGCCGTTACCTATTACCCAAGAACATTGACCTTAGATACCGAAGCCACTTCATTGTATTTGCTGGTCGTCTATCTTGGGAGTCTCATCACAGATATGGTGCAAAAGCAATGGCTCTGAAAGTCTTAATACCCAGGGTCCATTAGTACGATAGTTTGGGAAATCATCCGGTGTGTATTCCCGCGCGATTGTCTGCTGCGTTCTTTTGTCACGGTTTATTCCTTCTATTGCCTATAGATCGCTATTATTTGTAAGTCCCCATTTACAGTTTGAGGAGCAGTGGTGGCCCAGTGGTAACTGCCCCGACTTACAAGTTGTAGGTCGCGGGTTCAAACCCAGGCAGGCGTATTACTTTGAGTAATTTATTTTATCAACGCTTAAAACGATGAAGGAAAACATCGTGAGGAAACCAGCATGTCCTAGATTCAAAAATTCAAAGACATATGACATCCACCAAACCACACTGGGGCCCGCACGGTGGATTACGGCCCATTCTCTCTCATAGAGAATAGACCTGATTCCCTGCAGTGGGAACTTTACAAGGCCGTTAATGCTAATGATAATGACTCCTTTCAGGGGCGTAGCTACCGCCCTATCTGCCGTATCAATGACACGGGGTCCCCGCGCTACAGGGACCCCGACGCAAAAATTCGCAACATGTTATCCACAACCGTCTCGAAGGGTAAACCAAGCATTGTAAAAAAGCAGCATTTTTTATCTGAGGCCCCTGTGGGACTTTGGATACGAGGCGCTGTGTGACTAGCTACTCCACTGCCCCGTTTGCAAAGAGCGTTCTTCAATTCTTGTCTGATGGAAATTGTCTTGACCTATTTCGGTCATCATTTAGGTTAAAGACAATTAAATACCTACAATAATTAATTCGCCTGACCTGAATTCAATTGGATCGGAACCTACGTGCTGTTTACTAATGAGAATAATTTTGTAACTCCATTATAATATAGATGGGATCACTTGCGAGTTTAGATACGAAGGTCGGTCGTTTGATAATGTATTGTCTTCGTTCAATTAGTGGGTCGGCCTTGAACCATGGGCAAAGTATCCACGAAGACTCGAAACCGTTTTCATCGCTTTTTTTTTATCTGTCTATTTATTTAAACATTCATGTACACATGAAGGTAGAAACAGAAAAATAAGCGCATATTAAGATAATAGGTGTGCGGACACCGGTGTCCTCTTGGGGCTTCACAGTTACCGTAATTAGAGACACAATTAAATAGAAAGACAATAGGTGTGCGGACGCCGGTTTCCTCTTGGGAATTAATGAATTAAGTACCTTTATATTATATTTTGATAAGTCTAATGTATCGTGAGTGTGTCTGTGGCATCAGAATTGTTACCAGATGATAAAATCAAAACTCCGGGGAAAAGGGCTGATTTCCATTAAACATTCTGGGATTTTTTCTCAAAGTAGGTACCTACAGTATGGCCGACGTAACTTGGTGAGTCTGATCATGGGCTCTGCGAACTTTTTCAAACCATTTAATTTTTTACGAGTGTACTTGTGCTAAAATTAGCCTATGTTCAGGTCCAGACTCGCCAAGTTACGTCAGCCGTACTTTTTACTTTTTATACACTGCGGATCTGCGGGCACGTTGCACATCGCACTCTAATTTATGGTGAGGGGCGGAGGCAGCGGCACCCCCGGTGGTATAACCCATAGTACCTTTAACTAAATAATATTATTGTCCTGTTGGTATCTGACAATTTGACTGGCATGTTGGTATAGTGGTTAGTGTCCCTGACTGCTATGCCGGAGGTCGTGGTTTGATGTTTATCAGTTGTCTAGTACTCATAACACAAGCTCTGCTTAGTTTGAGACTAGATGGCGTTGTGTGATAGTGGTGGAATATTATGAAAGGAAGATTATTTTTAGATTATTTACTAAAAAGTCTTTAAAATGTAGGTAAGCTGAACAGAATAACATTGCCTCATTTATTGAGGGACCTACGTCATTTGTGCTGAGTTAGGTGCCTTTATGGTTTCGCACAAATAACAATTTCAAATTTACCTTTTTAAATGTAGTTATTTTTGGTTTATTTACCTACGTTTGTTTGAGGCTCGAATAAACATGATTACTTTATTTTTTCTTTACTTTAAATCCAAGTTTCAACCCATATTTGACGTAAAAACCACGAGCGACTCGAGCAAGGCGCGGTAACGGATATACCTACCTAAATATGATGGAGTTATTGTTTCTAATGTAACTCGCTAGAGCATATATTTATATTTCTCAATACTTTCGTCTTAAAAGACGGAGTTCCTGTCCAGGATTTTTCGCACTAACGTCACACCGCATCAATAAAGCATCGATGTAATAAAACATCGTACAACTGAATTATCTACACACTGTGTTCGATATACCCAATAAAAATTTAATCATCAAGTTTCGAAATCAAATAGGGAACCCTTTGAAGGCCCCACCATTTAGTTTGATGAAGCTTCCTTTGGAGATTCCTTTTTTAAGTTCATGGAACTTTTTTTTATGGTAGGTAAAATCATTCAATGACAAATCCCATCCTTGGGCGGAGCGGGAAGAGGTTGTTATACTTAATACTTAGCGTTTAGTAAAAAAAAAAATTTTACAATCCTCGTCACACAAGTTGAACCATCATGATGGTCGAACTTGAATGCTCAGTAACCGATTTTCGGGTCTCAATCGAAGTGGGGGGCGCGTAACTATATCAAAGTTTAACTTTTAGGTTTAACTTATTTGACGCGTACTATAACGTTATATAATATCACGCTTATATTCTGCGGGATTAGTCGAAATTTACCCGATTTAGGCACTGAAAAAGAAGAGTACCTACCTAATGTTCTTAAAATCTAACCGCCTTATTCCAAAACGCGATCATTGGCATTAAACCTAATAATAGTCCCGGAAATACATTTATATCGCTTTTAATTGGTATTAAATTTAGTAATAATCCCGAAAACTACATTTAAATAGCGTTTAATCGGGATTAAGCCTAGTAATAGTCCCGGAGATTCATTTAGATCGCGTTAAATTGGTACTAAACCTAGTCCCGGAACTATTTTAGATCGTATTTTGGAATAAGGCGGCACGGCAATAAAGCCGCAGGTAACAGTTAATATGGAATAAAATAAACACTCACAATTTGTTCAATTGAACCGCATCCAAACATTGAAGATCTCAATAACTTACAAAATACAACGAGTAATCTGTTATTGATTTTATGTTTTCAAGAGCATCGTTATACACTATAACAAGCAATTATTAGATTTTACGGTCAAAAGACGTTCTCTATCGCACTGTAATAGTAGCACACTGACTGGTAAATCTTTAAATTTGACTGTAACATTTACGTAATTACTTACCAGAAAAAATCATTAGGATCTGTCCACATTAGTTGAAGTAACTTAGTCAACATTGGCATAATTAGGGTTATTTTCAGTAGCCCTTGCATAAGCATAATCAACCTTATAAAGTTCGTACTATTGGGACTCAGGCCTCCTCTCTAGAGAGGTAATGGGCCGTAGTCCATCACGCGGTCCCAGTGCTGTTTAGTAGATGTCACATGTCTTCGAATTTTTGGTTCTATTACTCTCTGGATGGAGACAGAAGTTAGAATTTTACTGACTTAAACCTACCTGTGTTTCTTGAAATGTCTTCTACATTCCAAGCTCATAGTAAATCTTTCGAACAATCTAGTAATCCAGTTATTCAAGACTACTGTATCATGGTTACTGTAGTGGTACACCACAGGCAAAAAGATGGGCAGATCAGTGGTGCTATTCTCCAAGAAAACACAGCACTGCCGCAACGACGAACATCCAAATAGGATACATTGAATTAACAATCCAATGTATAGGTCCATTAGGTTGACAATCCAATGTATCCTATTTGCGTGTTCGCCGTCAGATCCGCTCTACACTTGACATCCAATTACACGTCGCACAGCATGAAGCCAAGAACCATTACAGATGGCGAGACACCAAGAAGCTTATCCACCGGGAACTTCACGAATCTCAGTAATGAGGAATACAACTTGAGGAAAAGGATTCCGCCAATATGGAAAAGTCTTTACGTGATGTACTCGGAAGACTTACGAAGCAAATTCAAGGTTCAAAGTATAATTTGAGCAGACATTAGAGTTATGCACTTAATCGAGGCTACATAACATATTATTGAAATATGATTGTAAACAAAATTCGATTCAACAGTGATTCTTACTTATTGCATCATCTCAACGACAGTCTTCAAATTGCATTTAATAGACAAATAAATTAAATTGACAGCCGTAGGATGAGTTTATTGAAATATTGTACCTATAAAACAGTGGCGTAGCTAGTTCCGGAAGTGGGGGCCTTGTATAATAAAAATTTGGGGCCCTCTTTTTACCCAACAAGGAAATTATTTTTCCAAATAGATTAGATATGGTTTTATTGCGAAATACGTCCAACTGGCATAGAATTGTCACGGAAATTTTCAGTTTTTGCTTTCATAAGTTCGCCACGCCGCAATGGCGGTGGTTAGTCTTCTCTTAGCGGGTCCTCCACCTAACGCAGGTCCTCCCCGGACGTGATCGGTTTAGTAAGATCCTATTTCAGATTTCGGCAGACGAAACATGCCATTATGCGAACCACCCAGAGAGGATATGGTGGAACGCAAACAGCAACTACTTTCAGTGTAGACTTTTACAGACTTTAGTTGGTTTAGTTAGTAAACGTCTGATACACCCTCTATCTAGAGTGGAAGAAGTCACTTGAAGATATCTTACCTCAAAAAAATCCTCCATATTCCGGAAAACTGGGGTCCCGTATCATTGATACGGCTGATACGGAGGTAGCTACGCTTCTGCTGAAGAGGTCTATAGAGTGGGCCAACCTTTTACCCTTCCGGTAATACAACTTGTTTCTAATCAATGAGAAATGGTGGCTTATATAAGCTGTAGAATAGCATCTCCTACGCAAAACAGACCTTTTGAACGTTTTTGTGGCTCAGTTGGGCCGCGTCATTCTTTTTTCTGTAAATAAGTTAGTTTATGTATTCCTTAGCGGCAGATAGGTAAACTCTCAATGTTGTTATGCTGGAATATTTTTGAAGATTTCTGAGTTTTCTTATTGGAAAAAGAAAATTAAAACTTGCATCAATGCTTCTTGCATTGAATCCACATAGGCTCTAAGAGGGCGTGCCAAGGAAAATTAAAACTTGCATCAATATTTCTTGCATTGAAGCCACTTTAGCTCCAAGAGGGCATGCCAAAGAAACATACATAATCGAAAAACATAACCCCCTTTTTGGCGCAATCGAGTAAATAAAAAATACAATTACAACTGTTTAACCAGAGTACTGTAGTTGCGATGTATTGAGGTCATTGACCCACCAGTACAAGGTCACTGACTAAAGTATACAAACTACGTGTGTAGTTTTCCGAGTAAATGTCGCAATTTTGATAAATTAGATATAGCAGACTGTATTGTTATTTGATATTCAAGTCATGAATGACGGATTGACGCAATATGGCGATCAAAGTCGCGGTATGGTCTTCACGGTTTCAAAATAGGGCAGCATTACAAATTCTAGGTTAGGTTGGGTTATAATCTTGACGGTCGAATTCTGACTGAATACACAGACACACATATTTACTAACTTTCGTCTTTCGAAGATTCTCTTGGAAGCTGAATTCGGAATCTAACGTAGTAGAAAAATAAAGAAAGAAAAGAAAAATATTTTAACACTGGCACAATGTGTGTCTCAGCTGCGCCAAATAGGTCCAGTTCAGCAAAAATGCCAAAAAAAAGGAAAAAATACTGCAAAATGCGGAAAAATTAAAAAAGTACTGCAGGATTGCAGGGAATGTGCGAAAGAGTTACCGCGGTCCTGGAACACGAAGGGCATCTGAAGGAAAATGGGTAGGATTTAGTCAGTAAACTTCTGGTACTTCTTTCTTGCTCCATCCAGAGTCAATAAAAAAGAATCTTAATGAGTTAGACATTTCTCCAGCACGTGGTTCCCAATCTTTACTCCGCGGACCACAGATGGTCAGCAAGAGCAAAAGTATGGTCCAGGAAAGCCCTAAAAATTTTAAACTCTCGAGACTCGCACGATTAATCTTTGAAATACCGTAATTAGAGACACAATAGAAAGACAATAGGTGTGCGAACGCGGCGTTCGCTTGGGGCTGGAGTAATTAAAGCAATTTCCCGGCCCGGCACTTGACTTGCCGAATCGCGAACCTGGGATACCCACTCACAAAAAAACCGGCCAAGTGCGTGTCGGGCCACGTGTAGGGTTCCGGTTTTGCCTCTAATCGGAATGTAGTTATACCCATAAACAGTTTTGAGTTGATCAATAACGGGACCAAATACTTAAACGATAATTATGCAGTATTTTACGCAAATATCTACATCCGAACGTTTTGACGACACGAGATATCCGAGAGTTAAACTTTCCAAATGAAAAAAATATACATATTAATGCCAACTGATATAAATTAATGTTAATAAAATACCAGTTGTATTGGTTGTTGGTATTAAAATGAAATAAATCGACATGTGTGTTAGGCTAGAGACTAATTTGAATGAATTAAGCCGGTAATTTTATATTTTTATCAAAATAGAATAAGTTTTCTGATCCCTTTTCAACGAGAACAAAAATGAGGTAGACGACGCCCGCAATCGACCTGGTGGTCAAATATAGAGTGGGACCTCAAACAAGCCCAAATGCCAAAATTGAAAACCCCAAATAGGCCATTTGGTGCAGGAAAGTGTGGAGAATCGACCCTAAATAACGGGACCAGAGAAAGAAGTAAATAGTCAAGTTTTCCATATCACTTCAGCAGGGCTATTGCGTAACTCTGTTGACAGCTCAAGTGAAGAACACTTGCTAGAATTTACATCGTATAACTGTCAAATAGCTAGTTTCGTATTGCCTATCTTTAGTGACCAACTGATATGACGTCATTATCCACCAGTGCCTTTGATGTCCACCGTAACACGTTTTGACAGATGTTATTGTATCGATGCTTTTAAAATCGTAATTGTGTAAGCTTTAAGCTGAAGATGCGATATTCAACTTAGCTGTATAATAGTCGATAAAACCTAGAGCCGGGACAATATGCACCGTTAATTTTTGATAGCGACCACTTATCCACCGTAGTTTGTTAGCCACTTGATGTCATACGTAATACCAAAGTTATGAAATTGTTAGTTGACAACAAAGTTTAGTGTACATCACATGCCAGTTGTCAACTGTTTTGAAAAAGTTAGCCAATGGCCCTGCTGGTAACAGTACAAAAAAACCAAAGTGGTCCTAGGGCAAAAAAAGTTTGGGAACCGCTCCTCTAGCGTATTCAAATTCACGGCTTGGATTATCCGTTGGTTATACAATACGTAGGCACGTACCCAGTCACACAAAATCGTTTATTAGCTAACTTTCTCTTCCGTTTGGTAGAGAATGTTTATACAAAACATTAGTAACAACATGTCGAATGTTGACGAGAAGGCTATTATGTTATTTCTGAACATTATTGACACCTTATGGGTGCGGAACTAGCAGTATATTACAAAAGTACCTAATCTGTGAAACTGGCTATTTGTGAGTGCTGTGTGGGTTTGCAAAATACAAATTCACAGTAACTGCAGTAGTGTGTATCTACAACCAGAACTCAATGAAAGTATAGTAATACTTAGTACATTTTGATACAAGTGCAAAAAGTTTGTCATTGCGACCGAGGCGGAATTTGCACGAGCCATAGGCGAATGTGTTATGGAGCCGAGGGCTGCAGTGACAAATTTGCACGTGTATCAAACGACTCGTGAGGGACGACGCGCGCCTGATCCGATAAACAATTTTGTTTCAATGAAATTGTGGTGGGGGAAATTACGCGCTTTTTTCCGCACTAGTGCGGAAAATAGTCCATTGCGTGCCTAGAAGCGGTGGGATAAGATCGAGTTTTCGAGTAAGTGAAAGATATGTTATCGGTATTAAACATTTTATCGCTACAATGGCTACAATGTACATAAATATATGGCCACAAACGGCTGACCGCGCGAGCGTCTCAAAGAGATGCCAGAAAAACGGCACAGGCCCAGTAGGTTCTATGCCCGCTGTACCGCGGGGAATATTTGAAAAGCAAACCCGTGGCCATAATATACAAAGGGTAACCGAAGGATAAAGGTGTGGATTTAATCAGTAAAAGTCTGATACGGTCTCCCGCTCTAACGTAGAGCGAAAGAAGTAATTGAATGATTTTCTACCTCAAGAAAAAATACCGGGCATGTATAAAAGTTTGAAAAGCTGAAATACCTTATTGTCGTATTATACTTTATCTTACACTCATTTCCAACTTATCATCACCTACATGATTATACCTAATGATCATTACCATGATAAAATAATAAGTAACTGTAGTTTAACTAATTACATCCATAATTGCAAGGGAAAGTACGATTTCCATCAAAATCAGTGGCGCATACAACCTTTCACGGCATAGAGAAGCGAGGAAAAAGATTAGAAAAAAAAAATGTAATAGTCTATGGTAAGTGGCCAGCCCTGCGGCTGAGGTAAAGGCATGGAAGAAAAAAGTACTACAAAAACAGAAGCTGAATCTGAATGAACGTTTTCACCAAATGTTTTTTTTTTTGGAAGCCTATATAGCTACAACTGGGTATGAGGAATTTTTGATGCTGATGGAAATTATTCTGCCTGACCCCTTTCATGTGTTTTGTGATGTGATAATATGGAAACAAAGATGGTTTTTAACCAGTATAAGTCTGATATAGTACGCGGCAGATAAGTTGAACCATTTGCTATGGGTTACGAGCAGCCCCGTGCCTCGATTGGAACCCGAAAATCGGTTAAGCCCCATTCAAGGTCGACCACTTTGATGTTTTTTTTTTATGGTAGGTAAAATCGTCCAATGACAAATCCCGCCCTTGGGCGGAGCGGAAAGTAGTGTCAGGCTCTTACTGACTAAAAACCTACCCCGTTCCTTCGTTGCCTATCGTGCCGGGGCCGGTTATTCCTTTCGGAAGCTGAGCTATGACCCTAGCAGGCTTCGACCCTGCCTGCCTGCAGCTAGCACGATCATTTGTTTTGTCTGGGTGTTATTTATCTATAATATGTATTTATTTAAAAATATATAAGTATGTTTATCAGCTGTCTGGTACCCATAACACAAGCTCTGCTTAGATTGGGACTAGACGGTGTTGTGTGATAGTTATGAAATATTATAAAAAAAAAAAATTGATAAAATCTTAATATGATCTACAATATGTATATCTAACATTTCCAACACATTTTTTGTGTAGAAAGTAGAAAAACGAGTTTAAAACCCAAATGATATTCACAGTTATAAAAAATCGAATAATAATAGTTTGAAAAGGAATTTATTAATTAATTAGTTATGTATCTATTAGATGTTCGTGACTATAATCTTAGAGGTAGGTGATTACGTATTCTAATAGGTATTTGAGTTGAAAACTTGAAATACGTAACGCTTGATAAAGACTGCCTCGTTAGTTCAGTGGTTCTTAGCGCGACTGCAAAGCGCAGAGTGTTTGGTTCGATCTCAGAGTTAGGTAGAATTTTATGTATTTATTTATTTCCAACAATAAATACAGATAGAAGAGTACAAAGGTACTACTTATTTCAAACAACAATATAAAAAGAGTAAGAAATATAGATGTTACCGGAAATCTGTATAATTCGGGTGTTTTATACAATCCGAAAGCGCTGGCGGTAATTTGTGTAAAAAACGAGAGCAGGGAAGGAGGTGATGTCATTTTAGGGCACCCCGACACGGACAGGTTAGGTTAGGGTTATTTTTTATTACTTCCTGAAAATAAAACCCTTACTTTAAACCGTATTGTATACATTGCCTAGGTATTGTATAGAATACCGGATTATATAGATTGCCGGTAACATAGACACAGTGTGCATAAACAATTCGGAAAGTTAAAATAGACTATATTATCAAATTAAATCATATAATGCAATAACATTAATTAAATTCAACAATACATTAAAAAAGTTTTGTTGCTAAAGTTGTCAAAAAATAAAAGGCCTGTTCTGACATTTGTGTATTGACTACCTAGCGGCTTGTCCGGTATAGTGGAGCTACTACTAAAATAGCAATAGAATAGAATAAAACTTTGTTGTACACCAAGGAAGTTACATAATAAGTAGTTAAACTTAAATCTACGGGTACAATGGCGGTCTTATCGCTGAAAGCAATATCTACCAGACAACCTTAGGATTTATCGTAAGAACTTAAAATAATACAGGGGTAGTCTGCGGTGTACTACTAGCAAATATATAAATAATTATAAAACGAATATATATACACCGTTAAATTTTGGTTTTTTTAATCCCGTGGAGGAACGATTCGGTACATGAAACACTATCGATTTGTAAAGAGAAAATTAAAAAATAAAGCACTTTTTTTCAAAACTCGAATTAATTTATGCATTTACGAATTTGATTTCTCCACGGCATTAAAACGACCAAAATTTAACGGTGTATTTTTATTGTTAAAACTAGTGCTTGATTGCAAACCTATCAAGCACTAGTTTATATCAATAATGATGGTAAGGTAAGCAGGTGATGGTAAGCAGTGATGCAATCGTTGTTGGTGAGACGCTTTTTAGTTTTTTAAGAGCCTCTTCACTCTAGCTTTGAAGATACCCAAATTTTAATTTTATTGAAAGAAAGAATACATACAAAAAAACTAAAAACATGGTAATTCAATTTTCACTCCACTTTGTTCCCTTATGGTCTAGAGACCGCAATATACGACTGTTTAGCGTGAGGTCTCGGGTTCAATAGTCAAATAATTAATTCGGTCAAGCCGTCCATCCTGTGTTTTAAAATTTAAAATAAAAAGAAACGAAAATTAATTCCAAAAGAAAATTGTGTTAAGTGATCAGATTGTACAATGGGTTAGGCATATCTGGATGGATAAAAACTCCAAAATAAATGAAGAAAAAAATACTAAAAATATATGGCGAAAAGAAAGCACTACGAGAAGCTATGGGATACTGCGCGTAGTTTATCTAAGAGTTAGTTTTTAGGGTTCAGTACCCTAAGGGTAAAAACAGGGCCCTATTATTAAGACTTCCATGTCTGTCCGTCTGTCTGTCACCAGGCTGTATCTCAAGAACCGCGATAGCTAGACAGTTAAAATTTTACACAGTCACAGTGTCAGTTGTATTTTTACTTTAATGATAAGTTAGTTAGTTAGTTTAGCCTATTATGTCCCACTGCTGGGCGAAGGCCTCCCTCTCCCTTTTCACATAATAAGTAATAAAATTAAAATAAAATAAATATTTAAGGGGTGTTCCCTTACAAAAAACGTTGTTGTTCTGTTGTTTACCTAGTCAATGGTAGGGAACCCTTCATGCGCGAGTCCAACTCGCATTTGGCCGGTTTTTTAAATAAGTAAATATTATACAAAACTCACCTTTTTCTTTAATAAATATTTCAGGCCAGTATTCCCGTAACCACAGCACTTAGGTTTACGCGTGTGAGCCGGACGGATGTCGAATTAGCACTGACAACCGGCGGCTTTCGACTCTCGTTAGAGACGCTTGCTAAGATCGAAGTCACAGTGCTAAGTTGAGCTATCCGATGCGACGTTGGTTTAATTTTATTACAATACTAGCTTTTGCCCTCGGCTTCGCTCCCGCTCTACCCTACCCTACCCTACTCTACCCTACCCTACCCTACTCTATTCTACTGGCAATTTTCAGCCAAATTGATTCAGCCAATCTTGAGTTATAAATATTGTAACTAACACGTCTTTCTTTTATATATATAGATGTATATTTTTAGAAATATATAAGTATGTTTATCAGTTGTCTAGTACCCATAACACAAGCTCTGCTTAGCTTGGGACTAGACAACTTTGTGTGACAGTTGTCAAAAAAAAAAAATTAAGCCAATGCAATATAGGTGCCTTTTTTGAGGTGGGCAATCTTATCTTATCTTTATGATCTGGTTTCCGCTCTTAATCCTTAGCGGACCATTGAGCGTGGGCCATGGCGGCCTTTACTCCAACCTGCCCACCTTACTCCAGAACCAGATGAGACTCTTCAGTTTGCTCAGGGCGTCTATGAGTGAACTCGGTGAAGCCCGATGTGGCGTTGATTTCATTAAGTTTTAACAATACAGGTCCCTTTTGTGAGGTGGGCAATCATCAAATAACTACCCACTCTAGGTGGAGTGACAGTGCGTGCCAGACTAAGTAAAACTCACCTGTGTATCTTCGATTACCCTGTGCCAGTGGTATGGTAAATCTTTGGACAATTCCGCAGCCCTAGTAGGTATCCTCGTGGGGGCAATCGGCGGCAGCGATCTCTCTCGCCGGGCCTTGGTTCAGGCCATGGTCCGGAGTGAGGAGGGATGGCAGGCGGTCGCCTCCTTCTGCGAAGCAGTAATGCTAGCAAAGGAGGAGGCAGACCGCATCAGGCAAAGGCAACGGGGCGCTCGCCCCAGCCGCCGCCGGGATTCCGATCCCGATTTCCGGCCACCGTAGGCGCGGGCTTGCGGACGGCGTGCAATGGGTAGCACGCTGTCCGATCGTCCGGTAACATACCGGATCGAGCCCAAGTCGTCGACGGCGCGTTCTGTTCCCGCGCGCCTCAAGGAGCTGTCAGCAAACCGTAGAGGCCCAGCCTGCTAGCTGCAGGCAGGCAGGGTCGAAGCCTGCTGGGGTTAAGGGCCGTTTTCTGAGAGGAAGGCTCAGCCCCGGCATGATAGGCATGAAGGAACGGGGTAGGTTTTTAGTCAGTAAGAGTCTGACACTACTTCCCGCTCCACCCAAGGGCGGGACTTGTCATTGGATGATTTTACCTACCATAAAAAAAAAAAAAAAAAAAAAGCCCTAGTAGGTAAAGGCTTTTAGGGCTGCTTGCTGACATCTCTTTGATGTGCACGAGGAGCATAATGCGTTGTCGACTCGGGTTTGGTCCTATACCCAAAGGCGAGCTACCATTGCCCGCCGTTCGCAAGACCGCGCCTATGCTTTACGCCATTTTCTTCGCCCGCATTATTGTTTTGCAGAAGGACGTGACTGCTTCCCATTCTATCGCCCCGTACAATCATGGCGGTGTACTGGCTGGACAATGGAGGTGCTATGGCCAGACGGGGCAAACTTCCTTCTTCATGGTATTAATCATATTAATCAACCGTAGAGGCCCAACAGGGCCGAAGCCTACTGAGGACATGGACTGATTTCTGAAAAGAATGTCCGGCCCCGAAATATAGGGCTAAGAAGGAAAGGGGTAAGTTTTTAGTCAGTTAGAGTCTGACATTATTTCCCGCCCTGCCCAAGGGCGAGATTTGTCATAGGATGATTTTACCTACCATAAAAAAAAATGGTATTAATCAGAATACCATGACTGAATGAATTGGCTACTGCTATCTATTGAGGTCGCTGCTATGCCCTAATTATTCCGAAGAGGTTATAGAAATAACTAAAACCAAGACAAACATTGAAAGTAGGGATTGAAAAAAGATGATTTTCCATGGCGATGCATATTCATTCCTTTCGGCCGCGATAAAAAGCTTTTAGTGTGTTCAACCTTAACTTCGGATAGAGCTATTGGAAAACCAAAACGTGAGTGTATCTAATCTATCATCACGGCAGTACTCGCTCGTGTAGTACTATTCTCCCGAACCCCACGGGGTTCGTATTAACCTATTTTAAAGTGCGGTCAAAATGATGCTGTTGCATAGGAACTTTGTGCTGATGACAATTAGTGAACAAAATCAAAGCCACATTTTTAAACTTGCTATCCGGACAATCAGTAGAAGAATATGGTATCTACCTTATCTATATATTTATTATATTATGTACTAGCGACTCGCCCCAGTTTGCACGGGAACAATGGTGGTATTAAATATATTATACGTATAAACCTTCCTCTTGAATCACTTTATATATTTAAAAAAAAAACTAATATATAAAAGTAAGTCGTGTTAGTTACACTATTTATAACTCAAGAACGGCTGAACCGATTGGATTGAAAGTTGGTCAGAAGTTTGCTTTCAGGAGAAGGACATAGGATATTTTTTAACCAGATAATTAAAAAAAAAATCTGCTCATTTATTGGTACAGGGTAGAGTAGGTTTTTTTTATGGTAGGTAAAATCATCCAATGACAAATTCCGCCCTTGGGCGGAGCGGGAAGTAGTGTCAGACTCTTACTGACTAAAAACCTACCCTGTTCTTTCGTAGCCTGGGCTGGGTATTCCTTTCGGAAGCTGACCCATGACCCCAGCAGGCTTCAACCCTGCCTGCCTGCAGCTACCAAGCTGGACCCTTACGGTGTAGAGTAGGGTAGAGTAGAGTAGGATAGAGTAGGGATTAGGTAGAGTAGAGTAGGGTAGGGTACAGTAGGGTAGAGCGGGAGCAAAGCCGTGGGAATGGCCGCGGGCAAATTTTCGCAAGATGTTGGTTGTGAGGCGGCCCGCGCCGGAGCAACGGGAGCTGCGAACAACTGCGCACGCCGCCGCCAGCGCGGGCGTAAAACGCGTCGTGTAATGTGTTTTAATGTTTTTACATATTTTATATATCTGCATTCTACTGCTGCGGGCCCGCAACCGCAGCGGACGCGGAAGAATACCACTTCGTGAGTTCTTAGCCAAGTGTTTTTAAAATACAGCTATTTGCAAAGAGTAACCATGAAGTTTCTTTTCCATTCTTACCAATTGGAACCGTGCGCTAGCTTCTGACGTGTTATGAGCGCCCATGTGTAGGCATAAAAATTGAGAACACATTGTACATAGATTTTCAGTTTGAGTTTGAGCCAAATAAATATTATTTATTATTCATTTATCATTTATATTCGTCTACCAATCATCTTTCGTCATTTCTTTTTGAACCATTCAACCGAACAGCTGGTCTACACGCATAATTAATGTGTTCTCGGTGTTTTCAAACGTTTTGTGCGTATGGATGAGATACAAAATAAAAGAATATATATATAAAGATATATTTATGTTGATCATGTACCTACCGATGGCTTCCAGAAAGGTGATCATTTGGTCGTTAAAGTGACAACCGGAGCGAAAGCATGATGTGATGATGGCCGAGCCATACTACTTTCTTATATTATGCATGAATGCTGAACTTTGAATAGCCTTCCGTATAGAGATACATAAGTATTCAATAGTCTAACTTCCAAATTTTGGTAATTTTTATTTATTTTATACCTATGTGTTGACTGGATATATAAATTTTTTAGTATTATGCGAAATCTGAATATAGTTTTTTCAGAATCAGTAACTGAATCGAATCCAATATTTTTTACACCATGTATATTTTTTCCATAAATATTTAAACAAGGCCACAAGTTGGACACCACCGACACTACAACACAAGTCACGGCGGATCATAGCGAGCATTAGTCACCAGCGCACAGCTGGGTGCGGCAGCAAAACAACCTTTCAGTCGTCCGGATGACCATGCGTTTGTGTGGACTACTAGGTAACATGACAAGCTTATAATTTCGTGATTTTACATGATACAGTTATGAAATTTTGTACATAGATTCTTTACATAAAATACTAGACCCGCGATTTAGGTTTCGTATATACTAAAACTAATGTCGTACAAATGGAGTGCCTTATCACAATTGCCTTGTTGGTCTCATGGTGACTGCTGAGCGTGGGGTTCTGGATTCGGTTCCCGGGTCGGCCAAAAAGTGGAATTGAATTCCGTGGTTGCAAGCGTGACTGCTGAGCGTGTAGTCCAGGATTCGATTCCCGGGTCAGCCAAAAAGAGCCTACTATTGAATCTCGTAGTCGTAAGCACGGCTGCTCAGTGTGGGCTCTTGGGTTTTATTCCCGCGTCGGGTAAAAAGTGCTATTAAGTTTTTCCATTAGGCATTGCTCTATAGCAGCCCGGAGTTTGCAAGTTGCCGTGACAATGACACCTCCGTGCCTTGGAAAGCGAGTAGAGCTGTTGGTACTGCGCAAGAACAAAAAATGCACCTGCGTTTGCGCACACACTTGTACACTAGAATGTCTAGAATATCTCGTCGTATATATCGATTTCCTAGCGACAGTTTTCTTTATCGCAGTTTTGAGAGCACTAACATGTAATGAATTGTACATTTTGATACAAGTGGAGAAAATTTGTTTGCGCGACCAAGGTGCAATTGGCCCGGGCTGCAGGCAAGGGTGACTAACTACCTACAGTTCATTGACCTCGCTCAGCTGACGTTTACTTGTAGAAATTAATTTCGTACATACGTAAATTAATTCGAGTTTTAAAATTACCTCTTTACAAATCGATAGTGTTTCATGTACCGAACCGACCCTCCGCGGGATTAAAACGACTAAAATTTAACGGTGTATAAGAAAACAAATAACACAAATTAAAGCTTGGTTTTTCGAGCCCAAGGCCTACAAAAAACACTAGGCAATTCAAAAAAACAATTTTTTCTGTATCCTTCTGATACATAGACCTATGTTTTCAAAGTATTCCTAGGGAATACAAAGGACTATTCTGAGGAGTCAACTTACCTTGATGTCCATGTAAATATCAATACACTTTGTTGCACAAATTGTGGACCTAACAACGTTGAGTCAGCATTTACACGACTATATCGTACAGTCATGCTGGAAAGTGTAAGATTGATAGTAGAAATGAAGGGGCTGCGGGACTGTTCAAAAGAGTTATCGTCTTCTTATAAAAAAGTCCTATCAAAATCGGTTTAAACGTTTCGGAGATTAGTCGGAAAAGACAGACAAACAGATAAATAAAAAAAACCATTTTACTAGGTACTACGCGGAAGAAGATATTGGCAGAAAATGGTTAGAAATCATCGACTTACATTCTAAGTGATAGACAAGCTCGTTCATGGAAACTATTTGTCACAATACTGAAACGTTAAAACAAAAGTTCGCTGAAGCGCTAAATTGTCATTATGACGTCTAACAAAACTTTTAAAACTTACAGCGCTTATATACTTCAAAACTGCACTAATGTCACCAAGTCAAGTTGTACGGCATGCAATACGTGTAAGTCAAGCAAAGTGATTGTACGGCATGCCCAATCTAGTGCTAAAGTTAAAAAATGCCACAATCTCACATGTTTCTTGTAAGTTGAACCTTCAAAATCATGACAGCTTACTGTACACAGACCCACTTCGTCGACAGAGATTCATAGTGTTGTATGTAAGCTTCATGCAGGCGAACACCAAGCGTATAGTAGCGACCGTGGACTGAAGTAATGTAATGCTGCTTGACGACAAGTGTGAACTTTCCCACATGAACTGTTTAGATCTCAACAAAGAAAATCGTGAACACAAAAACTTTTGTGCTCGATTGTACAAAAACGAAACTTGTCATCTTACCGTCGCGTCGTCGAGCCGCTGACGCATTGTGAAAACGCAAATAGTTGTAGAAAGTGACGCTTTGGATCCAAGATGGCTACCGTGAACTATGTAACAGGTACTTTTAGATGCCTTCGGCCATATTTAACATTTTCTTATCTTTATGAGCTATTTGAATTGTTTTTTTTTATATTGACAGGTACGCGTTTGACCACTATCTGACCTTATGGTAAGCGATGGTCGACAATGGAGTACCTATTCACTCTTGACTTAAAGATCCCCAGGTTGGAGCTATCAGAAAACACAGATTTCGGCAGGTATTCCCACTCCTTAGCTGTATCATACACTGAATAGGAAGGGGGGGCTAGCCGTAGCAATCTTCCGCACTAGTGCGATATAATTATGCAGAATTGCGTGCCTAAAAGTGGTGGGGTAAGACGGGTTTCGAATAAATGTGTTAATCAATATATAGTATAAAACAAAGTCACTTCCCACTGTCTGTTCCTATGTATGCTTAGATCTATAAAAATAAACAACGGATTATGATGATGATTTTAACAGATAGATTCAAGAGGAAGGTTTATATGTATAATATTTATTTATTTAAAACTTTATGCACTAATTATACAGTGTGCAAAGGCGGACTTAATGCCTTATCACCATCGCACTCGTGCGAAGCTGAGGCGGGTCGCTAGTAAAGGATAAAATGAAGGTTTTAGAGACGCAGTGGTTGAATCGATTGGTAATTTGGTATTTGCACTTAGAATCAGGCGCAGGATTCATACATGCTTGCAGTTTAATAAAATATGCTCCATGACCTACCTTTGTTCCCTCATTCAATTACTTTACCCATGAATACTCAAACGGTACACTTATCGTCACTCCATTCGCAAACGATAGAAAGCTGAATTTCTATAGAAAATGCTACAATACCGCTACGACCAGTCTAGATTGACACTCATAACTGCATCTTTTTCCACAAGCTTTTCGTTACACTGAGATTAGAGGGGTCCGGTTATAATGGTCGTTCGTTGTACATAAATGCAATGCACTTTATGTGATGGACGTGTGCTTGAAAATGACGCTTTCTAATGGAGCGGGAGAAAATATGAAATGATTGATTTAACGAGATACGTTAAAATAAAAAGCCGTTTATAACTGTTCAAAGGAGAATAATTATTTATACGAGTGTCTATTATGAATGGCTACTAGACAATTGATTCATATTAATTCCAAATGCTGTTTTAGAACTCAATGGCTTGGCACGCGACGAAGAGGCCAGACGGGATGACTATAATGCCTTGGAAGTTGGGTAGGCCTTTGGTTTGGGAAGCAACATGTGTCACCCTTGCGCCATCCTTATGATTTGAGCACAGCGCGCTGTACTGGAGCGGCTGCTGCAGGTGCAGATAACCTCAAACGGCGTAAATATTTAATAACCTTATCGGAAGTGATATGTCATATTAATGGTGGGATTACCGAATGCCAACAGAATTTTCAGGCGTTATTTAACTTTTTCGCGTTGCCAATTCATAAAACATTGCGTCGGTTGATGAAACAACAAGCTTTAAAACCATGCTCATGTGGACAATTGGGGAAGGGCCCTCTTAAAAGCGAAACTAATTTTGGTTCCTAATGTTTACAATAAAAGAATGTTATTTACTTAAATTTTAAGAAAAGATCTACTTTTAAAAAAATACTACTGTAAAGTAACTGTAATTACAGTAAAAACAAAAAATAATAATAAGCCTAAAATAATTTATTGAAACTAACTAAAAATAAACTAAAATATGGTCTCAAAAACCTCTTCCACATCGCCGTTGACTGGTAATGTGCCCAAAAGACTGGCGGCATTACCACTCTGTATGATTGCCATACAGAGTGGTAATGCCGCCAGCAGCAGCGCAGCGCAGCAGAGCAGCTTATCTGTACTAGACAAGATAATTTTAGCTCCGAATGTTTCTAAGAAACTGATATTGTTATTTTTATTTAGATTTTTCAAGAGAAGATAATTTATTCCCTTGTACCTGTGAAAATCAAAACTGATATTAAAGATTTTTTAATTATTTTGATACTTTTATTTGAGAAAGAAAACCACTTTATTTGTTAGTTTATAAGATATTTTTAATGATATATATTTTTAATTTAAGTAACGATATTTTTTATTATTTTAACCGAAAAGATAAGTCGTCAGTGAAAAGTTCTCGACAACTTATTGAGAAATTGAAAATCTCGACAAATCATGAACCCATGTCAGACTTTCTGGCGTCTGACTGTAACAACAACGGCTTTACGAGGCATGGAAAGAAAGAAAGAGAAAAACAGTTTATTTACGTGAAATGACGCAAACTTAAAACTAGCTAACGAACATAATCATACATGGGGTGTCAGTAACGCCCTAGATAAACTTAGAAAAGCACAAATATGAATTGAAAAATTCACATTCACAAACCTGCAACCACATGTATGACAGGAACACCAACAAAAAAATCATAACAATTTGTAATTTAAATACCATTTGGGGATCAGTAGGTATAGTACGCGGCAAATAAGTTGAACTATTTGTTATTGTTCCGCGCAGTTCTCCACATCAATTGAGACCCGAAAATCAGCAAGCAATAAAAACCCGAAAAAAAAAAGTACGAAAAAGTTTGAAAGAAGAGAATAAAGGAGTATACATTGGTAATGTAAACCTCATTACGTTTACCTGAGAAAGACTGGCCCAAAAGGGTCATCTCGTAAAAAAACTATCAAAACTGACAACCTCCAATATTTAACAAACACGAAATTTATACTGTCAAACTATCAATACTAATTAAAATAAAAGATAAATATAATAATAGATTATTAAAAAATAATATATGAGGCATGATGGCTAATATCGAGTCTCCTATCCCGCTCTCGGACATTGAAGCAGTGCTGGCTTGGGTCGATAGTTTTAAACTATCGCGAGCCACAAAGAAAATCAACCGGGACTTTTCTGATGCTGGTAAGGATATATCTATTCGCTCTTTTTTTGCTATCACTTCTATTCTTTACGGATATGCCTACGCGTGGTACGGATAGGAACGATGTACATAATTTGTTCCTTTCAAATCTTAAAGCCTCGAATATATAGAGTCGGGTATCCTGCACGCTCCATTTACGCGCTCTAAATTTTATTCTACTGTCGACTGTACTTGGGGTAAAAAATCGGAAGAAAAATCGGAAATGAATTCCAATCATTATCCACCTCGCTGATGGTGAATAGAGACGCGTATCTAGTATCTATCTTAGGGTGGATAAACGGAATGGGGCCAGGGTCGGTTTCTGAAAGGAAGATTCGGCCACGGTATGAAAGGCCACAAAGGGAGTGGGTTTTTAGTCAGTAAAAGTCTGACACTATCTCCCGCCCCGACCAAGGTCACGGAGATGATGCGGAGATGTCATTGGATGATTTTCCCACCGAAAAAAAGGGTTGATAAACGGAATAAGCTACGAAGCCGAGAGATTGCGAAATGGTGTGCCCACGTGTACCATTAGTACGTTTTGAGGCAATTGGGCAAAGGGGGTAATAAATGGGCCAGCGTGATGGATTACTTGTGTCCCAACTTCCCTAGAGCATTACAAGTTGATTTTACTTTATGCATTTTTTCTTCTCCAGTCCTCCTAGCTGAAATCCTAAGCATCCACTACCCAAAGCTGGTGGAGATGCACAACTACCCTCCTCGGAACAGCCACTCGTTGAAGCTGAACAACTGGATGACACTAAACAGAAAGGTGCTGAAGAAGCTCAAACTCAGTCTGTGCTGTAACACGATGGAACAGCTGGCAAACTGTACTCCAGGGGTCATAGAGAGAGTACTGGTTATGGGTGAGTTGATATTCAAATTTAACGAGGAAACTAAGAGCAAGACGTATGGCAATTTCCCCATTTTATCATGGTGGACATCTCACCCATTTATACACCGTTCAATTTTGGTCGTTTTAATTCCGCGGAGGGTCGATTCGGTACATGAAATACTATCGATTTGTAAAGAAAAAAAAAATAGAATGCTTTTTTTAAACTCGAAATAATTTATGCGTCGTTTACTTAAAGAAATTAATTTCTTACAAACGTATATTAATTCGAGTTTTTGAAAAAAAGAACTTTATTTTCGAATCGAATCGGCCCTCCGCGGGATTAAAACGACTAAAATTTAACGGTGTATATTTTGGGGACAACTTAATTGTGTATAATAAACCAGTGCTTGACTGCGATCCCACCGTTACCGGCACCGATAAGCCGTAATGCAAGCGTTGATGGTGAGCCGCACTAGTTTATTAACGGCCTATTCACTCTAGCCTTGGAGACACCTAAATTATAATTGGACGGGAAGCCGCAGTAGGAAATTTGTTCCAGTAAAATTGTATACTTACATATCCGCAGCTGAGGAGTGGAATTCCCTGCCAGAGTCTAAGTTTCCTATTTGCTATCACCTGGGGGGTTTTGTTAAGAGAGAACAGGTTGCTTCTAAACAAGCGTGCTTCATCGTCGAGCACATCATCACTTACCATCAGGTCAGGTAGTGGTCAAGAGCGAGCCACATAATTGCTTACCATAAAACGAGATAACTGTCAAACGCAAGCCAATCATTAGAACAAAATCCTTATAAAAAAATGATTTTGGTTTTCCAGTTCGAGACAAAATCCGTCGCGATGAAGATCTGAACAAAACTATGAGAGATGCTGAACAGAACATGTCCAGTGGTGGTAGCTACTATGAGGCCTGCGGTGATGACGGTACTTATAATTGTCTGTTGACTTAGTTTGTGACATATGTCTCTCTTCTCTCCTTCCAGTTGTTTTAATCTACTACAATCCCCTATCATACTTCTTTTTTCGATGCGAGATATCATCAAATATTCGTTCTGAGTAGGCGCGAGGGTGTGACAGACTTCAACTGACCAAAACCCACCAGTATGCCCTTTGTGTATCAGGATCACAGAATCTCTTCCCAACAAACCCGCAGCTATAGCAGCCTATGCTACTTGTAAGGAATAATAATAAAAAATACTGTTTATCAATACCACTTTTGTTCTCTCATGAGAACAAAATATAATAAAAATACCTATATTGGTTAATCATTGTCTTGCTGTATTGGCACGAACGTTGTGGTACAGAGTACGGTTCATCACATCACAGCACTCTCCAAGACATCAGCACCAACGGCCACAGAATAGTAAACAATCAAATATAAGGCGCCTTCAAATTAGCCGCAAGGTGTCGTGCGACAGCGCTGAAGCTGCGCTACCGTCGCGTGGTACTTTGCGTCTAACTTGAAGGCACCCTTAATGTTACAGAACAAGTACTGATGGTGCCAGTTAAAGTAAGGGTCAACGGCACATTGGAGACCATACAGCAGAAAGTGATCAGCTACGAGACCTACTGCGCAATGAAAGAAGAACTGAAAGACGCTAAAGAAGCTGGTGATGTGCTCAAACAAAAAGTGAGTAGAAATCTTAGGAACCTCCTGCAATTGTCTCAATTTATTTGGGCCAGAGGCCAGAGACGCAATTCTCTTAATTTATTTGGGGTCAAATGCCCATCCACAAGCTCTTAATGCAATCCAGTTGACGACCTAAACTGAACTGTCAAAGGGATGGGGGCTGTATAGTGTGTATGTCTCTTTTTCGCAGGCACGCCTGATATTTTGACACGTCACGGTTAGGCCTCAGCACAAAATGCTTGTATTTTTCTTCAATATCATCATGTCCATAGTCCTTACTTTCTTGCTATATTATCTTCCCCATTATCCATCGGTCCTTTGGTTTTTCTAAGGATAAATATGGTTTGCATATGTTTACAACTATCGAGTTTTACAAAAATTTACTTAAATTTTTCACAGAACATTAGGCAAAGATGCGTACTATATAAACATAGTGTATTTTTTGTTGCCCAGGTTGATCATCTAGACAGTCTATTGAAACTTAAAGAAGAAAGAATCAACGAGCTGCAAAGCCAGTTAGAAAGAAAACAAACGTGGCGAAAGGAGGTAGAAGTTCTGACAAGCAACATGACCATGGATTCTGAAAGTGTCTCTTCAAACCTAAACTTGAAACAAGAATGTATTCTACTACCCGTCAAAACAAACTCCCTCAAAATTGTAGGATCTAAAACAAAGATAGATGAATCAAAAATTCCTGTCGCCAAAGACTCGTTTAAAACTATATCCATTCCTAGTCTAACTGACGTGAACCTCACAGAAATCAACGATACTGTGGATAGAATAAAATCTGATGTTTTCAAAGAAATCGAAATGGGTGGTGAATTGGAAGAGAAAATGGAGTGCTACCCAGAAATTTTTGAAGACTTCAAAGACAGTGTAATGCGACAGGATACTTTAACGACCATCCAAGAGACAATACAGACAGAAATTGATATGAACTTTAAACCAAAAGAATATCAAGATGGTCTGACTAGTATGGTAAAGTAGGTTTAAATTGAAGTATTAATTTTTGTGTTGGCTATCAAAAATTAAAACAAACATAAAATGTGATACTTAGAATAATGAAATCCAAATCCTCAAAATAAGTCCAATATTATGATATTTGTATACAGAGAGTAAAAAATTTTGATTGTTTAGTGATCGTGTTTGTCATCATGAAGTAATGTTTTTGGGTGTTCAAAATTATAGCAATTATACATGAGGTAGTAATAAAAAAGAGTCTGTTATAGTTAAAGTTTTTTATTAGGTTTTAGTCTGTTTGTTACTATTGATTTAGAAATAAAAAGTTTACACTAAACATTTGATTTCATTATTGCGCGTTAGCTTGAAATATATCGAGCAAACTGGGATGTTTGTTTAATATTTCCGTAATTTCTTGGTATCTGCTCTCCTTGAAATCAACCTCTTTCTGTTGTCGCCTGAAAAATAAGTTTCAGTTTAATGTCGATTTGAAATTTTCTGTAGCTACATAAAATATATAGCTACTTTTTGTGAGAACCGAGACAGTTTGAGATAGGTTATATCGGGATCAATTTAATTATTTTATGACGCTAAAAATAAAGGTTTTCTAGCGATCCTTGGGCACTATAATCTGAAAATTATTCTCTTTTCCTTTCATGATTGATTCCTTCTGCATATTTCTTTGTTTGAACTTTTATGTACGGTAGGGATACACAAGCAGACTTATGCAACAAAGCTTTCAGTACGAAGCAACCTTTGGTTTAAAAAAAAAATCGAAAATCTGAATGACGAAAATATTAAATGGACTTGAGTTAAGCACTGAATGAAAACAAGCTTGATAAAGACACACTTTTGATAAATTTGTAACACGAAGACTAACTAACTAGAACTAGACAATTATAAAATTATTGAACTTAAAGATAAATAATGAACTCACTTGCGCTCCCCGTCCTCCATTTCCTGACCTATTACTTTAAACCTGTCGAATTCTATGTTATCGTTGAAGAGACACTCGCGATGAATAGCGTCCATAGCAATCTTCACGGGTTCTAGGTCTGCGACTACATAAGAAAAGGAAGGCGTTACTTGTAAAACTACGAATCTGCGTCAGATGAGACTGAAATGGCTTTAAGCTTACAAGGCTAGAAAATCGCGATGGATAAATTATGTGAGTTTTGGATAAAGAGCTATAAAATATCAGGTGTTCTACAGGGGTCAATATTAGGTCCTCTTTTTATTCATCCCACATGTTCCATCGGTTATTTTCCATCTTCGAGTGGAAGCCTATTGGTCCAATTATTTAATTATAAATTATTGTTATGCTGCCTTAATTAATGATCTAGTCTTTAGTGAATTATGTGTCTTACGATCAAAAATAAAGTTGCTATCCAAAGACGACTTCTGTGAGTCCTCGTGGCAGGTGCACGGCGGTAGCACGTCGAGGTCTGAAGTCTGCACTCCTACCCCTGTGCTCACCCACTCCGACAACGGACTCTCCAGGTCACTGTCTTCTTTTTCTTCTTCTTCTTTATCCTTGATCTTCTTATTTTCCATGCGTTGTTTTATTATATCCAGTTGCTCTGTTGGTTGGAGAAAATTTTGAAGTATAATTTTGTTGTTTTTAGGACACATCACAGTGATAAGTATTACCTATAGTAGTGTTGTGATGGCCCAGTTGTTAAATACACCCGCCTCTCATGTGTGAGGTTGCGAGGTTCGATATCGGGCAAGTCTAGGGGCTAGAAACTTTCGTCTCCATCGACTGTCTGGGCTGCTTACGCTTTTTAAACAGATTCCTCCAAAGAATCAAAGAGTTTTCTATGTGTCTCACCTGGCGTGCAAGTCTCATACTGATCGAAGGTTTGTTCGAAGTGCGTAAAGGGATTGGCTCTCATGTAAGGCGGCAGGGACCGCATGAAGGAGTCCACTTGCATACGTTGACACTTGTCCATGGGGCATACCTGGATAGACAGATTTGATTAACGTAGACCATGGGAGCCTGTAGGATTGTTTTAGGGAGATTGTTTATGGTTTTGATCTTGACTTCTTGAGCCCCGATTTCTTTTGCCACTTTTACAGAGATAGTTTAAATTTTATCGACTTAAAATTTATGCTAGAGAGATGTGCTATACGGGGTATTATTTAATGTTTATTCTTAAGCCATATTGTATGCCAAGCCTTTTGGCTGCGGTAATTCTTTCAAGTAATCCTTTAAATAAAAAACCAACCTCAAAGAAAAGTCGAGATGGAAAATCGTCCAATGAATTTTCGCGCTCTAGGGCGGTGTGTGTGGTGTAGGAGGGTGTGTGTGTCTTTCACCGACTAAAATCACACCTGCGTCTTTCAGTTGCCCAGTTGCTGTTGTTTGCGTTCTAGGACCATGGGCATGGCCCTCGAATTGCTGTCATTTCTTTGAGGAGTACCTGGAAAACTAGGCGCTGTTGACGACTAAACACAGATGGGTTTTAGTCAGTAGGTATGTCTGACACTACCTCTCGCTGAACGCTCCACTCACAGCGGGAGAAGTCATTTGATGATTTCCCGGTATACACCTACCTAAACTAATGCTTGACTGCGATCCCACCTGATGGTAAGCAGTGATGCAATCATTGATGGTGAGGCGCACTAGTTTATTATGAGCCTATTCACTCTAGCCTTGAAGACACCTAAATTATTATCGAACAGAAAGACCGCAGCAGGTAAATTGGTCCAGTCCTTCGAAGTGAGTTGATTTTGTCGCGCCTTATGGAAAAGCGTCAGCAAACTGTAAGTTCGCTACACAAATTTAGTCAGCATGTTGCTCAATATATATTTTCAGGCGCTGAAAGTAATTTTGTTGAGAACCCTTTCATTACAAAGTTATGAACAACCGTACCCTCTCGTAGTTAATCGAATGGTCTCGTTCTTGCTGATGAGTCTGTATCACTTGGAGACTGTCTTGATGGACGCTCCTGCGTATAAGATGAGAAATGAGGGTTAGAAATGAATACAATGAGAAGTATCTAAGTAAGACATGTTACCAGTGATGGCATATGGCTCCAAAACATGGTCACTTACAATGGGCCTCATCAGAAGACTTGAAGTCACCTAAAGGGCAATGGAAAGAGCTATGCTCGGAGTATTCTTGCGTAATCGAATCAGGAATAAAGATATCCGCAGGAGAACCAAGGTTACCGACATATCACGAAGAATCGCCAAAATTAAGTGGCAATGAGGAGGGCACATAATATTGCTCGCAGAACGAATGGCCATTGGAATTGACGTTCTGGAATTGTGACCTCGTACAGGAAGACGTAGCGTTGGAAGGCCTCCTACAAGGTGGACCGATAACATAGCAATGTTTGCGGAAATCCGATGGATGCGAGACGCACAGGACCGTTCATAGTGGCGACACTTGGGGGAGGCCTATGTCCAACAGTGGATGTCTTTCGGCTAAAATGATGATAATGATGATGAAGAGATGTTAATCAAACATGGACATAAGAGGACGCGCTGCGCATCTTTTACGTCCTTAACCGATTACGTCGGATTGATCCTACATTTCGTGGCATATTTGCCAGGGTCATGTGTTTGCGTCTCCATTTCGTTTAGCGTCTTCAAACCCCATAGGTGACAGAAAAGCTGACGAGATGGAGTATTTGGTCGTGATCGTGATACGCTTGTGCTTGACCACTATATCACCTGATGGCAAGCGACGATGTGGTCGACGATGTGATGGAACGTGCTTGCCTAGAAGTAAACTCATTCGGAATTTATACGAAGATTAACGAAGCGCTTTTTTCTGGTTTAACTGTATTCATAAGTACACACCCAAGTATAGATTGTGTTTCGTCTTTTGAATCATTTGCATCTGCATCTGCTTGTGATTTCGATAAGGTGGGCGGTGAAGTCACGGGTGGTCTGTAATTTAAATGACGAAATGAGAATAAACGATCAATAGTACATTGTTACCCTAGGGGTGAAAGTAACTTATTTAGTCCCGAGAAGAAGATTGGCGTCCGAGCGAAGGTCGCTAATATTCGAGGGACTGGGAAATGGGAATCGGGAAATGGGAAGATAGAACTAGTTTTTTTTTAATAATTTGACAGCTGTCAGTTGAAAGTGATTCTCCCTAGGGACGAAAATTATTACTTTCAACCCGCTCCTTAGGCAACTTTAGACCTACTTTCAGCGTATGAGTAATGAAAAATCACTAGTGTCACCGCACATGCCACAGCCACAAACGCTGAAGCTAAAAGCAGCCACAAAGTAATCTAAAGCGCGCCACAGCCACTTGTGGCCGGTGGCTGCTACTTTTTTAGCCCATATGCGCAGCACCATGATGGATTAGATAGTGGCCAGTGTGGCCCACAAGAAGCGAGCAGCGGCGATTTGTAGCGTTTGGCTGCCATCGGCGTCAACCGTGTGCGGTGAACCCATATAAAATTTATGAAACATATAGGAAATATGCCCGTGGCGGCATATTGTGGTTGTTGCCGGTGATTCCTGTGCGGCGACCCTTACTGCTACGGAACAACGGTGTTCAGAGATTGTTCAAAAGAGTTACCGCGGAATGCAAAGGACCATTCAAGAAAAACTTTCAGCTCTAGGGTAACAATGTACTATTTTTACACAATGTTTACTATAATAGCGCCAGTCACGCATCACTACCGCGGTCTGTCCCTATGTATGCTTAGATCTTTAAAACTTTCATTAATTCCTCCCGTTCTGGGAAAAACGAGAAACAGTGTTAAACTTTTCTGACTGACATCAACCTGTATATTTTTACGCGGCAAATAAGTTGAACCATTTGTTATGGTTACGCGCATCCCCCCACTTTGATTAAGACCCGAAAATCGGATACAGCGCATTCAAGCGCAAGCATTATTGCGTCATGATAGTCAAACTTGTGTGACGAGTATTATATTATAATATTGATGTCCACGTCTCAATCGAAATGGGGGCTGCGCGTAAGCATAGCAAAGGTTCAACTTATTTGCCGCGCACAGTTTTCCTCAGTAACTCTTTGGTACAATCCCGTAGTCAATGGAGAAAGTGCTAAGTTTCAATACTAATATTTATAATTTTAAAGTAAAACACTTACTGCTCAGCTGCTGAATCCGATTCTGAGTCTTGTCCAATGAATACTGATGCCTGACAGGAAAAAAATACGAATCAAAACTTGGGATTAGGTTGGGTTGGTTGGGGTTAAACGACATTGGTCAAGTCTGATATTCGTCAAATCAGCATTTCGTCCAGTGTGGCAACTGGCGTTGCATAATTTACTTATTCATACTATATAATAACCAGATTGACTCAAATAAAATAAAAATAAAAATAAAAAAGCCTTTTATTTCCTAGTAATTTCTAACATACTTTGAAATGTGACAAGTTTAAATAAAATATAATTATCTCTCAAGATTGCTCACTTTACATTTACTTTATTAATTATAATATAATAATTGCGAAATAATTAAAGTAGCAATTGATAATTGTTTAATAATGATAATTGAAAATTAATAATCGTAATAATGATAATTGAAAATTAATAATAGTAATTGATAATCGTAATAATAATTGAAAACTGTAATAATATTTTTCTAATTAAAATTAAAATTGATAAATAATAAAATATTTGAAAATTATTTGAAATTAAAATTGATAAATAGATTGACTCAAATGAGCGCCTAATTTTAAAGGCAAGTCTTAGTTTTACAAGTAGGGCACTTTACCGACTGCTGGTTTGCCGAAGTGTCCAGAGCTTAGTCTTAACCTGTTGAATATCGTAATTAGAGACACAATAGACAGACAATAGGTGTGCGGACGCCGGCGTCCTCTTGGGAAATAATGAATTAAAGCTAACTTAATGGACTTTATAAAATTTTGTGTTTAAAAGCAAACAATAATTTGTCTGTGTGATTATTTAGAAGGGAACTTACTCTTTTTCTCCCAATGTTGAGTACCACAACTGGCTCATGTCTGAATGGCTCCGAAAGCTCTTTGCTGGGTTCCTTTTCGGGTTTTGACGAGTTCCTCTGAAAACATTACATATAGTACAAATTTATGCAATTTGAATTTTAAATAAGGTTACACTTTACCTAAATTTAAAATAAGATTTGACGTATAAAGAAACGTTTTTCATTTTCCGTTCAACCGATTTTGATATCTCTAATTTGTCTTCTATATTAATTAAATTTCTGTGGTGAAAACCTTTTCAAAACTTATGGCCAGTTCAGAAAAAGTAAGCAAATAAACAGAAAGAGGCCGGTAAAACTGTACTATACTGGACAGCGAAATAAGGGGTATTTTCGGGGAGGGGGGGAGGGGGGGCCCCACCCGCCCCAAACCCCCTCCTGAATCTAGGAAACACATAACTTTTGGAGATATTCAAGATTGAAAATTTTGAGGTTAGGAATCAAAAAATCGTAAATTTTATGCATTTTTGGGTCTAACTTGGGGATTTTAGCGGAGGGTGTCACCCTCTACCCCTCGGACCATCCCCCCAGTAGCAAATGTATACTTTCAGGTATTTAAAAATGAAAAAAGAAAAAAAAAAAAATTGTCCGGGAGCGCTCTTCCACTAAATATTTGAGTAGGTACTAAAATATAGTTTTCTGGGTGGTTTAAAAAAAAATAACCACGAAGGTGATGGCAGGGTCTGTTCGCTCGCTGCGCTCGCTCACTAGACCCTGCCATCCCCTTCTAACCTAAATCTATCCGAGTCGGGGTGCCCTAATTATTTGGTACGCAAACAAATTGTCTCATCTCATTTTTATTATTTCTTACTAAAAACTATTTAATAAGAGGTTGGTAAATGAAACACTAATAAATTCATTATCATAGAAACTACAAATAAAATAAAAAGTGAACAAAACCCATCAAAATGGCGTCAAATAATACGAAAAATTATCGATTTTAATTATTTTTTTTTCTCAAAAACTATATATTTCCTAACATTGAAACTTTGCATAATTACTTTTTAGATATAAACCTTTTCAATAAAAAATTATGAGCTCAAAACTCGCTGTCCAGTATAGTACAGTTTAGCCAAGAGGCCCATTGTTACTTTATTTTAAACTATTTGAAGGGTCCAGGCAAAGAACTGGGAATGTCACAATAACTGTATATTTGTATTTCCTATTAGAATGTCGTTAAAACTACTTTACTACTAACTTTGGTCTAAATAAAAATGATTTTTTCTCAAAATCATGTAAAAGAACATATTCTGTTCTTTACTGGTAGAAAAATCTATGTGTAATATAATTTCATTGTTAACTACTGGTTAGTACAATTATTCAACGTATTTCATTAAAACTATGCTATTGCAAACTAAGATCTCAATAAAAACAATTAATCTTATAAACTTTAAATGCGTTCTACTCAAAATCAGTTCAAGTGGGCATTCTCTGTTCTTTGCCTGTACCCTTAATTTAGGGATTCAATCCAGTTTTGGTCTTACCAATTTGGTGGTGGAAGTGATTTCCATGGAGTCTCTGGCTCCAAGGAGCTCAGTCTTCGTTGGCACAGCCGCCGTAGTCGGTGCAGCGCTGCTACATGACATTTATTTATTTACTAGCTGTCCCGGCAAACTTCGTACAGTACGACCGATGGATCTTGGCGCGCCTGAAGTTAGGCTATGCGAACTTTTGCGCATGTACACTCGTAAAAAGAATTGTTAGTGTCATTTTTTTTTTACCGCGATACGAATAAGTTTCTTAATACTTTTAGTAACTTTTTGTATAATTGTACAATGTACATGTTTACTCCTCTTATTTAACTCTTAACTATAGCTGTGGGTCCATTGGTCCCACCGAAACCTTAATAATAAGGCAATAGAAGCATCTTAATAATAAAAACAACAATCAACCAAACAATTATCAACATGAACAATTAAATAAAACTTTTTTAACCGCGTGTATCCAAAACAGAGATAGCCGACAGGAAAGCTGAACATTGACAGAGAACACATTATCGTACCGAGCATTGGCGAATATTCACGAAGCTTTACGAAAAAACCAAAAAGCGATGTTCAATACGCGTGTCTGAGGGTGTTGTTTAATCGATTTTTGTCCAAATCGATTCAAAATAAGGTATATAAATATATTTATATTCTATATTATAAGGAGGTTTAAAATATTCCCAAACAGTCGTTATTCTAGTAGTTGCCTAGAGGTACTCGTAACTGATATTTAACTAAATCATGCATTTTAACTAAGAAAATAAAATTTTATTACAATCAATCTCTAGCCAACATCTCCGCCCCACGCACGTCGCCTCATGCCACCATTTTGTTCCTAAAAACATTTGTGCGCAGCCTTCTGCGCAAAGTTCGGGCGCGCCAAGATCCGTCGGCCGTACTGTACCGCCGTCTAATGAGGATAACGCCATCTACGGGCGTTACCAGAACCAGCGTAATTAATTCAAAATGACTTTCTTCAAATATTTTGGATACACTGATATCTTGTGGATATTATCTAGGCTTCTATAGAAACCAAAATTTAAATTTTTGTAAAACTAATCCAGTAAACACTTCTGAAAATCTGGTATTTTACGTGAACTTTTGACCCTCCATAACGTACTCATTTAATAAAAGTATAAAAAAGTAGTTATATACAAGCCTTTCGTATTTAATCAAGATTCTATATGATGATATTTTTTCCCAAAAACTTTTAAGGGTTTTAAATAAACACAAATATTTCCTGGAACCAGTTTCGTGAAATATTCGAGTAAATCATGGAACTATGCCGAATGCCAACAGAGTTTTCAGGCGTTATATCTTTTTTCGCATTGCGTCTCCATCATACATTGCGATGGATTGCATTAGAAGAAGCAACAAACTTTTAAACCAAGCTCGATTATATGTAATACTAATAAGAAATCAAAAACTATACATCGAAACCGGCTCAATTGCCATAAAAAAAACTATAGGTATAGGCGCTTTTTAGGGGCCCAGTAGGGCCCTGGGACGAAGGCAATAAATGGAACAGGGTAGGGTTTTAGTCAGTAAGAGTCTGACACTATTTCCCGCCCCACCCAAGGGCGGGATTTGTCATTGGATGATTATACCTACCATAAAAAAAAATAAAGGCGGTTAAGTACTTATGTAATAAGCTGTTTAGTACATCAGTTTGTAATCGTTGTTGTATTTTAAGATTATTTATTTAAAAAAATTCTAAAATAATATTTTAATTAAAAAAAAATATCGTTTTTAACCGACTTCGAAAAAAGGAGGAGGTTCTATGTTCGGCTGTATGTATTTTTTTTTTTTTTTTATGTATGTTCACCGATATCTCGGCCAATTGTGGACCGATTTCGAAAATTTTTGTTTTGATTGAAAGGTTATACTTCCGAATTGGTCCCATAAAAATATCTTTTTGATCTGATGATAAACTTCGAAGATATAGGACGAAACTCTTCAAGAAATCATAGCAGAACTGTCGTTTGTTCGCCGATATCTCGGTCAATTGTGGACCGATTTTGAAAATTTTTGTTTTGATTGAAAGATTATACTCTCGAGTTGATCTTATAAAAATATTGTTTTGATCTGATGATGAACTACGAAGACATAGAACGGAATTCTTCAAAAAACCTTAGCAGAACTGTCGTAACAAGTAAAATTGCTTTGTTTAAACATGTAGTTGGTGGCTGACTAAAGGAAAAAGGGGAGGGGTACATAGAACTGAGCCGGAACTTTGTAATAAATCAGTGTATCTTAGCCGTGTTTGGTATTATTAGAATTGTCATGATGATTTGATGTTGGAACCGAATGGCGGAAGGTACCTATCTATTCAAGTTTGGCTGAGGGGTACTACCACTAAAAAGTGTGAAATAAAAAACTTTTTACAAAAAAAATACAACCGACTTCAAAAACAACCAAAAAATGCAAAATAGCTTTCAATTTCGGAAGTCGGTGTTAAATAGCGAAGAGACCAAACTATTATAGAAACACCGACTTCCGAAATTGAAAATTATTTTGCATTTTTTGGTGGTTTTTGAAGTCGGTTGTATTTTTTTTGTAAAAAGTTTTTTATTCTATTTATGACCTACCTTAGTAAAAACCCCAAACGGTGGATCGATGACCTACAGTGACCCGGGAAACCGATGGATGCGAGACGCACAGGGCCGTTTGCACTATATGGAGGGAGGCCTATTACAGTGGCGTAACTATAGGGAGGCAAGGCTTGTAAAATGCAACGGGCCTCTGGCCTGGTGGTCCCCCGATCCAGGAGGTCTTAAGCTCTGGAGTAAATATACAAATTCAAGTAAATTATTAAGATTTATTTACACGTTAACGATTTTCCTGGGGCCCCATCCAATGATTTAAACACGGGCCTCAGATAGTATAGTTACGCTACTGGCCTATTATTATTTATCAACACATGCCTCCCCCAGCCTATGTCCAACAGTGGACGTATTTCGGCTGAAATGATGATAATAATGATTTCCCTCTCTTAGAAAGGAGGCCTGTGTCCCAGCATTGGGAACATTAAAAGGCTGATGATGATGATGATGAATGATAAGAAATACCCAGTTTTGATTGACAGATGCTTTGTAAAAAGAACCAGGCCCTCGTAATGGTCTGCCGCCTCGCATCAAAATATGCTTTGCATAAAATTGAATAACCCAGAGGCAGCAGAAGCATATTGGCTAATAATCTAATTACGAAAACAGTTTAATTCCCGAATCGATATTTACGAATCGCAAAAAAGTTTTTTTTTTAAAGTAACCACAAATTTACATATTTTTTTGTTGATTTTTTCCTATACTTGTGCTATGAGACCTTGCTTCATGCCAAATTTCAGGATTCTAGGTCAACGGGAAGTACCCTATGAATTTTGTTTCCCTTGAGAGTGTCGAAATATATGTTGTTTTGCAACATAAACGGCCGGCCGTATCTTTTTTTTTCACAGCTTCAAGGGATCGCAGGCCTAAGTATATTATGGTCTTAATTTCAACTCTACCTCCACGCGTTCCAGAGATAAAGGGTCTTGACAGACAGACAGACGGACAACAGAGTGATCTTATAAGGGTTCTGATTTTTCCTGTTGAGGTAAGGAAGCCTAAACATAATTATTATTTTTATAATCGACTATAACTTAAAAATAACATACACATTCGTATAAAATTATCTTGGTAAGTTAAAGTCAAATAGCGATCTATGCCGTTTGTAAGAGTTGAAGACTTACATGATCTTGAGAATGGAGCCCATAGTGCCGCGAATGTCTATACTCGCAGCCCGAGCAGCGTTGGTGTGAATCGACTAAAATGATACAAAAAAAAAATTACATTTTATATGGGACTAGCTCCCAGCAGGGACCGAAGCCTGCTGGGGCCATGGCTTGACTTCCTTAAGGGAAATACAGGGTCCTGGAACATAAGGCTTAAAAGGAACATATGTGTGGTTTTAGTCGATAAAGGTATGACACGCCCTAGAGTCCAAGTCACGCCCAAGTCACACTCCGCCCTAGAGCGGGAGAAGTCATTAGACGAAGTCAACAATGAACTGTCAAACGCTAAAAAGGTAAATAGTCGTAGTTTTCTGTACTTTTCCCTTTTTCTGATCAATTTCTAAGGTCTAAGGCTAAGAACTCTCAAAGCGGTTTTCAACCACGCCCGCCGCGGTAGAGGACACTGCTGCTTTATTCCTAAACTTACAAGACTGCAGTTTTGTGCAGTTACGCAACCGTCGCGGTACGATTTTCGCCCGCAAAACTGGCGGGCGATTATCGCAAGACATACGGTTGCAAGACGGCCCGCTCGCGCTGGTGCGACGGGAGCCGCGAACAACCGCACACCCCGGGCGTAAAACGCGTCGTGAAACGTGCTTTGATTTTTTACATACATATATATCTGCATTCTACAGAAGATGCGAGCCCGCAACTCTGTAGAATGCAGTTACGTTCTTAGCCTTACTTTGTACTTAATCATAATTAACCCCCGGCTTTGGCCTTGTGAGATGGGTTATTATTATACGGAAGGTAGATACTAACGAGATAAAAGTCATCCTGGTACCTTTCAAGGATATGCTCTAATACTCATAAACCAAGTTTACTATTCAGCCTTATGCATGGTTGAATAATAATATTCCACAACTATCACACAACGCCGTCTAGTCTCAAGCTAAGCAGAGCATGTGTTATAAATACATACATATTATAGATAAATTACACCCAGACACAGAACAAATGATCGTGCTCATCACACAAACATTTGTCCTGGATGATAATCAACCCACAACCAGCGGCATAGCAGTCAGGGTCACTAAACCCTAGACTAACTAGGCCAGTCAAAAATGAATGTAATGAAACTAATAATGTTTATATTACTTAGACTCTTAACAGATACTTCCCTCTCATAGAGAAGAAGCATGAGTCCCAGCAGTGGGAACATTATAAGGCTGATGCTATGCTATGCTAACAGGTATGGCATCTACCAGACCAACAGACTCCAGCTAGGGACTACCACTGCTTTTCTGGGTATATACGACTTATTCCGGGACAACTAACCACGCCATTTTTACCCGACTGCGCCAGAAGGAGGTTATGTTTTTCGAGAGTATGTATGTATGTTTGTATGTATGTATGTATGTTTGTATGTATGTATGTATGTATGTATAATTGTTTGGCACGCTCTGCAGCCTGAACGGCTCGATGGATTTTAGCTTGAGAGGTGTCGTTAGATTCGTATTTACTGTGAGAGTGACACTGGGTATATCAAAATAAAAAAAAAACAAAATGGCAAAATTTTTGGCGCCAAATTCAAATATTTGGCACGCTCTGTGGCCTGAACGGCTCGATGGATTTTAGTTTGCGAGGTGTCGTTTGATTTGTAATAATTACTGTGAAAGTAATATCGTAAAAAAATAAAACTAAAAAGTAAAAAATAAAAAATGGTAATTTAAAAAACTAAAAAACCCGACTGCTTTTCTGAGTATTCACGAAAAAGCCCTAAAACAAGAAAGTCGTTGTAGCTGTCGGGACCCATTCTAGAAAGTCAGCCGTCTAGTCAGTAGATCTATGATGTAATGGGTCCCGACTGCTACAACGACTTTCTTGTTTTAGGGCTTTTTCGTGAATACTCAGAAAAGCAGTCGGGTTTTTTAGTTTTTTAAATTACCATTTTTTTACTGTGTATGTTTATGCACACAAAAGTACAGAGGCGAAGCATTTTCTACCAGTCACAATGAAGGAATTATCAAAAAAAATTAAGCTATACATACTGTTTAACAGCTTTTACATACCACTTTAGAATTGACTTTCATTTCTCCGTACGGCGAATGTATGCATTCCCACTTTATCGGCACAGGCAGCTTGTCCGGATAGATATTCTTGATTTGATCAAGACGTACGCACTTTGATCTCAAGAACATCTCCTTGAACGCTGAAAAAAGGAATCAGTAAGGTATGGTTCCAAACCCTACCACTTTACACATAAAGTGCGTTGTGCGCATTGCTGAAAAGCGTGCCCCGCGCACTGGGACAAGATGCATAGAGAAATAGACTAAGGTAGAAGTACGTATTCCCGGTAGTGTCCCAGTACCCGTTAACTAGTCAGTTTTTTATTTTTTGCGGCTTTCTACGAAAATCAAATTAAAGTTTGCAAATGACAATTTATTCTTGGTACTATTTTTTACAATTTTAATGGCAATACTCACCAAAAAGTTTAAAGGCTTAAAAACTGTGTCAACTTAAAAATACGTTACAGTAAAATTATCTATAAGTTCAAAGTTCTGTCAGTGAACTACGAGACCACCCGGTCGCAGAGATCATCTAGCCATACTTCGATGGATAAAATTAAGGTAAAAGTGTTAATCTTTATAAAAAATTGTGTGTATTATTTAACGATCTAGACTATAAATTAAGGTAAATCTCACCGAAAAGTAAATGTTTTTGCATTTTACATCTATTGGTACTCACAAACCCCTACTTGACCTAGTACCCGGTAAATTCGGATGTTTTTTACCGGATACTGGTACACTATCATCCCATTGCACCGAAACCCGTTATTGTATCCTTATTGCTTTGAAATAAGTCTCATTTTCCTTTGAAACTGTAGTTTATATTAAATATTTTCTGCCGGATACTGGGACATGCATTAACAGTTGCATTTAAATCCGTCACGGTTCTTATTGCCTTGAGTTAAGTATTATTTTCCGTTGACTCAATAGAATGTAGTTACTAGGTGTCTGGTTTGTTTTGGCTGCAGGTCTGCTTCTCTTCTGAAAGTCCGTCGAGCTGTGGGGATGCTATATCCAATGTGATACGTCAAGTTATGGAGATATTTCATCCCTTACAGTGACGTAGTCATCGGAGGCTCAGCTCGCCAGTTCAACGCTGATTGCATTCAAGCTGAAGAGCGTAAGCATTCGGCGTTTCTCACCTGGGTTGATGCCGTGACCGCAATGTACCGCATCTGAGTTCAAAAAAGAGAGCTGCCAAGTCCTACAAAAAGGCCATATCGGGACAAAGTCTCTGCACAGCCATCCGTTAGCAGAGCTTTTTGGTCCCTTGCCAAGTCGGTCGAAGCGAATTTCTGTCGGCCCACACTGCCTCCACTGGATGATGGAACTCTAGCTCATACCGCGAGAGAAAAAGCAAGTTTCTTTGCATCTCTCTTCACCCATAATTCTCGTCTTGACACTTGCGGTGCTACTCCACCGACTCTGACTCTCTGCGACACCACGATGCCTGAGGTTTGTAAGAAGTTCTGAGAGCACTGTGTCGTCTTGACGTGAATAAAGCTAGTGGACCAGACGAGCCGGCATACCAGCAATAGTTCTCAAGGCTTGTGCGCCCGAGTTGTCTCCTGTATGGACGCGCTTGTATCGCCTCTCATTTAGGACTGGTATAGTGCCCAAGTACTGGAAGCTGGCCAACGTGCAACCCTTGCCCAAAAAGGGCAGTCGTGCCGATCCTGCCAACTGTCAGCCGATTTCGGTAACCTTCATACCCTGCAAGATTATGGAGCATGTATTGAACTCGCGCCTCATGGCATACCTGAAAGGTAACGATCTCCTCAGTGACCGACACTACGGGTTTCACCGCAGTCGGTCTACTGGGGACCTACTAGTGTATGCACCCACTTGTGGGGCGAGGCCCTCGAGAGGAATGGGGAAGCGATTGCCGTTTCCATAGACGCCTCTAAGACCTTTGGCAGGGTTTGGGACGCTAGCCTTTTGAGTAAACTTCCAGCGTACGGCATTTCCTCTGGTCCGATTAACTGGTAAACGACTTCCTGAGTAAATAGTCTCTCCGAGTTGTCGATGGATGCTCATAAGAGCCCATGACGAGTCGGGGTTCCTCAGGATTCTGTTCTCTCTGGAACTCTATTCCTGCTGCATACCAACGATCTGCTGGTACCCGTTATCTATATGTATACAGATGATAGCACAATTATAGAGAGATACTTTCCAGGTGCTCGGGCTAGTAAGGAGCTAATCCAGTCTGAAAGAGAGGCTATGGTAGAGCGTACGAATTTTTCACTTCAGGCAGTCTCCAACTGGGGCGAAGCCAATCTGGTAGGATTCAACGCCGCCAAAACACAAGCGTGTTTGTTCACCGCCAAAAGGAGCCCGTTCACCTTGGCTCCTGCTTTTCACAATGTGGGGTGCGCTGACTGTCTTCAGCTTTTGGGAGTCGAAATTTCCTCCGAGCTTAACTTTGGGCGGTTCATTGATTTCAAAGCCAAGGTAGCTTTTTTATGGTAGGTAAAATCATCCAATGACAAATCCCGCCAGTGTGCTGACTAAAAACCTCCCTGTTCCTTCTTTGCCTTGGTTCCACGCCCCTGGTATGCATCGTCCTTATCTTAGACCCTACTGCGCCCCTATGTTTGTTGACAACTCCTTGAGGTGTGCGGGAACAGTGCGCGCCGTAAACGACTTGGGCTCGGTCGAGTCTGTTACCGAACGGACGGACAGCGAGCTACCCATTGCCCGCCGTCCGCAAGCCCGCGCCTACGGTGGCCGGAAATCGGGATCGGAATTACGGCAGCGGCTGCGCCGTGAGCACCGTTACTGATGCGGTCGGCCTCCTCCTTTGCTAGAAATTCTGCATCGCAGAAGGAGGCGTCCGCTTGCCACTCCTCCTTGCTCCGGAGCATGGCCTGTACCAAGGCCCGGCGCGAGAGATCGCCGCCGCCGATCACCTCCACAAGGACATGGTGATGCTCTTTCCAAGCGGGGCTCACCTCTACCGTTGGCTCCACCAAGTCCTCGGGACGGTCCACACAGTGTTGACACCCGAGCGTCACCTCCCCACGAATCTTGTACAGGTACTTCCCGTACTTGCAATGTGCGGTTAGTACCCGCGTCATGCGGAAGGTGATGACGCCGTGAGGTCTTCCCAGCCACGCCTCAAAGACGAGACTTATCGCCTCATTAGCAAGGTAGCTGCTTGGAAATTCGACGTTCTTGCAAAAGTCCGACGGTACTTCACACCGGGACAGCTTCTAATGTTACACAAAGCACAGGTCCGGTCGTGTGTGGAGTACTACAGCCACATATGGGTTAGTGCTGCAAAATGTCACCTAGCGGCTTTGGACTCGGTGGAAGGCGTGCGAAGAGGCTAACTGGTGATCCAGATTTGGTTAAGTCCAATCTTTAAAGCCTTGAGCACAGGCGTAGTGGTTACTCTACGCCTGTGCTCAAGCATCGTGTAAAATGTGTTTTTCGGTCCTTTTTTTTTTTCAGGACGCACATTTGAGTGTGCGCGGGAACTGCATGACTTAATCCCGCCATCTCCGTTCTACCATCGGACAGTCCGAAGTACGGCGAATATCCACCCTCACGTTGTCGGAACACCTGGAGGACACGGTGGAGCAAACAGTAGAGGTGTGCCCCACCTGGGCAGAGCATCGCCCTCGTTGGGGTGATCGGCGGCAGCGATCTCTCGCGCCGGGTCTTGGTTCAGGCCATGGTTCGGAGTGAGGAGGGATGGCAGGCGGTCGCCTCCTTCTGCGAAGCAGTAATGCTAGCAAAGGAGGAGGCCGACCTCATTAGGCAAAGGCAACGGGGCGCGTTTGCCCCAGCCGCCGCCGGGATTCCAATCCCGATTTCCGGCCACTGTAGGCGCGGGCTTGCGGGCGGCGTGCAATGGGTAGCACGCTGTCCGATCGTCTGGTAACCGACCAGACCGAGCCCAAGTCGTCGACGGCGGGTACTGTTCCCGCTCGCCTCAAGGAGCTGTCAGCAAACCATAGAGGCCCAGCCTGCTAGCTGCAGGCAGGCATGGTCGAAGCCTGCTTGGGTCATGGGTCAGTTTCTGAAAGGAAGGCCCGGCCCCGGCACGATAGGCAACGAAGGAACGGGGTAGGTTTTTAGTCAGTAAGAGCCTGACACTATTTCCCGCTCCGCCCAAGGGCGGGATTTGTCATTGGATGATTTTACCTACCTTAAAAAAACCCTTACGTTGTTGAAACTTCTATGGTCCGGACTAAGCGTTTTACTTCGTCGTTTATACCGCGTACATCGAGGGACTGGAACAGTTTGCCTGCTGCGGTTTTCCCGTCCAATTATAATTTAGGTGACTTCAAGGGAGTGAATAGGTTCTTAATATACTAGTGCGCCTCACCATCAACGATTGCATCCCTTTTACCATCAGGTGGGATCGCAGTCAAGCACTAGTTTATATATATTAAAAAAGAGGTTCCTGGTTTTACCTATTTATAATGACTGATTAAGAAAATATTTAGGCTCAAATAAAAACTTATGTTTGTTTTTAAACGACTGTTTCTAATTAAAAGTTGTAAATATATTTATGTTAGTTATATTTTTTATACCAAAGGTTAGTCAAGATGAAAAAAATATTACTAGTGTTAACCTATAATTTGTACAACATAAATTAAAAAAAGAAACATTAAAAGTTAAAACGAATCATGTTTTTTTTTTTTTTGTTAAATACAAACCCTAATTATTTTCACCTCTTTTTATTTGAAAATATTTTATTTCTGTGAACTTTAACGTAAAGGAATAGAGTTCAAATTCGTGGTTAAAATTACCGGATTCCGGGACAATTTAACGTTAACTAGTACAACTCTACCGGGTACTGGTACAAACAGCCCTTTTTGATTTATTTTTGGTTTATTGATAATTAACACTTACACTAAGTTAATAGAAGTATAATATACTAAAAGTATATTAAATTATCTAACTAGTCATATAAAATTTATTTATATAAGTCCACTAGTTTTAGCCTAGCACGCATGCAAAGTCAAGGAAGTTCAAAACTTCACGGTTATTGGGCCTTTTACCTTAGGTGGGCACCCATCTCTAGTTCTGGAAACTTCAGAGAATGTTACGCTACGCTGAAGAGACTTCAATGCCTCGTATCCTTTCCCCATAAATGCGGGAGGACATCTAGACAGTTTCTACGTGTCTTAATGTCCTCCCAGCTCCCAACCAGTAGTTAAAGCCCATCTTGATATGTTGTATGCTGAAATTTCCTCTCGAAAATTATGATGATCCTCTGCCCCCGTCACTCAAGATGTGGTGGAAATTATCATCTAAAGTCGTTGTTGAGTTTCAGCCTCGTAAAGCATCCAACTTTGACGGCATTATCAATACGGTGTATTTAGTTGTAAGTTGTGTCATGGTTGTTTCCACAGAACAGAGAATGTCCCTTTAAAGCTATAGGTTAGCACATTACATTTATATAGACTTTAAGACAGTCGCTTACATACCCAACACATCTTGTCTATTTTTATATTTTTTTTATTTTTATTAAAAACGAACTTTGTCCAAAATCACAAAATAGGTAAAAGGATTTTTAAAATCCATTCCATATAGTAGGGAAGTTAGAATCCTTTAAAATCTGGTGGAAAGGGAAACTGTCAAGTAACAGACTAATAATACAGACACTGAAACGTGACGTCACCGCCATCAGGTTAAGGGTTTATAAAAGAGATAGTGAGATGTCCCCACTACGCCCCCGCTCTTCCTCTTCATACCAATTTTGATGCTATTTACAGTAAAAGTAATCTTTTAAATGTCATTTGTTGTAAACGTAAAATAGTACTGATGGCTCGTGGTAACGACCCCAATTTTAGAGTTGTACGTCGCAGGTTCAAACCCAGCTGGAAGTCACTTTTATTTCATCACCACTGCTCTTAAAACGATGAAGGAAAACATTCTGAGGAAACTAAAATTCTAAGACATGTGACTTCCGCCAATCCGCGCTGGGCCTGAATGGTGGTTTTCGACCCATGCCCTCTTTTAGAGTGGAGGTTTGAGTTCCACTAGTGGGAAGACTGTAAGGCTGATTATAATCATTTGCACAAAGCTTTCTTTTATCATGTAGGCTTTAGGAGAGGATATTCCAAAATTCATCCCCTAAGGGGGTGATACGGGGGTCCAAAGTTTGTAAGGAGAAACCTACTTACACGCGAGCGAAGCCGCTGACAGAAACTAGTTATACTATAAAATATTGCTCAAAAAAGAAGACAGTAAAGTATCTACCCAATTCCTTCCACTCTTTGGGCGCAGTCTTTGCAGGCTTGACTCTCTGAGCCTTTATTTGTTTGAGGACCTCTCGTCTCCGATCAGGATTAAAGTCAGCCATGTCACCGTACATCACGAACGGACGCCCCTCAGAGTCCAAGTTATCCCACCATGGTTTTTCTTCGCCAGGGACTGAAATTATAGCAAAATGTGTGACACAAATGCAAACACGAGGCCGCGCGTGTTGATTACTAGTGTGATAGAAAGAATTCATCATAAACAACCCATTTTTTTTCATCATCATCATTTCAGCCGAGATGCCCATGTGCCCACCATAATGAATGGTCCTGTGCGTCTCGCATCGGTCGGTTTCCTGCGACCCTCACCAGGTCATCGGTCCACCTTATGGCAGGCTTTCCAACGTTCCGTCTTCCGGTACGTGGTCGTCACTTTAGTTAGATTCTTTCGTTCCCGTCGACTATCTGTTCTAAGTACGAGCAGCCGAATTTCGGCTACGAGTGCTGCCGCGACTTGAAGCCGCAGCCGTGTTCGGAATGGTTTTGACACAAATATTTACAACTACATAGAAAACCAGTCGTGCAGCTGCAGCCGGCTTCGTGCAGCCGCTGCGTGTGCTGCCTGCATCCGCAGCATGCAGCCGAGGTTCGGATAGCACCTCTATGAATGACGAAATCGAAAATGGAAATTATAAAGTCAATAGCTACTTGTGTCTTCGAGATTTATATCATTCTCATCATCACAATCGCAGGGATCTTCTTCAGGATTCACTTCTGTCGGTGTCTCAGTCTTCAGCAGCTTTGGCAAATCTATCAGGTACTGGTTCGTTTCAGGGTCCCCACCAGCAAAATGGTAAATGAAGGCCATAAACTGGGGAAGACAGAGTTGCAGTGATGACAGATTGGAGTGAATCTCCTCAAAATATTGGGTATACTTTAGGGTCCCGGTAACTCTTATAGGATTACTTTTTTGTCTGTCTGTCTGTCAAGACCCTTTTCCTCAGGAACGCATGAAGGTATACATTTATTTTTTTTGAGATAAACTAGTTATACAATTATTGACTGACCTTGAATAGTTTTGATAACAGTTATAGATAAGGTTACGTCTGATATAAACACTTATCTGTTTTGTTTTATCTCAAAATTCCGAGTCTCTTACTTAAAGGTGAACGCACACTTTTCGAGCCGAACGCGTCGCGGCATTAATCGAATTATAAGAAAAGAATTTTAAAATTCTCTATATGAAATCCTATAAAACCCCGCACACCTAGCCGTATTCAATCGTCCGAATCTGGGAGAACTCCAGAAACCATAGACTACTTCAGATGTACTAAAGCACTGCCTTTTTAAGTTAATATTATGAACCGACATTCTTGTTTCCCTTTGAAGCAGTGGCGGATTAACTTTAAAGCAAAAGTAGCTACGGGCTCTGCACTTTCGGGGGCCCTACGGCTTCGGGACGCGGCGCCTTCGGGGCCACTACATGAAATCTAAATACAGCTGATTACACATAAAATGTTTTACTTAATCAATCTTATAAAAAAAGGTCTACCTAGGGGGTCCCCTTATCGAATTGCTACAGGCCCCGCATTGGCTTAATCCACCACTGCTTTGAAGTATTTAACTTTTTTCATCTTTCATTAATAAAGCATTGACTGTGGCACTGACAAGAAAAACCTCGTCAAGATCCACCACAATTCTCATGTAATTTCAATGCGACAGGTTTAATAAGAAACGATTTCTTCGGCGCGGTCGATTTTTTCGGTGCGAATAATTGTTTTCGATGTTTGCGAGGCCTTCTTGACTTCGATTCGTTCGACGCGTTTGGCTCGATAAAGTGTGCGTTCTCCTTAAGTGACCTTCGGCTGCTCATGGGTGAATTTTTGTTTTTTATTGTTGATATAGGTCGAAGGTGGAGCGCGCTTGCCTAAAAGTAACTTAATCACTCTTGACTTAAACTTGAATTTGCAATTGTTTACAGAAGGCGGAAAATAGCTTGACTCGAGATTTTGTGGTGGGGAAGCTCTCACCAGTTCCATACATTTTGACATGCTCGAGCTAGCCCCACTACGAAAATCTCTAGTCAGATTATTTGCAGCCTACTGTACCTACACCGGAAAATTGCAGACTCCGTATGATTGTAATATGAGTCCTATTACAATTTCTCGAGATATAATATTGATCGAGAAATTCTAATCTAATTGATTTGTTGTAATCGTTAAAATGAATTAATTCGCCCATTGTTTAGATAAGCCTACTATGCGTTCCAAATAAGAATAGGAAAGTCAATAATCTTAATCTGTCAAATTTTGAGTGAAAAGTACAGTTTGCAAAAAGAACTTATTTGCGTATCAATAAATTGTTTTTTTTTTGTTTTGCATTACTAAGTCTTAGTTAAATCTAAGTGAAAACGTTACCTATTGTTTAATATAAATTATATTATATATTGTATTAATATATATTGTTTTATGACATGATTACTTAGTTAAAAGAAAGCTATTTTCTTTCTTATTTTCATTGATATGAACAATTCGCCTTCTTCTTCCATTTGCCACTACTCAGACACTTCACACAGTGACGCAGAGATGAGCAAAATGGAAGATCTGGATTCTGATAAAACATTTTTCGTTCACGATTCTTAGCTACATTCAATTTAAAAAAAAAAAAACTTGTTTTGCCCACCGTATCTAATTTCTTCAATTTGACAGTTCGTCGTGACGTCACAACATAGCAATCGATCCTATTCTCATTTGGACCGCTACCACCGAGCGCTTCGAGTTTACGCACACAAAAACCAACTTGCCTTGCTTGATGCGAAAGAACATCATTCTAATTTATAACAATCTGTGTTACAGCGTGTTTGATTTCGGCTTATGACTTTTTTTGTGTAGCTACCTATATTTCGTAGGTCTAAGAATAGGTCTACTCGTAGGTTTTAGGGCCAACGCTGCGTTGAGCGGGAGAGCCTGTGCGGCCGGCCGCTCGGTCACCCGTCGCATGACGTCGCGGTCGTGTGTCGCTTGCGGCGGTCCCTGTATCGGAAACCGGATTATTACCTGCGCCGTGTCGCTAGTTCAATTTTAAGGACCTATTACACCACTCCGATATTCAGACCGGTTTTGTCGACGTCGCTTAGCGTAATAAGGGTCAGACTGTCTTACTCGGAAGTAAAATTTTAGACAGTCTGTTTAACTTGTGCGGAATATCGAGTGGTGTAATAGGCGCTTTACGGTGTGGATGTAGTTGTGTCGATGGAGGAATTTTAATGTATTATTAAGTAGCTTAACAGGTGGGAGGCGCGGCTGCTCGCGACGGGTGCCCGGACGGAGCACTTTTGTATGGGATCGCGCGTGCGCCCGCTTAATGCAGCGTTGGTCCTTATCGTAGGCTTTAAGTATATTATCACGGGGTCGTAGCCGTTTGCAGCACCTAGCAGTTTATGAAAGGAATTAATTTGATAAGGTTACGCACCTCATAAACAACTTTTTTCATTTTTTCCCGCCATTCGTGATCCACCCTGGCCGCTGTCTTGTACCCTCTGGATAAATGAAGTATCAGTTGTTGTCCTCTAGTCAATATATCATGCAATTCGTTGATATAATTCGTATAATCTGTTGGGGAAAAACAATTGTAGGTACCTATAATAAGCGGGATATAACAACCTTCAATGCGCAGTATAGCACGCGGCAATTAAGTTGAACCAAAATGGCCGTCATCGCTATGGTTACGCGTAGCCAATCAGCAGAAATCTGTTATGTACTGCGCATTCGACGTCGATCGCGATTATGGTTCAACTTATATGTCGCGTAATGTAACAGGTTTTTCAGTCTCAATCGAAACGGCACACCAAAGAAACGGGTTCTACTTAATTGCCGCGTACTATACATATTTTTATCCACATTTGGACGATCTTTGCCATTGTCGGAGGTAAGCGTCATAAGAGAGAAATGATGTCAATCTATCTCGTTTTAATTACATTTAAACAGTAGAGACAGCAAATAAGATTTGCCACACGTTAGTAGTGAAAATATTGCGCGAGATTTTACTTCGTTTCACGCACAAAATTAACCTGCGTGGTGATTGCATTGTTGGAAGAGTTGCCAGATTAAAAAAAAAGAACACTACGAGGCGTCTGTTAGGGATGTTTCAGGCGAGTATAATATATACTTTGTGAATCGATTTTCATAACTACAATTTAGTTCTCAAAGAATTTACTCACCAGATCGTTTATTTAAAATTATAATATATAAGGTTTTACCTTCGATAATCTTTAATTTCTCTAATCTACTTCTTCTTCTTTCTGTACACATCACATACATTAAAGCTGATAAGTTTTTACATTGCAACTGTGTTTGTAACGCATGTATTTTTTCTTGCCTTTCTCTATGTGCTTCTCGAAGCATATAAGAAGCGCGAATTTGTTCATTTCTGTGTTGTAAAGGAAAGACAACATTCAAATAAACTTTAAATCTCAATTTCGAAAATGAAAAAACAGGTTGAATTGAAGATTTTAAGTTAAAAAAAATAGTGAACAATTTTATACTCACAATAAAATGAAGTCAAATCTATCTTTAATGAGGTCTTTTTCTCTTTGTAATATTTTCTCATATTCTTCACGCAATTCATTTTCCTTTTCCCTTAGAATCTCCTCAACGTGTGAAGGAGCTATTCTCACTTGCTATGGTAGAGTAAAAAAAGACCTTGTAATATGCATTTAGGTCAATAAATAGATGGCTATGATAAAGTGCCAAATATATATTTTTTGTAACACAACTTGCTTCATCACAACTAACCTCTGAAAGCCATGTAGTGAAACAATATTACTAATTATTTTAAGTAGATATGTAACCAATATTATTATTTACCTCATCGTTCTTTTTACAAATGCAAATTTTTTGTAGTTGCTCTGCCGCTAATTTGCTGGGTAATATACGAGTTGAAGAAGTTTTTTTATGAGAACTTTGTTCTTCGCTGACGATTGATAAGACCTCAGTATCTTTACCACCACTAGGAAGTCTTGGAATATGAACTTGACTGCACTGAGACATCTGCAAAATGTTTTACTAAAAATGTGTGACTAATGACTATTGTGGCTAATCTAATAGAAGCAATTAAAATATGTTGCTATCTAGTGAAATGCCAGTATTGATTTAAAAGAGGATCCGTGAAGTTTTTTTTCTCATTTAACATACAAACAAACAAAGATAACTTATTTTTAAATGTCTGACTTTGACGATTCTAAATTATACGGGTTAGTTTAAATAAACATTTTCGGTTTTGAAAAATATGCGTAATAACATATAACCTGTAACTAATTCACATATAAAAATATATTTTAATGTTTTCAGTCATAAATATAAAATCCATTTAAATCCAATCCAACCAAATTGTTAGTGTGCATTGTACGTAAGCCGCTTGTAAGTGGTATTGAAACTTAACGCTATTGAAAACCATTGTATAGTTAATCTTATTTTATTTCAATTTAAATATAAACTAATTAATAAAGGTATTGATACTATTTTACCGGTGTACTACAAACTTGTCTACTCTCTCCCTGACAACTAGTAAAATAAGTTATGGCAACACACAGTTTTGCTGTCGTGAAGTTCGTAACATGTGATGTTTCGTGAAAAGTGTTAATTTTTTTACGAAAAACCTTTTTTAAATAACCGTAGTGCATATTATAAGTGTTAAAAACGTACGTTTGTGCTTTACGTGCTGTGTTTACTGTGTTAAAAGTGTTTGAACATCGCATCAAAAATTACATGGATAAAGCCGTCACCTGAGGTTGTAAAGGTTAGTGCTTTTTTCATCTGTTGTTTGTCTTAAAATAGATTTCTGTGCGGGTCGCAATGATATTTCAGTTTTGTTTGTGTAACGCCTTCATGTGACTTTTCAGTTCTTTCATAAGACCTTGAACTAGAAATCTATCAGAGTGCCGTGATCAAGGTTAGGTTCGCGCGGGCGATTCATCTCGCATAATCATTGTTTATTTCTCCTGTTTCGGTGAAAAACTTGTATCATTTCCTCAAAAAAGGTATAAAAATCCATAATAATGGTATTTCGTACGTTGAAATGTGAATACAAATGCTAAAATCTGGTTCCGTTCTAACCTAACCTAAAAACGCGATTGTGTTTAGTGCAGTTTTTTTTGCAAGTACAGCAATACGATGGATTAACCGTTATCTGGTCGGTGCGCGTGTTGTTACGGATATTGGAAGTAAGTGAAGCTGTTGAGTACTATTTAGAGCAGAATTTGATGCGGTCACGTGAAATTATTTCGGTTTCACACATGGTTTGACAGTTGCACGAGATTATTTTGGTCCTTATCGGTGACGGCAGTCGGTATAGACAGTTTTGGCGTCAGATTTAAGATAAGTCTTGCAAAGCTGTGTCTGCAAAGTGTATAATTACAATAATATGTGTATTTCAAGATGTAAACATTTGTGTGAATCTCTAAGGTCATCTTATGATGTTTGTTTTGTGGCAGAGCTTTAAGGTAAATATCTTAGATATAAAGTAGATAACATAACATGCCATGTTGTTTAAAATAGTCACATTTGACCTTAATGTCTGAGGATCTAATGTGGTATTGAACACATTTGATGATATTTTTTATTTATAAAGTTGTAAACATACTTAAATATGTTAGCTTATTCACATAAGTAACAACTTAACTGTAGAGAAAATTTTACATCATAATAAACACCTAACCTCAAAAGCCAATGCAATCATTTAGTTTTCACAAATAAAATAAAAACAACAAAAACCATTTTAATGAAATTAGGAAGCAGCATGTAACTTCCTTCAAGTTTTGTCAAAAAGCCAAGAATTTGGAACAAAGCATACGCCTTACTATTTTTCCTCAAGAAAAACCTTTTCAGGTTTTGACTAATTTGTGTTGTTTGGCTTGGTAGTGCATGTCATATAAAAAAAAAACAAATTACCCGGATTACCTAAGTTATCAATTGCTTAATTAATCAAACCAACCTACAACCTGGACCATTTGTTCCTGTAAATTCAGAAATAAATACCTCCCTCCATTTCTTATTGTAATTTTTTGGATTTACAATAAGAAATGGAGTTATTAAGTTTTTTGATGGTGATAATGATGATAGTTTAGAGAATTATAATTCATATTATTTAAACTTATGGTATAAAGACATTGTTTTATAGTTCAGCTGTTAATACCTGGAAGTACTATGTATTACTTAAAACTTTGAGAGATTACTCTATTGCTAAGTGCCCAATGTTGCTTTTATCCAAGATAAAAGTATGGTTTCCATGGTATTCAATGATTTTCCATGGTCTAATTTTAAACATTACAAAAAGAAATGTCATTGGCCAGATATACCTAGCCAAGGAGAGAGACAAGTGGAAGATGTGTAATAAGTAAGTGTGTAATGTGTCCTACAGTGATACAACAGACTCGTAATAAAAATAATTATAATAAAGAGTGATTTTACACAAACCAATCAACATATCCACTATGTACAAAACAAAGATGTGGATAAGCTTTCAAAGATTTAATCTGACTGCTTGTCCACATGGACCAATTGTTCTTACAAAAAGCTGATAAACACTAATTTCAATCTAACTCCTCTATAAACAAACGGTTCATTGTTAACAAGTTCGTTAACCTTACCGCATGAGAAAAGTTTTTTGAAAACATGTCTAGCAGTTCCCGATATAATCTAAAGTTTGCACAAAAACAAAAGAAGGCACATTCGTACAAACAGTAAATATATTCTAATGATTCATCATAAGTACGGAACTTGAGGCAAATTAAGCAATATTTACATTTTCCTTTAGTTTAGCTTACCTTAACATTTTCTAAATCTAGCGTAATGGGTTGTTCCCAGAGTTCCATGATTCTATTGTTCTTCTTTTCCCACCAGGTCCATGAAAAATTTGAATAGTGTTTTAAATGTTCCTATATCAAATACCAACAGGTTCATGACATTTATTCAAAGTACAGTCAGTGAAAACGTGCTATCTTTCGCTAATTGCCTTGGACTGCTGGAATTTTTGAAAGTGTTGTCTTGATAACTCCATGGTCATTCACTTGCTCTTTACATTCCAGGGTTAAGACCCTGGAACGAAAAAAATATGTGAAAGACAGAGGTGGGTTTTAGTGAATAAAAATCTTCTAAGCCCTTTGACTCCACCCTAGCAAATCTTGATTGTAAATCCATTTATTATATTCAAATATTATGTTATGTGAATAGAAATTTAGTAAAATTAATTTGAACTAAACTAAAAAAACAGTTTATCAATGAGACATTTAATTTGTTTCCACTGGTTACGACTTAAGAAGCCTTCTGAGCCATGTTGACAATCTGTGTTTTGGAGTGCAATATAGTGTTCCGAACATGATCCAATAGTTAAACATGTAGTACACTGTGCTAAATAGCATGTTGGCCTTAAGTTTGGATATTTGGATATTAGTCAAAGACGAAGTCTATACAGTGTAGGTCAGAATCAGTAGAATACACATGTCCATTACCTTTAAGTGACAGTTGAAGTATGCTTATGTAAAGCATAAGCATACTTCCATGAATGACAATTAATTCATTATTTCCCAAGAGGACCCCGGCGTCCGCACACCTATTGTCTTTCTATTATGTCTCTAATTACGCTATTCAACAGGTTAAAGTACCTTTAAATTCTTTTATGGACAGTAACTCTAACAGGCATTTCCTGATTGGTGTATTATTTCCTCATCTTGCTTTGCCTGGAAACTACTTGGTGCAAGCTGTTGGGCATGATCTTGGTCTTGTGTTCATTTTAAATCTAGGACCTAGATATTTTTTTTTTTAAACTAACACTAATTTTATTTTATGATTATGTTTACCTACAGAGTGTCATATTCGCATCAGCGAAAAAGCTCTTTAAATAAAGATTAAAAAAAAAATCTAAGCTTTCATCTTCTTATTCATTAATATATTAAACATTTATTTGTCATACAAGTTTTTATTGTTGAATATACAAGTTATGGACCCATGGGAAAGAAAATATATAATATTTTCAAATGTGGTGGACCCATTGAAAAGTACAGTATGAATTTTAATTTTTCAAGAACAATAGGCTGTGGACCTCTGGTAACGACCCAGCCTAATTGTTTTATACTGTCTTTATATAAATCAATGTGTCATGCATTTTTTTGTGTATATATTTGTAACTCTGAGAATAGAGCGTAGGCTATTTTTATATCCCTAAGCAATTAGGATGGCCCTCTCCAGAAATCTATATATATAAAAGCGTAATACCACTCAATGATTAATCATAAAAATCTCAGAAACAATAACACCTACAAACTTACACATTTGGCAGATAGGTTTCTTATTCCACAACCATCACACAACGCCGTCTAGTCCCAAGCTATGCAGAGTTTGTGTTATGAGTACTAGACAACTGATAAACATACTTATATATTTCTAAATACATACATATTATAGATAAAGATAGCGTCTAGACTCTAGACTGATTTTACGGAGGTTCGCAGGGGCCCCCGTAAAATCAGTCTAGAAACTTATTGGGGACATGGGTTGTGCGAAAGTCAACCACGGGGCTCTGGAGTGACAGCAATGAAGGAATAGGCGGGTTTTTTAGTCAGTAAAAGTCTGTCACTTCCCCTCCTCCGGGAGTGGAGGACATCATTTATGATTACTCACAAAAAATAGGAAGGAAAAAAAAGCAAGATTCATAGTATGCGGCATTATGTAGTTTCTGCTTGCTCTAAATGGGCATATCACATGCACAAGCTTCACCACAGTTTTGCGTGGGCTGGTTTGTATATAATCCTTGGCACACAAGTTGAACCATCATGGCGGTCGACTTTGATTGCAGTGTAACAGATTCTCGGGTCTCAATTTAGGTGGGGGGCTGTGCTTAACCATAGAAACGGGTACAACTTATTTGCCACATACTAATACATGGAACAGTGTGCGTGTAGTTGGTACAAATCATACAGTTTTACACAGGCCCATAAAGGACAAGCTATGAGTTCATAGATTTAATTATAGCTTTGCGATTTCTATTAAAGGTCATCTATTTCACTTGTTCTTTTTATTGTAACAAAAAATCTACTGAAAAGAAAGACATGCAGCAAGTTTGCAAATGGCACAAAAACATGGCAAAAAGTTTGAAGGCCTACCTCAATAGAGATTCATTTGTCATTGATCTCAATTTGTTTTTCTTATAGCTTCACAGTTAAATATTTAGTGTAATTAATTAGGTGTTTGTTTTGTCATTGATAACTGTCTTATAAAACTTCTGATAAAATCTTCATTAGGTTCAGGTCAATGTCTGTCAAGCAATAAAGCACAGCGTAAATACACAATTTATGGGTTGAATTCCTGGAATTCACACTAGGATTCCCGGTGTAGGAAGAACCAGGCTCTTTAGCTAGAAATGAAACGAAATAGCCTGGTTCTCACAACACAGCGTAACCTATTGTGAGTACTAGGAATCAATTCCTTAAAATGTATGTCGGTTAATAAAATATTCTTATTAATAAGTATTAAGCAAAAAGATCGCGTTAGAAACACTACCCTGCACTCCATAACTCTAAATGTTAAAAAAAATAAAATACCAATCATTCCTTACTATAATATAAAGAACGAGCAAAAAAGTTAATTTTATTATCTGTTGTTATAGCAACAGAAAAACACATTCTGTGAATATTTCAACTCTCTACCTCTAGCAATTTAAAAGATAATACAGCTCGTTGATAGACGAACCTACAGACAGATAGACAGACGGACACCGGAGGCTTAGTTATGGGGGGTTCTGTTAGCACCGTTGGGTACGGAACCTTAAAACTGCCTGGCTAAAGCGGGAGTGTGCAAGACCTGGTCAGCCCACTCCCTCTTCAGCATGGACCCGGATAAACCTTTGCTGGGCAGGAGACTCAATAATGAAAAAAAATGTATAATAGCCATATAAATATAGGAATAATTCATCAAATGATTTCTCCCATTCAAGTGTGGGGTGACAGGGTGTGTGAGACTGTTACTGACTAAACCCAATTAAGTTCCTTAATTTGCCCTTTGTGTAATAGGGTCAAAGTAACTCTCTCAAATATTCCTGCAGCCCTAGCAGGCATCAGCCCTACTTATATTTTGTTTGTAATATCACCATCTTCACCTTCTGACCTTGTCCCGTATTTGGGGTTGGGCGTTTTTTTCTTCATTCTGTCCTGTCACCCGTCACGCTACCACTAATTCCCTTCTCTTTCACATAATCCATCCATCTTTTCTTTGGCCTCCCTACTCTCTCCATCAGTTCACATGCATACTCATAACTCTTAGTAGCACTTATTTAACCATTTAACTGCTTGCGATTGGTTTGACGTGTTTGATTTGCCAGGGTCGTGTGTTTGCGACTGGATACTCCATCTCGTTTAGCTCTTTAATCCCCATAGGTGACAGAAGAGCTGATGAGATGGAGTATTTGGTCGTAGATGTGTCTCCCTGGCAGAATAAACTGGGGAGTTTTTGTCGAATATTTCCGACGTAAGCAGCTATAAGTTTAAAGTATTTAAGTAATTATGATGACTGACCATACCTTATGTAATTAACTAATTATAAACATATAAACTATATCTCTGTTTTATATTTACAGAGTAATATGTAATGGTAAATAGTAGACTTACTTAGTTTTTAGTTAATATACTAAGTTTTGCAATGTTTTTGTGGTTTTCGGGATATTTTGTTGATGTTTAGTGACGGATTGACTTTTTGACAGTTCAATCAGCTGTGTTATGTCAAATGTCGATTATTGCCAGCCAGTTATTGCACAACCATTTCGAAATCACGAAGATCCATTGCATAACTTGACTTAGTATTATGAATCATTCTTCACTGTGGATAAATTAGTTTTCAAAGCAAAACATTTTTTCGTATCAAGATTTTATTATGCGGTATTTTACTAGGGGCCTTACCATGACGTCTTAAGGTCTCAGAGTGTGAGCGAGAAAGAGATAGAGCTTTGTACCCTATATAGGTCCATCCGTTTAACAATTCAGTTTAGGTCGTGAAATGGATCGCGTTAAGAAGTCGTGGTCGAAGTCGAACAGCTATCTGATTCCGACTTCATCATCAGAGCAGCTCTACGGTACTATATTAATAACGTGTTGTCATTCAAGTTACAAACGCTTACAGTACGGCCGACGGATCTTGGCGCGTCTGAAGTTAGGCTCTGCGAACTTTAGCGCACGTGCACTCGTAAAAAAATAAATGGTTTGAAAAAATAAATGCCAATAGCAGTTGTTATTGCTGTTAACAACTGTTATTGGCATTAATTTTTAGAAATCATTTATTTGGCGCGCTTATTTAAGGCGCTAAAGTTCGCAGAGCCTAACTTCAGACGCGCCAAGATCCGTCGGCCGTACTGTAATGGTAACCGTTTTAAATTCCATTTGCAAGATTCGTCCTAAACATTGTCATCATTTATATCCTAAGTTTTTCCCAACTAGCTTTTTTATGGTGGGTAAAATCGTCCAATAACAAATCCCGCCCTTGGGCGGAGCGGGAAATAGTGTCACACTCTTGCGGACTAAAAACCTACCCTGTTCCTTCCCTGCCTTGGATCCAGGGCCCTGGTATTGCATTTTCATACCTCCCTAGAGTCCCAAACGTATAGCGAGGTACCCATTGCCCGCCGTCCGTTGGCGCAGGCCCGCGCTTACGGTGGCCGGAAATTTGGATCGGAATTACGGCGGCGGCTGCGGCGTGAGCGCCGTTGCCTGTTGCGTTCCTCCTCCTTTACTAGCATTACTGCTTCGCAGAAGGAGGCGACCGCCTGCCACTCCTCCTCGCTCCGGACCATGACCTGAACCAAGGCCCGGCGCGAGAGATCATCGCTACCGATCGCCCCCACGAGGACACGGCGATGCTCTTCCCAAGCGGGGTACATGTCTACCGTGTGCTCCAACGTGTCCACCGGGCGTTCCGCACAGTGGAGACACACGTGCGTCACCTCCGCACGGATCTTGTACAGATACGTCCCGAACTTGTCATGTTCGGTTAGTACCTGCGCCATGCAGAAGGTGACGACGCTTGGGGTCGGCTTCCAATCGAACCGGATAGTTTTACATGGAGCGACTGCCTATGAGACCTCCACAACCCACTGACTAAGCAACACAATACTCCTTGGATAGACTGATGATCAGAGTTTCTGGCGTCTGACTTGACCTGTAAGGGCCCTTGCAAGTATTACGTAAGCGGATTTTTCGCAAAGATCTAACCCTCCCCCCACATGCTTACGTAAACATTGCTCAGTGATGTATGTCTGTCCACCTCCTGCAGTGCTTACGTAATACTTGAATGGCCCCTAACGACTGTCAAAGATCTTGGAATGACAAACGGGACCAACGGCTTTACATGCTTTTCGAGGCACAGGGTGTCTTTAATATCCTATATAAACTTAAAAAAGTTTTGCTTTACTGAACGAACATTCATAAAAATATTACTTACAAGTTAAACAAAAGATTGTAAAAACATCTGGTCCTGTTATTCAAATTGGTTGTGAATAATATTAAGAAAGTTTTTAAATGGTTGTTTCTGGGTAAGGGTGCACAATAGAGCAAAAGAAGGGACTTTGCATTGCGGCAATGATGAAAAAAAATATGTGTTACCTGAAAAGCAATTGTAGAACAATTTGAATAGACCCGTCGTCACATTGCCACGGTATAGTCGTACCTATATTGCACCCAACCGAAGTAGCCTTGAAACAAGAATTCACCAAAAATATTTCTTCTTGTTCTCAGCCTTCATTACTCTTAAGTTTAGGGTCTTGCGAATAGGTTACTTTTAGGCAAGTGTGCTCTATCATCTGCCACATCATCGCTTACCATCAGGTGAGATAGTGGTCAAACGCGAGCCTATCCATAATAATAAAAAAATCAACTCACGTCATCATTCATGACACGAGCTTCTGTCAGTGGTTTCACTCGCTTGAAAGTCGAAAATAAAGGATCTATTACACCACTCGATATACTGACCGGTTTTGTCGACGTCGCGTATTGTAATAAAGGTCAGACTGTCTTACTCGGAAGTAAAATTAAGACAGTCTGTGTAACTTGCGCGGAATATCGAGTGGTGTAATAGACGCTTAGTGCCCATGTCACTCAATAATAAAGTAGCATTCTCTTGGTGAAAGAATTTTCAGAATCAGTTCAGTGGTTTCAGAGATAACCCACTTCATACAAACTTACCATTTTAATTAATATAGGGTCGCGTTTGACCACTATCTCATCTGATGTTAAGCGAGCATGTGGACCTTTTTATAACTTTATTATTAGTATAGAAAGCTTTTTAAATATTTTTCTCTGGTTAAAGGCCGATGCAAACTAGTTTGGCAGGCGCGTCTTGGCCTTAATATACACATCGATAAAAAAATGTGTTACCTGAAGAGTAATTATTTGTGGTACAACTTTTATGGAAACCCAGCGATGCATCCCTGCCGCATTGTCATGTCACACCCGAGCGCTGGCGAATTTTTTTGCTTTAGGCTGCCCTTTGAAGCAAAAAATTCGCTATATTTCTTGTTCTTCTGTCTTTACTGTACCGTACGGTTTAAATACGTCGGTCACTCGGAAGTTAGCGTTCCGAACTATTGCGCGTATTTGAAAAAATACGCAATACGAATTCGATTCGCCGTAATTATTATGATCCTTAAAAAGAATGACTGCGCAGCCAATTGTACGAAGTTCGGAACGGTGAAGATATTTTGACTGGGTGTAAATCCACCCTGAAATTGGTAGTTCCTGCCAAGTTCTATGGGATTTCCCTATTTTCATTCTTTTAGGGTGTAAGGCACCCATATGATAATGCGATCATAACAAAATAAAAATGATTCAAATCGGTCGAACCGTTTTCAAGTTTTAGCGAGACTCACGAACAGCAAGGAGAGAAGATAGAGGTTGACTTTTCGAAAACCCCGTTTTAGTGCTCATGTCATAAAAGAAAGCCTTTTGCAAAATTTTATGTTTCTAGTCCCACTAGTTTCGGCTGTGTGTCAATTAGTCAGTTTCTCCTTTATATATGTAAGTTGGTTGCGCGAATTTTGCTTTGTGGACTGTAGATTTAAAAAGCGATCTAAGGTTTGTTAACAATATGCAGGTACTGCGTCTAGCGTTTATTAATGGGATAAATGTATTAGAAGGACTGACCTTTAACCTCGAAAGTTCCACATGGCGCCGGCCGGCGAATCCCGAACTTCGTACTTTCAAGCACTGCCAGTTTCTGTATTGCACTACACTGCACTTATTGTTGAGTTTTCGAATGATTTGATCACGAAATAGCCAATTTTCTTGTAATTTCGAGCGGGCGTGTTAGCGGTGCGGTCACATTCACAATGCACAAAAACGTCAATGTCAAATCATTTCTAGAGGTCGTGCGGGTGGAAGGAAAACGGATGGTATAGGATTGCTAGGCCAAAAAAATAAATTACAAAAAACAAAATCGCGGAACATAGCAAATTGGCGCAACCATTCCCCCCGGGTTTGAAGGGTTACCTTCAAAGAAAAGAAAAAAAACAAAAGCGAAACTAAACCCTATTACTAATCTAAACTATCAATACTAGGTAGCGAAACAACTTATAACTAACTATGCCACTACTACTGATTAGGCAGAGGGCAGAGGCGAATAACCGGACGCAGGTACGATCCAGTTGCGGTTTTAACTTTTACGACTCGCGTTATTCCGTTCGAACCCGGAAAAACTTCTTCCACTACACCAAGAGGCCAGTGCAGAGGAGGCGCACTCTCAGTCTTCAGTATCACCACAGTACCGACTGTGACTGGATCTGAAGGAGTGTTCCACTTTTGACGCGACTGCAGCGTATGCAGATAATCTGTCCTCCATCGCTTCCAAAAGGACTGAACTAAGCTATCTAGCAGAGCGTGACGCGGGTGGAGCTGCAGTTTGTCAGTCTCGACATCTAAAGCGGGCAAATATTTAAGAGGAGTCGTCGTCAAGAAGTGAGCCGGCGTCAACGCTAGTGGCTCCGATGGATCACTAGACAAAGTCCGACACAACGGACGCGTATTCATCAACGCCTCTACCTGAGCGAGTACGGTGCTCAACTCCTCGTACGAGAGAATCTGTTCGCCTATGACCCGAAACAGGTGCGACTTAAGGCTTTTAATATTCGCCTCCCAATTGCCACCAAAATGACTAGCTGCTGGCGTATTAAAACACCAATCAATGCGATTCTCAGCTAAGACATGGGCGAATTCACTTTGGTAGTACTTGGAGCGTAAGAATGTATGTAATTCCGAAATATTGCGTCGCGCTCCAACATAATTTGTGCCGTTGTCAGAGTATAAGCGCTTAACGGGACCACGGCGAGATAAAAATCGTTTAAATGCAGACATAAAACCCTGCGTACTCAAATCACTGGTTAACTCTATGTGAACCGCACGAGTTGTCATACAAACGAATAGGCAAATGTATGCCTTTGTGGAACGTATACCACGACCACGGGCAATAGTGACTTTAAACGGTCCAGCATAGTCCGTCCCAGTATGTATGAAAGGTTTCACCGTCTGTACAACACGACAAGAACGATGGTCGGCCATTTCCGGCGCGTTGAAACGCGGGCGGAGCTTAAAGCAGGGCACACATCTGTGCACTCTAGCGCGTATCAAATTGCGAGCGGAAAGTATCCAGTACTTCTGTCGAAGAATGGACATTAATAAATCGGGACCAGCGTGACAATTCACCTTATGGTGATAGTCCACCAACAAATCCAAAACGTGATCCCTGCGTGGTAGAACTACTGGATGCATTTGTTCAAACTCTAACTCAGCATTTCGCAGACGGCCACCGACACGAATGAGTCCGTCTTGCAAAAATGGTTTCAAATGTTGAAGTGCGGGACTACAAGGTTTATGTGATTCTAAACTACGAAATTCTATTGAAAAATAAAATTTCTGCAACTCTCGAAGTACAACTGATTCAGCTCTATCCAAATCAGCTGCGATTATAGAACCACGCGATGGTAATAATCTCAAAAATCTTAGGACATAAACTACACAGCGTAATAGTCTCGACCAAGACGAGACTCGATTAGACAACAACAAAACAACTGACTCTTCACGCGGAACTGATACTACAAGCGTATGTTTCTTCTCCTCGGGTGGTTCTGAAACAGTAGCGGGGTTAAACGGAGCATTTGGCCACTCGTTAGGAGTGGTATGCAGCCAGGGAGGGCCACAAAACCAAAGCGGATGATTTAAAATTTGCGCGGGAAGCAAACCACGTGAGAGACAATCAGCTGGGTTTTCTGTTCCAGCGACATGGAGCATATTTTCCGGTGACAATTCAGCTTGAATCTTAGCCACCCTATTTGCGACAAACGTGCCCCATCGATGGGGTGACAATTGAATTCGACGATTGAATTCGTAAACCCTCAAAGGTTCCTGCGGAGAAAATCTATACAAGAAGCGTTGGAATCTACGGTCACATTCTCTGATTCCAATACTAAGAAACATTTGCCGAATATCGGCAGAGAGCGCAATAGCAAACAAGCGTTTTTCTGCGGAGGCACGGGAGCCACCGAGCGAAAAAATATCACCCTTGAAAGGGAGCGCGACAACATAACGACCATCTTTATCACGAGTAGTCGTGCGGGTATAAATCTCCTCAGTGACCTGATCCTCAGGGCTGAGAATAGGCGGGACATTGACCTCTTCAATCTCCCAGAACTTGCGGATGGTAGACTCAAGCGGCGGCTCGACGGTGCAACAGTGCGACACAGTCGAGTAACTAACTGAACAAGCGGGTGCGGAACCAACTATAACAAACCCGAGAACTGTTTCCAGTGCGTGCGGAGCGGGGTACATCGGAAGACCTTGAATTTTACGTGATAACTGGAGATGCGGGAGAATCGAAGCACCGATCAATAGATCGATATCTCCAGGGAAAGCGTAATTTCCGTCGGCTAACTGCAAGTTCTTAAACTCCGTCAGCATGGACGTGTCAACCGGTACCGTGGGCAACCGTTCCGTAATCTTATCTGCGACTAGCGAATCCATTTCAAACGAAATATTACGATTAAAACGTGAACTAAATATTATTTTAATGGAACCGTGAATGGTTGCCTTTAAACCTCCAAAACCTTTCACTTCTGAGCGGGATGACCAATTATTAAAACTAAAACCAAGGCGTTGACAACAATCCCGAGTAATAAAATTACTCTGGGAAGCGCCATCTAGTAGCGCTCGAACGGTGTGCGGTTTGCCAAAGGCATCTACAATGACAACTTGCGCGGTCGCAAGTAAAACGGTAGTGATTTGAGTACCAGCGGCGGAAAGCGAACACAATGTTACGTCGTTTGCACTTGCAGCAGGCCGCGCGTCACAAGCGTCGCGCGTCCGCGCAGGCCGCGGCCGCGATGGCAGCTTACTACTCTCAAAATGTAAGAAGGTATGATGTCTAGCTGGACATTTACGACAGCTAACACCACTTTTACATGACGTAACCAGATGTTTGTCACTTAGACAATTAAAACACAAATTATTAGTGCGGACAAACTTGTAACGATCCCTAGGCGATAATCTCTGAAATCCCGAACACTTGTACAGCTGTGTATGGCTACCCTTACACAGAGAACAGTCAGGTGTTGAGGCGGTATTAACTAGCGTATGTGCAGTCTTGACTGACTTCGATGACGCGTCTATACGGCGATCGGAACCTGTCCTATTCGTGACTTCATGACGCGCCGACGTGCGCTGCAATACCTTGATATGGTCGCGAACAAAAGATTCTAAATCTTCGAACTTAGGTATTTCTTTGCCGCGCTGAGTCGTTTCAAACAGACGAACAGTTTCAGGATCTAATTTATTTAAACCGATATACAAAAACAAAAAGTCACAGAGGTCATTGACCTTTAGGTTCTTTACTGCACGAACAGATGATGCGAAAATATTTAAAAACTTCTCTAAATTATGATCGTTACAAACGGAAAAACTTTTCAAATCGAATAATTGATCTAAATATGCGGTGGCTACTAATCGCTTATCTTCGTATTTTGTTTTTAAAGTGTTCAAAACTAAATTGTAATTTTCAGCGCTAAACGTAATTCCAGCACAGACAGCCTTTGCCTTACCGGTCAATTTTTCTACGAGATAATGCAATCTCTCGTGATCTGTCAGCGATGTGTTCCTATGTATTATATTTTCGAAACTATCTATAAATAAATTCCAATTTCGAATGTCACCATCAAATTCAGGTATTTGAATTGGCGGCAATCGTGGACGTTCGCGAGGAGGGTTGGATAAACCACTCGCGGGGGGGGGAGTCTCTAAACTCCTAGCAATACGTTTGATACGACAATACAAGTCATCAAAGGACGACAATGCCTGATAACTCACACAGTAATCAGGATTTAACTCCAACTCTAAAATATTTATATTCTTAATTGTAGATTTAAAATCCTCGCGCAAACTATCTAAAGTTTCCAACGAACACAAGAAAGCATCTCTAATCGCCAGATCCGAGGTTTGCAAAGATTTATCACAAATTGATTGAACACGTGAAAACTGTGAGTCCCTTTCGGCGTATAAAAGCTTTAACTGAACCTTTAAATCAGTACTAACCTTGGTTCCCTTAAGAGACATCTTGTTTTGATATATTCACACTATACACTCAAACAAACACTTAACGAATTATTAAGTAAGCGATAATTATCAGATAACAATATGGTAATATTGTAAACAACAAAGCGAACGGCGAACGAACGGAATAACCTGTCTATATAATCTATGGTTTATCCGTTTCCTACAAATATTCACTCAACAATGAACGGGTATTTTTGAAATGCGTCTACCTACATGCAATTTGTAGGATGGTCGAATGAATTTTGTCAAGAAAAAGAATGCGATCGATTTATATCTACGCTGATATTTACGTAGCTAACTATAATTATGCGGTGCGGTTGACGGCGTAGGTACCGTAATTATCAATGACACTTTAACTATACGAGCGAAATAACGTATAGTTGCCTAAATGCCTAGATGCGGGTTTTCTACTATTATATCTAGGTAAATAGGCGCGTTGCGTTTATTCCCTATGGAACAAATACTATATTGCGAAATTACAAGAAAATGATTCACGATCCTGCTCGTATGGACCAAAAAGTAATGGTTGCGCGAATTTTGCTTTGTGGACTGTAGATTTAAAAAGCGATCTAAGGTTTGTTAACAATATGCAGGTACTGCGTCTAGCGTTTATTAATGGGATAAATGTATTAGAAGGACTGACCTTTAACCTCGAAAGTTCCACATGGCGCCGGCCGGCGAATCCCGAACTTCGTACTTTCAAGCACTGCCAGTTTCTGTATTGCACTACACTGCACTTATTGTTGAGTTTTCGAATGATTTGATCACGAAATAGCCAATTTTCTTGTAATTTCGAGCGGGCGTGTTAGCGGTGCGGTCACATTCACAATGCACAAAAACGTCAATGTCAAATCATTTCTAGAGGTCGTGCGGGTGGAAGGAAAACGGATGGTATAGGATTGCTAGGCCAAAAAAATAAATTACAAAAAACAAAATCGCGGAACATAGCAAATTGGCGCAACCATAAGTAATAGTAATATTCGAAAACTACCACACGACGCCGTCTAGTACCCAGCTAAGCAGAGCTTATGTTATGAGTACTAGACAACTGATAAACATACTTATATATTTCTAAATATTTACATACATATTATAGATTACACCCAGACACAACAAATGATCGTGCTCATCACACAAACATTTGTCCTGGGTGGGAATCGAACCCACGACCTCCAGCATAGCAGTCAGGGCCACTAACCACTAGACCAACAGGAATGATAATACGAGTCTTGGTAAACATGATATCAATTAAGGAAATAACTCCAGTAACATCTGAAATATGATTCATTAAAACAGTCATAAAGTAACACGTATTCCTTAAATATTTCGTGAAAGACGAATTTTATGCAGTACAAGCAAACAAGAAGTGTCGACTTCAATGAAGAAAGACACTTGAATCAATAAATTATAGTGTTGCTATGTCTATGATCCAAATGTAGGATTCCAACAGTAAAAAAACTGGGCAAGAGCGAGTAGGACTCGCACACAGAGGGTTTCGTACGAACGTTAGCTCAATTCCCGAATCGACTCTTGAAAGATTTTTGCGAATCGAAAATGGACTTTTTTGTGACGTAAGCACAAATTTATAGTTTTCAGATTTATTCCTATACTTGTGCTATGACACCTTGCTTCATGCCAAATTTCAGGGTTCTAATTCATTGGAAAGTACCTAGGAATCTTGATTCCCTTGAGAGTGTCGAAGGTGTGAGTGTGTGTGTGTGTTTTTTTGCGACATAAACGGCCGTATCTTTTTTTTTCGTTAACTTAGGAATTTGATTTTTTCACAGCTTCAAGGGACCGCAGACATGAATATATTATTATGGTTTTAATTTCAATTCGATACCTCTACGCATTCCCGAGATAAAGGCTCTTGAAAGACAGACAGACGGACAACAAAGTGATCCTATAAGGGTTCCGCTTTTTCTTTTTGAGGTACGGAACCCTAAAAAATATAAATTGCATAAATTACATAGAAATAATTCTGTTCCCAAAACGCGACACGTGCCTCGTGTGTGGGTGCTGATGCGTGCGTGGTTGCAAATTCTACACAGCTGGTGCGCACTCACTCTGTCATGAAATATCAAGTCTTTTTGGAACCGTATCCTAAAGGTTCGCCCACACGGAGATAATTGCCCGTCGCGTCGTTAAGCGAGTATCTCTATGCCAGACTCGTAATGCATCATTTTCATTTACAGGGTGAACGTGTAAAAACAAAACAAATGTACTAGTATCAATTGTTAGACGATTCCTGCTCTTTAGTCTCGCAATAGACTTTTCAAAACACTCGAAAACTCCTCGCCACAATTGTATTGCAATGTTGTATCACCCACGAGGCGCGCGTCAAGCCCCACGAGTTGTAAGTGTATTGAGAAACGTCGTTTGATACACGTGCAAATTTGTCACAGCTGCCCTCGCTCTTCACACTCGCTTATGGCTCGTGCGAATTCCGCCGCGTTCGTAATGACAAACCTTCTGCACTTGTATCAAAATGTACTATTGTTTATCAACGGTTGAAAAACAATAGTTTTTTTGTATTTATTTTTATACAATACTAAATAAAAAATAACGCTAAAATAAAATCTTTTTCTTAAAACAGCATGAATATTGGTTATTAATTGAATCAGCTAGCATGTCTGATATGAATGAGGAACTGTGAAGCTCGAAGTGGGAACATCTCGATGTCTGTTTTGTACGCACGTAACCATATAGCAGTGACGTCACATTTCAGTTTATGCATCCTTATTCTGTTACTTCAGTTTTCCTTTCCGTCAGATTTGAACGGTTTTTGAAACGGTTTGAAAAAATCTTAAAAAAGAGCGATGCAAGCGTTGATGGTAAACCGAAATAAAATGAGTCAGGTACCGAATTGGGTTATCCAGGTCAAAAAAAGAGGTATTACAACTTTATTCGGTCAAGTTTCTGAAGTCTAGATTTGTGTACAAGCGCACAATACGCGGGTCCTCTTAAGTGAACTCTTTTCTCATGACGACTAATATAACGAGTAATGCATTTTATCACTTCACGCCTCTGACATTGATCTTGAAAGTTTATCAACCTACGACTAGATAATTCATATGTCTGCGTAATAAACACGAAACATACATATTTGTTTAGTCCATTATAATTTATAAGGACATTGATGTCATCATGAACTCTTTGATACATTGATTTGAACCAGAAAGCTCCATCAGTTTTAGTTTCGGTCGTAAAATTGATCTCGTTAAGAGATCATAGTAGTACTTAGTAGCATTGCAGAGGATCTAGTGCGAAGTTTTATTCATTACTTGACTGCGCCAGAAGGAAGGTATGTTTTTCGAGAGTATGTATGTATGTATAATTGTTTGGCACGCTCTGCAGCCTGAACGGCTCGATGGATTTTAGCTTAAGAGGTGTCGTTAGATTCGTATTTACTGTGAGAGTGACACTGTATCAAAATAAAAAAAAAACAAAATGGCGCATTTTTGGCGCCAAATTCAAATGCTTTGATACTCCATTGCGGTGGCCTACGTGGGTGCGGAGTGGCGACGAGCGACGCAATTAGTTGGGTGTCGGTGCGGTGGCTTGTTTTAAATAATTGCGGTTGAAGTGGCGACTTCGCACGAGCACGAAGTACATATCTGCCGCGTCGCTTTGAATTCGCGTAAACCGCATCGGAATACTTCACAACCGCATTCCTACCTACGCAGGATGCCGCGTTATACAATTTTAGTATGAATTGATGTTTATTAAAACGCGATCGAATATGTTAAAAATCTCGCACTAAGACCACTGCAGTATATATTGAATTAAATTTCAGAAAGAGATAAGCTCATAAGTTTAAGTGACGGAAACGACGCTATACCATACAATGCCTTTTTTATACCGAAATTCTCCGCCGGGTTATTTAACAAAGAATTAAGACTACCTTGCGAAGTGTAAGTACTGCACTAACAAATTCGTAAGTTTTGCTTAAGGCCCTTAGTCCCATTTAGTGCCATAACAGTTACTCTTTGAAACTTACTCTCCGTTAATGGCAAGTTTAATAAATTTGAAAAAAATATATGTGTTTATTAAACATTTATAACATAAAATTATTACCACAGTTTATATGATTTAAAAAAAAGATGAATGTCTAATATTTTAGCCTTAGATTTTTTTAATTAAAAAACACGATATTTGTTCGCTTATTTTGCTAGTACTAACTCCTTCCAAAGCCGTTTGCTTTGATCTTAGATAAGTAAACATAGTTTTGCACAAAAGTTGGTGGGTAAATACTCAAGCCCCAAACGAGCGGCGTTCGCATACCGTAATTAGAGACACAATAAAAAGACAATATTTCTATTGTCTCTAATTACGGTATTCAAATTATTAAATGTGCTTCAAATTCTACAGTGTCTTTGTAAATCAATTCATACTATGCGAAAAAGGGTCCAGTGTCGAGATCGTTTTCGATCGATTTTAAAGCTCAGCGGGACTCGGTGCGCCTGCACCCGCATAGAGTCCAGCAGGTAGCAGTCGTGCGCTAGCCCTCGGACGGGGAGGGTGTGTCGTTCGCTGCTCCACTCGTTTTACCGTCAAGTGAATGTGTGTGTGTGTGTGTTAGTGCAAATAACTTATTGAACTAGTGTATGTTTATAGAATACGTATTATCGTTACGTAGTAGACCAATGATGTATTAGTTTTAGATGCGTTGCTCGAGAGTTCACGAGTCCCAACATAAAATAACATGAAGGTAACTGAACATATCCCATTAAATCGCGCACTAGCCGGTGTCGCGGCAGTACTTTACAAAAAATGGATTTGTGTACAATCATTTAAATATTTGCGAAAAAAAAATGCCTGTCCGAGTTTACAGATGATACAATAATGAATAAGAATGGAATAAATAGAAAGAATAATAATATTCCATAACTTTCACACGACGCCGTCTAGTCCCAAACTAAACAGAGCTTGTGCTATGAGTAGTAGACAACAGATAAAGATGCTTATACATTTCTAAATACATACATGATATAGAACTCTGGCATAGCAGTCAGGGCCACTGACCACTAGGCTTGCTAAATTTATATAATTATACTGCAATTGTGCAAAATATAAACGTATCATCTAAGATCAATGTATATATTTAGTTTTAGTTTTTGGACACGGAAAAATGGCGGTACCTGTCATAGGTAAGCCGGGTAGGCTTGCAGCAGGGAATGCCGCGTTACTACCGATAAGTGAGGTAAGTAAAGCGGTATTTATTATGTTTCTTTTTCTTCACGCGACTATGTAACTATCTATTAGTCTCCAATTAAAACAAGGCTTTCTAGCGAAACAAATTCTTTGGTAACTGTCGCAGTTTTGGTGGAAACCGAAGATTTTATAGACACTTTAAAAAATGTATAGTTTCCTTCATAGATTTGACACCATCGATCAGTACCTCTACCATGAGTTTTAAGCAATAGTATTCGTCGCTACTCGATATCGACGCCGTAAATATTTTGTATGGCAAATTTTGGTTCTGCAAGTGACCGCTAGAGGCGCTGCAAAATTTGCCATACAAAATATTTACGACGTCGATATTGAGTAGCGACGAATACTATTGCTTTAAACTCATGGTAGAGGTACTGGTCTCTGAAAGTGAGTTTCGGACTTTCATTTTAATGAGTAATACTTTGAAATACTCTCTCTCCTCAAGCCATTTTTTCATACTCCACATGACTTGCGAATAAAATTTTTTGGATGACATTTACTTATACTTAATTTGGTGCCAAAAATCAACCATTTTAATTTATTAAAAAATAAGATCTACCAACTGCTACCTTCACAAGTAAAACCGAATCCAACGACACCTCTCAAGTTTAAATTCTACAAGCCTTTTAGGCTCTATGGCGTAACAATGAAATGTACATAATACAATACTGGACAAACATGGCCGTCCTTTAGACTCAGTTGGGTAAAAGTTAAGAAAAAATGTTAACTATTTGGAACAAAAACATTTTTTGCCGAAACTCGCCGAAACCGAACCTTTCGGTCGGTCACTAGTATCTATACTTCCGCCACATTGAATAAAGAATACAGATAAACAAATCGTTGCTAAGCAACCGATGTTTGGCGTTAAGAGGGCCTTTCCCAATCCTTCTCGTAAACGTGCAAAGTAAAAGTAACAATAAGCTGTAACTGTATTAAAATATGTCAATTTTATTTGAAAGGATATTATGTATTAAATACTTTGAAATCGTCTCCTCGAGTCCTTTACTTTGAAACCTTACATTATAGTCATGACAATAAAACATATCCCCCCGTCTGGTGCATTCGGGTAAAAATCAGCTTTTCATCCGCTATTTTCTTCTGGAGTCGTAGACAAAAATGCCGCCGAGCTATGCGTCTCTGCATACTTAATCTTTGGTCATTGTATTGAAATAGCGCGCACGGTACGGATATATGACTACAAAGAAAGAAAAATAATTTTACTGGGCATAGAAACACACGAACAAGAACGTATGCTATGTACGCGAGCCGTGATGCCTGTGAAGGCATAGTGAGTTTAGCTCCGCGCCCATTTGCTCAAGGTCATTGGCAGCTCTGTGCCCCTTAAATCCAATTTGAAGGCTGATTCACATTGATACAGTAACTGGCGCCAGCATCACTGGATTCCGGCACTGGCACTGTATCAATGTAAACATTTTTCAATCCAGTCTAGCAATTATTTAACTCAGCCTTAATAAGAGGCCAGCTTAGAGACCCGGCTTTTGGGCTGGCATTGAAAAATTCCAGAAGGAAAAACGATTGCCTGAACTAACCGTCTAACTTAAATGTAGGTGTCGAAACTTGACGTACCTAATACCATATTTACGGGATGTCACCGTTCTGTTTTATACTTTTTTTTTTTTGTTTTCGAGGGGAGACCTTCAAAAGGCGCTCGGACTTTGGGGATAAGTCCGGAGAGTGTGGGATTTTTATCTCACTAAAACCACCCCGGTGATCACCATCAGCACATAGAAGGGGCGCCGTTACCTCTTAAAAGACCATCCCGGACCTCCCTCTGTTTTATACCTAACTAGGTTTTACCCGCGGCTTCGCTCCCGTCAACTGATCACCTACTTTACCTATCCTGCGCTAGCTACTCTACCCGATACCTATCATACCTTACTTTACCCTACCTACCTACCCTACCCTACTCTTGTGAGGTGCCTCACGCTCCGCCTGTTCTAGCTAGTGCCCGCTAGATTAATACTTCGAGCCATACCAGCCAGCTAATATTATGTCCCCATTGAAAGCGCCACCCGCGAGCGTCCAGAGAACTAATTTTGACAGATAAGTGTACAGTACTTACTTTGAAGTATTTTTGTATTTCGAATTTATACCTAATCTATATTTTGGTTCTAATGACCGAGTAACAGATTACTAATATTTGCGGTATAATATTATCGTCATTTGCAGTATTTACGCAACTGTCACGTGCGCTGTACGTTTCCCTGTGTAGGGGTTCCTATAGCAAGCTTTTTACGTAAACTCGAGCGGGGCACGTGTTTTGACACCACGTGATCTTACAACTAATTTTGCTTCCCTGAATGTCGTAACCCGAAATCGAATGCAATTTTTTTTTAAATAGTTTTTTTTTTATATTCAACAACTATCACACAACGCCGTCTAGTCCCAAGCTAAGCAGAGCTTGTGTTATGGGTACTAGACAACTGATAAACATGCTTATACATTTCCAAATACATACATATTATAGATAAATTACACCCAGACACAGAACAAATGATCGTGCTCATCACACAAACATTTGTCCTGGGTGGGAATCGAACCCATGACCTCCTGCATAGCAGTCAGGGCCACTAACCACTAGACCAGTCAAAGTATTTTTAGGAGTAGAAATGAGCGGGCATGCATCAGTGATTTATATCTTTCTTTATTACTGACGCTGAGGGTGTTTATCAGCTGATGAGCTGTGATACCTACTCAATACTTAATTGCATTTCATAAGTACTTACATTACATAGATGGTATTGTGAATAGTCAAAAATCAATGTGGACCCAGTCGGGCATAGCAAAATTAGGAGAGAAGAGGTTTAGCAAACCAAGGAATTCAATATGATTGTAAATTATAGATGTGTTTAATTAGGTGTATAATTATGTATATACACCGTTAAATTTTGGTCGTTTAAATTAAACGACAGCTGAGCGAGGCCAATGAGCTGTAGGTAGTTAGTACGCAACAACCGACAACTACCTATAAGGTCATTGACTCGTTTACTTAAAGAAATTCATTTCGTACACACGTAAATGAATTCAAGTTTTAAAGAAAAGTACCTACTTAATTTTTTAATTTTCTCTTTACAAATTGATAGTGTTTCATGTACCGAATCAACTCTCCTCGGGATTAAAACGGTCAAAATTTCACGGTATATTTTATTATTCTGACATATAGCTTACTTCTAGCAGAGGCCTCTTTTCTTTTCATTTGTATCTTGCGGCTCCGCACTTCTTAGTTAAAAAAATCTATTCACAACTTTCTATTATCTCCTTTACATTTTAACGCGAAACCTTTTTAGTCTCTCACCAGTTTCGTGTTATTTTCGCGCAAACTTATCCGAAATGTATCAGAAATGTCGTGCTCGGTTTCATTTAAGTAGGCTAATGTCTCCCAGAAGAATTGCGTCATCTGTATTTGGTCATATTTCGACAAAAAATTGTTAGCATCAATGATTTCTTTTTTTTACATAGTATCACACAACATCGTCTAGTCCCAAGTTAAGCAGAGCTTGTTTTATGGGTACTAGACAACTGATAAACATACTTATATATTTCTGAATACATACATATTATAGATAAATTACACCCAGACACAGAACAAATGATCGTGCTCATCACACAAACATTTGTCCTGGGTGGGAATCGAACCCACGACCTCCGGCATAACCAACGGGTCAGTCATTACAATTTTGACACACCATAGACGATAAACGAATGGTTTTATGTTCGAAAATTACTTTATCACGACGAAAGGTCTGCCAGTAGCTGCGCAATATTTATGAATTTGGATTCTTAGAATAATGACCTGAATTAATACCCTATGTAAAATTGAGCAATAGAATAAGACGTAGTAAGTATTAGTATTTTGTTGATAAATAATTATTATCTCAATTGCTTATCTTAAGCGAAAACAATGATTCAGAAACTCACTTCCAACGCATAGTTAAGAGAATTCATTCGCCAAAACAAATGTTACGGATATTACGTTATAAATATAAAATGGACGAAATCATACCAGAGGACCTCATAGTTTCACTATTCTCAAAACGGTGAAGGGAAACATCGTGAGAAAACCGGCATGTCCTAGAACTAAAAATTCGAAGACATGTGACATCCACCAATCTGCACAAGGCCCGCGTGGAGGATTACGGTCCATTCCCTCTTACATAATACACTGTTAAATTTTGGTCGTTTTAATCCCGCGGAGGGTCGATTAGGTACATGAAACACTATCGATTTGTAAAGAGAAAATTAAAAAATAAAGTACTTTTTTTTTAAACTCGAATAAAATTACTTCAGCTGAGCGAGGCCAATGGACTGTAGGTAGTTAGTACGCAACGACTTACAAGGTCATTGACACGTTTACTTAAAAATAAAAATTTCGTACATACGTACCTCGACTTTGTAAAAAAAGTACTTGATTTTTTTATTTTATCTTTACAAATAAAAAAATAAAGTGTTTCATGTACCGAATCGACCCTCCACGGTATTAAAACGACCAATATTTAACGGTGTTTATATACCTATAAATGGGGTCTGAGTCCCAGCCGTGCAAATATTATAAGGTTGATTATGCTTATGGGTCTTCGTTGTGATGTTACTTTTAATTAATTTAAAATTATTTACTATTTATTTATTATATACTTTATTGTACACCTCATAATGTGGACAGGATAAATATTACAAAACTAAGTGTACAATGGGCAGTCTTATCGCACAGGGCAATCTCTTACAGACAACCTTAGGATGGAATGAAACAAGAGGAGATAGATTTGGGGAGATCGGTGTTCTTTTTTTAAATATGAGACAAGATTTTCAAATTCATTATTATTCTGAGAGACTTCAAGTCAGTCTGATCATTTAATATTATCACCTATTTTGCGAATATTCTCCTCAGACGAGTTCCAAACGTAGTTTCTTTGATTCTGGCTTTAGTCCAGCAAACGCGTTGGTCGAACGTTGGGTTAAGCTGCTGGGTCGACTGCGCAAACGCGACCCTAATGCCGCATGTAGGGTTGCCAAATACACTGTTAATTAACTATATAATATTTTAAATACAAGATAAATTGTAGCAGTCGGGCGGGACCCATTCTAGAATTAATAATAATAATAATAATAATATAATAATAATACATTTATTCAGATAATAATGTTTACAAAAAATTAACATTAAGCTAACACTGACATGGTTTACCATACAATTATAGTGCCTAAAAATAAACTAAACTAAAATATTATTAAAGGTGCAATTGATAGTGGATCGGAATCACAATGTTTGATTGCGGACCGCCCGATCTAGGTTAGTTTAAACCTGTGTTTCAGGCCATCACTTTACAGGACAGTTACATTGCGACAGTAAATTTTAAGGTTAGAGTAAAAACTATTATAAAAAATATATTCTATTAATAACTATGAAAATAAGCTTATGGTACATTAATATCTATATAAAACTATGTCTATAAATTTATACAAAAATAAACATTAACGAGGGGAATCAGATAACATTATGCCAAAATTTCTAGAAGTTGTTCTGTGTCAGTGTAATTGAGTGTCACTAAATATTCCGACAACATCTTACTACATGTTTTATACCTTACACTATAGAAGCTTAGTACTTTATTTAGCCTGTTATATAGAAAAGGTCCCAAAAACACGTAAAAACGCTTAGCGAAGGCATGTCTGGTTTGAGGCTTTATGCAAACTAAGTCCTTCCTTCTCTTGTCAGAAGGTAGATGGTCAAAAGGAAGTACCGAATGCTGGTATAGTACTATGTTTAAAATAAATAATTGCCGCACTGTAAGCACATTACATGATGTGTAGAGCTGGTGCGTAGGGAATCTAAAAGGGCGAAAGGTAGCAACCTTGAGAATAGCTCTTTGAGCACGCTCTAACGGGAGTAAGATGGTTTTAGCCGCACCACCCCAAGAAGTTATGCAATATGTAAGAATGGATTGACACAAAGCCATATATACTTGTTTAATTAATTTGTAGTCGGCTATGTTCCGTAAATTTTTAAAAACATATATTAATTTGCGCACTCTCGTACACAGTAACTCGATATGTTTACGGAAATTTAGATTTGTGTCAATCGTGACACCTAGATATTTTAAATGGTCAGCTTTGGCTAAAGTAGGGCAAGAGCATGCAGCGTCAGCAAACGTGCAGTTATGTGCATGAATGTTTAGATTATTAAGCGGTAAGTTAGCATTTCTCATAGTAAATAAAATGTAGTTTGTTTTTTCTGCGTTTAATGTTAGGATATGTTTCTGAAGCCACTTAGACACTATGTTAAAACCATTTTGAGCATATTTATAAACCTCAGCTCTTGTCTTACCTGAAAACAATAGTGCGGTATCATCCGCATATGATATTATAACACCATTTTGGAGTGACAGGCTGCATAGTTCATTTATGTAGATTAAGAATAATGTGGGCCCTAAAATGCTACCTTGTGGAATGCCAAAACAGCTGTTTTTGAGATCAGAACTGGTGTACTGACCTATTTTTACACATTGATGACGATTGCTGAGATAGTCAGAAAATAGTAAAAGTTGTTCTCCTCTTATCCCAAGTGTTTCAAGCTTGTGCAAAAGTAATGAACAAGAAATAGTGTCAAAGGCCTTGGCAAGGTCAAGGAAGATCCCAATTGTGTGCATACCATTATCTAGGTTAGTGGAAATATAGTTAGTCAAATTGTGGACAGCTTGGCTAGTTGATTTTTTAGCCCTAAAACCAAATTGATTATCTGATAGTAGTCTGTTATCTTCTAGATATTTTATCAATCTACTGTTCACAATTTTTTCTAAAATTTTTGAGAGGCCTGTTAACACTGAGATGGGTCTGTAGTTATTCACATTTGTTTTATCACCAGATTTGAATACAGGTGTAACCACAGCCTTTTTAAGTAAATTTGGAAATATGCCCTTGGATAAGCAAAGCTGAAAGATGTGGGTTAGAGGAGGGGCAAGCAGGTATTTAAATCTTTTAAGAATATAATTAGGTATGTCGTCCCACCCAGTGGCACATATATCTTTAAGCTCGCTTATAATTCTGACTACTTCGTTAACGTCGGTATCTAATAAAACAAAAGAATTCAGTGTGGAGGGAGTCATGGTCGAGTTGTGTTGGGAAATGATACTTGAGTGAAGTGTTTTTTCAGCTAAGTTTTTACCAACTTTAACAAAAAAGTGGTTTGCTTTATTTATTGCTACTGTTGGGTTTATATCTGTCAATAAGATATCAAGCGGAGTTTCGGGTTTTGTGGATCGAAATATATTAGACTTAACAAACTTCCATACAAGTTTACTATTATTTCCAGCCTTCTGTAATTCATTTTTGTCGTACTGATTTTTTAGTTTTTTCAAAAGATTATTACAGAAGTTCCGATATCTTTTATAAGTTATAGAAAGTACTTCGTCTTCAGGAGCTGATTTCAATTTTAGGTGAAGTTTGTCTCTATGCCTTATACAACGAACGAGACCAGGGGTGATCCAGGGCTTAATGCAACTATACTTTCTTGGCATTGTCTTAGTAAACTTGTTTTTCTTTATCGCAGATTGTAAGGAATTTATGAAATAATTTAACGAAGTATTTGCATCGTCTGAATTATAAACAGGGTCAAGATCAATACCGCGTATGTCATTTTCAAGATTTGTCATATTGACTTTATTGTAGCTACGCATGCAGTTTTTTCTAGGTGAACTTATTTGTAGTGTTAGTAAAACAGCCTGATGATCAGTTAGCGTAGAATTAGTAACCAATGTTATGGATGGATTTTTTGATTTTAGAATGATGTGATCCAAGCATGAACCGCTCTGATGCGTGGGGTGGTAATGAGCTGGTAGAAGACCATGAAATGAGCAAATATTCAGATAATTATGTGCATTACTATCTGTTTTCCCGGAAGCAATGTTAATGTTAATATCGCCCAAAAGTATTATGTTTTTAAAAGATGTTATGTTTTTTAGGTTAGTGTCGAGTGACTGTAAAAATCTATCTATGTTCCGGGAAGGAGGCCTATAAATAGCCATAACTACCGTATCGGGAATAATTTTAATTATTAAAAAATTACTATCTAAGGATACTGGTTCTTCTCTTACTGTTCTTAAATTATTTTTGATATAAACTACTAACCCATCGTTTTGGTTTATGTTTATGTCACTTTTGTAGGAATAATAACCGTCAAGAGATGGTAAGTTAACCATCTGGTTTGACAGCCAACACTCTGTTAAGACAATAATATCACAGCCTACATCAAGATCTTGTAACAACACTTCAAAACCGTTCATGTTGCGATTTATGCTGCGAATATTCTGTGTGAGTAGGGTTAGTGTTTTGTCACCAGAAGGAAGCAGATGTTTACAGTCCTCAATATTACAGACTTTAGACTCCGACACAGAAAAACTATCTAGATCGCAAATTAGTTGATTTGACATGACAATTACAAAAGAAAAGAAAAATAAATATAAGCTACCTGTTTATCTGCTAACTGACTAAAGTATTAGGTGACGCTCTTAGGCGCCTTCATAGTCTATTGAGTTGATGTAATTCATTTCTGCGTGTTTGCGGGCCGGGCAACTTACATCACCAGTTGGATGGTCACATTTCCTCTTGAACCGTTTACACGTTGCGCAAAGAGGGGTAGAAGATTTTCTGCTGCATTCCTTGAAGGAGTGTCCGCTCTCTCCACAGTGGTTGCAGGTAGGTTTAGTTTCCCGGCAGAACTTGGCTGCATGTCCGAACTGCTGGCAATTGAAGCACCTGGTGACTATAGTGAAGTCTCTCACAGGGCATGATGTCCAATTAATAAAAATTCGGCTTTGGTTAATAATAATCTTTCTTATGCTAGCGGGTAGTTCCAATATATAGTTACAAGTCGGAAGGTCTTTCTTACCCGATTTATGGCTCAATTTGACGCACTCTAGGAAGGACTCGCGAGTTATATTCGGCAACTTATCTGATAGGTTCTGCTCGTAAATACAGTCAAACACTTCCTTTTCAGTAAGAGTGACGGGGACGCCAATAACAGCAATCCTAAGGCGGCGCTTGGAAGGTTCTTCTATTTTAAGGCCAGATGATACTAGTTTACCCGAATTCTTAAGTTTATCAATATCACCTTGGTTTTCCGTGCTAATCAAAACGCCCCCATTTTTCACTTTTTTTAGGCCACGAACGTGAAGCTTAAGTTGTTCCGGGGATATGATCTTTTGGACGAGAGACTTGGTGTCGTCACTTGTTTGCGTTTTATCGCTGGGATAGATGGCGACTGATCTTAAATTTGCAGGATGGATGATGTCACCACCTTTCTTAACCATGTTAGCATAAGAATTATTTGCCGTTGGATTTATTTTTGCTTCTACTACCTCTCTGAACTGTTGGAGAGAGTTCACAATGTTCTGCTGAGCTTGGAGGTGCTGGATTGTGGTATGGGCCTGGATAGTTTTCGTCTTCAATGATTGGTATAAGACGGCCATCTGAGCAGTCCCATTTGAGACCCTACTGCAAAGAGCGGAAACACGAAGCTTCTGGTCTGAGTTCATTTTCCCATCCCCGACAATAGTGCAAACTTCGTTTAAGATTACATTTATGGATTCCATCCACTTCTGTATCTCCGGCGTACTGATGACTGCACTCGGTACTTCATTCTCGGTGGTTGCTTGTGGGTTCGGATCACAAGGGGGTAATGGTTGAGTAGGCGTCGGTGGAGGACTTCGCCGTAGCAATTGGCTACGGCCAAACGGGCTCGCTCCAGGATTGGACATACTACCGAAAACACTTTATATATTGTTTATAAAGATCTATCTAGTTCATCTTGTTTATGTAAGTCGATTACAAATCACACGCGACACACTTTAATTATATACTGACGGGGCAATATTTATATTTATTTGTCGTAATTGTTTATTTCATTATAAAAACAGGAAACACGTCCGCTTAGTCTCGCGACTTGTAAAGCGATCAATTGGAGGCTTAGTGAATTGAACATACCTATATTACATTGCAGATTACTCCAATCTACTGACTAGACGACTGACTTTCTAGAATGGGTCCCGGCTGCTACAATTTATCTTGTATTTAAAATATTATATAGTTAAGTGCAATCGGGTACAACGACTTCCTTGTTTTAGGGCTTTTTCATGTATCGGGTCATTCATCAGTCGGGTTTTTTAGTTTTTTAAATTACCATTTTTTTTGTTTTATTTGTTTACGTTATCACTTTCACAGTAATTACGAATCTAACGACACATTGCAAATTAAAATCTATCGAGCCGTTCAGGCCACAGAGCGTGCCAAACATTTGAATTTGGCGCCAAAAATCTGCCATATTGTTTTTTATTTTATTTTGATATACCCAGTGTCACTCTCACAGTAAATACGAATCTAACGACACCTCTCAAGCTAAAATCCATCGAGCCGTTCAGGCTGCAGAGCGTGCCAAACAATTATACATACATACATGCATACATACATACATGCATACATACATATATACATGCATACATACATACATACATACTCTCGAAAAACATAACCTTCCTTCTGGCGCAGTCGGGTAAAACCAATATTGTACTGTTTTTCACTACATTATACTTTTTAGTTAATTTTTTTTACAAATACTGTTTTCAGCGTCAAAATGCTTAACACTATACTCGTAAGTGAGTATTTCTCAAAATACATGTACATCTTTGAAAAAAAAAGTGTGCTTTGAAACAGTTCAAAAGTTTTATATTTATAAATCATCACACAAAAAAAACACACACTCAATTTTGTAGGATGAATATTAATCTTTAAGATAACGAAGAATTATAGCTATAATCATACTTATTATCAAATATTTCGATATTTTAAAAATAGCTTTTTTTACCTTTCATACAAAAACCTGTTTGCCACTCTACCTTTTTCATGTGTTTTTGTTTCATAAAATGCGATACGTAACTAAATTATTGTAAATTTCTTTGTATCATCGTTCTACAGTAATCGCAGTTTCTGTATCAAATTGATTTTCTATGGGGTGTCATAGTGAATTGGCAATTTAAAGCAAAAAAACAAAATGAGTCGCTCTCATTTACTATTTAGTTATTACTCTTTAGTTACGATTTATTTCTACTTTCCCATGATTTCTGAACGATTCCGTAATTTTTTTACACGGACAACACTAGCTTCACTCTGATTGGCTATTGGTTTGACGTCTCCGCCATTACATCTATCGTGAAAATCAGTGAGAACGTGTGTGTTTTGTGGGGTTACTTTTTCGAGACAGGAAGTAAAATCAGCGATTTTTCATAGAACGGTAAGTCTTCATTTACCCATTTTTTGTAATACGTGTTGTACGAATATTTAATAAGCTTTTATATTTGCTGTAACAGCTTTTATCAATAAATATATTTTTTCTGACCTCAATTTGTCTAATATTTCGTAACGTTTTTTACGAATTTCGTTACGTAACGAAAAAGTACAACATAAAGCTGAGTGTATACTGTTATAACCTGACTAAGCATAGTAATATTCACTACTTAATTTATGAAAAAAAAATATATAGAGCGTCAATAACTAAAGGATTGGATATTATCTGCTATATAGAAGTGCCACCAGCAAAAAATAATGAAATAATTTAAATTACGTTTTTATGTGATTTAACAACTTTTTACCCCTGATATTACTTACATGAAGTTCTATTGAGAACTTCCTCCTTTTCGTCGGTTAAAAAACCTCGCGGCTTTGTTTCAATTCGCTTGAGAATAGAATTATACCGATTGTTACAAATACTTAACTCTTGCTAATGACACTTCTGTAGAGATGCCCACTATACTTGTTGGTTTGACTTATCAAATTGGTTATTACTTACAACTGCTTATATACAACTGCATTACTTCTTTTGTTTTTTGAGGAATGCCGCCAAAAACCAATGCCGAAAGGCAAAAAGCTTACAGAGAACGACTCAAAAAGGATAAACCAAATAAATATGAGGAAATCCGTGTCAAACATTTGGAAAAAGTTAAAGAAAATATCAAAAAGAAAAAAGAAATTCTTACAGAAGAAGAAAAACAAGAGCTACGAGCAAAGTGGAGACAAGCCAATGCTATAAGAGCTGAAAGAAAAAAAAAGGCCTACTCTACGACAAAACAAAACAACACATTGGAAGTAAGAAAAAATGCTAAAAATAATACAAATATCCTAAAGGAGAGACTACAAAAGCTTACTGAAGAAAATACTCAATTAAAACGACGAAATAAAAATTTAAGACAGGCCTGCAATCGGATGAAAAAGCGAGTGGAAATTCTGAAAAAACGACTACCCCAACAAATTAGGCCTGATAATGATGCTATTTCCATAGGTTTTCATTTTTAAAAGATTGGGAAAAAAATAATTTGATTAAAATAGTATGAATGATTACTCCCTTATTTTATTTCTAACCCCTTAAGTATTTGGGTACATACTTACAAATATTTCGTATTGAATAAATGAAGAGCATTCACAATATTTCGCCAATGTGTAACCAGCCTTATGGTTACTATTTAGTTACATCTAAGGACTATTTCGTAACAATATTTCGTTACTACCATTTCGTTACGTACATTTATTTTGAGAAATACTCAAGTGTTACACTGAGACGCTTACAAAATTGTTTGTTATCAAATCACAATAATACTGAATTTCAGAACGAATCTGTCAATGTCAAAGTTTAAAAAAAAAGAATTTAAATTAATAAGTCGTCTGAGAAGATTTAAAAAAATATGTATTTAAAATATTAAATAAATAAGTACTTAAATACTGTTCATTATTTTTTAAACGCTGCTTAATATTCTTCTTCGATATAAAAAAAAAAAACTTTATAATTTCTTGCACAAAAAGTTGGCAACCCTTGCCGTATGTGAAGCATCTTGAGGTATATCTTTAAAAACACTTTAAATTAAATAACAAGATACATAATGTAAAAAGTTAATAAATATTAATACGCTTTTATAGAATTGCCCGCCATATTTTATTTGATATATTATTTTTATTGTTTGTACACTCGTATCTAAACCAATGGCTGTTTATATCGCAAAAAAGTTTTGAGTTGAGAGTGTCGAAATAAACTTTTTGAGGGAATATGAGATATGAAAAAAAAAGTTTACTGTTAGACATAGGCCTCCCCCAAGTATCGCCGTTTTAATATCGTGGAGGGTCGATCTGGTACATGAAACACTATCGATTCTTAAAGATAAAATAAAAAAAAGTACCATTTTTTCTAAAACTCGAATTAATACACGCATGTACGAAATTAATTTCTTTAAGTAAACGAATCAATGACCTTGTAGGTAGTGGTCTTCGCGTACTAACTACCTTCAGGTCATTGGCCTTGTTTAGCTGACGTTTACTTAAAGAAATTAATTTCGTACTTGCGTAAATTAATTCGACTTCAAAAAAAATTACTTTATTTTTTAATTTTTTCTTTACAAATTGATAGTGTTTCATGTACCGAATCGACCCTCCACGGGATTAAAACGATCAAAATTTAACGATGATACATATAAATACGAAGACCTAATCAAAGTTCTGATTCTATTCACCCGTGCTTCCCTATTTATCCCGTATGAAGGTACTCGGCGAGCCAATTATCATTAGTTTCAAACTTACTATAACCTTTAAACGAACAAAATTTGAATGACCTGAATACGGAATTATTTCTGTCCGTTTTTTCCCCAAGCTAAGTCAGGAAGTGTCTGACAGCTAACCTTCTCTATTTTTATTTCTACGTTTGTGGTTTAGACAATAACCTCGGTATGTTATGTAGTAAAACGGTTTGTCAATAGCAATGAAATATCCGTGCAATTGGAAGACTAAAAATTTCTATAGTTTTAGTTGGTGTATTAAAAATGCGTACGCTACTCAATTTCATTCACAAAAATAAATTAGAGTTATAGTACCACATGGACCTCCTGCGTATCTTTCTCCTCCTCAGTCACAAGTTCATTCAAAGTTTACCTATGAAAAATATAAGCGATTAGATTGCCTATCGTACCCAAACCATCCACATCGACTCTTATCTTTTAAGTTCCTAACTCCTAATCTTTATTTGTTACATTCATTTTGTATACATTCTAGCTATCTATCTCAAAGTAATAAATGCATAGCGTATTTTTGCTATGTGAAACTATTTCCATTGTGAAAAATAAGTCCAGCCAATATTTCATAGTAAATTTAGTGCATATAGTATAGTATTATATATATATATACGTATATAAAACAAAGTCGGCTTGGCTTTATTGGATTCGTTTCCGCCCCGAATAGCAGAATAATTATTAAAATGTCGAAAAAAAATCACGTTACAAAAAAATTAAATAATAGATATCCAAATACAACGCAAAATGGGAGCAACTGTCAAATACATTGGTCTCTATCATTCAGTCAAAAAGATTAGGTAAAATGCGATACGAAGTTCCCCGGGTTGCCTAGTATTATACCTATGGCTATTTTGCTTGCGTAAAATTAAAAAATATGACATGTACATCATACTAGCGATTTTCACAAAATTATATAATTTGTGTAGGACGTAGGATTTCTTACAAAAATATTAAACTCTTATCTCTATCTTTCACAGACATGGAGTCGCACATTCTAAATACGTATCACCAGGCGCGTTTCCGTCCCATCGGCCACGAAATCCTCCGTATGAAGAGTGACTCCCTGTCTTCAGAAAGCAGCTGCATCCAAAATAGTCCTGAGTATCCTCAAATCAGCGTGCCCCAATCGAGGCATTCTCTGGACAGCAACAATGGCGATTGGGGCCAAAATCAGACTGTGAGTATAAATTTAAGAGATTATGCTTGCAGTACATATTTTATAATATTCCCAAGATACGTTCAAGCATGAACTTTGGTTCATTCATTTCAGATAAATATAACGCAATCAAGCCACGACACTAGTTCGGACGACGAAAGCTCCGGTCCAGAAGAAAGTATGGAATACTTAGAAGAAAATCGAGTGCCAGAGAATGCTGAAGATAGTGGTGAGGAACTTGAAGAAGCTATATACGTACAAGAAATTAACGTTGATGACGATGACGACGATAGTGTCGAAGTCGACGAAGTCGACAGGCATGTTATGCATTCAAATTCACATCATAATATTCAAATAACCGGTTCTAACAGCATAGAAGACAATTCCCTAGTAGAAGGCCACGATTATGATGTTATCACTGTTTACACAGTCGACCCTGATTTAGTCGAAAATTCGTCTGATGACGATATAGAGACAACAGATTATGTAATCAGTGAAAAAGACTTGGAGGCAGAGTGCATAAATGGCGATGATACTAGTTACAGAGATGTCAATTATCAAGAACGGAGTACGATAAGTCAGGATGGTCTAGATATTAATTTAGACACTCCGGTAGTTTCAAATGTCGATGAATATTTCATTAAGAATAATAACGAACGCCTACTTGACACAGACGGTCCCGTTGTAAAAGACGTGGACGAATATTTTATAAAGGACAAAGGTAAAGAAACGACACCAGTGCCAAACATCGACGATTTTTTCATAAAACACAAGTTACCTGACGAAGAGAGCATACAGTTTCATATACCTGTTGCTACTTCTAATGTAGATGAATTTCTTATTACTGATATTAAAAAAGATGTAATAGAAGAAAAAACTGATATTGAAAATGAACCTGATAATGATCAGGTTAATGACCAGGATACTACAGATAATGCAGATGTTTCCATAAACGAATCAGATTTAGAAGTGCTGCCAAATATCGAAGAACTCAAGCGTTATCTTTTAGAAGACATGACGTACACCAAATTCAGGCACATACAAAAGTCGTGTTCGGTTCCACAGTCACCCATGCAAAACATTTGCATGGACATCGATGATGTGAAAACTTGCATGAGCTTTGAAGACTTAAACTTGGATCTTTCTGATCTTGCTTTTGACAATGATAAGGACAAATCAGAGAATGCTAATAAAAGTGATGATGTGCCACGAACTTTAACCGAGGAAGATGTAAACAGCTTTCTAATAACCAATAATAAAATAGATCCTAAGCCTGAACCAGAAGAAGACGATTTGAGTCATCAAGATATGGAAATAGAAAGGCCACTTGAAGCTACCATTGAAACCGCATTACCAATAGTAAACTTACCTCCACTGAAACGAACATCTACCCCTATACCAACTGTCTTAGATTTTTGCATTGAGAAAACAGCAATAACGGCTATAAAAAAGGAAATTACAGCGGAATCAAAGGGTGAATTGGAAGACTTTGTGGACGTAGAGTCGTGCAACGACACTGTCATACCGGTTCTCGAAGCAAACAATTTGAACTCTTTATTGGAACAATTTGAAGCCACTGAAAAACTTAACACTAAGAAAAAAGTAGTAGCAGTAGTTAAAACTGAAGATCCAAAAATAAAGAGTTTCAATAAGAACGCTTTGACGAACGGTATGAGACTTCAAGACGCAGGCGTGCAGCTAAACAAAAATAAAATGCGGCAAATACTGGTAAGTATCTTAATGTCCTGTTTGTTTCTCAGGTCATGTTAAAGGACACATTCATTTGCAATATGTTCTTCCAGATGCCGACGCCAATTAACACTACCGTCAGGCGGTCACAAAGTCCTGTCCACTCGGATCACGACTACTGTTCGTCGAAAAAACGACACAGTCTGCCCAATCTCAAGGGCGGACAAAGCCTTCTGAAACCGGAAGTGTTGTCTAGCAATAGCAGAATACTAAATTCAAGACATAGGTCATGCAAAAGCAAAAAAGTAGTGTACCATCTCAGTAGTGATGAGGAAACTGATAATAATACAAAAAACAAAAAAGTGACTAAGCCGGATGATATTGACGCTAAAAAGAACAATAGTGTAAAGCCGAGTGTTAAACCTCCAGTCCAGTCGAACTGTCGTAAAAAACTTTCTCTACCCCACAGTGCACCAGATATTTTAAAAAATAAATCTAACAATTCTGTGATGATCAAAAGTGCTTCTAAAGCAAGTGATATGTTTAGTCAAAATTCTAACGGTAGCATTAAGTTAACTATTAAAAATAAATCTGAAGTTATTCTAAACTGTGATCACGTAGACTCTCAGAAGGATAAAAGTATAGACAAGTGTAAAAATAGTGTTAGTGATAAAACAAACAATGTAGAAAAACAGGTAAAAACTATTAAAGAACTAGATAGGAGTAAAGGTAAAGTTGTAAATAACGTAGAGACTGTTACTGTAAAGGAAGAACCCCGTCCGAAAAATGAAAACTTTTATACAGCATTGTTTAGTAATAAGCAAGATGTTCAAATACCTCAGGCTTTGCAACCTAGAACGGAAAAAAGGCCATTTGACGATGATTTAAATAAATGTATGCTTGAGGCTGCAATAAAAAAAGAGGTTGAACAACCTTTGAAAAAAAAAAAACTAAATCTCCAAGAATATAAATTAAGAAGAGGTGTCTGTTCGAATAACAGTTCTGCGACGGTGAGTCCAGAGGCTATATTCCCAGATATGCCTAGTCCCTTACTTGACAAAGTGGTCAAGTGTCCAATAACACAGACCCCTGCGAACGGCTTACTTAACCCTCTTGATAAAATGAATAACGAACAAACATTTTTCGATCCAATCAAAGAGGCTTCTAGAAAAATTCTGATGAACACTAAGAAACAAAAGGCTGAGGCTATGAGGAAAAGAGATGAAGATATAGTGATGAGTAAGATACCTAAAGTACAGAATTTAAAATTGCAGCCTTTGATAAGCGATGCCGAAATGATGAAAATCGTAGGTATGACTCAACCTGAAATCTTGCCAGTGCCCTTGGAAAAGCCTCAATTATCCGCCGACTATGAAGAAATTATACTCGTCAGTATCGGAACAAATACAGATGAAAAAATGTTTAGTCATGTTGAAGCACCAACTGTTGAGAAAATAATAAAGTCCACATCTCCGACAGCTGAATCCAAATCTACGATTAATTTCAAAATCAAGAAGTCTGATCATGTACTAAAACAAAATGTATTTGATAACGTTAAAAGAGACAAAAGAAGTCCTGTTGACGAGAAAAAGCATTCAGACATAAAAATAGACAAAGAACGGTACAAAGATATAACTGCCACACTGAAAAGTGTGGGGAAACAAGTCGAGACTAAAATATTGAGCAATTCTTTATTCTCGAGTATCCAAGACGTAGTCCTCAAGAAAGCACCCGAGGAGGCTGGAAAACACGATGAAAGACACAAACTTAAATCCCCACAAGAGAAACGCGATTGCAGATTTGCTAAAACAACCATAGTTAGAGAATACGACCCAAAAGCCGAACATGGAGAAGACAAAGTAATTCTACATTTAGGAAAGCACAGATGTAAACCAAGCATCACGAACATGGTCATGCAAACTGATCCAGTAGCAGAATTTGCAGAACTACCAATTTTAGCACCAATGCCTAAAGAACGACCTAGCCCAGTGAGCAGAAAGCGAAATGATAGTGACATGTCTCTATCAAGCGATGATAGCCCGACACGTAAAAGCGACGAACGTCGAGTAAAGCAAACGAAACCGGAAGATCGAGTTTCAAAACCAAAAGAAGTGAGAACAGAGCGGACTGAAGCAAAAGACAAGAGGTCTAGGTCTAAGGACCGATACGATTCTAAGTACAGAAGACGTTCCAGATCATTGTCGCGCGGTCGCAGAAGACGGTCGCGTAGTCGCACCCGTAGTCGTAGTCGCTCTAGGTCCCGTGGTCGCTACAGGAGATACCGACGATCAGACTCTCCATACAAAAGGAAACGTAGGTCCAGATCTCCGTACCACAAAAGACGTTCACCCTCGATCAGACGTGATCGTTCAATTCGCTCAAGATCTCGTTCAAGGCCGACAGAGACTCGTTCGAAGAGTCCTGTGGCCAAGAAGACCAAGCCAAGTCCTCATACAAATGGCAATGATAGGAAGATTGCTAAGTCAATGACCCCACCATTGAGGAAACCTACGGTTTCTGAAAGCTCGGATTCATCCTCTAGGTAAGCATTGCTCTCGCGACTTTTATGTCCTTGTTGATAGGTATTTTAAGGGGTACATATACGACTTTTGGTAATTTTAAATCCAACGTCATTTCTTAACGGCTAGTCCGTTCATTTTAAACTAGACTATTTGCACAATAATTTGATATTCGATTTTTTTTACAGAATTTAGTGTAAATTATTTTCAAAGTCATGTCTAACACAGACAAAAAGCAAAGATCAGGCAAAAACCATTAAGTATGTGTATTTTTATGAGACTTTCACAAACTAAAAGATAATTTAATTACTAATATAATTTATTCAATAAAATTAAAAAAAAAACAAAAAAACAATTTTTAAATTAAATACATTGAAAAAAAGTCAAAAAAAAAAATAAAATAAAAATATGGATATATTATTATTCGAAAAATCTTGATGCGCGGGGAGCGGCGCTAGCTCCTCTTTTATTCGCTCAAGGTCGCTACGCTACGGTTTTGCTAATATCTCTTTGAGGTGCATATGGACTACACTACGCGTCTTCGACGACTCGGACTCGATCCGGGCGATGAGCTACCCGTTGCTCGTCGTCCTCCTCGTGGGCTTGCCCACGCCTACCGTGGCTGCTTGTCGTGTCGTCATGTCCGATTCCTCATGCGTGCGGCCTTCTTCTTCGCTAGCATTACCGCTTCGCAGAAGAAGGGACAGTCACCTATCTTAAATTATATTTTCGGCGCAATATTATTTGTTCCATTGAATCTGTAGTGTATAAAAGGATGAAAGAAAAGTATTAAAAAAACACGTGTTGATTTGATCTAATTACAAGAACTGGCGAGTTTTGTCACATTTTATTTTTGTGATTAGTAGAACCACATGTGGTTACTATCAGTCGTGCTTTGGGCTATTTTTAATAATGATAAATATAATCTTTATTACTCGATGGTGCAAATTCTAAACTAATAACCACAGAGAACATTATATACCGAATTATAACATTCCACATTTTCTTTCTTGTTTTAATAACTATAATAAGAGGAAGTTTGAAAGTGAGAGCCAGCGACTGAAAAGTTGAAATGTCATCGTTTGTCTTGGTATGGCCGTATGAGAGAAGGGAAACACGTTATATAAAAGAGTTATGAGTATACATGTGGATGGAAGGAGAGGGTGCCTAAAGAAAAGATGGATTTATTGTGTGAGAAGTAATATAAAAGAAATGGGAGTAAGGGAGTTGTTAATATCGTGCAGATTTCATCACGCATGCTGGATTGCACTCCGCACGCGTAGCCCCCGCAATTGCCCTTTTCATACAAGTGCGTGGAATACGCACGCGGGATGCGGGGCGTGATATCGAGCTGCAGCATGCAGAGCAATTCCGCATGCGTTATTAGTCTTCTATAAGTGCTATAGATTGACGAGTGACAGGACAGAATAGAAGAAAATAAAATGTGTTATGCCGACCACAAATAAAACGGGACGAAGCAGGAAGATGATGACGATGATTTAATGCCTACAATAATATTTGTAGGGTTTTCAAACACTGATAACTAAAGCTATATTTCTAAGGGATGATTTATCGTCAAAATATCTTGTTGGTCATGAATTTTTAATCGTTACGTGTCATAAAATATTTCCATAAAACAGTAATTGTAAGAAAAGAAAACAATAACTTGTAATTATAAGCGTCTCAAGAATTAGTAAACACAGGACATTTAGACAGATTCATTCCAATGTTTACGTACGTACAACGTTTATATTGTGTTACAGTTTATGGTTTCATAGTTTTCCTTGTAATTGTTTTGTAGCTAAGTATAATTAGGTTTATGGGTCTCGCCCGTCTTTGACTTAGTACTTGTTTACGGAGACACGGCGCGTTGAGCGTTTGTCGTGTATTGCAGTAGCGGGCCGCGTCATCGCACGCGTAACAAAAAACATCGCCCAACGCGCCGAGTCTCCGTAAACGAGCACTTAGGGTCGCCGCACACAAAACGCCACCATCGGCATATTTCCTGTAGTAGCACACATTTTTTATGGACTCGCCGCACATGGTTGTGGCCACACTACAAATCGACGCTTCACAATTCTTGTGGCCTGCACTGGCCACTAAACGCCGACATCAAACGCCGCCACACGCTACTTGCGATTCTAAACCTTCTTCAGAGTCTATTATGATGCATCATGCATGGTTAAATGCATGGGTTAAAAAAAAGTAGTAGCTACCGGCCACAAGTGGCTGTTGCGCGCTTCAGCTTTGTGGCCGCTTCTAGCTACTCGAGCGGCGTTTGTGGCTGTCGCGTGTGGCCCATGTGCGCACCGCGGTTGCAGCGCGGAATTCGCACGTTTTTATTTATATGGATTAATAAAAGTGTGAATAATTTGAAGGTCCTTCAAGGTCCCTCCTTTGAAGGCGCCCTAAAAGTCTAACACGCTCCACGTAGAGCGATGATTACCGAATAAAAAAACAAAAAACATTAGTTGTTTATGAGAAATCTTACAAAATCAAAGCTTAAAAGTTAGTGAAACGTGATTGTATAAGCCATTGCGACACTTACGCAATGGAGCCGGTCGGCTGGCGGACGAATCGAGGGTGGTGTACACGTGATGAGGATTGAATAATTGTAATCAGAGATGTTAGGAATGAAATTTCGGATCTCGATACAGAAACGGATATAGTATATAATATTATTATACCGTTTTTGGACACGGTTCCAGAAATTATTTATTATCCGCTAGCTATTATTATATTATAGGATCATTATTTGTTTGGAGAGCAGTGGGTGCCGAGTGGTAACGGCCCAGACTTACGAGTTGTAGGTCGCGGGTTCAAACCCGGCCAGGCGCATTACTTTGTGTAATTTATTTCATCACCACTGCTCTCAAAACGGTGAAGGAAAACATCGTGAGGAAACCGGCATGTCTTAGAACCAAAAATTCGAAGACATGTGAAATTCACCAACCCGCACTGGGCCCGCGTGGTGGATTACGGCCCTTTCCCTCTCTTTGAGAGGAGGCCTGTGTCCCAGCAGTGGAAACATTAAAAGGCTGATGATGATGATGATATTGGTTTGGTGGTAACAGGTTCAGCCATATTAAAAAAAAATGGCATAAATGCAATTTTAAAATATTACACAATGAAGTACAAAACCCCGCCGATTGTATGTTTTCTTCTTTTTATAAGGTTTCCTTTTTATATTGTAATCTTGGTGTACAATAAAGTATAAATAAATAAATAAATATAGAGAAGGCCTTCTTGCGTTAAGTCCGCCTATGTACCACTACAAAACCACCAACTAATCTCCACGTGACTGTTACAGCTCATCGTCGTCTTCGTCATCTTCATCATCGGGAACCAGTTCATCATCCGCCAGCTCCAGGAAGTCACGAGGATCCTGCAGCCCTTACAAACGAGACGAGATCTATAATCAGAAGGGGTATAGGAGTTATAGTTCTGACAGGTAAGTTTGCCGGCCGGAGTAAGCCTTTCGCCTCGTCGTTTATACCGCGTGCATTGAAAGACAATTTGCCTGCTGCGGTCTTCTCGTCCGATTATAAGTAAGGTATGTTCAAGGCTAGAGTGAATACTCTTAATAAACTAGTGCACCTCACCATCAGTGGGATCGCAGTCAAGCACTAGTTTATATAAATAAAAAAAACCCGTCTGTTTTGCTTGCATCTTTTTGAGGTGCCGTAGAACACAATTTGTCGTTGACTCTGGCTTTGTTCCTAGATGGCCGGACGACAAGGTACCCATTGCTTGTCATCCACAAGCCCGCGCTCCCACGGCTCCCTCACAGTTTCGCAGGAGATGATTGCTTCCTATTTTATGTCGCTCCGTACCATAGCCTAAAGCAGAGCTGGGCGAAAGCGGTCGCCGTCGCCGATCGCATTCACGAGGATTCTGCGGTGGATGTTCTGCCCAAACAGGATAGACTTCCACGGTATACTCCACCGTGTCCTCTGGACGATCCGCATAAGGTGACACCCTAGTATTATTTTTTTGCCGGATCCGAAACGGGTACCCCCTGAGTCAGCCGTGTCCGAAGAGGATCTGCTTCAGGCGGAAAGTAATGACGCCGTAGTAACCACGCTCTGCTACCAATTTGTGAGGGTTTTTATTAGTAACGTCAGGCAGTGTCACTCTGTACTGGATGACCAGTGGTGCTATTCTCTAAGAAAACGCAGCGCTGTTCGGCTTTGCCGCAACATCGAACACCCAAATAGGATACATTGAATTAACAATCCAATGTATAGGTCCATTAGGTTGACAATCATTAGGTTGAATAGCACAACTGTACTCACAGCCACTCTAGCCATTCCTCAAAGAGGGGGACTTATAATAATATTACAACTTTTTTTTCGTTTCAGAGAGAGTAACACGCCGGTAGAAGAGCGTAGGATAGTATTTGTAGGTCGTCTGGAGAAGGATGTTACCAAACAAACACTTAGGAACCAGTTCTCGAAGTTTGGACATGTTATAGAAGTCCGACTTCACAGCAAGGAGGACGGGTAAGACAATCGTTTTCATAGACTTTATCATATTTTTGATGTTAATGAAGTACTCGGTCTTATGTTCCCACTGCTGGAATTCAGGCCTGCTCTCTATGAGAGGGAATCGGCAGTGTTTGGCCCGAGCATGTTACATATTGATAGAAATCACATATTTCTAATATAATGGTTTTAAGACTTATGTTTCACAATTTTGTTTACTTAGGCCTACTGTCTACTGTTCATGGACACGTAATTTCATAGATGCGTATTACATACGAGACTTTGTGAACGAAGCGAGAACGAGTCGAGACGGCACTACGTATAATGACGAATTCGCGTCTATGAAGCTACACGTCCGTGCCTCCCGCCTTATTCTCCCAGTTATGAGGCCACCAAGTAATTGGACGTTCCTCTAGCGTATACCGACTTAATTTTTCGTATCTCCTGTAGCACTCGTTACGGGTTCGTAACGTACCAGCGCGCGCGCGACGCCTGGTCGGCAGTGGAAGCGTCAAGCACGTTCCCGCAGTACGACGTTGGTTTCGGAGGGCGTCGCGCCTTCTGCAGGCAGAGTTACGCCGATCTCGGTGAGTTGATCAAATTATCAGGGTCAAGATTAATGCTCCAGGGTTGCGGATGACGAGCAATGGATAGCTCATCGTCCGGCTGTCCGGTAACCGTCCGGATCGGGCCCAACGCGCGCCTCAAAGAGTTATCAGCAAAATCGTAGGAGTTCAGCAGGGTTGAAGCCTACAGGGATCAAGGGTTGACTTCTGTATCTATAAAAAAAATCCATGGCCCTAGAATGCAAAGGGTATCAATCAAGTCAAGGCAATCAAGGAACGTATGTATGGTTTGAGTCAGTAAAAATCTGACACGCCCTCTTGCTCCGCGCTAGAGCGGGAGAAGTCATAATATTCATATTTTTTTAAAGTTTTCTGCGGTTCACTATCGGAAATATAAAGAACGTACGCTATTTTGAATTTCGCTGGTTACCCTGGAATATTCATCCATGTCCCTAAACATTTTCTGTTTTTTTTATCAGCACTTAGCAACGGGTTGGCATGAGGACATAGTTATACGTTACTTTATTATAAGGACGTATTTTCGGCCAACCGCAGCGTCCACGCGACTAGATCGCAAACTATAAAAGCTATATCAAAATAAAAAGTGCATATGTCACCGTAAAATTCCGTTAGATTACAATCTGGGACAGCCTTCGGACAGTTGACAATTTAACGCGTGATAGATTGTGATTTACAGGTTCATTTCGACATGTTACAATCTACAGAAAAATACTGCGTTAAATCGTGAGCTGTTTGTTAAGGTTCACAATCTTTCGATAGTTTACAATCTCGCGAGATAGATTGTAATCTAAAGGTTTTTTTTATAATTTTACGGTGATACATATAAAAGGCTGAACAGTTAAGATTTTAAGTCGTTTTTTGATTGGGTACCGCAGTGCCTTGATTGTTTAGACTCATACCACCTTATTCCAAAAAGCGATTTAAAATAGTTCCGGGACTAATACTAGTTTTAATTGGCATTAAACCTAATAATAGTCCCGGAAATACATTTAGATCGCTTTTAATTGTTATTAAATTTAGTAATAATCCCGAAAACTACATTTAGATAGCGTTTAATCGGGATTAAACCTAGTAATAGTCCCGGAACTATTTTAGATCGCATTTTGGAATAAGGCGGACATTGTCCAGAATCTGTTGGACATCCTGTCTTGATTTATATTTTCTCATTTCAGATGGTCTCGAAGCGAAATACACGGAAAGCGCCTTCCACGGACAAGTGGTACCGCCGCCGATACGAAGAGACGATGATATGTCCTTTGAGCAAATGCTTCTTGAGATGAAAAAGAAACTAAGCCAACGGAAAAACGAAATGAAACGCCCTGACGATCCCAAGCCTTGACAGTTACTAATACTTGGCCGGGCAATCATCATGACATTGACAATCGCTGTCAAAGTGACAGTTGGCTTAATCTAGTGGCAAAGGTGTGAATCAGATTCCACCTTAGTGATTTGAGTGACAGTGATGTAGATTAAGACTGTGAACTTTTGTGTTATGTACTAGATGCTGACTTCTGATTAAAAAAAAAAAAACGATTTATCGGTAAGCATTATACTTTAGTATACTAACACATACCTCGGTAGAACTTTCAGTCATAGTAGGTAAGCGATTTATTGTGAAGCAAATGGTTTAAAATTGTATACACGATGATAATTATTACAGAACTGATTGACATTTATAATACCTCGGCTATGTATATCTTGTCAATTTCTTTAAATTGTGTCAGGTCAAAATATTATATTTTAAAAAGAGTGAGATTATGTATGTGAATTACAACCGAATTATTCATTAGATTCTTGTTACGACATCTTATTTTACGTCTGGTTTCTGCGGGTGAGTGCAATGACAGCGCCTGTCAAGAATGACACCTGTCAAAGTGACAGTTACCTAGATGTGCAATGTAAAAGACAGTGTAGTGTTGCGGACAAAATTTGCTCATGAGTTGTGGCATCTGGTGGTAATCCATCATCTTATTTACTGCTTTCAAAGTTTCTTGAAATGGGAGTCATTATAACACATTTTTTCCACACTATTAACCCAAAATGATTTTTACTGATTTTATCAAGATGTCACGACTTCTTCATTATTTACCGTTTTGTTGTAGTTAATTAGTTTTATAATTTAGTTTCATTACCTCGTGGATGTAAATATTATTTGTTTTTTTTTGCTCTGTAAATAATATGTTTAGTTTTGGCGCTACCTCTTGTTTAAATGTTTCGTTTTTTAAGGATTTCGACCATAGACAAGATTAAGTTTTTTTTCTTATACCATAGTGTGTCAATATGATTGGTAAAAGAGTCAATGCAACATGCTTATTGGTGGACAAATCTTCTGATTGAACTGTGCGTTGTGTAATTTCATTCAGTCAAATTTTGTGAGTTGATTTGTATTAGTAAGGTTTTGGCTTCTTAAAATTATCCTTTTATATCGAATTGGGAAGCCTCCCTCCCTACTAAATAAAAAATATTAATTAATTCCATATGGAATTTAAACTAAGGGCAGTTTAATGCAATTAGATTTATCCCAGTTTTATCACACAGTTGTAGAAAGTAAGGGAGTTTGTTGGACTTTACGCACAGGAAAATAAAAACCTGGGACCATTAGGAGAAATAATCTCTTGCCTATAAATGTAATGCACTCCAAATGATGTTTACATGTTTGAGTCATGTCACACGGAAGAAAATTATTTTCTGTTAAAATTTATTATATTATATAGGGTGACTGGTGATTAGTGAACGATACTTAAACACGTGATTGTAGTCATGATAACAAACAACTTTTACTGTGGGACCAAACTTGAAACCAAAAAAAAAAGTCTGCTGGTCAGTACATTTGTGTTCGCTTAACTGGTCAAAATGTACTGAACTTGGCTGATTTTTTTCGCGATTTCAGGTTTGGTCTTATAGTAAAAGTTGTTCATTATCATGACTACAATCACGTGTTTAAGTATCGTTCACTAATTACCAGTCACCCTATATATAATTATGTTCATATTCAATTTTATGTATTTGTATTATGTTACCACTACTTTATATGTCATAATCTACCACTAGTAAATGTCTCAATGATATTTGAGATAACTGGTGAAGTATGGAAAAGTAGGTGTGTAATGCGAAAGTACGCCTCTGCCTAAAAGATGGTGCACACAAGCAACTTTAGTCTCCATTATGATCCATTCGCAATAAGATTAGCCATTTAAACAAACCTTTTTTACTGGCCGTTCAACCGATCTTGACTCCTATTCCGTAGGCATAAGGATGGCATTACAAGCAGAAAAAGTGTTTACAATACCAATTAAAAGTTGAATGAACGGTAAAAAGGTTTGAATGTCAAATGAATTATAATTCGTTTCGAAAAGTCTACGGGATTGTATGACAGTGCATGAAGCGACGTGGTTGGGATTTGGCTACAGTTCGGCGACGCAACTGAACAATGAAATGAGCAGTCTTGTGCGTTTCGCATCCATCGGGTTCCCGCCCACCAAGGCCTCAAGTCTGCTATTACAATATTGTCAGAATCGCCTATTATTGATTTCATCATGGTTGATTTTAACAAGTGTGGTAATCTACTAATATAATGGCGTCACTATGACTTTCCAACAGTCAATCACTGACACACCATTGAAAGAAATGGTAATCTCGTACATAATAACAAATGAATTTCTGACTTATGGGGTAATCTGCTAAAATTTTGCCAGTTCCTTTGATTAGTGACTTACCATTAGAATTGTCTGAATACGACAAAGTCCATTCTACCACCATTCGTTTACGAGACCAATAACCGACTAATGATCGACCATTATGATTTAGCAGGTTAAGAACTTACCAATATGACAAGGGGATTGTGTTGGAATGTCGAATTTACAAAAATAGTAGACTTGGGCCCCAGGTTATCGGTCTACCTAGTGGTAGGTGGGAGGCCTTCCAACACATGCTTCCGCGTGTACGTGTGACAGTGAAAGAGACAAAAACGTTGCTGGGCAAAAAGTGGCTGTAGTTGCTCAGCAAGGATTTTTTAATGCAGTTGCTTGTGAGTGCCCTCTGAATTCTTTGAACGCGGCTTGATGTTATGTAACCGTATCCCTATGTATATTATACACAAATTTTTATCTATATGAACAATGTAATATTATGACAGTTAAAAAAAATACTAGATAGGAATTGACAATGGCGCCACCATTCTGCTAAACTTGTGGGAAAATATGGCTTATTAACGCGGCGTAGGCTAGTAAGGACTAGCGTGGGCGACTTAATGCGAAAGCAGTTGCTAAGCGGTCAGATGCGGTTCATGCGAATGCTACGCGACGCGGCGGGTTTCCGAAATGCATGCGAAGTCGCCGCTTGAGTCGCCATTTATATAAAACAACTTGTAACCGCAAGGTTACAAGTTACAAACCTTGCGGTTACAAGTTGTTTTATATAAATAGTGTTCGCCTAAAATATCAAACTGACCGGCCTGTTAGTTTAGTGGCTAGTGGCCCTGATTGCTAAGGTAATAGTCGTGGGATCGATTCCCACCCAGGACAAATGTTTTTGTGATGAGCACGATCATTTGTTCTGTCTAATTTATCTATAATATGTATGTGTTTAGAAATATCTAATTAAATTTATCAGTTGTCTAGTACTCATAGCACAAGCTCTGCTTAGTTTGAGACTAGAATGATGGCGTTGTGTAGTTAGTAAAAAAACATAACAATTTGTGTCCGCTTCACTTGGCTCTACACCTTTTTGTTACCACGTGTTAGGTCACGTGGGCCACTGCAACAGTGTATCAACTATTTTATCCAGTCACGCCGCATCGCGTTGCGTTCGCGTCCTCGTCCTATGTAGGACTCCGCGTTACTTACAAGCTTAACAAATATGATGATAAGTTTTACAAATGTCAATTTAAATCGCAAACATGCTTCCGCGTGCTTTTAGGCGGCAATCTATTCTGACAGTTGTAAATCTTGACATCTCTCTTTAACCTTTCAACGCCAACGTCGGATACATCCGACTAACACTCGCGTTTATTCCGCCAGGGTCGCAAATCTACGACCTAATACTCAATCTCGTCAGCTCTTCGGTCACCCTAACCGCCGCTGGGATTTCGCAGGCTTGTGGACGGCGAGCAATGGGTAGCAAGTCGTCTGACGAAGGTCTGGTAACCGTCTGGACCGAGCTCAAGTGGTCGACGGCGCGAATCGTTCCACGCGCGCTTCAAGGTGTTGTCAGCACACCGTAGGGGCCCAGCAGGGTCGCCTACTGGGGCCAAGGATCGTTTTCTGAAAGGAAGGTTTGGCCCCGGTATGAAAAGGCAGGGTAAGAACGGGGGTGGGTTATTAGTCAGTAAAAGTCTGACACTATCTCCCGCCCCGCCCAACGGCGCGGAGATGTCATTGAATGATTTTCCTACAGAAAAAAAAAAGCTCTTTTGTCACCTATGGGAACTAAAGAGCTAAACGAGATGAAGTACCCAGTCGCAAACACACGACCCTGGCGATTAGGACACAAAAACCCTTGTTGAACCAATCACACGCAACTGGTTATAGGATCAATATGTATATAAGTAAAAAATAGTAAGGGTAAGTTTAGTCTGAATGGTGGCTATTGCTAAGTTGAATTTAGTAAAGTTAAACTTTTGCACAAGAATACTTTTACAATGACCATATAATTATAATAACGAAGCTTCCATTGAGATTGTAAGTGCCAAAATTAGAAAAAAACACTGTTCCTATTATATATATAGATCACTGAATTGATTAGCCAATAGTTATACACTTTTATCACTTACTAGTATTTGGTTCTTATACTATGTTAAGAAGCCTGTTTCTATAAAATTTGTGGTGAGTAATTCGGGCAAACGTAGGTACCAAATACTGATTTTACTCAGGTACTGATTTCACTTCAGAAAATAATAATTTCGGGACTTCCACTTGCTTCCAAACACGATTTAGAAAAGAAATTTAGATAAGTCGGATTATGAAAATTGTATTAGGGCGCTTGTACACGTTAAGAAATTTCACCGTGTCTGCGGCAGGCAGGCCCAATTCATCATGTACACGATAAGACTTTTTCAATATACTAACTCGAAAATCCGCACTTAGCCCACTGCGTTTAGGTACGCAATGGACTGTTAACCGCACTAGTGAGGAAAAGTGCTCGCCCACGCTACAATTTTATTGTAATAAAATAGTGTATCAGGCGCGCGTCGATCCCCACGAGGCGCGGGTCAACCCGCATGAGTTGCGCGTGTATTGAAAAACGTCGTTTGACACACGTGCACATTTGTCATTGCAGCCATCGGCTCAATAACACACTCTCCTACGGCTCGTGCGAATTCCGCCTCGGTCCCAATGACAAACTTGTTGCAATTGTATCAAAATGTACTATTTCTTGTTTAGCGCTAAAGCAGTGTACACAGTTCTTGTGGAGAAACGACACGAATTCTTGCACAGACTCAGCGAATTTTCTTAACGTGTATACGCGGAATAACAGTTCGATAAACGTAAAATATAACTGCTTGATCCTGAATTTTAGTAGGAAACTCTTTTATTTATAATTCTTATGATTATATGTGTAGTTCATTTTTACTTTAACCAATTTAGGTTCTAACAAATCTATCGTAAGTAAACTCTAAGCAACGAAGATGGCGCCACTGTAGGTTGTACTGTTGTTCCAATTTAAAATAGGTTAGCAATGAAACTTACATTTCAACTTTAATATATATACTGCCAAAGGAATTGTAATAAATACTTGACTTATTTTAAAATATTTCTGGTTTTTTTTTCACTAAACATAATTTGGATAAAATTGTATGGGTGCAAGTTTTATTCGAACTTTTTAAATTTTATTTCATACAAACCTTGTCCTGGCAATTACGAACACAAAAAAAAATATAGCCAAACATATACTGTTGTTTTAAAGTAGGTAATGTGCTTACTTGAATACAGCAATTGATTATTATTAGGTTTGCTATAGATGGCAACATTTCATAGGCGTGCTGAGAGTTGCCAGTGTAGAAAAACAGCAATTAGATTGATTTTCAAATCTAGTCAAAGTTACTAGATGATATTTTTTTGTTTTATCTTTGTGGTGATAATTTATTTAAACGTAAAGTTAAGCGTATTTTAATGATTTTAAGTTTAAAGATTTTATTGCATAGTTTCTACCGGCCAGAGAGATAATGATACTAAAATGGCGACTAAAACTTAAAAAAATATTGGCTATTAATCAGTTTTCTTGTTTGTTATTAAAACTGTTCTTCAATAATACAAAGTTTTGTTTTTTTTTTTTTTGTAACTAAATGTGTTTTAAGTTCCATTAGTATTGTAATTTATTTCCGATTTTTTTCCACCGACAGTGTAAAATCAACTTTATTGTTGTATGGCATAAGGTTAGCATTCTATTGCTTTGTGTTTAAAGTCAAATATACACTAGGCAATTTATTTACAGACATTTGATACTCCGTTCGTTATATTCCCATCTATGTATATTGACATGTTGTAAATATAGACGTTTTGCGATAATTTTGAACTATGTGTAAAAACATGTGTTATCCATAATCGGTTTGCACAACATCTGGCGGTAGATTGGCAAGTGTATGGCATGTGTCATTCCCGCCAAATTTTGACAGCTGTCAACAGTCTGCACAGATAACACATGCTTTCTTTTTTTTCTAAACGTAAACTTAAGCTCTAAGGAATGATTAGTAACGTGAATGAAAAGACTATAGGTATAGTACATAATTTTGTACGTATTTTTAAATTTAATCAGCTAAACAAGTCATTACGAACATAGAATCAATACTCTTTAAAAATAAGATCATGGCTTTGTAGCATTTAGGAATTGTTAAGATTACGTTATTAGAAAATATGAAATTTTTGTTTTGTATTACATGATGTAGTAGTGTCCATCTTAATTTCGTTTTGTGACTAATATTTAGATAATGAACATGAGTTTTGTATAAGAATTTTATACATTTCGGTTTTATAAATCTTAATTGTTAGCTTTTAAGATTTAAAAGTATATGAAAAATGATAAATTGACCATAAATACATTCATTATAATCTGTGGCGCTTTCTGTAAAAAAATACTGATTTAGAATGTTCTAGAATGAGACGAAAAAGGGAGAAATACGCACAGTAGCGCCATAGACAATCATGACGTGTTTTGAAACTAAATGGATCCTAATTTTCTTTAAAAATGACTTGTTATCCCAAATTATGGAAATTGAATATATAGAATGAAACTATACCCGTATTTGAAAACATAAAACCGTTATGCAAAGTTCTTAATTCAAATTCGACGGTAGTTTAATGATTTTAAATACAGGTATACGTAAATTGCTTGGCTTGAATCTTATGTGCTTGTGATTAGAGTTGAAATTCATACAGATTCATACACTACGGGGTTGTAGTACATATTGAAAGTCCAACATAGCGTTGATAGTACATAGTGAGAATGTTTTATACATAAAGCTGTTGATAAATAAAAGTATTTTGGACATAATTTTCGTAATTTTATTTTTTGACCCTTCAATTCTTTACTCGTTAGTGACTTAAAATGCTAACTAATTTAGCATAGACATAAGAGCTGAAACTGTGTTAAGCGGATGCCTACGATAGGCACCCATCGCGTGACAGCGCGTATGTTGTGTGTTCGTGTTCCCGTCGCGGAAACCGGATTATTACCTGCGCAATGCGCATAAAATTAGGTTTAATTAAATTAGTGTTATCATTTTATACTTATGCTTATGGAATTAAAAACAACATGGTCCTGCTGAATACCAGAATGTAAGGTATATGAGAAACTAGCTAGAGAAGATATTCTTAAACTAAACCATAACCTCTGTTTCAGAATTGATTAACTTCTTACTAGCCCGAGCACTTGGCAGGTATCTCTCTACAGCTGTGTTGTTATCTGCCTACCCATATATATCGTTCATCAGCAGATCGTAGATATGCAGCAGAAAGAGAGTTCCAGAGAGACTGTTCTCTCTGCAACTTTTCCTGTCTGGGTGTCTATACCCCTGAGGAACTCCGACATTAATCGTCATGGGCTCTGATGAGCATCCGTCGACAAAACTCGAAAAGACCGTTTACTCCGGAAGTCTTTTACTTAGTTAATCAGACCAGGGAAAATGCCTTATGCTATCTTACTCAAAAGGCTAGCGTGCCATACCCTGTGGAAGGCCTTCGAGACGCTCCCTCATGCTTATAGAGGACCTCGCTTCACAAGTAGGTGGCATAAACTAACAGGTCCCTAATAGACCAATTGCGGCGAAACCCGTACTGTCAGTCATTGAGAAGATCTTGTATGCCTTGAGGCGCGAGTTCAATACACGCTTCATAATCTTGCTGAGAACGGAGGTTATTAAAATCGAAATCAGCCTATAGTTGGCAAGTTCGGCATGGCTGCCGTTCTTGGGCACGGGTCAGCACGTCCAGGATTTGAGAACTATATCAGTTTTAAAAGAAAGGCATTTCGAGCCTGTCAATATAGGACACAGCTTAGGTGTAACCCTTGAGAAAAATTGCATGTATGCCATCTGTTCCACTATTTTTATTTACGTCTAGAAGACATAGGCTCTTAGAACTTCTCTGTTCTTTATGCCAACCAAAAAGTATGTAAGCACTACGTTTAAGAGACGGGACTCCCATAGAAGAAAAATGCTCAACACGAAACGTCAAAACGTGTACTAAGATTCAATACCAACTTTGACATAGATGACCAAATACATGAAGGGGCAGCCAACATAACGGCCGAAATAGTGGTATGGTGATGTATCTAGGTGCTCATGGTGATTTTTATCGATAGTTTTATAAAAAAAAATATAGGTCCCTTTTTTGGATCTGAATTAAGGTCTATTTACGCCAACGTTATCCACCAGTTTAACTTAGGTGGAATATTCCATATCAAAAAATAAAACCCAAGGTTTCATTAATTGATATGGAATATTCCACTTACCAGCGAATTTACGTTGGCGCAAATGAGGTTAATTATTAGGTTTCAAAGGTGGGGTAGGGGTTTGGTTAACGCTAAAGGAAACACCATTTTACAGATTTTAATAATAACAGTTTATTCTCTTTTTCTTTAATATGGTTAAACAAGTACAGAAACTATATCCTATTTGCCTCTTCTCTATACTGCATAAACCTTAAAAAGTATCATTATCTTGCTTTATTATTTCTGATTCTGATCTTTATTAGATCTATACCTAATTGTAAACATAACAAAGTTTACATGAATGATGCTCTAATGAAGAATCTTACCTTTGCGTTTAAGAGTCGAAACAGTATCAGTTTTGCCAATGTGTAGAGGAAATCCAATCATCTCCATAAGGTTCTGCAGTAAGTCCCACAGAAGGAATTGCAGATTTTTTTAGTGGTATCTTCGTAAAATTCCTAGCAGAAAATGTTTGCTACAAACGTGTTTTAATTGATGGAGCTTTTTAATGGGTACATCCAATCCAATGTTTACATCTAGAAGAAAAAAATGTGTTCCATTACTTATTAGCATTTCATATAGAGATACCTGTATTTGTTGTTCGAATAGCATGACCGTTCTATTTGAATTATGCTAAATAAAGTTTAAATTATAAAATTATCGATAGTCGTTTAAATATATTAAGCAGTATTGATAGATAATTTTCAAATTTTTTGATCAGAAAACTGTAAATTTTAATAATGAATTTTGTTGGAGTATTTCGCCGTTGACGATCCTCCAGTAGTTGTTATAGGTTGTAAAGGATTAACACCAAACCACTAAGTAACACTTTAAATGTTTATTTGTCGATATAGAAAAGTTATGTTTAGTTATCTGAGCCGCACTTATTTATTACATACACATTACCGCGTAACGGAGGTGTAGTTACGACTAATTAATATTGTTGCGTTTATTATGCAAAACGTATTTTGTTGTATGAGCATTATTGGCTCGTACATGCTCCCGAGGGAAAGATGTATGCGTACTCAGATCACTAAAATTGCGTTACAAGTTGAATAATGTGTAAAGTAAATTTTAAAACAATAGAATAAACAATAAAAAGGAAGTTTGACATTAAAGATTATTATAGTTGGAATCTAGTTCCCATCGGGTTCTTCGAATAACTATTTTCTGTTTTAGAGTTGGTTGCCATTTCCTCCAATTCTATATTTTCTAAGTTTTCTTGAGGTTTTGTTGAAAGTGTCTGTTGGTTCTTAGTGTCAGTGTGGCTATTGCCTTTCTTGCACGCCGGAAGATATCTTCTTATAAGCCATACTATGATAGCAACGACGATTCCTCCCACCAGCAAAGAACTCATAGTGTAGTTGCCGATGTCGTGAATACTTAACTCGCTGGGCAGGTTTTCTCGTCCCTTTTGTGCGGCTATCTGGTTGTCCAGTAGTCTGTGTTCATCAGATAAGTTTAGTTTAGGTAGTACAATCTTCGTATTCTTTAGATTTTTCCAGATGTCATTTGGTGGATCAATAGTTGGTACCTCTAAAGTCATTCCAATATTCGTATAGCTACTGAAAACGTTATGCGAGTATATTGTAGCGTCTTTATGTTGTAGAACACAGTCCTGACCTAGGGCCATGAGCCCTGACTTAGCAATCGTCAGCGTTGTAATACGATTCTCGCACACCATTCGTGGCGCACAGTCATTGATACAGTTATACAACCATATGTTTGGTCTCTGTAGTTTTATCCATTGGTCAGAACATTGTTGCGGTACCCAATCGCATGTAATATTGTTTACATTTTGACTAAGCATTTTTGCTTCGCAAGATGCTGTGGCTCCATGTAAGTTGCTGATAGTGGTGTAGGCGTGGCAGATATAGTTGTCCGCCCCCATCGTTGTACATTGTTGAAGATCAGCCTCTTCCATCTGTATATAGGTATTTTTTACGAAGTTTATTCCGATGTACTTTGTTGTTATCGCTAACACCTGACATTGGTTAGTAGTGAGCTGTCTAGGTATAGGTATATTGCGATACAATGTATATTCGTCATCGCTTAATAGCGGGATGTGTAATTCGAACAGTAAGTATCGTTCCGTAAGCCGTGCTTTGACGTAAATGATCTTGTAAATATCTTTAATATTTGCTGCATTTCTGTTTGTAATAGGCAACGTTAATCTTTTTGATATAATTCCAGCAATAAATTTGAGTTGTTCAGATAGTTGCGCTGGTGTGAATAGTTCTATATCCAGATTTCCTCTGTAAATATCTGTCAATGCGTGTAATAGCATTTGTTGGTTTCTTCTCAATACTGTGAGTAGTAAGCTGGCAGTGAGGGCTCCAGCGTTGACGTCATTCATTGTTTTCATGATCTGAAATCTGTTTTCTATCACTGCCGTGTTGTATTTTGTTTCGTTCATGAATTGCTGAATTACTTCTAGTTGTGTTTTCACGAAGTCTTCATTTTTCTTTATGATGTTGTTTTCTGCTTCGATGATTAATGTCTGGTTTCTTATCAACTCCAGTAAATATTGTTCATTGGTCTTGATTTTTTGGATGTCCTGAGCGTATTTTTCGGCGAAATCGCTATCAAGGACACCAAACAGGGCTCGCTTAATGTTTCCTACGCCGTTGACGTAGCCGCGACGCCTTCGTTGTTGATGTTGAGTACGTAACAATACGTTATATTCGTTCAACTGGTTCAGTTCGTACTTGAGTTGTTTTGTCGTAGAGTGACATGGCTCGTTGGGCATCGTGTCGCATAGTTGAACTAACCGATTCACAAATTTCTCGACCTTTGTTGTACTTTGCCAGAATGTTGTCAAATTGTAGTATACTAGAAGTTTCCATTCATCATGTATAAGTTGAATGTTTCCAGCAGGATCGAAGTAAATTGGTTGATTTTCAGCTAACTTTGTTATTTTGAAATGTTGCAGGGGTGTTGTTTGTCCACATGATAGCGTTGTAAACACTACTAGTAACACCATGAGTAGGCTGTTAGCCCCTCTTTGGGTTTTACTGGCCCCTTTATTTTTGCAGTGCTTAGTTTCAGGAGTCTCTTTCTGAGAATCCGTGGCCTCGCCTATCTCGTTTATAGGTAGCGGGGCTAATTTTATTATGGGTCTTTTTAGTAGTCCATTTTGGGTCTTGAGCGTTACTACACGAACTAGGTTATCGCTGCCCGGGTGCAGTTCCACGACGCGGCCCATAGCCCACCTACACGGAGGTAAATTATTTTCCTTGACGAGAACTAGTTGCCCCTTCTGTATATTTTCTTTGGTTCGTTGCCATTTGTTTCGATTCTGTAGTAAATGAAGGTATTCTTTTGACCAGCGATCCCAATAGTGTCTGCGCATAAGCTCTATTAGTTTCCAGTTGTTTCTGATATCTATAGATTTCATGTCTTCAGGTTCATTTAGTGATAGTGTGAGCGTTGACCTTCCCGTGAGAAGGTGACTAGGAGTGAGATAGTCCAGATCTTCCACATCTTCAGATAACGGACTCAGTGGTCTGCTGTTCATGCACGCTTCGATTTGAGTAAGAAGCGTTGCAAATTGTTCGTAAGTTAGCTTCTGTTGTCCGATTACCTGTTTCAGGTGTGTTTTCATTGAACGTACAGCAGCTTCCCATAATCCTCCTGCCGATGGCCAAGATGGAGCGTTGAAATGCCACTCGATTTCAAGGTCGTTGATCTCTTTGAAGAACTCTGAAGATAGCATTGTTTTGTATAGTTGAAACTCCTCATGTAAAACCTTTGCTGCTCCTACAAAGTTGGTTCCGTTATCGGAATACATATGTTTTGGGGTGCCTCTTCTGGCACACATCCTTTTCAGTGCTGCAATGAAAGTTTGCGTTGATAGGTCAGAAACAAGTTCGATATGTACGGCTTTTGTCCACATACATATAAATATGGCTATATAGCCTTTGCAGGTTTTTATTCCGCGGCCTTTGTTTATCTTCACATCCACATGACCCGTAAAGTCCACGCCAGTATGTGAAAACGGTCTTGACGGTGTGATCCTTTCTTTAGGAAGGTTGCCCATCAGCTGTCCAGCTTGAGTTGTTGCGTACCGACGGCACCGGATGCATTGCCGCAGTCTCTTTTTGACAGTCCGATTGCCACTGATGATCCAGTATTTGTTTCTAGTGTAAGCTAGCGTTAATCTTGCTCCACCGTGTAGTGTTCGTTGGTGTGCCTTTTCAATTATTAGTTGGGTGAGTCTCCCCTCTCCTGGGATGAGAATGGGATGTTTAGTTTCGATAGGCAAGTTTGAGGTATTTAGACGCCCACCTACGCGTAGAATACCAGCGGAGTCCAGAAATGGGTTTAGCTTCAAAATGGTGCTTTTGGTAGGAAGTTTTCCACCAACGTTGAGAGATTTTATTTCCTTTTTAAAATAATTTTCTTGTACTGACTTGATAATTATTTCCAAAGCGTTATTTATTTCATTCAAGTTCAGTTCATTACACTCATTTGACCTCCTTTTGTTTCGTAATACATCAGTGAAACGTAGTATCCAAGCGAGTATTCTTGTAATACGATCTATGTTGCTATGCCGCTCAAGTAATGAATCGATTAATTCATTTTTAATTGGCATGGGTTCCGTACAATTTGTCGTGTAACAGTTTGTTAGGAAACCCTCAGTTGTAGTATACATTTCTATTATGTTATTGTCTTGTTTTTCTTGTTCCTTAAGCCAGTTAGGACCCTCCCACCACAGGGAAAAGTCCACCAACTTTGACGGTAGAAGTCCTCTTGTGGCACAGTCAGCAGGGTTTTCGTTCGTTTTTACGTAACCCCAGTTTATCGCAGGTACGATGTTTGTTATTAGTGTCGTTCTGTTTGTAATGTATTTTTCGTATTTTATTTGATTTCCTTGAAGCCACGCTAAGACTACTTTAGAGTCGGTCCAGCAGCGTATCTTTAAATAATAATCTGCAAGGATTTTAGTAATCTTTTCTAGGAGTTTCGCAAGCAGAACTGCGGCGCATAATTCCAACCTCGGTATCGTAGTTTTCTTCTTGAGTGGTGCCACCTTAGTCTTTGCTGCGAGTAGTGTAATTACATAGTGGCCTGTGGATGACGTAGTTCGGCTGTAGATAACGCATGCGTAAGCTTTCTCGCTCGCGTCACAGAAGGCTTGCAATTCGATCGCTTTGTTTTCGTTTTTTAACCATCTCGGTAAACTGATTTTGTTTATGTTTGGTAGATCGGAAATGATTTTCAACCACTCTTTTTTGATGTAATCGGGTACATTTTCATCCCAGCTAATGTGTTGACAGTTGTCACTCCATAATTTTTGAAACAGTATTTTTGCTTGGATGGTCATTGGAGCCAACCACCCCAGTGGATCGTAGATCTTGCTTATCTCTGACAACAGCCTTCGTTTAGTGTATGGTGCATTTTTGTTATTGGCAAGTGCTTCGCTAATAAAATGGAATGTGTCGCTTGCGTCATTCCATGTGAGTCCTAGTGTTTTGCTAAACTCTTGCTGCTTGAAGTTAAAGTCGTTGTTGTGACTTTTTTGTTCCGCCTGTAGTTCTTTAAGAATGGATGGTTCGTTCGTGGACCATTTTCGTAAAATAAAACCACCTTTCTTTAGTAGTTCGCTTAGCTCCTTTTGCAATAACTTTGTTGTTTCTATGGTATGGTGTCCAGTGATGGCGTCATCCATATAGAATTCGTTTTGCAGTGCCTGTCGGGCTAATGGGAAAGCGTCGCCTTCATCTTTAGCCAGTTGTTGAAGAGTGCGCATCGCAATGAATGGTGCGACTTTGGTACCGTAGGTAAGAGTACACAGCTGCATCTCTCTAAGAGGTTCTCGTGAGGATTCTCTCCATATTATTCTTTGTAGATGTTGTTGATCTTGATGAATAAGGATTTGACGGTACATTTTTTCGATGTCCGCCGTTAGAACATATTTATAGCTCCGCCATTTTATGATCAGTGACAAAATGTCCTTTTGAAGGTTTGGCCCTTTTTCCATCAGATCGTTTAGGCTATAGCCGGAGTCTGTCTTCATGGATGCATTGAAAACAGCTCGTAGTTTAGTTGTAGTAGAGCAAGCCCTTACCACACCATGGTGTGGAAGGTATGCTTGTACTCGACTCTCGGTTTCTGTCACTGGTTTCATGTGACCTAATTCGATGTAGTCTTGGATGAATTGTTTGTACAGTTTAGCAAAATGTTCTTGTTTTGCCATTTTCTTTTCTAAGTGGAGAAATTGTGCTATAGCTTGAGGCTTCGATTTTCCAAGGTTTAGTTCATAGTTGGTGTTCATCGGCATCTTCACTACATATCGCCCGTTGCTTAATCGTTCTGTTGTTTCTGTGTAATATTTTTCACAGAATTCGTCTTTCGTTGATGTTTCAGGTTCTGAGGGAATATCTTCTGTCTCCCAAAAAGTTGTTATCTTATCTAGCTCCGTTAGAGTAACTAGACAAAGCAATTTAACGCTTTGTGGCACCGCACAGTATCCAGCCTAACTTGGTCTGTTGCGCTACTGGCGAATTATTGTTGTGTTTGAGTACTCCTCCTAAGATCACCTCAGAGTAAATGTCTGCTCCTAGAAGTAAATCGATGGGCCCTGAGATGTTAAAATCTGGATCGGCCAACTGGATGTTGTGCAGATGTGTCCAGTTCGTTGTGTTGATTGTGGAGTTTGGCAAATTGTTGATAAGTTTACTCATCACTAATGCTTCCGTTTGGAATGTATACTCAGAGTGGATGGATTTACATTCTAATTTAATCATCCCTTTACTTGAGCCCATTATAGAGCCCACGCCAGTGATAGCAGCGTGCCTTTTGTTTCGGGGTAAGTTCAACCGTTGAGCAGCATTTTCTGTGATCAAGGTTACTTGAGAGCCTTGATCCAGTAATGCTCGAAGGATGACGTAGTCGCCTTCTTTGTTCTTGACCCTAAGTTGTAGGGTCGTTAAGAGTATCTCTTGTTCACCGTTGATGTGATTTGATGTTCGCTCAGCCGCCGTTGAGGTGGTTGGCTTTGGTTGCTGCCCTTTCAGATTATCATCATGGAGAAGGGAATGATGTTTAAAATTACACGTGCGGCATCTTTTCGTTGAGTTGCATTTGTTTTCACCGTGACTAAATAAACAATTTTTGCATAGGTTCAGTTTACTTGTTGTTTGGTTTCGCGTTGCGACATCCATGTTCAGAAATGTCGAACATTGCCTTAGTGCATGATCGTTTTTGCAGAGCGGACATTTCCGCAGCGATGCATGGTAGGTTTTTGTCCACTTTTCTGAGTCTTTAAAGTTCGTTGACTTATTGTTAGTATAATTTTTATGTTGATTATTCGTTGAATTATTTTGTTTCACACCGCTCTTCTTGTTTCGCGATGTTTCCAGCGTCATAAATTGCAACTCCAGGAACTCCATAAATTCATCTAAGTCAGGAAGCTCTCTTGAATGTTTCATACTTTTTATATAGTCACCGTAAGTGACGTCATCCAGTTTGGAAGAAAGTAAGTGCACGACTAGTGGACCCCATACAGGAACGTTAATGTCGATGTTCTCCAGGCCATTTAAACACTCTTTGGTTGTGTCGTACAGCTTTTTCAAGTTCGCTGAGGTTGGTTTATCGATAGATGATTGGTTGAGAAGTGTGTCCACGTATGAGACGAAAAGTAATCGCTTGTTGTCGTAGCGATGCTGGATTATATTCAGGCATGAGTCATAGTTCTCAGCGCTTACAGGTAGGTGTTTAATTAACTTCTCCGCTTCACCTTTCAGTTTAGATTTTAGGAACTTCATTTTCTGCGTTTTGTTTAGCGTTGGATTGTTATGAATCATCTCAATGAATAAATCTCTGAAAGAGATCCAATTGCTGAAAGCTCCATTGAACTCCGGTAATTCCATTCGTGGTGTTGTTTTTTCGTAATGAGATGTTTCAAAGATTTTTCTGTTCAAATCTGCCCTTAGGTTGTCGTAGACTTGCTCCCAATGGTCATATTTTGCTTCATAATCCTTGTCCTTGCCTTGCAGCAAGTAGCTTAGTTCCCAATGTATTTTGTCGATGGAATCCCACTTAGTAGTCAATACGTTTAGTTGATCTTGAAGTTGCCACTTCTCTTTCATATCATCCAGATTGGTTTTGGAGACCGCTCGCTTCAAAGCGTTAAAGTTACATATTTGATTACGTAACAGCATTGATAAGTGTTGGTTCGTCTCATCTCCGAAGTGATGGTGTACTCCAGTAGTATCAAATTGCGATGTTTCTTGTGGTTGTGGGGTTTTCGGTTTCGAGACACCCGAAAATCCTGGTTCGTTTGTTAAGCTGTCTCGCAGTTGATTCATCGATTGCATTGTTTCGTTGAACATGCTTCTTGTTATTTCGAAAATATTTTTCTTAAAGTAGTCGTGGTCGCTCTTAGCTGGCTCATACTTTTTCAAGACCTCATGATTTGTCTGAAATTCATCCCAGTGGGATTGTAAAGCTTCGATGCGTTTGTTAAGGTAATCTATGGACTTTCTCTTAGCAGAATCCTTTTTGTAATTAGTTTGCAGAGCCTTAATATTCTCGTAGCTGCTTTGTTGCTTGGTTATAAGTTCCTCAAATTCAAAGTAGTCTTCTTTCGACATTGTTACTAGTTAGTAATCGGTTATAGGTGTTGTATAGTACCAATCGCAGTGGACGTTATCCCCGCTGAATATTCCTTGTATCGTGGTTTTGTAGCGGTAGATGTAATCTCCGCGGGTTTGTAGCAGTAGACGTAATCTCCGCTGGTTTGTAAGTTCGATGATTCAAATAATGATTCGACTCACCTTTGTTTATCGCTCGAAGGACCAAAAAGATGTTGGAGTATTTCGCCGTTGACGATCCTCCAGTAGTTGTTATAGGTTGTAAAGGATTAACACCAAACCACTAAGTAACACTTTAAATGTTTATTTGTCGATATAGAAAAGTTATGTTTAGTTATCTGAGCCGCACTTATTTATTACATACACATTACCGCGTAACGGAGGTGTAGTTACGACTAATTAATATTGTTGCGTTTATTATGCAAAACGTATTTTGTTGTATGAGCATTATTGGCTCGTACAAATTTATAAAACTATCGATATTGTCGATAAAAGTTCCACTACACAGCACTGTTGATAGGTTATTTTATAGATTTTCTACAGATTTTTATAAAATTGATTTCTAAATCTACAAATCCTTTTCTTGTAACTGAAAATGAACGTTTATTTACGCTTACCTCTCTTCATGTAATGGATATTTAGCCATGAACATTTGCTTTTGACCATCCGACCGGCTGGCTCATAAACCACATATTTCACAGATTTTACAGTGCATATCAACAGATTACTTTACATGGGTACACGTAAACGTCCTATTAATAGGAATTTTCGCTTAAAATTCACGAAACACATATTAAAAACAAAAATTTAACTTTGTTTACAATTTATGTCTTGAGAAGCTAAAGACAAATATGGCGGATGGATGGCCGCGACAGAGTCGAATAGATGTTAAAGCGAGACAGCGATAGCCGCCATTTTGGCCGCCATTAAAATTAGTACGCGTTTCATACATTTGGCGAAGATCATTTTTTTCTTAGGGAGTTTCGCCAGACTGATGCCAACCACGAGCATCGAGGCGTCACAATGACGTAATATCGGTGGAGTAGTATTGCTAGTACACAGGACAAGACGTGAATTATGGATGAAAAGAAATGCAAAGAGACCTGCTTTCTCTCTTGCCGTATAAGCCAGTGTTCCATCAGGTTTAACTAGCGGAGGCAGTGTGGGCCGACAGAAGTTCACTTCAACCAATTTGAAAAGGGACCACCCAAGCAGCACAAAAGGCTGTACAAGGGCTGTATATAGGTTCAGGTTTACACTCTAAGCTGTATAGTAAGCTGTATATAGGCTGTATAAGCCTATATACAGCCCTTGTAACTCCAAAAAGGGCCCACATATACAGCCTATATACAGCGTTAAGTGTAAGTGGAGAATAAAAGCTGTATATTGGCTGCGTGTTGGCTGTATATCGGCTGTATAAAGGCGTTTTTGTACACCCTAAGCTGTATATCGGTGTACAATTACACTTTAACTCTACAGATATTCAATTATAACTATCATATACAGCAAAAAGCTGTTAATTGGTGTAAGAATAAGAAAGAATCCAAACTTAAAGATTATTTTTTATAATATTTTACTAATGGCGACTACGCCATATACATTTAATTTTAAATATAATATGTTAAATTGGACTTGTTGACCTTAGTAATATGGTGAATTTATAGTGCCGATTTAATTTCATTGTAAAAGTGTGTATATTTTCGGTGAAAATATTAACGCGCCAGCGAAATAATCAATTTTAACATCAAGGAAAATAGTAAATACGGTAAGTAATGTTATTATTTTTTTAGGTTATATTAAAAAAATATGTTGAAATAATAGGTATAAATGCAAATCAACCGTAATTCAAGCTGATAATCATGATATGACTTTAGGCTTTTGCCAAATAAGTCTTTTATTATGTTTATAAAATCATTATGTACATTGCAAAATGGCGACAGCTTGCATAATATAGTATTTTTACGACCTAGGCTGTATAATAGAGTATTTTTACGACTTAGGCTGTATAATAGAGTATTTTTACGACTTAGGCTGTATAATAGAGTATTTTTACTCCATAATCTGTGTAATTGTTCATAACAAGTACGTACATTTCTAACCATCTTTAGAGATACGTATAAGGAATAAAAAATCCTCAGCTACCTACGACTAAATCTCATATGTCCGAATACAATTTAACAATTTATATACTTATTGTGAAGTAGTGAGTAAGATTTGTAACCGATCTTTCATCTATTTTTCAGAAAAGGTACAATAAGGCCTTTGACTTGGTCTAATATCAAGGTCACGAGAATCAGAAGGCGATCTAAAATTACTAAGCGAGTGATTAGACGTCGGACGCATTGGTGAAGGTTGACAGTTCTAACCCTCCAGATCATCGTGGGATTACATCAAAATGCTGCGTATAAAGTCTATTATTATCATCATTGAAGAAGCAGATTGTGATCTATTACTTTATCTTCTCCAATAAATTATACTTTACTATCTCTACTGTCTGTGGTATTTAAATAAATTATCTGTATTTGTAATATTTAAATATTTCCTTTTGACCTTCCTCTTAATTCAATATTTTCTCTTCACCACCCTTAGTTGATTGGTACAGAATACCTACAGCATTTTGTTTTTTTGTAGTTTTGGGTTAACCTCAACCATAGAAACTATTTAGGTTCCAAGTTTCATGGCCTTATAGCGTACCGTTTCCGGGTTATGTGCCTTCAGTTTTATTTTATATTAAAATAATCGAAAACCACGAAAAAAAATTTTTTTTTTCGTTTTTGTATTCTATTGGTACTTGCACGGGGGTGTCACAGGGGGGTTAAAATTTTGGTTATTTTTGACCTAGGACGCACCGTTTTCGAGATAATTGAATTTCTTTTTTTTTAATCATAGGGCCCATAGAACGGACACGGTGCGAGTAAGTTTTTACGGAATCCTTGGTGCGCGAGTCCAACTCGCACTTGACCGGTCTTTTCCTCAATATTGATGTTCACAAAAACACAATCCGAGTGATTCCATTAGTTATACAGCCTAACGCTGTACTATAGCGTTCATTTACTCTTATAGCTGTATATCACCCTTGTAGGCAGTAGTTATAACACCACAATAGTTATAAGAGTGTACAATTACACCAAACGAATAAGAGGTATAATGGAGTTCGTTTACACCAATATACAGCAATAAGTATCATTTTACACTAATATAACACTTAGACCTGTATAAAGGAAGTGGTGACGTGCAATATACAGCCTATATACAGCTTTAAGTGTAAAACGCAGCCTTAAGTGTCAAAAAACTCTTAAAGCTGTTTAATTGAGTAAAAATACTCTGATATAGAACCATAAGCGTACGCGGATACCTTTATGCAGCCTAAAGCTGTGTTTTACACCCTTGTACAGCCCTTATACAGCTCTAAGCTGTATATCGGCTGCTTTATTGATGTTTGATACGCTTGCGTGCTGCTTGGGCAGAATGCTCTGCTACCGGACGGCTGCAAAGAGAGCTTAGTGCCAATGTGGTTAATGCACCTAAAGCGAGCTTTCTTTAATTTCTTTTTGTTCCTACAAACAACATTGGCAACATTGTTAAAAGCTCTCTTCATTGAGCTCGGATCCGGAATTTTGCGGTTACGAGCGTCAACTCAGACGAAAAAACGCCAAATGCTTATGCTCTATCTATCTATCTACTGAGTATGGTTTCCGCACTCAGTCCTCTACGAACCATTGTACGTGGGCCATAGCGGCCATAATTTTAGGTGGGCTTATTCCAACCAGCCCACCTCTCTCCAAAAACTGATCAGGCCTCTCAGGTTCTACAGGGCGTCAATAAGGCTAAATGCTTATGCTCTTCAGGTGATCCAGATGGTGGAAATGGTTTAGACTAATGTACAGAGCACACGGTAGCCAGCCTATTACTTGACTTGATACTGCTATCACCTTTCTACCATTCAAGTAAAAATTACAGATCTGCAACAGAAATTAAAGAACGCCGAACTTGAAATTACAGTCCTTACAAAACAAGTAGAGACTTTAACACAGAACTTACACAGTCAAAGCCCAAGATTAAGAACTACTGCGCAAACGAATACTACCCCCAAACTGCAAAAGCGTATACCTGGAAGCAGAATATTTATTTTTGGTGCTCAACAATGCGTAGGATTGGCTTCTGCAATTTTAAACTCAAGAATAGATACACAATACGAAAAATATGATGTGATCGCGGAAACGAAGCCCAATGCACTAAGCAACAATATTGTAAAAAGATGCCGGGATATAAAATTAAGTTCCAACGATAAACTCATCATATGTTTAGGTGAAAATGATCACAATTTAAACGTTGTTATAACACAGCTGCGAACTATCTTGGACACATTTTATAATAATAAGATTATTGTACTACAAGTTCTGAAAAATCCTTATTTAAATGTTAATAAACTAAACAACGGTATCAAAAATGTATGTTCAATGTATAAAAGTTCATTTATAAACTACAAATACTACAAACTAGCTGATGTCTGCAAATTTATAAATTATGTTATTGATTGTAGTCATTACGAAAATAAAACCATAAACCCGAGAAAAGTTGAGAACCGAGTAGCGAGTAATAAACCAAAACATAAGGCAATATATAGATCTAACCAAGATACAGTTTCGTATATTTTTAATGACACTGATTATGCAAGTATCCAACCATCGGAAACCTTAATTGAAAACGTAAGAAAGGTTAAGAAAGGGACAATACCTTATTATTTCTCTGTTGAAAATAAAAAGGATAAGTTTTTTCGAGCATAGTCTAAATATTACCCCTTGTAATTTCAGAATTCTTCACCAAAATATTGCTAGCATTTTGTCAAAACGCGAAATATTGGAATTAACTATACAGGAGTTACGAGAATCAAAAAATAGTCCAGATGTAATATGTCTTTCAGAAACTTTTGTTAAAAAAGGATATGAAAGCCATGTAAAAATCTTTGATTACGAGTTGGCTTCCAGTTTCTGTCGAGATAAACAAAGAGGTGGAACCTGCATCTTAGTAAGAAAAGGCATAGTTTACAAAGAATTAACATTTATAAACACATTTGCCACACAAAATTCATTCGAAGTCTGTGGTATAGAACTACCATCTAGTAAATTAATTATTATTTGTCTCTATCGTACTCCTTCATCAGATCCGACTCAATTTTTAAGTAAACTCAATAGTCTTTTACATGACTTACACAAGAGATATAAATTCAACACACAAATAGTCTTAGCAGGTGATTTCAATATCAACACTTTAAAAACAAGCAACGTTACAAATGAATTTCGAGACCTATCTTATAATTATAATATGAAGATTCACATCAATGTACCCACACGTAAATCATCCTGTATAGACCATATCTTAAGTAACATTCCAAATGCGACTGCTTCGGTACTCCCGCTTCATCTTTCCGATCACGACACAGCACAAATGTTGAGTTTTCCTATAAAACTTAAAACAGCAAGTTATTCAACATATTTCATATACAAAAGAGACTATAACTTGGATAATATTAGAAAGTTTAAGCAATGTCTCCATAGTTTGTCATGGTCAGAAATATACGCTGAAGAAACAGATATAAACAGAGCATTTACTGCTTTTCATGAATTGATATGCCTATTCTATCAACTTTGCTTCCCGAAAGTAAAGGTAAAAATAATAATTGGAAATAAAAAAAAGCAAAATTGGATTAGCAAAGGGCTGAAAGAAAGTTGCAAAACAAAACGTGCTCTACGTTTTAATTACTATACTCATAAAAATGCCGATAATAAACGAAAATACTTATCGTATTCAAAGCTATTGCAAAAATGTATCTATGCCTCAAAAAAGAACGCAAATATTAAATACATAGCTAATAATAAAAATAAGTGCAAAGCTACCTGGAAAGTAATAAAAGATGAAATTATTAATACTAACTTCAAAGATAATATAGATAACATTATTTTAGGCAACGCAGAGATAACAAATCCTGTAGAAATAGCATCGGTTTTTAATGATCATTACATCAATATGACACAAAATGGCTCAAGTGCGAAAAATAATCCCATGGAATACTCAATAGCCCACTCGATGTTCCTCAAACCTGTGACCGAAAGCGAAGTTCTGACGGAAATATTATCTTTAAATAATACTAACTCCTCAGGTTATGATGAAATCAATACCAAAATTATCAAATCATGTGTAAATGAAATCATCTCAATCTTAACACATCTTGTAAATTTATCTTTCTCACTTGGCACTTTTCCCGAAGCACTTAAACTATCTGTAGTAAAACCACTTTTTAAAAAGGGAGATAAAACAGATGTAAATAACTATCGCCCGATAACACTTATACCGATCCTATCTAAGATCTTTGAAAAATGCATGTATAAGAGGTTGATTGAATACTGCAATAAATTCCAAATAATTAAAAACGAACAGTATGGATTCCAAAAAAAAAAATCCACTACATTAGCTGTCTTCTCTCTTATGGATACTGTTTTAACAAACATTAACAAAAATTATTTTACTACAGGTTTGTTCTTTGACTTGTCTAAAGCTTTTGACCTTGTGTCTCATAATTTATTGCTGCAGAAGTTAGAAAAAATAGGGATAAGAGGACCTGCCCTTGAATGGATATCATCATACCTGAAAAATAGACAACAGCGTGTAATCATTACCAAAGTAAATAAAAATAACGACTTGACATCGTACTCATCCGAATACAAATGCAACAAATATGGCGTCCCACAAGGAAGTGTCCTGGGGCCAATACTGTTTCTATTATATATAAACTCCATTACCAATATCACAAACCATAAATGTATATTATTTGCAGATGATATATCTATTATAGTTACTTCCGATAGAAAGAATAACACAGTTAATGATCATGAATCTGACATAAATAACACAATTGAAAAACTAATAGAATGGTTAAACATAAATAACTTGTCAATAAATTTAAATAAATCCGTATACATACAATTTAATAAATCAAATAATCCTAAATATAACATAAAACTAAATATAACCAAAATTGAAGAAGTGACACAAACAAAATTTTTAGGTGTAACTATAGACCAAGATATTAATTGGAAAACCCATATAGATACTGTGTCTAAAAAAATTAACAAATTTGTCTATGCCCTAAAACAGGTCAGAAATATAACTAACACAAAAACAGCGATAACATCCTATCGCGCTTATGTCGAATCGTTATTACGATATGGTCTAATAATGTGGGGCAACAGTACGGATCACAACAGAGCATTTGTTGCGCAAAAAAAGTGCATTAGGGCAATTTACGGCTTGCAACCAGAAGAATCATGTAGACCTATATTCAAAAAACTTGGTTTGTTACCGCTACCGGCTCTGTACATCTACGAAATATGTATGTTCGTCAGGAAACATCAATATTTATTTGTTATGGCAGACGACATAAATGTTCGCAACCGACGAGACCCCAACAGGCTAGTTCTAAGCAATGTTCCAAGGTTGACCAAATATAATAAAAGCTGCGTTACAATGTGCGTACGCTTATATAATAAGTTACCAAGTGACCTAAAAACTCTAGGCATACGATTATTTAAAAAAAAGTTGTATCAATGGTTATTGATTAATAATTTTTATTGTGTTAAAGATTACATTGAAAGAAGAAATTAATGTAGGTATTTACCTACTTACTTACTAAATTTGCATGCTAATAATTAGCAAAACATGTTTGCTCATACTTGTACCTTTTACCATCTTTTATACCATGTTTTTTGCAAATAAATATATTATTATTATTATTATTATTATTATTGGACAACACGACGTACGGTGAGTAATAATTTTCTAGTAACGGTCTTCCTGATTATAATTTTGCTGTATTCAAGGCTAGAGTGCTCTCAATAGATTAGTGCAGTTCACCATCAACGATTATACTTACTATCGCGTGGGATTGCAGCAGTGGCGTAGCTAGTCCCACAAGGGCCCCGTATCAAAATTTCCACAGGGGCCCCGTATAAAACCAATAGTGCTTTTTTACAAATGCTTGATTTACCCTATGAGGCGGTTGTGGATAATATGTTCCGAATTTTTGTCTATGTCGGGGCCCCTGTAGGGTGGGGGCCCCGTATAATTGATACGGCAGATACGGCGGTAGCTACGCCCCTGGATTGCAGTCAAGCATTAGACCAGACCTTTTAAAAAAAGGACCACTGTATAGTGTAACAGTGACATAAACACACCGCATCCCTAAAGCGATAGGAAGAGGCCGCACGCGAGAGGCAACGGCCCTCACGACCCAGCCGCCGCGGGGATTCCGATTACGATCCTGATTTCCAGCTAACGTAGGCGCGGGCGTCCGGTAACCATCCGGATCAAGCCCAGGTCGTCGACGGCGCACACTGTTCCCGCGCGCCTCAAGGAGTTGTCAGCGAACGGTAGAGACCCAGCCTGCTAGCTGCAAGCAGGCAGGGTCGAAGCCTACTGGGGCCAAGGGTTTGCTTCTGAAAGGAAAGCTTGGCCCTGGTATCTAAGACAACGGAGGAACGGGGTGCGTTTTTAGTCAGTAAGAGTCTGACACTATCTCCCGCTCCGCCCAAGGGCGGGAGAAGTCATTGGATGATTTTACCCACCACCAAAAAAAAAACCCTATAGCGATATGTTGGTGTTCCACGCTTAAGACTTCACCAAAATAAAGGTCTGTGTATCGAACTCATTTAAATTACTCACATACTTACTCCAAAGAATACTCAATACTTATTTATGATTGAAACTTATTTTTCTAAATTCTAGGTTATTCCGCTTGCCGCTATTGTGTTTTGACGTCCCTTTGTGGATATTGTTCGAGGTAAAGCATTTCGGCATAGTGTTCTGTCGGGCTACTGCACGTCGGCTTGGCATCCAGTCGGGCAACAGTTAGTTGATCTAGTGTTTTGTCGACCAAATGACTGTCGGGATAGCGTTCAGTCGAGATAAACTCCATCGACTTAGTGTTCTGTCGATCTACTGCAGGTCGGGATAGTGATCTGTCGGGATAGCGTTCGTCGGGATTTCATGTGTCGGAATAGTGTAGTAAAATCGTTGGCAGCGTTGGCATCCCCAAGTCTAACTCGGGGCTGCCCGAGTTAGACTTGGGGAGGGATTCTCCGGTTTTCCCGGTACCCTTCTGGGGTAGTTTAGTTTTTAACTTCGCTTCCATTTTTAACTATCACCATCTAAAACTTGAGACATTTTAGGGGCTATTTAGGCCCCAGGGCTCGGTTTAGCCTCTTCCAAATAGTAACCTAGCTGGGTGTATGGTTATACCGCCATTGCTCGGTAGCCATTGCCTCGTTTGTTATCTAGCAGGGAGCACCACGGCAATCGCTTGCTTGCCGCCACCATCCGGTGCGTGCCGGTGAGGTTGACTTGGGCCGGTTGAGATGGTAGTACCGTTATCCCCTTACCTTAAAATAATTAATATGCTTATATGGGCTTAATTTTATAACTACAAGACTATAAGTACAAGTAGGTTCACATAAATATCAAACAGTAAAATCTAGCCTACTAAGTTTCATCAACACTACCAGAGAATTCAAAGTCAAAATTTATCATACTTGTATTTATAAATTCAACGATTTTCTTATCCATGGTGTCCAGAGGTCTTACCATGCAGTGTTAAAGGAGGAGCTATACCTGCTCCCTACATAGCCCTTTAATATTTTTTTTTTGGTGGTGAAAATCATTCAATGACATCTCCCGCTCTTGGGCGGAGCGGGAGATAGTGGTAGACTTTTACTGACTAAAAAACCCACCTCGTTCCTTCGTTGCCTTTCATAACAGGCCCGAGCCTTCCTTTCAGACGCAGACCCTTGGCCCCAGTACGCTTCGATCCTGCTGGGCCCCTACGGTTTGCTGATAACTCCCTGAACAGCCCGCGTGGAACAGTACGCGCAGTCGAAGACTTGGGCTCGGTTCGGTCACCCATTGCTCACCGTTCGCAAGTCTACATTCCTTTAACAGGTCAGTTTAGGTTGTAAAATGGACAGAGGTGGCTCTAGGTTTTGAAGCGCATGTGTGCGACCGATACCTTGGCGCCCTCTAGAGGTATGAATAGACTTCGACACTAAACACGCTACACTCTGTGTATACATCGTGTAAATAATTAGTATAAAAGAAAAAGAACAGTAGTGAAGGTATTGAATTGAAAGTTTATAAGTGAGACATTCTAGAAAAGGCTTTATTATTTTTAGGGTTCCTCATAAGAAAAAACGGAGCCTTCATAGGATCACTTTGCTGTCTGTCTGTCTGTCTGACAAGACCCTTTATCTCGGGAACGCGTAGAGGTATCGAGTTGAAATTAATGACATATACGCAGGTCTGCGGTCTCCTGAAACTGTAAAAAAAATCAAACTTCTGAGTTAACGAAAAAATAAGATACGTCCATTCATGTCGCAAAAAAACGTATATTTCGACATTCTCAAGGGAATCAAAAATTCATAGTGTACTTCCCGTTGACCCAGAGTCCTGAAATTTGACATAAAGCAAGGTCTATAGCACAAGTATAGGAATAAATTAAAAAAATAGTAATTTGTTGCTGCGACAAAAATGAACTTTTTTTGCGATTTTGAAAAATCTTCGGGACTCTAGGAATCAAACAATTTACATAGGTAAGTTTGTACGGAACCCTCTGTGCACGAGTCCGACTCACACTTGCTCATTTTTTTTATTACTTGCAGTTCAGTCTTACATTTGTTTTATTTATTGTTGTTGGGGCTTCAATGAAAACTCCCGTATTCGAGGTATGGTATATAATTGGTTATTACAAGGTTTTCTACACTGAATTACAATTTTATAAACGGAGCGCGAGATAGTTGCAAGGATGACAATATTTTGACATACAGAAGAAAAAATGTAGGTGGACGAAAATTTATAAATCACATTCAGTACAGCGCGGGCGCCTTGCCCTTTAGAATAGCAACACAACACGTACACTGCACTTCTTCATATTAACGCAGGCGTAAACAATTGTAACTTGTTGTTCGTTATTACTCGTTTTTAAGAAAAATGCAACAGAAAAATATTGCTCAATCTGTCCATGTTCTAAGTTTGCGGTGAAAAGATGATTTCTCTAGAGATTGCAAACCGGACCCGGCCGGGCCTTACCCGGCCAGGCCCGGTGCCCTTTTTTGACATCCACCGAGCCCGACCATTCATACCGGTCCCGGTGACTGGCCCAGCCATTCATACCCGGCCCGGTCACCAGCCTGGTATGAATGGCCGGGCCCAATAATGTCTAAAAGGGCACCGGGCCCGGCCGGGTCCGGCAAACCGTAACGGTTTGCAATCTCTAGATTTTTCGTGTGACGTGATTTCTTTGGTCTGTGTCTTTTATATATATCGTCGTTGCGATTTTAAGAGTTCTTATGTGTCACTATTGGCGACACAACTTTTTTAACCCCAAAACATTGAACTTCAAAATGTCTAAAAGGCAGGGTTCTAAAGTGGTTTGGCCAAAAATTACACATAAGTGGTCTTAAAGTCGCAACGACGATATATAGAATTTGGATTTTTTAAATGTGAGAAATCATCTAGTGACTTGTCCGCTCTAAGGAGGAACGGGACTCCCTCTCGCTGTCAGACTTTTATTAACTAAAAGTAAACCTACGTTCCTTCGGCTGCCTTTTGCGTTCTAGGACCGCGGGAGATCTTTACAGAGTCCGATCTATGGCCGCGGTGGGCTTCAGCCCTGCTGGGACCCTGCGAGAATATAATTGGGTAAGTTTCAGAAAAAAATATTGTTTTAATTTTTATTTCGCCAAATAAGTATAGTGTAGTCTATTGATAGTTGATTCTTGGATCACCTCATGTATTCTCTTAGTTTTAAAAGTGCAGTGAAGGTTCATGAAGTTCTATATATTGTGGCTGTACGTTAAGTACATTGGGTGAAACATCGTGGACTGGGTCATAGGCCTCCCTCAAACCTAAATGGTAAGTACTTGACTGACCAAGACATCTCGTAATCTTCCGTCGGCTAATCCATGTCTTTTTTTTATTATTAATAGACTCACGCTTCGCCACTATCTCACCAGATGGTAAATGACGATGATCTCTCGATGTCTTTAGCAAAACAATAGAGCGATAATAATCTGTTAATTAGGAAGTAGAAAGATATTTCTTGGCCTAATTACTGTAATTAGCAAATATTTGGTTTAACACCCGTTGTATAGCTGCGAAATTAGGACAAGGTATGCTATTTGCATTAGTTAATGAACCTTTGTTAATCAGTAAACTTTAATTACTAATCGATACATCGATGCTCATTACGTTCGGGAGTTTTGCTAGATAATTCAACTATATCCTTTGTACCATCTGGCTGGCCTCAATCAGATTGTTATTTCCAGGTAGATGAAAGTCGGAAAGATATGTATATGAAAAAGAAATTCTATTGAGCAAATTATTGTTTCCTTTATTCATTTGTTATTATATATTTTTTACAAATTTTAAATATTTCCTAATACATTTAAAATATAAAAAATACAGTAGCCCGCTAGTGTCGGGAGCAGGGTCCAAGCTAACGGTGGTTAGGGCTCCAGAGAAAGGAACCTCCTCACAATGTGAGCCGTATCGAGGAGTACTGCCTTCAATATCAGGCCCTTGATCCAACCGCGCAACGACAGCTTCGATAGATGGCCGTTGAAGCTTTTGGCTATAAGGCCATTGGCAGTCACGATGATCGGCACAATGACCGCCGAGTCCACATTCCACATGTCGACAACCTCGTGTGCTAAGTCGAGATATTTGATTTGTTTCTCTTTCTCAGCTTTCACGAGATTCTCGTCATGTGGGATGGTGACATCAACTATTATTATTTCTATTATAATATTTTTTTTTATATATAATTTAAATGAAAAAAGTACTTTAACTATATTGTAGTAAAATAAAAAAATAATAATAATAATATCTAATAAAAACCCTAAACTAATTAAAACTAAAATAAAGCTTCAAATGAATACAAACTATTATTAATTATATTGGTATTTAAAATGAATTATTAAAACATTAACATTGTTTTTTTTTTTTTTTTATTTAAACTTGTTTAAAATAAAACGGATATATCTAAAATTAATAAATTAGTGCACAAAAGAAATTAACTTAATTATGTATTATTTATTTATTGTGCACACCCAACACAGTGTTGTCTTTCTTAACCCAAAGGTTGACTGGTAGAAAATGCCTGTTTGCATTAAGTCACATGAAGTTCAAATAAATAAATAAATTATTTAAAAAGTTATGGGAAAAATAAAGTAATTTAAATTAAAACCAATCGTAAGTTTTAATAAACTAAGTTTAACTTCAAAATCAACAAATAAATTCTCCGCACGACTACTTTTAGAACTCGAATGTGTGCCTGCGCACACGCAGGTTTCTCAACCAGGCATTATCTATGGTTCTAGCACTTTTTTAATTTTTATTTAGGTGGTAGTGCCAGTATTATGGCAACAATTATTTTTATTACGCATATATTAATCGGCAAATATTTATGAAGAACATAATTATGAAAACAAATTGTTTAATTGGTAACGAATGCTGTGTGATTAATCAAGTTTAGAAATAAATGTTAATAACACATACTTATAATATTATTGACACTATTTAAGTTAACAAGAAATGTAGGAAACATGACAACTAATCAATTATGTAACAGATTTATGAGTAAAGACTAAAAATAACCGTGTAAAATGACGCTACTTTATATTTATCGTAGCGCTTTGCTACGAGCTGCTACGAGGTGCTACGAGTCGTAGCGTTCGTGAATCGTTCGTAGCAATTCAAATATTTCTTGATAAAGATACTTATTCAGAACTCGTTAAAGCCCAAGCGCCCGAGCAGTACCATAAAACAGTGACTTTCTGAAGCCATCATAGATTTATGTACAACATTATCAACATACCATTTTTTCGTGCAATTAATACTTTTGTCTAAAAAAGTATTGGACAATTTCGCAACTTTTTCCAAGTCCAATACGGCTTAGATCTTTAAAAATAACACACAGATAAATTGGTGGTTAAGTGTTCTTCAGAATGTACATAGCATAATGTAAATCAATCAATACCCTCATCTGTTCGCACTGCTGCGCAGTTGCACCAAGCTGGTGGCCCCCTCTCGAGGACACTGCGCACACTAAACCTGATTGCAGATAAAATTGATTTGTTCTTATGTTCACTGTGCGAGTTCGCAAAAGTTTTATTACACTTTGTGTTATTATGAAAATTGAAATCCATAATAAATATCTCATATAAATAAATCAAATAATAATTAATTAATGATAATAATGAAACAATTGTGTTGCATTTATTGCTTTATTGTATTTTTGTATTAATTTAAATTGTATTGTATTGATTCTTTGTTTGTTATAATTCAACTGAATGTAAATTATATTTGTCTACATCTATCGCATTGGATTTCTGTAATGGTAGCTGTATGTATGTGTAATAAAAAGAAAAAGAAAAGAATATTTTCCAAAGAAAACGAATTTAAAGGTCAGCGGGGCTCTATCCAGGCGCAGCTGGCCGGAATTCAATGCACAGATACTCATTCGCCGCCTAGGCGGGAGTACGAGTGTGTGAGTATTTAATTCCGGCCAAATGTTCAAGGGACTGTACGCCTTAAGAAACTTCAGTACCAACTAAGCTAAACTTATCGTATATTGGAAGGTTTCGTTCATTTAAAATAATTTCGTTGCCATCATCCTAACTGTACTTAGGTAGGTATAATGTCTCCTTACAGCGTCCAACCTACGTTGTTATAATGGCAGTAAAATGACTCATAATAAAAGAAACAATTTAAGTAACGTTTACCTAGCACATTACAACGAGAGTGGTGATTTGTGCCAGGAAAGGGCATGCGGGCTAATAAAACCCTCGAAACAATAGAATACCAATGCAGGTAGATAATCTCTACTTTGAAGAATTTTAACTTGACTAAAATATTTTTTCGCAACAATAGGAATTGTATTTCTAGATCCGCTCCTTTTGTTTTCGTTATTTTTACTATCGTTTAACAATACATGGTAACAAGTTCCTTTAAACTATTGTTTCTGTAGAAAGGTACTGTGGGAACCTAACTCAGGGAGGTTGGCTACAGTGCTTGAAGAAATTGTTCTATCGGTTTTTTTTTATGGTAGGTAAAATCATCCAATGACAAATCCCGCCCTTGGGCCGAGCGGGAAATAGTGTCAGACTCTTACTGGCTAAAAACCTACCCTGTTCCTTCCCTGCCTTGGTTCCAGGGCCCTGGTATGCATTTTCATACCTTCCCAGAGCCCCAGACTAGGCCTCAACCCTACTGGGCCCCTACGGTTTGCTGAATCGTTCTATCGGTAGGCTTTAAATATGTACTTTTACTTAAAATGATCAGTCATTTGGCAATCCAGAAATCAATTGTCTTAGAAAACAATCAAATTGTTTTATCTATTTATTATTAGACTATAAAGTCGATGAATGAGTGCATCCCTACTGTGGCCGCGTCTCGTCGTTCCTACACTCCTGCTAGCGCTAGGAACGCTGCGCGGCTTAAAAAAATAGGAGGATCATTCAAATGCCAATGTATACACTTTTATAATAAACTTCCTAGTCATATTCAAGAACTAAGCCTTAATAAATTCAAATCATTTGTAAAGCGTAAACTTTTGCTAAAGGCTTTTTACACTGTAAAAGACTATCTTGAAGACAAAAAGGCTTGGGATTGACCTGCTCCAGCACGCTTTACAATTTTTGTAATTTCTTTTTCTCCGAGTTTTATTTTTTTTATTTTATTTAATTATATTTTAATTGTGCTTTTTTATATTCTTTTTCAATTTGACATTGATAATATTTTTTTTTTATTGTTTTCAATATGAACTTGTTTATTTATTTTTTAAATTCTAATTTGACATAAATATTTACTTCGTTAAATATTAAATTTTTCTACACTTTTGTATTTACGTTTAACATTGTGAATATGAGGACTATGTGGATTATTTTCTTTTCAGTTATTTTGGCGTATGTCTGGCGATTTGAGTTATTCTGCGGCCTACCCAAATGTCCTTTCATTGGTATTGTTCGTCAACTCGTTGAGCTCCTTAGTAGTTTTAAGTTGAGCTATACGAATACTGACAAATGCTTGCATGGACTGGACAGGTCCACTCAAATCTGCGTGGTTCTTTCCTCAAAAGACCATCTCAGACACGAGTCTGCATGGTTCTCATATGATTTGACCATTACATGTTTGCTGTATGGACTTTTAAAGAGACTTTGACCCCTGAGTTTGTTTCAGTGTTTCTTCATTTGCGTGTAAATTGTGGAATATATTATTATTATACTATTGTTTATCGTTTGTCATAACTTAAACTTGCTTTCTAGAGATAAGTGTCATCATATAAGTAAACTAATTCCCATTATAGGTAGAGACATCTTTTTTAGGTTTAGGCAGGTTATGCTTAACCCTTTCATTTTTAGGATTTCACACCTCAAAAGGAAAAAACGGAACCATTATAGGGTCACTTTGTTGTCCGTCTGTACGTCTGTCAAGACCCTTTACCTCGGGAACGCGTGGAGGTATCGAGTTGAAATAAAAACCATATACTCACGTCTCGCTGTCCCTTGAGGCTGTGAAAAAATCAAACTTCTGAGGGTCCTGACAGACAGACAGACAGACGGACAAGAAAGTGATCCTATATAGGTTCTATTTTTCCTTTTGAGGTACGGTACCCTAAAAATAGACAGCCGTACATAAAACCTGCCCCTTTTAGAAGTCGTTAACACTAATTGCAATATTCACTAATGAGATAAGACTTAGTTAATTGCTGTCATTAGTTAATTAGCGCATATTTAGCTTTGTTTCCGTGATATAACATGTGATCCTGAACAATAACAATCATTACTATGTAATTATCGTTTCTAAATAATTTTTAATTCAATTTGTGGTATTATATTTAATTTATTTTACTGTTCCAACTTTTCTACTGCCTCGGTGTTCACAATAGATCATAAACCCTATTGTGTATAGGTTCGAAATTCGCAGTATTGGTTCATTAAATATCAGCTTTACTATTTGCCAAGTGCTCACAGATAATGCTGGACTCTTTTGTTGATTTAATATTTTCGTGCTATTGTTTCAATACAATATTACTTTGGCTTTTGTTTAATACTACAATGGACACGAAATTTGTTTGTTTCTTGTTACCTACCGCACTACTCTTCCCCCCCGATTAGTTAAAAAAGCAAAGCGAAATGAAATCGTTTACTGATCAGTCCGCGTTCTGGTTTCACGGTGTACAGTCGTGCTGCAGAGACCACAGATGGTTTCTGTGGCTCTGTATGTGAGTCTGAGTGTTCTACATCAGTACGTTTTGGATAAGTTTCATTTTTTTTTGTGGATTTATTGTGATTAAATATTGAGTGTAATTTACTTTGTTAAATAATAGTTTAATGATAGTGGATTCTCTGTTTACGTCGTGCTAAAGAGAACACAAGTGATTTCTGTGACACTGTAAGTGCGTGTGTGTGTTCTACATCTGTATGATTTAGGTAAGTTTCAGAAAAAATATTGTGGTTAGATATTGCTTGTGATTTTGTTTTTAAATAATAGTTTATTCTCAATTCCGCTCGTGTATTTTTTCATAGTTTTTAAAGTGTAGTAATTTTTTTTAATGTCATCAATCACTGTAAATACGTTTTTTTCAACTTATATCAATACCCGTATTTTATTTAAATGTTTGCCATCTGACAAACTAGACGTGATAGCTGAAATCTATAAACTGATTTTGCGTCAACAAACCAAAGCCAATAAAAAACACATATATTATGTAATAAGCTATCTGCTCCCGGTTCTTTTTTTGTTTGCGACCACTGTTATTTATTAAAATAGTGTTTTACTAGTGTGAAATGAGGACACATTTTATATATTTTTTGGTAAATAAAAATTATTTATCATTTTGAAAACAGTTTAAGGAATTTTTACTCTCGCATTGTAAGTAAATAAGCTTTAATTAGACCAAATAATTTTTAAAGCGATAATTGTATCAATGGCTTTTTCTGTTGGGTTAGACTGTATTATAAAAGTATTATACTATAATGGTTGTAATTTTTTGGTTTCCTTTTTTAATTTTATAATATTCTATGACGGATTATTTTTAATATTTGTATTTAACATCCTGACTTAGTAAAGTATTGCATTATTCTATCCCAAATATTTCTATTGCCTATCTAGGCAGTGAATTTCTGTTTATAATAGATCCCAGAAACCCTATTATGTACAAAAACACAAATGGGAACTGTACAGGTTCGAAATTCGCAGTATTGTTTAATATTAGGTTTATCTTTAGCTAAGTGCTCACAGATAATTCTGAACTCTTTTGTTGATTTAATATTTTCGTGCTATTGTGTCAATACAATATTACTTAGGGTTTTGTTCAGTGTCACAATGGACACAAAATTCATTTGTTTCTTGTTACCTACCGAGTAGTTAAAAAAGCGAAGCGAAATGAAATCGTTTACTGATCACTGATCAGTCCGCGTTCTGGTTTCACGGTGTACAGTCGTGCTGCAGAGACCACAGATGGTTTCTGTGGCTCTGTATGTGAGTCTGAGGGTTCTACATCAGTACGTTTTGGATAAGTTTCATTTTTTTTGTGGATTTATTGTGATTAGATAGTTTAATGACAGTGGATTCTCTATTTATTTCGGATATTCTCATTATTTTTAAAGTGTAGTAAAATTCTCTGTATTGTGGCTGGGAAGTGAAACTTCGTGGATTTTGTACCTAAATGGTAAGTACTCAATTTTCTTTTTTACCCCTATGTGAAATATTTCTTAGCACTACTATTTATGAATAATTATTTACTTACGTATTTGCGTTAAATGGGACACGGTTTTTATTTTTTTTTGGTATATAAAATATATTTGTCATTTAAAACAATTATTAAAGACGATTTATTAATTCTTGCGTATCATTAATTTATTTTAATCATTTATTCTCATCGATTTTAGTCGTAACTATTCTGTTTTTATTAATAGTTTATGGGTCAATGATATTTGAAACTAAATTATTTTTTTTATTCAAGAACTTAGCCTTATTAAATTTCAATCGTTTGTAAGTGTTTTAAGTTTTTATACTAGAAAGGACTATATTGAGGACAAAAAAGGCTTGGGACTGACTTTAAAATGCACTATGATTACTGTAATATTTCTCTTTTCTTTTTTAAATTTTAGCAACTTCGATAATGATGTGTTTTTATATTTTTAATTTTACAATTTCACGTAATTTTTGATAATATACCAAAAATTTTGAATAATATTGGAATAAAATTATTTTTATGTTTCACTTATTTAAACTTTGACTTTAATGTCCATAACATCAATTTTAAAAAGCTCTGCGTCAGTAAAGTTTTAAATATTTTTTCATACATTTTATAAAACTTATGGAGACTGATATTAATATTATCTAAACTAATATTATCAAAAGTACAAATATCTGTTCACTAAATTAAAATACACATAGCCTAGGACCTCAAACATTTTTTAAGTGGTCATTTTATTAAAAACATTTGTTCTATTCCAATTTTTCTACCACCCAGGTGTTCACAATAGATCATAAACGCTATTGTTTATTAGGTTCGAAATTCGCAGTATTATTTTATATTGTCTTTACTACTAGCCAAGCGCTACCTGTTAGCACTGAACTCTTTTGTTGATTTAGTATGTTCATGCTTTTGTTCAATAAAAAAATACTTTTGTTTTTGTTTGATGCCACAATGGACACAAAACTTTTTATTTAGTGTATCTTAACGACCTACTTATCTTTACCGATTAGTAAAGAAAAGCGAAGCGGAATGAAATCGTTTACTGATCAGTCCGCGTTCTGATTTCACGGTGTAAAGTCTTGCTGCAGAGACCACAGAGGATTTCTGTGGTACTGTATGTGTGTGTGTGTGCCCTACATCAGTATGATTTAGGTAAGTTTTAGATTATTTTTTTTTATTTAGATACTGCTTTTAATTTACTTTATAAAATGATTTAGTTTAATCATAGTTGATACTTAGTTTAGCTCGTGTGTTCTCATTGTTTTAAAAGTTAGTAAAATGTATTGTGGTGTAAAGTGTACGAAGTTAAATTTCGAAGACTCTTTACCTAAATGGTAAGTACTTCGTTTTCATTTTACCTTATGTGAATTATTTCTTACGTGTGTGTGAGTATGTGATTTGTGTCATCTGTATGATTTGGGTAAAAGTAAAAAAAATCTTGTGTTTAGATTTTTGTGATAGGGAATTCTCGGTTCACCTCAAGTATTCTCATAGATTCTCTGTATTGTGACTCTTACTAAAGTGTAGGAAGTATAACTTTGCGGATTCTGTACCAAAACGGTAAGTACTCAATTTTCATTTTGCTCCTATACAAAATATTCTTAGCTATACAATACCGTTTTTACTACTGATTTCACGGTTTAAAGTTGAGCTGCAGAGACCACGTATAGTTTTAGTGGTCTCTTTATGTGTGAGCGTATTACGTATATATCATTTTGATTCCCGTACGTTTCAATACTATTTTTTGTTATTAGATATTTTGATATTTTTTTGTTAAATAATATTTTTATGTTTGTGGATACCCGGTTTAACTCGTGTATTCTCATGGTTTTAAAAGAGCTGTAAAATTCTCTGTGTTGAGGCTGTTAGTTCAACTTCGTGAATTCTATCTCTAAATGGTAAATACTTAATTTTCATTTTACGTCTATGTGAATTATTCTTAGTAATGCCTTTTTTACTATTAGTTTCTCGGTTTAAAGTCAAGCTGCAAAGACCAGGGACGGTTTTTATGGTTCCCTGTATGTGTGTGAGTGTGTATGTGTTATACATCATTGTGTTTCTGTAAGTTTCATAAAATTTCTTTTAGTTAGCTTTTTTTGTTAAATGATAGTCTTATGGTAATGGTTACTGGGTTTAACTCTTGTATTCTCATAATTTTAAAAGTATACTAAATTTCTCTGTTTTGTGGCTGTTAGTAAAGTCTAGGAAGTGAAACTTCGTGGATTCTGTGTCTAAATGGTAAGTGCTCAATTTTCATTTTCGGCCCTATTTTAAATCAGTATTTCTTGTTAATACAATACTATTTATGAATAATTTTTTTTTAGTCACGTACGAGTTCTTTGTTTGTAAAGCAAAAAAAAATGTCATAAGGCTTCTTATTCTGTAAAGAACTGTATTGAAAACACAAAGGCTTGTGATCGACGTGCTCCAGTATGCACAATTTTTTTTCTATATTTTATATTGGTGACGTTGATGATTTTTTTAAATTATGATTATTGAAACTTTGATTTCAAAGTTCATAGCGTCAATTTTAAACAGCTGTGCGGCAGTATGGTGTTTTCTTATTATTTTTTCTTTCTTTTTAAAAGACTTTTGGATACTGATGTTAATGTTATCTAAACTAATATAAAAAAGTACAACTTATCTCTTCACTGAATTACAATAGCTTAGGTTTTAGAATGTTTTCGTTTAATAGTTCTTGTAATACAGGTTTCATAGAGACCTATCACAGGCACCAGTTTGTCGCAAAGTTAATACCATGTTCGTGTTCAACTGTATCCCAAACATTAAGTAACTTGTGAGAAAAAATAAACGATTATTATTATTATTATTAATAGTTAATACATTGTTCTATTCCAATTTTTCTACTGCCTCGGTGTTCACAATAGGTCATAGGCCTTATTGTGTATAGGTTCGAAATTCGCAGAATTGTTTTATAGCAGCTTTACTTCTACCTGAGTGCTCACAGATAATTTTGAAATCTTTTGTTTTGTTGATTTAATATTTTCGTGTTATTTTTTCAATTCAATTTTACTTTGGCTTTTGTTTAATACGACAATGGAAACAAAAGTTTTTGATTCTTTTTACCTACTGAACTACTCTGCCTTAACGATTAGTTAAGATAAGCTGAGCTGAATAAAATCGTTTACTGGTCAGTCCGCGTTCGGATTTCGTGGTGTAAAGTCGTGCTGCAGAGACTACAGAGCATTTCTGTGGCTCTGTATGTAAGTGTATTCTACATCTGTGTGATTTGAGTGTTTCAGATTTTTTTGTGGTTAGTTATGGATTTTATTTTCGTTACATATTAGTCTTTTTATAGTTGATTCTTGATTCTTGCGTTTTCACATTATTTTAAAATTCACTGTATGATGGCTGTTAGTAAAGTGTAGAAAGTGAAACTTCGTGAATCCTGAAAATAAATAGTAAGTATATTTAGAATATGATTAGCGTAAGATTCAGAAAAAGCCTTGTTAATTTTTTTTTGTTATTTTATTTTTTGTTATACGACAATTGATTCTCGGTTCGCGTCGTGTATTTACACAGTTTTAAAAGTGTTTTGAAAGTTCATGAAGTTCCCTGTAGTGTTGCTGTTGATTAAGTGCAGAAAGTGAAATTTCGTGATTTTTGTCTAAATGGTAAGTATTCAATTTTCATATTTTTACCCTTACATGAAATATTTTTTAGCAATACAATACTAATTATGATTGATTTTTGATTGACAATGATTTTTACTTACAGGTGTTTTATTTATGTTAAACTATGAAAGGTACTGCATTTTTTCAGGTTTAAAAAAAATACATTTTCGAAAAAGTACTTTGTCTAGAATGTGTAATGGTTAGAAAAAAATAGAAAGTTAATCATTTTCATTTCTAAAAAGTATACCAGTGAAAGAATTTTTGTTACCGTTAGTTCAATACGTAAAGCGCATGTGAAGTGCGTAATAAGCACTCGCATAGCGCCAGGGTTTTTCACAACCTATTATGTGCAGTTCGCACAGCTGTGTGCTGTGTGCACTACACATGCGTTCTTTTTGTAATTGCAGAACCGGTTATGTTTTTATAACTTATGTTACGAGCATTTTTATCACTTCACGCCTATGACAACCTACTGAATCAACAAAAAAAACTGCTCTATAGTTTGATATATTTCTATAATACTATTCCTTGACAACAAAATACAAATTTACAGTTTTATTAGGTAATTGATACTCTAATATTTCACAATGACATCAATTCCTAATTTTTATTTATTTTTATATATATTTCTATTTATCAATTTATGTTTTTTATTATCTATTTATATATACTTTTTACTAATTTATATTTTTCCTTTTATTTATTTATGTATATTTTTCATTGTATATATATATGTTATGTATATTTGTCATCTATTTCACATTTTGATTTATTTCATTTTATCTTAATTTATATTTTATTTATTTATAAATTTTAATGCTTGCAGAAGTAATCTAAGATTTAACGAGACTTACATTACTTATAGTAGTCAATATCCAATAAAATACTGAGTACTTTTTATTAAATTTTTTACGTAAATTTTTGTGTTTTTATAAGATTTCTATAATATATATAATTTTTATTTATAAAATACTATTAATTTATTATATAAATTATACTTAGTTACAGTTTTATCAATTTATAACTTATATATTGTTATTTCATACTTATTTTTATATTATTTATTTATATATTTATTTTATTTTATTTTAATTTACATTTTATTAATTTATACATTTGTATATGAATTATTTCTTTTGCCAAAAGGATTTTTAAAAAGTGAAGGAAGTGCTCACAGATAATCCTGAACTCTTTTGTTGATTTAATATTTTCGTGTTATTGTTTCAATACAATATTACTTTGGCTTTTGTTTAATACCACAATGGCAACAAAAGTTTTTGTTTTTTTTTTTTTTAAAAAATTACATTTTCGAAAAAGTACTTAGTCTAGAATGTGTAATGGTTAGAAAAAAATAGAAAGTTAATAATATTTATTTCTAAAAAGTATACCAGTGAAAGAATTTTTATTACCGTTAGTTCAATACGTAAAGCGCATGTGAAGTGCGTACTAAGCACTCGCATAGCGCCAGGGTTTTTCACAACCCATTATGTGCAGTTCGCACAGCTGTGTGCTGTGTGCACTACACATGCGTTCTCTTTGTAATTGCAGAACCGGTTATGTTTTTATAACTTATGTTACGAGCATTTTTATCACTTCACGCCTATGACAACCTACTGAATCAACAAAAAAACTGCTCTATAGTTTGAAGTATTTTTATAATACTATTCCTTGACAACAAAATACAAATTTACATTTTCATTCATTGATACTCTAATATTTCACAATGACATCAATTTCTAATTTTTGTTTATTTATATATCTATTTTTATTTATCAATTTATGTTTTTTATTATCTATTTATTTATACTTTTTACTTATTTATATTTTTCCTTTTATTTATTTATGTATATTTTTCATTGTATATATATGTATATGTATATTTGTCATCTATTTCACATTTTTATTTATCTTCTTCTATCTTAATTTATATTTTATTTATTTATACATTTTAATGGAAAGGAAGTTAGTGATAGTGTGACGGCTGACAGGATAGAGTGGAAGAAAAAAACTTGTTGCGCCGACCCCAAGTAATATGGGACAAGGACAGGAAGAAGAAGAATGCTTGCAGAAGTAATCTAAGATTTAAAAAGACTTGCATTACTTATAGTAGTCAATATCCAATAAAATACTGAGTACTTTATGTTACATTTTTTATGTACATTTTTATGTATTTATAAGATTTCTGTAATATATATAATTTTTATTTATACAATAATATTAATTTATTATATAAATTATACTCAGTTACAGTTTTATCAATTTATTACTTATATATTACTATTTCATACTTATTTTTATATTATTTATTTATATATTTATTTTATTTTATTTTAATTAACATTTTATTAATTTATACATTTATTACTTAATTTTAGTACTCAATAAAGTACTTAGTACTTTTTATGAAATTTAAATGTATTTTTTTTGTGTATTTATAAGATTTATATGAAAAGATACCAGTGAAATAAATTTCGTAATCTTAATTTCTGAGCCACACTGTCGTAGCGCTAAATGCGAGGCGCATAATCAGCACTCGCATAACGCCAAACTGTCTCACAATCATTTTAGGTATTTTGCCGCAGAGCTGAGTTTGTCCGCACTGCACTCGTTTGGTTTTTGGTAACAAAACCGATTGTGTTTTGCCTGATTAATATTACGAGTACGTTTATTACTTCTAATCATAATAATAAACTTTCTTTTTGATAATAATAATATTATTAAGTTTTCGTGTTATGTTGCTAATATTAATTTAAAAGTTTTTTTTTGACATTACACAAAGTAAGTTAATTAGTACACATTTAGGTTAACATATTATCAAGATTATCATATTATCGCTTAGCGAGAAAATTAGAAAAATATTAATAATATAACGGAAAATAGGAAAGTCAAAAATGTATGTACTATTTTTTATCAAATCATTTCTGATTTTTATTAATTTATTTATAAAATACCTATTATCCATTTATTATATAAATTTTATTTGGTTATAGTTTTACTTATGTATTACTTATTTTTATATATGTTTACATATTAATTTTTACGTTATTTATTTATATTTTTCTTATTATTTATTTATTTTATCTTAATTTATATTTTATTTATTTATAAATTTTATTTCTTAATTTGAGTACTCAATGCCCAATAAAGTACTGAGTACTTTTTATTACATTCTTAATGTACATTTTTGTATAATAGATGAGTTTCTATAAAAAGATACCAGTGAAATAAATTTCGTAATCGTAATTTCTGAGCCGCACTGTTGTAGCGCTAAATGCGAGGCGCATAATCAGCACTCGCATAACGCCAAACTGACTCACAACAATTTTAGGTATTTTGCCACAGCTAATTTGTGCGCACTGCACTCATTTGGTTTGTGGTAACAAAACCGGTCGTGTTTTGACTGACTTACATTACGAGTAATTTTATCACAACGCCTATATTAATAATAACCCTTTTTTGATAATTATAATAATCGGGTTTTCCTGTGATATTGCTAGTATTGCTTTTAATTTGTTTTTTTTTTGACATGGCACTTTGGTTTACAGATACATATATTATTATTCTTTGAAGATTATTGTCATATAATTGCATAGCGAGAAAATTAAAAAATATTAATAATATAACAAAACATAGAAAAGTCAAAACTGTATACTCTGGGTTTTTTCTATGGCGGAGTGGGAAGTAGTGTCACTATTTTTATCACATCATTTTTATTTTTTATTAATTTATTTATACAAAACCACATTACAATTCATTTATTATATACATTTTATTTAGTTTTAGTTTTACTATTATTACTTATTTTATATATGATTAAATATTTATTTTTATATTATTTATTTATATTTTTCTTTTTAGTCATTTAATTTTATCTCAATTTATATTTTATTTATTTATATATTTCTTTTTATTCATTTAATTTTATCTCAATTTATATTTTATTTATTTATATATTTTATAACTTAATTTTAGTACTCAATATCCAATAAAGTATTGAGTACTTTTTATTACATTTTTAATTCACATTCTCGTGTATTTATAAGATTTCTATAAAAAGATACCCGTGAAATAAATTTCGTAATCGTAATTTCCGAGACGCACTGTCGTAGCGTCGAATGCGAGGTGCACAATCAGCTCTCACTTAACGCCAAACTGTCTCACAACCATTTCAAGTATTTTGCCGCAGAGCTGCGTTTGTGCGCACTGCACTCGTTCGGTTTGTGGTAATAAAACCGGTCGTGTTTTGGCTGACGAATATTAAGAGTACTTTTATCACTACGGCTCTAATAATGATAACAAACTTTTTTTTGATAATAATAATACTGAGTTTTCTTGTTATGTTGTTTTTTAAAATGACACAAAGTAAGTTAATTAGCACACATTTCGGTGTACATATACATATATTATAATTCCTTAAAGATTATTGTCATATAATTGCTTAGCGAGAAAATAAAAAATACTAATAATATAATAAAAAATAGGAAAGTCAAAAATTTATACTCTAGGTACTATTTTTTATTACATCATTTTCTGATTTTTATTTATACAATACTATTAATTTATTATATAAATTATACTTACTTAAAGTTTTAGTAATTTATTACTTATTTTATATATTATTATTTCATACTTATTTTTATATTATTTATTTATATTTTTCTTTTAATTTATTTAATTTTATCTTAATTTACATTTTATTTATTTATAAATTTTATTTCTTAATTTGAGTACTCAATGGCCAATAGTACTTTTAATTTCATTTTTTATGTACTGTTTTGTGTATTTATAAGATTTCTACAATATATAAATATGACGGCGCGTGACATTATTAAATAATGAAAATCGGTTAATTTGGAGAATCGTAATTTGTTTTGTTACTTTTTTTAATCATTGGTCATTATTTTGTTATTTTTAGCGATTAGTCGATTTGATCTTGAGATACTGGTAATTTTATTTAAGAGCGGGTAACATCGAATGGAGTTGCGTCTGTCATGACGGGCGAACGTGATGTAAATTTTTTGTAGGGTAGTTGACAACCGTTGCATGTTTTGAGCACTCGCAAACCCATTGGCTCTAAATCGCTAATTATTGTTGTAATCGTCTATTGTTTACGTAATTTAAGTATCTGTATACTTAAAGTAGTGAACAGTCATCGCTACAGTGTATTAATTTCAAAGGTTCTTAAGTTCAACGCCCAATATGGATTACCGCACTGACGAAGTCACGAATCAGCAATCAGATGCAACAGCCTGGTCTCCCGATTTCCCGTTATCAGAAGTGGGATTACCAGGGACTTCCCAGGAACGTGAAACAGGTCAGAGTATTGATTTTAACCTAAATAGTGAATCTACTACTACTTTTACTATTGGTTTCTCGGTTTAAAGTCAAGCTGCAGAGACCGGGGACGGTTTTTATGGTCTCTGTATGTGTGTGAGTGTGTATGTGTTATACATCATTGTGTTTTGGGTAAGTTTCATAAAATTTCTTTTAGTTAGCTTCTTTTGTTAAATGATAGTCTTATGGTAATGGTTACTGGGTTTAACTCGTGTATTCTCATAATTTTAAAAGTATACCAAATTTCTCTGTTTTGTGGCTGTTAGTAAAGTCTAGGAAGTGAAACTTCGTGGATTCTGTGTCTAAATGGTAAGTGCTCAATTTTACCCCTCTATAAAATATTCTTTACAATGCAATACCTTTTTTACTTACTTTTTATTACTGGTTTCACGGTTTAAAGTCAAACTGTAGAGACGACAGATAGTTTCTGTGGTCTCTGTATATGTATGTGTTATACATCTGTGTGATTTGGTTAAGTTTCAGAAAATTGCTCGTGGTTAGAAATTATGTTATTTTTCTTTGTCTTATGTTAGCGGATTCTCGGGTTACCTCGTGTATTCACATAGTTTTAAAAGTGTGGTAAAATTGTTTTGTGGCTATTAGTAGAGAAAAAAGGGAAACTTCGTGGATACTGTAGGTAAGGTAAGTACCCAATTTTTTTTCCTTGTATATGAATTATTTCTTTTGCCAAAAGGATTTTTAAATAGTGAAGGAAGTGCTCACAGATAATCCTGACCTCTTTTGTTGATTTAATATTTTCGTGTTATTGTTTCAATACAATATTACTTTGGCTTTTGTTTAATACCACAACGGCAACAAAAGTTTTTGTTTCTTTTTACCTACCGAACTACTCTGCTCTGCCGATTAGTTAAGATAAGCGGACCAAAATAAAATCGTTTACTGGTCAGTCCGCGTTCGGGTTTCGCGGTGTAAGGTCGTGCTGCAGAGACTAAAGAGGCTTTTTGTTGCTCTGTATGTGAGTTTGTCTTCATCTGTGTAATTTAAGTGTTTCTAAAAATTTATTGAGGTAAGATATTGCTTTTGATTTTGTTTTTGTTCAATAATAGTTTTTTTTTTATGGTAGGTAAAATAGTTGGTCTTTGAATTACCTCATGTCTTCTCGTTATTTTAAAATTAACTGTATTGTGGCTCTTAGTAAAGTATAGAAAGTGAAACTTTGTGGATTTTGTACCCAAATGGTAAGTACTCAATTTTCATTTTACCTCTTTATGAAATAGCAATATAAAACCTCCTTTACTACTAATTTCACTGTTCAAAGTCGTGCTGCAGAGTTAACAGATAGTTTCTGTGGTCTGTGTATGTGTGTGTACGTGTTATACATCTGTGTGATTTGAGTAAGTCTCAGATTCCTTTTTTGTGGATAATATTTATTTGTTTTTTTATTTTTTAATTTAAATAATAGTGGATGTGGGTTGTGCGTGTGGTGTGGTTGTAGTTGTTTCAAAAGTGTAGTGAAATTTTTTGTGTTGTGACTATTAGTAGGAACTGAAACTTCATGGATTTTGTATCTAAATGATGAGTACTCAATTTTCATTTTCGGCCTTATTTTAAATAAGTATTACTTATTAATATAATACTATTTATGATTATGTTTTTTTAGTCACGTACGAGTTCTTTGTTTGTAAAGCAAAAAAAAATGTCATTAGGCTTCTTATTCTGTAAAGAACTGTATTGAAAATACAAAGGCTTGCGATCGACGTGCTCCAGTATGCACAATATTTTTTCTATATTTTATATTGGTGTCGTTGATGATTTTTTAAAATTATGATTATTGAAACTTTGATTTCAAAGTTCATAGCGTCAATTTTAAACAGCTGTGCGGCAGTGTGGTGTTTTCTTATTATTTTTTCTTTCTTTTTAAAAGACTTTTGGATACTGATGGTAATCTAAACTGATATAAAAAAGTACAACTTATCTCTTCACTGAATTACAATAGCTTAGGTTTTAGAATGTTTTCGTTTAATAGTTACTTGTAATACAGGTTTCATAGAGACCTATCACAGGCAGCAGTCTGTCGCAAAGTTAATACCATGTTCGTGTTCAACTGTAACCCTAGCATTAAGTAACTTGTGAGAAAAAATAAACGATTATTATTATTAATAGTTAATACATTGTTCTATTCCAATTTTTCTACTGCCTCGGTGTTCACAATAGGTCATAGACCTTATTGTGTATAGGTTCGAAATTCGCAGAATTGTTTTATGGCAGCTTTACTTCTACCTAAGTGCTCACAGATAATCTTGAAATCTTTTGTTTTATTGATTTAATATTTTCGTGTTATTTTTTCAATACAATATTTCTTTGGCTTTTGTTTAATACCACAATGGAAACAAAAGTTTTTGATTCTTTTTATCTACCGAACTACTCTGCCTTAACGATTAGTTAAGATAAGCTGAGCTGAATAAAATCGTTTACTGGGCAGTCCGCGTTCGGATTTCGTGGTGTAAAGTCGTGCTGCAGAGACTACAGAGCATTTCTGTGGCTCTGTATGTAAGTGTGTATTCTACATCTGTGTGATTTGAGTGTTTCAGATTTTTTTTGTGGTTAGATATGGATTTTATTTTCGTTACATATTAGTCTTTTTATAGTTGATTCTTGGTTCTTGTGTTTTCACATTATTTTAAAATTCACTGTATGATGGCTGTTAGTAAAGTGTAGAAAGTGAAACTTCGTGAATCCTGAAAATAAATAGTAAGTATATTTAGAATATGATTAGCGTAAGATTCAGAAAAAGCCTTGTTAATTTTTTTTTGTTATTTTATTTTTTGTTATACGACAATTGATTCTCGGTTCGCGTCGTGTATTTACACAGTTTTAAAAGTGTTTTGAAAGTTCATGAAGTTCCCTGTAGTGTTGCTGTTGATTAAGTGCAGAAAGTGAAATTTCATGATTTTTGTCTAAATGGTAAGTATTCAATTTTCATTTTACCCTTACATGAAATATTTTTTAGCAATACAATACTAATTATGTATGATTTTTGATTGACAATGATTTTTATTTACAGGTGTTTTGTTTATGTTAAACTATGAAAGGTACTGCATTTTTATTCAGGTTTAAAAAAAAAATACATTTTCGAAAAAGTACTTAGTCTAGAATGTGTAATGTTTAGAAAAAAATAGAAAGTTAATAATTTTCATTTGTAAAAAGTATACCAGTGAAAGAATTTTTATTACCGTTAGTTCAATGCGTAAAGCGCATATGAAGTGCGTAATAAGCACTCGCATAGCGCCAGGGTTTTTCACAACCCATTATGTGCAGTTCGCACAGCTGTGTGCTGTGTGCACTACACATGCGTTCTTTTTGTAATTGCAGAACCGGTTATGTTTTTATAACTTATGTTACGAGCATTTTTATCACTTCACGCCTATGACAACCTACTGAATCAACAAAAAAAAACTGCTCTATAGTTTGATGTATTTCTATAATACTATTCCTTGACAACAAAATACAAATTTACAGTTTTATTAGGTAATTGATACTCTAATATTTCACAATGACTTCAATTCCTAATTTTTATTTATTTATATATATATTTTTATTTATCAATTTATGTTTTTTATTTTCTATTTATAAATACTTTTTACTTATTTATATTTTTCCTTTTATTTATTTATGTATATTTTTCATTGTATATATATATGTTATGTATATTTGTCATCTATTTCACATTTTTATTTATTTCATTTTATCTTAATTTATATTTTATTTATTTATAAATTTTAATGCTTGCAGAAGTAATCTAAGATTTAACAAGACTTACATTACTTATAGTAGTCAATATCCATGAAAATACTGAGTACTTTTTATTAAAGTTTTTATGTACATTTTCATGTTTTTATAAGATTTCTATAATATATATAATTTTTATTTATAAAATACTATTAATTTATTATATAAATCATACTTAGTTACAGTTTTATCAATTTATTACTTATATATTATTATTTCATACTTATTTTTATATTATTTATTTATATATTTATTTTATTTTATTTTAATTTACATTTTATTAATTTATACAATTGTATATTAATTATTTCTTTTGCCAAAAGGATTTTTAAATAGTGAAGGAAGTGCTCACAGATAATCCTGAACTCTTTTGTTGATTTAATATTTTCGTGTTATTGTTTCAATACAATATTACTTTGGCTTTTGTTTAATACCACAATGGCAACAAAAGTTTTTGTTTCTTTTTACCTACCAAACTACTCTGCTCTGCCGATTAGTTAAGATAAGCGGAGCAGAATAAAATCGTTTACTGATCAGTCCGCGTTCGGATTTCACGGTGTAAAGTCATGCTGCAGAGACCACAGAGGCTTTTTGATGGCTCTGTATGTAAGTGTGTATTCTACATCTGTGTGATTTGAGTGTTTCAGATTTTTTTTTGTGGTTAGATATGGATTTTGTTTTCGTTACATATTAGTCTTTTTATAGTTGATTCTTGATTCTTGTGTTTTCACATTATTTTAAAATTAACTGTATTGTTGCTCTTAGTAAAGTGTAGAAAGTGTAACTTTGTGGATTTTGTACCAAAATGGTAAGTACTCAATTTTCATTTTACCTCTTTATGGAATAGCAATATAAAACCTTTGTGTTGTGACTATTAGTAGGAACTGAAACTTCATGGATTTTGTATCTAAATGGTGAGTACTCAATTTTCATTTTCGGCCTTATTTTAAATAAGTATTTCTTGTTAATACAATACTATTTATGAATATTTTTTTTTTTAGTCACGTACGAGTTCTTTATTATTATTTATTTATTATTTATTTTATTATTTATTTGTTTGTAAAGCAAAAAAAATTGTCATAAGGCTTATTATTCTGTAAAGAACTGTATTGAAAACACAAAGGCTTGCGATCGACGTGCTCCAGTATGCACATTTTTTTTTCTATATTTTATATTTGTGACGTTGATGATTTTTTAAAATTATGATTATTGAAACTTTGATTTCAAAGTTCATAGCGTCAATTTTAAACAGCTGTGCGGCAGTATGGTGTTTTCTTATTATTTTTTCTTTCTTTTTAAAAGACTTTTGGATACTGATGTTAATGTTATCTAAACTAATATAAAAAAGTACAACTTATCTCTTCACTGAATTACAATAGCTTAGGTTTTAGAATGTTTTCGTTTAATAGTTACTTGTAATACAGGTTTCATAGAGACCTATCACAGGCACCAGTCTGTCGCAAAGTTAATACCATGTTCGTGTTCAACTGTAACCCTAGCATTAAGTAACTTGTGAGAAAAAATAAACGATTATTATTATTAATAGTTAATACATTGTTCTATTCCAATTTTTCTACTGCCTCGGTGTTCACAATAGGTCATTAACCTTATTGTGTATAGGTTCGAAATTCGCAGAATTGTTTTATAGCAGCTTTACTTCTACCTAAGTGCTCACAGATAATCTTGAAATCTTTTGTTTTATTGATTTAATATTTTCGTGTTATTTTTTCAATACAATATTACTTTGGCTTTTGTTTAATACCACAATGGCAACAAAAGTTTTTGTTTCTTTTCACCTACCGAACTACTCTGCTCTGCCGATTAGTTAAGATAAGCGGAGCAGAATAAAATCGTTTACTGGTCAGTCCGCGTTCGGATTTCGTGGTGTAAAGTCGTGCTGCAGAGACTACAGAGCATTTCTGTGGCTCTGTATTCTTTCTCTTTGAGTGGTTCAGATTTTTTTTTTGTGGTTAGATATTGATTTTGTTTTCGTTACATATTAGTCTTTTTATAGTTGATTCTTGATTCTTGTGTTTTCACATTATTTTAAAATTCACTGTATGATGGCTGTAAGTAAAGTGTAGAAAGTGAAACTTCGTGAATCCTGAAAATAAATAGTAAGTACTCAATTTCCATTTTACCCATTTATGAATTAGCAATACAAAACCTCCTTTACTTCTAATTTCACGGTTTAAAGTCGTACTGCAGAGTCCACAGATAGTTTCTGTGGTCTCTGTATGTGTGTGTGTGTGTAATTGGGTATGTGTTATACAGCTATTTGATTTGGGTAAATTTCAGATAATTTATTGTCGATAGATATTTTGATTTTTTTTTTTGTTAAATAATAGTCTTCTGGTTGTGAATTTTCGGTTTACCTCGTTTATTCTCGGTTTTAAAAGTGTAGTAAAATTGTTTGTGTTGTGGCCATTAGTAGGAAGTGAAACTTCGTTGATTTTGAATCTAGATGGTAAGTATTCAATTTTCATTTTCGGCCCTATTTTAAATAAATATTTGATATTGATATAATATTATTTATGAATAATTTTTATTTTTTAGTCCCGTACGTGTTCTTTGTTTGTAAAGTAAAAAAATATCATAAGTTTTTATACAGCGAAGAACCATATTGAGAACATAAAGGTACGCGCATTTTTTTTTTGTATGTTTTATGTTGGTGACGTTGATAATTTTTTTTTGTTTTGATTTTTGAAACTTTGATTTCAAAGTCCATAGCGTCAATTTTAAACAGCTGTGCGCCAGTAAGGCTTTTTCTTATTATTATTTTATATTTTTTTTAAATAAGACATGGATACTGATATTAATGTTATATAAACTAATATTATAAAAAAGTTCAACGTATGTGTTCACTGAATACATTGTTCTATTCCAATTTTTCTACTGCCCAGGTACAATAGGTCATAAACCTTATTGTGTATAGGTTCGAAATTCACAGTATTGTTTTATAGCAGCTTTACTAACTTGCATATATAGCAGCTTTATTAAGTAACTTGTGAGAGTTTTAAGCGATTATTATTATTATTTAATACATTGTTCTATTCACATTTTTCTACTGCCCAGTTGTTCACAATAAGTCATAAACCTTATTGTGTATAGGTTCGAAATTCGCAGTATTGTTTTATAGCAGCTTTACTTCTACCTAAGTGCTCACAGATAATCCTGAACCCTTTTGTTTTGTTTATTTTCGTGCTATTGTTTCAATACAATATTACTTTGGCTTTTGTTTAATGCCACAATAGACACAAAAGATTATGTTTCTTTTTACCTACCAAACTACTCTGCTCGGTAAGACAAGCGGAGTAGAATATAATCGTTTACTGATCAGTCCGCGTTCGGATTTGGTGGTGTAAAGTCGTGCTGCAGAGACTACAGAGCATTGCTGTGGCTCTGTATGTGAGTGTGATTTGAGTGTTACAGATTTTTTTTGTGGTTTGATACAGATTTTGATTTAGTTACATAATAGTCGTATTATAATTGATTCTTGGTTTACCTTGTGTATTCACATTGTTGTAAAATTCACTGTATTGTTGCTGTTAGTAAATTTTAGAAAGTGAAACTTCGTGAATTGTGTACTTAAATCGTAAGTACTCAAATTCGATTTTTGCAGAGTGAACAAATAACTTTTGTGGTCTCTGCATGTGTGTGTGTTTGGTTACGTGTGTTCTGTGTGATTTGTGTAAGTTTCAGAAAATTTCTTGCCACGCAATAAGTTTTTTAGTGGTTATTGAGTTTAAGATTTGACACTGAGACAAATTTTTCTAACGCCTAGGTGTTCACAAGGGATCATAAACCCTGTTGTGTATGGTAAGTAGGTTTAAAATTCGCAGTATTGTTTTATATAAGCTATACTACCAGTCAGGTGCTGACAGGTAATCCAGAACTCTACTTTACTGATCAGTCCGTGTTTTGATTTTGCGGTGTAAAGTCGTGCTACAGACCTTTTTAATTTTTTTTGTGTTTTATTTTATACATTTTTGGCATCGATATTTTTTTAAATTAATAATTTTAGAGTTTGATATTTCTTTCAAATAAGTTCGATACGAAGATCTATTGTTTATTTAATGTGTTCGTGTTATTGGTTCAATGAAGCATTGCTTTTACTTTTGTTTGATGCCATAATGGAAACTAAACTCTTTATTTTCTTTCATTCTACTTACCTCTGCCAATTGGTAAAGGAAAGTGAACCGGAATAAAATCACTACTAATCAATCTGTTTCTGTTTTTGGAGTGAATTTACGTGCTTTATCGTGAGACTCTTACGTTTCTGAATCTTTTTATATTTAGAATATGATTAGCGTAAGATTCAGAAAAATCCTTGTTATTTTTTTTTTGTTATTTTATTTTTTTTGTTATACGACAATTGATTCTTGGTTCGCCTCGTGTATTTACATAGTTTTAAAAGTGTTTTGAAAGTTCATGAAGTTCCCTGTAGTGTTGCTGTTGTTTAAGTGCAGAAAGTGAAATTTCGTGATTTTTGTCTAAATGGTAAGTATTCAATTTTCATTTTACCCTTACATGAAATAGTTTTTAACAATACAATACTAATTATGATTGATTTTTGATTGACAATGATTTTTACTTACAGGTGTTTTATTTATGTTAAACTATGAAAGGTACTGCATTTTTTTCAGGTTTAAAAAAAATACATTTTCGTAAAAGTACTTAGTCTAGAATGTGTAATGGTTAGAAAAAAATAGAAAGTTAATAATTTTCATTTCTAAAAAGTATTCCAGTGAAAGAATTTTTATTACCGTTAGTTCAATACGTAAAGCGCATGTGAAGTGCGTAATAAGCACTCGCATAGTGCCAGGGTTTTTCACAACCCATTATGTGCAGTTCGCACAGCTGTGTGCTGTGTGCCCTACACATGCGTTCTTTTTGTAATTGCAGAACCGGTTATGTTTTATAACTTATGTTACGAGCATTTTTATCACTTCACGCCTATGATAACCTACTGAATCAACAAAAAAAACTGCTCTATAGTTTGATGTATTTCTATAATACTATTCCTTGACAACAAAATACAAATTTACAGTTTTATTAGGTAATTGATACTCTAATATTTCACAATGACATCAATTCCTAATTTTTATTTATTTATGTATGTATTTTTATTTATCAATTTATGTTTTTTATAATCTATTTATAAATACTTTTTACTTATTTATATTTTTCCTTTTATTTAATTATGTATATTTTTCATTGTATATATATGTATATGCTATGTATATGTCATCTATTTCACATTTTTATTTATTTCATTTTATCTTAATTTATATTTTATTTATTTATAAATTTTAATGCTTGCAGAAGTGATCTAAGATTTAACAAGACTTACATTACTTACAGTAGTCAATATCCAATAAAATACTGAATACTTTTTATTAAAGTTTTTATGTACATTTTCATGTATTTATAAGATTTCTATAATATATATAATTTTTATTTATAAAATACTATTAATTTATTATATAAATTATACTTAGTTACAGTTTTATCAATTTATAACTTATATATTGTTATTTAATACTTATTTTTATATTATTTATTTATATATTTATTTTATTTTATTTTAATTTACATTTTATTAATTTATACATTTGTATATTAATTATTTCTTTTGCCAAAAGGATTTTTAAAAAGTGAAGGAAGTGCTCACAGATAATCCTGAACTCTTTTGTTGATTTAATATTTTCGTGTTATTGTTTCAATACAATATTACTTTGGCTTTTGTTTAATACCACAATGGCAACAAAAGTTTTTGTTTCTTTTTACCTACCGAACTACTCTGCTCTGCCGATTAGTTAAGATAAGCGGAGCAGAATAAAATCGTTTACTGATCAGTCCGCGTTCGGATTTCACGGTGTAAAGTCATGCTGCAGAGACCACAGAGGCTTTTTGATGGCTCTGTATGTAAGTGTGTATTCTATATCTGTGTGATTTGAGTGTTTCAGATTTTTTTTTGTGGTTAGATATGGATTTTGTTTTCGTTACATATTAGTCTTTTTATAGTTGATTCTTGATTCTTGTGTTTTCACATTATTTTAAAATTAACTGTATTGTGGCTCTTAGTAAAGTGTAGAAAGTGAAACTTTGTGGATTTTGTACCAAAATGGTAAGTACTCAATTTTCATTTTACCTCTTTATGAAATAGCAATATAAAACCTTTGTGTTGTGACTATTAGTAGGAACTGAAACTTCATGGATTTTGTATCTAAATGGTGAGTACTCAATTTTCATTTTCGGCCTTATTTTAAATAAGTATTTCTTGTTAATACAATACTATTTATGAATAACTTTTTTATAGTCACGTACGAGTTCTTTGTTTGTAAAGCAAAAAAATTGTCATAAGGCTTCTTATTCAGTAAAGAACTGTATTGAAAACACAAAGGCTTGCGATCGACGTGCTCCAGTATGCACAATTTTTTTTCTATATTTTATATTGGTGACGTTGATGATTTTTTTAAATTATGATTATTGAAACTTTGATTTCAAAGTTCATAGCGTCAATTTTAAACAGCTGTGCGGCAATATGGTGTTTTCTTATTATTTTTTCTTTCTTTTTAAAAGACTTTTGGATACTAATGTTAATGTTATCTAAACTAATATAAAAAAGTACAACTTATCTCTTCACTGAATTCCAATAGCTTAGGTTTTAGAATGTTTTCGTTTAATAGTTACTTGTAATACAGGTTTCATAGAGACCTATCACAGGCACCAGTTTGTCGCAAAGTTAATACCATGTTCGTGTTCAACTGTAACCCTAGCATTAAGTAATTTGTGAGAAAAAATAAACGATTATTATTATTATTATTAATAGTTAACACATTGTTCTATTCCAATTTTTCTACTGCCTCGGTGTTCACAATAAGTCATAAACCTTATTGTGTATAGGTTCGAAATTCGCAGAATTGTTTTATAGCAGCTTTACTTCTACCTGAGTGCTCACAGATAATCTTGAAATCTTTTGTTTTGTTGATTTAATATTTTCGTGTTATTTTTTCAATACAATATTACTTTGGCTTTTGTTTAATACCACAATGGAAACAAAAGTTTTTGATTCTTTTTACCTACTGAACTACTCTGCCTTAACGATTAGTTAAGATAAGCGGAACAGAATAAAATCGTTTACTGGTCAGTCCGCGTTCGGATTTGGTGGTGTAAAGTCGTGCTGCAGAGACTACAGAGCATTTCTGTGGCTCTGTATGTGAGTGTGTATTCTACATCTGTGTGATTTGAGTGTTTCAGATATTTTTTTGTGGTTAGATATGGATTTTGTTTTCGTTACATATTAGTCTTTTTATAGTTGATTCTTGATTCTTGTGTTTTCACATTATTTTAAAATTTACTGTATGATGGCTGTTAGTAAAGTGTAGAAAGTGAAACTTCGTGAATCCTGCACATAAATAGTAAGTACTCAATTTCCATTTTACCCATTTATGAATTAGCAATACAAAACCTTTACTTCTAATTTCACGGTTTAAAGTCGTACTGCAGAGTCCACCGATAGTTTCTGTGATCTCTGTATGTGTGTGTGTGTGTAATTGGGTATGTCTTTGATTTGGGTAAATTTCAGAAAATTTCTTGTGGATAGATATTTTGATTTTTTTTTTGTTAAATAATAGTCTTCTGATTGTGAATTTTCGGTTTACCTCGTTTATTCTCAGTTTTAAAAGTGTAGTAAAATTTTTTGTGTTGTGGTTTTTAGTAGGAAGTGAAACTTCGTTGATTTTGAATCTAACTGGTGAGTATTCAATTTTCATTTTCGGCCCTATTTTGAATAAATATTTCTTGTTGATATAATACTATTTATGAATAATTTTTATTTTTTAGTCCCGTACGTGTTCTTTGTTTGTAAAGTAAAAAAATATCATAAGTTTTTATACAGCGAAGAACCATATTGAGAACATAAAGGTACGTGCATTTTTTTTTGTATGTTTTATGGTGATAATTTTTATTTTATACATTTTTAGCATCGATAATTTTTAAAATTAATAATTTTACAGTTTGATATTTCTTTCAAATAAGTTCGACACGAAAATCTATTGTTTATTTAATGTGTTCGTGTTATTGGTTCAATTAAGCATTGCTTTTACTTTTGTTTTATGCCATAATGGACACTAAACTCTTTATTTTCTTTCATTCTACTTACCTCTGCCGATTAGTAAAGGAAAGTGAACCGGAATAAAATCACTACTAATCAATCCGTTTCTGATTTTGGAGTGAATTTACGTGCTTTATCGTGAGACTCTTACTTCTCTGAATCTTTTTATATTTAGAATATGATAATTACTTATTTTTTATTTTTTTTTGTTATTTTATTGTTTGTCATACGACAATTGATTCTTGGTTCGCCTCGTGTATTTACATAGTTTTAAAAGTGTTTTGAAAGTTCATGATGTTCCCTGTAGTGTTGCTGTTGATTAAGTGCAGAAAGTGAAATTTCGTGATTTTTGTCTAAATGGTAAGTATTCAATTTTCACAAGAAATATTTTTAGCAATACAATACTATTTGTGATTGATTTTTGATTGACAATGATTTTTACTCACACGTGTTTTATTTATGTTAAACTATGAAAGGTATTGCATTTTTTTCAGGTTACAAAAAAATACATTTTCGAAAAAGTAGTCTAGAATGTGTAATGGTAAGAAAAAAAAATAGAAAGATAATAATTTTCATTTCCAAAAAGTATACCAGTGAAAGAATTTTTATTACCGTTAGTTCAATACGTAAAGCGTATGTAAAGTGCGTAATAAGCGCATAGCGCTAGGGTTTTTCACAACCCATTATGTGCAGTTCGCACAGATGTGTGCGGTGTGCATTGATGCGCAATGCGTTGTTTCTGTAATTACAGAATCTGTTATGTTTTTATAACTTATGTTACGAGCATTTTAATCACTTCACGTCTATGACAAACTACCGATTAAAAAAGTACTGGTTTATAGTTTTTTGTATTTTTACAATACTGTTTATTTCTTGAAAACAAAACACAAATTTACATTTTTATTAATTTATACTCTAATATTTCACAATGACATCAATACCTAATTTTTATTTATATATATATATTTATTTATCAATTTATGTTTTTTATTATCTATTTATAAATACTTTTTACTTATTTATATTTTTCCTTTTATTTAAATTATTTTGATTGTATATATATATATTGTATAATTTTCATTTCATTTCACCTTTTTATTTATTTAATTTTATCTTAATTTATACTTTAAGTACTTATTTATAAATTTTATTACTTGCAGAACTAATCCAAGACTTAACAAGACTTACATTACCTATAGTAGTCAATACCCAAGAAAATACTAAGTACTTTTTATTAATTTTTTTTGTACGTTTTTGTGTATCTATAAGATTTATATAATATATATAATTTTTATTTATACAATACTATTAATTTACTATACAAATTATACTTAGTTACAGTTTTATAAATTTATTACTTATTTTTATATATTGTTATTTCATACTTATTTTTATATTATTTATTTATATTTTTCTTTTTATTTATTTAATTTTATTTTAGTTTATATTTTATTTATTTATAAATTTATTACCTACTTTATTTTAGTATTCAATACTCAATGAAGTACTGAGTACGTTTTATGACATTTTAATGTACTTTTTTTGTGTATTTTTAAAATTATAAAATTTCGTTATCGTTATTTCTAAGCCGCTCTGTCGTAGCGCTGAATGCGGGGTGCACAAACTGCACAATCAGCACTCGCATAATGCCAAACTATCTCACAACCATTTTAGGTATTTTGCCGCAGAGCTGAGTTTGTCCGCACTGCACTCGTTCGTATATACATATATTATTATTCTTTGAAGATTATTGTCATATAATTGCATAGCGAGAAAATTAAAAAATATTAATAATATAACAAAACATAGAAAAGTCAAAAATGTATACTCTGTGTTTTTTATATGGCTGAGTGGGAAGTAGTGTCACTATTTTTATCACATCATTTTTATTTTTTATTAATTTATTTATACAAAACCACATTACAATTCTTTTGTTATATACATTTTATTTAGTTTTAGTTTTACTATTATTACTTATTTTATATATGATTAAATATTTATTTTTATATTATTTATTTATATTTTTCTTTTTATTCATTTAATTTTATCTTAATTTATATTTTATTTATTTATATATTTCTTTTTATTCATTTAATTTTATCTCAATTTATATTTTATTTATTTACATATTTTATAACTTAATTTTAGTACTCAATATCCAATAAAGTATTGAGTACTTTTTATTACATTTTTAATTCACATTCTCACATTCACATCTCATCATTCACGATTTCTATAAAAAGATACCCGTGAAATAAATTTGTCGCTGTCGAAGCGCCGAATGCGAGGTGCACAATCAGCTCTCGCATAACGCCGAACTGTCTCACAACCATTTTAAGTATTTTGCCGCAGAGCTGCGTTTTTGCACACTGCACTCGTTCGGTTTGTGGTAATAAAACCGGTCGTGTTTTGGCTGACGAATATTACGAGTTCTTTTATCACTACGCCTCTAATAATGATATCAAACTTTTTTTTGATAATAATAATACTGAGTTAATAAAAAGTTAATGTTTTTTTTTGACATGACACAAAGTAAGTTAATTAGCACACATTTCGGTGTACATATAAATATATTATTATTCCTTAAAGATTATTGTCATATAATTGCGTAGCGAGAAAATAAAAAATACTAATAATATAATAAAAAATAGAAAAGTCAAAAATTTATACTCTAGGTACTATTTTTTATTACATAATTTTCTGATTTTTATTTATACAATACTATTAATTTATTATATCAATTATACTTACTTAAAGTTTTATTAATTTATTACTTATTTTATATATTATTATTTCATACTTATTTTTATATTATTTATTTATATTTTTATTTTTATTTATTTAATTTTATCTTAATTTATATTTTATTTATTTATAAATATTATTTCTTAATTTGAGTACTCAATGGCCAATAAATAGTACTTTTTATTTCATTTTTTATGTACTGTTTTGTGTATTTATAAGATTTCTACAATATCTAAATATGACGGCGCGTGACATTATTAAATAATAAAAATCGGTTAATTCGGAGAATCGTAATTTGTTTTGTTATTTTTTTTAATCATTGGTCATTATTTTGTTATTTTTAGCGATTAGTCGATTTGATCTTGAGATACTGGTAATTTTATTTAAGAGCGGGTAACACCGAATGGAGTTGCGTCTATCATGACGGGCGAACGTGATGTCAATTTTTTGTAGGGTAGTTGACAACCGTTGCATGTTTTGAGCACTCGCAAACCCATTGGCTCTAAATCGCTAATTATTGTTGTAATCGTCTATTGTTTAAGTATCTGTATACTTAAAGTAGTGAACAGTCATCGCTACAGTGTATTAATTTCAAAGTTTCCTGAAGTTCAACGCCCAATATGGATTACCGCACTGACGAAGTCACGAATCAGCAATCAGATGCAACAGCCTGGTCTCCCGATTTCCCGTTATCAGAAGTGAAAGAATGCGTTGTGTCTGTAATTACAGAATCTGTTATGTTTCTTATAACTTATGTTACGAGCATTTTAATCACTTCACGTCTATGACAGACTACCGATTAAAAAGTACTGCTTTATAGTTTTTTGTATTTTTACAATACTGTTTATTTCTTGAAAACAAAACACAAATTTACATTTTTATTAATTTATACTCTAATATTTCACAATGACATCAATACCTAATTTTTATATATATATATATATTTATTTATCAATTTATGTTTTTTATTATCTATTTATATATACTTTTTACTTATTTATATTTTTCCTTTTATTTAATTGATTTTGATTGTATATATATATTTTGTATATTTTTCATTTCATTTCACCTTTTTATTTATTTAATTTTATCTTAATTTATACTTTAAGTACTTATTTATAAATTTTATTACTTGCAGAACTAATCCAAGACTTAACAAGACTTACATTACCTATAGTAGTCAATACCCAATAAAATACTAAGTACTTTTTATTATTATTTTTTGTACATTTTTGTGTATCTATAAGATTTATATAATATATGTAATTTTTATTTATACAATACTATTAATTTACTATACAAATCATACTTAGTTACAGTTTTATAAATTTATTACTTATTTTTATATATTGTTATTTCATACTTATTTTTACATTATTTATTTATATTTTTCTTTTTATTTATTTAATTTAATTTTAGTTTATATTTTATTTATTTATAAATTTATTACCTACTTTATTTTAGTATTCAATACTCAATGAAGTACTGAGTACTTTTTATGACATTTAAATGAACTTTTTTGTGTATTTGTCGCGAATGCGAAGTCGTATATTTTTTTGTTAATGTTTTTTAGCCCTTTAAGCCATGTCTGAATAGTTCATTAGTTTACCATTAGAATGCAGGTGCAACACAAATTAGTGTTTTTGAAGTGTTTGGCCGCATATGTGTGGATTCGGTGGGTAGTCATATAGCGTAGAGGCCGTGCTATAGGTACCCACAGATAATGATTAGTTAGGACGTGGCGTGATGTGGGAGAAAGAGGGGATAGCGCGCGGTGAGACAGCGCGCGCGCTTACCCGCGCCACTTGGACCTGAGGGTCGGGGCTAGCAGTATATCGGTGAGCGATCTTGTTATTTCCCAGTGCATGAGTATTTATCCAGATTGACCAAATATTCATTGTACCTATATTGTTTTCCAATGTTGTGTGTGCATTGTTCTAACAGCGTTCAGATTCAGAAATGATACTAAATCAGACCAGTTCTCAGTTGTGAGGCTCGGGGTGGCTGTAAGGGGAGGTTGGAGGCCACTTTGGGGGGTAACACCCCCAATATCATTGCGATGATAAATTCAGTAACGGTTATTCAGTAAAAATCAGTTTACGTAATACAGCGGTCGATAGATTACAATGTTATCGTACCTAGGCTAATCAAGACACGGGTATTTTAGGTTTAGATATTCGTCATTGAAGCGTAATTGACGACAGTATTTATAAGATTTAAATAAAAGATACCAGTGAAATAAATTTCGTAATCGCAATTTCCGAGCCGCACTGTTGTAGCGCTGAATGCGAGGCGCATAATCAGCACTCGCATAACGCCAAACTGTCTCACAACAATTTTAGGTATTTTGCCACAGAGCTAATTTGTGCGCACTGCACTCATTTGGTTTGTGATAACAAAACCGGTCGTGTTTTGACTGATTTACATTACGAGTAATTTTATCACAACGCCTCTAATAATAATAACCTTTTTTTGATAATAATAATAATCGAGTTTTCTTGTGATATTGCTAGTATTGCTTTTAAATTGTTTTTTTTTGACATGGCACAACGTAAGTTAATCAGCACACACTTTGGTTTACATATACATATGTTATTATTCTTTGAAGATTATTGTCATATAATTGCATAGCGAGAAAATTGAAAAATATTAATAATATAACAAAACATAGAAAAGTCAAAAATGTATATTCTGGTTTTTTTTATGGTAGGTAAAATCATCCAATGACAAATCCCGCCCTATGGCAGAGTGGGAAGTAGTGTCACTATTTTTATCACAACATTTCTATTTTTTATTAATTTATTTATACAAAACCACACTACAATTAATTAATTATATAAATTTTATTTAGTTTTAGTTTTACTATTATTACTTATTTTATATATGATTAAATATTTATTTTTATAGTATTTATTTATATTTTTCTTTTTATTTATTTAATTTTATCTCAATTTATATTTTATTTATTTATATATTTTATAACTTAATTTTAGTACTCAATCTATACTAATATTATAAAGAGGTAAAATTTGTAAGTTTGTATGTAGGGGGTAATCTCTGGAACTCATGATCCAATTCTATTAATTTTTACACTGGTAGAAAGCTACATTATTCCTGAGTGCTATAGGCTATAAATTATTTTTACAACATGTACATTAACCGAGCTATCACAATTTTTGTCTTGCAAGTCGGAAAAAAATACCTCATAAAACAGAATTATTTGCGTGCGCTGCCTAGAGAGTTGCTTAAAATCAAAAACAATGTATGGCAACCTGATTCGTCTTAATTATATCTACAAAAAAGTCTGCGATACCATATTTCTATCTTTTATATGTTATCTTTTATACTCCTTTATTTGCATTAAAAAAGTATTTTTTCGGCATACTTACGTTTGGTTGATTATTTGAGCAACGAAATATTAATTCTTGTCACAATAAATTATTTCAGTATCACAAGGACATCATACAGATAAGATTTGCCATTTACAGTATGTCAATTGGTCATATAGTTTCGGAGATAATATAAAATTACTAAAACGCAAAATGCCACTAGCACAACTTTCATTCGTAGAGCTCTAGATCTATCATGCTTTGTGCGGACGTTTTATCCATTTGCCCATAGATGGCGCTCTGCAAATACGTCATTTTTCTGAACCACGGTGTTAAGATTTTCCGTGGATTGATGACCCTCTCGAATTATTGTGCCCACCGTGCCCACGTTGTCGTTAGTTGGTGTTCAAATTGTTGCATGTCAGGCTGTTGCTTATTGGATTCGGTTGTTTCGTTCGTTTGGTTGTTCGTTGATTCGTACTCTTAATCATAATAATCGGATATATCGTTGTATCTTCGTTCTATCGTAATATTCGTAATTTCGTTTTACGAATTATAACGATAATACGATATTACGATTGTTTTGTTATAAAGGTGGACGGGTGTCGAGTCTCTGATCCCTCTAACTTTGTTTTATAATTGTTTTTAAGTCTGTGTAGTTTATTCATTTGTTGACTAAGAGCATGCCCGGCAGACATCACAGACAAGAGCAGCTCGGAAACGCCGTACGGAAGAATCTGCTCTTGAAAATGAGCAGCGCCTCTCGAGAAATAGAAAATATATTTCGCAAGCACGCGCTAGAGAATCTAGCTCCGAGCGCTCACAGCGGCTCGCTAGCCAAAATGTGAGAACGTCGCGGGCCCGTGCTCGAGAAACTAGCGCTGAACGTGCGCAGCGTCTATCTGACTTAAGGCAGCATGTTTCTGAAATAAGGGATAGGGAGACTAGCGCTGAGCGCTCGCAGCGGCTCGCTATCCAAAATGTCAAAACATCGCAGGCCCGTGCTCGGGAATCTAGCGCTGAACGTGCGCAGCGTCTATCTGACTTAAAGCAGCATGTCTCTGAAACAAGGGATAGGGAGACTAGCGCTCAGCGCTCACAGCGGATCGCTAACCAAAATGTCATAACATCGCAGGCCCGTGCTCGGGACTCTAGCGCTGAACGTGCGCAGCCTCTATCTGACTTAAGGCAGCATGTCTCTGAAACAAGGGATAGGGAGACTAGCGCTGAGCGCTCGCAGCGGCTCGCTAGCCAAAATGTCATAACATCGCAGGCCCTTGCTCGGGAATCTAGCGCTGAACGTGCGCAGCGTCTATCTGACTTAAGGCAGCATGTCTCTGAAACAAGGGATAGGGAGACTAGCGCTGAGCGCTCACAGCGGCTCGCTAGCCAAAATGTCATAACATCGCAAACCCTTGCTCGGGAATCTAGCGCTGAACGTGCGCAGCTTCTATCTAACTTAAGGCAGCATGTCTCTGAAACAAGGGATAGGGAGACTGGCACTGAGCGCTCGCAGCGCCTAGCAAAAGATAGACAGCTAGCAGCTACAGTGAGAGCACGTAATCGGAATTTAGCTCAAGGAAATAGATCATGTCGAGTGTAAACTTATGTTGTGTTGCTTTTTATCTTGGTGTACAATAAACTATATATAAATAAATAAATAATAACACTCCTTTTTTGGGGCAGTTGTGTAAAAACAAGAAATTTTCCGCGGACGAAGTCGCGGGCAGAAGCTAGTATCCAATAAAGTATTGAGTACTTTTTATTACATTTTTAATTCACATTCTCGTGTATTTATAAGATTTCTATAAAAAGATACCCGTGAAATAAATTTGTCGCTGTCGAAGCGCCGAATGCGAGGTGCACAATCAGCTCTCGCATAACGCCGAACTGTCTCACAACCATTTTACGTATTTTGCCGCAGAGCTGCGTTTTTGCGCACTGCACTCGTTCGGTTTGTGGTAATAAAACCTGTCGTGTTTTGGCTGACGAATATTACGAGTACTTTTATCACTACGCCTCTAATAATGATAACAAACTTTTTCTGATAATAATAATACTGAGTTAATAAAAAGTTAATGTTTTTTTTTGACATGACACAAAGTAAGTTCATTAGCACACATTTCGGTGTACATATACATATATTATTATTCCTTAAAGATTATTGTCATATAATTGCTTAGCGAGAAAATAAAAAATACTAATAATATAATAAAAAATAGGAAAGTCAAAAATTTATACTCTAGGTACTATTTTTTATTACATCATTTTCTGATTTTTATTTATACAATACTATTAATTTATTATATAAATTATACTTACTTAAAGTTTTATTAATTTATTACTTATTTTATATATTATTATTTCATACTTATTTTTATATTATTTATTTATATTTTTCTTTTAATTTATTTAATTTTATCTTAATTTATATTTTATTTATTTATAACTTTTATTTCTTAATTTGAGTACTCAATGGCCAATAAATAGTACTTTTTATTTCATTTTGTATGTTATCAATTTATTACTTATTTTTATATATTATTATTTCATACTTATTTGTATATTATTTATTTATATTTTTCTTTTTATTATTATATAATTAATAATATCACTACGCTTCAATCATAACAAACTTTTTTTGATAATAATAAAAATTGTGTGATTTACGTGTGATGTTGCTAGTAATGCTTTTAAAGTGCTTTTTTTAATCACACAACGTAAGTCAATTAGTACACTTTTTTTAACAAACTTTTTTGATAATAATAAAAATTGTGTGATTTACGTGTGATGTTGCTAGTATTGCTTTTAAAGTGCTTTTTTTAAATCACACTACGTAAGTCAATTAGCACACTTTTTTTAACAAACTTTTTTTGATAATAATAAACATTGTGTGATTTACGTGTGATGTTGCTAGTATTCCTTTTAAAGTGCTTTTTTTCAAAATCACACAACGTAAGTCAATTAGCAAAATTTTGGTTTATAATCGTTTATATATTATTTATTTCTCAAAAGTTATCGCGTAATTACTTAGCTAGAAAATTAAAAAATATGAATGTTTTTATTTATAAACAAAAAGAAAAAAAGGTACGTTGCACATTTTTTTGGATGTTTTAGTGTTAAAACACTGCAACTACAAATAACTAACTAGTAGCCTATTCAGTCTAACCTTATATAAATAATGCTCAAACGCGCTATCATTGTAGGTACATATCGATTGGGCAGCTCTTTCAGTACTGTTGAAAAGAAACGTAAACAATACCTGCTAACCAAACCTTCACAAAAATTACTTTTTTTTATTTTTAAAATTCTTACCATATAATTTTCCGATTTGAATTTTTATTAATTTATTTTGTTATTTTTATTATTATTTATATATTTATTTGTTTAAAAATATTGTTTTATTTATTTATGTATATATTTTTATTTATTTATATTTTTCTTTTATTTAAACTGAGCTTTTTAAGATTTATGGATTTTATATACGAGTAATAAATATCTTTTCCGTACCAAAAACGAACGGTAGAAAGCTAAATCAGTCTTTCTTTAGACAGAAAAAACTGGTTATTTTTTTTTATTTCTTTACTATACACTACTTTCATTTTAATTGTCATGAAAAATGTAAAAAAGAAGTCATTATAACTTCGGTAGCCCATTCATTCTTTCATTTATTTTTGAGTTACTCAATTAAGATTCTTCTAAATGACACCTCGTCTAAAATGCTACTTACAAACGAAACGAAAGTTCTGATTTTGTAGTGAATAGTCTTGCTTTCTTGTGAGACTCATAAGTTTGTGGATCTTTTAATATTTGGAATATGATTTGGGTAAGTTTAAAAAATTGCTTGTATATTTGTTTAAGGTTTTTCTTTATTTATATATACAATGTATATAGGTTTTTCTTATATATTATATATATATGTTTTTCTTTATTTAATTATATATTAAGATATCTTGTTTTAATTTTGGTGTATATATTATAAATTGAAATAAACTAATTAGTGTACAATATAAACCTACATTATATAAACATACATTAATTATATATTTACTTACATATATTTCTTATTATTATTTTATCTTTTTTTTCATAAGACTTATTGATACTGATATTAATGTTATCTAAACTAATATTATAAAAAAGTACAACGTATGTGTTCACTGAATACATTGTTCTATTCCAATTTTTCTACTGCCCAGGTACAATAGGTCATAAACCTTATTGTGTATAGAGTCAAAATTCGCAGTATTGTTTTATAGCAGCTTTACTTCTACCCAAGTGCTCACAGATAATCTTGAAATCTTTTGTTTCGTTGATTTGATATTTTCGTGTTATTGTTTCTATACAATATTACTTTGGCTTTTGTTTAATACCACAATGGAAACAAAAGTTTTTGTTTCTTTTCACCTACCGAACTACTCTGCCTTAACGAGTAGTTAAGATAAGTGGAGCAGAGTAAAATCGTTTACTGGTCAGTCCGCGTTCGGGTTTCGCGGTGTAAAGTCGTGCTGCAGAGACTACAGAGCATTTCTGTGGCTCTGTATGTGAGTGTGTATTCTACATCTGTGTGATGTGAGTGTTTCACATTTTTTTGTGGTTTGATACTGATTTTGATTTAGTTTCATAATAGTCTTATTATAGTTGAGTCTGGTATACCTTGTGATACCTATTCAAATTGTTTTAAAATTCATTGTATTGTAGCCATTACGAGTAGTAAAGTGTAGAAAACGAAATTTCGTGGATTCTGTACCTAAATGGTAAGTACTTAATTTTAATTTTACCCCTTTCTGAATTAGCGATACAAAACCTTCTTTGCAGCTAATTTCACGGTTTAAATTCGTGCTACAGAGTTCACAAATAGCTTTTGTGGTCTCTGCATGTGTATGTGTGTGTGTTTGGTTATGTGTTATTATACATGTGAGTGTGTATTCAACATCTGTGTAATTTGAGTGTTTCAGTTTTTTTTTGTGGAAATAGATTTTGTTTTGGTTACATATTATTCTTTTTATAGTTTTAAAATTCAGTGTACTGTGGCTGTTAGCAAAGTGTAGCAAGTGAAATTCTGTATCTAAATGGTAAGTGCTCAATTTTCATTTTACCCCTTTATGAATTAGCAATACAAAACCTCCTTTACTACTAATTTCACGGTTTAAAGTAGTGCTGCAGAGTTCACAGATAGTTTCTGTGATCTTTGTATGTTCGTGTGTGTGTGTGTGATTGGGTACGTGTTATACATCTGTTTGATTTGGGTAAGTTTCAGAAAATTTCTTGTGGATAGATATTTTGTTTTTATTTTTTGTTAAATTTTAGTCTTATGGTTGTGGATTTTCAATTTACCTTGTGTATTCTCATAGTTTTAAAAGTGTAGTAAAATTCTCTGTGTTGTGAACTTGTAACGTAAGTAAGAAGTGAAGTTTCTTTGATTTTGTATCTAAATGGTAAGTACTTAATTTTAATTTTCACCCGTCCATTCCAAATTTTTCACTGCCTAGGTGTTCACAATAGATCATAAACCCTATTGTGTATAAGTTTGAAATTCATAGTTTTGTTTAATATCGGTTTTACTACAAAAAGGTTTTAGCAAAGTGCTCATAGACAATCCTGAATTCTTTTGTTGATTTAATATTTTCGTGTTCTTGTTTCAACACAATATTCAGTCTGTGTTCTGATTTTGCGGTGTATAGTTGTGCTACACAGACTACAGGCGATTTCTATAGCTCTGTATGTGTGTTCTACATTTGTATGATTTGGGTAAGTTTCAAAAAAATTCTTCTTTTGATTTTTGTTTTACCTCGTTTATTCTCATGTTTTTAAAAGTGTAGTAATATTCTCTGGTTTTTTAATACTACTGCAGTAAGAAGAGAAACGTGGATTTTGTATCTAAATGGTAAGTACTCAATTTTAATTTTCGCCCTTATTTGAAATATATATTACTTTGTTACAACACTATTTATGAATATTTGTATTTTTTAGCACGTTCGAGTTCTATTTGATTTTTAAAGCAAAAACTTTGTCTAAAGGCTTCTTTTACTGTGAAGGACATAAAGGCTTGCGATCAACTGGTTCCAGTACGCACAATTTTTTTTCACAATTCTTTTAAACTTTGATTTCAAAGTCCATAGCGTCAATTTTAAATAGCTGTGCGCCAGTACGGATTTTCTTACTATTTTTTCTTTCTTTTGTAAGACTTATGGATAATAATATTAATTTTATCTAAACTAATATTATAAAAAAAGTGAACGTATCTGTTTATTGAATTGCAATAGTTTAAGTTCTAAAAAGATTTTTCAATGGTTATTATACTGGTGACTTGTAATACAGATATCACAGGCACCAGTCTCTCACTAACTTGTGAGAGAAAATAAACGACTATTATTATTTAATACATTGTTCTATCCCAATTTTTCTACTACCCAGTTGTTCACAATAGGTCATAAACCTTATTGTGTATAAGGTCGAAATTCGCAGTATTGTTTTATAGCAGCCTTACTTCTACCCAAGTGCCCTCAGATAATCCTGAACTCTTTTGTTGATTTAATATTTTCGTGTTATTTTTTCAATACAATAATACTTTGGCTTTTATTTAATACCACAATGACAAAAAGATTTTGTTTCTTTTTACCTACCGAGCTACTCTAAAGTAGAGTAGTTCCTCTGCCTTAACGATTATTTAAGATAATCAGAACAGAATAAAATCGTTTACTGATCAGTCTGCGTTCGGATTTCGTGGTGTAAAGTCGTGCTGCAGATACTACAGAGCATTTCTGTATGCGAATGCTTTGTATGTGAGTGTGTATTCTACATCTTTGTGATTTGAGTGTTTCGGATATTTTTTTGTGGATATGGTTTTTGTTTTGATTACATAATAGTCTTTTTGTAGTTGATTCTTGGATTACCTTGTGTATTCACATTGTTTTAAAATTTACTGTATTGTAGCTGTTAGTAAGATTTTGTACATAAATGGTAAGTACTCAATTTCCATTTTACCCTTTTTTTAAGATATAGGAGCAGAATAAAATCGTTTACTGATCAGTTCGCGTTCTGATTTCGCGGTGTAAAGTCGTGCTGCAGAGACTACAAAGCATGTCTGTGGTTCTATATCTGAGTGTGTATTCTACATCTGTGTGATGTGAGTGTTTCACATTTTTTTTTGTGGTTTTATACTGATTTTGATTTAGTTTCATAATAGTCTTATTATAGTTGAGTCTGGTATACCTTGTGATACCTATTCAAATTGTTTTAAAATTCATTGTATTGTAGCCATTACGAGTAGTAAAGTGTAGAAAACGAAATTTCGTGGATTCTGTACCTAAATGGTAAGTACTTAATTTTAATTTTACCCCTTTCTGAATTAGCGATACAAAACCTTCTTTGCTAATTTCACGGTTTAAATTCGTGCTACAGAGTTCACATATAGCTTTTGTGGTCTCTGCATGTGTATGTGTGTGTGTTTGGTTATGTGTTATTATATATCTGTGTGATTTGTATAAGTTTCAGAAAATTTCTTGACACTTAGTAAGTTTTTTAGTGGCTATTGTGTTTGAGATATAGTTCTATTCAAATTTTTCCAACACCTAGGTGTTCACAAGAGTTGTTTGCCTAGGTGATAATAAACCCTGTTGTGTATGGTAAGTAGGTTTGAAATTCGCAGTATTGTTTTATGCTATAATACCTGCCAGATGCTGACAGGTAATCCGGAACTCTTTTGTTGATTTAATATTTTTGTGCTATTGTTTTGATACAATGTTACTTTTGCTTTTGTTGATGCCACAATGGGCGCTATTTAATTTAATGTTACTTACCAACATTCTCATGTTTACCGATTAGTTAAGAAAAGTAAAGCGAAATTAAATTGTTTATTGATTACTGATTGTGTTCGGATTTCACGGTGTAGAGTCCAGCTATAGAGACCACAGAATATTTCTGTGTGTTCTACAACTGTATGATTTGGATGGGTTTCAAAAAATCGTTTTTGGTTTGATCTTGCTTTAAATTATTTTTTTGTTGTACTGAATTTCGATATTGATGAGTTTTTATATTTTTAATTTTACAATGTCACGAAATTTTTGATAAAATACTAAAAATTTTGAATAATATTAGAATAAAATTATTTTTATGTTTCACTTATTGAAACTTTGAATTTAATGTCCATAACATCAATTTTAAAAAGCTCTGCGTCAAGTTTTTATTATTTTTTCATACATTTTATAAGACTTATGGATACTGATATTAATGTTATCTAAACTAATATTATAAAAAGTACAAATATCTGTTCACTAAATTAAAATACACATAGCCTAGGACCTCGAACATTTTTTAAGTTGTCATTTTATTAAAAACATTGTTCTATTCCAATTTTTCTACCACCTAGGTGTTCACAATAGATCATAAACGTTAATATTTATTAGGATCGAAATTCGCAGTATTATTTTATATTGTCTTTACTACTAGCCAAGCGCTACCTGTAAGCACTGAACTCTTTGGTTGATTTAGTATGTTCATGCTTTTGTTCAATTAAAAAAATACTTTTGTTTTTGTTTGATGCCATAATGGACACAAAACTTTTTATTTAGTGTATCTTAACGACCTACTTATCTTTACCGATTAGTTAAGAAAAGCGAAGCGGAATGAGATCGTTTATTGATCACTCCGCGTTCTGATTTCACGGTATAAAGTCGTGCTGCAGAGACCACAGAGGATTTCTGTGGTACTGTATGTGTGTGTGTGTGTGCCCTACATCAGTATGATTTAGGTAAGTTTTAGATTTTTTTTAAAATTAGATACTGCTTTTAATTTACTTTGTTAAATAATTTAGTTTAATGATAGTTGATACTTAGTTTAGCTTGTACACACAAGCTAAACTAAGTATCAACTATCATTAAACTCTCATTGTTTTAAAAGTTAGTAAAATGTTTAGTATTGTGGTGTAAAGTATACGAAGTTAAACTTCGAAGACTCTTTACCTAAATGGTAAGTACTTCGTTTTCATTTTACCTTATGTGAATTATTTCTTACGTGTGTGTGAGTATGTGATTTATGTCATCTGTATGATTTGGGTAAAGATAAAAAAAAACTTGTGTCTAAATTTTGGTCCTATGGTAGGGAATTCTCGGTTCACCTCGAGTATTCTCATAGATTCTCTATATTGTGACTCTTACTAAAGTGTAGGAAAAATAACTTTGCGGCTTCTGTACCAAAACGGTAAGTACTCAATTTTCATTTTGCCCCTATATAAAATATTCTTAGCTATGCAATAACTTTTTACTACTGATTTCACGGTTTAAAGTCGAGCTGCGGAGACTACGTATAGTTTTAGTGGTCTCTTTATGTGTGAGCGTATTACGTATGTATCATTTTGATTCGCGTAAATTTCAATACTATTTTTTGTTATTAGATATTTTGATTTTTTTTTGTTAAATAATTTTTTTATGTTTGTGGATACCCGGTTTAACTCGTGTATTCTCATGGTTTTAAAAGAGCTGTAAAATTCTCTGTGTTGAGGCAGTCGAATGCAGGAAGTGAAACTTCGTGAATTCTATCTCTAAATGGTAAATACTTAATTTTCATTTTACGCCTATGTGAATTATTCTTAGCAACGCCTTTTTTACTATTGGTTTCTCGGTTTAAAGTCAAGCTGCAGAGACCGAGGACGGTTTTTATGGTCTCTGTATGTGTGTGAGTGTGTATGTGTTATACATCATTGTGTTTTGGGTAAGTTTCATAAAATTTCTTTTAGTTAGCTTCTTTTGTTAAGTGATAGTCTTATGATAATGGTTATTGGGTTTAACTCTTGTATTCTCATAATTTTAAAAGTATACTAAATTTCTCTGTTTTGTGGCTGTTAGTATAGTCTAGGAAGTGAAACTTCTGTGTCTAAATGGTAAGTGCTCAATTTCACCCCTATATAAAATAGTCTTAACAATGCAATACCTTTTTTACTTACTTTTTATTACTGGTTTCACGGTTTAAAGTCAAACTGTAGAGACAACAGATAGTTTCTCTGGTCTCTGTATATGTATGTGTTATACATCTTTGTGTTTCAAAAAAATTGCTCGTGGTAAGATATTATGTTATTTTTCTTTGTCTTGTGATAGCGGATTCTCGGTTTACCTCGTGTATTCACATAGTTTTAAAAGTGTGGTAAAATTGTGTTGTGGCTATTAGTAGAGAAAAAAGGGAAACTACGTGGATACTGTAGGTAAAGTAAGTACCCAATTATTTTTTCCTTGTATATGAATTATTTCTTTTGCCAAAAGGATTTTTAAACAGTGAAGGAAGTGCTCACAGATAATCCTGAACTCTTTTGTTGATTTAATATTTTCGTGTTATTGTTTCAATACAATATTACTTTGGCTTTTGTTTAATACCACAATGGCAACAAAAGTTTTTGTTTCTTTTTACCTACCGAACTACTCTGCTCTGCCGATTAGTTAAGATAAGCGGAGCAGAATAAAATCGTTTACTGATCAGTCCGCGTTCGGATTTCACGGTGTAAAGTCATGCTGCAGAGACCACACAGGCTTTTTGTGGCTCTGTATGTGAGTTTGTCTTCATCTGTGTAATTTAAGTGTTTCTAAAAATTTATTGAGGTAAGATATTGCTTTTGATTTTATTTTTGTTAAATAATAGTTTCATATAGTTTGTCTTTGAATTACCTCGTGTCTTCTCGTTATTTTAAAATTAACTGTATTGTGGCTCTTAGTAAAGCGTAGAAAGTGAAACTTTGTGGATTTTGTACCCAAATGGTAAGTACTCAATTTTCGTTTTACCTCTTTATGAAATAGCAATATAAAACCTCCTTTACTACTAATTTCACAGTTCAAAGTCGTGCTGCAGAGTTAACAGATAGTTTCTGTGGTCTGTGCAAGTGTGTGTACGTGTTATACATCTGTGTGATTTGAGTAAGTCTTAGAATTTTTTTGTGGATATATTTATTTGATTTTTTATTTTTTTTTGTTTAAATTATAGTTGATGTGGATTTTGCGTGTGGTGTGGTTGTGGTTGTTTCAAAAGTGTAGTGAAATTTTTTGTGTTGTGACTATCAGTAGGAACTGAAACTTCATGGATTTTGTATCTAAATGGTGAGTACTCAATTTTCATTTTCGGCCCTATTTTAAATAAGTATTTCTTGTTAATACAATACTATTTATGAATAATTTTTTTTTTATTCACGTACGAGTTCTTTGTTTGTAAAGCAAAAATAAAATGTCATAAGGCTTCTTATTCTGTAAAGAACTGTATTGTAAACACAAAGGCTTGCGATCGACGTGCTCAAGTATGCACAATTTTTTTCTATATTTTATATTGGTGACGTTGATGATTTTTTAAAATTATGATTATTGAAACTTTGATTTCAAAGTTCATAGCGTCAATTTTAAACAGCTGTGCGGCAGTATGGTGTTTTTTTTATTATTTTTTCTTTCTTTTTAAAAGACTTTTGGGTACTGATGTTAATGTTATCTAAACTAATATAAAAAAGTACAACTTATCTCTTCACTGAATTACAATAGCTTAGGTTTTAGAATGTTTTCGTTTAATAGTTACTTGTAATATAGGTTTCATAGAGACCTATCACAGGCACCAGTTTGTCGCAAAGTTAATACCATGTTCGTGTTCACTGTAACCCAAACATTAAGTAACTTGTGAGAAAAAATAAACGATTATTATTATTATTATTAATAGTTAATACATTGTTCTATTCCAATTTTTCTACTGCCTCGGTGTTCACAATAGGTCATAGGCCTTATTGTGTATAGGTTCGAAATTCGCAGAATTGTTTTATAGCAGCTTTACTTCTACCTAAGTGCTCACAGATAATCTTGAATTTGTTTTGTTGATTTAATATTTTCGTGTTATTTTTTCTATACAATATCACTTTGGCTTTTGTTTAATACCACAATGGAAACAAAAGTTTTTGATTCTTTTTACCTACTGAACTACTCTGCCTTAACGATTAGTTAAGATAAGCTGAGCTGAATAAAATCGTTTATTGGTCAGTCCGCGGTCGGATTTCGTGGTGTAAAGTCGTGCTGCAGAGACTACAGAGCATTTCTGTGGCTCTGTATGTAAGTGTATTCTACATCTGTGTGATTTGAGTGTTTCAGATTTTTTTGTGGTTAGTTATGGATTTTATTTTCGTTACATATTAGTCTTTTTATAGTTGATTCTTGATTCTTGCGTTTTCACATTATTTTAAAATTCACTGTATGATGGCTGTTAGTAAAGTGTAGAAAGTGAAACTTCGTGAATCCTGAAAATAAATAGTAAGTATATTTAGAATATGATTAGCGTAAGATTCAGAAAAAGCCTTGTTAATTTTTTTTTGTTATTTTATTTTTTGTTATACGACAATTGATTCTCGGTTCGCCTCGTGTATTTACACAGTTTTAAAAGTGTTTTGAAAGTTCATGAAGTTCCCTGTAGTGTTGCTGTTGATTAAGTGCAGAAAGTGAAATTTCGTGATTTTTGTATAAATGGTAAGTATTCAATTTTCATTTTACCCTTACATGAAATATTTTTTAGCAATACAATACTAATTATGATTGATTTTTGATTGACAATGATTTTTACTTACAGGTGTTTTGTTTGTGTTAAACTATGAAAGGTACTGCATTTTTTTCAGGTTTAAAAAAAAAATTACATTTTCGAAAAAGTACTTAGTCTAGAATGTGTAATGGTTAGAAAAAAATAGAAAGTTAATAATTTTCATTTCTAAAAAGTATACCAGTGAAAGAATTTTTATTACCGTTAGTTCAATACGTAAAGCGCATGTGAAGTGCGTAATAAGCACTCGCATAGCGCCAGGGTTTTTCACAACCCATTATGTGCAGTTCGTACAGCTGTGTGCTGTGTGCACTACACATGCATTCTCTTTGTAATTGCAGAACCGGTTATGTTTTTATAACTTATGTTACGAGCATTTTTATCACTTCACGCCTATGATAACCTACTGAATCAACAAAAAAAACTGCTCTATAGTTTGATGTATTTCTATAATACTATTCCTTGACAACAAAATACAAATTTACATTTTCATTCATTGATACTCTAATATTTCACAATGACTTCAATTCCTAATTTTTATTTATTTATATATATATTTTTATTTATCAATTTATGTTTTTTATTATCTATTTATATACACTTATTTATATTTTTCCTTTTATTTATTTATGTATATTTTTCATTGTATATATATATGTTATGTATATTTGTCATCTATTTCACATTTTTATTTATTTCATTTTATCTTAATTTATATTTCATTTATTTATAAATTTTAATGCTTGCTGAAGTAATCTAAGATTTAACAAGACTTAGATTACTTATAGTAGTCAATATCCAATAAAATACTGAGTATTTTTTATTAATTTTTTTATGTACATTTTTGTGTATTTATAAGATTTCTATAATATATATAATTTTTATTTATAAAATACTATTAATTTATTATATAAGTTATACTTAGTTACAGTTTTATCAATTTATTACTATTATTTCATACTTATTTTTATATTATTTATTTATATATTTATTTTATTTTATTTTAATTTACATTTTATTAATTTATACATTTGTATATGAATTATTTCTTTTGCCAAAAGGATTTTTAAATAGTGAAGGAAGTGCTCACAGATAATCCTGAACTCTTTTGTTGATTTAATATTTTCGTGTTATTGTTTCAATACCATATTACTTTGGCTTTTGTTTAATACCACAATGGCAACAAAAGTTTTTGTTTCTTTTTACCTACCGAACTACTCTGCTCTGCCGATTAGTTAAGATAAGCGGAGCAGAATAAAATCGTTTACTGATCAGTCCGCGTTCGGATTTCACGGTGTAAAGTCATGCTGCAGAGACCACACAGGCTTTTTGTGGCTCTGTATGTGAGTTTGTCTTCATCTGTGTAATTTAAGTGTTTCTAAAAATTTATTGAGGTAAGATATTGCTTTTGATTTTATTTTTGTTAAATAATAGTTTCATATAGTTTGTCTTTGAATTACCTCGTGTCTTCTCGTTATTTTAAAATTAACTGTATTGTGGCTCTTAGTAAAGCGTAGAAAGTGAAACTTTGTGGATTTTGTACCCAAATGGTAAGTACTCAATTTTCGTTTTACCTCTTTATGAAATAGCAGTATAAAACCTCCTTTACTACTAATTTCACAGTTCAAAGTCGTGCTGCAGAGTTAACAGATAGTTTCTGTGGTCTGTGCAAGTGTGTGTACGTGTTATACATCTGTGTGATTTGAGTAAGTCTTAGAATTTTTTTGTGGATATATTTATTTGATTTTTTATTTTTTTTTGTTTAAATTATAGTTGATGTTGATTTTGCGTGTGGTGTGGTTGTGGTTGTTTCAAAAGTGTTTTACCTACCGAACTACTCTGCCTTAACGATTAGTTAAGATAAGCGGAGCAGAATAAAATCGTTTACTGGTCAGTCCGCGTTCGGATTTCGTGGTGTAAAGTCGTGCTGCAGAGACTACAGAGCATTTCTGTGGCTCTGTATGTAAGTGTGTATTCTACATCTGTGTGATTTGAGTGTTTCAGATTTTTTTTTGTGGTTAGATATGGATTTTGTTTCCGTTACATATTAGTCTTTTTATAGTTGATTCTTGATTCTTGTGTTTTCACATTATTTTAAAATTCACTGTATGATGGCTGTTAGTAAAGTGTAGAAAGTGAAACTTCGTGAATCCTGCAAATAAATAGTAAGTACTCAATTTCCATTTTACCCATTTATGAATTAGCAATACAAAACCTCCTTTACTTCTAATTTCACGGTTTAAAGTCGTACTGCAGAGTCCACAGATAGTTTCTGTGATCTCTGTATGTGTTTGTATGTGTGTGTAATTGGGTATGTGTTATAAATCTGTTTGATTCGGGTAAATTTCAGAAAATTTCTTGTGGATAGATATTTTGATTTTTTTTGTTAAATAATAGTCTTCTGGTTGTGAATTTTCGGTTTACCTCGTTTATTCTCAGTTTTAAAAGTGTAGTAAAATTGTTTGTGTTGTGGCTATTAGTAGGAAGTGAAACTTCGTGGATTTTGAATCTAGATGGTAAGTATTCAATTTTCATTTTCAGCCCTATTTTAAATAAATATTTCTTGTTGATATAATACTATTTATGAATAATTTTTATTTTTTAGTCTCGTACGTGTTCTTTGTTTGTAAAGTAAAAAAATATCATAAGTTCTTATACAGCGAAGAACCATATTGAGAACATAAAGGTACGCGCATTTTTTTTTTGTATGTTTTTTGTTGGTGACGTTGATAATTTTTTTTAGTTTTGATTTTTGAAACTTTGATTTCAAAGTCCATAGCGTCAATTTTAAACAGCTGTGCGCCAGTAAGGCTTTTTCTTATTATTATTTTATCTTTTTTTTTCATAAGACTTATGGATACTGATATTAATGTTATATAAACTAATATTATAAAAAAGTTCAACGTATGTGTTCACTGAATACATTGTTCTATTCCAATTTTTCTGCTGCCCAGGTACAATAGGTCATAAACCTTATTGTGTATAGGTTCGAAATTCACAGTATTGTTTTATAGCAGCTTTACTAACTTGCATATATAGCAGCTTTATTAAATAACTTGTGAGAGTTTTAAACGATTATTATTATTATTTAATACATTGTTCTATTCACATTTTTCTACTGCCCAGTTGTTCACAATAAGTCATAAACCTTATTGTGTATAGGTTCGAAATTCGCAGTATTGTTTTATAGCAGTTTTACTTCTACCTAAGTGCTCACAGATAATCCTGAACTCTTTTGTTTTGTTTATTTTCGTGCTATTGTTTCAATACAATATTACTTTGGCTTTTGTTTAATACCACAATAGACACAAAAGATTTTATTTCTTTTTACCTACCAAACTACTCTGCTCGGTAAGACAAGCGGAGTAGAATATAATCGTTTACTGATCAGTCCGCGTTCGGATTTGGTGGTGTAAAGTCGTGCTGCAGAGACTACAGAGCATTGCCGTGGCTCTGTATGTGAGTGTGATTTGAGTGTTACAGATTTTTATTGTGGTTAGATATTGATTTTGTTTTCGTTACATATTAGTCTTTTTATAGTTGATTCTTGATTTATCTTGTGTTTTCACATTGTTTTAAAATTTACTGTATTGTAGCGGTTAGTATAGTGTAGAAAGTGAAACTTCGTGGATTCTGTACCTAAATGGTAAGTACTCAAATTCCCTTTTTGCAGAGTAAACAAATAGCTTTTGTGGTCTCTGCATGTGTGGGTGTTTGGTTACGTGTATTCTGTGTTATTTGTGTAAGTTTCAGAAAATTTCTTGCCATGTAATAAGTTTTTTAGTGGTTATTGAGTTTATTGACACTGAGACAAATTTTTCTAACGCCTAGGTGTTCACAAGGGATCATAAACCCTGTTGTGTATGGTAAGTAGGTTTAAAATTCGCAGTACTGTTTTATATAAGCTATACTACCAGTCAGGTGCTGATAGGTAATCCGGAACTCTACTTTACTGATCAGTCCGTGTTTTGATTTTGCGGTGTAAAGTCTTGGTACAGACCTTTGTAATTTTCTTTTGTGTTTTATTTTATACATTTTTGGCATCGATAATTTTTTAAATTATTTTTTTTACAGTTTGATATTTCTTTCAAATAAGTTCGATACGAAGATCTATTGTTTATTTAATGTGTTCGTGTTATTGGTTCAATGAAGCATTGCTTTTACTTTTGTTTGATGCCATAATAGACACTAAACTCTTTATTTTCTTTCATTCTACTTACCTCTGCCGATTGGTAAAGGAAAGTGAACCGGAATAAAATCACTACTAATCAATCCGTTTCTGCTTTTGGAGTGAATTTACGTGCTTTATCGTGAGACTCTTACGTTTCTGAATCTTTTTATATTTAGAATATGATTAGCGTAAGATTCAGAAAAACTATTTAATTTCTTTTTTGTTATTTTATTGTTTGTCATACGACAATTGATTCTCGGTTCGCCTGTATTTACATAGTTTTAAAAGTGTTTTGAAAGTTCATGAAGTTCCCTGTAGTTTAGCTGTTGATTAAGTGCAGAAAGTGAAATTTCGTGATTTTTGTCTAAATGGTAAGTATTCAATTTTCATTTTACCCTTACATGAAATATTTTTTAGCAATACAATACTAATTATGATTGATTTTTGATTGACAATGATTTTTACTTACAGGTGTTTTATTTATGTTAAACTATGAAAGGTACTTCATTTTTTTTTCAGGTTTTAAAAAAAAATTACATTTTCGAAAAAGTACTTAGTCTAGAATGTGTAATGGTTAGAAAAAAATAGAAAGTTAATAATATTTATTTCTAAAAAGTATACCAGTGAAAGAATTTTTATTACCGTTAGTTCAATGCGTAAAGCGCATGTGAAGTGCGTAATAAGCACTCGCATAGCGCCAGGGTTTTTCACAACCCGTTATGTGCAGTTCGCACAGCTGTGTGCTGTGTGCACTACACATGCATTCTCTTTGTAATTGCAGAACCGGTTATGTTTTTATAACTTATGTCACGAGCATTTTTATCACTTTACACCTATGACAACCTACTGAATCAACAAAAAAACTGCTCTATAGTTTGAAGTATTTCTATAATACTATTCCTTGACAACAAAATACAAATTTACATTTTCATTCATTGATACTCTAATATTTCACAATGACATCAATTTCTAATTTTTGTTTATTTATATATCTATTTTTATTTATCAGTTTATGTTTTTTATTATCTATTTATATATATACTTTTTACTTATTTATATTTTTCCTTTTATTTATTTATTTATGTATATTTTTCATTGTATATATATGTATATGTTATGTATATTTGTCATCTATTTCACATTTTTATTTATTTCATTTTATCTTAATTTATATTTTATTTATTTATACATTGTAATGGAAAGGAAGTTAGTGATAGTGTGACGGCTGACAGGATAGAGTGGAAGAAAAAAACGTGTTGCGCCGACCCCAAGTAATATGGGACAAGGGCAGGAAGAAGAAGAATGCTTGCAGAAGTAATCTAAGATTTAAAAAGACTTGCATTACTTATAGTAGTCAATATCCAATAAAATACTGAGTACTTTATGTTACATTTTTTATGTACATTTTTATGTATTTATAAGATTTCTATAATATATATAATTTTTATTTATACAATACTATTAATTTATTATATAAATTATACTTAGTTACAGTTTTATCAATTTATTACTTATATATTACTATTTCATACTTATTTTTATATTATTTATTAATATATTTTTTTATTTATTTTATTTTATTTTAATTAACATTTTATTAATTTATACATTTATTACTTAATTTTAGTACTCAATAAAGTACTTAGTACTTTTTATGAAATTTAAATGTACTTTTTTTGTGTATTTATAAGATTTATATGAAAAGATACTACTGGTACTGGGTACTATTTTTTATCACATCATTTTCTGATTTTTATTTATACAATAATATTAATTTATTATATAAATTATACTCAGTTACGGTTTTAGTAATTTATCATTTATTTTTATTTATTATTATTTCATACTTATTTTAATTTTATTTATTTATATATATTTTTAATTTATTTAATTTTATCGTAATTTATACTTTATTTATTTATTAACTTTATTACTTAATTTTAGTACTCAATACCCAATAAAGTACTTAGTACTTTTTATGAAATTTAAATGTACTTTTTTTGTGTATTTATAAGATTTATATGAAAAGATACCAGTGAAATAAATTTCGTTATCGTAATTTCTGAGCCACACTGTCGTAGCGCTGAATGCGAGGCGCATAATCAGCACTCGCATAACGCCAAACTGTCTCACAACCATTTTAGGTATTTTGCCGCAGAGCTAATTTGTGCGCACTGCACTCGTTCGGTTTGTGGTACCAAAACTGATCATGTTTTGACTGACTAATATTACGAGTAATTTTATCATAACGCCTCTAATAATAATAAACTTTTTTTGATAATAATAAAAATCGAGTTTTCGTGTGATGTTGCTAGTAGTGCTTTCAAATTGTTTTTTTTTTTGACATGAAACAATGTTAGTTAATTAGCACACGTTTCGGTTTGCATATACATATATTATTATTGCTTGAAGATTATTGTCATATAATTGCATAGCGAGAAAATTAGAAAAAATAATAATAATATAATAAAAAATAGAAATGTCAAAAATGTATACTATTACTACAGGTACTGGGTACTATTTTTTATCACATCATTTTCTGATTTTTATTTATACAATAATATTAATTTATTATATAAATTATACTCAGTTACGGTTTTAGTAATTTATCTTTATTTATTATTATTTCATACTTATTTTAATTTTATTTATTTATATATATTTTTAATTTATTTAATTTTATCGTAATTTATACTTTATTTATTTATAAACTTTATTACTTAATTTTAGTACTCAATACCCAATAAAGTACTGAGTACTTTTTATGACATTTTAATGTACTTTCTTGTGTATTTATAAGATTTCTATAAAAAAAACTAGTGAAAAAAATTTCGTAATCGTTATTTCTAAGCCGCTCTGTCGTAGCGCTGAATGCGGGGTGCACAAACTGCACAATCAGCACTCGCATAATGCCAAACTATCTCACAACCATTTTAGGTATTTTGCCGCAGAGCTGAGTTTGTCCGCACTGCACTCGTTCGGTTTTTGGTAACAAAACCGATTGTGTTTTGCCTGACTAATATTACTTCTAATCATAATAATAAACTTTCTTTTTGATAATAATAATATTATTAAGTTTTCATGTTATGTTGCTAATATTTATTTAAAAGTTTTTTTTTGACATTACACAAAGTAAGTTAATTAGTACACATTTAGGTTAACATATTATCAAGATTATCATATTATCGCTTAGCGAGAAAATTAGAAAAATATTAATAATATAACGGAAAATAGGAAAGTCAAAAATGTATACTCTACGTACTATTTTTTATCAAATCATTTCTGATTTTTATTAATTTATTTATAAAATACCTATTATCCATTTATTATATAAATTTTATTTGGTTATAGTTTTACTTATGTATTACTTATTTTTATATATGTTTATATATTTATTTTTACGTTATTTATTTATATTTTTCTTATTATTTATTTATTTTATCTTAATGTATATTTTATTTATTTATAAATTTTAATTCTTAATTTGAGTACTCAATGCCCAATAAAGTACTGAGTACTTTTTATTAAATTCTTAATGTACATTTTTGTATAATAGATGAGTTTCTATAAAAAGATACCAGTGAAATAAATTTCGTAATCGTAATTTCTGAGCCGCACTGTTGTAGCGCTAAATGCGAGGCGCATAATCAGCTCTCGCATAACGCCAAACTGTCTCACAACAATTTTAGGTATTTTGCCACAGAGCTAATTTGTGCGCAGTGCACTCGTTCGGTTTGTGGTAACAAAACCGGTCGTGTTTTGACTGACTTACATTACGAGTAATTTTAACACTACGCCTTAAATCATAATAAACTTTTTTTGATAATAATAAAAAATCAGATTTCGTGTGATGTTGCTAGTATTGCTTTTAATTTGTTTTTTTTTGACATTGCACTTTGGTTTACATATACATATATTTTTATTCTTTGAAGATTATTGTCATATACTCGTAATTGCATAGCGAGAAAATTAAAAAATATTAATAATATAACAAAACATAGAAAAGTCAAAAATGTATACTCTGGGTTTTTTCTATGGCGGATTGGGAAGTAGTGTCACTATTTTTATCACATCATTTTTATTTTTTATTAATTTATTTATACAAAACCACATTACAATTCATTTATTATATACATTTTATTTAAATTTAGTTTTACTATTATTACTTATTTTATATATGATTAAATATTTATTTTTATATTATTTATTTATATTTTTCTTTTTATTCATTTAATTTTATCTCAATTTATATTTTATTTATATATATATTTTATAACTTAATTTTAGTACTCAATATCCAATAAAGTATTGAGTACTTTTTATTACATTTTTAATTCACATTCTCGTGTATTTATAAGATTTCTATAAAAAGATACCATGGTAATAAATTTCGTAATCGTAATTTCCGAGACGCACTGTCGTAGCGTCGAATGCAAGGTGCACAATCAGCTCTCGCATAACGCCAAACTGTCTCACAACCATTTCAAGTATTTTGCCGCAGAGCTGCGTTTGTGCGCACTGCACTCGTTCGGTTTATGGTAATAAAACCGGTCGTGTTTCGGTTGACGAATATTACGAGTACTTTTATCACTATGCCTCTAATAATGATAACAATCTTTTTTTTGATAATAATAATACTGAGTTTTCTTGTTATGTTGTTTTTTAAAATGACACAAAGTAAGTTAATTAGCACACATTTCGGTGTACATATACATATATTATAATTCCTTAAAGATTATTGTCATATAATTGCTTAGCGAGGAAATAAAAAATACTAATAATATAATAAAAAATAGGAAAGTCAAATTTTTTTTTTTTTTAAATTTTATATATTATTATTTCATACTTATTTTTATATTATTTATTTATATTTTTCTTTTAATTTATTTAATTTTATCTTAATTTATATTTTATTTATTTATAAATTTTATTTCTTAATTTGAGTACTCAATGGCCAATAAATAGCACTTTTTATTTCATTTTTTATGTACTGTTTTGTGTATTTATAAGATTTCTACAATATATAAATATGACGGCGCGTGACATTATTAAATAATGAAAATCAGTTAATTTGGAGAATCGTAATTTGTTTTGTTACTTTTTTTAATCATTGGTCATTATTTTGTTATTTTTAGCGATTAGTCAATTTGATCTTGAGATACTGGTAATTTTATTTAAGAGCGGGTAACACCGAATGGAGTTGCGTCTGTCATGACGGGCGAACGTGATGTCAATTTTTTGTAGGGTAGTTGACAACCGTTGCATGTTTTGAACACTCGCAAACCCATTGGCTCTAAATCGCTAATTATTGTTGTAATCGTCTATCCTTTACGTAATTTAAGTATCTGTATACTTAAAGTAGTGAACAGTCATCGCTACAGTGTATTAATTTCAAAGTTTCCTGAAGTTCAACGCCCAATATGGATTATCGCACTGACGAAGTCACGAATCAGCAATCAGATGCAACAGCCTGGTCTCCCGATTTCCCGTTATCAGAAGTGGGATTACCAGGGACTTCCCAGGAACGTGAAACAGGTCAGAGTATTGATTTTAACCTAAATAGTGAATCTACTACTACTTTTACTATTAGTTTCTCGGTTTAAAGTCAAGCTGCAGAGACCGGGGACGGTTTTTATGGTCTCTGTATGTGTGTGAGTGTGTATGTGTTATACATCATTGTGTTTTGGGTAAGTTTCATAAAATTTCTTTTAGTTAGCTTCTTTTGTTAAATGATAGTCTTATGGTAATGGTTACTGGGTTTAACTCTTGTATTCTCATTATTTTAAAATTATACCAATTTTCTCTGTTTTGTGGCTGTTAGTAAAGTCTAGGAAGTGAAACTTTGTGGATTCTGTGTCTAAATGGTAAGTGCTCAATTTTACCCCTCTATAAAATATTCTTAACAATGCAATACCTTTTTTACTTACTTTTTATTACTGGTTTCACGGTTTAAAGTCAAACTGTAGAGACGACAGATAGTTTCTCTGGTCTCTGTATATGTATTTGTTATACATCTGTGTGATTTGGTTAAGTTTCAGAAAATTGCTCGTGGTTAGATATTATGTTATTTTTCTTTGTCTTATGTTAGCGGATTCTCGGTTTACCTCGTGTATTCACATAGTTTTAAAAGTGTGGTAAAATTGTGTTGTGGCTATTAGTAGAGAAAAAAGGGAAACTTCGTGGATACTGTAGGTAAGGTAAGTACCCAATTTTTTTTTCCCTGTATATGAATTATTTCTTTTGCCAAAAGGATTTTTAAATAGTGGAGGAAGTGCTCACAGATAATCCTGAACTCTTTTGTTGATTTAATATTTTCGTGTTATTGTGAGAGAATTTTTTTGTGGATATATTTATTTGTTTTTTTTATTTTTTTTTGTTTAAATTATAGTTGATGTTGATTTTGCGTGTGGTGTGGTTGTGGTTGTTTCAAAAGTGTAGTGAATTTTTTTGTGTTGTGACTATTAGTAGGAACTGAAACTTCATGGATTTTGTATCTAAATGGTGAGTACTCAATTTTCATTTTCGGCACTATTTTAAATAAGTATTTCTTGTTAATACAATACTATTTATGAATAATTTTTTTTAGTCACGTACGAGTTCTTTGTTTGGAAAGCAAAAAAATTGTCATAAGGCTTCTTATACTGTAAAGAACTGTATTGAAAACACAAAGGCTTGCGATCGACGTGCTCCAGTATGCACAATTTTTTTTTCTATATTTAATATTGGTGACGTTGATGATTTTTTAAAATTATGATTATTGACCTATCACAGGCAGCAGTCTGTCGCAAAGTTAATACCATGTTCGTGTTCAACTGTAACCCTAGTATTAAGTAACTTGTGAGAAAAAATAAACGATTATTATTATTAATAGTTAATACATTGTTCTATTCCCAATTTTTCTACTGCCTCGGTGTTCACAATAAGTCATAAACCTTATTGTGTATAGGTTCGAAATTCGCAGAATTGTTTTATAGCAGCTTTACTTCTACCTAAGTGCTCACAGATAATCTTGAAATCTTTTGTTTTGTTGATTTAATATTTTCGTGTTATTTTTTCAATACAATATTACTTTGGCTTTTGTTTAATACCACAATGGAAACAAAATTTTTTGATTTTTTTTACCTACCGAACTACTCTGCCTTAACGATTAGTTAAGATAAGCGGAGCAGAATAAAATCGTTTACTGGTCAGTCCGCGTTCGGATTTCGTGGTGTAAAGTCGTGCTGCAGAGACTACAGAGCATTTCTGTGGCTCTGTATGTAAGTGTGTATTCTACATCAGTGTGATTTGAGTGTTTCAGATTTTTTTGTGGTTAGTTATGGATTTTGTTTCCGTTACATATTAGTCTTTTTATAGTTGATTCTTGATTCTTGTGTTTTCACATTATTTTAAAATTCACTGTATGATGGCTGTTAGTAAAGTGTAGAAAGTGAAACTTCGTGAATCCTGCAAATAAATAGTAAGTACTCAATTTCCATTTTACCCATTTATGAATTAGCAATACAAAACCTCCTTTACTTCTAATTTCACGGTTTAAAGTCGTACTGCAGAGTCCACAGATAGTTTCTGTGATGTCTGCATGTGTGTGTGTGTGTGTGATTGGGTATGTGTTATACATTTGTTTGATTTGGGTAAATTTCAGAAAATTTCTTGTGGTTAGATATTTTGTTTTTTTTTGTTAAATAATAGTCTTCTGGTTGTGAATTTTCGGTTTACCTCGTTTATTCTCAGTTTTAAAAGTGTAGTAAAATTGTTTGTGTTGTGGCTGTTAGTAGGAAGTGAAACTTCGTAGATTTTGAATCTAGATGGTAAGTATTCAATTTTCATTTTCGGCCCTATTTGAAATAAATATTTCTTGTTGATATAATACTATTTATGAATAATTTTTATTTTTTAGTCCCGTACGTGTTCTTTGTTTGTATACTTAGTAAAAAAATATCATAAGTTCTTATACAGCGAAGAACCATATTGAGAACATAAAGGTACGCGCATTTTTTTTTGTATGTTTTTTGTTGGTGACGTTGATAATTTTTTTTAGTTGTGATTTTTGAAACTTTGATTTCAAAGTCCATAGCGTCCATTTTAAACAGCTGTGCGCTAGTAAGGCTTTTTCTTATTATTATTTTATATTTTTTTTTAAAATAAGACTTATGGATACTGATATTAATGTTATATAAACTAATATTATAAAAAAGTTCAACGTATGTGTTCACTGAATACATTGTTCTATTCCAATTTTTCTACTGCCCAGGTACAATAGGTCATAAACCTTATTGTGTATAAGTTCGAAATTCACAGTATTGTTTTATAGCAGCTTTACTAACTTGCATATATAGCAGCTTTATTAAATAACTTGTGAGAGTTTTAAACGATTATTATTATTATTTAATACATTGTTCTATTCACATTTTTCTACTGCCCAGTTGTTCACAATAAGTCATAAACCTTATTGTGTATAGGTTCGAAATTCGCAGTATTGTTTTATAGCAGTTTTACTTCTACCTAAGTGCTCACAGATAATCCTGAACTCTTTTGTTTTGTTTATTTTCGTGCTATTGTTTCAATACAATATTACTTTGGCTTTTGTTTAATACCACAATAGACACAAAAGATTTTGTTTCTTTTTACCTACCGAACTACTCTGCTCGGTAAGACAAGCGGAGTAGAATATAATCGTTTACTGATCAGTCCGTGTTCGGATTTCGTGGTGTAAAGTCGTGCTGCAGAGACTACAGAGCATTTCTGTGGCTCTGTATGTAAGTGTGTATTCTACATCAGTGTGATTTGAGTGTTTCAGATTTTTTTTTGTGGTTATATATGGATTTTGTTTCCGTTACATATTAGTCTTTTTACAGTTGATTCTTGATTCTTGTGTTTTCACATTATTTTAAAATTCACTGTATGATGGCTGTTAGTAAAGTGTAGAAAGTGAAACTTCGTGAATCCTGCAAATAAATAGTAAGTACTCAATTTCCATTTTACCCATTTATGAATTAGCAATACAAAACCTCCTTTACTTCTAATTTCACGGTTTAAAGTCGTACTGCAGAGTCCACAGATAGTTTCTGTGATGTCTGCATGTGTGTGTGTGTGTGTGTGATTGGGTATGTGTTATACATTTGTTTGATTTGGGTATATTTCAGAAAATTTCTTGTGGTTAGATATTTTGTTTTTTTTTGTTAAATAATAGTCTTCTGGTTGTGAATTTTCGGTTTACCTCGTTTATTCTCAGTTTTAAAAGTGTAGTAAAATTGTTTGTGTTGTGGCTATTAGTAGGAAGTGAAACTTCGTAGATTTGAATCTAGATGGTAAGTATTCAATTTTCATTTTCGGCCCTATTTGAAATAAATATTTCTTGTTGATATAATACTATTTATGAATAATTTTTATTTTTTAGTCCCGTACGTGTTCTTTGTTTGTATACTTAGTAAAAAAATATCATAAGTTCTTATACAGCGAAGAACCATATTGAGAACATAAAGGTACGCGCATTTTTTTTTGTATGTTTTTTTGTTGGTGACGTTGATAATTTTTTTTAGTTGTGATTTTTGAAACTTTGATTTCAAAGTCCATAGCGTCCATTTTAAACAGCTGTGCGCTAGTAAGGCTTTTTCTTATTATTATTTTATATTTTTTTTAAAATAAGACTTATGGATACTGATATTAATGTTATATAAACTAATATTATAAAAAAGTTCAACGTATGTGTTCACTGAATACATTGTTCTATTGCAATTTTTCTACTGCCCAGGTACAATAGGTCATAAACCTTATTGTGTATAAGTTCGAAATTCACAGTATTGTTTTATAGCAGCTTTACTAACTTGCATATATAGCAGCTTTATTAAATAACTTGTGAGAGTTTTAAACGATTATTATTATTATTTAATACATTGTTCTATTCACATTTTTCTGCCCAGTTGTTCACAATAAGTCATAAACCTTATTGTGTATAGGTTCGAAATTCGCAGTATTGTTTTATAGCAGTTTTACTTCTACCTAAGTGCTCACAGATAATCCTGAACTCTTTTATTTTGTTTATTTTCGTGCTATTGTTTCAATACAATATTACTTTGGCTTTTGTTTAATACCACAATAGACACAAAAGATTTTGTTTCTTTTTACCTACCGAACTACTCTGCTCGGTAAGACAAGCGGAGTAGAATATAATCGTTTACTGATCAGTCCGCGTTCGGATTTGGTGGTGTAAAGTCGTGCTGCAGAGACTACAGAGCATTGCCGTGGCTCTGTATGTGAGTGTGATTTGAGTGTTACAGATTTTTATTGTGGTTAGATATTGATTTTGTTTTCGTTACATATTAGTCTTTTTATAGTTGATTCTTGATTTATCTTGTGTTTTCACATTGTTTTATAATTTACTGTATTGTAGCGGTTAGTATAGTGTAGAAAGTGAAACTTCGTGGATTCTGTACCTAAATGGTAAGTACTCAATTTCCATTTTGCCCTTTTTTTAAGATAAGTGGAGCAGAATAAAATTCGTTTACTGATCAGTTCGCGTTCTGATTTCGCGGTGTAAAGTCGTGCTGCAGAGACTTCAAAGCATGTCTGTGGTTCTATATCTGAGTGTGTATTCTACATCTGTGTGATGTGAACGTTTCACATTTTTTTTTGTGGTTTGATACAGATTTTGATTTAGTTACATAATAGTCGTAATATAATTGATTCTTGGTTTACCTTGTGTATTCAAATTGTTGTAATATTCACTATATTGTTGCTGTTAGTAAATTGTAGAAAGTGAAACTTCGTGGATTCTGTACTTAAATCGTAAGTACTCAAATTCCATTTTTGCAGAGTAAACAAATAGCTTTTGTGTCTCTGCATATGTGGGTGTTTGGTTACGTGTGTTCTGTGTTATTTGTGTAAGTTTCAGAAAATTTCTTGCCACGTAATAAGTTTTTTAGTGGTTATTGAGTTTATTGACACTGAGACAAATTTTTCTAACGCCTAGGTGTTCACAAGGGATCATAAACCCTGTTGTGTATGGTAAGTAGGTTTAAAATTCGCAGTACTGTTTTATATAAGCTATACTACCAGTCAGGTGCTGACAGGTAATCCGGAACTCTACTTTACTGATCAGTCCGTGTTTTGATTTTGCGGTGTAAAGTCTTGGTACAGACCTTTGAAATTTTTTTTTGTGTTTTGTTTTATACATTTTTGGCATCGATAATTTTTTATATTAATAATTTTACAGTTTGATATTTCTTTCAAATAAGTTCGATACGAAGATCTATTGTTTATTTAATGTGTTTGTGTTATTGGTTCAATGAAGCATTGCTTTTACTTTTGTTTGATGCCATAATAGACACTAAACTCTTTATTTTCTTTCATTCTACTTACCTCTGCCGATTGGTAAAGGAAAGTGAACCGGAATAAAATCACTACTAATCAATCCGTTTCTGCTTTTGGAGTGAATTTACGTGCTTTATCGTGAGACTCTTACGTTTCTGAATCTTTTTATATTTAGAATATGATTAGCGTAAGATTCAGAAAAACTACTTAATTCTTTTTTTGTTATTTTATTGTTTGTCATACGACAATTGATTCTCGGTTCGCCTGTATTTACATAGTTTTAAAAGTGTTTTGAAAGTTCATGAAGTTCCCTGTAGTTTGGCTGTTGATTAAGTGCAGAAAGTGAAATTTCGTGATTTTTGTCTAAATGGTAAGTATTCAATTTTCATTTTACCCTTACATGAAATATTTTTTAGCAATACAGTACTATTTATGATTGATTTTTGATTGACAATGATTTTTACTTACAGGTGTTTTATTTATGTTAAACTATGAAAGGTACTTCATTTTTTTTTCAGGTTTAAAAAACAAATACATTTTCGAAAAAGTAGAGAGTAGTCTAGAATGTGTAATGGTTAGAAAAAATTTGAAAGTTAATAATATTCATTTCTAAAAAATATACCAGTGAAAGAATTTTTATTACCGTTAGTTCAATACGTAAAGCGCATGTGAAGTGCGTAATAAGCACTCGCATAGCGCCAGGGTTTTTCACAACCCATTATGTGCAGTTCGCATAGCTGTGTGCTGTGTGCACTACACATGCATTCTTTTTGTAATTGCCGAACCGGTTATGTTTTTATAACTTGTGTTACGAGCATTTTTATCACTTTACGCCTATGACAACCTACTGAATCAACAAAAAAAAAACTGCTCTATAGTTTGAAGTATTTCTATAATACTATTCCTTGACAACAAAATAAAAATTTACATTTTCATTCATTGATACTCTAATATTTCACAATGACATCAATTCCTAATTTTGTTTTTTATTATCTATTTATAAATACTTTTTACTTATTTATATTTTTCCTTTTATTTATTTATGTATATTTTTCATTATATGTATATGTTATGTATATTGGTCATCTATTTCACATTTTTATTTATTTCATTTTGTCTTAATTTATATTTTATTTATTTATAAATTTTAATGCTTGCAGAAGTAATCTAAGATTTAAAAAGACTTGCATTACTTATAGTAGTCAATATCCAATAAAATACTGAGTACTTTATGTTACATTTTTTATGTACATTTTTATGTATTTATAAGATTTCTTTAATATTTATATAATTTTTATTTATACAATACTATTAATTTATTATATAAATTATACTTAGTTACAGTTTTATCAATTTATTACTTATATATTACTATTTCATACTTATTTTTATATTATTTATTAATATATTTTTTTATTTATTTTATTTTATTTTAATTAAAATTTTATTAATTTATACATTTATTACTTAATTTTAGTACTCAATAAAGTACTAAGTACTTTTTATGAAATTTAAATGTACTTTTTTTGTGTATTTATAAGATTTATATGAAAAGATACCATTGAAATAAATTTCGTAATCGTAATTTCTGAGCCACACTGTCGTAGCGCTGAATGCGAGGCGCATAATCAGCACTCGCATAACGCCAAACTGTCTTACAACTATTTTAGGTATTTTGCCGCAGAGCTAATTTGTGCGCACTGCACTCGTTCGGTTTGTGGTAACAAAACCGATCATGTTTTGACTGACTAATATTACGAGTAATTTTATCATAACGCCTCTAATAATAATAAACTTTTTTTGATAATAATAAAAATCGAGATTTCGTGTGATGTTGCTAGTAGTGCTTTCAAATTGTTTTTTTTTTGACATGACACAACGTAAGTTAATTAGCACACTTTTCGGTTTGCATATACATATATTATTATTGCTTGAAGATTATTGTCATATAATTGCATAGCGAGAAAATTAAAAAAAAATAATAATAATATAATAAAAAATTGAAATGTCAAAAATGTATACTATTACTACTGGTACTGGGTACTATTTTTTATCACATCATTTTCTGATTTTTATTTATACAATAATATTAATTTATTATATAAATTATACTCAGTTACGGTTTTAGTAATTTATCATTTATTTTTATTTATTATTATTTCATACTTATTTTAATTTTATTTATTTATATATATTTTTAATTTATTTAATTTTATCGTAATTTATACTTTATTTATTTATTAACTTTATTACTTAATTTTAGTACTCAATACCCAATAAAGTACTGAGTACTTTTTATGACATTTTAATGTACTTTCTTGTGTATTAATAAGATTTCTATAAAAAAAAACTAGTGAAAAAAATTTCGTAATCGTTATTTCTAAGCCGCTCTGTCGTAGCGCTGAATGCGGGGTGCACAAACTGCACAATCAGCACTCGCATAATGCCAAACTATCTCACAACCATTTTAGGTATTTTGCCGCAGAGCTGAGTTTGTCCGTACTGCACTCGTTCGGTTTTTGGTAACAAAACCGATTGTGTTTTGCCTGACTAATATTACTTCTAATCATAATAATAAACTTTCTTTTTGATAATAATAATATTATTAAGTTTTCATGTTATGTTGCTAATATTTATTTAAAAGTTTTTTTTTGACATTACACAAAGTAAGTTAATTAGTACACATTTAGGTTAACATATTATCAAGATTATCATATTATCGCTTAGCGAGAAAATTAGAAAAATATTAATAATATAACGGAAAACAGGAAAGTCAAAAATGTATACTCTACGTACTATTTTTTATCAAATCATTTCTGATTTTTATTAATTTATTTATAAAATACCTATTATCCATTTATTATATAAATTTTATTTGGTTATAGTTTTACTTAGGTATTACTTATTTTTATATATGTTTACATATTTATTTTTACGTTATTTATTTATATTTTTCTTATTATTTATTTATTTTATCTTAATGTATATTTTATTTATTTATAAATTTTATTTCTTAATTTGAGTACTCAATCCCCAATAAAGTACTGAGTACTTTTTATTACATTCTTAATGTACATTTTTGTATAATAGATGAGTTTCTATAAAAAGATACCAGTGAAATAAATTTCGTAATCGTAATTTCTGAGCCGCACTGTTGTAGCGCTAAATGCGAGGCGCATAATCAGCACTCGCATAACGCCAAACTGTCTCACAACCATTTTAGGTATTTTGCCGCAGAGCTAATTTGTGCGCAGTGCACTCGTTCGGTTTGTGGTAACAAAACCGATCATGTTTTGACTGACTAATATTGTTTGATAAGCGTGCATTGACGCACAGTAATGAATTTTATGACAATCAGTAGTGATCGTTGACTCTGACTTAAGCTCGCTTTCCAAAGCCGTAGGCCGAAAATAAAGTTTCTTCCTTACAAAGGTAGGGATCTCGGTGTTAGGATTAGGTAGGTCATACTTATATCCTTCGAAAGTTTTTGGAATATAACTGTATTATATACACATTTATATTCTTAGGGGCGTAGCTAATGTTACGTCTGCGTAATGAGTTTGCATAAGATTATATGCAGACTCATGCGTATCCTCATAAGTTAGCATACTGGCTGTATAATAGTTCGAAGGATATTAGTATTCTAGAATTTATTTGAATATTTGTAAGAGTAGATTGTTTTGTTGTTTAAGAGAGTTCCATGTAGTCGTTCAAAGCCGAAGGAAGTATTTTTTTAATATATCGACATAAAGAGTCCAAGTTGTTTTTATTCAAAGTATAGATCCCGGTAGTCGAGCCCTAAGCACCCAGGGTTCGACAGTACCCACAGATAATGATTAGTTAGGACGTGGCGTGATGTGGGAGAAAGAGGGGATAGCGCGCGGTGAGACAGCGCGCGCGCTTACCCACGCCACTTGGACCTGAGGGTCAGAGCTAGCAGTATATCGGTGAGCGATCTTGTTATTTCCCAGTGCATGTGTAATTATCCAGATTGACCAAATATTCATTGTACCTATATTGTTTTCCAATGTTGTGTGTGCATTGTTCTAACAGCGTTCAGATCCAGAAATGATACTAAAGCAGACCAGTTCTCAGTTGTGAGGCTCGGGGTGGCTGTGAGGGGAGGTTGGAGGCCACTTTGGGGGGTAACACCCCCGATATCATTGCGATGGTAAATTCAGTAACGGTTATTCAGTAAAAATCAGTTTTCGTAATACAGCGGTCGATAGATTACAATGTTATCGTACCTATGCTAATCAAGACACGGGTATTTTAGGTTCAGATATTCGTCATTGAAGTGTAATTGACGACAGTATTTATAAGATTTAAATAAAAGATCCCAGTGAAATAAATTTCGTAATCGCAATTTCCGAGCCGCACTGTTGTAGCGCTGAATGCGAGGCGCATAATCAGCACTCGCATAACGCCAAACTGTCTCACAACCATTTTAAGTATTTTGCCGCAGAGCTGCGTTTGTGCGCACTGCATTCGTTCGGTTTGTGGTAATAAAACCGGTCGTGTTTTGGCTGACGAATATTACGAGTACTTTTATCACTACGCCTCTAATAATGATAACAAACTTTTTTTTGATAATAATAATACTGAGTTTTCTTGTTATGTTCTTTTTTGACGTGACACAAAGTAAGTTAATTAGCACACATTTCGGTGTACATATACATATATTATAATTCCTTAAAGATTATTGTCATATAATTGCTTAGCGAGAAAATAAAAAATACTAATAATATAATAAAAAATAGGAAAGTCAATTTTTATTTTTTATTTTATATATTATTATTTCATACTTATTTTTATATTATTTATTTATATTTTTCTTTTAATTTATTTAATTTAATCTTAATTTATATTTTATTTATTTATAAATTTTATTTCTTAATTTGAGTACTCAATGGCCAATAAATAGTACTTTTTATTTCATTTTTTATGTACTGTTTTGTGTATTTATAAGATTTCTACAATATATAAATATATATAATGTTTATTTTATTTTATACTTCGTTACAGTTTTATCATTTTTTTACTTATTTTTATATATTATTATTTCATACTTATTTGTATAATATTTATTTATATTTTTCTTTATATTATTATATAATTAATAATATAACGGCGCTTCAAATCATAACAAACTTTTTTTGATAATAATAAAAATTGTGTGATTTACGTGTGATGTTGCTAGTAATGCTTTTAAAGTGCTTTTTTTAATCACACAACGTAAGTCAATTAGTACACTTTTTTTTAAAAACTTTTTTGATAATAATAAAAATTGTGTGATTTACGTGTGATGTTGCTAGTATTGCTTTTAAAGTGCTTTTTTAAAATCACACTACGTAAGTCAATTAGCACACTTTTTTTTACCAAACTTTTTTTGATAATAATAAACATTGTGTGATTTACGTATGATGTTGCTAGTATGCCATTTAAAGTGTTTTTTTTTTAAATCACACAACGTAAGTCAATTAGCAAAGTTTCGGTTTATAATCGTTTATATAATATTTATTTCTCAAAAGTTATCGCGTAATCACTTAGCTAGAAAATTAAAAAATATGAATGTTCTTATTTATAAACAAAAAGAAAAAAAGGTACGTTGCACATTTTTTTGGATATTTTAGTGTTAAAACACTGCAACTACAAATAACTAACTAGTAGCCTATTCACTCTAACCTTATATAAATAATGCTCAAACGCGCTTTCATTGTAGGTACATTTCGATTGCGCAGCTCTTTCAGTACTGTTGGAAAGAACCGTAAACAATACCTGCTTACCAAACCTTCACAAAAATTTCTTTTTTTATTTTTATAATTTTTTATAACAAAAGCTAATTAAGTTTTTATTAATTTATACTCTACTTTTTCTTACCACGTAATTTTCCAATTTGAATTTTTATTAATTTATTTGTTATTTTTATTTATATATTTATTTGTTTAAAAATATTGTTTTATTTATTTATGTATATATTTTTATTTATTTTTATTTTTCTTTTATTTAAACTGAGCTTTTTAAGATTTATGGATTTTATATACGAGTAATAAATATCTTTTCCGTACCAAAAACGAACGGTAGAAAGCTAAATCGGTCTTTCTTTAGACAAAAAAAAAATGGTTATTTTTTTTTATTTCTTTACTATACACTACTTTCATTTTAATTGTCATGAAAAATGTAAAAAAGAAGTCATTATTACTTCGGTCACCCATTTATTTTTGAGTTACTCAATTAAGATTCTTTTAGATGACACCTCGTCTAAAATGCTACTTACAAACGAAACGAAAGTTCTGATTTTGTAGTGAATAGTCTTGCTTTCTTGTGAGACTCATAAGTTTGTGGATCTTTTAATATTTGGAATATGATTTGGGTAAGTTTAAAAAATTGCTTGTATATTTTTTTATGTTTTTCTTTATTTATATATACAATGTATATATGTTTTTCTTATATATTATATATAAATATATGTTTTTATTTATTTATCTTTTTATTTATTTATTTTTATCTTAATTTGTATTTTATTTATTTATTAATTTTTATTTATAAATTTTATTACTTACGAAAACCCAATAAAGTATTGAGTACTTTTTATTACATTTTTAATGTACAGTTTGATATTTTTGTGTATTTACACAATGCAATTTGCTTTTGTTTTATTTATTGAATTTGAAACTCTAGACCATGTGTTTCTTTGATAATGAACCCGCAACCAACTCGTAAGTCGGGGTCATTACCACTCGGTCATCACTGCTCTGACGAAGATATATTTACGATTACTGTTTGAAATATCTGTGTTTACGATATTATGATTCTTCTTCTTACAATTATAGACAATCTTGGAGATATTCAAGGTGTACTTATAATGCGTTCAAAATCAGTGGAGATGTGATGCAAGATTTGCCTCGATCTGGTAGGCCATCAACGTCATCAACCGCAGGTGTGACTGAAAATCCTCATTATAGTTTTGAGAGCGATAGCTGCTGAATTTTTTGTATATCACGAGTCGATACCATTTGAAACAACAATTTGTGTATAAAACATATTACAATTTTCGTATTGTATTGGTTGGTTGTATATTTAAAATTTCTTAAAACACTGTTCCTTTAATCTATACTTATAATAAATCTGTAGAAGTAAAAATTCTGTACATTGAAAATATCAAAAAAATAAATGGCAGGGGGTGGTACTAGACCAACACCGAACCCAAAAATGTGAAAAATTTTTGTCTGTCTGTCTGTCTGTTTGTTCAGGCATCACGCAAAAACTACCGGTTCGATTACGATGAAACTTGGTATAATTATTCTTTAATATCCGGGACACCACACTGGGTACTTTTTATCGCGGAAAAGTATATACAATAAAAAACAAACTTAATTTTACGGTTCGATCCCTAAGCCCGATTACTGTACCAACCGCAAATAATAAGTTTGTCGCAGGTTACGTCACCCATTTCTATTGTAATTAGCCACAAAAGGCCCGCGCCGAGACAGAAGTATTAATACCGGTAAGTATGCTCGATAGATAACGTTCTCCACAAATAGCACTTTACACAAAAAACTTCATTGATAAGTTTATTCGTTCACGTGAACGAAGTTGCGGGCACAGCTAGTTAGGAATATAGTTCGCAAAAAACTTACGATGGTTGTAAATACAAAAAAAATACTGAAGTATTACTACAGTAGGAAAAGAACGTTTTGACGTTTTTTTCCTACTGTGTCAGTAATACCATATTCAATTTTCTTAATTGATCTCATTTTCTGAGCTCGCTCTTTCATTATATAGATTATATTTATCTAGCTTATGGGTTTTATTGTTTATTTTAGAAGTGTAAGCGCAGGACCAATCTTCATTATTATTTACTCAAGCCTCTTCATCTCATCTTGGCCATTATTGCCTCAACGACGAGTCTCATTGTAACTTGCCATCAATTCTGTGAACGTTGATCGAACATCGCGCTTGAAGTCATCGTGCTTGATGGAATCTTGAGGAATATTTATGAAGATACGACATTTAAAAATAAGCTGTCCAAATGGTTGGCAAAAAGGATATCCTGTAGTGACTAAGATTGTAACTCAGTCAAGCCATACTGTCATTGTTAAAATGACGAAGAGTGGGATAATGCTGCGGGCCTACAACAACCTCTGCCCGCTTCCTCTTGATGGAATAAATTAACCCGGGGAGAATGTTCGGGTTCCATCGGCTACCTTCGTCACTCATCGGGCTGCTGCGTGGGCGACGGCGCGCGGGACAAGTGTGTCCGCGGGACCACCACACTGCACTAGCGAGGACAACCGACGACACATGCGGGTCTTGTCAGTTCTATCTCTGTACCTAAAATATCTTTGAATATACGTTTGTCAGTATTACAGTCCACTGCCTTTTATTTAAGTCCAAATCTGGACCCTAACACTTTCCATAATCGGGTGTCACCATTATGTAGACCACCCGGAGGTCGCCATAAAGAGATGTCAGCATAACCGTAGGGGCCAACAGCATCGAAGCCTATTGGGGCCATAGGTTGTATGAAAGTGTACCTCGGGGCCTTGGAACGAAGGCAAAGAAGGAACAGGAGTGGGACTTAGTTAGTAAAAGAGGAGAGAAGAGCCGAAGAAGTCACTGGATGACTTCCCATTTAAAAAAATACCCTACTCATAATACATTTCGTATATTTTCGTCCCAAACCAATGAGACGGTTAGTTAAAACCTATGATGACATCCAAACGAACAAAATTTTATTGAATGTTTAGAATACGGAATTATTTCTGCCCCGAGTTTTCCAATCAAAGTCAGGAAGTAACTGATAGATAACCTTGTCTATTTTTACGTTTGTGGTTAAGACACAAACACACATAAAATAACCAAACACAATACATACTCACACATATCATTAATAGTCATTAAAATAATATGATGTTATCAAACGGTTAGTCCATTTACCACCTGTGCAACTACAAAACCGGACTAAGAAAAAATAAATGAAGACTATGGCGTATTAAAAATATGTACGCTTATCCTCATTTATTCAAGTGAAATCAAAATTACTAAGAATCCAGTCAACATGACTCATAAATATGTATGTATAGAGTATTGTGTGCTTTAAGTATGATTTAATTAATGTGCTTAAGTTTTATTGTACATTTTATTCTCAAGTGCAAAATTTCTCTCCATTTTATATGATTTGCTGTAAAAAAAACCCAATTGTGGGTTAAGCTCGCCCGTGTACATTAGCTGTTCTTTTTTGTTTGTTTTGATAAAAGTTGTGTGTATAATAAAGAATAAAGGAATAAAGAAGTTAACTCCATCCAAAAGTTGACACACTCACATCGACTTTTATCTCTTAATCTCCTAATCGAAATGCGTGAGAGTACACTAGCTATCATCTCAACAACCATTTTGTTATGTTTCTGATTCCAGGGCACCTTCAACTAAATATTTGAGAATAAAATTCGTCTGCACAAACGCGTCATATGTTCTTGTTTATTGCCATTAATACCTTGTCTTGTCAGCCTGCCTAAAACTAAAAATCACATGTCACAAGCGATGTCTACATAATTTAATTAGGACGTAAGAATTGTAGAAATATTAAACTTTTGTCTCCATTTTTCATAGACATGGAGTCGCACATCGTAAATAAGTATCATCAGGCGCATTCTCATTCCATCGACCATGATGATTCATCTTCCGAAAGCAGCTATAACCCAAGCAGTCCAGAGTACCCTCAGAATGGTGTGCCCCGGTCGACGCCTTCTTCAGACAGCAGCACTGACGATTGGGGTCAGAATCAGATGGTGAGTATACTCTTCACTTTTATAGTTAAGATTTTATACTTGTAGTACATTTATAAAATTTTCAAGTTATGATCAAACATTAATATTTATTAAATAATTGCAGATAACCATAACACAAACAAGTCATGATACTAGTTGGGACTACAAAAGCTTCGGCTTAAATGAAAGCATGGAAGACTTTGAAAAAAATGCAGTGCAAGAGAATGCAGGAGACAGTGGTGACAAACTCGAAAAAGGTATATACAGACAAGAAATGAATATCGATGATGATGAAATTATCAAATGCGACGAATATAAAGATGTTATGAATTCCGATTTTTACCATAATACACAATTGATCGAATCTAACAACAGAGAAGACAATTCCCTAGTAGAAGGCCGTGATTATGATATTATCATGGTTCAGCCGGTCAATCCTGATTTAGTCGATCTTTCTTCGGACGACGAGAAAGGATACATAAATGGTGATTATAGAAGCTATCAAGAAGTAAATTATGAAGATCGAAATATAATAAGTCAGGATGGTCTAGATTTTGATTCCGATTTTCAACTTTTTAATACCGATGAATATTTAATAAGTAATAATAGTCACGAAAATTTACTTGACACAGACTTGGAAATCGACGTTGTAAAAAACGTGGATGAATACTTTGTAAAAGACCAAGGTAACGAAAATGCATCGGCGTCAACAAATATCAAGGATTTTTTCATAAAACACCAGTTACCTAATGAAAAGAATACAAAGTTTAATATACCAGTTCCTACTCCTAATGTAGAAGAATTTATTTTTAGTAATGTCGAAGAAGAAGTAGAAGAAAAAACTGAAATTAATAATAAAACTGTTAATTGCCAGGTTATTGACCACAATAACACAGATAATACAGATATGTCAATAATCGAAGCAGATCTAGAAGTTCTGCCAAACATCAAAGAATTCAAGGATTTTATCTTAGACGATATGACACACACCAAATTCAGCTACATACAAACGTCGTGTTTGGTTCCACAGTCGCCCGTGCAGAACAGAAATCTCTCTGACTTTGATTTTTATAATGGTGAGGACAGTACGGAGAATAAAAATGAGGACATGCCAAAAACACTGACCAATAAAGTAAACAGCAATCAAATTGTCAATAACGAATCGAAACCTGATCCTGAACCCGTAAAGGGCGATTTCAGTTATATGGATATTAAAAGGCCGACGAAACGGCACAGTCTATCCAACCCCGAAGGTGGAAAAAACCTTTCTAAACCAGAAGTATTGCCTAGCAATAGCAAATCATCGATTTCTAGATATAGGTCGTGCAAAAGCAAAAAAGTAGCGTACCATCTCAGTAGTGACGAGGAATCAGAAAATAATGCAAACAATAAAGTGAGTAAAAAGAAAACTAGTGTAAAACAGTCGAAATGTCATAAGAAACCATCGCCACCACGTACTGAACCCGATCGCTTTATAGAAAAAGCTAAAAGTTCTGTGATAATCCAACATGATTTTAAAGCAAGTGACCATTGTAGTAAAAACTCCACAAATGGCATTAAGTTAACCATAAGGAATAAATCGGAAGTAATTCTACACAGTGAGCATATACAATCTAAGGCGGATAAAAATATAGACAAGCGGGAAAACAATGTCAGGGAAGAAACGACCATTGCAGAAAAACAAATTAAAGAATTAGATAGGAACAATACAGATTCAGAAAATAAAACCATTAATACAACATTATTTAGTAATAAGCAACATGTCCAGAAACCCCCGAAGTTGCAATCCAAAAGGGAAAAAAGGACGTTTGAAGAGGAATTGAATAAGAGTATGTTTGAAGTTGATGTAAAAAAAGAGATAGAAAAACCCTTGAAGAAGGAGAATCAAGAATATAAATTGAGAAAAACCTGTTTGAAAAACAGTCCTGCGGCGGTGAGTTCAAAGGTAATTCTTCCAGAAATGCTTAGACCTTTATCTGATAATGTCATAAAAGGTCCTGTAACACAGACCGCTACCAATGGCGTACTCGACCCACTTGACAAAGCCCCTGTAAACGACGAACAAAAATTCTTCGACCCAATCAAAGAGGCGGCTAAGTTATTTCTAATGGCTAAGAAACGCAAAACTGAGGCTATGAGGAAAAGAGAAGAAGATATAGTAAATAGTAAGCTACTTGAAGTAAAGAATTTGAAATTGCAGCCTTTATTTAGTGATGCTGAAATAATGAAAATTGTAGGAATGACTAAATCAGAAATTATGCCGGTTCCCGGGGGTAAATCTCAATCATCCACAAATTGTGAAAAAAATATTCTTGTCAATATCGGAACAAATACTGATGAAAAAATGTTTAGTTACCTTAAAGAACCTGTTGATGAAAAAATAATTAAGGCCACATCTTCGTCAGATGAGTCCAAATTTTCGACTAATTTAAAAAATAAGGAGTTTGATCATGTTTTGAAAACAGAAAAAAGGAGTCCAGTTGACGAAAAAACTCATTCAAACATAAAAATAGACAAAAAAAGATACAAGGATATAACGGCTACATTAGAAAGTGTGAGGAAGCAAGTTGAACCTAAAACATTAAGCAATTCTTTATTCTCAAGTATCCAAGATGTAGTCATGAAGAATGCACCTAAGGAGGCTGAAAAACACGACAAAAGACACAAACCCCCACAAGAGAAACGTGATTGCTGGTCTGTTAAAACAACGATAGTTAGAGAATACGACCCAAATGCCGAGCATGGAGAAGATAAAGTCATCTTACATTTAGACAAGCACAGATGTAAACCAAGCTCGAACGTGGTCACACAAACTGATCCAGCAACAGAATTCACTGAACCTACAATTTTAGCACCAATGCTTAAAGAACGAGTTAGTCCGGTGAGCAGAAAGCGAAATTACAGTGATGTATCTCTATCAAGTGATGAAAGCCTGTCGCTCAAAAGCAACAAACGTCAGGTAAAAGAATCAAAACCAGAAGATCGAGTATTAAAACCAAAAGAATTGAGATTAGAACGAAATGAAACAAAAGAGAAGATGTTTGGGGAGATTGCTAAGCCAATGACCCCACCGTTAAGGAAACCCACGGTTTCTGAAAGCTCGGATTCATCCTCTAGGTAAGTATTGCTCTTGAGATTTATGTCTATGCTGGGAGATATTTTAAGATTAGGTAGTAGTTGCCTTATTTCTTGTAGAAACACATCGTGAGGCTGCCAATAATTTTAACAGCATTACGAATTATTTTCAGTCAAATAATACTCAGTTCAAATAACTTCCGGGATTCTGACTGTTTGCAAAAGTTACCGCGACCTTAGAACGTAACGCAAGGGACACATCAGGGTTTTTAGTTGGTAAAAGTCTGTCACTCGCTGTCGCTCCTCCCAGAGCGACAGAAGTTGTAAAATACTGCTTATATTTGAGAATCATATAGCAAATACATTAAAAAAAAAATTGTGAATTGTCAAATGAATTCTCCCGCTCCGTTTGGAGAATGAGTGCCAGTTTTTACCGACTAAAACCCATCTGTTTATCTCAGTTGCTCGTTGCGTTTCAGAACCACTGTAGAAAATTTATCGAGCTATCATATTTCTATAACGATAAAAATCTTTATAGTATATGTATAATATAGTAATTGGTTCTTAATAGTACTAGATCCATGGGTAATGTGAAAGTGTACCTTGGGACCCTAAAACGAAGGCAGGGAAGGAACAGGGGAGTGGGTTTTTAGTCAGTAAAAGTCTGACGTTATCCTCTGCTGCACTCAAGGATTGAAAATTTCATTGGATGATTTTCTCACCTAAATAAAAAATAGTACTAGGTGGCTCAGAAATAATTTACTTTGCAGATGCATGAAAAAATATCAAATACATTTTTAAACAAGCATTAATTTACAAAATTAGAAACTGAAGACATAAATGTCATCTTTCCCGGTTCTATAATTTCCACTTGACTTTTGCAGCTCATCATCATCTTCATCATCTTCATCATCTTCATCATCTTCATCATCTTCATCATCTTCATCATCTTCGTCATCTTCATCATCTTCATCATCTTCGTCATCGGGAACCAGTTCATCATCTAGCAGCTCCAGCACGTCGCGTGGATCCTGTAGCTCTTACAAGCGAGATGAGTTCTATAATCAGAAGGAGTATAGAAGTTCCAATAGGTAAGTTTTGAAACTATTTTTACTTAACCAGCCGTAACTATCCTTAGTTTGTCAGGGTCGGCTTCTAGTCTCCTCCATATTAACATAACTTCTTTTGTTGTTATGACCTAATTTAATTTAATATACTTTTTCAATATAACGATGATATTATGAATACTATACTATAATTTAATCAAATTTTTTGTGGTTCGATGAACGTTTTCTATAATTATAGCATTGTAATTAAAATTCATTTAGTACAGTGTTCGGTTCTTTATATATAATAATATAATATGAAAAACGAGAAATGTGATATGTCAGTCAGTCAGCCGACTGATATATCAACGCATAGCTGAAATTACTGGGCATAAAAACATGTAATTTTACACCAGGCTTTCGTTTTCGTTTGTTTCGTTTCGCTTCTGTTTGTATATAATTGTTTAATTTTTGTGTCGATGTCCAGATGAAATTTTTCAATATAATCAGTTATCTAAAAAAAAAAAAACATTTAAATATTTAGTATTGAATTACTTTCAAATATAAATATTCTAAAACCTATCAACTTTACGACGTTCACCAGGTGGCAGCACTGGGTTGTCAGGTCCAGAAATCTTAATTCTAAATTCTTATGACGTCAACGTACGATGACGTAATGTAAACGTTTTCAAAAGTAGAAGACTTGTCGGCTAAGTGGCACCAACTGGTGGTGAGAATTTTTCTGAAAACCCTTATTCCTTTGTTTTAGAGAAAACAACAGTTTCGTAGAAGAGCGTAGAATAGTTTTTGTAGGTCGTCTGGAGAAGGACGCCACTAAGCAAACGCTCCGGAACCAGTTCGCAAAGTTCGGGCCTGTGACAGAGGTGCGACTCCTCATCAAGGCGAATGGGTAAGATAATCATCTTAATTCACTAAGTACTACTGGTTAATTTATAAAGAAAGAAAATCGTATAAAATAAAAATAGCAAGAGAAAAAAACTTGTCAACAGCTATATACCGTTAAATTTTGATCGTTTTAATACCGTAAAGGGTCGATCCGGTAGATGAAATATTATCGATTTGTAAAGATAAAATTAAAAAATAAAGTACTTTTTTTAACTCGAATTAATTTACGCATGTACGAAATTAGTTTTTTTTAAGTAAACGTCAAATAGGCAAGTTCAATGACCTGTAGGTAGTTAGTACGCTACGACCGACTACTACCTACAAGGTCATTGAGTCGTTTAATTAAAGAAATTAATTTTGTACATGCGTACCTATATTAATTCAAGTTTTAGAAAAAAAGTACTTTATGGTTATACCTCCTGAGCCGTTACGTATTTTTAAAAGCTTGGTTCTTTGGACCTTTAGATTTTTTTTTTGAGGAGACCAGGTTTGAGGCTACCATAATATGTATTTGGGCACATATTAACTTTTTTCATATTTCCTATAGCTATCGTTACGGCTTTGTAACGTACCAGCGCGCGCGCGACGCCTGGTCGGCAGTGGAAGCATCCAGCACGTTCCCGCAGTACGTCATCGGGTTCGGAGGGCGTCGCGCCTTCTGCAGGCAGAGTTACGCCGATCTCGGTGAGTTGTTACTTATCAGGGTAATACAAACTTACCACCTTGTCCCCCGCGGGTTTGCAGACGGCGGACAATGGGTAGCTCGCTGTCCGTCCGTCCGGTGACAGACCGGACCGAGCCCAAGTCGTTTGCGATGCGCACTGTTCCCGCGCGCCTCAAGGAGTCGTCAGCAAACTGTAGGGGCCCAGTAGGGTCGAAGGCTAATCTGGGCTCTGGGGAGGTATTAAAATGCATACCAAGGCCTTGGAACCAAGGCAAAGGAGGAACAGAGTAGGTTTTTAGTCAGTAAGAGTCTGACACTATCTTCTGCTCCACCCAAGAGCGGGGGATGTCATTGGATGATTTTACCTACTTTAAAAAAACACCTTGTCCCCAAAAATCTCAAAAATTTAGTTCTTTGGTTATTCAACAACAGAATTTCAATACGAAAGTTATACGCACAATGCTCTAAAATGAGGACTGAGTGGGGAAGCCATTAACCAGATAGAAAGGCATCAGAAACAACGGAACCATCAAGAGATCTTGGAACTATTAGAAAGATCATTCATTTCTTATAAGTTTTTGGAATAGGTACATTTATTTCCATCTGTGAAAATCGTTGGTTAAACAGAGCTTTCTTTTTATAGATCACTCTAATATTAGTAGGACTAATTGGACCACCTTCCTAAAATTATTCTTATTCATTTTAGATGGTCTAGACGTCAAATATGCGGAAAGCGCCTACCACGGAGAACCCGTTCCACAACCAAACCGAAGAGATGAAGATACGTCCTTTGAGCAAATGCTTTCTGAGATGAAGAAGAAACTCGGGCAAAGAAAAAAGGATAGAAAGTCCTGATGATCCCAAGCCGTGACAGTTAGGCCTACTGTCTACGGGCGCGTACTTGCATAGACACTATACGTCATTACACGCTTGTAGTAAGTCCTCTAACACTTTTGCGGGCTATCAACAAAGCGTTGATATTTAATGATATTTAATGACAGAAGCCTTAATCTAGTGTCAAAGGTATGATTTAGATTCAGCCTCAGTAATTTATATTGTGGATTTCTAAGACTGCAACTTTTGTCTTATATAAAACATTATTTTTAGTATATGCAAAACCCGAATCACGTGTTTAGAAATCTTATGTTAAGAATCTATGTACAAAATTTCATAACTGTATCATGAGAAATCACCAAGTTATTATGTTACCTGGTTGTTCACACAAACACATGGTCACCAAGCCATCCGGGTCACTGAGGGGTTGTTTTGCTCTCACACCCAGCTGTGCGCCAGTTTGTACACTTACCCCCGATTTCTGATTTAAGCATTTGAAGTTGAGAATTACTCAAACTTTACTTTAGCCTGTAAACCTGTCGAAATTTGGCTATTATGTATGGTTTGAGACGTTCTTAACTCGAAATATCAATTCAGAAACACGCCTTTATTATCGGTGGTGTCTAAAAAAATTGTGAAATTTTTGAAATATCTTTGGGAAAAAATAGAGCATGATGTAAAAATGATCGATTCAGTTACTGATTCGGTACAAACTATATACAGGTTTCTCGTATACTAAAAATAATTTTGTTTATACCAAATAGTGGTTTTTGCAATAAAATGGTTTAAACGTTGCTTTAGTTCGTGCTTTAGTATTCTAACTCTTAACTGATAGGTTACATTTCAGAATTTTTAGTCATAGTAGGTAAGCATTTTAGTGTAACGCAAATAATTTAAAATGTGTACACAGTGATATTAGGGTACTCATCGACATTTATAGTACAAATGGCTATGTATACATTGTCAATTTATTTAAATTGTATCAATTTTTATTTTTTAATATTTTAACTAACAAATTTCAACCGAATTATTCATTAATCTCTTATTACATGTAGGTTAATCATTGTATCAATGATTTCTCGATATCTTGTTTTACGTGTGGTTTAGCGGGTGTGTGCAATGACAGCGCCTGTCAAGGATGATAACTGTCAAAGTGACAGTTACCTAGATGTGCAATGAAAAAGGTGAAAAACAGCGGTGTATACAGAGAGTATAATAATATTATATACCGCTGTGTATATTATTAATATACTAATAATATAAACCGTTGTTTTTCAAATTTACTTTAAACTTTGGTAGAATAGTCGATATTGGCTTTACATGCAATTAATAAAAAATAAATAGATGACAGTGTTGCGTTGCGGACAAAATTAGTATGCTCGCTGATAAGTCGTGGCATGTAGTGGTAATTGACCATCTTGCTTTTGATTTCAAACACATATTCATCTCACTGCCTTGAAAGATAATATACACAACTAGCGGTTATTGAGGTTACTAATTATTTAGGTACTGAAGTGTACTCGAGTATTTCCCCTATACTTTAACATTTATTCATTAAACATATTGACCTTGACTTCGGCCTCAAGGTCAATTACCTTCAATGATCCCTGCCATTTCCTCATATTTTACAAATTTAAGTCAAGGTTATCTTTCTTCGGTATACCTGACGTTTCCTCACATTTGATATATTTGACCTTAAAGTCAAGGTCATTGACCTTGGAAGTACCTGACGTTTTCTTACATTTTTTTAGACTTGATCTTGAAGTCAAGGTCACATTCAGTGACCCTTACTTTTTTCCACCCTTCTATTTCCACATCCCAACGGAACGCGAAAGCTTGATTTCATTTCATTTCATTTAATTGCATTCCATAATGTGAGTAAAGATGTTACAATTCACTTAAAGCTAAGGTATATTTATGGACTCTGTAAGGGCACATCAACATAGACAACACATAAACAAATAATTAAATAAAATCAAACATTAAAATTAAATTATAACAATCGAACTAGAGTAATCAAATTAAAAGTAATCGAATCAAATAGAGTGAAGAGGCTCTTAATAAATTAGTGCGCTTCATCATCAACGATCGCATCACTGCTTACCATGAGGTGGGATTGCAGTCAAGCACTAGTTTAAATAAAAAAAAATCAAACATTTAAATAAAATTAAAATAATTTTATAAAACGTTAAAATCAAAGTAAAATAATAAAATTAAAAATAATAAAATCAAATATTTATTTTTTGTGACTAATCGTGGTTTTGAAATAAAAAAAATCGAAATCTTTTTATATCAAAATTTTTCTTAAGTCTTTTTTCCTCAGTTCCCCATTATCTATAGTCCAATCGGGTCACCTTTCTTGATGAACCATTGTTCTAGGATGTATAACTCCTTGGCTCTGGAGTAGTTCTGTAGACACATTACTTGATGAGTGAAAAATATTGACGTCTTTCGATACTTCATAATCCAGTATATTGTACGATTTGGAGATTTGCATTCCAAATCTCATGGACTTTTTGATGTTTGGGGATAATGGTTGTTGAGTGAAATGATGTTGTGACTCCAAAACAGAATGTATATTATTTGTACCCAGCACATCCTTATATATAGATTTACATTGCTACGGACTAAAAACTTAACCAATAGGAAAACACTAGCTTAATGTCTACTAAACTCTTAACCAATAATGTAATACTACGTTTGTACAAAAATGTCCCGCTAAAACTAATTGGCCACTTATAACTCTACACTGCGTCTTTATGCGTTACGTTAAAACTGATGTCCAATAATTTCACTATACACTGTTCCCACTTTCTGGCGACATTACTGTTGTCCAATCACAACGCTGGTTACTGTTTGATGCGTGTCCCGTTTGGTGTCGCTAGTATCGTTATGCTGTTCCTGGCGGGAACAGTACCGTTACGTCTATTGTAGCCTTTTTCTTAAGCAGCTGTGGTGTGGTAAGGACGCTCGCTGCTACGCTCGCGCGCGGCGACCTTGGAACACAATGGCTGCGTGTTACCTGTTTCTATTTCTAAACAGATTGTCGAAAACGTTACCAAAAGTTCTTTTCAGAACTGTCGGCTTTGATATTTCTTGGCGGAATCGAAACGTGTTAATTGTGCTGTGCGGTGCGGTGGCTACAGATGCAAGCTTTGAGATAAAGTCTTTCTTCTGAATTAGACTTTATCTATTCTCACAATAAAGCTTGTTTCTCTGGGATTTTTTTGCGAGAAGATGAAGAGTTGCTGTCCCTGTATTTGCTGCTGTATCTGCACCAGCAAACAACATATCATTAGCCACCATGTGAGCTATTTTTTCGTTGATTTCCAACAATGTCTCTAGAGCAACCAAGCCTTCTTTTGGTAATTAGTTCTTTTTTTGGTTAAGAGGTTTATTAAATTTTATAGAAGTTCTCTCTTTTATGTTCATAACTTCAAAGCTTTTTTCAAACATTTTCGTCAAAAACAGTCTCCAAAGACTAGGTGTGAATTCGATTTTTAAATTTTGAATTTCACCATGTGAGCGTGTTCTTCGTTGATTTCCAACAATGTCTCTAGAGCAACCAAATGACGCCTTTTGGCAGTTAATTCCTTTTTTGGTTAAGAGGTTTATTAAATTTTCGTTATGTGCACAACTTCAAAGCTTTCTTTTCCAAAGACTTGGTGCGGAGGCGATTTTTGAATTTCCATTTCCATACACAGTCTCATCACAATGGTGTAGCGATATCAAGCGTCATCCTTTCTATTCATTCAATTTTCAACAACATTTGTTTTCATTCATTTATTCACTTTAATGTCATCGCGTCCATGGCTTAGACGCGACGTTATGTTGCCAATTTATGTAAATGAAATTTTATTTCCTCTTTATTTTTCCATTTTTGACTATTTCCTAATTTTTGTTTTCAATATTATGCTTTTGATTTATTAGCACACAAAGCAATTCCGATGTCTTTGTGTCGAGACCGTCACCGGCTCACGCTAAAAACCGTGACGTGGCGCATATTTTTCCAATTTTTTTTTTTACAATTTTGTAACCAAATCCAAAGGTTGCATTATTATCCGCAAATAAAATTCTAATTTCATCTTTCTTCTTTCGTAAGTGTAGTCCATAGTAGCATTGTTAGTGCTTGTCGAGAATTCGCCTGGTATACGTAAATTGTATCCATAGGTAAGTTCAGCAGCGCTCATACTGTTACGCAGTGAGAAGCACAATTGCTTTAAAAGATTATTTATTTATTCACTAAGGCTAAATAACAAGAATTCTGGTTAGAAATTGGATATAGACACGTTGAATTATGAAGACGAACTGGCTCTTCGGGAGTGAAGTTGATTCATTTATAGTTGGCGAACTGTAAATGAAACATTCCAGAATGTTCACGGAAAACATTACAAAAATATTAAACTATATACAATAGGTGTTCAGTTACCCAAAACCCTACCGGTACTTACAAAATGTGTTTCCATAAAACATACAAAATGAAACTAAACTATAAAGATAAACAATAGTAATTACAGCGTTCGGCCCTTAACGGTAAACAAAATGTGTGTAAACATTCACAAAAAGACAAACTAAACTATAAAAGTATACGATAGGTTGTAAGTAATGACATTATTTATAATAAGGAACTCTCTCGAATTATTATGCTAAACAATATAAGGTTTCTGTCCCATAACATAACACGACGGATGAGCTAGCAGGGTTGCGTTTATGATACTTTCTTTGCTTTGTTCGAAGTTTCTTCTTTGCTTTAATTGCTTCGTCGGTCCACGTGATTAGGTTTTGTCTTTTTTCTTGACATTATGTAGGTAAGCGTTAACGGTGCATGCTGGGATGCGACGTTGCAAAAGATCGCGATAAAAATTGATCATACCGAGAAATTCTCGAAGTACTTCGATTATAGTTGGCTTGGCTTGGTTTGCGATGGCTTCTATCTCATGTTGCGGAGGTTTGATTCCGTCTGCTGATAGGGTGTAACCTAGGAATTGGACTTCTAGTTTACCTAGGTTTGCACATGGCGGGATTAATCGTTATGCCGTTTTGTTCGAATCTCTTCGAGTACGATGTGCAGGTGTTCTCAGTGTTGAGGTTCGTTTTCTGATGCTAGTAGTAAATCGTCAATGAAAGAAAAAAAGAAATCTAACCCTCGTAACACTTCATGGATATATCGTTGGAGCGTTTTTCAGGGCACATATGCCCTGGCCTGTGCCCGAGGGAATTCAAATAGTCCCATCGGAGTGATGATTGCAGTTTTTTCGACGTTTTGTTCTCGTACACTTAGTTGGTATGGACGGTTGAGGTCGATTGTGGAGAATAATGTTTTCCCAGACAATTGATGCGTAAAGTCTTTGATGCGTGGCACGGAGTATCGATCTGGCACGGTGATGGAGTGGAGTCGGCGGTAGTCACCACAAACTCTAATATCGCCGTTTTTCTTGGGTACGATGTGAAAAGGTGATGCCCAAGGACTTTAACTTGGTCTGCATAGTCCTTGTTCGATCATGTTCTCGAACTCCTTTTTAACAATCTCGTAACGATGCGGTGGGATTGGTCAGGCACGGCAGTGTATCGGTGGTCCACAAGTTTCAATGAAATGCTGCACTTTTATGTCGCAGTTCAATTCCATCGAGGTTAGCCTCGTTATACAGGGATACTGAGCTAGTATGTCGTGGTATGTTTGCGACATGTCGATACTGCGCACGGTAGGTAAGTCTGATACTCGTACCGGCACGTTGACTTTTACACTCGTTACTCCGTCGATTAGTCTTTGATTTTTTAAATCGACGATGAGCTGGTGATGCTTAGGAAGTCGGCTCCGAGGATTGGTTTTGAGACGTCGGCCACAATAAATTGCCATTTGTAAGGGCGTCGCAAATTGAGGTCGAGACATAGTGTTCTTTCACCGTATGTAGCCATCGTGGTATTATTTGCGGCGTAAAGTTCGAATGGTAGCGGCGTTTGTTGTTGACCTTTTGTTCTCGGTACTTTTTTAAATTGTCGCGATATTAATTTTACTTCATAGTTTTTTTAAACATTGACGTCAAAATCGGTCTCCAAAGAGATAGTTTGAATTCTATTTCATAGGCGAACAGGTCCTGAATAAATTGCATTTCTGCGGTCAATTTGGGATACCCGAATGCGACTGGGCCAATAGATTCCAAAATCCTTAGGTTCATTTCCTTGAAAAAATCCTTTGTGAACATGTTTTTTTGTTCACGGTTAGTTTTCTTTCTCACGATCATATCCTATGCTACCTCACCCTTATGTATAGTTTAAAAGTTTTGTGTTGCAAAATCTCTGAGTTGACTTTCGAGCGTAACTCTTTCCGTACCTTAAATGTAATTTTATTTTCTCTTTATTTAAATATATTTTTTTATATTTATGACTATCCTAAAATTTATATTTTAATATTTTTTATCGATTAGGACATAATCATTTATTTTTTTCGTTAATTACCAATAATGTCTCTAGAGCAACCGGATGTCGTCTTTTCGCTATAATTTCTTTTTTGTTGGTAAATTAGTTTATTAAATTTTCGTTATGTTCACCACTTCAAAGCTTTTTTTAAAATTTTTCGACGAAAACAGTCTCCAAAAACTTGATATAAAGTCTATTTTCGAATTTTGAGTTTCCATTTCCACACACAGTCTCGTCACAATAATGTAACGATATCAAGCGTCATATGCTTTCCATTCATTCAAAGAGTATATTTCATTTGCTTTTACGTCATCGCGTTTATGACATAGACGCGTAATGTTGCCACTTTATACAAATGTAATTTCATTTCCTTTTTATTTATTCTTTTTTTTTTTTTTTTTACTTAATCCTAAAATTTATTATTCACAAAAACAAAAACGTGGCTGCAATTGATGAAGAATGAAGATGACTACTTGGTAGTGACTTGCGGTTTGTTTTGATGAATGACGTCATGAAATTTACTGAGATAAGTGTAGTCCATACTAGGATTTTTAGTGCTTGTGGAGAATTCGCCTGGTATACGTAAATTGTATCCATATGTGAGTTCAGCAGCGCTCATACCGGTGTCTGTGTTTAGAGTGGCTCGTAGTCCCAGTAGTACGGTTGGTATCTCGTCGATCCGTGAGGTTGCACTGGTAAGTTACGTGCGTAAGGCGGCCTTGAGACTGCGATGCCACCTCTCCAAAATACCGTTGTTCTTTGGATGATACGGTGATGTGCGAGTCTTTTTTCTTCACGGTTAGCATTATTTCTGACAATCATGTCCTATGCTGCCTCACCCTTGTGTATAGTTTAATCGTTTTAGGTTGCAAAATCACTGAGTTGACTTTCGAGCGGAACACTTTTCATACCTTACCGTGGTCTGATTTCGCTTTTTGGCTGTAAGTTCTTTTTGTTTTGAAAAGAGGTTTATTAAATTTTAGTTGTGTTTACAAGTTTAAAGCTTTTTTAAATATTTTAATCTAAAACAATCTCCAAAGACTTGGTTTTAAGTCTATTTTTGAATTTTCAATTTCCATTTCCACACACAGGCTCGTCACAATAATGTAACGATATCAAGCGTCATATGCTTTCCATTCATTCAAAGAGTATATTTCATTTGCTTTTACGTCATCGCGTTTATGACATAGACGCGTAATGTTGCCATTTTGTACAAATGTAATTTCATTTCCTTTTTATTTATTCTTTTTTTATTTTTGACTTAATCCTAAAATTTATTATTCACAAAAACAAAAACGTGGCTGCAATTGAGTAAGTTTTGATGCACGAATACGTTTTTATTGTTGCTATGATGCTTGGTTGGAACTTGCGGTTTGTTTTGATGAATGACGTCATGAAGTTTACATAGTAGGATTTTTAGTGCTTGTGGAGAATTTACCTGGTATACGTAAATTGTATCCATATGTGAGTTCAGCAGCGCTCATACCGGTGTCTGTGTTTAGAGTGGCTCGTAGTCCCAGTAGTACGGTTGATATCTCGTCGATCCGTGAGGTTGCACTGGTAAGTTACGTGCGTAAGGCGGCCTTGAGACTGCGATGCCACCTCTCCAAAATACCGTTGTTCTGTGGATGATACGGTGATGTGCGAGTCTTTTTTCTTTACGGTTAGCATTATTTCTGACAATCATGTCCTATGCTGCCTCACCCTTGTGTATAGTTTAATCGTTTTAGGTTGCAAAATCACTGAGTTGACTTTCGAGCGGAACACTTTTCATACCTTACCGTGGTCTGATTTCGCTTTTTGGCTGTAAGTTCTTTTTGTTTTGAAAAGAGGTTTATTAAATTTTAGTTGTGTTTACAAGTTTAAAGCTTTTTTAAATATTTTAGTCTAAAACAATCTCCAAAGACTTGGTTTTAAGTCTATTTTTGAATTTTCAATTTCCATTTCCACACACAGGCTCGTCACAATAATGTAACGATATCAAGCGTCATATGCTTTCCATTCATTCAAAGAGTATATTTCATTTGCTTTTACGTCATCGCGTTTATGACATAGACGCGTAATGTTGCCATTTTGTACAAATGTAATTTCATTTCCTTTTATTTATTCTTTTTTTATTTTTGACTTAATCCTAAAATTTATTATTCACAAAAACAAAAACGTGGCTGCAATTGAGTAAGTTTTGATGCACGAATACGTTTTTATTGTTGCTATGATGCTTGGTTGGAACTTGCGGTTTGTTTTGATGAATGACGTCATGAAATTTACATAGTAGGATTTTTAGTGCTTGTGGAGAATTTGCCTGGTATACGTAAATTGTATCCATATGTGAGTTCAGCAGCGCTCATACCGGTGTCTGTGTTTAGAGTGGCTCGTAGTCCCAGTAGTACGGTTGATATCTCGTCGATCCGTGAGGTTGCACTGGTAAGTTACGTGCGTAAGGCGGCCTTGAGACTGCGATGTCACCTCTCCAAAATACCGTTGTTCTGTGGATGATACGGTGATGTGCGAGTCTTTTTTCTTCACGGTTAGCATTATTTCTGACAATCATGTCCTATGCTGCCTCACCCTTGTGTATAGTTTAATCGTTTTAGGTTGCAAAATCACTGAGTTGACTTTCGAGCGGAACACTTTTCATACCTTACCGTGGTCTGATTTCGCTTTTTGGCTGTAAGTTCTTTTTGTTTTGAAAAGAGGTTTATTAAATTTTAGTTGTGTTTACAAGTTTAAAGCTTTTTTAAATATTTTAGTCTAAAACAATCTCCAAAGACTTGGTTTTAAGTCTATTTTTGAATTTTCAATTTCCATTTCCACACACAGGCTCGTCACAATAATGTAACGATATCAAGCGTCATATGCTTTCCATTCATTCAAAGAGTATATTTCATTTGCTTTTACGTCATCGCGTTTATGACATAGACGCGTAATGTTGCCATTTTGTACAAATGTAATTTCATTTCCTTTTTATTTATTCTTTTTTTATTTTTGACTTAATCCTAAAATTTATTATTCACAAAAACAAAAACGTGGCTGCAATTGAGTAAGTTTTGATGCACGAATACGTTTTTATTGTTGCTATGATGCTTGGTTGGAACTTGCGGTTTGTTTTGATGAATGACGTCATGAAATTTACATAGTAGGATTTTTAGTGCTTGTGGAGAATTTGCCTGGTATACGTAAATTGTATCCATATGTGAGTTCAGCAGCGCTCATACCGGTGTCTGTGTTTAGAGTGGCTCGTAGTCCCAGTAGTACGGTTGATATCTCGTCGATCCGTGAGGTTGCACTGGTAAGTTACGTGCGTAAGGCGGCCTTGAGACTGCGATGCCACCTCTCCAAAATACCGTTGTTCTGTGGATGATACGGTGATGTGCGAGTCTTTTTTCTTCACGGTTAGCATTATTTCTGACAATCATGTCCTATGCTGCCTCACCCTTGTGTATAGTTTAATCGTTTTAGGTTGCAAAATCACTGAGTTGACTTTCGAGCGGAACACTTTTCATACCTTACCGTGGTCTGATTTCGCTTTTTGGCTGTAAGTTCTTTTTGTTTTGAAAAGAGGTTTATTAAATTTTAGTTGTGTTTACAAGTTTAAAGCTTTTTTAAATATTTTAGTCTAAAACAATCTCCAAAGACTTGGTTTTAAGTCTATTTTTGAATTTTCAATTTCCATTTCCACACACAGGCTCGTCACAATAATGTAACGATATCAAGCGTCATATGCTTTCCATTCATTCAAAGAGTATATTTCATTTGCTTTTACGTCATCGCGTTTATGACATAGACGCGTAATGTTGCCATTTTGTACAAATGTAATTTCATTTCCTTTTTATTTATTCTTTTTTTTTTTTGACTTAATCCTAAAATTTATTATTCACAAAAACAAAAACGTGGCTGCAATTGAGTAAGTTTTGATGCACGAATACGTTTTTATTGTTGCTATGATGCTTGGTTGGAACTTGCGGTTTGTTTTGATGAATGACGTCATGAAATTTACATAGTAGGATTTTTAGTGCTTGTGGAGAATTTGCCTGGTATACGTAAATTGTATCCATATGTGAGTTCAGCAGCGCTCATACCGGTGTCTGTGTTTAGAGTGGCTCGTAGTCCCAGTAGTACGGTTGATATCTCGTCGATCCGTGAGGTTGCACTGGTAAGTTACGTGCGTAAGGCGGCCTTGAGACTGCGATGCCACCTCTCCAAAATACCGTTGTTCTGTGGATGATACGGTGATGTGCGAGTCTTTTTTCTTCACGGTTAGCATTATTTCTGACAATCATGTCCTATGCTGCCTCACCCTTGTGTATAGTTTAATCGTTTTAGGTTGCAAAATCACTGAGTTGACTTTCGAGCGGAACACTTTTCATACCTTACCGTGGTCTGATTTCGCTTTTTGGCTGTAAGTTCTTTTTGTTTTGAAAAGAGGTTTATTAAATTTTAGTTGTGTTTACAAGTTTAAAGCTTTTTTAAATATTTTAGTCTAAAACAATCTCCAAAGACTTGGTTTTAAGTCTATTTTTGAATTTTCAATTTCCATTTCCACACACAGGCTCGTCACAATAATGTAACGATATCAAGCGTCATATGCTTTCCATTCATTCAAAGAGTATATTTCATTTGCTTTTACGTCATCGCGTTTATGACATAGACGCGTAATGTTGCCATTTTGTACAAATGTAATTTCATTTCCTTTTTATTTATTCTTTTTTTATTTTTGACTTAATCCTAAAATTTATTATTCACAAAAACAAAAACGTGGCTGCAATTGAGTAAGTTTTGATGCACGAATACGTTTTTATTGTTGCTATGATGCTTGGTTGGAACTTGCGGTTTGTTTTGATGAATGACGTCATGAAATTTACATAGTAGGATTTTTAGTGCTTGTGGAGAATTTACCTGGTATACGTAAATTGTATCCATATGTGAGTTCAGCAGCGCTCATACCGGTGTCTGTGTTTAGAGTGGCTCGTAGTCCCAGTAGTACGGTTGATATCTCGTCGATCCGTGAGGTTGCACTGGTAAGTTACGTGCGTAAGGCGGCCTTGAGACTGCGATGCCACCTCTCCAAAATACCGTTGTTCTGTGGATGATACGGTGATGTGCGAGTCTTTTTTCTTCACGGTTAGCATTATTTCTGACAATCATGTCCTATGCTGCCTCACCCTTGTGTATAGTTTAATCGTTTTAGGTTGCAAAATCACTGAGTTGACTTTCGAGCGGAACACTTTTCATACCTTACCGTGGTCTGATTTCGCTTTTTGGCTGTAAGTTCTTTTTGTTTTGAAAAGAGGTTTATTAAATTTTAGTTGTGTTTACAAGTTTAAAGCTTTTTTAAATATTTTAGTCTAAAACAATCTCCAAAGACTTGGTTTTAAGTCTATTTTTGAATTTTCAATTTCCATTTCCACACACAGGCTCGTCACAATAATGTAACGATATCAAGCGTCATATGCTTTCCATTCATTCAAAGAGTATATTTCATTTGCTTTTACGTCATCGCGTTTATGACATAGACGCGTAATGTTGCCATTTTGTACAAATGTAATTTCATTTCCTTTTTATTTATTCTTTTTTTATTTTTGACTTAATCCTAAAATTTATTATTCACAAAAACAAAAACGTGGCTGCAATTGAGTAAGTTTTGATGCACGAATACGTTTTTATTGTTGCTATGATGCTTGGTTGGAACTTGCGGTTTGTTTTGATGAATGACGTCATGAAATTTACATAGTAGGATTTTTAGTGCTTGTGGAGAATTTGCCTGGTATACGTAAATTGTATCCATATGTGAGTTCAGCAGCGCTCATACCGGTGTCTGTGTTTAGAGTGGCTCGTAGTCCCAGTAGTACGGTTGATATCTCGTCGATCCGTGAGGTTGCACTGGTAAGTTACGTGCGTAAGGCGGCCTTGAGACTGCGATGCCACCTCTCCAAAATACCGTTGTTCTGTGGATGATACGGTGATGTGCGAGTCTTTTTTCTTCACGGTTAGCATTATTTCTGACAATCATGTCCTATGCTGCCTCACCCTTGTGTATAGTTTAATCGTTTTAGGTTGCAAAATCACTGAGTTGACTTTCGAGCGGAACACTTTTCATACCTTACCGTGGTCTGATTTCGCTTTTTGGCTGTAAGTTCTTTTTGTTTTGAAAAGAGGTTTATTAAATTTTAGTTGTGTTTACAAGTTTAAAGCTTTTTTAAATATTTTAATCTAAAACAATCTCCAAAGACTTGGTTTTAAGTCTATTTTTGAATTTTCAATTTCCATTTCCACACACAGGCTCGTCACAATGATGTACACAATTTGTAAGCAAGATTGCTATATTTCCCGCAAATTAAATTCTCATTTTATCTTTCTTTCTATTTCTTAGGCTGAAGTGGACACGTCCTAAATGCATTGGGTTCGCTTTCATTCTGACAATTATGTCTTATGCTACCTCATCGAGTACCCTTGTGAATAGTTTGATCGTTTTGGGTTACAAAATCACTGAGTTGACTGTCAAGCGGTACTCTTACCTTACCTCACCGTGGTCTGAACTAAGAATCGTTGTACGAAAGTTAATCCCTTTGTGTTTCATATAATGTTTTTTGTAGTATTCTAGGGACTAAATCAGTACGAATGGGCATCCAGTTTTCACTTCGTTAAACAAATTCGAGCAAAGTTTTCAATATCATTTAAGAATATTAAAGGAGGTTTGTCGATTTCAAACATACAATCTGATCGAATAATTGACCCATACTTTCCTATTAGTGTCATGATCATTTGAGGATCCTCCATGATTGCAAATACAATTCTAATTAATGACCGCTAAACCAAAGAGCGACTTGAACATGTTCGTATGCTTGTTGAGGTTGCTGCACTAAGACGCACGTTATTATCTATCCTAGTGAAAAAATTTCAAATCTAACAGAAAGGATCAATGTTATAGTAATAATAATAAAACCTCTTGAACGCCGGTGTCCGCCTCTGCCAACGTTCTTTCTAGTATTCCGTATTCAGTTTTTTAAATGAGCAGGGTGACGTGCATCGTCTAGCTACTAATGAAGCTGCACTGGACTTCGTGAAAAACATGATACTTGAAATTGGTTGTTAATGTTTTCCAAGCCTCATCTTTCAAATTATTATTAGTGGCATTCGTGGCTTTATTACTTATGTACAAGTAGCATCGTTTCATCTTTTGTCATAGGTGCTGCTTTCGCTGACTGAATAAAAAAATATCTATGAAAGCCTGAACACAAAATGTTATACAGGTACTTCTCAAATATCAACAGCACAGTATACTTACAGAGTTCTGTTTATTTGGCTTTTAGATTTTTAAAGGTGTAAACATAAACATTATACTCACAATATCGAAAAGAGCGCGAACGGGCTTGATTGATAGAGATTCGTAAGTAGGGATATCTTGTATTATGATATTCGGACACTGTTGTCTCTTCTTGGATATATCTTGGTCACCATTTTGGGGATAATGGTACGATATGGAAAAACATAATCTTGAGACTCCAAAACTGAGTGTCTCTATATTTTTACAGTAGATTTCTTTATACAAAAATTCACAATTTTACGAACAACGATCTTAACCAATATTATTCACTAACTTAAGATCTACAAAACTCATAACCAGCAATATAACAGTAAGGTTGTACAGAATGTCCCGCTAAAAATAGCTAACCACAAACATCACTCTTCACTGCGTTCATAAAAATATTGTCCAATCATAGCGCTGGACACTGGTATTGTATACGCCTACTAGCGAGGCAGTTCGCGCGCTTGTCCAATCGCGGCACGGTAATTACTGTTAACATGCGTGTCTCGCGCGGTGAAGCTGGCGATGCGATACCCACGCGATTATTGGCGGGAGAACAACGTTGTATTTCACAAGAGCCTTTCTTTGCCTTTAAGATTTTTTCTACCCTAATTTATCCTGCTCAACTCTATTCTACCTTATTCTACCCTACTTTACCCTACTCTATTCTATCTTACTCTATTCTAGCCTAATATATTCTGTCCTACTCTATTTTACCCTACTCTACCCTACTTTACCCTATTCTACCCTACTCTACCCTAAGCTTGTAGATACGCTACGGTTCTCTGTGCCACCTGGGTTGATGAGCGCTTAACTAAATCCAAACCGGATCTAATTTCTTCGGCATCTGTCATAATTTTTGTGACGAGTTCTTCCCTCGTGTTGGAAACTGTAGAGTATACTTTTTGTTTCACATGACCTCACAAAAAATAATCTAGGGTTCTCAAATCGGTCAATCGGGTCAATCGACGGCGACCAATTCTGTTTATTTATGCCTGCTACGTAATACCTATTTTTGGGTAATCTAGTAATGTGATTATTTTATCGTAGCGCTGTACAAGGTTTGTCCCGTGGTTACTTTCTCTTTCTTTTTGGAACTTTAAGTTTTTTCTTTTCATAATAATTGCGATACTAAATATTATAAATATATTTTTTAAATCAAAGTTTGCTTCCATTATTAAATTCAGCCAAATTGTAAAACCGTTTGTTGGCAATTCTCGTTTCACATTTTTACAAATTTTGTTAAGACGTATCAATAAACATATTAATACTAATCTAACATCGTTAAATAACAAAAATATAACATCAAAAATATTCTTTGTATATTGTTGTCATCAACTTCATGTATTTGAATTCATTCAGCTATGGTTACCACTACTATGTCAGTCTTATCAGAAGGTATCTAAAAGTAAATATCTAAATTCTCTTATTTATATCCATTCATAAAATATGATTATTTGTGTGTGTATTTTCATTTGAAATTTAATTGATTTAAGTTCTAAGTCTTTGTATAGACCAAAGTAAATTCTAAGAATCGAAAATGGTGTTGTAGCTTGTATTATGGTGCCAATTTAAAATAGAATGGTACTGAGACATAAAATTGCAACTTTTAAATATACATACATATTTAATAAATATAATTGACGTGTAATAGTGTTTTTAAAAACCCTTTTGCAAAAATTAATACCATTTATCATTTATAGGTATAGTCAAAGGAATTGTGATAAAATACTTAAAATTAATAATTATATTTTAATTCAATGCCTGTAGGTGGTAACATTTACTAAACCATTTAAGAGTTGCCAGTGCAGACAAAACAGCAATAAGGATAATTTGAAATCTAGTCAAAGTTACTAGATAATATTTTTATTTTATTTTTGTGGTGATAATGTAAGGATTTAAACTTAGAGTTAAGTTAAGAATACTCGTATTTTAATGATTTTACGTCTAAAGATTATATTATATAGTTTCTTCAGGCCAGAGAGGAATTATGAAAATGGCAAAATGATATTAGCAATTAATCAGTTTTCATGTGTGTTATTAAAATGTGTCTTTATTAATTCAAAGTTTTATTTTATGTTTAACTAAATGCGTTTTAAGTTCATTTGTATTTTGTTTCAATTTCTGAATTTTGTTCCAGCGACATTTTAAAATACATTTTATAGTTATATGCCATAAGGTTGGTATTCAATCATATTCCGCCTTATTCTAAAACGCAATCTAAATATTGTTCCGGTACTATTACTAGGTTTAATAGGTATCAAATCTAGTAATAGTCCCGGAACTAAACTTAGATCGCGTTAATTTGGTATTAAACCTAGTAATAGTCCTGGGACTACATTTAGATTGCGTTTTGGAATAAGGCGGTTTATGTATAAAGTTCTCATCAATCATAAACTAGACAATTTATTTACCAACATTATTTGATTCTCCGTTCATTATATTATCATATATTGACATATTGTAAATATAGATTATTCTATTTTTATTGATGTCAAATAGAGCCAATGTCGACTATTCTGCCAATGTCAAAAGTAATTGTAATTGGATGTAAATATAGACATTTTGAGATGTCTGACAACTTGTATTGTATATTCTGCGGTTTGCACATCTGCCGGAAATTTGACAAATGTATAGCCTACTGTTGTGACATGTGTCATAGACACCAAATTTTGACAGCTGTCATGACAGCTTGCACAGATAACAAATATTTTATTTTTTACTTTTAGATGTGAAATAAAGCTTTAAGGAAAAGACTGATTTTAAAGGTATTTTTAAATTTAATCAGTCATTGCAACATACAGTCATTAGTTTTTAATAAAAGTAGGATCATAGTTTTGTATCATTTAAGAATTATTAAGATTAAGTTTATGGAAAATGTGATATTTTTTGTATTCCATGATATAGTGTCCATCTTGACTCGTTTTGTGATAATAGATAATTATAGTAGACTCCAATTTTGTACAAGAATTGTATACTTTTGGTTTTTAAAAAACTTTATTGTTATTTATAAGATTTAAGAGTACATATGTGAAAGTTCAGCATGCGATTGATAGTTTATAAAAAGTTTTAAGTACATAAAGCTACCGATAAATAAAATAATTTTAACATCATTTCATGTATTTTTATTTATTGTTCCATCAATTCGTTACTCGTTAGCGAATATAATTTGATGTAGTTATTGTTTTTTTTTTTTTTGGTTTCCGTACCCAAAGGGTAAAAACGGAACTCTGAATAATAGGGATTCGTTTTTACCCTCTGGTAAAGTCAAAGTACTTTATTTGCCAGAAACATGGTAAGAGAATATTGAAAATAGTAATAAGTTTTACATGATTCACCAGTGATTGTATACAAATATTAGATAGTATAATGTCAATTAAAATTTAAAATTATTACACATTACTTAAAATACCATATAATTGAATAACATATTGAATAACATTATTTTACATTTTTAACATGTCACAATCGGATATGTTATGTCACTTATATTTCCTTTCTTAGTCATTCTTGTCATTAAAAAAATCATTTAATTTTTAATAACCCTTGTCCAACAGCCATTCACGTAATCTCATCTTAAATAATCTTGTTAGTTGTAGTTCCCTGATACATTTAGGTATTTTATTAAAAATGCGTATTGCCATCATGCTACAGTTTTTCTGATATAAAAAACTTTTACAGCAAGTGCTTCTAAGTATCATCGGATCTCTGCTAGGGAACAATTTTCTTTTTCCAAACGTTTCGAATAATTCTGGATGTTCTTTAACAAATACACCAATTTGCATTATATAAAGACTGGTAACGGTAAGTAAACCAAGTCTTTTAAAAAGTGGACGACACGATTCTAAAGAACCCACGCCAATGAATGCACTGACACACTTTTTCTGAACCAGAAACACTTTATTTATATTTGTTGAATTCCCCCAAACCAAAAGACCAGATCTGAGAACAGAGGCAAAATATCCGTTATATGCTGTCTGTGCTGCTTTTTCACCAGCAATTCGTCTTACTTTCTTTTATGCACAAACGAACCTTTTTTATTTTATTAATTTTAATACATACTAGATCTATGTGACTTTTCTAGTTGCAGTGCTGATCAATCAATAATCCAAAAAATTTATATTGATCTGTCGGGTCAATGGGCTGTCCATTGACTTTTACGTCTAAATATATAATTTTTTTGGAGTTATGCAACCTAAAAGTCATGTATTTGGCTTTTTAAATATTGGCACGTAGTTTGTTGTTGTTAAGCCACTCCTAGACAGAATTTAGTAAACAATTATGAGTACTGGTCGTGATTTTTTCCTCGTGTGTAACAAATACTGAATCATCATCAGCAAAAAGAATACATTGATGATTTACTGCAGAAGGAAAGTCATTTTTTTTATGCGGAGAGCGAAAAATTGATTTTTTGAGAAGATCCGGAAACACCTTGTTCAAATGATACCCACAAGAAACTTAAAAATGAATATATATATTTACAAATTTGGTACGGTTTGTCGTGGAAGATATCCAGATCTATGTGCTGAGTGAGCAAAGAGTTAAGCAGAGTTACTGCTCGAGCTGTGGGCGCTGCAGCGCCTCGACGTGAGCACTCGCCAGATATCATTCTTAGTTGTCATTTGTGTATATTTGATAGATCTGTATCGTCGGTTTCGGTTGCATCTTGAATGTTGTGTTGTAGAATAATGCGTGTGATTTTAATTTGTTTAAACTCATAATATGGATAATGATAAGAGACAGAATTGAAAACTTTTCTACAAATAAGAGTGATATTTTGGTATATCTTGCTCAAATCAATCGCTTTTTTGGTTCAACTTATATGTCGTATTATATGCTACTTTATTAGTAAAATCACTTAGAAAAAACCACCACTCATCTTTGCAATTTAGGTATAATTTTTTGTTTTATATTTGTGCACTTGCATACGGAATCTAGCAAACGGAATCTACAATGATAAACGGAATCTAACAAATCAGTTTTCATCTAGAGTCGGAAAATAATCAACACGGAATTTAAAGACACGAATGCGGATCCTCGGTATATGCAGCGCCGTAGAATATTCTAATTCATCCAAATGATATTCAAACAAATCAATTAAACCATATTTTAAATACTTTCTTTGATGATATGCACAAATGACAACAGAAAGGCTAGAGACACTACAGTAAAAAATACACAATACAATATACAGTAAGAAATCACCGTTAACTGTCAAGTAAGCACCCTAATTGGCAGAGCACGTGGCAAGTAAGTTACTGGTCAGTTAATCTTATGTTTAGTGCTACTCGGACATCGTCAAACTCGAACTTGAAGTTACGGGTGACTTTAACTGACGATTAGCCTACTCGTCACTTTACTTGAGGGTGGTGAAAGAGGCCCTAAATAAAATTAAAAGTAGCGATACATTTAACGTTTATTTTTAAGGATTTTTTAATAGATCCGATACCAAAATATCGTTACCTATATTGCCGTTCAAAAGTTGTGAGTGGAAACGGCAAGAGATGTCCTGCGGCGTCCCATAGGGATCGGCACTAGGGCCGCCCTTGTTGAACATCGGGTACGACTACGTGCTGCGCGCCGACCTCCCCGACGGGCTCAGCGTGGTCTGTTACGCAGACGACAAGCTGGTCCTGGCGCGGGGACGGTCGTACCAGGCGGCGGTCGAACTAGTGACGCGCGGGGTTGCGACAGTCGTGGAGAGGATCCAGAAGTTGGGACTTGAGGTGGCATTGCACAAGTCCGAGGCCATGAGTTTTTACGGCTGTCGGAAAGCGCCACCTCCGGGCTCCCAATTAACGGTAGGAGGACTTCACATCGGCTTCGGGTCGACGATGAAGTCCCTGGGACTCGTCCTCGACAGCCGGTGGAATTTTGAGGAGCACCTCCGACGTTTGGCTCTCAGATTGAATCGGACTGGGGCTGTTCTCAAGCGGCTCCTGCCGAACTTAGGAGGTCCAGACGCCTCCTACCGGAGGCTCTACGCAGGTATCGTTCGATCCATGACCCTTTACTGGGCGCTGGTGTGGGCGCCGTCGCTGCGAAAGCGACCGGCGGCCCGGCTTAACGTCTGCCAGAGGGTCATGGCCATACGGATGATCCGGGGATACCGCACGGTGTCCTACAAACCAGCGATCGTCCTTGCTGGCCTGCCACCATAGGATCTGGAGGCAACAGTCCTTGCACACTTGCACGATCTATGCGTGGAGATGCAACACCGGGACGAAACTCCGCTACCGCGACAAATCGCGGCATGACGGACAGAGTTCTGCGGGATCTCATGGTGAAATGGCGAGAGCGACTGTCGCAACCCAGTGCTGGGCACGCCAGGATCGAGGCGGTAAGGCCCCTCTTTGAGGGATAGCTGGAAAGACCTCACGGCGTCATCACCTTCCGCATGGCAAGTTCGTGACGTACCCGTATGAATCTTGTATTTGTGCCGAGGTGACGCCCGGGTGTCACCACTGTGTGGACCGCCCGGAGGACACGGTGGAGCACACGGCTGAGGTGTGCTCCTCTTAGGCTGAGCATCACCGTGTCCTAATGGGGGCGATCGGCGGCGGCGATCTCCCGCGCCGTGCTTTGGTACAGGCCATGCTCCGGAACGAGGAGGAGTGGCAGTGGCAAAGTTTACTTTCTAAAGAAACTCTTATATAGGAAAACTTACAGCGCACTAAAATTCGTTGTTAAGGTGCTAGCTGGACAAAAGTTACTATTAAATTTCCGGGAATTTTACCTCAGCCTTCAGTCATACCCTTATGTGACCCAATTCTAAGAATTGCTTTGAACTAATTTCAACTTCTGATAAGGTAATGAGGGTAGCATAAAGAAAGATGAATAAAATGACTTATTTTTCCTATTTATTGGAAATCCCTTCTTTGTTATTGTGTTATCGCTGGTGCTAATCACCGGCGACGATAACAAAGAAGGGACTTCCATACGCAGAACCGGCCTTTCTGCCGCAGCCCACTTGTCCCCGCCCCCTTATTCCAGGAAAAATTGCCGCCGAGTGTGGCGATACATTAAGTGAAGCGATGCACATTTCAGTTCCTATCAACAACTGCCCCTCCATTTTAGAACACTCTACTGATAACTATTTTCAAATCGTTTAAGAAAGAAAAAGGAAAAAGGGTAAAGCCTTTAAGGCCAGCAAGGCCAAGACGACTGTTATGTCTTCTCCACTTCCTCTCCCCTGCCCGCTAGTCAGCCCGCACCCACTACCTCCACTTCACAGGTCAGCTATCCTCCCAACCCCGCTTTTAACGCTCAGAGGAAGCAACGTCCTCCGCCTCCCTGGTACATTCAGGACAAGAGCAAATGGACAGATGTGACCAAGACGTGCAGTGATCGTAAGATCAACTACACAAGCGCACGCGACCGTCAACAAGGAGTCAGAGTGTGCGGCGACACCATACACTAATAGTGCACTAGTGCGTATTTGTGCATTTTGATTAATTGACATTAGTCAAGCATTCAAGTTTTTTTTTTGGGGATAATCATCCAGTGACATCTCCCGCCCTTGGGTGGAGCAGGAGATAGTGTCACACTTTTAATGACTAAAAAATGTTATTGCCTTTTATACCATGGCTAAGCATTCCTTTCCGAAACAGTACCTTAGCCCTAGTAGCCTTCGATCCTGCTGGGCCCCTACGGTTTATTGACTACTCCTTGAGGCGCGTGTGGATGAGTACACGCAGTCCACAACTTGGGCTCGGTCCGGACCGTAACTGGACGGTCGGTCAGCGAGGTACCCATTGCTCGCCGTCCCGAAGCCCATGCCTGCGGAGGCCGGAGTCGAGCATTCAGTTCACGATTCGCGGTTATCGCGTGTGCTCCCTCGCTCTTTTGTGTTACTGAACCTTTGGTGCGATTACTATATTCAGTTCAACTTTCTAAGCAGCAGTATCATTCAGACATGTTCCTAACTCGACAGAACACCATGCACAACAACGACATGCTCGAAGGACCATGTAGAAGCTAGGAACATGATCAAATGATACTAATGCTTGTGAAGTTAAATTGATTGAATCGGACCAAAGGCTTATAATACAAAGGAGCGAAACAGCCTAGTTGAATTACTACGAACACTACGACGGCGCAGTTGGCGTAGCGGCTTGTAGCAAAGTACTAGACTTTCTTACAAATAAGTCTGTAGGCCAAATATTGGTTCCGTGCGGGCATCGAACCCGCGGAAGAAGGATATTCATGACTTTTAAAAGGCCCAAAAGTTCTAAATAAATTAATGTCTAAGTCAGTTTATGTGAAACTATTTAGTATTAATAAATGAAAATACGAAAAATTATATCAAAAACCTTTTTATTCACCAATAGCTTTATATACAAAACATGCTTACTGTGTATGAGTGCTTTAAATACAGTATCTATTTTCACATGCTTTAAAATCTTAAGAGCTAAAAAATAATACTAATAAAACCGGAATGTCCCGAGGTGACATATGTCACAGTCTTATACATCTACATCAATGTCAATTGCATCACTGAGGCTGTCACTTGAGGCTTGGGATCGACAGAGCGTTTCATTTCGTTCTTGCGTTGTTTAAACCTTTTTTCACCTCAACAATCGGATCGGCTTGCGGCGACGCCTCTTGACTGTGGATGACAATTTTCTTGTTTTTGGCTTCGACATCATCTAAAATAAGAATGAATAAGATTAGGGATGATATCAAATTGCTTGTGAGCAATATTCATCTGCTACACAACAAAACTATTTCAACAAGTAGATCCAAAGATTGAACTGAATTAATTCAGAATACTTTGTCAAATGAAGATCTCGAAAGTACTTCAAAAAAGAACTTGTATGGCAATTGTCTTTCTAAAAGGAGTGTATGTGATGTCTATCTACCTATCAAGTTCTTCATTTGCACCGGTCCTCATGATGGACCATTGTGCGTGTAACTATCATGTCGTCACGGCGTTGACTGCCAAAAGAACCAGTTCAGATTTTTGGCGACAAGGTGTTTAAAATTTTATAAATTCTGACATCCTCTTTTACCAAAAAGTCATCGTGTTATTCAGCAACTAGTCTATGGAGGTCAGACAAGCGCTTCACTTAAAACCCTCGTCATCAGCTGCATCCAGTTAGACATATTAACTGGTGATTTGGGAACAGCATCCATTGATAGTGTTCCCAAAACACCAGTTAATCTCTCCTTTATCGTAAGCACAATTGCTTACAGTAGAGGAGCGTCGTAGCTTATTTATGGCCAGAAGTGCGTCAACATCGACCACATCTTCACTTGTTAATAGGTGAGATAGTGGTCAGACGTGAGCCATCAATTAATAGAAAAGGAGACTGGAAGCCAAACCCAAGTAGCTTGGGCTATGGCTGGCTTCATAATGGTGTTGCAAAACTGTAAACAAAACTTACCCATTCGGACTCCTATTCTCCTTCTTATCATAGGTCTGGTCTCGCTTGTTGAGGCTGCTGGATCCTTGCAACGTTCTGGAGCTGCTGGTGGATGCCAAGTTATATCCTGGTGAGGAACTACACGGTGTTGATGAGGACCTGTAACAGTTAGGTCAAGGTTAGATAGTGATCAAAGGAAAGTGACGGTTTCTAAAAACAACTTTTGATTTGATTTTGAAAAATATTCTTCTTCATTTACGTAAATTTTCTGAACAATTTTTTTAATTATATTGTTAGAAAGAAGAAAACTTCGACAAAAGTTTAAGACAAAATTCTCAGAAAATAATTTAAGAAAGGAGACTGAAAACGGTTTCTAATGGTATGAAAGAGACTTAAAAGGTTTATAATATTTTTTCCTACAACAACAAGTGATAAGGCAGCTTACACCCTATCTTAAACTACATCCCACAAAGACAAGAGACTCACTAGAGCAATGCTTACCTCGAGGATGGATTCTCGTCAACAGGAGACCTTTTGTCTCGTTTCACGTTATCAAATAAGTTTTGTTCCAGTTCATGATCAGATTTTTTGATGTCATGATTGTCTGTCAGTTGAGATGACTTTGGCAAAATTTCTGGTTGAGCGATTCCTAAAAGTTTCATTATTTCGGCATCACTCATTTTAGGCTTGTATTCAAAACTTTCTTTTGACATCCTATTTATTTATTTATTTATTTTTTATTTATTTATTTATTTATTTATTTATTTATTTATTTATTTATTTATTTATTTATTTATTTATTTATTTATTTATTTATTTATTTATTTATTTATTTATTTATTTATTTATTTATTTATTTATTTATTTATTTATATATTTATTTATTTATTTATTTAATACAGCTTGGAGGACTTACAGCTTATAGTGATCAAAGGAAAGTGACGGTTTCTAAAAACAACTTTATGATTCTGTAACGAACAGTCCAAAAACGGTATTGACAAACATACCTAGTCCTGTACCTGACAGAGTACAAAAATTTTCAATTGATGAACTCTATTCTTGATGATAGCTTCTTCTTTTCTTCTATTTGCCTCAGACTTTTGTTTCTTCAGGTTCATCAGCATTCTATTACCAGCCTCTTTGATACGGTCCAAGTAATTTTGTTCATTGTCTATTCTTTTGTCAAAAGAGGCATAACAACCGTTGGGAGAGATCACTACTTTGTCAAATAAACGACTAGCTTATTTGATAATATTGCTTGCTGGTTTCGCAGCTGTAGAGTTGTTCATACAATTGCTTCTTCTCAATTTATATTCCTACAAACTAAGTTTCTTGTTTTCAAAGGTTGTCGAAGATCGTTTTTAGCAACCTCAAGCTCAGACTTGTCCAGTTTTTCATCAAATGACCTCTTTTTCGGTTTTGCTTGCAACGCCTGAGGCATCTGAAGATCTTGCTTAAGCTGCATGGAGCCGACGGGACGAATACGGATCCGGGAATTCATATCTGTGAAAGATGGAGATAAGAGTTGAATATTTCTGGAAATCCAAATAATATAATGGAGATTAGATGACGAATAATGGAATGACACTTAGGTTTCAGAAAGAGAATTTAATTTAATGTACCACTAAGCACTGATAACAGAGTGATTATATACTCTCCTTTTTTTACATACATTTTCTATAAAGATATTTCACTAAATTTAATCTTAACCAAACAAAGACTATGTCAAAAAGTGAAAATCAGTTTTTTAAGGTAGGTAATTTATAAGAAATTACTGAAAATAGTACATTATGATTTCACAAAATATTGACAGCTTTAGGTTATTGTTTTCATCAGAAACAAGACATAAGGCAACTTACTACTCTATAAAACATAAAAATCGCTAAAAATATGCTTACCCAGAGGATAAATTTGGGCTTTCAGAAATCGTAGGTTTCCTCATCTCATTAGGCTTCATTGCTACTGGGAAAATTTCTGGTTGAGTCACCTCTATCATTTTCGTCATTTTTACATCGTTTATCAATGGCTGCAATTGCAAATTTTCTCCTTTAAGTGTCTTACTCAACACTTAATCATCACCTATTTTTCTCTTAGCTTCAGACTTCTTTTTACTTGTCTTTTTTTCAATTGTCGGTTTCCTCGTCGCTACTAAGATGGTACGATATGTTTTTATTTTTGCACGACCTAGGTCTTGAATTTATCTTGCTGCTATTTTTTGTCAACACTAGTTTGAAAAGGTTCTCTCTGCTCTTAAGGTTAAGTTGACTACGCCGCTTGTTCGATGAACGGTAGTCACAGTCCGAGTGGACAGAACTTTTTGATTCACTGAAGGTAGTGTTGAAGGTGTCGAAATCTGTAAAAACGTAATGCTATTGAATGTGTCCTATAATCTAAGCTATGAAATAAACTGATCATTAAAATACTTACCAATATTTGCTGTTTGATTCTTATTCAGCTGTATGGTATCGTTGCACGACTCAGCGTTCACAAAGTCCTCCATTCTCCCCTTTGAATCTGCTGTAGTTCCTTTATATATAGCGGCAGTTGCTGTTATCTCTACGCAAACATCTACAACAGTTGGTATTGGTGTAAATGTTTGATTAAATGAAGTTACGTCTTGTTTTGGTGATGCTTCACGTGGCCTTTCAATTTCTATGTGTTGATGAGTCTTCGTTTTTGGCTATAGGTTTAGGTCCTGCTTTGTTATTAACTGAACCATGTATTTCATCGTCAGTTACTGTTAGTGGTAACTCATCACTATTATTATCCAGCGCACTCTCCAATTTATCCTTATTATTGTCAACATCAAAGTCAATTAGATCTAAGTCTTCTAGTGTCATGAATGTTTCCGCGTCATAGATTTGCATGTAATCGTCGTCTTCTAAAGATAACGCTGGAGTTTTTCGACCTTTGGTAGAATTTCTTGATCTGTTAACGCGTCTGCATTATTTGTGGTATTTCGGTCAATAGCGTGGTCATAATTGGGTGCATTTTGTATTCCAAATTTATCTTCAATTACTTATTTTTGAAAACTACTAATATAAGATCTTTCTTCATTAAAAATAGAAAATAGTGTATGAAATAAATGCCTTCTCCTTAAGGTAAAAATTTATTGAAAAATCATCGGTATTTGGCGCTTTTATAACGGGCCCATCTATGTCAAGTAAGTTCTCGTTGATATTATTATTGATGAAACATTCATTTATATTTGAAACCCAGACTATTTCAACTTGGATGGTCAAAATTATTGTCTTGAGCAACCTGAATTATTGGATGTGGTTCTTGATAATTGACTTCTCGGCGGCTACTGTCATCGCCACATATACTTTCTGCCTCCATATTATTTTCAATTATTGAATTATCTGTAGACTCTACCTAATTCATCTGAAGAAATATCGTAAATATCAGGGTTGACTGTGTGAATAAGGCTTACGTCATAATCACGGCCTTCTACGAGAGTATCGTCTTGTATGCTGTTAAATCTAGGTACTTGTATGTTTTCTTGTGAATTTAAATGCATGATATCAATGTCAAAGTCGAATTCGACACTATTATATTATTTTCTTTATCAACATTGAGGTTAACTTCTTGTATGTACATAGCATCTGCATTTATTTGTTTGTCATTTTCTTCGTCAGAATACTTTAGTGTTTTTTAATGTTTAATACAAATCTCCAGGCTGCGTTTTTTTCGGGGTTGATGAATTTTTGTTCGTTGTTCAGTTCGTTTTCTGTGAAGCCAGTTGACACAGGGGTTTGCATAACTGAAGATTTTTGTACTCTGTCACGTACAGGATTAGGTATCTTTGTCAATACTGTTCATTACAGAGAGAATTTTTCATACTGACCCCTTTCCATATTTTACGATGATTTAAACTAATTTTCCTCATTTTCAAGGATCGTTCAATTCCTTTTGTGCTCTTAAGCGTGATTTAATTTAGTTCATTTTCAAACGATCTGTTTACCGTTGTAAGTTGCTCCGCCGTACAGAAATTTTCATTTCTCGCATTAGGGTTTTTATTAGTGGTAACTGTTTTTACGTTTTTGTTTTAATTTGATATGAATTATTTATGTCTTTTCCTGTTTTTCCTCTTTGTTTGTGTTTTTTCTGACACTTTTTGTACATTTATTTATATTTTTATCCATTTATTTTGTGCTCTCAAGCATGATTTTTTTCAGTTCATCTTCAAACAATCTATTTACCGTTTTAAGTTGCTCCGCTGTACAGAAATTTTCATTTTTCGCATTAAGTCTCTACGGTTTTTTAAAATTTGATATGTATTATTTATTTCTTTTCATGTTTTTCCTCTTTGTTTGTGTTACCTAACCTAACCGAACACTTTTTGTACATTTATCTATATTTCTATCTTATGAGATTTTATTTGACCACGGTAAAATAAGCCCTCAGATTTATTTTAAATGGTCAATTTAATACTACCGTGATCCTTTAGACTATATAATAACTATAATTTGCTTTGGAAATATTTTTCGAGACCACGGTTAGATTTTTCTTCAAACCTGTCAGAGACATTTTGAGTTGGGGAAAGATTTTTACAAAATTTAGACTGGAAGGATGATTTTACACTTGGCTTTAAACTAATCTTCTATTTCGTCTTTTCTTTGTCTTATTTTCTATTGTCTGTTTCCCTTCGCTACTGAGAAGGTACGATATGTTTTTACTTTTGCACGACCTAGGTCTTGAATTTATCTTGCTGTTATTTTTAGTCAACACTTGTTTTAAAAGGTTCTCTCTGCTCTTAAGGTTAGGTTGACTATGCTGCTTTTTCGACGCACGGTAGTCATAGTCCGAGTAGTGGTAGTGGTAGTGTTGAACGGTGTCGGAATCTGTAAAAGCGTAATGCTATTGAATGTGTTCTTTAATCTAAGCTATGAAATAAACTGATCATTAAAATACTTACCAATATTTGCTGTATTTTATTCCTATTTAGCTACATAGTATCGTTGCACGACTCTGCGTTCAAAAAGTCCTCGATTCACCCCTGTGAATCTGCTGTAGTTCCTTTTGTATATAGCGGCAGTTGCTGTTATCTCTACACAAACATTTACAACAGTTGGTAATGGTGTAAACTAAAATCTTCTTTTTCGGCTATAGGTTTAGGTCCTACTTTGTTATTAAGTGAAACGTGTATATCATCGTCAGTTACTGTTAGTGATAACTCATCACTATGAGTATCCAGTGTATTCTCCAATTTACCCTTATTATTGTCAATATCAAAGTCAATTAGATCTAAGTCTTCTAGTGTCATCAATGTTTCCACGTCATTGATGTCCATGTAATCGTCGTCTTTTAAAAGAAAACGCTTGAGTTTTTCAATCCTTGGTAGAATTTCTTGATCAGTTAACGCGTCTGCATTATTTGTGGTATTTTGTAAATTTTTTCTTCAATTTCTTATTTTTGAACACTACTGATATAGGTTAAACTAGATTAAAGAAATCGTCGCTTTGATAGCAAATATCAATGATACCCAGCCAAATTTTGTTAAATGTCAAGGCTTGGAATGTATTGGGCGTTTTATCTCATTCTTACATTGGATGAGATTCTTCTCCACATAAAGAAGCATTTGCTCAAATGACAAATGTGTATCGTTGATTCATCCATCTGAAATAAAAATAGAAAGGTCATCAAGCTGGTTCTGAGTAATATTCATCTGATCCACGACAAATCACAATCGCACTAAATATATTTTATGTGCTTTAAGTAACGAAAATTTCATATGAGTTCTTGTAATTAGAACAACAGGTGTTTTATAATCTTTAAATAGTACAGCATCAGGAGTGCAAATTAAATAGAACAAAGAATACTACGGTCAAAATTAAAAACAAAATTTTCTGGGAGATAATATAAGACATGGTATTAGAAACAGTTTATAATGACGTTAAAGAATTTTTGTACAGTAACAAGCGTTAGAGAAACTTACTACTTTATCTTAAAATACCTTTCAGCAAGGATATCAAAATCACGTGAGCAATGCTTACCTAGAGGGTTTCCTCAACGGTGGAATCATTACCTTGATAATATTACAAGATCTCTTCTCCTTGGTTTCAGTTAGCTCTATTCCCATCTCATTTGGCTTTGTAATTTGAGCTTCTGGGCTCAATTGTTTTATTTGGCGTTCACCACCTTTGCGCCCTGGGTTGTTATCACTTGATAGAGATTGGTCACTCGTGTTTAGTATTCTGTTTACTAAATTAGATTGTTCTTTGGATTTGGATCATTTCATATCTGAGGCAAATAAAATTATTATTATTATTTAGCCATTGGTGCTACTGGATCTGTTTGTATGGCTTTATCCGAAACGCCTAGTTGACTTCTGTGCTTGTCCAAATATAGACTAATTTTGACTCTTCCGCATTCAGTCTTTGGCTTATATTCTCTAACCAATGTTGTCTTAGCGGATGTGCAAATGTTTTGTTGTTGTGGGTCTTTAGGTTTGCCATTTTTTTCTACCTTTTTCTTTATCTTTTCATCTTGAATGCTTGAATTTGTAGATTTATTCAATATTTCATTTTCGACTTGTGTTCTAATTCTTTTCAATAAAGCTTTTATATCCTTGTCTAATTGCCTTTGCTTAAATACGTTTTGTTTCAATCCATTATCAGACTTCTTGAGTTTTAAATTAGATTGAACAATTGGCTGTCGAAATTTTTCCACGGGTATTGGTACTGGTACCACGTGGCCGAAGAGAGGTAAACGTGCTTGGTGATACACCATCGGGAAGTGCGACTCCATGTCTGTGGAAGATAGAGATAAGAGTTTAGTGTCTTGGTAAAAAACATACTTTCCACTTAAATTATTCAGTCACTAGCTTCTTCTTAAATTGTATACTTTACTTGTGATGACAGATAAATCTCGCAACGAGGTTTTAAATCACATGTATTTTGTAATGATATTATAAATTGACAGCATAACATTTTTTTTATTGTGGTGCTCCACCATATTAGATTTAGAATGCAAAAAATGCGATTGCATCCAAATAGTTAACCATACATTGTCATCCAAACTAAAAGTGAATACTTAATTTCAGCCTAATCGGTTGAAGATATTTACTTTAAAATTAAGTTGCAAGGTTCCACCCAAACAAAAGCAGTTACATACAACAAGTTAGATAAAATCATGTCAATACAGTACTTACTAGTAAAATTTTGCAGAAAATTCACTACCGACACTACGAAAACCACAATATTAAATACTTCACTGACTACAGAACTTTAAAACAGAGCACAGAAGGAACGTCTGTACGGCTCGAAGTCCGGACACAAACTGATTAGTAAACCATTTGGTTCCACTGCACTTGTGTAAACCAATCAGAACGATTAGTAGTTCGGCAAGTATATAATACATGAAAGAGTCAAGTCGACGCCCCCGGGCAATAAGTCGGTAATCGCCAAATTTTGATTTTCGATTACCGACTCTATTGCCTGGATATTAAGTCGGTAATCGAATAACAAATTATTGCGTTTACCGACTTATTGCCTGAGGGCGACGAGGTGTCTATTGTGGCAACAAACAAAAGACATGTTCTATTGAAACAAAAACACGAAAATATAAAATCGACCACAAGGTTCAGGATGCGCTTGAGTACCTGGAAATTTGTAGATAAGAATGCCATAAATCAATACAGCGAATTGTTAGCTCAAACACAATAGGGTTCAGGATCTATTGTGAACAGCAGGTCAGTGATGCCGGGCTTTGGTTCAGGCCATGGTCCGGAGTGAGGAGAGATGGCAAGCGGTCGCCTCCTTCTGCGAAGCAGTAATGCTAGCGAAGGAGGAGGCCGACTGCATCAGGCAGAGGAAACGGGGCGCTCGCCCCAACCATCGCCTGGATTCCGATCCCGATTTCAAGCCATCGCAGGCGCGGGCTTGCGGACGGCGTGCAATGATCATCCGGTAACCGACCGGACCGAGCCCAAGTCGTCGACGGCGCGTACTGTTCCCGCGCGCCTCAAGGAGCTGTCAGCAAACCGTAGTGGCCCAGCCTGCTAGCTGCAGGCAGGCAGAGTCGAAGCCTGCTGGGATCATGGGTCAACTTCCGAAAGGAATACCCGGCCCCGGTACGATAGGCAACGAAGTAACGGGGTAGGTTTTAAGTCAGCAAGAGTCTGACACTACTTTCCACTCCGCCCAAGGCCGGGATTTGTCATTGGATGATTTTACCTACCATAAAAAAAAACGCCTGGTCAGTGATTAACTTTAAGTAAAACATGGGAATAAATACATTATAATGATAAACCACTAAGAAATATATCGAGTGTTTATTATTTAAATTCAGTGCATTTAAATAATAATTTTTACTGTAATTTTTGTTTTATCAGTAATACTTGTAATTCTCTTGTAATATTTTTTTTATCATATTACATTCTCATGAAATCCTGGGCCACCAAGATACAGGCTGTGCCTAGTTTGGGGCCCACGGCTACTTCTAATGTGTTCTCGTTTTGTGCTCTTCTCAACTGTATACCACTTATTTCTGTATAAACTTGTGTGTTTGTCAATAAACCATTATTATTATTATTTATTTTGAATTTATTTATCTCAGGACCCTGAGGTCCTGGACCTTTGGAAGGCGTACGAGGAGCCGAAACCAACTCGCAGAGGCCCTTTAGGTACTTTTAATGGAACGCGATGCCAACCGACGATTGTCCCTGTACGCGCAGTGCTAGCGCATCCAAGGACAACCCCCGGTTGGTGAAAACTATTGTGACATAGGGAAAATAAAGACAAATAGGGCTATGGTTTTGGATTCATAAGTGGACTGGTTACCAAGAACTATGTGAAAACTATGGCCCCTGTCTAAACAATGTTATTAATATCCATCGGTAAACAGCAGGGGGTGACTTGCACACTCAATAAATGGGCCCCCAAAAACGGCCGCTAGCACGAAGTGACGTAGCAACAAGAGGGCTACATATCCTGAGGTGCTTGAGGAGTAGAGAGGTATACCACGGCTATCAGGACAATCCCGGAAGTGCGGTCAAGATCCCTACCAGCACCTTACTGGATTATACATCCTTCTCCCGAGCACGATTGCTCTTGCGAATCTCCACTCAAACCAGCCAATAAAGGCAAGAGAGAGGTGAGAGCTCTGTTCCTCGTCAGTGTTCACTATGGCCGGCCAATAAAGGCAAGCCGGAGATGAAGAACGAGAATTCTCCCGGGGGATCGGGTCCGTGGGGTCGCTAATGCCCAACAGTTCGCCACAAAACTGCCCTGCGGATTGTATCTCTCTTAGTCTGGCCCCTCACCTTAGGCAAGTTACAACCTAGGATTTATTGGAGCACGCAAGCCCCATCACGACGTCAACGTAGAGATACAGCTATTATTATTATTATTCTCTTTATTCATTAATAAACTTATAAATTAAATTTTTAAATATTTCTTTAAAAAAAAAAACACATTAAAAAATAACATTTAAAAATATAAAAAATAGTGTCCCACCGGTATCGGGAACATTATTATTATTATTATTTGACAAACGTTTTACAACCGCTACCGAATACTTTGACTGGCATGTTGGTGTAGTGGTCAGTGGCCCTTGGGACAAATTTTTATGTGATGAGCACGATCATTTGTACTGTGTCTGAGTGTAATTTCTCTTTAATATTATTATGTATGTATTAAAAAATACGTAAGTATGTTTATCAGTTGTCTAGTACCCATAACACTAACTCTACTTAGCTTGGGACTAGACGGCGTTGTGTGATAGTTTTGGAATATTATATTAATTAAAGGAGTATATCATTTGTTTTTTGATACATTGTACTTGAACTTCGAGGCATACATTTCAATTGAAAATCTATTAGATGGCAGCGCCGATTCTTTAATAGGTACTTTACAAAGCGCTTCCCAAATCAAATGAAACAGCAATAGAAATAACAGGTAAAGTGATTAACTACTTTTAAGTAAATTCCCACAGCAACCACAGTTCGCGGAACTTGTGACCTTGTGATGTGAAACTATTGCAAAAGTAACGAAAACAATAGAAGTTGTTCCAGGAATATAATTCATATTATAAGGAAAAAAAAAGTAAACATGAAATGGTTTAAAGTAGAGATAAGCGACACGCATGTGGTCTTCTATTGTTTTATTTATAGGATGTTTATCACTATAGAGTGTACTGCCCTTTCCTTATTCAAATCGAGACCCCCGTTGTAGAATAGCAGGTAAATGTTAGTAATTAAATTGTTTATTTGTTATGAGAAATGTTACCGTCATTAAATCATAATAATTATATAGGGTGACTGATAACTAGTGATCGATACTTAAACACGTGATTATAGTCATGATAACAAACAACTTTTACTATGGGACCAATCCTGAAATCGCAAAAGAAATCTGCTGGTCGGTACATTTATGTTCGCCTTACTGAACAAAATGTACTGAACTCGGCGATTTCATGTTTGGTCCCATAGTAAAAGTTGTTTGTTATCATGACTATAATCACTTGTTTAAATATCGGTCACTACTAACCAGTCACCTTAATTATATAGTTTTCATTAAGGAGTAATGTAAATATCTTAACAAGTAATAAAAATCTTTCACAAGAAGTAGTTGAATTGCTAGAAACGATCTACGAGCGCTACGACTGCGCAGTTGGCGCAGCACCTCGTAGCACCTCGTAGCACCTCGTAGCAAAGCGCTACGATAAATCAGAAGTAACATTATTTTGCTCGGTCGTTTACTGTGTAATTCACTTACAATAACTGATTAATATTTATCTTTTCCATATTTTTCCGTTGTCAACTTATTATTTGTGACTTGCATCATTTTTATGATTGTTTTACCCAGCACTGACGTTAACATCTGACCAAAAATGATTCCTGGAAATATTGCTTGAACAATATATAATCCTTAGTTTATGCGCAGGGAGCGTATGCGCATTGACTTATCGAATTATTAGAATCTCTAAAAAACGTACTGTTATACAATTATGTAGTGTAGGTACTTAGAGATAAGTAATAAATAGACAGTAAGTCATAGCGGGTAGCGGAAGATTTTGTATGCGTCGTCAGTTTGGAATAAACCGTGTAATGAACAAGTTGTTTCGTTGTGACACCCCTTCCACCCCTCCCCGTACTAGGACATTACAGTGGCGACGAGGATAATAAAACGTGTCGCGTGTGGTTATAATTATCTACTAAAATAATTAGTGGCCAAACACGTAAAACGCAAAATGTCGATCGGGAAGATTAAAGAGTTTGACGTGCGGTCGGGATTGTGGTCTTCATACACAGATAGACTTGAAATGTATTTTGTGGTGAACAAGATCGCGGAAGAATTGAGGTTACCCACATTAATCGCGACCATGGGCGATGAAGCGTATGAATTGCTAGTTAATCTAGCCAGTCCTAAGAAGCCTTCGGAGTTATCATATACACAAGCCAGCGAATTGTTACGTCAACATTTACAACCGGCACCATCATCGTTGGCGGAAAGGTACCGGTTCCGACAAAAAAGACAAGGTGCAACGGAAGACGTTGCCGCGTATGTGGCAGAATTGAAGAAATTATCACGTAATTGCAAGTTCAACGCTAACTTGAACGAAAATTTGCGTGATCAATTCATCTGCGGCCTTAGAAGTGACGTCATTCGGCAGCGATTGTTCGCAGAAAATGAGGCGATAACCTTTACGGAGGCGGTAAAATTGGCGGGATCCCTGGAAGCAGCGGAGAGAGACGCAGCGGAGGTTGAGTGGCGTAAGGAAGCAACGGAGGCGAATAGTGCTAGCTCGGTTCATGCGCTAACGCCGAGCGCAGCACGCGTCGGAAAAGGACGCGGGCGTAGGAGTGGCGGAGCGGGACCGGCGGCACCGTCCGCAAGTTGGCGTGCCCGGCCGGACAAAGCGTCGACAACATTGAGCGGCTGTGCGGCGTGTGGTGCTACAAACCACGAGTACGATCGGTGCCGTTATCGGAACTTTGTGTGCAGCAGGTGCCAACGCGTGGGTCATTTACGGCGAGTATGTCCAACGCGGGAGGAGCAAAAGTCGCAGGCAGACAGTGGCCAGCAAGACAAAGGGACGAAACGGGAAGTTCATTTCGGTGATTTTGACCTGGAGACCAGTGTCGAGGACGAGGACATTGAGGAATTAAATCTTTTGTCCTTAAATAATTATAAGGCGGTAAGTTTACCCATCTGGATAGATAACGTTATAATTAAAATGGAAATTGATACTGGAACAGCAATTTCATGTATAAGCAGAATAGTTTATGACAGTAAATTTGTCCATTTGCCTATTGAAAGTGATAACACAGTTTTAAAATTTTATGATGGAACAAAAATTAAGCCTTTAGGGATAATTAAACCAGTAGTACGATATGGTAACATACAGAAACAATTAGAATTATTTGTTATTGAGGGTGGTACTACATCGTTAATAGGAAGGTTAGCCGAATTACGAATTGATATTCCAAGATTTGACTGTAATTTCATAAACAAAGGTGATATACACATAGATAAAGAGATTTGTAAATTGGTCAACAGGTATAAAATAGTGTTCAGCGGTGAGCTGGGACGGTACACGGGAGGCCAGGCCACATTACGGGTTCGCGAAGGGGCTCAGCCCGTGTTCCATCGAGCGCGGCCGCTGCCCTACGCGCTGCGCGAGCGCGTTGACGCTGAGCTCGACGCGATGCTGCGGGCCGGCATCATTGAACCCGTAGATTGCTCGGACTGGGCGTCACCATTGGTACCGGTAAACAAAGCGGATGGTACTTTACGGATTTGTGCGGATTACAAGTCAACTCTGAATCCGGCGTTACTGGTCGATCGTTACCCACTTCCTAGGATTGATGACGTTTTGGTAGGTCTTAATGGAGCTAAATTTCTTAGCAAAATTGATTTGTCAAATGCTTATAACCAAATCGAATTAGACGAATCTAAAAAGTTCACTGTCATTAACACACACAAGGGCCTGTTTCGTTATAATAGGTTAGTATACGGTTTGTCGTCCAGTGTAGGTATTTTCCAACGAATTATGACGAATCTATTGCAGGGCATTCCTCATGTACAAGGGTTCCTTGACGATGTCATTATAGGGGGGAAAACTAGAACGGAGCATTTAGAAGCCCTCGAGGCGGTTTTAAAGCGGTTAGCAGACAATGGATTAAAACTAAGGAAGGACAAATGTGTTTTCCTAGTAGACAGAGTAAAATATTTAGGGTACGAGGTATCGAAGGAGGGTATTAGAGCGGACGCGACTAAAACAGATGCCATTTTAAAAATGCAACGTTTTACCAATATATCGGAGTTACGGTCGTTCCTAGGTATGATTAACTTTTTCGCGAGATTTATCAAAAATCTTAGTTTTATGTTACCACCGTTGCATAACTTACTACGGAAACAGGTTCCGTGGGAATGGAATAAGGACTGTGAGCGTAGCTTTGAGAAAGTAAAACGTGCGCTGATTAGTAGTGAAGTACTGGCACACTATGATCCCAGCAAACCGGTAATCGTGACGTGTGACGCGAGTGCACGGGGCATTGGCGGGGTACTGGCACAGCGCGGGGCGCACGGCGAGCGCCCGGTCGCGTATGTGTCACGTTCCCTCACTATCGCGGAGAAAAACTACTCACAGATTCACCGCGAAGCATTAGCTATTATTTTTTGTGTGAAAAAATTTCACCAGTACCTGTACGGGCGGAAGTTTACATTGCGTACCGATCACAAACCTTTAGTGTCTATTCTAGGACCTAATGCTGGAATACCAACTATGACAGCAAGCAGAATGCAACGGTGGGCAGTGATTTTATCGGCGTATGAGTACGAAATAGAATTCATTAAACTGATGCGAATTGTGCGGACGGCCTTTCGCGGTTGCCGAGTAGTAGTGCGGCGAAGGTACGTGACGTAATACCGCAACAGACTTATCTTCACTTTGCACAAGAAGCATTATTATTGAATTATAAACAAATAAAAAAATCCACAAATAAAGATCCCATTCTAAGCAGGGTGTTAGCTTATATACGGGACGGTTGGCCGGAAAAATGTGACGTAGTAGGAATGCAGCCTTATTTTAACAGAAAAACTGAATTATATGAGGAATTAGGGTGTATTATGTGGGGCCATAGAAAGAAAGAAAGAAAGAAAAATCGTTTATTTGACCTCTCACATACAGTAAAAAAATAGTAAAAGAAAAAAATAATAATAAAAAATAAACAACATTAAAATCTGTGCAAGGCCAAAAAGGCGCCTATCTCAGCATATGCTGCGATATTTAAGAACGTTAAATAACGCAGCGCTGGTATTCTGTTAGGGCCCGCGGTGATGTCACGATAACACTCCCGGATGTTAAAATAAACTAGATCTCATAATAAACTAATAATAAATAGAACATTGATATAAAGCGTAAATTCATATTAATGTGTGTCGTGTAAGTGTTAAATAAATATTGAAAAGAGAATAAATAGTGCATAAAATAAAACCATAAACAGCTCAGGCGCCAGGCACGCGCGCTCTCGCGCTCCAACAACATTTGTCAATGCCATAGACAAACGGATGAGCGCGGGCGCACGGCTCACGGATATATATCAGTTTAATACAAATAACAAACTACTATACTCTGTGATATTTATGTTCTGTGGCTTGATCTACCGATCGACTGTCAAAAGAAAAAATAGATAGCTATTTTCATTTTTAACAAATAAACAAAAGTTAAACTTAAATATTGTTAACAGATAAATTTAGAACAAAACAACACAAAAGTGATTTGGGTGTAGTGTATCTGACTGAAATATTACTGTTTGACGGTGATGTGGAATATTATGTTGTGTTGGACGCAAGAAAAAGATGCTGCAAACCAGCCGAGCGACAATGTCACCAATACAATACAGCCCGTGCAGAAAATCTGGGTAAATTATGTGGTGGTTTCTTTCTGGTTGCGCAATAAATGCTGTTTGTAGTTATGATTAAAAGCACCAACTGTCTAGGGTTGTTATCCCTCAAGATTGCCGCGAACGGGTTTTACAGTTGATTCATGAGCCGCATATGGGTGAAGTAAAGTCAAAGGCCATAGCTCGCAGTTATGTATGGTGGGCTGGCATCGACGAGGCGGTGGAGCGTGAGTGTCTAGCGAAACTTGCAAATAGTAACAAATCCTTAATTATTTGTGGAGACTTTAATATTAATATTTTGGAAAATAATTCAAATAGCAGCAGATTTTTAACCCTTTTTAAATCATTTAATCTGTCTAATGTTTTTACAGAACCAACTAGAGTAACTCCATCCTCTGCAACTTGTATTGATAATGTTTTCTGCAACTGTGATTATTTAGATAAAGCTATAGTAGATTGTCTTCCGTCTGATCATAGTGGACAAACAGTAACTTTTATGTCTCAAGCAGCCTTAGAAAAAACTCAAATTCAATCTAGGCCAATAACAACTGGCAAATTAACAAAATTTAATAGTAACTTACAAAATAAATTAAATATTCTGGGCCATAATATTGATAATGCTAATAAATTTTATGATAATTTCTTTTCAGTGGTACTTAATGAGTTTAATACAGTTTTTGAAAAGAAATCAAAAAATATTTTCCCTAAGTTTGTATTTAGTGACTGGGCGACTAAGGGTATAAGGATAAGTAGGGAAAGACTATATGAGCTATATGGCCTTAAGCCATTTTTCAACACTGAAAGCTTTAATAAATATGTAAATAGATATTCTAAATTTTTTAGAAAGATTTGCAAGGCTGCAAAGGCCCTGTACATTAGCAACAAGATCAAATCGGCAGACAATAAAATAAAGACTGTGTGGAAAATTATTAATAGTGAAACTGGTAGGAATAAAGTACACAACACGGATTTTTTACTGGAGACGTCACATGGTCCCATAAGCTCTAACATAGAAGTGGCCCAAGAGTTTGTAAATTATTTTACTGATATACCTCTTAGAACAACGGAAGCTCTAAATTCCTCCCCTGAAGCCTCAATTGCTTTATTGAAAGCAAACGTGCCAGGCTGTCCGGTTGAATTTCAATTCAAACATATAAACCCTATGACAGTCATAAAGGCTTTTAGGCAAATTAAAATCAAATTAACTGAAGACCTATGGGGAATGTCTGTTAAGGTATGTACATCCATAATTGAGACCATAGCACCATACTTGGCTTTAATATTTAATTTATGTGTGGACCAAGGAGTCTTTCCAGATATAATGAAATACAGTAAGGTTATACCACTTTTTAAATCCGGTGACCATAATGACATTAATAATTATAGACCTGTATCGGTATTGCCAGTTTTTAGTAAGGTGTTTGAAAAAGTTATGCTGAATCAAATGCTCTACCATTTTAACAGCAATAAAATCTTTCACGATCAGCAATATGGCTTCACCAAAGGTCGTTGTACGACAGACGCTGGTGTCGCTTTATTAAAACATATATTTGCAGCGTGGGAGGAAGCCCAAGATGCGATAGGGATTTTTTGTGACCTCTCAAAGGCTTTCGATTGCGTTAATCACGAAACCTTGCTTTTAAAACTGAAACATTATGGGCTAGGTAAACTTGCACTCAGCTTGGTGAAATCTTATTTAAATGACAGGCAACAGCAAGTTCAAATAAATAGTATAAATTCTCAAGGTTTGAGAGTCAAAATGGGTGTCCCACAAGGCTCAATATTGGGTCCTTTTCTCTTTTTAGTGTATATTAATGATCTACCGCATCTATTAAAAAAACAACCACACATTGTATTGTTTGCTGACGATACGTCGTTAATTTTTAAGGTCAGTAGACGTTCTACAAACCTTGATGACGTAAACAAAGCTCTACAGGAAGTCCACAAATGGTTCACTGTTAATAATTTGGTGTTAAATGGAAAAAAGACTAAGTGCATAAGATTTGCGTTACCGAATGTAAGAATTGGTGATTTCGATATAGTATTGAACAAGGAGAAACTCGAATTCGTCGAGGACACGGTTTTCCTGGGGATCACGCTTGACTCGAGGCTACAATGGGGTCCTCATTTAACATCTCTGGCAGGTCGGCTTAGTTCAGCAGCATATGCCGTTAGAAAAATCCGTCAATTTACAGATGTAGATACTGCGAGACTAGTGTATTTTAGTTACTTCCATAGCATAATGTCTTACGGTATATTACTATGGGGACGGGCTGCAGACATGGAGTCTATTTTTATTCTGCAGAAAAGAGCTATCAGAGCCATATATAATCTTCGCAGGCGCGATTCTCTTAGAGAACTATTTAAGGAAATAAATATCATGACGGTCCCTTGTCAATACATTTATGAAAACATTATGTATGTTCGGAAAAATATTCATCTTTTTACTAAGATAAGTGACAGGCACAATTTTAATACTAGGAATAGGAACCAATTAGATCAACCTCGATTCAGATTGGCTAAAGTACAAAGTTCTTTTATGGGGTACTGTGTAAAATTTTATAATAAAATACCACTTGAGATTCTCCATCTCAATGAGTCAAAATTTAAAACATGCATTAAACGCACGCTGTGTAGACAAGCATATTATAGATTGGATGATTACATCCTTGATAAAAATGCTTGGCTAAATGCCGGTCCTGCTCCACAGCCACAGCCACATTTGCCTACAAATTAGTTCTACATTTTATTTTATGTATTTTATTACTTTTTAATAATGGAGGAGATGCTGGGACCCTTTTTGTATCGTGGTTTTCAAAATGTTATGTCTTTCTTTTTCAATATAATATATATATATATTATAATTGATTAGTTTATTTTAATGGAGCTTGTGATCAATTATTACTTTTTGTAATTGGGAACAATAAAATTGTATAATGTAGAAGCACTTTTTTCTAATTTGTGAATGTGAAGTACCATGGAGCATTTTATTTTATTAGATAACAACTTGTTTGACGTTATGAGCATGGCAGTTGAGAGTTTGTCATGCTCACTCAAATGTTTCACTGATGGTGGCACGTGTTATTGGGTCATTCGGTTCCCTTCAAAATGGTTGAGCTGAGTGGGGCTGAGGCACGCGTCATGCTCGTGAACGGGCGCCGTCAGTTGGGACTGGTCATCTCTTAGCTGCCAGTTGCTTAATTCAATTACTATTTTTTTATTAGTTTATTGTATTTTTTTCATTATTTGTGGTTTCATTGCGTTTTAATTTTTTTTTTTTTCTTCATTGTGCTCACATAATAGAAGCGACAATAAATTTGTAACCAAGATTATGTAACTCATAATATGATTTAAAAGAGTGTCCATGGAGTTTCTTGCACGTTCTTCTCCATAGAGATCTACGCTTTGGAACGTGCAATTTAGCTTCACTTTTTTTTTGGACTGACCGACATTTTGACAATTCAAAAGTGCCTGTAATTGGTCTATTTGAAATAAACTATTCTGATTCTGATTCTGATTCTGATTCTGCCGCGCGTGCGCCACCTGCGCTAATCACGCGGACGCACCCCCCCGTGCTCCTCCTCGACCTTGGCCTTGGCCTTTAAAGCCGTGGGTTAGACTTCACTTAGACTTCCTAGGCCCAATCGAGGGAAAGTTGTACTTGGTCGTGGTGGACGCGATGTCTAAATGGCTGGAAGTCTTTCAGGTATCAAGTACGGCAGCGCGTTATACTATTCCTAGACTTAGCGAACTATGGAGTAGGTTCGGTGTTCCGAAACAGATAGTTACAGATAACGGGCCACCCTTCAAGAGCATAGAATTAGCATCCTTCCTACACAATGACGGCGTGGAACACATTTTTACAGCTCCCTATCACCCGGCGTCGAATGGGGCGGCCGAAAATGCGGTTAGAACCATTAAAAAGGTAATAAAGAAAGCCTTAACGGAAAATAAAAATATTGAATTATCAATTAATACGTTTTTACTACATTACCGTAATACTGACCATTGTTCTACAGGGGAAAGCCCCTCCATGTTACTAATGGGTAGACGTTTACGAACCCGGTTAGACGCTCTGAAACCGGACCGGGAAGCTAAGATTCACGGGGTGCAAAAACGACAAGTGGAAGCTAAGGGCGGGGTGAATAGAGAAGTAGGAGTTGGGGACGACGTGTGATATCGCCAGTATTTAAAGGCGGAAAAATGGCAACCAGGTTCTGTGATAAAATCTACAGGGACCAATGATTTTAAAATCTTAGATGCTAGTGGTAACGAAATCCATAGACACCTCGACCAGGTTCGACGTAGATCTAGGAGTTCACTGGTAATTCCCACAAATTCAGCACCTCCAGTGGTGGTACCACCGACTGTGTCACTTCCGGAGGTGGTTGGGGTCCAGTCTGAGCAGTCAGAGGCGCAGAGCTCACGCGAGGGGACTGGGATTGGGAACCGTACACCGCCAGTTGTGGGGTTCGAGCCGGTCGTGGAAAAGTTTAGCACGCCTCCTACTACCCCTGTACCGACCCAGCCGCGTCCAATTCGGAGTTGTCGATTGGGCAAAAACGTTATTTATAAATAAGATATAGATTCATAAGTAGATATAAGTCAAGGAAGGGGTTGTTTGTTAATAAATTGGGAGGGATGTAGTGTAGGTACTTAGAGATAAGTAATAAATAGACAGTAAGTCATAGCGGGTAGCGGAAGATTTTGTATGCGTCGTCAGTTTGGAATAAACCATGTAATGAACAAGTTGTTTTGTTGTGACACCCGTTCCACCCCTCCCCGTACTAGGACATTACGTAAATTTATATTTCAACAACAATTAAAGTTGATTAATGACGTTTTAGTAAAATTCAACCTGAAAGTGCTCAACAAATATTTTCTTAAATAGCATAAATGAATGCAATTTTTATTTATATTTTTATCTTTTATAGATTTTTTTAAGACATCACAGCTCTTAATATTAATTTCATAGCTAAAAAGATTTTTTTGATGATTTTGTTATCAAACTTCGGTCATGAAAACTAACGACTAAACTTGGAATTTTCTTGATTTAAATTGCTCAACTTTTCGTATTTTTTTTTTTTGATTTGAAATGTATTTTATTTTCATTTAACACAAAATTTATTACTTTTTTATTTTTAATTCATTCTAATAATGACAGATGATTAGTATCAAAACTAAGTATCTGCTAATAGCAGTCATTAAGACAAGCCACATCGTTCTACTTAAATATTAGTGATCTATTGTTTTAATAAAGAGATCACAATTATTAGCCGACATTTTAATAAGGAGCTGTATGTGTCACGTAGTAATATTTCCGTTGTAGTATCCAAGTAGTACAAAATGGAAAACATTACTTTTTGGGAGTACTGATGGCATTACAAACGTTCTTTCACTATTATCAATGAAATAATTTTTGTGGAGAATATTTTTTTGATTATTAGATTTCTAAGATATTCTTATACGTTAACTACACACGCCGTGTTATTATATTAGTCTTTACTTCTCACTGCGGTCCATTTTTACATCGTTCCACAAACTTAATACAACAATAATTACATACAATTTTGTAATTGTTGAATAAAATAACGATTTATATGTAAAACGTTACCGAGACTAAAACTATTCAGAATATTTCTGTTGGTCACAAAACTTTGAACTAAATTTATCAAATACACATAGCTTTTGGAATCTCTATAAAATTTAAAAAACTTTTGATACCGTGAGTCATATCCTTTTACCAAAAATAACTTCCATATGAATAACGGAAACATTTTTTCTTATGCTGGTTTCTTACTTAAAGAATTGTTTCCAAATTAATCAAATAGAGAATAGTGTTAGTAGCTTTAAATTAATAAATTGTGGAGAACCACAAGGATCAACAATAGGTCCCTTTCTTTTTTTTATCTATATTAGCAATTTCGACGACCTAATTCTTATGTATGATTGATATATATCTACGTCATAAGGACATATCTCTAAACTGATATATATTATATATTTTGTTTTAATTCTGTGGAAACCATAGTACTCGATGTCTCGAATATAATTTTCTTTTATAAGTACATAAAAAAAGTTATCGAATACAATTTATATATTCGTATTATACTTTATAAAATTAGAAACCGAGTACATGAGAAAATATTTTAAAATATAACGTAATTCAAATTTGCGGCTCTGAAACTCTTCAATGCGATCTCTTACATTATAAACTAAACTGTGTTATTTAAAAGTTCCTATGTGAACACTAGTCGACCCGAATAACGTTATTCTGCCATATAAATATTATACAAGGAAAAAAAAAATACAATGAAGGCTGCGGTGAAAAAAAAAGGGTTTATTTTAGCCTACAATCTAGCAAATATACAAAAAATTACATAAAAATCAGTCAAGATGTTTCGGAAGAATTCAAGAACAAACACAAGATTTATATATATTACATTGAGTACTTACCACTGAGATACTGACCGACGTTCAGCTACACAATCACTAACAAAATAACCAATATTGAACTGAGCACAGGACTTGCAAACGGATTGCAGACAACACGTGTATTCCGCGCGGAGTCAGAACACGAACTAAATAGTAGTATAATTTTCAAAACTAGCTAAGCGACGGTGGTGGTAGGGGCTAGGTAGGTGGAGTGTGTTACAAGATTGGTACGTTACAACAAATTGAGATAAGATGTGTCCATTGTGAGAACAAGCAAAAAAAATATTCTATTGGAACAATTGCACAAAAATATCATATCAACAAAAGGGTTCAGGATTCTCGGTAAGTACCTGGATATTGGTAGGTATAAAATTATACTGTGAATTTTAAGCATACGTATAATAAATAAATATTATTATTGTGAACATTTCATTAGTAAAAAAAATAATGTAAAACAAAAAAAGCATACGTAAATAACATACATAGTGTGTACATAAATAAAGGATAAAAATTAAAAGGAAAACTAAAAAGTCATGTAGTGATAAAAAATAAGTCTGTTTCTCGAAGGATATTACACTACCGCTATATATTGTTTTATACTTTTGGAATAAATTTAAATTTCAATTGGAAACGATAATTACATGATAATGATTATAATATCAAGTTATATCAGATAATAAATTCTAAATGCGTGCTGTTCATCTTATGATAGTAATTTAGAGTGTTTCAATTTCTACGCTCAACTCATGTGTTTTAATTAACTTAAAACTTATTATTGATATAGAGAAAATCACTTTAAGTAAGAGCAAAAACTAACAATCTATCTAGAAAACTTCACCTAAATCAAAATATTTCAAACATCTATGGCAGCACTGCTTCCTTAATAGGTACAAATCAAAGTGCTTTCCAAACCAAATGAAACAGCAATAGAATTAGCAGGTAAAGAGATTAACTACTCATAAGTACCTTCTCACAATAACCACAAACTTGTGACCTTGTACGGTGAAAGGATTGTAAAAATAACAAAAACAATAGGAGCAGTTCTAGAAATAGGATATTTGCTGTTGTGAAGAAGATTTTTCTTAATTAGAAATCGTTCAAAGTAGAGGTCACCGACCTGCATTTGTTTACCTATTCTTTTCAGAAAGTTAATAGCTTTGGAGTATACTACACTTTTTTTACTTTTATGTGTTACTGATTAACTAACGTCCCTTATTGACTAATTTATTTGTTATGAGAAGGTTTATTGACATTATAATAATAAAAATGAAATATTCTTTGCATTAAGAAGTAATGTAAATAAGCTGGTCAGATCGTTTAAACGTTAACATTTGATGATATGTCATATTCATATTCATATTCATATCTTTATTTGCATACCATAATGTCATTAAAGATGTTACATTAATTGCTTATAGCTAAGAAACAATTATGGACCCTGTAGGGCACAGCAAAAAACAAATTAAAAAAAAAAAAAATATGTAAGACTATAAAATTGAATTAAATAAAAAAAAAGAAGAATTACACCATGTCATCAAATTAAATTAAAATATATATGTATAAAACAATTTCATTGTACAAAGTAGTTCTGTTTAAATTTTTACACAAAAAATTATTGATTACAAAAAATAATTGAGATCATTACCAAACATACTAATTATTATTTAACAGTCATATTTCAATTTATATTGTTGTCATTCAAGTATTCCTGTAATGTATAATATGCTTTTTTTATTAATATTTGCTTGATTTGATTTATAAATGATATTTCACTCGTTTCATTCTTTAGGACATCTGGAAGTTTATTATATATTTTTATTGACATGACATAAGGACTGTTTGAATGCAATTTCAAGCGCGAGAGAGAGGGTAACATTAACATATTCTTATATCTAACTGATCGGTCAGGATGTTTATCACCACGAGTCTTAAAAAAAGTCATGTATTTTCTAACAAACTTACATATTTCTAAAATATATATAGATGTTAAGGTAAGTATTTTATGTTTTATAAAAAAAGGTTTACAAGTTTCTGTTTGGTCTATATTAACAATGATTCTAATTAGTTTTTTTTGAAGAATAAAAAGCGTGGGCGCGTCAGTGCTATTTCCCCACATTATTACACCATAGCTGAGCCATGAATGAGCATAGGCGTAGTAGGTCGTAAGTGCAGTTTGTAGGTCGGTGGTTTTCTTTACTTCTCGAAGTGCATATGCAAATTTTGATAATTTTGATTTTACTTTTGCTATATGTGATTTCCACGAGATGTGTGTGTCTATGGTGAGTCCTAATAATGTAAAGTCATCTACTTGTTCGATTTTCGTGTTGTTAAATGAGAAGTTGATTGGTAGCGGGGATTTTTGCCGAGGGTAGAAAGTTAATAGTTTGGTTTTTTTGTAGTTAATCTCCAGATTATGTTCTTCCATCCAATTCGTTATTTTATTTAATATTAAATTAAGTTTTTCGGTAATATTGCTATTTGGTTGGCATGTGGTAAGCAGAGATATATCGTCTGCGAATAGCACGCAGGGTTCTTCCATGATTTTGGGAAGGTCATTTATATATATTATAAATAGGAGACATCCAATTACACTACCCTGGGGAATTGATGAATTTATAATAATTTTGTCGGATCTAACTTGCATAATGCGTTTTAAGTCGTTATTAAAATGTTCTATTTCTACGTGTTGTTCTCTATCCTTTAAATATGACGCAAACCACTTATGTGTTGTTCCTCGAATTCCTATACCGTAGAGTTTGTCCAGTAGAATATTAAACTGTACTTTGTCGTATGCCTTGGTCATATCTAAAAATAGCCCTACTGCATATTTTTTATCATTTAAGATATTGATTACTTCTTGCATATATTTGTAAACAGCTAGAGCTGTTGAACGATTTTTACGGAATCCGTTTTGACTTTCGTCAAAGATTTTATATCTTTCGCAAAAACTGTATACCCGGTCGCACATAGCCTTTTCAAATATTTTTGATGCCGTGGGTAGAAGAGCTATGGGCCGGTAATTATTGGGATCAGTTTTAGAGTTTTTCTTGTGCAATGGTTTTACAATAGCCTTTTTAAGTAGATCAGGAAAAATACCTTCGTCGAAGGACTGGTTTATAAGAACACAAAACGGTAAGGCAAGCTCTTCTGCACATTGTCTAATCAAGGAGGGCGGTAATTCATCTATTCCGTGACTTTTTTTATTTTTGAGACTTTTTATGATCCTACGAGTTTCGAGACAGTCTAAAGGTCTAAGAAAAATAGTATTTTCTGAGGGATTTAGCACAGGTCGGCCCTTTGCCTCACCAACTAGACGGCTGGTTTCTTTGCCAATTGATGCGAAAAAGTTATTAAAATGGTTTACTATTTGCTTCGGATCTGAAACTAAGTCATTGTTGATTTCAAGTTGGATGTTTTGTTTATCTTTTAGAGTGTTTTTATTAGTACGTTCGTTTACTATATTCCACATAGCTTTAACTTTATTTTGTGACGTTTTTATCATTTTAATGTAATGCTGTTTCTTAGAGGTCATCACTGACTGCTTTAATATTTTTTCGTACTTTCTATAGTATTTTTTTATAATTGAGTTGTTAGACTTAATACTTAAAGTTTTTAATAGTCTTTTGTTTTTGCACGAGATTTTTATGCCTTTTGTTAGCCAATATTTTTTATACTTCGTTTTTAATTTAATTTTTATTCTGGGTATAGTTTTGTTGAGTATATTAGTTAGTAGGTTATTGAAAGCAGTATAATTTTGATTTGTGTCATTACTTGCTAGAAGTATATCACTCCAATTAACTGATTTCAATTCGGATTTAAAGCTTTGAATGTTATTTATGCTATATATTCGTTTTTCAGTATACCAAGTGGTTTGTATAGGACGCCGCGGTATTTTAAATTTAATACTTGTACCACAATGATCAGAAAAACCTAAGTCTTCTACATAAGTCTGTAAATCTGCTTTTGTAAAGTTTGAAAATATTAGGTCCAGACACGTTGACGCTGTTTGTGTAATGCGTGTGGGGTGTTTTATATGTTGTGTGTATTTATATTCGGACATTAAGTCCATAAACGTGTTAACTTTAGGGTTTTTTCTCAAAATATTGATATTGAAGTCACCACCAATTACCGTATTAAGTTTTTTGTATTTATTGTTTATATAGGCCAATATTTTGTTCAGTTGGTTAAAAAATATATTATCCTCTCTTTTGTTCCAATACATAGTAACTATTAGTAGATTCTCGCTAGGTATTTCAATAGCACAAACTTCTAAAATATACTCTAGTGACATTTCGGCTATGTCACATCTTTCTATATAATCTTTATGTTCTTCTAGTAGGATGCAGACTCCACCTCCTCCCCGGTTTTCCCGGCAGTAGGATGCTGCGACCTTGTAGCCACTGAAGTTAATAATGCTTAATTTGTCTCGTGAGAGCCATGTTTCAGTAATACATATAGCTTGGTAAGATTGGTCTTCACTAACAAATGCTTCCATTATGTGTCGCTTATTATACAGACTTTGTATGTTTTGAAATAAAATATTAAAATTTTGTTCTTGAGTTTTTAAATCTATTGATTTCCTGATACTATTGAGACCGGCTGTATTTTGATGTAAAACAATATTATTAGTCAAGAAAAAACTCATTATTTAAACTATTATCATACATAGAATTGTCAACTTTAGTCAATGAGATTTCATTTTGGAGATAAAAATTTATAATGTCATTTATATAATTAAAAATGTCCGTAAATACAATGTTCATGCCGTAATTATTGACTTTACCAGTATAATGGTCAAACATTTCAAAGTCACATGATAGGTTTTTGTTACTGTCAAGGAAATAGGCATGTTCATGGGCTAGAATGTCTAAGTAAAGTAGGTTATTAAAATTTTCCACTCTACTGTTATAAATATTAGTATGCCATCCATATTTAAATGTTGGCGTACATATTATTACATTTGTGTGTGTTATTTCACTTAATGAACTCCTTATATAAAAAATCAAGTCAAAGTAAGCAGTGGTAGTCTTGAAGTCGTCTTCCCCTATGAGTATAATACAAAAGTCATTAAGTGTGAAGTCTCTCAATTTTGCGTCGATGTTGTACAGCATGTGTTCCGTGTTTGTATTCGCCAACAAGTAGTGACATAAGTCATATGCGCCTTCAAATGTATTTTCAGCCGTTTGTGTAATATTATTCTGTTTATTATTGCTTATTATACATATTTTGTTTTTCGTTTTCTGTTCCCTGTCATTGGTACGCGTTTGTTGATTATTTGCTTCTTTTTTAGGTTTCTCTGATTTAGAAAGATCTGTCAAGTTTAAAGAGCAATTTGTAACGGTTTGTGTTTGTTTGTCTTTTCGTTTTTTCTTTTTATTCGGCGTTGCAGTTTTAGTAGATTTAATAGGGCTACATGTTATGGTTTTATACAGTTCATTTTTCTTAATTAAATCTTGATTTTGTTTTCTTAAGTTTGTATTTTCTAAAGATAGGCATTCAATTTCCTGATGTGCACTACGTAGTTCGGATTCAAGTTTTCCAATTTGTGACTTTAACAATATTAATAAATCTTCCTGTTGGTGCTCCTTTGACAGATTTGGTAAACTAGACAAACTTTCATTGTTCTCCGATTCATAATCAAGCGTATCTGTCAAATGTTCGTTGGTTTTATTTAAATTTGAGTCTGAATGATGTCAATCCTCGTTTGGCCATATCATTATGTAGGATTCCTATGACAATTAAACTAATCCGTTCTTATTATTTCAAGCAATTATTCTTTGAAGAATAACAACTTGCACTGCTGTTAAGCTCTTAATAAGGATTATTTTTAAAGCGGACCTGAGCGTAGTTAGTTAATTTGCATTACTTACGGCAAGTAATCTTCAACCTTTACGTTTTAAGGTCTAAAGAAAGTAGGCCAAACAAGTATTGACATATCATTAACTTTAACGTTTAAAACGATCTGGCCAGTTTTAGTTGGCCATGTCATGAAGTCATCAGTTTCAACTAGATTCCGATCCCAATTTCTGGCCACCGTAGGCGCGGGCTTGCGAATGGCGAGCAATGGGTAGCTCGCTGTCCAATCGTCCGGTAACCGACCGGACCGAGCCCAAGTCGTCGACGGCGCGTACTATTCCCGCGCGCCTGAAGTAGCTGTCAGCAAACCGTAGAGGCCCAGCCTGCTAGCTGCAGGCAGGCAGGGTCGAAGTCTGCTGGGGTCATGGGTCAGCTTCTGAAAGGAATACCCGGCCCCGGTACTATAGGCAACGAAGGAACGGGGTAGGTTTTTAGTCAGTAAGAGTCTGACACTATTTCCCTCTCCGCCTAAGGGCGGGATTTGTTATTGAATAATTTTACCTACCATAAAAAAGTGATCAATTTCTGAGATCTGGCCACGACACACACAACTGAGTTCAGGATCTAACGTGACAATATCTGCAGTGATACAGTCGAAATGTTTTACTATCACCACCAAATCATTGAAGACAGATATCAGTAAATCTTCATCATCTTTTCTGATTTGAAACATTATTTAAAAACTTTGGGATACTTTTGAATTAGATACCATAATTAAATAATTATTAATGATTGTTAAATATAAGCTGTTCAGGATAGAGATCAGATAGACATGATTAGCATGCATTTAGAATTTCTTATGATAGTAATAATGAGTATGCCTTAGTATGTTATTTGATACATGAGTGTTTTTCGCTAAACTCATGTGATGTTTTTTACTACCTTATAATATATTGAATAACTTTAATATTTTGTTTACCTACCCTCATTAACTAATTGTACCCAAATTGTCACAGTGGTCACGAATGGGTTTTTTTTTTATTATCAAGTTTTTTTTATGAAATCTAGCAACCCAGGAGGTGTTATTCTGCCATATAATTTATCAAAGAAAAAATGAAAATAGAGGGTGCGGTTGAAAAAATAGGCTAAAAATAGTCTAAAATCTATCAAATGTACACAAAAAATAAAATATAAAATCGGCCAAGCTATATCGCAAGAGTTCGGTAATAAACTCATGAGATTTTTATATATTACATAGAGTACTTATGTTTAGATACTGATTTTTCACCTTCACAATCACTGTTACAATAACAAATATTTTACTGACCACATAATTTTCATACTGATGGCAGAGAATACGTGAAAAGTAACAAATTTTTTAAACTGGGTAAGCGGCAGGGCTTTGTAGTTCAGTAATATTTACAACACTTCAAAAAAATAAGAATTCATTGTGACAACAAACAAAAATAATGTTCTATTGAAACAATAACACAAAAATATTAGATAAACATCAAGGTTCAGGACTTTTTGTGAACACCCGCATGTTAGTAGGTAAAACTGTCATAAAACGATATTGCGAATTGTAAGCTATCACACAAAAGGGTTCAGGATCTATTGTGAACATCTCGTTAGTGATAAACTTGAACTAAACCAAGGGATAATAAATATAATGATCACACAAAAGATATTCAGATTCGAAAATTTAGAGCATTTCTCGAAGGGCATTTTAATGTCGCTACCAAATTATTATAGTAGGATCTTTTCTGATTTCTATCATATTATTTGACAGTTTTGGGATAGGTATATATTTTAATTAGAAACGATAAGTTCTACATAGTGATTGTTTATTGTAAGCTGTTCATAATTTCAATTTTCAGGGAAATAAATAAGTGCTAGTTAACTTATAATAATTTAGTGTGTTTTAATTTCCATTCTCGGACCGTATTATTTCTGTTTATTACCACAAAATTACTATTGACATAGAAAAAAGATCTTTAAATTACTTTTAATTGGAGCTGAAACTAGACTAGCTAAATCTAGAGAATTGCCTTTCCTTCAAGTAACTATTAATGTTTACTAATCAGAATACTTTCAGCAACTTTGGCAGCGCCGCTTTCAGCATTGCCAGATTTTTTTGCCAAGTCTTGATTTTGAAACCTTTTATTGAAAAAATCGGGATTCTTTCGTTGAAATCGGGACATGTTAAAAAAATATACTTATAATCAGAAGGTTTTAAAAAAATAACTTTTTTTCTGAGTTTTAAATTACGTGTACATTAATAGATACCTAAAATAGCTACCAAAAATGTATTTTTATAAACATATGATATTTTAAAACAGATTTACTCTATCGCATAGACTGGTGGCCAGCCCACATTGTCTGTGCCAACCGGCTACTCTTCCTCAGCACGCTGCACGCATGGTCGTGTTATCCCCAAACCAGAAGGACTGGGCTCGTCTCACGCTGGACTTTTTATTTGAATTGGAACGTCTGGTAACGCTGAACGCTTCCTTATTAGGTATTAAACAAAGTGCTGATTTATACAATATCAAACCAAATGAAACAGCAATAGCATCAACAGGTAAAGTGATTAACGACAGTGCACAGGAACTTGTGACCTTGTTCTGTGAAACGATCACAAAGACAGCGAAAACAATAGGAGTAGTTCTAGAAATAGGATTCCTATTGAAAAGAAAAAGTTTTAGTGTAATTGAAAGTGTGAAAAGTATAGATTATTCTCTTCCATTGTTTTTAGGTTGTGAATGGTTACGCCGTGTACTATTTCCTTACTCAACTCGAGACACCCGTTTTAGCGCAGTAGATAAACGTTACAAATTATTATTTTTTTCTTATTATGAGAAATGTTATTAGGTATTAAATGTTGGTAGGTGGTGTAATGAATTTTAATATAAGTAAGTAGTCGCAGATACCTATATTGTTCGAATGGTAATTTGAGATGGGGCCTAAGGTACCTGAGTCCAACTTAATATGCTTATAACAATAATTGGGGCGAAAAATACTTTTTCATTTAAAAAGATTAGTGCTCTTATGTTTTGCGTCGTAGTGTCCAAGTTGTAAAGTATTAAAATCTTTACGTCTTGGGGATTCTAACCAGATAAAATGATTAACTTTCGAAGATTTTCTCACATGTCTCTCACATTTGGTGTATTATTTCTATTTATTTTGGTCTATACTTTCCCCCGCCTCCCTTGTACGTAAATATGAAAAAAATAAAGGACTAATACTACATTTCCTATATGACTATAAATTGAATTAATGAATTAATAATAATTATTTAATTTAATTTATATATTAATTAGAATCGACATAATATAATATTATTGAATTACTTTTTTAAGTAAAATTTGCAGTGCCCTTACAGGGTGCATGTTTTAATACTGTGTCATGAAATTCTAATGCATGCCTAATAACAGTTGTTAGCAATAAATAAATAAAACATTCAGACGGGCAGATGTGTCCAAGATGTGTAGTGATCGCAAGATCAACTACATGAACGGCCGCTTCACTTAACAAGGAATCAGAGTGTCAGTATCGATGTTGAATTACTATTATTATTTTTTATTTTTCGATGTTTATCGTTCAGTCTTTTTTACATTTTCGTTTCTTTTCGTACCATTAATCCAGAATTGGTTGGTATTTATGAGCTAAGACGCCAGGGACTTAGCTTATAAGCTCCATGTCACCAAACATACAGGGCAACTCACCAAAGAGTTGTAATATAAACTATTTTCAGCGTACTTATCAGTTACATTAGATCTCAACTAATTACCCTATGTTACGTTTGTGGCCATACTTGTTGCTACACAGCATAGGAAGTTAACACCTCATTCTCCATTAAGGGGCGTGGCCTGCGGATAGTGAGCCAATACTGTTCCAGGGCGCCCCACCCACACGACGCAAAAAAGAATGGTTTTAGTAACTAGGAGCCTGACAGGTATCTCCATTCTCCAATCCCCGAAGCTGAAGGACATCAATGAGGATTTTCACCACTACAAAAAGGGCCTAAGCGAAAGAAAAAAAATAATGTATAGACCACCTTATAGTGAGTCTATGGCTAGTATTAAACTCACTGACAAGTAAAGAATTGATGAAACAATAATTAAAACTACGCAAAATTATGAAGAAAATACTTTTATTTTTATTTGCTAATAGCTTTATATACAAAACATTATATTTACTATCAATACAATGTGGGACTTACAAAGACTTTTTAATCTTAACAATTAACGTTTATGAAATCGGAATGCATTAAATTTTTATACAAAATTTGTGTTCATTATCTAAACATTAGATACTAAATGAAATGAAAATAAACATTTACCATACCATTTAATACAAAATAAAAATTACATGTATTCTATTAATGTAATCTTAACTATTCCTAAATACTACAAAGAAATGTTCCTATTTTTAATGAGTGTTAATTTTGTGTTCGGAATGAATGACGTACACTTGTTTATTTACCGTCAGATTATAAAAAGCTGAATAATGGATAATAATAGTACTTAGTTACTGCTATGTTACACACTAATAAAAATAATAGTTAACATGGGTTTTTGGTGTGTACTATCAAAATACTATCCTTGTGACTTATAACAAAAAAGTTGATTTTACACAGTCAGAGGAACAAAATTCAAACACAGATGACATCAGTAATGAAACATTAAACGCATGCAGTTAAAAAATATTGAAAGCCAGTTTTAAGGAAAAACAGGACCTCTGTTCAAAAGATAAAATATTTTTAATATTTAGTCGCCATTTTATAACTTTGTCACTATAACAGATATAAACTATAAAACTAAATTTTTGTACTTAAAATCAGTAAAATACGCTTAACTTTACACAAAGATAAAACAAAAATGTCATGTCGAGTAACTTTAAGTAAATTTAATAATCAATCTAATTGTAGTTTTTTTACTAAAACAGCTTATAAAATGTTACCATCTTCAGCAAATACTTCCAAATAAAAATCAAATATCAATTGTTAGTAAGTACATCACTTTAAATTCAGAACGGTGGGCAGTTTATGCTAATATAGCTATAAAATCTACAAAGATACACAAATGTTCACAATATTATAAATCTACATCAATGTCACTTGAATCACTGAGGTGATATCACATTCGTGCTTTTGTAATTTGGTATGTCAAGGCTTGGGATCATCAGGGTATTTCGTCTCGTTCTTGTGTTGTATGAGATTCTCTTTATATGAAGAAGCAGTTCTCAAAGGGCAATTGTATATCGCTGATTCTTCCATCTGAAATAAAAAGAGAAAGGTTGTCAAACTGATTCTGGGCGATATTCATATGATCTGCGATAAACTGTGGAGGCCAAGAAGATCCACATATTGAACTAAATGTATTTCATTGCGCTATAACTAATAAAAATTTCATAAATGAGTTCTTGTAATCAGATCAAATTAACAAGTGTTTTATTTTTTATTAATAATTTAACACTATTTTCATATATTTTTATTTTGCTTTGCATCATATGCAAAATTTGGAAGAAGAATATTACGCCAAAAATATAAGAGCAAATTTTCAGGGAGATAATTTGAGACAGGTTAATAAAAATAGTTTATAATATTTATAAAAATAGGTTAAAGATTTTTTCTTTTTTAGTTAGCGATAAAAAATCCTACTACTTCATCTTAAAATACCTCCCAGCTAGGATATAAAACTTACTTATACAATGCTTACCTAGAAGGTTTCCTCAAAGATGGGGTCATTGACTTGACAATATTACAAAATCTCTTCTGTGTTTCAGTTGGCTCTGTTCCCATCTCTTTGGGCTTTGTAATTTGAGCTTCTGGACTCAATTGTTTTATTTATTTGACATTCATCGCTTTTGCGCCCTGGGTTTCCATTACTTGATAGAGATATTTCATAGGTGTTTTGTTTTCTGTTCACTGAGTTAGACTGTACTTTAGCGATTGGTAGTTTAGTGAATTCTGCTACTGGATCAGTTTGTATGGCTTTGTCTGAGACGCTTGGTTGACATCTTTGCTTGTCTGAATATAGACTTCCTTTGTCTTTTCCACGTTCAGCCATTGGCACATATTTTTTAACCATCGTTGTCTTAGCGGATGTGTGTGTGTGTGTGTGTGTGTGTGTGTGTGGCTTGTGGAGTTTTTCAACATCTTCCTGTGTGTTTGTATCTTGAATACTTGAAATTGAAGATTAAGTGCCCGTTCACGGACACGCGTCGCGTTGCGCGGCGCGTCGGGCGGTCCGTCGTACATTGAAATAGGTGTGTGTTTGCGCGAACGATGTCGCGGCCCGCTGCTGCAATGTACGTCGAAACGCCCAACGCGCCGCGCGCCGCGCCGCGTCTACGTAATCACGGCCTTACTCAACATTTCAGTTTCAACTTGTGTCCTTATTCTTTTTAACAAAGCTGTTATATCTCTGTCTAATTGCTTTTGCTTCTTTAGTTTTAAATTACTAGACGGCATCTTATCAGATTTTGTAACAGGGTTGTTCTGGTTTCTCTTCAAACGGCGTACCACGTGGCTGAAGAGAGGTAAACGTGCTTGGTGATACACCATCTGGAAGTGCGACTCCATGTCTGTGGAAGATAGAGATAAGAGTTTAGTATTTTGGTAAAAAACATACTTCCTACTTAAATTATTGAGTCACTAGCTTCTGCCGGCGGCTTTGCCCGCATGTAAGGAGAAAATATATAACCTATGATACCCAGTTATTAAGTAGCATTCTACTGGTGAAAGAATTAAGAATTAATCATGTTAATGAGGTAGGTCTTGAAACTTGACAAGTAATAGTAATACAGCCGAGCGAGGTCCTGAGCGCGCAGGGTGATGTTAGTTTTAAGTTCTAATATGAAAGAATAGAGAGAGGAAACCATTTTTTTTTTATATAAACTTTTAATTGAATGCGCAAGAACTAATAAAATAAACTTTTCCTATAAAGTTATATTATTAACTTAGATAGTTTTATATAAAATACACATTTTAAATAAGTATGATAAAAGAGTTTGTCGCGAGATTTAAGTAATCGTATTTAATTAGCTTGAAAGAAAAAATAAAAAAAAAAACAAATAGTTTAAATTATATACTTTACTTGTGATGACAGATAAATCTCGCAACGAGGTTTTAAATCACATGTATTTTGTAATGATATTATAAATTGACAGCATAACATTTTTTTTTATTGTGGTGCTCCACCATATTAGATTTAGAATGCAAAAAATGCGATTGCATCCAAATAGTTAACCATACATTGTCATCCAAACTAAAAGTGAATACTTAATTTCAGCCTAATCGGTTGAAGATATTTGCTTTAAAATTAAGTTGCAAGGTTCCACCCAAACAAAAGCAGTTACATACAACAAGTTAGATAAAATCTTGTCAATACAGTACTTACTAGTAAAATTTTGCAGAAAATTCACTACCGACACTATGAAAACCACAATATTAAATACTTCACTGACTACAGAACTTTCAAACAGAGCACAGAAGGAACGTCTGTACGGCTCGAAGTCCGGACACAAACTGATTAGTAAACGATTTGGTTCCAAAGCACTTGAAAAAAATTAAGTTGCAAGGTTCCACTTAAACAAAAGTAGTTACATACATACATTACAAGTTAGATAAAATCTTGTCAATATAGTACTTACTCGCTTCTGCCCGCGACTTCGTCCGCGGAAAATTTCTTGTTTTAACATAAGTTTACACTCGACATTACTGTACCTTCCCATTAGTAAAATATTTTTTGGAATCGGATCAGTAATTTCGAAGATTACCGAAGTTCTCTTGTCTGCTCAAGGTAAATTATCCCTTAGTCGCCTTTTACGACACCCTCGGGTTGCAATGGTACGATGACATAATATATTTTTAATCCATCATAACACAAATACTAATAAAATAATATGATATAGGTACTATATAAAAATACAAACCATCAATTACTATTATACAATTTAAGTTAGGTACCTATTTAGTTTAAAGCTTCTCTATATACAATGTTTAAGGTTGTTTTATTTTCTGGTAACAAAATAATTTGGTTTTCGGATGATCCAGCTCTTGATAGACCAACATATAACTGCCCATGGGAAAAACATTCTTTTCGTAGGTCAATGCCAACCAAAAAGAATGTTTGTCCCTGGGACTTGTTAATAGTCAGGGCAAATGATGTTTATAATGGAAACTGGAGTCGTTTAAACGGTACAGGTGGCGCTAGATTCCCGAGCACGGGCCTGCGATGTTATGACATTTTGGTTAGCGAGCCGCTGCGAGCGCTCAGCGCTAGTCTCCCTATCCCTTGTTTCAGAAACATGCTGCCTTAAGTCAGATAGACGCTGCGCACGTTCAGCGCTAGATTCCCGAGCACGGGCCTGCGATGTTATGACATTTTGGTTAGCGAGCCGCTGCGAGCGCTCAGCGCTAGTCTCCCTATCCCTTGTTTCAGAAACATGCTGCCTTAAGTCAGATAGACGCTGCGCACGTTCAGCGCTAGTTTCTCGAGCACGGGCTCGCGACGTTCTCACATTTTGGCTATCGAGCTGCTGTGACCGCTCGGAGCTAGATTCTCTAGAGCGTGCTTGCAAAATATATTCTCTATTTCTCGAGAGGCGCTGCTCATTTTCAAGGGCAGATTCTTTTGTACGGCGTACTGGACAGTTGCGATTTCCTTTTAGGCATGCTCTTAGTCAACAAATGAACAAACTACACAGACTTTAAAACAATTATGAACAAAGGGAGAGGGATCAGGGACTCGACACCCGTCCACCTTTATAACAAAACAATCGTAATATCGTATTATCGTTATAATTCGTACAACGAAATTACGAACATTACGATAGAACGAAGTACGAACATACAGCGAAATAAATCGAAATTACGATATAGAACGAACAACCGAAACCAATAAGCAACAGACTGACATGCAACAATTTGAACACCAACTAACGACAACGTGGGCACAATAATTCGAGAGGGTCATCATCATCCACGGAAAATCTTAACACCGGATTCAGAAAAATGACGTATTTGCAGAACGCCATCTATGGGCAAATGGATAAAACGTCCGCACAAAAGATAGATGGAGCTCTACGAATGAAAGTTGTGCTAGTGGCATTTTGCGTTTTAGTAATTTTATATTATCTCCGAAACTATATGAACAATTGACATACTGTAAATGGCAAATCTTATCTGTATGATGTCATTGTGATACTGAAATAATTTATTGTGACAAGAATTAATATTTCGTTGCTCAAATAATCAACCAAACGTAAGTACGCCGAAAAAATATTTTTTTAATAAAGAAGTATAAAAGATAACATATAAAAGATAGAAATATGGTATCGTGGTCTTTTTTGTAGATATAATTAAGACGAATTAGGTTGCCATAAATTGTTTTTAATTTTAAGCAACTCTCTAGGCAGCGCACGCAAATAATTCTGTTTTATGAGGTATTTTTTTCCGACTTGCAAGACAAAAATTGTGATAGCTCGGTTAATGTACATGTTATAAAAATAATTTATATATATATATATATAGCACTCAGGAATAATGTAGCTTTCCACCAGCGTAAAAATTTTTAGAATTGGATCATGAGTTCCAGAGATTACCCCCTACATACAAACTTACAAATTTTACCTCTTTATAATATTAGTATAGATTAAAAAATATATAAGTAGTATGTTTAACAGTTGTCTAGTACCCATAACACAAAATCTACTTAGCTTGGGACTAGACGGCGTTGTGTGATAGTTTTGGAATATTATATTAATTAAAGGAGTATATCATTTGATTTTTGATACATTGTACTTGAACTTCGAGGCATACATTTCAATTGAAAATCTATTAGATGGCAGCGCCGATTCTTTAATAGGTACTTTACAAAGCGCTTCCCAAATCAAATGAAACAGCAATAGAAATAACAGGTAAAGTGATTAACTACTTTTAAGTAAATTCCCACAGCAACCACAGTTCGCGGAACTTGTGACCTTGTGATGTGAAACTATTGCAAAAGTAACGAAAACAATAGAAGTTGTTCCAAGAATAGAATTCTTATTGTTAAGAAAAAAAAATGTAATTCGAAATGGTTTAAAGTAAAGATAAGCGACACGCATGTGGTCTTCCATTGTTTTATATATAGGATGTTTGTTGCTAAGGCCTCTACTGCCCTTTCCTTATTCAAATCCAGACACCCGTTGTAGAATAGCAGGTAAATGTTAGTAATTAAATTGTTTATTTGTTATGAGAAATGTTACCGTCATTAAATCATAATAATTATATATGGTGATTGATAACTAGTGATCGGTACTTAAACACGTGATTATAGTCATGATAACAAACAACTTTTACTATGGGACCAAACCTGAAATCGCGAAAGAAATCTGCTGGTCGGTACATTTATGTTCGCCTTACTGAACAAAATGTACCGAACTCGGCGATTTCATGTTTGGTCCCATAGTAAAATTGGTTTGTTATCATGACTATAATCACTTGTTTAAATATCGGTCACTACTGACCAGTCACCTTAATTATATAGTTTTCATTAAGGAGTAATGTAAATATCTTAACAAGTAATAAAAATCTTTCACAAGAAGTAGTTGAATTGCTAGAAACGATCTACGAGCGCTACGACTGCGCAGTTGGCGTAGCACCTCGTAGCACCTCGTAGCAAAGCGCTACGATAAATCAGAAGTAACATTATTTTGCTCGGTCGTTTACTGTGTAATTCACTTACAATAACTGATTAATATTTATCTTTTCCATATTTTTCCGTTGCCAACTTATTATTTGTGATTTACATCATTTTTATGATTGGTTTACCCAGCACTGACGTTAACATCTGACCAAAAATGATTCCTGGAAATATTGCTTGAACAATATATAATCCTTAGTTTATGCGCAGGGAGCGCATGCGCATTGACTTATCGAATTATTAGAATCTCTAAAAAACGTACTGTTATACAATTACATAAATTTATATTTCAACAACAATTAAAGTTGATTAATGACGTTTTAGTAAAATTCAACCTGAAAGTGCTCAACAAATATTTTCTTAAATAGCATAAATGAATGCAATTTTTATTTATATTTTTATCTTTTATAGATTTTTTTAAGACATCACAGCTCTCAATATTGATTTCATAGCTAAAAAGATATTTTTGATGACTTTGTTATCAAACTTCGGTCATGAAAACTAACGACTAAACTTTGAATTTTCTTGATTTAAATTGCTCAACTCTTCGAATTTTTTTTTTTGATTTGAAATGTGTTTAATTTTCATTTAACACAAAATTTATTACTTTTTTATTTTTAATTCATTCTAATAATGACAGATGATTATTATCAAAACTAAGTATCTGCTAATAGCAGTCATTAAGACAAGCCACATCGTTCTATTTAAATATTAGTGATCTATTGTTTTAATAAAGAGATCATAATTATTAGCCGACATTTTAATAAGGAGCTGTATGTGTCACGTAGTAATATTTCCGTTGTAGTATCCAAGTTGTACAAGATGGAAAACATTACTTTTTGGGAGTACTGATGGCATTACAAACGTTCTTTCACTATTATCAATGAAATAATTTTTGTGGAGAATATTTTTTTGATTATTAGATTTCTAAGATATTCTTATACGTTAACTACACACGGCGTGTTATTATATTAGTCTTTACTTCTCACTGCGGTCCATTTTTTACATCGTTCCACAAACTTAATACAACAATAATTACATACAATTTTGTAATTGTTAAATAAAATAACGATTTATATGTAAAACGTTACCGGGACTAAAACTATTCAGAATATTTCTGTTGGTCACAAAAACTTTGAACTAAATTCTATCAAATACACATAGCTTTTGGAATCCCTATAAAATTTAAAAAACTTTTGATACCGTGAGTCATATCTTTTTACCAAAAATAACTTCCATATGAATAACGGAAACATTTTTTCATATGCTGGTTTCTTACTTAAAGAATTGTTTCCAAATTAATCAAATAGAGAATAGTGTTAGTAGCTTTAAATTAATAAATTGTGGAGAACCACAAGGATCAACAATAGGTCCCTTTCTTTTTTTTTATCTATATTAGCAATTTAGACGACCTAATTCTTATGTATGATTGATATATATCTACGTCATAAGGACATATCTCTAAATTGATATATATATTATTTTTTTAAATTCTGTGGAAGCCATAGTACTGGATGTCTTTTATAAATATATTAAAAAAAATATCGAATACAATTTATATATTCGTATTATATTTTATAAAATTAGAAACCAAAACGTAATTTAAATTTGTGGCTCTGAAACTCTTCTTCTCTTCTCTTTTTTGTTATCCTTTGTTGGAGATCCCAATAAATAAAATAAAATAAATAAACTAAATTGTGTTATATAAAAGTTCCTATGTGAACACTAGCCGACCCGGATAACGTCATTCTGATATATAAATTATCAAAGAAAAAAAAGTACATTGAAGGTTGTGGTGAAAAAAGAAGGGTTTAAATAGCCTACAATCTAGCAAATATACAGAAAATTACATAAAAATCAGTCAAGATGTTTCGGAAGAATTCAAGAACAAACACAAGATTTATATATGTGTACTTACCACTTAGATACTGATGACTTTCAGCTACACAATCACTAACAAAATAACCAATATTGAACTGAGCACAGGACTTGCAAACGGATTGCAGACAACACGTGTGTACCGCGCGGAGTCAGAACACGAACTGAATAGTAGTGTAATTTTCAAAACTAGGTAAGCGGCGGCGGTGGTAGGGGCTAGGTAGGAGGAGTGGATTACAAGATTGCTAAGTTACAAGTTGAGATAAGACGTGTCCATTGTGACAACAAGCAAAAAAAATATTCTATAGGAACAATAGCACAAAAATATCTTATCAACAAAAGGGTTCAGGATTCTCGGTAAGTACCTGGATATTGGTAGGTATAAAATAATACTGTGAATTTTAAGCATACGTATAATAAATAAGTATTATTATTGTGAACATGTCATTAGTGAAAAAAGTAACGTAAAACAAACAAAATTATACATAAATAACGTACATAGTGTGTACATAAATAAAGGATAAAAATAAAAGGAAAACTAAAAAGTCATCCAATAATAAAAAATAAGTCTGTTTCTCGAAGGACATGGCACTACCGCTACAGATTTTATAAAGAAAAATTAAAGAAATTAAATAAATAATAATATAGGGTTTTTTTTTCTGATTCAAAACATATTATTTGATACCTTAGGAATAAATATAAATTTCAATTAGGAACGATAATTACATGACAATGATTATAATGTCAAGTTATATCAGATAATAAATTCTAAATGCGTGCTGTTCATCGTACGATAATAATTTAGAGTGATTCAATTTCTACGCTCAACTCATGTGTTTTAACTAACTTAAACTTATAATTGAAATAGAAAATATCACTTTATTATCTAAAAAATTCCCTTTCCTTCTACTAATATTTATTAATCTGAATATTTCAAACATCTATGATAGCGCCACTTAATACGAACAAAACAAAGCGCTTTCCAAACCAAATGAAACAGCAAAGAATTAACAGCTAATAATATTAACTACTCGTTATAACCGTCCCACAATAACCACAAGCTTGTGACCTTGTGCGGTGAAAGGATCGTAAAAATAACAAAAACAATAGGAGCGGTTCTAGAAATAGGATTTTTGCTGTTGCCGAGTAGTTTTCAATTAAGAAGAAATCGTTTAAAGTACAAATAATAGACCTGCATTAGTTTATCTATTCTTTTCAGATTGTTAATAGCTGTTAGCCGTGTGTAACTACACTTGCCTTACTTCATAATTTTTGTCATGTTACAGATTAATTTACGTTACTTATGTAGTAGTGAGAAGAGTGTTTATAGTCATTATAATAATAAAAAAGAAATATTTTTTGCATTAAGAAGCAATGCTTAATGAGTTATAGATATGTTTCACAAGAAATAGTGGAATTGCTATGAACGATCTACAAATGCTGTGACTGCGTAGATACTGGAGCACCTCGCAGACTATCATACCGTTAGTGGAAAACCGCTACAATAAATAAATAATTTACATTATTTTAACCGTTTATTCTTTGTGTAATTTACTTATAATATTAAATCTGTTACGTAATTGCATAAACTTATTAGATGTGATTGTATTTTAATTATAATAATAATTTATTACTATTTTAAAAAATCTTAACAATAATGGCAAGGAAGCACTGAAAGAACTAATTTTGTGACACAAATAAAATATGAAGACCTTCGTCTGTCTCCTCTTCATTAGATACAACCGAAGCAGAAGACCGACCGGCTCTGAAGCCACTCCTTCAAATCGGATATCAATTCTCAGTCCTAAATTGTGATATTTTAATGGCATTGTCAATTAATTAACTCTATTTATTACTATCTCTTATTCAACGCACATAGCCACATACGAATCAAACAAAACAAAATTGCCTTCGATGACAACGTCGACTTATACAATAAACCATCATGTACAATATAACAAAAAAAAAAGACAACACATAATAAATAATAGTACAAAGGTACTGCTTATTTCTAAAGAAATTTCTTCCAGCAGACCTGCTAAAGGAGAAATTATAAGAAACGTAGAAAATAGTGTGTAGGAAACAAGAGAAGAAGAAAGTGCGAAATCTTAATCTAAACTATCAAATAATACATAATATGTAGTTAAATATAAAATAAAATACTTAAATGACTATACATAAATATAACATAAATATATATACAATATATATAACTATCATGGTTGAGAGGAGAGGTAGTGCTCTTTTACCCTTTTTTTAAAGAGTGAGATTGATTTCAAATCTGGAATGCTAGGCGGAAGTGAGTTCCACAACCTTACTGCGTGGACAGAGAAAGAAAAGGAGAAGTAACTAGATTTATGTGGATGGGATTTGAGAAGGGATCTAAGGTGGGATCTGCACGGCGCGTCACTAGGACGAGCGTAAGAAAAGCAGTCACGTAAGTAGGAGGGATAAGACGGGTTATGTAAAATGTTAAAAAGGAGACACAAAATCCTTGTGTTCCTGCGAAGACGGATAGGGAGCCACTTGAGTTCCTTGCGAAAGTGAGAAACATGGTCATATTTTCGTAAACCAAAAATAAACCGAATACATAAGTTTTGTAGTCGCTCAAGCTTGTTCAATAGCTCCTCAGTAGCATCCAAGTAGCAGGCGTCGGCATAGTCTATAATCGGCTGAATAAGTGTTTGGGCTAAACAAATCTTAGTTTTCAAAGGCAATAGACCCTGGAGGCGCTTAAGTGAATGGAAAGAAAAATTTACTTTTCGACTTACTTCGTTGACCTGCGCACGCCATGAAAGATTTGAGTCAATAATAATACCCAAATCTTTAGCAGTTTCAGTGTAGTTAATACGAACTCCATCAAGAAATAAAGGCGGTAAAGAAGAAACTACAGACCCACTGCGAACGAATCTACTACCTATGATCATGACCTGTGATTTTGGGTTGATCTGCAAACCAAATGACTTAGCCCAAGCGCTGACACAATCCAGGTCATGATTCATAGCAGCGATAGCAGAATCTGCATCAGCAACAACAAAATGTCGATAAAGCTGCAAGTCATCTACGTAGAGATGGAAACTAGAAGATATTACTCTAGTTACGAAGTTAATGAAGATCGAAAACAGAAGAGGAGAGAGAACGCTACCCTGAGGTACACCCTCAGTGAGATTACACCAATCAGAGAACGACTCTTCAAGGCGGACACACTGAGAGCGTGCCCGAAGATAAGAATTGAACCAGGCTAAAGCGGAAGAAGAGAAATTTATAGATTTATAGATTTATTTTTATACGGCGGGCGTAGCTTATGGCAGTATTTGTAAGTAAACATTAACATAAATTTACAATATAACTAGTATTTGTATTTAGTCGTAGGTAGTCTATTCTTAGAATTCTTTTATTCACAATCTTAGTTGTGTCCGAATTTCGTTTTCAAAAATAATAATTAATTTTATTACCAAATTTTTATGTATAAGAATTTAAAATCCATTTTAATTCCATCAATTCTTATATAATTACAATTTTTTAATGACAATTAGGTATTTAATCCGTTTTATTTTCAGATCAATGAACCAATGCCATCCACCTTCTCACCTCTTGTCAATCAAGCCAACTTCTAAACTTTTCACAGCCTGAGGTAGCTGTGAACCTAGAACCCAGCCAGGAAGATAGGCATAACCAGCCAGTCGACTACTAGTGTCATGAAAATTCCTAAATCTTACAGGGTTCAAGTTAATAAAAATTATAAACATTATACATGTATTTTAGTCTTTTATTAAAATCTCACTGAATAACAACAACTTAAGACAGTCCACTTTCTAGCGCTTTGCTACCCTGAACGTATCACAGTAGCACTCCACTGCCTAGTGCTTTGGTAGGAAGAAGCCTTTGGAGGTAATAAAAGCACTATTTCCTGGCACAACTCGTCAAATAATTGCCGACTGAGTCTGTCTTTTCCCACAAACTAAGTCATGAATTTGCGTAATGTTAAGCTGGTTGCGCAAGTGACGTCGGTTCCTTGTACGCTCTAAACGTCCTTCACGTAGAGCTGCTGTAATTACTCCTCCTTGCGTTGTTTTTCTCAATGCTGAGGATCGTGACCACCCTGCTTCATCACTTTTCCTTGAATGATATTTCTCCATATGATTCTATCTCTGGCGGTGTGAAAAGCATTGTATATCGTAGAGCCTCTTTGATTTAAAGCATTGTTGAGGCCATTTTAAGCAATTTTCCTACAAAATTCACACAAACGAAGATCAAAATATAACACTTTTGGTTTCGTAGGTTTGAGGTTAAAATTCCGAATAATCCATCTTCATCGGTTGCTTGTGTACTTTAATCGCTCTTCATGTGGAGCTGCTTTTATTTAGAGCATTCTAGAAGCCATTTTAAGGAATTTTCACACAAAATCCACAAAAACGAAAATCAAAAGGTAACGTTTTTGGTTTCGTCAATTTGACGTTAAAATTTCGAAACATTCGTGTTTCATAATCATTTTTTTTTTCGAAACTTTACAAGTTAGAGTAGGTTTAGAGAATCGGAACGTCAAACTATTTTCGTTCGTATGAAATTTCGGAAACGAAATGAACCGTGGTAGGAAACACGCGAAATTTCTTTCGAAACTTTGTTTTTCGGAGAAAGAGAGTAGACCCCCAGGTATCAGTAATATATATCTTTCATTTTTGTTGATGCTAAGAACTTTTTGATAGTTTCGCGGCTAAAAAAGTAAAATTAATAACTTGAGTAAAAGTAACTACTTAAGTAACAAATTGTATTCTAAAGCTAAGAAAAATTGAAATTTTTAATGATGATTTCTAACTTCAAGTAATAACTTTAAAATAAATTACTTGGCTTAGTGAGACTATTTGGAACTTCATGCCATAAAAACTTGTATTCAACTCAAAATTACCACATCCGACGACATAACACACATAGAGCTATTTCAGGATGGGCCCGGATTTCATAGAAACCCATTTACATCATTCTATAGTCATAAATAAGAAGATAAAAACACATTGGAGGACCTCAACACTGCATTATAATTCCTAGAAAACCAGCCTGCGTGTGTCTCTAGACATGCATTTTCCAAGAATACTAATTGATAGACTAATGTACACACTGACCGGGAGAAATCTAAAGAATGTACAACAATAGAACAATACACGCTAACTAACCACAACGTGTTGGTTGACGCCTGAGACAATATTCCAGGAAAGTTAACAATTTTATCAGTAAAATAATTTTCGTAATCGGATCAGTAGTTCTAATACGTACGCTTTCAATGTCTTACAACTTGGACACTACAACGACAATACATCTCCTAATCCTCTCTTGTCTAATCTCTATGATTTCGTCAGCAAAACAATAGAGCAGTAATCTTTTAAATAGAAAAATATTTCTCACCCTAATGACCGTCTCCCGCGCCGGGGCTTGGTTCAAGCCATGCTCCGGAGCGAGGAGGAGTGGCAGGCGGTCGCCTCCTTTTGCGAAGCAGTAATGCTAGCAAAGGAGGAGGCCGACCGCATTAGGCAAAGGCGCACACGCCGCCGCTGCCGCCGGGTTTCCGATCCCGATTTCCGGCCACCGTAGGCGCGGGCTCGCGGACGGTGGGCAATGAGTAGCTCGCTGTCCGTCCGTCCGGTAACAGACCGGTCCGAGCTCAGGTCGTCTACGGCGCGCACCGTTCCCGCGCGCCTCAAGGAGTTGTCAGCAAACTGTAGGGGTCCAGCAGGGCCGAAGCCTACTGGGGCCAAAGGTTATGTGAGACTGTCACCACGGGCCCCGGGATAAAGGCAAGGAACGGAAAGGTTTTGATTTGTCATTGGATGATTTTACCTACCCAAAAAAAAAAAACCCTAATTACCGTAAACTTAAATACACAGGTCTTGTAACTAGGAGGGGTTATTTATTTTTTATTTTATTTTTCTCATTTTAGGAAAGCTTACAGACTAATAACATTATAACTATACAAGTAAATAACTAAATTGCTAATTATAAGCTTCCACAGATAATGATAAAATTGTTACTTCCAGTGCAAATCCTTAAGATGTTACTCATTTAAAATAAACATTAATATTAGATGCATCAAGTGCAGGTAGGAGATTATGCTAAGCGCTTCCTAACCGAGCTCATTTTGGTGTACAAATTTAAATAAAACTACTACTGGCTCTGAATAATAAAAATGTAGGAATGGGCTTTAATTATAATAATTTAATTTTACGACCATGAATCAAAAATGTTTGGTTAAAAGTTAAATCGTATAGTTGTAATAAATTATACAACAAAAATGTTGAAAAGATAAAAATCAATAGATAAAGATGTAACCTTGTTAGCAAATTACACTGCAAATCACCGCAATAAAATATGATGCTAAGTTACTTTCGATTTATCGTAGCTCTTTGCTACGAGCCGCTACGAAAGTCTACGACGTGCTACGAGATGCTACGCCAACAGCGCAGTCGCATGCGTGCTTCAACAATCCAAATGTCTTGTAAAAAATATTTGTTAATAAAAAATATTTAAAAACTAAGCTAAATATATTGTTGTACTCCGACATTCAAATGTTTTTGTTTTACCTTTCATGATTGCCGACATGTTATATGTATGTGTATAGGGGCCCATTGTTTGTGTGCATAGGGGCCCATTGTTTCCATGGGCAGTCTCAAACTACCACCTGAACAGTGTCATCGAGTATCTACCTGCCAGCACCTGTGTGTTAGTAAGATATTTCATAAAAGTATTGTAGAACAATGTAGTTAGATAACTTTTCTTTGAATCCTTTGAACTTCACTAAAACACTTTTTCGAAACAATAACAATCCTAATTCTGTAACAGATACCAAAAACTAAAGGAGTACTATTTTAGTTATTTTTACGACCATTACACAGTACAAGTTCACAAGTCCCTTTGGACTGTCGTAGAGAAGGCACTCAGGTAGTTTTTTTACAAGTTAATTCTATTGTTTTTTCATTTGGTTTGTCAAAAATGCCATTTTATTTATTGTAAACTTTATTGGGAGCAGTGGTGATTGTTTGGTAACGGCCCTGCCTTACGAGTTGTAGATCACGGGCTCAAACCCAGCCAGGCGCATTATTTTGTGTACTATATTTCATCACCACTGCTCTCAAAACGGTGAAAGAAAACATGGTGAGGAAACCGGCATGTACTAGACCCAACATATGAAATCAACCAACCCGCACTGAGCCGGCGTGGTAGATTACGGCTCATTTCCTCTCCTACAGCGGAGACCTGAGTCCCAACAGTGGGAACATAAAAAGGCTGATTATGCTATGATATGCCAGATATATAAATACAAACATACTAAATATATCTTCGTATATAAAAAAAATGAATAGCTGTTCTTTAATCTCGTTAAAACTCAAGAACAGCCGAACCGAATTGGCTAATTTAGTTCTTCAAATTTTCGTGATACTTCAGAAAAGATTTGAACGGTAAAAAATATGCAAAAAAAACATGAAAAAATTCAAATACAAAGCCATCTCTAATTAAAATGTCATTTTGAAATCAATTACGCTGGTTTTGGTAATTTGACTGTTAATAGCATTATCCTTTGACAGTTTAGAATAAGATAAAAAGACTATTGGCAGTCCGAAGTGCGCCAGGTCAGCTAGTAGACCATAAAACAAATGGTGGCTATCGATGAAGTGTCAGGTGGTGTTCTTTAACATGTTGTTTGAAGACAGGCAACGATTGATGTGGTAATGCATTCCACAGACGATTCGAGTAACCTGGACAGTTAAGGATTTATCCAAGAAAGTGGTGGAATGCAATGGTATCTCAAGTCGTAAGTTAACTGATGACCTAAGAGATTTCGAATGGAAGTCGCCAAGAAACTGAAAACTATTCTTCAGGTAAAGAGGTGTGCGAGGTGAAAACAGAACATTATATAAAAGGGAAAGAACATGAGCCTTCCGGCACTTATTACTATTTTTTATTTATTTGCTTTAAATCTGCAGTATTGTTTTTTATTATAAAATTTTTAGTTGTAAAACTTCAAATAAATTTAAATAGTGTGCAAATTCCATTGTAAGTCCGGACAATAATACCACTTCTCGGATTCCCTATATTTCATCGCAATAAGTTAAAATAGGTAAAAAAAATACGTTTATTTTTCAATATTTTATCATAGAGTTTTGGTATTATTATCAGATCAGCTTGATAGACGATTTTGTTCTTGGGACCCGTCGAATGTCCCAAGAATAAAATCGTATATGAAAAATATCGATTTTCGTTATGAGATTTTAAATTTCTGTGAATAAGGAGTAAAATACTTGCGTCTTATTTTTAGTTAAGATTTTGTTATTGGGACCCGTCAATTTCCTCCTCTTCTTCGAGTCAGCCATCGATCAATTTTACTTCTACTGACAGTTATGCTGTGATGCCATGAGGAGCCCTGTTCTATATATCCCAAGTTCATTAACAAATCACGATACTATGACAATAGGTCTAACAAAGGAAAATTCGGATCGCATTTGACTTTTTTTAGAAAAATTAATACAAATAACAACATGTAGAAATTACTTATCATTAGTTAATTAACATGTATTTAGCATTGATTCCATGTTAAGTCACTCAAAAATAACGCTCATTTAATCTATCTTAACTCATTCGTATTAATAACAAAATGAACTAATGAGATTCCCATCTAATTTGTGCACACTAAATTATTATCATTAGTTAATTAGCATACATTTAGCATTCATTCTGTGAAAAGGCGGTTAAAAATAGTCCTTACCTAATATATCTCAACTCGTTAATACTAATTGCAACATGTACTAATGAGGGCTCTCATCTCATTAGTAAATCAGCATACAACTAACAACCATTTTTGTGTAATTATCTTGCTTATTGAAATGTATGACCAATTGACTATACTAATATAGACAAATACTATGAATAAAATCAGAAAAGATCATACATTCTTTCAATAATTCTGATGAGGTAATAAAAAGTTCTTCGAGAAATGTTCTGAATTTATTGTTAATATCTAGTTTTACTTCAAATTATCACTAGAAAGGTGTTCACAATAGATTCTGACCCTATTGTGTATAGACTTAAAGTTCACAGTATGTTGTATGACCGTTTTACCTACTAATTTCCAGGTAGTCACAGTTCTCTGTGACCACCCCTGTGGTTGAGCTAATATCTTCGTGCTATTGTTTCAATAGAATATTAGTTTCTCTTTTGTTTGTTGTCACAATGGGCACTGAACTGGTTACTGAAGTCGTTGACTGATCAGTTCGTGTTCGGATTTCTAAAATAATGTAAATTTTGATGTGTCGTAGCGCTTCGCTACGAGCCACTACGATAGTCTACGTGGTGCTACCAGCTTCTACGACGGAGTTAACTTGCGAAGTAGAAGTAGCGGAAGCGGACTGATTAGCAAGCAGGAGAGAGGGAGTGGGAAAAAATACAACCGTTTTTTTTGGCCTTGCTGGCCTTAGAAAGAAGGAGATAGGTAAAGCCACCCTTACCCTTTTTCCTCTTTCCTGATATGACGATTTGAGAATCGTCTTTGGAAGAGGTGAAATCGGTAGACTGCCCCGAGTAGGAGGGGCAGTTGTTGATAGGCACTGAAGTATGCATCGTTTCACTTACATGTACCACCACACTCGCCGCGCGGCCATTTTTCCTGGAATAAGGGGGCGGGGACAAGCGGGCGGCGGAACAAAGGCCGGTTCTGCGTATGCGTCGCCGGTGATTAACACTGACAACGGTAACCGAATATGGTTAAGAAAAGCTCGTCGGAAAGAGTCGTTTACTAATCAGTTCGCGTTCGGATCTCGTGCTGAACACACGTACTTTTGATCAGGACACGAACACGTCAGTTTGAAAGTTTTGTGGACAGTGAAACATTATTTGTTATTGTGGCTGTGATTGTATAGTCCGTAGTGTACCTTCAAGCAGTATTTAATTGGTAAGCATTTGATTTTTATATTAGAACTTTGAAATAACATAAATGTATTTTTGTTGGTGGTTCATATCTAACTTTCTTTATTATTGAATTTAACTTAAAATACATTTATGTGTTTCGTTGCATTTCATTACTTTTCATAAATACAATGTATGTACTCAACGTTTAATTGCAATATCCAAATAAGTATATATACCTGACTTTTTGTTAACCTTTTTTATCTTTTTTTAGAAAATGGCTGAAGGTCCCTTGTCACACCATGACAAGCCGATGTGCGTGCGCATATGGCTAGAGGTGGGGCACGCATGCGAGCCGCGCTTCACCGCGCCCGGGCGCGCGCTTGCACTGGACTGGCGCGTGTGGGTGCGCGGCGTCTGCGGCCGCGACATCAGCAGCTTCGTGCACAAAGTGGTCTTCCATCTCCCTGAGGCTACCTTCACGTATCCTAAAAGAGTACTTCTGGAGCCGCCATACCAAATCGAAGAGTCTGGCTTCGACTCTGTTGAAATGCCGATCGATTTGTACCTAAAATACAGCAAAAGGCCACAGAAAATCGGTCTGACATACAGTCTTCAGATCGAGCGAAACCGCCGGTGCCACTCGGAGTCGCGGTGTATGTACTACGACTTTGTGAGCCCGTCGGAGCAGCTGTATTCGGCTCTGATGAGCGTTGGCGGTGAGCTCATGCCGCGCACGAGCGCGCCCGATCTCTCCAAGAACCTGGTGGTCGTGCCGAGGGACGAAGAGCGCCGCGCGTGCCTCATAAAACCGAAGAAGTATAAGTTCGTCGAGCCCGTGAACTCCAAGCACGACTCCAAGAAGCGGGCCAAGACCTACAAATTCGAAGAGAAGTGCAAAAACTGCGGCAATTCCATTCGCAAAGACTTAAGGAAACAATTGAGATCTGTAGCCATGACTGAAGAGGAGATAACTAGTGTATCGCAGTTGTACCAGTCCTGCTCTAGTTATGAGAAATCGGTTGGTTCCTTATCACTGCCGCCGATTTCAGACTCAATTTATAGAGTCCCCGAACTGCCGCCTTCGTTGAGACAAGCGCTCAAAGAAGTTAAAGGAGACCACATGTTGTCGTGAGTGCCTCGCGCTTGTTTACGGAGGTACTGCGCACTGGGACCTTTCCCGCTTCGTGGAAGGAGGGGCGTGTCATCATGCTGCCCAAGCCGGGCAAGAATTTCCTGAAGCCGGAGAGCTATCGGCCCATCACGCTTCTTCCCACGGTGTCAAAGGTGTTTGAGCAACTCCTGCTGCGACACCTTAAGCTCCACATCACTCCGAGACCGGAGCAATTCGGGTTCAGGTCGGAACATAGCACGACGCTCCAATTGTCGAGGATACTGCACCTCATGACGGCGACTTTGAACAACAAGGAGCGGGCGGTCGCAGTATTCCTCGACATGGAGAAGGCGTTCGACCGGGTTTGGCACCCCGGTCTTATCTACAAACTGTCGCTGTCGAGTACGCCCCGTCGTATTGTTAAAGTAATTTCCTCGTTCCTACAAAACAGGACTTTTAGGGTGGTGGTAGAAGGCACGCTCTCCAGTGCCCGCCCGGTGGCCGCAGGCGTACCGCAGAGAAGTTGTGTATCGCCTGTGTGTTACTCACAGTACACGGACGACATCCCCACCACTCCTGACGCCACACTCGCGCTGTACGCCGACGACGCCGCATACGTCACCACCTCGCTGAACGCGAGACATGCGGCCGTCAAGATGCAGCGCGCCCTCGACGAACTCCCAGAGTGGCTGCCGAAATGGCGACTCTCAGTCAATGTGAGTAAGACACAGGCGATCGCCATCGGGCGAGGGCGCCTCCCACCACCTCTACAGCTGCAAGGAGTCGACGTCGCGTGATCCCAGACGGTCAAGTACCTAGGGGTCACGACTGACCGTCGACTCTCCATGGGCAGTCACGTTCGCCAGGTAGTCGCAAAGGGAAGAACAACCCGCGCTCTGCTCTACCCAGTGCTCTCATCTCGCCTCCCGCTACTCGCCAAGTTGGGCGTATATAAAACCTATATACGCCCCATTATCACCTATGCCGCCCCAGCCTGGCTCGCCCTCACGAGCGAGTCAAACAGGAAAACCCTCCGTGCACAACAAAGTATAGCACTCCGACTCATCAACGCCGCACCTCGCTTCGTGAGGAACGACGTGCTACAGCGGGACCTAGAGATTGAGAGCCTGGAAGAGTTCTGCGGCCAGCTAGCGAGGAACATGTTCGCGCGTGCCGACGCCTCCTCCTTGCCTCACATCAAGGACATTGCGCAATGGCACGCGCGGCCACCGGACGCGCGACGCCTCCCCCGCGACCTACTGCCGGACGATGACGCCCATGCCCTACCGGACTGACCTATGATTTAATCGCATACACCTACATGCGATGAAATCATTCATAAAGACTCTACAACACTATATACGCTCAGTGCGCGCTGTGTGCTAGGTTAATATAGGCATAGCGCGCGCCGAACCAGACACACACGACTCTACATTTACATAAACTCACGCACCGAGTTGCGCGGCGCGGACGCGCACTTGGTTGCTAACAAGGGCGGTGCTACACACACAATACCGCCCACACACACACCTATACGACCCTCAAGCCGGGAGCGTGACCGGCTCGACCTGGAAACGTGACCGGCGACGGTCATACTCTTACAGTAGGGTGCGCCACGAAAGTCGGCAGTCTCGTTGCTGGTCGTCTCTCGCTAGGCCTCCCCTGGGCAACTGGGGGTCCCACCTGGTGGGGTCTGACCGCCGGAGTGTCGCGAAGTAGCGTCGCTGTAGCACAGCAGTGACGCGGCGCTCCCACTGCACCTGAAACATGAACACTTAAGCCTTAGAATAGGCAACACAGCGAAGCACCCGTTGTTGCGGGTGCCTGTTGACATCGCGAGCAGGGGGCGAAGCCCCGGTCTCACCTGCCGCGCCCCTCTAGAGGGACGCAGCGATTGCTCAACCTGAGTGCCTCCTGGAGCCGAAACGTGCCTTCAGTACTCAGTGCGGTGTTGTGATATTCCCTGATATTCCCTGATATTCCCTGGTGAACGAACTCATCACCATACTCAACGCGAATCGTTACTACACCATAGGGTACGCTGACGACCTCGCAATCCTTATACCTGGTAAGGTGACCGGAACGATCTGTAACCTTATGCAGCAAGCACTGCGCATCGTGGAACGATGGTGCAGAGAATATGATCTCTCGGTGAATCCCTCTAAAACTGAATTGGTCATGTTCACGCAAAAACGAGCACTAGGGCGCTTCAATCTGCCTAAACTGTTCAATACAGAACTCCAGTTGTCGAGCGAGGTTAAATATCTGGGGGTTACCCTTGACAGTAAGTTAAACTGGAGCACTCATCTAGACAATAAATTAAGCAGGGCTTGCATCACCTTCTGGCAATGCAGGAGAATGATAGGTAAGAGGTGGGGCCTATCCCGGAAAATTATACTCTGGTTATATACCGCAGTGATTCGGCCCATGATTACTTACGGCGCTGTGGTGTGGTGGCCTCGCACCAAGTTAGCCACCGCCGTAAAAAAACTACAACACATGCAAAGGCTGGCCTGCATGGCTACTACGGGCTGCATGAGGACCACTCCGACTGCAGCGCTCGAAGCTATGCTGGGACTTCCCCCACTCCACCTGTTTATACAGCAGGAAGCGACGATGGCGGCCGTACGTCTTAAGACACTGGATCTCTGGGGTAAGAGAGAAACACAACACACCGCTCTGCTTGCGGCACTCAACGACGAGCTTCCCATAACGCAAGCAATCAACGACCGGATACCTAAGCAATTTATCTTTGATAAAAAATACAAAATCCAACTGTATGAGGACCACCGCTGCGAAGGGCTGTGCCCTGCAGAGCTGCGGATCTTCACTGATGGATCCAAAACAGGTAATGGTACGGGTGCTGGAGTCTTCTCGGAGGATCTCAACATTCACATAGCCACACCATTGGGGGTTCATAACACTGTGTTCCAGGCTGAGTGCTTGGGCATTTCCCTGGCAGCCTTAGCCGTCGCAACCAGGAAAGTTATGGACCACTCTATACGCATACTTTCGGACAGCATGGCTGTACTGCAAGCGCTAAACAGCCACACGGTTAACTCCGGGCTGATTTATGAGTGTCACCAACGCCTCAACCAGGTGGGTAAACACAACCAAGTAACCATTCAATGGATTAAAGGACACAGCGATTCCCGAGGCAATGATGCTGCGGACGAACTCGCCCGAAGGGGATCGAGTATGGCGGCGATAGGGCCTGAGCCCATCGTGCCGCTCCCCTTTGCACACCTACGCAATCTGGTAAGGAAACGAACTAGAGAATTACACCACAAACTATGGGTAGATCATAGTGAGTGCAGGCAGGCCAAGGAGGCACTTCCCTCTATTGATGGCCGCTTTACGAAAAAGGCCCTACAACTGACTAAACCGCAGTTACGGAAAGTGACGGCAGTTACAACTGGCCACGGGACCTTTAATAAGCACCTCTCTGTCATAGGAGTTACAGACAGCCCACAGTGCAGAGCCTGCATGGAGGAGGAAGAGACTGCAGCACATCTGCTTCTGAGCTGCCCTGTTGTCGCTGGATACAGGGCAAAGTACTTCGGAAACCCAGGTAACCTCCGCGAAATGGTCAGTAACACCAAGGCGCTGCTGGCCTTCCTCGAGGAGCTGGGGTGGATCGAATGACACATTTGTCCCACCCGTACGCAAAATACGCGCTTTAGTCGTGGAGTTGCGGATACCAGCCCGAAATACAATACAATACAATACAATATTCCCTGGTGCCATGAGAGACTTACCTGTGCAATACTACGCATACAATGCGAACGTTATATTTAGATTGAAAACAATTGTATTATTAAGGCTCATATTCGCCGCGAGCGCAAGTGAAGATTAGGTATTGAAGCGCTACTCACACAGCGACAGACGCGCGCGGTCACCGTTCACGCACACATTGATGTTTGCATAGTGTTCGAGCGTCGAGATACCGACGACCATAGAAATGTATCTATGACGACGACGAAACGTAAAAACAAAATATTTAAAACTCAAGTGGGTACATCAATGATATTTTAATAAAATATTATTGGGGTACATGTTTTATTTACAGTATTATTTATTGCATTTATGCTAAGTTAAAAACAAGAGAAGAGTTTTCAATTCGGATGTACATTTTCTATGCTTATTAACTCCGTCATATAAATATGACCCGATTTACAAAATTCTTTTTTAGAGTTCCGTACCTCAAAAGTGATCCTATATGGATTCCGTTTTTTGAACCCTCAGGGTCAAGACCCTTTATCTCGGAATGAATGTGAAAACTGTATATTTGTAGTTACGTCGCCGTCAGTACGATTCTTTGTACATGTACTTTGGATATTGTCATTTATTTTTTAACCGACTTCCAAAAAAGGAGGAGGTTCTCAAGTTGTCTGATTTTTTTTGGAATGATTGTAATACAAGCTTGCTTTGTTTGTAGGTAGGTAACGTGACCTATAAGGGTTTGAGCTCGAATTTTTTGTCATGGGTGTAGTTTTTATAGTTTTCGCTAAAGCTGATAGTAGGTCAAAATTAAAATACAAAATGGCGGCTGCGAAATTTTTCAAATTTTCTGTTATGGGTTTCTTTTTCATGGTTTTCGATGGTACTAAAGCCGATAGTGAGGTCGAAATGAAAATCCAAGATGGCGGCTGCGAAAATTTTTCAATTTTCCGTTATGGTTGTCGTTTTCATGGTATTCGATGGTTTTTTTTTATGGTAGGTAAAATCATCCAATGACAGATCCCGCCCTTGGGTGGGGCGGGAAATAGTGTCAGACTCTTACTGACTAAAAACCTACCCTGTTCCATTCATTGCCTTTGTCCCAGGGCCCTTGGTGACATTTTCACATAACCTTTGGCCCCAGTAATGGGTTTCGATGGTGCTAAAGCGGTTAATGAGGTAAAAATAAAAATTCAAGATGGCGGTTGCAAACATTTTCAAATTTTCTGTCATGGGTGTCTTTTTCATGGTTTTCGATGGTGCTAAAGCCGAAAGTGAGGTCAAAATGAAAATCCAAGATGGTGGCTGCGAACATTTTTAAATTTTCCGTCATGGGTGTCGTTTTCATAGTTTTCGATGGTGCTAAAGCCGAAAGTGAGGTCAAAATGAAAATTCAAGATGGCGGCTACCAAAATTTTTAAATTTTCCGTCTTGGGGATCGTTTTCATGGTTTTCGATGTTGTTAAAGCGGTTAATGAGGTTAAAATGAAAATTCAAGACGACGGCTGCAAAAAATTTCAAATTTACGCAGCCACCGTCTTGAACTGTCTTGAACGTGATAGACAGACGACAGACAGACGGACAACAAAGTGATCCTATAAGGGTTCCGTTTTTTCAACACCAGCTTTTTATTTAAGAAAGATATGTTTTCAGATTGGTCCCATTTCTTTTTCTTAACCAGTTCTAATAATGGGATTAATGAGGAACTCTTTAAATATGGCAGGCAAAACAGGGGCAGGGGCAAAAAGGGCGCGTCTAACTTTTGTAAGAAAAGAAAGAAAAAACGTTTATTCTGCTTAAAAATAGACGCACAAATTATATACAAAAAAAAAAACAAAACCACACTTATGCTCCTTGCACCAAAGATTCAGTAACACAAACAAGTGAGGGAGCACACGCGAGGACCGCGAATC